>OY756425.1:11404665-12767165 GCA_963576905.1 Mystacides longicornis | reverse complement strand
TATATCAAATATATTCGAATTAAAAAAATGTTTCTGCATATTATATTAAAAAAAAAACATCGTACATTTGGACATAATATTCAAACAATAGGTAGGTAGGTACACTGGTACATAGATAATATAAAAAGTAAAATCAATTTGACTTTGTATATTTGAACTGAATATAAACCGGCTTGCATCCCAACACCACCTATAAGAAGGCCTTAGTGCTGGCGGCCATTTTTGGCCTCTCGCGTCACGGCTGCCGGCGTGTAGACAGATATCACAGTGTACAGGTAAGTACATACAGATATAGATAAGCGAACGGTGGGCCTCCCGATGTGACGCTGCACTAAGGCCTTCTTATATAGGTGGTGTTGCTTGCATCCTTTCCGGATGGTAGGTACCTACAGCAAAAATACAAAAAAATAATAATATAAAATTCTTTCAGCGTCTGCAAAAAAATAAATTTGCCAGCCATCACGATTGAGATTCATTCCTTATCCCCCTCCCTCTTGATGATCCTCCGTCCTCGCTCATCCGCGTTGACCTCCATGTCGTTCCACCACTGCACCTCACCTTTGGCGAATAATACGTAGAATAAATTGGTCACTGCCAAAATGACGAACACTATCCAAAAAGCGACCCTCCACTGACCTTGTGTTTGCTAAAATAAACAATTAACAAAGTTCTAATATGAATGGAAGTGAAAACCCAAGATTTGTCACGAAATGCATGTGAACAACATGCACCCCGAAAGACAAAAAGGGATAATCAGCTTTTGACAGGAAACTCTTTTTTTTTTTGTTTAATTGCCAGAACTATTTTATGAAATAGTTTCCTGCCATTTCCAAGTGTGTGAAAATTAATAGTTTTATCTTACAAAGTGGCAAGTGGCGCCTTTAACAACATGACCAAGATTTGGAAAGCGGCGGCGTTTAGTGTCGAGACGAAATGTAAACTGTTTGATGCGTGTGTGTTGCCCATTCTCCTCTATGGGTGTGAGTCCTGGCACCTGACCAAAGCCCAGGCACAAAAAGTCTCAGCTTTTGAAATGAAGTGCCTAAGGAGAATTCTGGGTGTAAGATGGTACCACCGCATCACGAACGACGCTATACGCCGGCGCACCCAGCGTGAGCCCATCACCTCTACCATTGTGGGGAGGAGATGGACTTGGCTGGGACATGTGTTAAGGATGCCGAATGACAGTTGGCCGAGGAGAGCGCTGTTCTTCCTCCCATCAGGGTCCCGAAGACGAGGAAGACCCTCTCACACTGTGTTCCGCTCCTTCGAAGCAGAGCTGAGGGACATGGACATGGTGTGGGAGGAGGTCATAAACATTGCGCAAGATCGAGCGCAATGGAGAGCTCTTGTTGCCTCCCTATGCCCCTGAGTGGGGTGTAAAAGGGAGAATTGAATTGAATTGATCTTACAAAATAACAAACAAAAAAATATCAAATCGATTAACAGGAAACTTCGGGGTGCATGTTGTTCACATGCATTTCGTGACAAATCTTGGATTTTCACTTCCATTCTTGTTATGCGGCTCTCCCCGCTTTCATCGGATTCCACTTTTCTATTTTGAGAGATGGTCCTGATGAGATACATGCGCACAATGTCGAAACACTTCATTTTTTTGACGAATCCAATCGCATATTCTGGTGATGGGCACAGCCTCGTCCCATATGCAAGTGCAGTAGCATAGTCTCTGCCGAATTCATCACATTGAAAAGGAGTAAACCTTCCATCTTCATAAAGTTCTAATAATTATGTCTAGATTCTTGTGACTTTTTTTCAGGACTAGATCTTAACGAATATTATGTAACAACTAATAAGTCTAACAATTCATTACTGATGTTCGATTTTTAAATGGGACAAACCACTACGGGCTTACGATCGTCTTCTAGTATTATTTCGAAGGCTGGCTTAGTGTGATCACTTTACGTTAACAACGTTCGCCATTAGGCGGTACTATTTAAGTCTCCGAAACTCCTAATTTAACTAACTAACTCTTAGGCAATTTCATATTAATGAAGGTATAATAAAATATTGACTCACATCTGGAGTCAGTGCTCCAATGATATAGGGCGTTAGGATCCCGGACAAGGATCCCGTTCCATTAATCAGAGCCGTGGCCGAGCCAGAATAGTTTGGTGTCAAATCCAGAGCGTTGACCTTCATCCCGCAGTAGTAGGCACCCATCAAGCCCATCGCTACACAAAACATCGCGACGGCCAAATCCTTTTCGCATCCGGCATAACTTGCCGCCAGTATGAAAATTCCCGGACCCATGGCAGCTGGAATATCAAAAGTTCATAGCCTTTAGAACACAACACGATGGACAATGGGCATGCATGCGCACCCACTCACATTTCTGCAATCGCCTATTATCACTTTGTGTGATGTTATAAACAACACCACCTATATAAGAAAGCCTTAGCGCTGAGAGTGTGACGTCACATTGTAAGGCCCAGTATGCACTTGCCTTATATCTGTATGTACCTACTTACCTGTACTCTATGATATATATATATATATATCACAAGCTGATCCACCCGTCGACTTTCGACTAAACTTAATTAAAAAAAATGATTTTGACTGAAGGCAATTTACGACATAAAAACTTAATTAAATTTAGCTAATAATTTATTGCATTATTTAATAGTTATCGTTAATGGGAAGTTTTCTGGGGAGCTTCCGACAATACACACTAGGTGGCAGAACTTCTTATCAGGTCTATTGTCAAATTCAGTGCTGCCAACGTAGAGATGTTTTTTTCAGTGATGCCAATGTTGGGAAGTTTGTTTTCCATTGCGTTGCTAAGAAGTTGTTGATTGAGTTGCTAAGAAGTTGTTGATTTTGTTGCGCATAAATTTGAGAATAAATCTCAGGGGTGCTGTTCTGTATTTTTTAATTTGTATTTAGGTAGGTATATAAAAAAATGAACAATTTTATTTGTAATAGTACCTATGTAAAAAATGTACAATGATTACTCTAAACCTATTGTAAGTTATCATGTATAATAATAATATAAGTTGTTTAATTTGAAATAAACTAGAATGATATTTTGGAGGTTAGATTGTGAGCGACCATAAGAAGAAGAAGAAGAAGTAAATCGCCCCCGTTGGCAACACTGAATTTGACAATAGACCGGATTAGCAAGGGCGCCTCTAGCGGCACAAAAAGGAAAAAAAAAACATCCCATTCGGATGCGGGATCGATGGGTCATAAGTTTGAAATCAAAACAATTCCTCTATAGTTGCTATACTTTAATAAAAATCCAAGAGATGGCGGTGTAGTAGGAAATACAACATATGTGATGTCTGTTTACTTATTGTATACATGTTGAAATAATAGACCCCATTTAAACCAAATTTTACTGAATTATTATGGTAAGATATAGCACGGGTCGGATGTGACGTTAGAGGAAAAATGGCCGCCAGCGCTTCTTATAATATAGGTGGTGTTGGTTATAAACCTCTAATAGGTTTTTTTATTGTTAATTTTGAGGTTTTGTGGTTCTTTTCTCTCTTTTACCTTACCCCAGCTTTCGAGCTCACATGCATGATTAATCAACGAGCCTAAAAGCAGGATGAGTATGAGACATCAAATACCTACTCATTCATCCGTTTTTTTTAGTTATTTTTATTATAACTTTCCTGAAATTTAGAACCGAATAAGCACTAAACACGTGCAGACACGCATACCAATGGTTGTGAAGATCTTCCGAGCGGTGCGGATTGAAATGTATCCTTTCTTAATACACCAATCACAAAATCCCCCAAACATGAACGAGGTTATCCACATAATGAGGTATGGCAGAGCAGACAAGAGGCCCGTCTTGTGGATGCTGTACTTCAACACGTCGTTCATATATTTCGGCAAGTCTGTCACCATCGTGAAGTAGCCCCAATCGTGGCCAACCTGAAAATCCAACCAGACACACGTTTATTACGCCTCGCGAGTGGCACATCATTAAATGGGAGAGGATAGGCAAATCATGACTATTTGAAAGCATCAAATAGTTAAAAAATAATGGAGTATTTCACCACTCACTGTATATACAAGTTTCAACGAAATGACAATTGGCAATAAAGAACAGCGAATGTTTCCTAGGAATAGAAAAAGCTTTTAACCTGGCATACGTGGTTATAAGCCCGCTACTCTGTTGTTCATGATCTGATAGGATAGATAGACTCATTGTCTGTTCAGATCGTTTTCCAATACATTGGTTTGATTACCTATGTTACTGCGAAAAATCCAGTCTTCAATCCGCGAAAATATAAGATACATTTAAAGACTTCGACGGATAATCAATTGACAATGAATGGGGTTTCGAACAAGAGAAAAATAAATTGCAATATTTTTCACACTAAGCAAAACTTGTGTAGTGAAAATAATGATAGTCGTCACAAAATGCTACGACTACGTGGCCTCTATATTGCGCGCAAACTACAAAGGTTACCAATTACGTCAAAAAAAAGGATCTATAGGAAACACTAGAATTTAAAACCCTTTTTCAACTAAAGATGAAACAAAATCGTTAATGTGTACATAGATCTTATTGCCTGATATAATAATATGTGCCTAATACAATTTCTCTCAATCGAAAATACAAGTTCAATTAAAGACTGGACGTCAACACTGATCAGGAATTTCAATTTTTTTTTAATAAATTTGAACCTGAGATAATATACTCGTACAATATAGCTGTTGTTCAGAATTTTGGGAGCTTGCCAACGCTCAAATACTTACAGCTGCCACAGCTACAGCCCAAATAGGTAGCGAGGTCAACATTTGCCTCCAAGGAACCATCAAAAGACTTTTCCTGGGAATCTCAGATTCTAAATACTCTCTTTCTTTATCGGATATGAACGGGTGGACCCTGAAGTCACTGTACACGAGTAATTGCTAAAAGAGAAATCAACATCCAATAATAATGAGAATTTTCAGCACATATGTAGGTACTAAACGATTCAACGCAGCTGTATTTAAAGAGTTCACTGCAATAATAATAATAGTTGAAATGAAGTACATAATAAGACGTAAATGCTTTTATTGATAGAAGAAGTCTATAAAGAAGAAATCGAGCAAGACAAAGATGAAAAACTAAAGATCGTGACCTTGAAATTAGGACAGCAGCATCTTCAGAAATAACTTAATTTCTCGGAAAACACTGAGCGCCACACTCTTTCATTTTTCATATTTGTCATCATCGATTTCTTCTATCCGTGAGTCCGAGTAGAGGTCGATAAAAGCATTTAGGTCTTATTCCCTGATTTATTCAGCTATTTTATTGCAGTGTTTATTGAATAAATTATTGCATATTACCCAACATATGAACCAAACGACGCCAATTGTTCCAAATATATAAAACACATTTGGCCAGTTGCCGTCCTTTTTCATGACAAATCCGGATATGACAGTTCCAAAGATATTTCCAAGTTGCGCTCCGCCAAATATAATGGATCCAAATATACCACGTTCGTTGCTAGGAACCCATCGGGACATCAGGACAGCCATGGCCGGCATTGTGGGACCCTGAACAGACAGACATGTTTACAAATAAATAATAGGTAGGCACTTATTATTTCTGTTTTATGGTTATAAATAATGGAGTACTATGTACAAAAATAGAAGACTTGTGTGTTTATTTTACATTGTGGAAATGGACTGCAAAATGGGGGCTTATAAGAATGCATGCGATGGAACAACTACATGAAGGGACAATCGGATACACACGATAGGTACTTCAATACGAATACAGTATTAAAATGTTAACACTGACACTCAGTTGCAAATTTACAATAACTGATGCGATGATTTCAAAGCAATAAGAGCTCGTTCTCACTGTGTCGTGTGTTGGACCCGACCCGATAAATGTGAATATGGCTGCATTTAAAATGTTCAACCATCAAAGCACACGACATTTTCGGACAAACGGGGACGCACCGTAAGTCAATAGGTACTAACTAGTAAGACACAAGCATCATAGACCTTTCGTTTGAGGTTTATTCGGATTTTAGGATCCCTTAACAAGTGCCCCAGACTTTGTAAAGCTACCCATTCCATGCCAGTTGTTTGGTCTATTTCTGCTCTTTGATTAACTCTACCTAGCATCGTTCTGTGTCTCTGATGGACGTAAGAATCTAAGAATAATTATGACATTTATTGGTGTTGATTTATTTACCTCTCCCAAGCCTTCCACAACTCTTATGATAATGATTCCTGTAGGATTGTCCCCTCCCGCACGCACCACTGCCGGGGTGACCAAAGTCAAAAGAGCGGTCAATAAAATCCCGAAACCCAAAGTATGCTTTGCCCCATATTTTTCCGCCACAATTGCAGACGGAATGTGCGTGATTAAATATCCGTAATAGAAGGCTCCAAGAACGATGCCCTGCGTTTTTTCACTCCAGTCATATTCGCCGTATTTCTAAAACAAATAAAATTATAAACACGGTATTATATAATGGGGCTTCTAGGCGGAATACATTTTTGACTTAAAAAGATTTTTTGGTTATAAATATTTTCGACAATGTCCCGCGGCCATCTTAGGAATATTTTGCATTTGGAGTCTCGCTTATAAAATAATTCTTAAAAACAACAAGATGAAGGGGTGGATTCACATCAACGCGATAAAAGCAACGTGATGGTCAAATTGCACAAATTACGTTTTTAATTCACAGATTCATTTATAAAAAATTACCCAAGTAACGCCATCCCTTGATGAAGTTGGGAACAATCGATACCAGGCGAATTATAATAATAAAAATATATCTAAAAAATAACACAAATCACCCTCTATGGGTGGAATGCCTTAAATTAAAAAATATATAAAATAAATAATTGGTACATTTTTATTTTTCATTCTTACTGGCTTAACCCATGTTGTGCGAACGCGTTTAAAATTAAAGCGGTTTAAGGTACATCGATTGGATGGTTTCTAAATTTATAGCAGACATGGTAACATTTTTTGTCTTTTAATGAGAATAAGCTATTGAAAAAATGAGATCAATCAGTAAATTATTATTTATTTATTTACATACGGCAAGGCCATCTATTATACAGGTATATAAAATAAAATATGACAGACACAATAAAAGCACATAAAACAAACTTTAAACTCACATCCAAAGAATCACAGATAAATAAAATAATATCAAATTAAGACAATAAATTATAACAATTAAAATGCATGAAAAATGAACAATAGTCAGAACTAAGCTACAAGCACAATACATTTTTTTCCTTTTTTTTTAGTCCTTAACAAAATAAAAATCTTACAATTATACAGGAAACATTTCAATCGCATCTCTTTGTCTATATTCGCACACACAACTCATATTGGCAGATAATAAGGTGCTTACTAATAATACATTAAAATAAATAAAATGCATGCAAAATGAACAACAATCACAAATATACGAGCAAGTCAATAGTAAACTAAAAAATTAAAAATAATAAAACAGAATGAAAATATCACTATGATACATACAGAGCAGCAATATAATTAAAAAAAAAACACACTGATGGAGATGCATACCGACAAGACGGGTCACCAACCCCGAAGTCCATGTATCAAGCATTAACCCTCAAGTACTCCAGAATATCCCTCTTGAATTTCTGGAAACTGTCAGCAAAGACATCAGAGTGCTCTCCCACCAGATTCCCCAGTCTATGAAGTCTGTTTAGTGGTGAATAATAAGTATAATTGTTCCGAGAGTTAGATTCATGAAAAGTTATAATTTGTCTGGTCAATCTGGCAGGGACATTGAGTTGAATTAATTCGACCAATTCCGGGGACTCAATGGCACCGTTCAATACTTTATGTAGAAAACACAGATCAAACAATTTTCTACGGTTCTGCAAACAGGGGAGACCAATCTCATCCATCAGTGCGGGATAATCAATACTCTCCACAGGGATCCCCATTTTGTAATTCACCAGTCTCAAAAACTTTCTTTGAACCTTTTCCAAGCTGTTGATGTGTATAGCATAATAGGGGGACCATACAGTTGTATTGTATTCAAGAAGGGGTCTAACAAGGAAGATATAAAGTAACCTGTAAGACCGAATCAATTGCAAGTCCGATGTTAATCTAAACATAAATCCGAGACACTTCCTTGCCCTGCTGACAGTTTCCTGAATGTGTATGTTAAAAGTAAGATCCTCGGAGAAGGTGACTCCCAGATCTTTTATGTTTGAGACACATTGTAGAATCACATTATCAATAGAGTAGTCACATGTTAGCAAAGATCTGGCTCTGCGAAAGCGAACAACCTGACACTTCTCAGCATTGAGGTTCAATTTGTTTTCCTTGCACCAGTGATTCAAAGAATCAAGATTCTTCTTTACTGTAATGCAATCCTCTAAGCTACGAACATGCTTATATAGCTTCAGGTCGTCCGCAAACAGCAGAACTTCTATATCCCTAAAGACCTCCACTATATCGTTTATGAACAAGTTAAAAAGAATTGGTCCCAAGTGCGACCCCTGTGGAACCCCACTGTGTGCGTTGATAACATCAGATATGCAGTTCCCAACCTTTACTTTTAAAGTTCGCCCCGTGAGATAACTATCTAGCCAATTATAAAAAAATCCGTCGACCCCATATCCACGTAACTTAGATAACAGCATTTCATGCGACACCTTATCGAATGCTTTCGAAAAATCCGTGTATATGGAGTCGACCTGGCCTCTCTTTGACAAACAATCCACAATATACTTTTGATAAATAAATAAGTTGGTGAGTGTGGACTTCTTAGGTATAAATCCATGCTGCAATGATGTTATTACTCTGTTTATAGAGCTGCTTATTTTCTTAACAATAATATACTCAAAAAGTTTGGGAATTGCCGACAGTATGCACACAGGTCTATAGCTGGTCACTAATGTATTATCTCCCTTTTTAAATATGAGCTTATTGGGACTTATGTAACCGTCTTTCCATTTATTAGGGAAGATTCCTGATTTCAGAGACAAAGAGAATAAAATATGCAAATGATTGGACAAGACTTCCATGCAGTTCTTAATAAATATGTTGGGGATACCATCAGGACCAGCCACCTTCGAAGCATCCAGATCAAGAATCGCACTTTTGACCTCGTCAATTGAAATAGAAATGGTGGGCAAGTCGATTGTTTTGTCTGAGGAAAAATTGAAGCCAGAAGGTCTGGTCGGTTCGTCATAAACATTTTGAAAAAATGAGGCCAATAAGTTAACTGCACTCTGAGGTGAATCAGAACGCTGATTGTTAAAAAAGAGATTTGATGGTATATCGAAACGATCATCCCTCATATTGTTCACAAATTTCCACAGATCCTGAGAACCCCCGGGCAAATTACATTCAATTGCATTTACGTGGTCTCTATAACAATCCTTGGACAATGAAGAACATTGAGAGCGCAAACTAGAGAAGGCATTGTAGTCGGTTATATCCAAAGTTTCTTTGTATTTTTTGTGGGCTATTTTTTTCTTATGAGCCAATTGTTTCAATTCGCTACTAAACCACTTTGGATAATTTGACGGTTTTATAGCTGTTTCAGGTATATAAGTATATATACATGACATTAAGTTACCATAATAGAGTTCAGTCATATTCATACCGTCCAAAAATGTGTTTATCATGGGGTAGTCAGCTCCAAGAAAATCCCGTTTGACAATCGGTTTGATATCTGACACATTTGTATGAGAGAAAACGACAATCTCGAGAGGAGGATGGTAGGCATCTATCGGAAGAAGTGATGACTGAGATTCATTAACAGCCAAACCAGAATCACTTGAGAAGATTAAGTCAAGGGTTCTGCACTTTTCAACGTTATTTTTTTACTAATTAACAATTTCTTCAATGCAATCAAGACACCTCCTGCCCTCGATTTGGTACTAGTTTGTAAGTTGCGATCAAATCTATACACATTATAATTAACAAAACCCAGCTCTGAACAGCCAATTGAAGAATCCAGCCACGTCTCACTAAGCAGTATGATATCATAGTTAGAAATATGAAGAGACTGGCGCAATTCATGAAGTTTCGATTTTACGCCCCTGATATTTTGATAATAGAGGGGCTCGGCTGTAAATAATGTTAAGCGCCAAAATCATAATATTGGTGTATTTTTACGTACTAATAAATTTGTAGGATTACTACAAAAGTCAATAAAATAATTTCGCTAACTTTCAATAGATGTCGATGCTTGTCATGTTGTTGTGTTAGCATTAGCTTATAAAATGCATGTAAATTATGTCAAACGCCACCAAGATGGCCGCCGGTGATGAGCGTGTGTTGGATCGTATCACGGAAAAAAATAATTTAACCGAGTTTTCAGAGGACTTTAGTGGCAGCAGTGGTTCAGAATACATTCCTGATAGTGATAGTAGTGTCGAATCAGTTGATATCAGGTAAGTTTGCTGTTTTTAACCTTAAAAATCTAAACTTTGACACTTGCAAGTAAACAATGTTAACTTCAGTCTTTTAACACTATTTACATGCTTTATTATGGTGCTTACATGTGAACATGAGTTTTCCATTAGTAGCATGTAAATAGTGTTATGTGATGTCGTTTCACACTATTTACGTGCTATACACATGCTATCGCTCCATACTATTAACAATAAAATAATGTTTACTTCACAGGCCTCAAATTCTAAGTTCAGAATGTAGAGTAGAAAATACACAAGAAAAGAAATCTCGAAAAAGAAAAAGACTTGGAAGTGCACAAGAAGTTAATAAGAAACAACGAAATAAAGGAAATGAATATAAAAAGTACAGGGGAAAAGGAGAGAAGGTACAAGAAAAAAAACCAGGTCCTCCTTGTCAATGTTCTAATCGATGCTTTGAGCTTATTTCAGAAGATAAAAGAAACGAACTCTTTAGAAGCTTCTGGAATTTAAGTAATTATGATATTCAAAATGTATATTTACGAGGATGTACACATTCTAAAGATATAAAAAGAAAAAGAAGTAAGCAGGATTCAAAGCGGAGCCAGACAATAGAATACACAATTAAGTTTAATGGTAAAGATTTGGTAATTTGTAAGACTGCTTTTCTTAATCTTCATGGTCTTCAAAACAATAGGGAGCGTGTGGAAAATATTGTTAAAAAATTAAAACAATGTGTCGCAGATGTGTCAGATGGTAGGGGAAAACATAGTAACCATCCAACAAAATATACAACAGGCAATATCGAAAGAGTAAAGGAATTTATTGACAAACTACCGCGCTACATTAGTCACTATAGTAGAAAGGACCCTTCTAAGGAATACATGCCAATGGGGTATTCTATTCAGCTGTGTTTCGAAAAATACGTAGAAGAGTGCAAGTCAAGAAATGAAAACCCCGTTAGCGTTGATAAATTTCGAAGAATTTTTACAGAAGACTACAATATAAGTTTTAAAAGTCCAAAATCAGACACTTGTCAGCGCTGTGATTCATTAGCAGTAGCCATTAAGCATTCTAAAGATACCAATGAAGTAAAATCATTAGAGCTATTGCTATTAAAAAGAATTGCACCAAAGACAAGCAGAAGCTGGCCAGAATGAAATTTCCAAAGCAACCAAAGAAGCTAATGAAAATAACAATATTCATGTAATAGCATTCGACCTACAGCAAACTTTACCTACTCCAAAGCTGACTACTGGACCAATGTTTTACAAACGAAAGTTATGGTGTTACAATTTGAGCGTTCATTCGTGTGGTGATAATCAAGGTTTTTTTTTTCTATGGGATGAAGCTACAGCGAAAAGGGGTTCAGATGAAGTTGCCAGCTGCTTAAAATTATATTTTGAAAATAATGATATAAAGGGTGAAAAACTAATAGCAATATCTGATAATTGTGGTGGACAAAACAAAAACTGGACACTGGTATCATTCTGGGTAGTGAGTACGTAAGGGCTATAGCACGACTAACTACTTCCTAGTGTAGTTAGCGCGAGTACGTAACGTTACAAATGTAGTTAGTTGTGCGTTTCAGCGTAGTTATTATGTAGTTAAGCCGTGGTTATGAGTAGTTAGATTGATGTGTGGTTAGTCGTGCTATAGCAAAAGTTACGTACTCACTACCCTGGTTCTATCTTTTAAGCACCGGACGCTTCAAGGAAATTGAACATGTTTTTCCACAAGTCGGCCATACAATGCTCCCCAGTGACAGGGATTTTGCTTTAGTGGAAAAACATGTCTCATCCCATTACCAAATGGTATATGGGCCTGAACACTGGGAAGAAGTGCTAAAAACTTCACAAAAGAAAAGGCCTTTCAACGTTACTAGAATGCACCAAGAGAATTTCTTTGATTTCTCAGCTTTAAAAAAAAAATTTCAGCAGGAAAAAGTATCAAAAAGTCAATTTAGCATAAGGAATTGCGTACGACTCAAATTCACGACGAATTTGCTACATTCAGATTTACGTATATTTTTTTCTAATACATATTCTGGTGATATGCAAGAAATTTCTCTTGCTGGACGGGGAAGACCGGGGAATATCTCCAGATTTATTGACGTCGAAAGAAAATATCTAGAACCACTTCCGATAAAGGCAGAAAAATTGAAAGATGTTCTATCGACTCTACAGTGGATACCGCCAGTTTATCACGAATGGTACAAGAATCTCAAAACGATATCAAACGTCGGAAATCAACAAACTGAAGATGTGAATGATTCAGAGTGAACACTATATTATTTGAATGTTTTTACTTTTCTTTTATTATTTTTTCATTTACCATGTTAAAAGCCAAGCAAATAATGTTAAGTACAATATTTTTTTATGAAAACAATGTTAAAAGCGCCAGTCCATTATTTGATTAAATAGTTAATTACATAATATAAGTACATGATAAAAATTTTAATTCCTGCAGAAGATAATCTTAAGACATCATACTTTGTAAAAATGCACATCTTTTCTAATAAATATTAAAAATACATTTTTTTTATTTATTCAAAAAAAATTTTTTTATATCTCCAAATGTGACAAATGGCACTTGCCATTATTTTTTGAATCGTTAGCATGCACGATTCTCGGGATACCTTTGATAAATTTAATAATTAGGTTTTTTTCTCCTCTCTGGACTCTGGCGTTAATCTCTTCCTTTAGTTTCATATATTTATTACGCTGGATCACAGTCTGGTCGCGGTATACTCTGACAGAATCAGATAACTTAAACCTATTCTTCATAATTTCTCCGACTTGATTCTGATTTTTCAGAATCACTTTGATGGGACGAGGTTTATTACTATTCTTCTTTCCCAATCTGAAGCACATCAAATCGGAATCTGCCACAGATTGATCGATCTCGCTCAACAGACTGCAAATTCTGCTTTTGTCTTCACTGATAACATCATCCAGCTTGGAATGCGAACTTTCCTCTGTGTTGCACACAATGATATTTCTCTTCCTCCTATTTCTCTCATCAATTTCGTTTGCGATGGAGTCCATTTCACTGATTTTGCTCCCCTGGTTGTTACTTTCCATCTTTTCCATCCTGTGCTCCAATTTAGTTATTCTCTCCTTCAGCAGTGTGTTTTCAGCTATCATCTTATCTATTAAGGACAATTTTGTAGAAAATTCATTCATTTTACATGTTAAACTCTGATCCTGAACCTCCAATTGCTTCTTGATCTCATTGAATTTCTCATGCAAACTCGATATGTGTTCATTCAGCGATTCAATAACGAAGTTTGATCTGCAACTACTGACAGTAGATGGCGCCAGGATGACTGACTATCCATGATCTCGCTACAGCCTTGCCGACTGGTTGTATTATATTATTATGTGGTGTAAGTATAATAAGATGACATAGTATTCTTACGCCTGTAGAGTTGGTGGTGGAAGCTTCCAGGTCGGGGCACGCGTCAGGATCGTGAGAGATGGAGTGCGGCCTCGACTTGACCATCTGGGTGATCGCAATGTTCAAGCACACCCTCAGTGTGTAGGCCACCATCACGCAGGCGGCGCCCATTATTCCCACGATGGCTCTTTGAGGGAGGAGAAAACCTTAAATTCAAGGAAACTGTTTAATATAATATTATAAAGAATGAAATGTCCCTTTTATTAAAACACCTGACTGAATGTCCACATGGATTGCAGATGTCCAGCTATCCCGTCATCTTTTTGGAGGTCTTCCCTGTGATCAACCTAGTAGTCTTTTAGGGCCCATTCTGGCAACAAGATCCCTCCAGATTACTCCAGAATTGCCTTTAATATATGCCCCATCTAACGACGTACTCTACCTAACAGGTTCTATACCGATTTTCTCATTCGAAATTCTATCCCAAAGATCAAACCCTCGGATATAATATTATGAGCATCTAATTTCCGCTGTTCCGGATAGTTGTTGCATAAAATATGTTATGGATCTATGGAATGTGTTACTTATGTATGTACATAATTTTCATTAAATATGTATTATATTATTAAACTCTTAAAATACACCTCCGACTTTTTTTTCTGGATAGGCATTAAAATTTTGTGAATTTTAATCACCTCTCAGTGGGTGAAAAATCGGTTTAAAGATTACAATAAATAGTAAATTATATTCAACTTACATTTGGATAGTGTCAATCTCCAACCAGTCAACATTTCCTTTCAGGTTATGCAATATAATAATATTTTCCCTTTTGAATGTCTGATAAACACAATGACATACTCTTTTCACAACTTGCTAAAACTAAATATACAATAACAAGAATGGTTTACAAACTTCAGTTATGAATTTCCTAAATAAATAACAAAACAAACACTGTTTAACAGGGCTGTATTTTTTTTCATTTAAAAATGTAATCTTAATTTATTTTATGCTGTAATAATGAAATCCATCATAATAATGGTATTGGCACGGTGATCGTCGCGCAATGGAAATTTCAAAGTGAGAACTTGTTTGAATCTGTCCTATTTGTCCTAATTTTTCACAGTTTGAACAACCATCGCGTGATTGAACGACCATCGCTCATCGTATGATCGCACGATAACTTTGCAGTTAGGACGCGGCCTAACAATCAAAGATTTGCTAAACAGTAAAAAGACGTAAAAAGTCTGAAATCAGAGCATTTTCAGTGTAAGAAACAAACAATCCAAATCCAAACTCCCTGTACACCCCACTTAGGGGCAAAAAGAGCTCGATCTTGCGCAATGTTTATTACCTCCTTCCACACCATGTCCAAATACCTCAGCTCTGCTTCGAAGGAGCGGAACACGGTATGAGAGGATCTTCCTCGTCATCGGAACCCTGATGGGAGGACGAACAGCGTTCTCCTCAGCCAACTGTCATTTGACATTTTAACACATATCCCAGCCAAGTCTATCTCCTCACTGCCTACACTGGCCGGCGTATAGCATCGTTCGTGATGACGCGCGGTCATTTCTTTGGAGTGAATCGCTCCATTTCGTCATGGAATTCGACTCGTTCTCATTAACAGTATTTTACGAAATGTTTATTCTATAAAAATCTTTGTAAAATATGGCCTCCAAAAGTTATCCGTAATTTTGATGAATCAAAGACTCATAGAAAATTTGGAAAATATAAAAACACCGAATACGAAATTTTTGAGTCGATGGATGATGTTTGTTTAAATAAAATAAAAATAAATAATTAATCATTTTGTTATTTTATGACAAATTCTGTGTTTGTTTGAGTCCGCACTCTTGTTGGTTAAACAAGTACACGGAAAACTAGGTAACGTTTACCCATAATAATAATAATGTATTTTTATCTTCTGCTACAGCTTTATCTTTACAACATAGTTAAAAGATTAATTTTATACTATTCAGGGTTTAACTCAACTGTTAATTGAATAAAGAGACAAACCAAATCAAGAAAAAGAGGTTAGGTTTTTTGAACAGACAGCTGATTTACGTATTAAGTTTTTGATTTTTAATTAAACAGATGTCTAGAATTCGCTATAATTAGAGCATAATTAAGAATTTTCAATGTTAATAATATATTATTTCATAGTTACCTACGCAATGGTTACTACTTAAATAAAGTAAATCAGCTTTCCCAAATATTAAATCCAAGTTTTTCATTTAAATGCGGTTGTCATTTTAACGTCCGACGTGCCTGATTTTTTGTATGCAAGTATTATCTGTCAACTTTTTAGGAATATCAATTTACTCAAATGTAGAATCATATTTGTTATTTATTTTATATTATTGAAATTCTCATCTAATGCACCTACTTAAAATCATGTTAACTCAGTTCGAAGATAAAAAAACTGACGTTTGCTCTATCATTTTTTTCTTCTCTTTAATATCTTATTTTTATTCGGGGCCTGCACCTTTTATACGATTTTTCATTGGATTTTCATCTTGTTCTCGTTCAATTGGCATACTTTTTACTCCATACATTAATTTAACATAAATTGTGGTGTGCGAGAAGAAAGAGTCCCAACATTTCAAGCAAGGGCGGATCCAAGGAGGGGGGGGGGGGTCACGGTGTCATAACCCCCCCTGGGCTGGGTCCATGCCCTAGGTGAACCACTAATTAAAATTGATAAACATAATGTTTTTATAAAAAAAAAATATTTTAAGTAAGTATACATTACTTACATTTATTGATAAAATACCTACTTTTTACTTGTTTCTGTTCTTATCAAAATTAAATTAAAACTTCTTGTGACTTGACCAAGACTATGTGACCCCCGTCCCCTGGGCCTAAAGGTAGCGTGCATTGATTTTTGTATTTTCAGTAAATCAAGCCATCGCAGATCTTTATCGTACTATGGCAGGGCCTCCAAATCTTTTTCGCACAAGTTTAGTATTTTGTCATGGCGCCCTAGCTTAGTAAGCTATTTGGAATAGATATAGTGAATATATGTACCTATATAATATTATAGTCGAAAGATATAGGATAAAGATAGGTACAATTAGAGTAGTTGGGTAGATAGGCTCAAAAATTAAAACATCCACAATATGAATTTGAGTTTTATTAAAGGTATTTGTAGGAATTCAGATTTGGAACCGTTAAACAACAAAAAGAAAAAGACTTATAGGGCCGTTTTTTCAATTTCCGTATTTGATTCAGTTTAGAGCTCATTGACTTTGATGCAAGAACTCCTCTATGTATGATGCAATGGATCGGTGTTTTTCAGGAATAAGCGCTTGTTTACCTCCATACCTGACAGACGTGGATCGAGCTCCATCAGTACATACACCGATTTCCTTTTTCAATCCAAAACATTTTCTGAAATAAACTTGTCAAGAGTTTGAAACAAGTTTTGGGCTTTCGCACTATCGGTAATGCTTTTACCTATGTTCTTTGAAGATGTGTGCGCTCGAAATAGGGATTGTTTTTTGTAGGTGCCCGCGAATATTTGTGGTTTTGAATAATGATAGAGGATCGACTCACGGCACCCCTCTTCACATTCTACGGCGCACCAGGGCACAGTGGTCCCATAAAGAAATTTAGGGCGCCAAAATTCAGATTTTTGGTGTATGGGGGTTTTTTGAGGCGCTGAGTTCATTTTTGGACTTATTTTTGAAAAAAAAACAAAAGGGGTGCCAGGGGGAGAGGGGGAAATCTTTACATTTTGAAATTTTTCGTGTGGGATATCAAAATATATGTTGTTTTTGTGTTGCTGAGTCCATTTTTGGACTTATTTTTGCGAAAAAACCAAATGGGTGACAGGGGGAGGGGGGCAAATTTTAATATTTTGAAATTTTTCGTGTGGGGTATCAGAATATATGTTTTTTGTGTTGCTGAGTCCATATTTGGACTTAATTTTGCGAAAAAACCAAATGGGGTGCCAGGGGGAGGGGGGCAAATTTTAATATTTTGGAATTTTTCATGTGGGATATCAAAATATATGTTTTTTGTGTTGCTGAGTCCATATTTGGACTTAATTTTGCAAAAAAACCAAATGGGGTGCCAGGGGGAGGGGGGCAAATTTTAATATTTTGGAATTTTTCATGTGGGGTATCAAAATATATGTTTTTTGTGTCGCTCAGTCCATTTTTGGACTTATTTTTTTCAATTTTTTGAGGTGCTGAGTCCATTTTTGGACATATTTTCGCAAAAAATGTGACCAGGGAAGAGGAGCAAATCTTTCATTTTGGACTTTTCTGGGGGATTGAAATGTATGTTTTTCAAAGTGATGAGTTTATTTATATACAAAATAAAAAAAAATGGGTGAAATAAAACATCTTATAATTTTACAAATATATTGCACTCATAGAAACATTAAACATTGTCCCAGTCAGATTCCTCGGATGTGGTTAGATGATATACATCTGAGTATGTACTTTCACCTGAGATATCTTCTGGGTCCACTTCTATTCCTGCCAGATGCGGCTCTGCTTCTTCTATCAACAGATGAAGCACCTCATCCGGCAAGGGTGCATTCTTTTTTGTTTGTTTTTTTCTTATTGTTGAGATATAAGGATCTGATGAAATTAAAAGTCTGTTGATGAGATCTGAATTTGTCCTTTTTCTCGATATTTTCGCCGTAAATTTTTCACGATACTTTCTTATAAGTTTATTGGATGACTCTGCAGCTTCTTCGGATAATTGACCTGCAACAAGATTGTGATTTAGAATTAAATTTTTCAACTTTTCAAATTTGATTCTCATAAGCGGATTACTTACCCATTATGGAAGTAGCGAATTCTTTATTATTTCTGTCTATATTATAACATGTCTCTGGATGTAGGAAATAAGTTCTATTATCATTATTAATTACATATCCTGAGAAGTAAATAGTAAATAGAAAAAAAAAACAATTATTCTTTTAGCAAGTTACGTAACTGAATTTATTTATTTATATAAGAGACACCAACAGAGCACAGAACAACACAAACAAAGAAATCATGAAACAAAAATATATAATCTCCAGTGCTCCAATAACAGGTGTCTCCCACATGAATATTCTGCCTAGTTAGGTAGGTATAACCAACGTCTCCTGAGCATTCAAATTTCAATAATAAAAAACATGATTGCTTGAGGAACTAAAATTTACTCAATAGTAATCACCAACTTAGTGGTATAAATCACATTTTAAGGATTTGGGGGGAAAACGGGGGAAATGTGCGTGATGCAGGTGATAGTACTGACTTTAAGGAGAAACTTTTATTTGAAAAGTTTTTATGGGAAACGATGGGAAAATTTTGTAACCCTACATATAGCCAGTTAAAAGTGACTAAAAAGTACTTACTTCAAATGCAAATTTCCAGACTACCGATTAAATTACAGTAATAAACGAGCACAGATTCGTATTCAGCGAGAAAAAATCAATGAAACACCATGTTTATTAATTTTAAAATACAGGAAGAAGTCACTGTAAAACGCGCTTGAAAATCACACACAAATTGGCAATACAAGTTGCTCTAGATAACCACCATCTTATAGCGTCTCCATAGCAACGAGACGTACCTCGAGCGAGTTGTCATATGCGGTACTAGAAGCCTTCAAGGTCACAGTACATCAGATCATAGCTAGTTTGTCTCTCTGATATATTTCGTTTTTTTAATTTTGGCGCCTAAATTTTTTTGTGGGACCACTGTGCAGGGTGCCGCGGCGCACACTTTGGGAACTCCAGTACTATGGTATAGTGTTTCCGATTTGATTATTACGTTATAAGATTGATTTATTTTAGTTGCACACAATGTTTGAGTTACTTGTTTGGAAGTAATATACCGGACGGATGCTGTGGTCTCAGACTTGTCATTTTGATTTTTCCAGTAGGCAGGTATAATATTTTGAAAATCTTTAGTCGACTTTTCCGTTGGTAATTATTTGGAGAGTCAAAACAAACGTGTATTAAATTTTAAATATAACTTTATTCAGAACTTAATATAGTATTTCAAACATATTACTGTATTACATTAATAGTTATTTATTGTCAATAGCATTATCATTCGTGTTTGGTTTCAAATATACAATTCAGAACTACCAAATATATTAAGATCTTCTTTGATAAAAATCAAAAATATGCGTACACCACTTACTTTGTGATATTACTCATATTTTATTTATATAAAATGATAATCCAGTCTTTGGTGAATGAAATCTAAATATTTTATTTTAAATAAACATAGTATTTTTTAAGTTTTTTGATACTAAATAAACCTACTCATGAAATACTTACGAATTATAAATATTGTATAGTGGAAATAAAATACGCACTAAACGCCAAAAATGAAAAAAATGAGTTGAGTATGAGGAAATGGTCTATAAACCATTGTCAATAGCCTAAATATTGCACTAAGTCCATATCGATGATCTAAAGGCGTAAAAAAACGGATCCAAAAATCATCATAGTACTATGTCTGTATGGGGGAAAAATCAGTTTTATTAGATTATCTCAAAATGAAGTTTTTGGCGTTTAGTGCGTATTTTATTTCCACTATACTTATGATTTTTTTTTGTTAACATAAAATGTATGATAATAAAAATAATATGTTTGAAAATATAACATAAATTGCACTATACTCACTTATCACAGAAACAATAATTTATTTACCTACTATTTAATAATTAAGATATATTTTTATTTGTTTTAAAACTCTTAAAACTGATGGAATATTATTTTTTAATATTCTTTTAATTCTCTTTTATTCTATTTTCTAATCATTCGACTATTTGATTTATGAGAATATAGTTTTAAACCAACTACAAAAAGTCATTTGCTCAATATCAATTTTTTCTTGTGTAATTGACAGAGACATCTTTATTTGTTATATGTTTTTTTTATTGCTTGACCAGTATTTGATAAAATAATCTTAAATTCTATGTAATAACAGATAATCACAGCTTAATTAATTCTTACGTTCATTTTTCTGGCAAAAATTATGTTAGAAATAGGTATGTATTAACAAAATAATTGTAAATTGTAGAGTGTTAGAGAAAAGTAGATAGGTAGGTATATAAAACGATATCTTTCCAAAAACGACAGAAATTTGAGGTAGGTATGTAATATTTGTTAAGATGAAATTAATAAAATTTATAATGGTTAATATTGTTTTGAAAATGATCGCATTGGTTATATTATCAGTGTTCAAAAGTTTTTTTTTTTTCAATATTTTGTAAAAATGGTTATGTTTTTAAACTTAATTGTATTAACTACAGGAAGAATACAATGGTAAGTATGAAAATATTAAAAGTACATATTTACAATGGAAGAATAATTAGATAATAATATTCTTATAAAAATATACATTGTACTAAAATTACTTATCTCTCAACGCATCATCTCAAAAAACAGTATAGGTACTCAGATAATATACTCAAAAAAATTCAACCTAATTAATATAAGTTCGATTCTGACAATAATAATGTTTATACATAAGCTTTCATTTGAAAAAAAAATTGTTGAAATCCGTTTTAAGATAACATTATAAAATTTATATAAGATCTCATTAAAATACTTATATAGTTATGATAATATACCTATAATGCATTCATTTTCTTTTTTCAAATCTGATTTAATGCATTGATAACTCGATGATGATTTTATGTACAATGAGTCATCGTTTCATGAATGTGAAAAAATTAGTAGGATTTTATCTAATAGTTAAAAACGTTTAACGATTATTCAATATAGGTATGATGTACTATTTCAATAGAACAATCAATCATCTCATATTGATAATGATAAGGTGGTTATTAAGATCATAAAACTGAATAATCAGTTCGTTTTTTATAACATCTTTAAGGATGGTCAATCAAAAAATTAATCAGGTGAGAAAAATCTAACCTAATTGAAATTCTGGCGTATATTCAATATGGAATGGAAACAATAGGTCAAGAGGACCTAAAACATTTTAAATGTGATGCTAAAGGCGCATATTGGAGGTCCATTGTTCTGGACGTGCTGAAAGCCAGGAAATAATGAGCTATCTGGGAAATCTCAAAAGTTGATAACTGTATTTTACTGATGACAGCGATCGCAGCAGACAGATTGTAGGAACAAAATGGATCAGATCCAGATCAAGTGGCATAAAGAAGGGAGTAGATATATGAAAACGCTCGTCAAAAATTTTAAATGGGGATATTTGCCACGGTGGGACAACAACATTGTATATCGTTGAACATTATAACATCTTCAACATCAATAACTGGACTAAAAAATTCACATTACTTAGGACTAAAATTTCTTCGTGGTTACACCGTCCTCGCTAACTCCATTTTCCGACACGTTCTTGCGATACTGGGCCATGGCTTCTTCGTTCTTGGGATATTTCCAGTTTGGTGGGTATCCGTATTTGGGAATATTGTTCCACCACTGCTCATCTCCCGATGCCCAGATAACGAAGATTACATTTGTAACGATGAAGACTCCGAGCACAATCCAGAACACCATTCTCCATTGTTCTAGTGTCACCTTTAAAAAAAAACAAATGAAAAATTTTACATTTGAAATATGAAACAAAACATGATCAGCGATTCAAACTTATGAGATTCTACAAGATCCAGTGATGTTTGCCTTTACTGTTACTATGTATTGACAATAAGTTTCGATCTTTTGTGTAAATTTTTGTGCATCGCAAAATTTCACTTGAGTCTTTTTTTCTATGCACTTAAGTGGTATTTATCTGTAAAACAACAAACTATAACTTTTATTTCCGCGTCATTTTGAGTATAAATTTGCATAGCTATTTTTGAGAAATTATCCTAACAATTCCATAGTCAGGTGTGAATATAGTTGCTGAAGATGAGGTTGCATAAATTCTTTTTACTCAAAATAACGCTTTCTAAAAAGTTATATGTTTTATATATATATATATAAAGGGTTGTTTTCATAAACGTTAAGAAAGTGAACATAAATAATCTTTCGGTGTGTTTCAAAATAAACAAAAGTTGTAGCGTGAAAATGTCAATTTTCGGTTTTGGGGTACAAAATAATGTAATTTTTCATAGATTTTGCACTGTACCTAATGCGAAAAAGGCAAGGTGTTTATATACCCCTATAAAAGTTATTCACAAAAATAAATTATCTAAATTGTTAAAACCTTTTCAATTTTCTTCAGTTAAATTTATTGCAAAACCCTTAAAGATATTCTGTATTGTGTTTCAGAATAATAATTAAGTTAAGGATCGAATAATTGAAATAAAAAACTTACATCTGGTGTTAACAATCCAACCAAATATGGAGTGACTATTCCAGATAATGCTCCAATACCGTTTACTATTGCCATAAGTGTTCCAGCGTAGTTTGTACTGAGATCCAATGCATTGACTTTCATCCCTGGATAGAAGGCACCCATCAAGCCCATAGCCACTGTGAAGAGTGCTACAACAGACGCTTCATCAGATCCGGCGTAGGAAGCCAGGATGATGCAGGCACCGGGACCGATGGATGCTGAAAATTTTGAAAAAACAAATTGTAATAGGCTTAGTTCATTAGTTGCTTGAATCCATTGCAAGGGTACGGAATAATTTAATAGGGATTCTTCGGAATAAACCTGTCATCCGCCCGCTGTGTTGCATCAAGAGTAGGTACCTATTGAATTTAAGAAAGTCGATAGAATTAAAAAAAACTTTTTTTTTTTTTAATTTGTTAATTTGTTTTAAATGTAGTTTTTTCAATGGATGTACGGCTGTGAATCGTGGAATGTAGTGTAAATGCAAATGAAAGCTCTACGAAGAACGTGGAAAGATTCTGTGCGACATGGAAAGGAAGGAGAATATTAGGATGTAATGTAGTATGGAAGTTGGTGTTGCTACAAAGATGAAATTCAATAAGTTGAGATGGTTTGGGCAAGTTGAAAGGATATTGCAAATAAGATTACAAAAAAAAAATTGTAAGGCTGAAACAAAAGGTGTAAGAAGGCGTGGTTGGCCGAGAATGACGTGAATCGAACACATTATTTTATGTTGTGTCCTTAAGGAAGCACAGGTCGGAAGTTGCAAAAGAAATAGGAGATGTTGTATGAGAAATGTTTTATCGGTGGAAGAAGCCATAGAATTATGCTCGTATTGAAAAAACTGGAGGTTCTCTCTCCCTATCCCTTAAGGGACATGGTGTGATGGGTATAAAAATGACGAATATGTAACAACTAATGAGTCTAAAAATGACGTCTGACGTGATTAATTATTATTGCATTTTTAGGCATTTATTTACTTTGAACTTGCCAAAGCAATGCGGGCGAACGATGGATTCTAATACTAGCATAGTGTCTTCTTAAGGTGATAAAAATTTAAGGAATATCTAACAACTAAAAACTCTAAGAATTCATTACTGATGTTCGATTTTTAAATGGAAAAACCACTACGGGCTTACGACCGTCTTCTACTGTTATTTCGAAGGCTGGCTTAGTGTGATCACTTTACGTTAACAACGTTCGCCATTAGGTGGTAAAAGGTGGTAGGCCATAAAAATTTAATATTAGATGGTCAGTCATCATCATCAAAAAGGTTGATTCTTGATCTGACAATCCGGACTCTGAAAGTAAGTGTCACCTAATAAAAGATTAGGTACCTTCTGTCTTAAACTTACCAACTGTCGTAAAGATTTTCCTAGCGTTAGAAGTAGACAAACATTTCTTCTCGATCAACTTGTCGCACATCCAACCGAACAAAATGGAGGTGAACCACATGACGATGTATGGAAGAGTTGCCCAGATTCCAATTTTCAGGACGTTGAAGTTCAGCACGTCACTCATGTATTTTGGCAGGTCTGTTACCACTGTGAAGTAGCCCCAATCGTGACCAATCTAAAAATAAGAACAATAATTGAGACAATTGATATAGCTAATGCTTCCTCTTTATGTTTTTGTTGTTGATTTTTTCTTGGTACAGAAGATATCAAAGAATATGTAGCAACTAATGACTCTAACAATTCATTACTGATGTTCGATTTTTAAATGGCACAAACCACTACGGGCTTACGACCGTCTTCCACTGTTATTTCGAATGCTGGCTTAGTGTGATCACTTTACGTTCACAACGTTCGCCATTAGGTGGTAATGTTTAAGTCTCTGAAACTCCTAATCATGAGAATTCTCGACATGTTCAACATGTCGAAAAATTTCATGTATGCAACAGGTAGATACTTGATAATAATTAATGAAATCTCTAATATAAATGAAAGTCGGGTTAGTGCGAACCCTTATAACTCGAGATCAGGTGAACAGATTCTTCCGATGTTTAATTTATTGGATTCTTATCCGCCCCGGATAACAGAATAACTCTTAATTAGTTGAAAAATGCATAAGAAATAACATTTTAATTACCTGAGCTGCAATCAAGGCCCAAAGAGGAACAGAGGTTAAGATAGCTCTCCATGGAGTTGGCACCATATCCGGCCTTGATCCTCCGATGGCTTCCTCCAAGTATTTTTTCTCTTCGTCAGAAATGAACGGGTGGGACTTTGGATCGCTGTAGCAGAGAAGAGCCTGAAAATTTTAAAGAAGGACTTTTATTACCGATTTCAAATTAAGTATTTTTGTATGTGTGAAATATTAAATAAATACACGGGTGTCAGTATAGTCGGTTGAGCTTATTGTCTGAGGCAATTTTTTCTAGTCAACCGATCCCGTCCAATATGAGACAGGCCAACCCCGGTTTGGAATTTAGGTTGGGAAAGAAAAATTATTGTGACCCGACCGTGAATCAATCCCGGAACCTCTTAATCATAAGTTAGCGCCCTTATCACTAGGCCAACAAAGTTGTAACATTAACTTTAAAAACATCTTTTCCAAATAGTGATAACCCATGAAAGTCTCCTGAATTATTGCATGGCATTGACAAGATTACACAGGGAATAAACTTCCGTCTACTACCACGACATGGGTATACTCATATACGTACGTACCTAGCATATTTATAGACATTTGCTGTTCGCCATGTTATCGGAAAGGACTATTTGGGGGAGGAAGAAATGGCGAAGATTGGTGAACATTATTTCAAGCCAATGAATCCTTGCATTGCAACCAGAAAAAAAGAATAGACCAGGCGAATGAATGGTAGTGATGAGGGATAAAATTGAGAGTATATAGTAATAAACTTACCCACAAAGCAAACCACAAGAGTCCAATGGCTCCGAATAGATAGAATACAGAAGTCCAGCTGGTATGGCTCATCAGCAGTCCAGAAAAGAATATTCCGGCAATGTTACCCATCTGGGCTCCTCCAAACACCAGCGAACCCATGCGGCCTCTTTCTTCTAGAGGAGCCCATTGTGCCAGAAGTGCGTTAAGAGCTGGAAAAGTTGTACCCTGGAAAAAATATTAAGAGATGTATAAATAAATATTGATAAGTCAGGTATTTTTATAACAATTCTTTGACCGTCACCATTTGAACAATTTGTAGAAAGTGAAGATCAC
This sequence comes from Mystacides longicornis, assembly GCA_963576905.1. NCBI lineage: Eukaryota > Metazoa > Arthropoda > Insecta > Trichoptera > Leptoceridae > Mystacides > Mystacides longicornis. Next base: position 12,740,940 of record OY756425.1, on the reverse strand, counting down.
CCACCTCTCCCAAACCTTCCAAGACTCTAAGAGCAATCAACGCATTTGCCCCTCCTGTTTGTATGACTATTGGAGTGATGAGGGTGAACACGGCTGTGGACAGAATTCCAAGTCCCAAAGAGTACTTCCCTCCAAACTTCTCAGCGATGACGCCCCCTGGAAGGTGGGTGAATATGTAACCATAGAAGAAGGCGCTCAGAATAACACCTTGCTGTTTCTCACTCCAGTCGTAGTATTCTCGCTGTAAAGATTAGTTCAGTATTTGGTTTAGTTAGTTACTTTAACAAAAGTGACTTGATTACTGACTATTCCATGAATGAAACATTGTTTTTAGTGAATAGGATACTAACATCACCATCCCAACAGCCATTTTCTGTACATTCGATGGTGGGAATTCCATTCTGAAACAAAAAAAATGAATAAAGATGAGGCATTAACAAAAATGGATATAGTCATATCCTGGCGCCAAATACATGACAGCAGTCGCAGTCTTTGAGTTTGGTTGCTCTCTTGTTCTCAATAATTTCCAACTTTTATCTCTATATTTCATTTATTATTAAATTTCTACTTGTTGCGTACATGAGATTTTTCGACATGTTGAACATGTTGAGAATTCTCATGATTAGGAGTTTCGGAGACAAACATTACCTCCTAATGGCGAACGTTGTTAACGTAAAGTGATCACACTAAGCCAGCCTTCGAAATAACAGTAGAAGATGGTCGTAAGCCCGTAGTGGTTTGTTCCATTTAAAAATCGAACAATAGTAATGAATTGTTAGATTCATTAGTTGTTATTTTTTCAAAAAAAAATTATATTAGCATTTGTATTCAGCTTTACAATTGCACGGCAAACAGATTCACTGGTCGCCACTGGGGTCCGAATCCATTTGATCAAAATAAAACATTGCAGTTAATTATTGCACAATGATAAAAATACAATATTATTATGTTGGACGAATCAGTTATAAGCATGTTTGCTCCCCCAATGAAATGTGTCAAGCGTAAATCAAAGGACTGTAAAAATAAGGAATTACACAAATTGAGTGCAAATTCGGATTTTATAAATAAAAAAAAGATATACCTAACTATATAGGAATGAAGTAGATATTTCAAAGAATCGCACGAACGTTATTCGAGCATGAAATGATGAAATGAAGCCAGCTTATTGGGATTTAAAACGCCACAATGGATTAACGAATGGAATCTTAAAGTTATAATTCATAATATTACGACAAGGAATTAATAGATTGATATGGATCATTTTTATTCGCAATTGTGACTGAATCCAGTCACATGTCATTACTGGTAACGCATTGCTGATTATAGATGGACAATAATATCACATTACTACATGTGTGTTGGACAGTTTACATATATATGTTTTTTTTTTATGGATTAATGGTCAGCTTAACCAGCATGAGAACTTCACGTGCCCGACCAGGAGTCCCAGTCAAATAAAATGGCCGCGATTGTGATCGTGACGTGAATAACTGAATGCTAAAAATGAAAAAGGGCCGATGTGCCAAAAAGAATTTTTTTTTGTGTTTAAAAAGGTATAACAAATTAGTTTTTAAGACATATTTAACTATTAAAAACTGAAGGTGGTCTGAACAAGAATATTTTAGTAATTTCAAAAAAATCATCTAGGTTCCCCGTTCGTATTGTGATTTTATGCAGAAATTTGCATCGAGCTGATGTCACATATTATTATCAACCAAAGTTTTTCAATAAATTGTTAATGGCTTTGACACAGTTTTCACCTTTTTTCATCTTATTTTCATTTGACTTGACAAAAAAAACACACAATCAACTCGGCCATTTTCATACTATTAATAAAAATTATAGGTGTCACTTTAACCCTTTATTATTGGCACTCTGATTTAATAGTCCCTACTTTTCGTGCTTTGTTGCAACTTTAATAGGCCAATATGTACCTACACGATTTATTTTGGCAATACATACCTATCTATCTACCTACTTAGGAGTATCATTGGCAAATTCTACCGGTTGGTGAAATAAAATCATTTTTTTTTTTACACTTAAGCCCTTTTTCATTTCCGTATTTAGGACATCACTATGGACATAAGGTGGCAGCTATTTTATTGCTACTATGTTGCATCCATTAACAATGTGAATAATCTCCACGGATTCGCTTGCCACCGCTATATAATTATAATATTGTTGTAGTTGCGCACGAGATTGTTGATATGCTATCGTTAAAAAGTTGACTTATGGGAGTTGAAACTTCACGCCGTTAATCGTATTGGTCACACGCAGTTAAGAAAGAAGAGACTTAAGTTAGAACCGTGGTAAAATAATGTCCCGGCAATAATTATTCAACTGTTTACAATACCATCGTTAACTAATCCATTTATACCGTAGTTATCAATATTTAGATGGAAGAGTGCTATACACAGTAATACACACAATCTGAATCTTTCACGGACTTAGGTATACCCAAGGGCGTCGCCAAGGGGGGGGGGGGGGGGGCAGCACATGCAACAAAGTATTTACGTAATTTACGAAAAACTTTTCACGAAATTGATTTAAAAAGTATGGGCTGGTCAAGATCAAACGAATTATCATCATCTTAAGTCATGTGAGTTATGTTGATAGCAATCTTTTTACTGCGTAATGACAGGGATGAATAGGTAAGCATATTATATCTTTTGTCTTGTCAAATTAATAATTTTTCTCACATTGTGGATATCATATCGTTAGCTGATATGAACGTGAACAATAAATAACAAAAGACATTTCTGCCTGGTTACACACATGCTTACATCAACTGACTGGCTACGATTGTTTGGTGCAAAAATTACGATGCAAGTTATATTTTAATCTTAGGTCGAAACCTTTTTACTTTTTAACTTTTGAATCACTAATGGGCAAGCAATATTAGACTTTGACAAATCTAATCCTCGCAATAGAAGAGTTAGATTACTATCCAAAAAGGTGGATTGCGTTCGACTTTGTTCAACTTCCATATTATTATAATAAGAATTTTTGAAATTATCAAATTAAGTCTTTCAATCACGTTTTCTTCAAACGAAAAGCTATCGCTTCAAACTGATTAATCTAGATATAATATTGAGGGAATTATGTAAAGACTTACGAAGTACCTACTCGACAAACCTTGATTCGTATTAAAAAAAACTCATCTACATAATAATATCAACAGAGTATTTGGCAACCATCATAAAACTGGTTAAGATGTACTCAAATCCATACAGAAGATTCTTCATGAAGAAAATACTGGAATAGAGGTGATTTCAATGAATAACAAATCATTGGTTTGATCTCCCCATTATGTTTGGGAATTAATCTCCTTTATGGGTAACATTGCTTTCATTAAATCAGCGTTTGGAATAGCATAAGTCATTAGTCCGATGTGGTTTACCATTTTTATCCTTTAGGCTGTGCAAGATCCATCATGTCCATCCGAAATTGCTCCCAATCGGAGCCTTAAAGGGACCATCAAAATGTGTTAGCTTTGTGTTGCTCGCGGAACTGAAAATTTATGCGCGTATGTACACAGTTGAGTTTGATTAGCTGTTAACTGATTGGTAAAGAATAATACAAGAATAATTAACAGGTGTGCTAAACGCCGGTTAGAATTGGTAGATAATTTCCAGAAACAAGCAAAATAATTTAGGCCTCTTTATTTAGCGCGCCAATTGGCTATTAAAATAATTATTAATCTACATTAATTGGCGAATAAATTTATATAAAACTCTGTGCAAACAAGTTACTAGTTTTATTTTATCATCAGTTAGCTTAAACCATCGTTAATGTCTTCATGAAAAGCAAATTCGATTGTTGCCTGAATTATTTGTTGATAAAATTTCATCTACATATTGTGCGCCATTAAATTCTAGTGTGTTTTTTAGAACCAAAACAGTAAATGGTTTATCATGCAATGTTTTGTTGTATTCTCTTGGAACACATATTTACAGACATACAAAAGTAATAACTTCTTACGCTCCTTTCTGACGACTTTTTCTTCTATCCAGCCTATCGAACTTCTAAGGCAGTATAATCTCAAGATATCCAACTTCTGCACTGTTAGGTGCTATTTCATCCTTCCTTGCGTTGCTACTTTAAATAAATGTTTCATGATAATTTATGATATCCGCTACTGATGGTATGATCTTGTTAGAATATGGATGTGTTTCAAAATAAATTTAAAAAAATCTGGTTCAAGACATACGCTGCATAATATACGGAGTGTTATTGATTGAGTATGCTTAGTCCATCAACTTAATACCTCAAGATTTTATCCAGCTGAGCTAGCGATAACTCATCTAATCGAGACGAAGTCGGTAAGAATTGAAGATTTTTTTATACTTTTTATTAAAACTAGGTTTTATATAAAAGAAGTGGTTGGCAGGCCAGCGGTTCATTCGTACATACAGCGTACTGAAGGTTTTGGGTTCGAATCCCATCAGTGCCGACCATTTCCACTTTCACAAAAGAAGCTTGCTTTCGAAAGATGTCGAAAGTGCATTTTTGTTCACTTTGGGTGAACCCAGATTCATTTATGTTAAAAAATTGTTTTAGAAATGAATTGACGTACCTAATGAACATATCTAACATGCCCCGATGCTATAAAGCATGAATTCTTTCAATTATGCACCTCGGTATCGAGCCCAGAGCTATCCTAACAGATATTTTTCCCAGAGCTATCCTAACAGATAATTTTTTTTGAAACAGTGAGATGTTGATACTTAGAAACTTCCCTGTCTGAAGACTCTGTGATCGAATTCAAATCACGAAGATACAAAGGATGTGCGAAGTTGTGGACGCTGTTAGATGGGGAAATTTGAGAAGAGGGTTCAAGATCAACCATGTTTCACAAATGTCAGAAACAAGAACCGTTAATACTGTCAGAAGCTTAACAGCACAAGGTGACAGACCTCCAAAACGATCACCTAAATATTGAAGGGATGGTCGGAAATCCACATCTCAGAACATCCTAGGAACACCAGAACTCATCAGTGCTGACAATTCTGACAGTGATGCTGATGATTTAAATGATGTGTTTTTACGAAGTACAAAATGGACAAACCTCTTTAGGGACCACCATCTCTGTTATGGCCAGGTTCAGACATACTCGCATGGTGTAGGCATTCGCTACGGCGAAGAAACCCATGATGGCGAACACCCATCGCTGCGGTATTATGAAAACTGAAAAGAGCAAAAAATACACATTAGCATCAATGTAAAGGGTTAAATTGAATAATTTATGGTTCGTTGAATCTGAGACAGGCTATCTTCGAATAAACATTCCAATTTTCACTTCAAAAAACACATGGAAAATATATGGAGAAGAATGGAGAAAGTTGTATAATTAAAGTGATCACACTAAGCTAGCCTTCGAAACAGCAGTAGAAGATGGTCGTAAGCCCGCAGTGGTTCGGGTTCGTAAAGAATTTGCCTCTTAAAATCGAACACTAATTAAATTAACGAGAGCGTCAAATTGTCGGTTCTATAACTCGTACATAGAAAATATCAGACTGGACCTCTCAGTTAAAAGTCTTTAGTCTTAGATAACAAGGCTAGTCTAAAGCATTATTTCTTTATCTCTTTCACTGACATAAGATAAAAATAATTAAAGCGCTGAATGAATCACTTTACTTTCAAAATACGGCGTTAACTGGTTAAGGCCCTAATAAGATTGTCTTCTATGAGACACCAAAAATCACGTGGAATAATTACCTAAATAGGAATAATCATTTTAATAATTACATATTTGATAACCTACTAATCCTTTTTCGATATAAACTTTATCTGTGGAATCATTGTTGAGAGGATGTCCCAGAGATAATATAGCTGATAACCTATTTTTACTATCGCTGAGAGAATCGATGACAGCGGAAATTACGATATGTTTTCAGATTCTAAACCATTTATAGAGTAAACGTTGCCTAATTATTGTTACTTTATTAGGTAGGTACCTCGTGTACTCAGAAACATAGGGAAGAAACTTAAACCTACAGCTGATATCCTATAGGTAATTTTCAGGAATCATTGAAAGATGAATTTTCTGCTTGTATCGTCTGCAGCATTACAACCCATGCTAGGTCTGAGCTGCCTCTAAAGAGCTTCTTCATTTTGATCTGTCACTGGCTATCAGTTGTGCTGCCCCAGAGCGCGACAATCTGCGGCAACGCCATCCAACCATCGTAGCTTTGGAGACGACACCCTTTTTGGGAGTTCTAGATCCTCCAAACGGTATACAAGTGACCCAGTCAGCGCAGTCTTAATGAACCTGAACTGCTTTTATGACTCTGATTAAAGGCTGCATGAACCCTCTTTATCCTCAAATTTACACAATGTCAATTACTACCGCCTACACCATTGCCCAATTTCTCAATACTACATCAAGGGAGAAAGTCTCTCATCCTTGCACAAATCCCTGGCTTGCACATAATTTGTTTTAGAGAATAGTTTGATTATCGGCTATGTTGAATATGCGTAGTTGAGGGCATATGACGCATTCTAGTGTTATACATAGAATAGCAGCAGAGATCGCATTGTTAGCAATATAAGAATAGAATATTTATCTCCATTATATCCAGCAGATCTGTTGTGATTCTTCTATGTGCATACCTCATCTATCTGCTTGTTCCCTTTACCTATTATTTTGTTCTATATTTTTTTCATGGGCACATCGTATAATGAAAGCAAGCGCAAGAGCTGTTCCGAGTAGCAAGAGACAAAGATTTCTTTAATTGAGCGATTGAAAACGTCAGGAGACCAGCAGGGGTATTCACGAAAAAGTTTAGCTCTGACTAAACTTAATTATTTTCTTAAGGGGTATTATTGCACTAAATTAATATAAATCACGCAGTGCACGCAGACGAGGTCGACCTCGAATGACATGGTCCGATCATATCGGTTCAGTCTTAGAGGAGGGCCAAGTCAGGAGCAAAAGAAATAGGAGAACATGTCATTGTACTTATGCGGAATGTTATGCATTTGGAAGAAGCGAAAGAGGTGTGTTTGGATAGGAAAGAATGGAAATCCGTACTCTCTGACTACCCCTTTCGGGAAAAGGCGTGATGGGTAAAAAAAAATCACGCTGCAACACCCAAGTATGGGTGCAAGCCAAAAAAAAATCAATAGAATTTAGATAAATGAGACAAATTCATATTGTTATTTAGATTAAACTTCACTTTTTTCCCGAACTTACATTTCGATAAATATTGGATTTTTTTAGTTATAGATCGAAAAAAAATTAGAGAGACGTACCAGAAAAAAAATGACTCAAATAGCGCCCTTTCGTAAATTATTAATTAATTAAAGTTCATTATTCGATAAAACATAATAAATTATTAATTAATTAAAGTTCTTTATTCGATAAAACATAAATTTCAGTTTTATACTTCTTAGTTATTATTAAACGGAATTATAAAATAAAAGTGCAAAAACGGGTATTTAGTTGCAAAGCACCCTTAGGCCCAAAATTACAATGCAGGCTTAAGGTCCACCTTACCGGTGAGGAGCACATTAAGCTTCGCTTACCAAAATAAGTCTCTCTCAATATTATTTGACTAGTTCTAAACCAGTGGTATCAATCGACGACTTTCGAGCGTAGGTACAGCGTAGGTACTGGAGGTCATGGATTCGAATCCCGGTACCGACCATTTCCACTTTCATGAAACAACCCTTTGGTTAGTGTGAAAGATGTCGAAAGTATATTTGTGTTCACTTTGAGTTTACCCAGTTTCATTTTTATTTAAAAAAAAAAGCTGTAGGTATCTGTGTAACTTTTAATGTAGGTACCTATCAAAACACAGGAAATGACACAGAAATGAAAGGCGTGGAAGCAACTGGAGGACGGACCCAAAATGAACTGAGAAGGGGCAGAGAAAAGATTTTTTTTTTTGAGATTCATAATGTCGGTTTCAAAGTAGTAGGACTAGTAGGTATACTCACATTTGAAAAAAATCTTGCCCAAAGAAAAATCATGGCATTCAAATCGAGAATTCGAAGCTTCCGAAGAATCATCACGAAATCACCAATAAGTTATCTGCACAATATTAAACTAAAATTTTAATAAAACTTTATCACCGTGAATTGTAATAAAATGTTATTTTTAGTATTCAAGTTTCAAGTAGGTACTTACCACTTAACAAACAGAAGTGCAAATCATCCACTATATATTATACAGTAGTTCCTACCTAAATAGTTGTAGGTTTATGAATGGCCCACTAATATACGGAAATCATTATCTATATATTAATACCTGAAGGAAAAACTTTGTGACCATTTTTACGAAAATTGCACGGACGGAGGAGTATGAAATTTCGCACACTTATAATATAGAAAAAGAGTGGCGAATAATATTTTTTTTAATTATGCATAAAAATAGATTTTACCAATAAAAAAGACATTACAAACACTGCTGTAAAGTTATGTATTTGATACTCACATGCACACACTTCGATGTATTTGACATTGACGCAGAGAAAAGATTAATATTGTTTGTCATTAATAATACTAGAAAAAAACTTTGTACATATCAACATTTCAAATTTGACGTATCCATGTCATTGTTTTTGAAAGAAAATTTTGAAATAGCGCTCGCTCAGTTTTTGACAATTGAACCTTAATGTTCACACTTGTAATTTTAATAAGTTATGGTCGAATTTCGAGCACTGGTCGACCACTAGTTAAAGGAATTGTTTATCAAAAAATTGCCATTTTATAATACCTACGTGTCATGTATTGAAATTGACGCGCAAAGAACGTGCAATAAGTTTGCTTAAGCAATTTCCTTAATTTTTGCTGACTGGCGGATTTTAATGGTATTTTTACTGATAAAATAATTAGGTTTGATTTTAAGCATAATATCTCTACTGAATACGTACACATTTAAATGATTTTTCAACAGTGCAGTGGTTAAATGTAAGTATATTTATTGGGCGTAGGTAAGTACCTATTGCGTTGGTGATAAAAAAATGCCATCTTAGAAAACATCATTTTCTAATTATACAATCTGTAGTGTTATAAAAGAGCTGTAAACATGTGAGCAGTTTTTTTTACATTTAAGAACATTGCAAAGGAGACAATGAAAGTTACTGTATAATTCGAAAACAGCTATAGCTACCTTAGTTAATAGATTTCAAATTATTCAAAACTTTGAAAAAAAGATGTGATTACTTGAAGTTCCATATACAAAAATTACGTTTAAAATTTATTTAGCTATTTTTTCGAAAGAGGTTTCATTGTAAAATATCGGGCAAAAAAACATCAATAAAACTATTTCGTAAAATCTAACGTGTGTCAAATTTATCACAAAATAACTGAAAAATACAATAACTTTAAAATACACATCGTACTTCTAATAATTACAATCGAGCAACCTTTTCAATAAGTAAAATAACCCTACACAGTGTTGCCATATTCCCAAATTCCCCTTACCATCCATAGACAAAGCCCTTCAATCAGGTACAAATAAATAATATGGTAAGGTTCAAAATGTGCATCGAAGATAACTAATTGTTATTGATCTAATCATAACCGTATTATAATTAATTAAAACACAGAATTAGCTCTCACTAGAACATTTAAAATGTGTGTATGAACAACATATAGTTTCTAACAATACCTAAATAAATTTATCATATCAATCAAAGTACGTATGTATCTTGATTACTTTGTCAACCTGTGCATTGTTAAGTAGCTAGGTACGTGTGTGTGTACATTTTAATGGTACACGTATATAAACATCGTTTTAATCATCGCTAAATATTTATTGGCTGTACTATATAAAAGCGACAGATTTTTTTAATATAGGTAATCATGATTTATCACAATAATTATTTATCATTTTAATTACAATTGTTAATGGATAAAAACGCGATTATTGCGTTGTCAAATATCATAAATTAATCGCACACGAGTGTCTGTTGAAGAGCAAAAACATGATTATGATTATTGTCTTTGGATTTGATAATAATATAATGATATCTATGGATGTCGTTTTATTCGATATTCGAACATTGTTTGACATTCCAAAGAACCAGATTCAAATCGTCATCAAAATAAATATCTAACAGAGGTTATAATATTGCAAAGCCGATGACCCATCATGTATTTTTCACGCGTGTCGAATTAATAGTAATTTGTTTTGTAATTCGTAAATATAATCGGAAATGGATAATTCCTAACAAACGCTCATCCATATCAATATTGACTTTTAATGACCCACTAATGATAAGCCGTGTAGGTAAGGTACCATTTTATTTCATATTTTTATTCAAACCTAATTATTTCGGCATACAGCGGCATCTCCTTCTAAAATGTGTATATGAAAAGGAAGCCTTTTCAGGCACCCTTTCATTTAGTATGCCACCAGTGTTGCCACCTTTGTCAAATTTAGACCTAAACACATACTTAAAAAAGGTGACTCCATAAATTTAGTGCCTATCCGGAAAGGTGAAAGTTCGCTAAAAGAAGAACATTCCTCCGAAAATTTGATATCCAGAAAGGTATGATTTCACTAAAAAATAGTCATTAAGTAAGACACCCAAACTATCAGGATCAAACCTGGTCAGGTGGCAACACTGAAAGCAACGGTCTGTGTTCGTTGTATTTTCATACACCTAATTACCTATTTTTATTATTAGGGCTTTCATTCGATATCTAATAAAAAAGTTTGCTATCCCGCTTATCATAAATTTGAATTTGAAACAACAAGATGGAAGGAAGAAAAGAACTGTCCAAATAAACATAGCTCCGCCTTATTATTTCATGTCACAAAACTTTCACATTTTTGTTCCAAATGCTTTTTCTAATACGTAATTATATAATATAGGTAATTCAAAGTATCATTTTTTCATCAATAATGATGGTCAAATTTCATGAAAATATATATGTACAGCCTTCTTTTATGTAGGTTCCTACATGAATGTGAAAATATTGGTAGAAGGAAAGTTTTTGTTCAAAGAAATTTTAAGTAGGTATATTATAAGTTGCTTGAAATATAATGGTCATAAAAATTTACTAAATACTTAAACCATTTTAGTAATGAAATCAAATAAAAAAGAATATCACTGCTAATTGTGTTCGGCTTAACTTATTTTTATTGTCTATATATTGCCACAATAATAATTGGATATCCATGGTAATTGCCAAAAATAAAAGAATCACAAACGCCGCCATATGCATAGATAAGAGTCTTGTTTGATTGCCTGTTTTTAAAAAGGCCAAACGCTAAACATTTATTTTTAAAACGTATAAATTGATAATACCTATTAGGTTTATTATTATATGTATAGAGAGGGTCGTGCTATCCACAGCTAAAAAGCCTCGATTTTTATTCAAATATAAATAACGTTTAATGAATTAACTATTCAAACTTTTCTATACAAAAGGTGTCATTTTTTTAGACATAAGTCCAGTCCAATCTGAGAGATGCCGCCTTCGAGTAGGGATTTCAAGTAAAAATTCTTAACCGACCAAAATTTGAACCCGGGACCTCTTCACAATTCTACGCCTATACCACTAGACAACGACAATAATTGTTCCTAATTTCAAATATTTTAGGTACCTACCTACTTATATTACTCATCTAAGGGTGGGTTGTTCGATCGTTTAGTAATAGCAAAGCATTAGCAATAGCAAAGTAATAGCAACTTTTTAATCATTAAAAAAAAGTCATTTTATCATAATTTTGCATTGTGATGTTGTGATGCATGTTACTAATCGGTTACCATTTTAATTTGACATTCCTTACGATCGAGAAACACCTGATAGTATTGTGCTAATACTTTACTATTACTCGCGGCGTCGAACAACCCACCCTATGTAACAATATTCTTATTCTTCTTCTTTGGAATGTGGCAATCCACTTTCGAAAGAGTGATCCATGAAGTAACAACATTGACTTGCCTCATTGTTTTAAAGTTTTAAATGCGAGGTACACGCCACTGATTACAGGTCTGGAGTTTTTATTATACTTACAAAATACGAGTTTTTCAAACGATGTAAAAATGTTTATAATATTCCATAGAATAAATGATATCAGGTTAAAAAAATATTCAAAAATAAAACTTTTTTTCGTAATAACTATTTTGTTTTAAGCTTGTAAACAATTAATCCCCATACACTCTCCTTAAAACTTTACATACCTAGTGAAATAAAAAATACTTTCCGATATTTTCAGAGTTGTGTGTATGAATGAATAAGATTTGAAAATAAACAAAACAAGCAAATCATTTAAATCTGCAATAATTAATTCATGCCCAAGGTAAAGAAACAGTCGATGTGATTTTTTTCGCAACAGAATGCGGCAAAATGAAATATCACCTGTTAAAATCTAAAGGATAATAGTATTAAGAATGCTTAACCTCTAAACTAAACTACAAGAGATTGCTGGCGTTCTTGTCAGTGAAATATTTGAACACTCTGCGTAGAGGTCAACCTTGCTGCCATCCATTGCCGGGTCTGCGTTATTTTGTTCTTTGAGACTATCCACTATCCAGTTGTCTTTTTGCAAAATACCACATTAGAAGTATACCTAAGTTTACTTGTTTTGCAACTATTGTTAGATTTAACGAAAAATTAAGCATTTTGGAGCTGGAAGAAGCTGCCAAGTACCTACTTGAACGGTACAAATTTATCACGGTAGAGGAAATAAAAAGTTGCATAGACACGGAATAAGTTGATGATACTAATAGACAACATGAATGGTAGTAGATCATAGATCACTGCTTCAAAGAAATTCGAAGATTTCAGGCCTTCGCCTCCATCTCTGTCGAGAGCAGTAGGAGTATTCACCAAAATGTTTAGTTCGAACTATTTGTACTTTCATATCCATTTTTCTATCTGAAATGCTATGAATCGAATATTTTTACGAGGAAGCAATTGGTAGTAAGGAATCCAAATGTACCGAATAGTTCTAAAATCGTTTGAAGGCCGGCTGTGAAAGTCTTAGAAGCTATTTTCTCGAGGATTTTAATTAGGTATTCTGAAAGCTCTAAAAACATAATTTACAAATTGTTTAATTTGTTATTTTTTATTATCTATATATTAATACTGGACTTGACTGGACTGGACTGGAGATGGACTTGGCTGGGACATGTGTTAAGGATGCCGAATGACAATTGGCCGAGGAGAGCGCTGTTCTTCCTCCCATCAGGGTCCAGAAGACGAGGAAGACCCTCAAATAATGTGTACCTCTCCTTTGAAGCAGAACTGAGGAATCTGGACATGGTGTGGGAGGAGGTCATAAACATTGCGCAAGATTGAGCGCAATGGAGAGCTCTTGTTGCCTCCCTATGCCCCTAAGTGGATCGTAAAAGGAGTTTGGATTTGGATTGGATATATTAATTAGGTACGTGAAGGAAAAACTTTTTGACTATTTTTACGAAATTTGCGCGGACAGAGGAGTATGAAATTTCGCACACTTACCTATAGTTTATAATATAGAGAAGAGGTGGCGAATGCTAATTTTTTTTTAATTATGCATAAAATAGATTAAATCGATAACAAAAAAACACTACGCACACTACTGTAATGTTATGTATTTCATACTCACACATACTTTGATGTATTTGACACATCTTTTTTTTTATCTGTGGTCAAATTGAGAACAGATTATTATTTTTTGTATTAAATAATCATAGAAAAAAGTTTTAACATATCAACATTTTAAATTTTGCGTATCCATGTCATTATTTTTTAAAGAAAACTGTGAAATAGCGCTCGCTCAGTCTTTGACAAAGCAATCTTAATAACGCTCAAACTTATAATTTAAATTAGTTATGGTCGAATTTTTATGGTCGAGATTCTATACACCACTAGTGATGTATAAAATCTCAGGTTCTCTTGGAGGCTTTCGCATAACTTAAACAAATCTGTTGGTTCACTGTCTTAAAATAATATTGTAAGTAGGTATATTTTATTTTACAAATTTAATGTAATTGTACGGCCAAAGAATAATTAAAAAAAAAATGAAACAATTATAATTATATTGTCTTGTCAAAAATAATGTTGGCTATAATGACACGACGCCAACTTGACCAAATCACTTTCAATAACGTCTCACTAGCATGTGTGATTGTAGTACAACAATAATATCATATTGTTATTAGGTAGCAGCGTCCAAAATCACGGGCGCAACCTGAAAACACACGTTGGGGCAATGACCCGCACGTGGTTGGCATTGTGCACTACCAATATGTCCAATGAACTTCCCAAATTAATCAATACAAATCACATTGACACCACTAATGGATATCTTTCAATTATTGGTCAGTGGCTTTAACATTCGAACAACGGTAGGTATGTCAGAACCATAGACAATACAGGTTTTTTTTTACTTTAAATTTGACATTTTTCAAATCAAATAGAACGTTTTTAATTCAAACGAGACTTTTTACAAAACCTTAGTTATAATGAAGCCTATTGATTTGTCAGACGTTTAGAGTAAAAAAAAGAAAGAAAAAAAAATAGGTACTTACTAGGTATATTAATTGTAAAAATGAAATTGACTGGTATATTGGAAATATAATAACTGTCAAAAACATCGATATTTTTCATAACATTTTAGGATAAATAAATTTACCAGTTTACAGGTGTATCGGATCGCTATAGTTCACGAAACTAGCTGACATTTCAACGTTAATACTAATTTACCGCTTTTTTAAAGATGTGATTTGCACCTCCCATGCGATGATAAGCATAGATGCATTTTTTTGGATTCCCCAACCATCCAACATTTTTGTGAAACGAATGCATTCGATGTAGGAATAATTTATATATGTAATAAATTCTTATTTATTTATTAAAATATCAATCAAACCGATCTCCAGTACTGTGAAATATGCACAACGCGCGGAGATGCGTCAAATCTATATAATAATTTAGAAATGTTTTTTTATTTGCCTTTGACAATACTTTAACCGTATATGTGAACATCACGCTCAAAATACAAATGCTAAGATAGATATTAATATGCCCAGAGCAGTATAAAATGCTGGAGAAGGTTCTTAAATACAATTTGCTGCATTAACTTTAATATATTTAGAGCTATTTAAAAAAACTGTATTTTTTAGGATCTTCATACAAATTTCTCAAAAAGACTTTTGGAAACAAAATTACTCATGTAAACGTTGAATGGGATCTTGGTATTACGGTATGAAAATGTAATAAAATAATTGTAGATTGATTTGTTATACATATAAATGTTATTAAAAGCTTATTATTCTCAATAAATAAAGATTTAATGAAAAAATTTGCAAAATGATTCCTCCATTTTGAAGTTTGACAGATACAAATCACCCTCTATGGGTGGGTTGCCCAATTAATATCAAAGCAGGCAATGTATGTAGCTAAGATTCAAACCACAGAGCTCTCGCTCTATGAAAACTTGCAAATTATGTCGGTAGGTTCGTATAATATTTTTCTTATTATTATAGACCTCCAAAAAAAATAAAATATTATACCAACCTACCGACATAATCAGTATATTTACGGGTATAAGCTAGTATAATATAATATCCATAGTTCATGCAATATGGAATTGAGCAATTAATGTGAGGTTTAATGGATCACGATTGTGTCAAATAACTCCACACTTTACACCCGTAGGGGGCTTTCCAAAATTACGTATCCCTTACTAATTTTCTGATTCACTTCATTTTTTACCTTTAAAAAAGAGAGAAAATAAAAGTACCTAACTGCAAATTTTGAAATAACCATAGGTACCTACCCCTGGTTCACGTATTAAATAGATTCGAGTTTAATGAATGGAAAATGGAGACTAACCTCACCACTGTGTCCGAGTGCCTTTAGTTTGATAACAAAGTTTCATTAACTAACAAGGTAGGCATCTATGTACCCAGATACACACTGCACTGATAAATAATTGCAACTCATATGAGCTGTGACACCTATCTATATGTAGATGTATTGAAAATATTTAAGGTCACAGCTGTTGGACTAAACTTAGTATGTAGGTGAGACTCTATATGTGATATATGTTATGCTATGTGTACCTGTTTGATATGTAATGTGCTGCGAATAATTTATCTAAGTTAATTTGAATGGTCGTAAGGTGTGTTTGCTGTTTAGATGTCAGCCGACTAACATTTCGCAATACATCTCACATGGTCCCTGCCATCGTCATATCTATCAATAATTGTTACCTTATGGAAAATAAAAACAAATTGGAATCTAGAAAAGTTCTTATTTTCAAAAAAAAATGATGCGCATTGTATTTGTTTGTATTCCTTACCTCGGTTATCTGGCAATGCCAAAAAGTTCTACCCCAAAAGTGTCACGTACCTATAATTAAATACTTACTAAAATTATTGTAATGCTATATCTATGAATAAAGAAATTATTATTATTAATTTAAGGCAGTCCAACCCCGGCTAGAAATTTGAAGAAAAAAAAACATATTATAAAACTTCTACTTCAAAACGGGAATCCCATGCACTCGGTAACTCGACAATAATAAATAAGTTAAAAAATTATAACCGTTTGCAGATAGAAAAAGTCTATAATGTAATTTTTCATAACCCGTCTAATACTACTTTTTTTTTGGGGATGTTTTGCGCTCCGACCTGTACCTATAGTGGTCTATTATTGTGCTTCCTCTACTACTTGCTCATGGTGTTACCCAATTAGAGCTTCCCCACTAATCCCAGACGCTTCTTACTATCTCTTATATGCCTGTCTTATTTTTCCTACCTTTTGTGTGTATGTGTTTTTAATTTTTTTTTTTGTGCTCACTCAAAGTGAACACAAATACACTCTTTGACTCTTTCACAATAAGCTACTTAAAGCTTGTGTCGTGAAAGAGGAAGATGGTCGGCACCTAGGATCAATTCCACGACCTCCACTTCACTTTATATATCTTTTGTCTGCTTTTTCGTAGGTGTATCTACTTATGTCTATCTTTTACCTGAAAAAACATGTTATGAAGCTAGTGAAGCTACGAAAGTTGTTAATTTTTATTGGAATTGATAAATACCATTCATGGTTAGTGGTTACGAAAACGATTAAGTTTGTAAACAGAGGTTTAAAACGTAACTCGAGAACCGCAATTCAAGTGAACTCGTAACATATTATTAAAATAGTATCTTCTTCTTAATCTTCGCTCCCTTATATGTACTATGTTTTTGTTTTTACCGAGTGCAATAATGTTTGCACTCAATCAATACTCTATTGATAAATATTAATGCTTATTACTGCAAAGTATTGAATTTCTAGTTCCCTGCAATACGATAAACACGGAATTTAAACTCTGCCATAAATCAAAGGGTAAAGACGACTACATATTATTATTATGCACATAAAATATAACAATTGTCATGTTTACTCTTGAGACAATCAAATAAAAAATAAAGATTACTTAGTACATGTTTTTCTAACTATGTTTGTATTCAGCGTTTTTTTTTTCATCTCCACGTTGCATTAGTTTAAAAGGTGTAAGGTTTTTTGTTTGAATACTATATGAAAGCAAGATTTTTCGTCGTAACGGTCAGGGAAATGAATTTAAATCGGAAGATCAAGACTAGATTTTAAGATAGATACTTTTCTGTAGACTGATTACAAAATTTCATAAAAGCATCACATAAACAATTAACATACAGAAAACGAGCTTAGTATGCTTTGTATTCGGTGAAAAGAACGAATGAACACTACGAACACAGTAGGTGAATGCGCGAAACAGACAGTGAAAGCTTGACGATTAGTAATATTGCAAAAATTAGAATTTTCTTTGTATTTCGACCGGCTTCTCAAATAGGGGTCCGTTTTCTGTAAAACCATTGCATTGCCAAACAACAACAGTGTCAAAAAACTATAACCCAATAAGATTAGTTCTTTCTCTACACATTCGTTCCTTTTTCTTCAGATTTTACGTGAGATTTCCTCTCTGAAGATGTCCCTATAGCTATGTTCCTAAAATCTAATACATGCATATGCTATAGCTATGTTCCCAAAATCTAATACATGCATTTTTGATGTTGGCAATTTGATTTGTAAGATGTGGTAAGAGGTATCAAATAAATTCCTTATATAACCGTTTTATTGAATGGTTAATATGAAACTGATTAGTTGTTCTCAACCCGTGACTGTTTCAAGGACATGAAAGATGATAGCGTCACAGCATGACTGCGAAACTGTATAACTATAATATGTTTTATTTCGTAACATTTGAGATGCGGTTCTGCATTCCGATGAGCCTTCGGCGCCCAACACGGTGTTCTAAGTCACGTTACACTGCCCTACTTAATTGTCACCAATCAATATTTTGAGGTCACATTATTGGAGAAGAAAAAACATCGATACTTCAACACTAGTACAAAAAATTTAATTGTTCTTTAGAAAAATTTGCCAATTGCGCATTTCTAAACCTCCTCTGCCTTAAATCCATGGAGAATGTGTGCCTAGGAAACTAGTCAGGAAAATGCAAATATATTGTAAAACAGAATTTTACACATAAAATGATCAGCTGGGCGTGCGTTTCGCTAAAACTCTAATTTTGATTCTATATTTAAAAAAAAAACTCTAAATTAAGCTAATTTTTAAAAACTCTAAATTTGGCTAATTTTGATTTCGACATACTCGCTTTTCCGGCAGACGTTGTCCTGTAGTCCTTATTAGAAATTATATTGATTTCAAATTTCTGATTTTAGGTATATAAAAAAAAGTACCTACGTTTAAAATATTTTTGAATTTTAAAATATTTTTTCTGAAATTTCTGACTGAAAATTCTATAAAAAAATCTGCGTATATTGTTAATGTCAATGGTTGTCAGGTAAACAATAATTTTGTTGTTACATAATTTTTCATAGATGGCGTTGGCGTCGCAGGAAATCCGTTCCATACCATCTTTAATATTTTATATTATCCATTTTTCATTTTTTTATATTATCCATATAAAAGGTCTACTTACTTTTTATTTTTTATTTTTCGAAAATGTACGGCAAATGCCTTTATAAAACAATGCAAATATTAAATCAATAAATATCCTCATCAGTTATACAGGGTTACAGGAAAAGTCGTACGGAATATTAAAGGACGTTATTATTTAGGTCATTTCTGATGGATTTGATTCCATAATAATATGGTGTCCGAAACTTAACCGTTATGGAGATATTGAACTTTAAAGATTTTGAAAAAAAAAATCCTTTATTTTTTGCCTTTTTATCGATTTTTTCGGATTAGAGGTCCTTGGTTCCAGTTTTTTTTATGTATCTAGTGAGAGGACATGTCAATTAATAAAAATGATTAACAAAAACTGAACTTACCACTAACAGCTTAAAAAAAACAGCTCGACAACGGTTAGGATTTTAAAAAATCACAAGTGTTTTTAACTTTGAAGCGCTTTTATTTTTTAAATTTAGAGAACTTGTTCTACAAATAATTTTAAAAACTTCTACGTCTCTTTAGCTAATCAAAAAGGTACAACACTTGCAATTAAATAGGCAAAACATTGAACAAATAACAGTTAAGGTAGTAGAGGGTTCATTTTAGTTTGAGGTGAAAGTAACTAAAATACGTAAATAAAACAAAACAAAAACAGAGCAACATTTTAAAATGCATGTTTAACGTCAATAATAATACTAATACTAAGTCAGTATTCAAAAACATTGACCGTGTAGGACGAATAGATCTCTGAAAAAGTAGATGGGTACTTATTTTTTTATTTAAAAAAAAAACAACAATCAAACAATGTTGAGTGAACTGCGATGGTAGATATTTATAAAAAAATCTGTGACGTTTTTATTCTAGTGGAATTTTATTTAATTGAGCTTGAAACAGTATCAAGACACCGAAAATCGTTTCTACACATTCATAGGCAGTAGATTAGGGGAATTTTGTATTAGTACCTACTTATAATTATAATAATTATTTCTTCAAATGTTCGTCTATTACTTTTAGTTTATAAAATCCTTTGCAATTTTCAAAGATAAATCTTGTCACCCACCTTTGCAAGAGATTGTTTAAGATAATGTTCTTCAAACACATTATTTATGTAACTTTGTTAAAAGAAAACTAAATACGACTCTATCGTAATACTGCAAATTTAATTTTCTTTATAAACTGGTTAAAGATATTATTACAATTCATCAGAAGTGGTTGGTAGACTAGCGGTTACAACGCCGGCTTTCGTACTATTTGTTGCGGACGTCGTGGATCGATCGGAGAAAAAAGCAAAAAAATCAAGGTTGCTTGTAAAAAAACACGCACCTAACAACAAATTTAATAAGTTAATAATAGATTTGTTTACATTTTTTAAAAATGATTTGATAATGACGGGAATCGAATAATTTAGTGGCATTGATGAATTACTACAATGACATAGTATTCATATTACATATACACATAAAGTGGCATTCTGTACGATTTGGATGTTGCTACTCCTAATTCCGGTAAACACAGTATTGTTGAACTATATACTTACGCTTAATGTTATAGTGACCATTGAGATACCAATTCACACAAAATATGAATCATGTGTAAGCTATAGGTACCTAATAGTATTAAATTAAGCTTATATGTGCAAATTACAAGAAAACTGACCTGAATTTTTTGTCAAATTGAGACCTGAATTATAGAATGGAGGATGCGAACGAAGAAAATCTTGCTTGTAGTAAAAATAACATAAAAACCACACTTTCTTATGAGAATTGATATGTTATTAACAGAAACAAAGAAAGTATTTCTTAGTACAAAACTATTGGGCATAAGGTGTGGTTGTAGCCCAGCGGTTAAAACCAATGAGATTTATACGTTAAAACGCCGGCTTTCGTGCTGTATCGTTCGGAGGTAATGGGTTCGATCCCAGGTGCCGACCATCTTCCTCTTTCACGACACAAGCTTTAAGTAGCTTACTTTGAAAGAGTCAAAGAGTGTATTTGTGTTCACTTTGAGTGAGCACAAATTCATTTAAAAAAAAAGAGTATCATCAAATATCATATGCACCAAAAAATAATAAAGAAAATCAAATATGATTTTTATGAACACGCTAAAAGATTATTATCAAAATATGCGGACAGTTGATAAGTTAACTGCCATCTCTTGTGGAAACTTGGGCAACCAATAGGTATTTTAAAACCTTAACATTTTTGTAAATGTTTTAGACGCGTTGATCCCTCTGTTTGTATAAATGAAAATATGGTTCTTAAATAAGCGTAATTTATAACATCGAGGTTTGAGGAAATCGTATCACAATGAATAGGTATAGAAAAAACCAGATCTGAATACCTAACCGAACTATTTTTTAGCATTTTCCTCAACACGCACACCCAAGTTATCGCAAACTCGGTGAGCAGATCTAATAAATCCAATATTTGAAGTGGCTGAATAATAATTCGCAGACTGCTACCGGTCGTCTGTCAACGGCCAACATACTCGTTTATCACAACAGGTGTTTTGCAGAAACGTTTTTCTTGGAAAACGATTAACTAACCACGAGGCAACTCACTTAACCAACAACAAATCAAAATGCAATACTAGTCCATAATTTAATCGATATTGCGCCTGCAGATAGAAATATAATATCAATTACTCACTTTCTTGTCGATATTTATTAGAGAAATTAGCATGAGTTTAACCCATACGCATCTCATTTGTTTGGAGAAATCTATGCACTAAATTCCCATTTAAAATGTACTCACCAAATGTCACACTGGATGTTCATTTTAATTTTGTCAAAACAAAGTTATTGGTTGGAGAATCTTTATAAAATTTGGAAGTTAAGTAGAAAAAATATTCATTATTAGAGTAAATCAATTTTTTTTTGTTTTGTTATTTTATTTTTTGTGTTTTTTTGGGAGTAACATCTTCTTTACCAATATTAATTTAACTCTCCCAAACGATTAGATGAGAAAATATCATCACAGGAAACGGATCTCATATCATAATCTTCACTGCAGCTCTTCAACAAATGTTAAATTACATTTTAGTTTATATCATGCAATTTCAAAATAACAAAAACGTGATAAAAATAACATAAATAACACAGCGCGCACGCAAACAAACATCAATAACAAAGATGGCGGCCATACAAACCGCGCAGGTAAAATATCTATCCCTTCTTCAGCGGCGTGTATGCGATTTATTTTGTATAAAACTCTAAGCAGTAAAATATTCGAATAAAAAGGTTTGAATCTTATCTACAATAACATTATTCTAGGTTTTGCATAGATGGTAGTAGCAGGTAGTAAAATGGCAATATTCGTAAGCGGATGCAGGTCGGTACCACGTACCGATTGTGAATTTCGGCACATTTCTCTCGGTCGGTACGTAGTACCGATTGTGATGCGGATGGGTTAATCATGTGGCATATATGTCTGTCATGTAACACTGCTGATGGATGTCTCGTGGTCACCAGATGTTTAGCAGCTCAACAAAGACTTTCAACGCTATTATATTGGGGTCTTTAATTTGAATTGCCGCAAAATACTTCGGATGACTTCCCAACTTTTGAGAAAATAAACAATGGGGAGGTTTTTAAATTTATTTAAGATGTCAAAATGAGGAAAATAACGTTACATCGCATGCTAATTAAAAACGTTATACCGTTACAGCCCAAGGTTAAGCTGTATATACTCGTAGGTATCCATCGCAAATTTAAACTTTAATTTCTCTTCCACAAATGCGCGTTAAAATAAATATTACGCCAGATATATAATATGAGCGTAGAATCCAGAATAAACAATGATAGGTATACAATACTTTTACAGAAGGCTCTTTTGTTTTATTTATCTCCATTGTTTCTTAGTTTTCAACACAAAAGAAAGGTGTTTATGTAAAATTTAAAAAGTTTTCTTAGGTTATAAACCTGATCGACCTCGACAGCTGCCTCCTGATCAAGAAGTTCCGGGTTCGATTTCCGATCGGGTCGGATCGTCGAATTTCTACCTAATGGTATGTATTCCTAAGAAAACGGTAGGTACTGCTATAATCAGCGGTTAATGTGTCAGTTTAGAACATTTTCAATATTATTACCGTACAAACAAAATATAACATTGTCATATTTTTGAACGACTGTCTTGACAGACGACGGACCGCTCCCTAGGAACCCAGTGCAAAACTGGGTTGGCCTATTTCAGAATGAACGGGTTCGGTTAACTAGAAATAAATGTATCAGGCTATTTTTTCTGTCGGTTCAACTGAATTATTTTATACAAAAGTATTGATTTTTTAAATCTTCATATCCCCAAATAGTCTTACATTTTTTTTTTTTCATTTTTATTCCGTAAAATTCCATTTCAAAATCTCCAAGCCCATCAATGCTGTATTGAGTAACAACCATTTTCAACTATACACAATCAAAATCACTCGAGCTTGGGTTCTTGGGTAGAGGTCTTTAAACAAGAAAAAAACTGTACACAATATTATAATGATAGAGTTGACATTACATACATTCACCCTGGCCGACTTATTGAACCAAAATTTACGATACTCCTACAAAATTCACTTGCACATTTCTTTACAGAAGTGAACATTTAAGCCCACGAGCAGTTTATGTCTGACATAACTGCCGTAAAAGCAGGACAAGATACTCGCCTTATGTAATCCCGAACATGACGTTTTTATGGCCCATAATGTATCTACTTTATCATATTATTTAATTACAACTGGTCAAAAAACTCGACGCGTAATTTTCGCAAACATATTGATACCTACAATAATTAAAGTTGCCTCGTATATATAAAGCAATCCTAAGAATTAAATTACTTATAAATTAATCGGATACTCATAATAACACCTTATTAATGTTTAAAAAATCTCAAACATTATCTATACTTTAAGATAGCAAAGAGAGCAATTTCGAAATTATAAATATTTCAAATGATATTTTCGAATCAACTTAATTCTCCAAATTGTTTTATTACAGCAGTAAAAATTAAGTTCCTATCTTATCTGAAGGTTTTATCTTGTAACGCAAATATCAGAATCTGTAGAAATAACGGTATTTGCTAAGAAAACTGTGGAATTAATCTTAAGATTCAATAAAAAATCCTTCTTTTACAAACCTTGAATGGTTAATGTAAAGTTGCTTCTAAATGTTTCAAGCATAAAATATTAAAGAGGAATAAATATCCGTAATCTAGTAAAATAATATATTCTTAAATCATCGAAGATCTCTCCTACAGAACCTCAGCTATGAAACCAAATGTTGAATATTGGATAGATTTTCTTTATAGGTATAAACAGATTTTCACCATCATCATTGAGCCTCGGCCTCTTCAATTTTTTTTTGCCATTCCCCCTTACAATCGCCGGCCTCCTCCGATTAGTCACCCCCATATATCTAGATCTTGGACTAATAATTCATCTCTAATATAAATTAAAGTCGGGTTAGTGAGAACACTTATAACTCGAGATCGGCTCAACAGATTCTTCCGATGTGTGATTTATTGGATTCTTCTCCGCTCCGGATAACAGAATAACTAATAAAAAGTTGAAAAATGGATAAGAAATAATACAAAATATAATATTAAAGTTAACAAATTTCCATCTTTGAAATGTCGCCATTTTTTTAAAAATCTAACCACAAAATTATTATCTTCTGCACCTGCACCCTCTCATTCTCGCATACGTAATTGCCACTCTTAGAGTAGCCAATTTCACTTACTCCACCGTTTCGGGCGTTTTAGAAATTTTTCATACAGGGGCAACCAAATAGCACGCATGTTTATTGATTTTTTAATATGATATTGTACATATTTTTTTTTGATTAGTGGCATGAGATCATCCGATTGTGGATGGAATGCCAATGATAATAAAAAATAAATAAATAAATTATATTCTCGCGTTGATCCCGTCTGACCTTTGAATACGAATGAAATATGGAAGTTTTAGAATTAATATTGTAATGTTATTATTTAATTAGTTTATTTTTGTTTCTGGAGGCGCAGTGCACAATGAACGGGACGCCTGTAGTTAGGACCAAAGGGTCCCCAGGACAACGTCTGTCGGGAAAGCTAGTATTAAATAAAAGTTGATTTAATGATTAACTCTAAAAACGCAGCATAAAACATAATTTAATAAGAAGGAAACTTTAGTATAATTTATGAAAACTTTAGCTTGATGCTTCATAATATTTTATGACTTTAGAATTATTTAAAAGCGTGAAAATGCCAATTTACTTAGTAAGTACCTAATTTGTTAAAACGTTTTATTGAGTGGCAATGGCAAACAAACGCGGACTCGAACACGTAGCCATCTCAACATTATCATTAGCGAAAATTTACATAAAGACTAATGAACAGGACTTTACCACAGCTAGGATGTGAGAAATGCGAAATTTATGCGTAAAATAAGATACCTTATTCATTTCATAATGACGCAGTAACATGGTTGCAAAATATATTGCTGATGTATGAAAGAGATCAACGCACGAAATGTTTGGACACAAACTCACGCGAAACGCAAAATCATCGATAAAACAGAATATTATGGTGACATTGAATATTTCAATAAAAATATCAAGATTTCCATAATTTATTTTAATGATTATTTTCATATTCTTTTCACCTGTCCTTGACATTTTCACTGCTTAAATAAAACCTCATTTATTGAAAAATGATTATTGTATTCTTAAACGACAACATGCAAAATCTCTGTGATTTCTTCTTCAATAGTTTCCTCACTGATGCTGTTGGTCGTAATCTATGATATTTGAGTGAACGAGACCAGTGTTGCCAACGTGGGCGATTTATCGCCATTTGGGCTACTCGGAATGAGAACCGGCGACGAAAAAATCTAAAAGGCGACTAGTCGCCAATTGGACTACTTCCTTTTTGGCGATTTTTCATCATTCTTTTTTTTAGGGAACATTCACCTCTCTCCGGATATCAAAATTTTCTTCGGAATGACCTATTTGTTTTTTAGCAAAATTTCATGTTTCCGGATACCAAATTTTCAGTTGGGTGACTTGGGCTACTTTTTGTTTGAAAATCGGCGACATTAGGCCAAGATCCATTGGCAACACTGAACGAAACACCTTCAGTCCTTCCTGTCCTCCTTGGCACACACTGCCGAGTGCAATATATCTCTGATTTGATCTTAATGAAGAATTCTAGATACAATGTTCGCTGTGGTAAAATATCGGAAAATTTCCATATATCAATTGAGTGTCTACAAATTAATAGAACGTGTGCCATATTCGATCGCTCTCTTAAACATCACGATAAATAGTAACAAAAAATTAGATAGAAGTCATAACCTTTGTGGAAAGGAATTTAATAAAAGCTATATATTAATACGTGAAGGAAAAACTTTGGGACTATTTTT
This sequence comes from Mystacides longicornis, assembly GCA_963576905.1. Lineage (NCBI taxonomy): Eukaryota > Metazoa > Arthropoda > Insecta > Trichoptera > Leptoceridae > Mystacides > Mystacides longicornis. The sequence continues at coordinate 12,714,666 of OY756425.1, read as the reverse complement.
ACGAAAATTGCGAGAAGTATGAAATTTCGCACACTTATAGTTTATATACAGAAGTGGCGAAGGCTAGTATTTTTTTAAATTTATGTATAAAAATAGATTAAATCAATAAAAAAAACACTACGCACACTGTTATGTAATGTTATGTGTATTTCATACTCACACACACTTCGATGTATTTGACATTATTTTACACAAAAAAAAAACAGATATTTTGTTTTTCTGTGGTCAAATTGAGAATAGATTAATATTGTTCGTATAAAATAACAATAGAAAACTTTGATCATATCAAAATTTCAAATTTGACGTATCCATGTCATTATTTTTTAAAGAAAATTGTGAAATGGCGCTCGCTCAGTCTTTGACAAAGGAATCTCAATAATGTTCAAACTTATAATCTAAATAAGCTATGGTCGAATTTCGAGCACTGGCCGACCATTAGTATGAATAATCATTTGGTATTTCAAGTAGTTTAACACATATGGGAGCAAAACTAATGCAAAATCCATTATCAATCAGTCTTTGTTTAGTGTGAAAGATGTCAAACGTGTTTTGTGTTTACTTTGAGTGACCCCACATTCATTAAAAAAAAAGTGGTAAATGAGGAAGAGGTAAATTATACCTAAAAGAAAATATTTCGCACTCTATCGCTTATATGTAATTGTAAATTTCAGTTATTCTCTATGAATTTTACTCTCACACATATCGGAAATGTTTTACTTTATCGAACATTCTATGGGTAGTCGAGCGTTTTTATTTTATCATTTGTGTATTTAATTTTCTGTTTAACGAGATTTAAAATTACTGCGCCGCGTAAATAATTTGTTGTTTACTCTGTTGTAAATTTTAAGCACCGGCAAATAATTAACGCAATAAATTATTATCTATATAAAAAAGACTTCTAGCTTTAACTAGAATCCAATCTCGCAGTGAGGCATATTTTTCTATAAATTCAGTAGACAGACTATTTGATGCGGAAAATTTTTACATTAAAGTTTTCAAGGTACGTAGCGATTTTTTCATAATCAAAATGTTCCTAATAGGGTCAATAAGTAGGTATAAAAAAAAACATTTTAAAAATATTCAAATTGATTCAGATGAAATTCAAAATAATCAAAACCACCTTTTCAAACATTCAGAATGAAAATTGCGAAATTTTTCCCAAATTTCAATTTAATTTTGGATATTAATTTCTATCACGATAAATATGAGATAGATACCTACTAGCAGCAAAAAAATTTAGACGACAGGCATAGATAATGGTCATTAATTATTCTTTGATTGTTCTATAAATCATGCAGTTATAAATACCCGTAATTATTATATAGTAATCAGTCCTATTAATTTATTTCACTGTACCACGTTGAGAAGTGATGACAATTCTTTTCGTAGCAACAGTTGTATTATGGCCACTTGTTGTGGTCATATTTTGTGAGTACTTTGTGAGGTGTGGATGCTCCAGCAACAGAATCAGATATAAGAGATTTTCTTAAATAAGAGGGTTGCAAGACTAGTGTCTGAGTTTTGAAAAGGGAAAACTCTCTTATGAGTTTAAGATCAGAGGAGATATAGGAAACTCTGATCAATTATCACATTTCTTTATATTTTTTTTTTATTTTTAAAATTTTCGCAAACATACAGTTTTTTAACAAATATATGAAAAGTACAACACATAAACCAGGAAAGATATCAGCATATTATACAAACTTTCCCGACAGACGTTGTCCTATAGTCCTTACTATGAATATTGATTCCGAATTTGTAATTTATACAAAAATACGTTTAAAATATGTTTGAATGTTAAAAATTATTTCTGAAAGCTCAACAATTTTATTTTCCGAATTTTTAATAGATTATCTGTTATCCGTTCAGCCGATCTCGAGTTATAAGTGTTCGCTCTAACCCGAGTTTCTTTTATATTAAACATTTCTTGTAAATATCTACCTTTTGTTATTAATCGTCATAGCTCATAGCAACAACTATCGACGAAAATTATTTGTATGAAAATATTTCCCAGTAGATGCGGGTTGGTTTAATCATTTGTATCGAAAAAAATGTATGATTAATATTTCGCGGAGGGATGGAGTGTTTCGACTAAAATTTCTAACCCAATCTTACTTTCAATGAATAATATTAATCTTACTTCCTGAAGTCAAATATATATTTTTTTATATAAAAATGAATATGGGTTCACTCAAAGTGAATATAAATACATTTTTGACATCGTTTACACTAAGTAAAGGCTTGTGTCGTGAAAGTGGAAGTGGTTGGCACTGGAACTCAAACCCACGACCTTCAATTCGCTGTACGTACGAAAGCCGTCGACTGATACCACCGGGCTACCAACCACTTCACATTTTGCTAAAGATCATCAAAAAACAGTCGAGTTAGTCCGGCCATATACATAGTTAGAATTACTGAAACTAGATGGACAAACGTGCTTGTCAAACAGTGGTCAAAATGAAAGAGAGGTTGCTAGGAGTGGTGAATGCAGATGACTATTATTCTCTATGTTCAACTATGAATGCAAGTAGAGTGAAAAGAAGAAGAAGAATGGGTAAAGGTTTCATTTTCATTGACCCATATTCTTCATACAATTCATTGACAATTCACCCACATCCGTAGACAATAGATTAACATTCTAGTTATAGCTTCTTCGTGAAATGCGTCAGGCACCTACCCACGGCCGAGCGAAGGCATGCGAACAATTACCATATTATACTCGCCTATGTGAAACCATGCGATAGTGATCAATTTCTATTACAAAGAATTAGCAAGTAGTTCTGCGTCTGTGCGTCAGCAGAGCTCTCATTTAAATAATTATTACCCTGCATTTAAAACTCAGTATTTTAATAGCTGTAAACCCATGCTAAATCAGAAGAAAGTGGTTCATAAAGACCCCGAAGTTCCCCGTTTAGGAGTGTCGGCACTATGGTAAAAAAATAATAAGTACGTACCTACTTATACATTTTTTAGTTCCATGACAAAATTTATGGTAAAATTTGGAGACTCAATAACAAGAAATGAACAAAACATTGTTGCCATAACTTCCCACAGAGTATAGGAGCCTATATAAGCAATGTGGAGGTAATAAAATTGGATCTGAGGTACTTTGTTTTCCCTTCATTTACAGTCAATCCTATAGACCCTCTGCCGCACTATCTAGGCGGCTAAACATCTCTTTCAGCGTATCTTTGTCTCTAGTCCCAATATCTATGTCATCTTAATAAGCTAGTAATTAAGCAGGACCATTAAACATCGTGCTGGATTTGTCAAGCCTTCTAGAGTGCTACATTGAACAGAAAGATATGTAGGTAAGTGTATCACGTTGACTCGGGCCATTGAATATTAGGAAGAGATCCGACAGTCTCACCTGACACTCCACTCTTGACATCGATACTACAATCATTCTCCAGTTTTTCCGACATTGAAAAATCGCACAAAGTATATTATTATTTAAGCTTATTCGAGAGTTTTAAGTAAGAATTATTAAAAAAATATAAAATATAACAAAATATTGATAGAAACAAAGCAAATTTAGTAACGCGAGTGAAATTTAGTACATAAGTGAAACGGGTAGAAATACCCTTCCCGCACTTAAGCGCTAGTATAAAGAAAACGACTTCCACAGAATCTCAATTAATTTAATATGAACTTTAAACTTACAGTTCGCGTATATTTGACTATAACTTTTTTATAATATTTATAATACTAATACCAGACTCGTTTTTTCTTTAACTATTACATATTTTCCAATGAATAATATCAAACATTGATTTATTTCCTGTAGTATATTATAGAATAAATAAAAATCATCACAAAAATTGTGTTTTTTTTAAAACATTAAATTTAATTGAAATTCTAATAGAGCAAAATTGTGTCAAAAAAATAAAGACAGGTATCACAATCGGCGTTGTGAGGAAAAACCATTTCAGAGGAAAATAATGCAATATTGTTTCATTGAAATGAATATCTATGTGAGCTAGTAGGTAGTAGACAGGCTAGGTGGCAATAGCGGCACTGTGTCTGCCAGTGCCGTTTGTTTACTCTCTTTCAACCACCTACCCACCCATTAATCAAGCTACTCTTCAATGCTGATTCACTAACTCGCAGTGCCGTTTGCAAACCTGATTGATGTGGCAAACAGCATTAAATAATTGATCACCTAAGTGATTATTATAAGTGTGACGGATCTAGTTTAGTCAACATCGTTATGATAAGTAGGTACTTTTCGCCAAGTTGCACGAACATTTCTGGAATATTTTCCTCTTATTTTAACACAAAAATGATAAGTATTGTTCAGAAAAAAATAAAAAAATAATCTGTGTAATGATATAGTTTATTTAATTTTCCAAAATGATTATTCCACACAAAAAAATCTGAACTACAAAATATACTTTTTTTGGTTCTAGAATAAAATAGAAAAACACGATACAAAATCAAAATCAATAGATCAAGAAACACTGAAATGAGGATAGAATTGTTTATTTTACGGACAATCCTCGTAATTTATACTTTCGTCCGTTACTATACTTGGTGGAACATATTTTTGGAACTTAGAATAAGTACTTAATACTAAAAAGGGAATTAATTTTTTTTACTCGATGTTCACTGAGTTAACGTCAGTTAGGCTGAAGAAGAAGACGTTTGATCTTCGAAAACCGGTTTAACTATTTTGTATTACTTACTAGCTTTCCCGGCAGATGATGTCCTGTAGTCCTTACTATGAATATTGATTTCGAATTTGTAATTTACACAAAAATACGTTTAAAATATGTTTGAATTTCAAAAAAATATTTCTGAAACCTTGAAAGAAATTCTATCAAAAATCTGCGTACTTTGCGTGTTTTGACACTCAATGGTTGTCAAGCAAATAAAAATTGTGTTGTTATGGAATTTTTCACATATGGCGTTGTTGTCAGTAAATCCGTTCCATACTAACTTTAATTTATTATTATTATCTTTTCGATGTTTTATTAGTTTTTCTGTTATCCGGAGCGGAGAAGAATCTTATAAATTAAACATCGGAAGAATCTGTTCAGCCGATCTCGAGTTATAAGAGATGCCAACAGTCTGAATGAATTTGAGGAGCCCAGTGGTTCATAAACCAACATTCGAACCAACTTTTTTTTTTCTTAAGAAATTTTAAAATTGAGTCGGTACCAACTATCTTCATCTTTTACAGGTGTTGCGTAGTGTGAAAATTATCGAATTACTTTTCATAGATATTTTGTTCTTTTTAATTTATCTCTTTCTCTTTTGTTTCGTTTTGTACGATCATTAGGTACGTTTGAGTCTACAAAGGGAAAATGAGTAAAATGACCAAATCAAAGAATGCGCCGATAACATTGAACGATGAAATCTAACAGTTAATACTGATTGATGGCCACTCTCTAAGGAGCTGCATACCTTGGCTTACCGATGCACTGTTGCTGCTTCTGAAGACATGTGATGAGGAAAACGCAGAAGTACCACTTTAGTCCGACGTCCGAAGAATACAAAATGTTACGTGCAAACGTCTGCTTGGAACTGGATTCTGGCGGACGCGTTAAATAACATAATTGCCCAACTGAAGCAGACTATCAGGGCAATTTCCATTGAAGAAATTTCACAGCAGCGACAGTGCGTGCATACTTTATGTATAATAATGGGTACATAGATCATATCTACATCCAATATCCTGTTATATTAATACGTCCGATCGTATTGATATCTTTATGTATCATTGACAGACCCTGACCAGACTACCAGACGCACCTGTCACATTATTCTTATACAATAAACTAGGGGTGACCCGACACCATATGATGGACTTCGTCTCCCGTTTCTCTCAAGTTTCTCTCGTTGTGAGGGTGGTTGCTAGCTACGTACCTAAGGCTGTAAAAGGTTTTTTCTGTGCAAAGTTGACAACAAATAGACGCAGAACTCACGCGCCACTACATAACAATATGTCTATGTATGGCACGCGGGGAACGTTTTGGGTAGGCGTTCTGGGCAATTCTAATATTGATTATGATAAAAACACCAGCATAGAATCGCTTATCCAATCTGTATGTCAAATAAGCTTGACTCCGCTTGAGCTGGGTTTGCGGAAAGTGAGATAAAGAAAAATAATTTGGGTTGGAAAAATTATGAATCCTACCTCACTTTGTGGTTTCCTCACTCCTTCCTTTCTTCTTCTTTCACTGGATTCACTGGCGTGGTTGGTTAATTGCGATGATTATGGTCTAAAGATGAATATTTCCGATTATTGGCGAAGATGCGTTTTAAAAAGATTTGAGTTTGACACAAGAGGTGAAGCAGGAAACAAAAGAGCGGTTGATTTGGAATATAATTTGAAAAGCGTATTGCCAAAAATATTATTAAGTAGGAACGGGAAAAAACGGCGTAAACAAAGCTATTGGATGCATACAGTTGTCAAAAAAACCTCACACTTTAATGAGACATTTCAAACCATATCAAGCGAATATACAGTACCAAATTTATGGAATCTTGTACCGTTTTCCAGGATTAGATCTTACATATTTATTTATTTATACGTTTATTAAGTTGCAAATATCAGTTATACATTACATTGAATTATTATTAAAACAACCTAGTATTTGACGCAACCATTAGATAAATACCTAAATACTGTGCCATTATAAGAGATTTTTTTTTATCAAATTGAACCGCTAATGGGTTGTTTTCCTAAGAATGCGAAGTTTCAGAGAACGGCGTCAGTAGACCGTTGTTTTATTTTTTTTTAATATATCTGTGCTCACTCGGAGTGAACACAAATACACTCTTTGACTCTTTCACAGTAAGCTACTGAAAGCTTGTGTCGTGAAAGAGGAAGATGGTCGGCACCTGGGATCGAATCCACGACCTCCGAACGAAACAGTAAGAAAGCCGGCGTAGTAACCGTTCATTTTCACGTTCCAGCACAATACGAAAATTGACGTTTGTTATTCAAAAAAACGGAGAGAATAATACGGGCGCGGAACTTTCCGGAAGCTGCCGTAATATATGGCCGCTGAAGACGGCCGCTCCCTAGGTCCCCCAGTGCCTTATTACGATCGTCTTCTACTGATATTTCCAATGTTAGCTCAGTGTGATCACGTTACTTTACACCTCATTTAGGCGGTAAAATTCGTCGCATTCCCTTTACTACCAATATGGGAGTCTTTGACATGTCTAAAAATCCCATGCCCCTGGCAGAACTCGAGCCCGTATCCCTAGTAGTCGTAGTCGACGCTAGCTACCTGGCCACCTGACCCGAGCTAATTTCTTCTTAATATGTACGTTGGTATATCAGGATATAGGTATAAATTATATTTTTCATTAATTTGATGAAGATACATCTTTTGTAAATGGTAATAATGTTAGACAACAATTTTATGCTACTGCTAATCAATAGATACCTATACTTTTTCGCCCATTTTGTCATAGTGGCTGTTTATTATAGCTATGTTAAAAATCCTCTGTAGGTTGGCCCATATGATGTCAGCAGATCGTACGGGTGAAATTTTTATGGTGCGATCAAGAACAATGAGCGTTGGATAGGATCTTAGAGGTGAACCATTGATTAGCGCCTTGGAGCACGTAGCAGCGTTCAAAGTTATTACCATTCCGTCCATCAGCGCACGCTGAGCGGTACGTGGTTCTGTGCTGCCGTTGCCTCTTCTTCCGACTTCCGTGTGGAGTTGTCACCGCGCGTGACTGCTGGTTCGCGGAAGTTGACAGCCTCTTGATATTTCAATAATCGAAACGTCGTCGATTCAATCGCAGAGGACGACGTCTCTCACAGGGCCAATAGACCCGCAAAGACTTCACACAGATGTATTGATCTTAAGGGCAATAAACTACTGAGTTTATACCATTCAGGTTCTTCACTACATACTTAATTTAGATCATTTATCAACCTTTTCAAATTCACTTTTGGAAACAAATGTACCTACTCCATTGGAACATTACATTACATCCATTACATTCAAATTTATAACGGCTGACGTGGTCAATATATTTTATCATAAAAGATTATTTAAAAAAAGTATCATTATAAAAACTAAATTTAGCTCTGTTGTAGGCGTTATTTCAATTATAAACTTATCCAGGAGATCCCATAGTTCAACTTTATATGCTCTAGAAAAAATCGGGGCATAAATTCAACAGAACCAGACGTAGAAGTTTTACAAAGGTTAAAAAAGTGACATAAAATAAACATTTTTAATATAATTCCACAAAAATAAGAAGTTGCCGTCAATAACATCACTTCAAATTAATTTGTTAATCTCTTCCCCACCTATAACAAAATAAATACTAATTAAACGCCCCACCCATCTACTGACACCACCTCTCTTACTAACCCTAGTTAACAGCCTATCGCATAGAGTATTACGTTTAAGTTTTGTTATTGATAATGGCACATCAAGTGCCGAAAATGTTCAGAAAAATAAAATCAGAAAGTAAATGTATTTTGTGTTACATTACGTTGAAATGTCATAAAAATGCATCAAGCAATAAAATAAGTTAAAAATTTGCTCTCAATTAAAAAAAAATGATTCAGTGATACCAATCATCATACGAATACGTTTAGGTAAAGGCTTCTTCAATGCATCATGTCAAAATTTCCTCGCCTCTCAATTATTCCTAAAGGTTTAATACCCACTAATCATCTTTCAAGATATTACCTCATCTTATGGGTCTTTATAAATTAAAATAAAACCAATCTACTGTAACAAGGTGTATATTATTACATTTAATTGTATAAATTTATTACGTTAGTCTGGTTTGACGCAAATCAGCTGTCATTGAATGCAGAAAAAAACACCTCGTAAACCTTTCGCTATTTGACCAGACACACTTATTATACCTACAATAGTTAGAACTATGCATCAATATAAACGTTTGTATTGCAACAACAAATAAATAATAATATTGTTTGAATGTGCCTGAAATAAATGATACAAAAACAATAGTAAATAAGCGTGAAGTTAATAATTGCTTCAGAGTATTGTCTTTTCGGGTTAAAAATACTTTCAAAATACACAGCGATGTTAGATTGGGTTTAATAACGAACATTTGGACAAAATTTGTTTTAAAACTCGTCTTTATTTTTCAACAGCGTTTTTCGTTCAGTTATTCCTTCAGCAGGTTGGGTTCATCGTCATAATATGGGTTAATCTTATCAAACACATGTAGGCACTGCCTCGTCTTCTACTTAACCTCGAAACTCTGTTTCAGATTGTTTTTGAATTTTGAATAACTGCGATTTTGAGGATCACTAGGGGAAAACAGAAATAAACAAAATATCCTCGACTTCTCAAATCCAATCTGGGATGATGTGCCAAAAGTTTGACGTGGGTAGGTACCTATAAAGACTTTTGTCATAATATAATATAATAGAATATATTTTTCTCAAAATAAAAATGCCTATACAGTAAAAAAAAAATATATTAAAAAGTAAACGAAAATTCTGGACTAGCTAAGTATCATAAAAATAACAAAAAATTGTAGGATTTTGGCACAACAAAATCCCTTAAGTACCTACATACCTATATAATTAAAATAAAAAAAAAACAAAAAATGTAGGATATAGGTAGGCACCCCAAAACCCCTAATTAAAAAAATTGGTTATGTATTGTATTGTAAAATACAAAAAATGAGATACACAGCTTATGTACGTGAGAAGTCCCACCAGGTACCTTTTTAAAAATTAAAATAATTTTTTTTCATTTTAAAACAACAATGAACTCGTATCGTACAGAACAAGAGAGATGGAAAAAAAACAGCTGATGTCCAAAGCAAATCATTGCACATAATAAAATAGCAAGCTAAGGCGGAGGTACCTATTTGGTTGCAAATATTATGTACAATGATAATATTTTTATAATGGTTTAGCGCTTATTATATCATTCCTTGACCTGGTCGGTAGCTAGTCTTACACCATACAAATATTAATCAGTACTTACTGATTAGTATTGATCAAGTATAGTAGCAAATGTATATTGGTTATTATTTAATGTTTAACTTTATCAAACACGCTATTACATTACATTTTTTGTTGCAGGATAAACACTACTACGAGTATTTAAACTGTTGAAGGTCGACGAATATTTCCAGACATCTGAATAATATGAATGGATGATTGAACGAAATTTAATACTTGGGACTAACTGTTAATCTTGTCTTATATATAAAAATGGAGAGCTATTTCCCGATGTCATCGCATCACGCCTAAACAGCTGGACCGATTTCGCTTTCTTTTTTTTGAAGAAAAAAAATAAGAAAAATGCATGGAAAATTAGAAAATTAAAGAAAACTTTACGTAGACAACCTTATTAGTACTTTTTACCTTATAATGTTTATTCCAATTTTGAAATTTATACAGAAATTGTCAATTGGTGCGATTGACAGAATGCGGATGGAATACACATGGTTTAAAACAGACGCATTGTTCGGAATCACATTGGTCAAATGATAATTCATCACCATACAAATTCGAATTTAATATTCATATAGTTAGGAACACAGGACAACGTCTGTCGGAAAAGCTAGTACTAAATAAATACCATTAACATTAAATAACAAAACGATTTTTGAAAATACGATGAAATCAAATAGTTCTATGATGAATTGAAAAAGAGAATGGAAATGAATAGCAGAAAGATAGTGTACAACTCTTTTATTTAGAGGCAATTTTAATAATGATTGACGTGGGTCGATCATATCGGTGGCGTCTTAAAGAAGGGCCAAGGAGCTAAAATGCAACGTTTTGCTCTTGAACGAAGCAAAAGAGGTTTGTCTGGATAGGAATGAATGCAAGTCCCTTCTATCTGCCTAGCCCCTCCGGGATACGGCGTGATGGTTAAACAAGGAGAGATAATTTCTGATTAAATTAAACAGTGAATAACAAAATACACAATTTTTTAAATCAATATCTATGCTAGAACCAGAAATGACTATTTAAATTTATCAACTGATTGAGTATACGCCTTATCGTTTATGTATGTGTAGAGTAGAGACTATAAGCCAGTGTGTCAATATTACACCTTTGATAAAACATAAAAATATATCCTGAGTCTGACTGACTGAATATACAACATTATCGATCACACCTCTGCCGATTTCGATATTTCGTCATCCTATAATATGAATACTTATTATCATTTTCTTGTAGGTATTTACATTACATTCGGCAAGGATAAGGGTGGGTGTATACAGGATTAGCTGAAGCTGCACTATGTCAGTTAGATTTCCAATTTCGCATAATCCCGCCTCCATTCGCGTATGAATTGCTGTATCGTAACTAAAATTATGTCCCCTCCGCCCGATTTATATGTTATTTTTTTGCAATTAATCATCCTAATTTTTTTCGACAGGCATAAAAATAATTTGAAAAAAAAAAACGCATAATCTTATGGCTAAATGTAATTATGTAGATACAATTTAATGGTATTTTAAACATCTATTTTTGTTTTGCATTTGCATTAAATTCACTCTGAGAAGAACTAGTTTTTTTTCCTTTCTGTACCTACACGTGTTCGTTTATTTTTTTCGAATTAGGTACATATGTATAAAATGGCGGGTTCTTGGCTAAGGCATTTCGGGGAGGGGGTTAAACCCTCAACCCCTCCCCCCCCTAGCTACGGCTCTGATTGCATTACATAAATATGTTGTCGGCGCAGAGAGCCTTGTCTACCGAGATACGAAACAATATAATATTATTATATTGCACGTGAATGATTTTCTCTTTCCGTGAAACACAATGTTATGATTGTCTAAGTAAATATTTGGCGATCTTTTCGCCTGATTCACGTGTGTTAACTAATTCCCGGATAGTCACCACGATGCTATTTTGTCACGACACAAGATTCATGTACATAATGCAGCTACATAATCAAAGACGCCAAGAAAGCAATACATACATAGTAACACTTTCTCAATACATCATTATTTAATAATGTTAACACATATTTTTTATACCTACACTACATGTCATGCCAGATCTCAGTTATCAGATATTTTTGAATTCGTTAAATATTGTAACTAGATTTTAGAATAAATTCTTCACAAAGTTTTATAAAAGTGTTTTTGTTTTAATGGTTCGGTAACTACGTGATGGGCTAATAAAAATCTTACATTTATTAGGTATACTCGTAGTTCTGACTATTTTGTAATGGAAAAATCTCAATGCAGTACAAAACATTGGAACATGCTAAAAATATACGGACTACGTGTTAAAATATACGGACTACGTGTTAAGATATACGGACTACGTGTTAAGATATCGTGGCCAATTCAAATACCTAGACTTAGGGATTCAATTTCATGAGAAAAAAAGAAATATAGTTAGATAACTAGGACATAGGTAGGTAATTAAAAGTACATGACGTGACAAGCTTAAAATCATTGCCGAAATCATACTAAAAAGCATCAAATTTTCTCAAAAAATATGGGATTTATTGTGCCAATAATTGAGGTTACTTGTTTTACGAAAATAAGGATTAAAAAGGTTTTTTTTACCTTGTACGTTGTTAAGAAGAGAGCATGGACCTCCACTCTTTTCTAACTTGATACACTTACACAGATTGACTACGTAAAAGTGTCAAAAAACAAATTATAAAAGGCAGAATTGAACTAACAATCATTCGTTCCATTTTTCATTTTGCTAACTTCACACATTCTTTTATACCATCTGGGCATAAAAAAATTTAATACTGCCTTAATTTGGTTGTGAATAGTTTTTTTTCAGTATAGATAATAAAAAAAATAGATTCATTCTAAGGAGAAATTCGTTTTCACTATTGGCATAAATGCAAATCTTTAAATCTGTTATAAACAAAATACAATTTTCATCCAACGTGTGTCATTTGTTTGACAGATGATAATACCTTCACGCTATTGTTCTCAGATACAACGAACAGCTACTGTTTATTGATCGGGTAATTTGCGAGTTAAAGAGGTTCATTTATAAAGTGCGGTTTTGGTTAACCTAGAGAAATGTTTGAAAGAAACAAAATATTTAGTTTTTTCCACAATGTTTATTAAGCTAAGCGGTTTTCGAAGACCGTTTGTTTTTTTACATGAGGCAGATTCGCTTCAGGTGAATTTTTGCTTATACTCGTATTTATCTATTTAAAAGATAAATTAACGATTGATGAGTATTTTTACTCAAATAGTACCTACCTACGTTGGCATTTCATCTAGTACCTAGTTTAACTATCAAGCTGCTAGTAAGTGATGTATGTGTTCGTTAATACGACAAAGCAAGATGCACTTTCACAAAACCATGACAGACGGTTTTTATATTGTGGACTAGTTGCTAGATAGTGGTGTATGTGGTCTACTTTGCTGTGGAACATTTACATACTCATTATAATTAGCACTTTGTCTTAGAATTCGAAGCTTGAACCGCAAACATGTACCTATATGTAAGTATGCAAAAAAGATTAGCAGCAGTTTAAGTAATGCGGGAAGAAATTTATTCAGTCAGATTGAATTATTAGAAAACTGATGCATATTCGGATTGAAATTAAATGTGAAAAGTTCTTTTCCGCCCGATAATCAATCGCAGAACCTTTGAAAATGGCGCTTTTGACGACTGTGCCTACTGCAGAGGTCGGTAGTTTTGCTGTCTTAAGCGCCGTTATACATATATTTATATTTTCTTGCTGCTATGTGTTTTTCTTGTGCCATATCAGGTGCCCCGACGTCGGCTACCACAAAGGCGTGAGCATCTCCGATTTGGGCTATTCAAAAAATTTCTTAAACTCGCTATATTCTGGTTCATTGATATTTCTTAGGCGAAGCAAACTGTATTTTATGTTGCAAAGTAGGTACTCAAACGTAGGTATATTTCTACTAAATTTGTGACCGGACTGGGAATCGCACCACCTCTTGTTCAGAAGTTGACACCTAGACGTATTTGCTAGGTAAGTAAACAAAGATATCAGCGGCTAGCTAGATTGATTTATCTGCGGCACAATGAAAAGTCCGCGGCACGAATCAGTCCAGCGGGGCGTCGCATCGGTCCGTTGACTGCGGTGCTGTGTTCCACTGTCATTAACTCAGCCATAGGAACGCAGTGGAACACTTCCATCCGTCAGATTCACACAGGTGAAAACAAAAGGGAAAGGGCCTGGCCATGACGTCACACTTTTCCTTTTAATCCTACACTTTCAATGACTATCAATCTGTTAATTGTAACGAGTCTCAATGAAACAATATTAAATATACCTACTGGAGATGACATGCAACCGTCTGCAGTACGCTTCAGCTCTAACTAAACTAGTGTCCCAAAAAATAAAAGGAAATCCCATAGGTTAGAGTGCTTTTTATATGGTATAAAATTTTACTTATTTTACTACATTTTTCAGAATTTTCCTATTTTTTTGTGGTTGCTACCATTTGAAGAAAATTTTCATAAGGAGGTAGGTACCTAGGCGCTTACATAAAAAATATATTATTATGTAAGCACCTATATAGGTATTTGTATTTTATCATATGTGGTTGGATGTTAGAGATTGCTTCGGGTATAATCCCGCCAGTGCTCTCTATTTTTATACACTATTTTATATTATGTGCATAAAGAATTAAATATATAAATAAATAAAAAAAAATTACATCAAATCCAACAGCAACAAAAAATATTGATAAAAGGTAGGTATATGACTATAATGACAATAACTGTGAGGGAAATTTCCAAATTTCGTTTCCAAACTTTGCCTATACAAATTTCGTTCCCAAACGTTGCCTATACAAATTTCGTTTCCAAACTTTGCCTATACAAATTTCGTTCCCAAACGTTGCCTATACAAAATTCGTTCCAAACTTTGCCTATACAAATTTCGTTTCCAAACGTTTCCTATACGAATTTTCAACAGCCAGTGGTGTCCCCTAAATCATGTTTTTTAAATTCTGTTAAAAAATGACTACCATTGTTTACATATAGTAGAACTGAATTACAGGGTGTCCCGTTAACATTCAAAATTCAAATTTAAGAAGCACCCTAATGTATATAGGTACCTTACTGTATATTGTAAAGATGATGTGTTTATTTTTTTTTGTTACAATACTGTGAGTGTAGAAACATAAATAGGATCCCTGTTTTTTTAACGGAGACATCCTTGTTTAATTTTTATTTTAAATCAAAACTCATCTTAATAATTAGGTTGTAATGAATTTTAAATTGGTAGAATATGTATAGGAAACAATCAGCCATAATTTACATATTTTGTTATTACGGAGATACAATGTATGAAGAATTTATTACTGAGTACTTATATTAATATTAAGTATTATCTGTATTGATATAAAGATTAAATAAAAGTATGTGTTTTTTCGTGTTTCATGGTTTATTTGTTTTGAAGAAAAAACCCAAGCGTTGGAAGTGATGCAATAAATTTGTATATGTATCGACTTTATGCACCAACAAGCAGCCAAATCATCAGAACTATTCTGTTTCATGGTCGTTCATCAACCGTCGACGAAGTATAATATAAAATAAAAAACAGAAAAAAGAACTACAATAAGTATGTACCTATATTTAAAAAAACTCTTCCTTAACCGAAAAAACTTCACTCGTGTAGGTACCTACACATATTTTTTTAAGGAAAATTACCTAGTTAAATAATTGTAAGGACCTACCTCATTAAAGTGTTAAATAAGTAAATTCAGTGACCAGCAGACATGCACCGAAAAAATAATATATTACCAGAAAGATAGCTTTGAAAAGATCAGCAGGGCTATTCTCGTAGCGGCGGTCTTATTGCAATCTTATTGAAAAGGTATCTTAAAGGGCGGCTCGGATAAGGATTGGAACAATCAGAGAAAAAGAGGGAGTGTCTACAATAAGATGTAGTCGATCGTGGAACGATCATGACACTCTGATTGGTCCAATCCTTATCCGACCCGCTCTTTAAGATATCTTTTCAATAAGATTGCAATAAGACCGCTACGAGAATACGGCCGCAGCCACGAAAAACGGAGAGTTTGTGTGTGTGTAGCCCTTCTTGAAAATTTAGTGGATAAAATGAAAACGTAAAGAAGTGAAAAGGCTGTAAGTATGTAGTTTAGAAAATTCGAAGATTGTATATGAGAGGAAAAGCAATTTACGAATTCAAATTTTTAAATAAACATCCACAAACCACCAAAATGAGGAATAATTGGAGGGTGTTTTATTTTATTTATTTAAAACAATATGACAGTTCACACAAGTATAACAGTTAGACTAAGGATATTTAAACAAAATATAAGATGTATATTCCCTTAAAGAGACAAGTCTCGTGTAAAGAAGGAACGTTGAATAATCTCCACGGTTCTTCAGAATTGTTTGATGAAAAAGTCTGTGCGTTACCTCGAGAAGATAGAGACTTGACGTTTAAGCGCATCCCCATCCCAATATACCATACTGAACAATTGATTGAAAAAAATCATAATAAACAACTGTTTTTAGTTGTGTCGCATTAGGTAATTCCTCGTATCAGTCGACGGCTTTCATACGCACAGCGTACTAAAGGTAGTGGGTTCCCGGTGCAGATCATTTCCACTTTCACGACACAACCCTTTGGTTAGTGTAAAAAATGTCAAATATGTATCCGTGTTCACTTTGAGTGAAAAAAAACTGAACATTTGGATTTCAAACGTTAATGCTATAATCAAGGATCATTATATTTCGCAGTAAGTAGCTAATATCTAAACATGCTCTAAACCTAAACCATAAATAATTGACAACTGTAAACAATATTGTAAAACCATAGATCATTGCGTTTCAACATCGTCAACTTACTGATGCCGTTACAAACACGAGTATATTTTAAAAGTAGTTCGTATTCTATGGTTGTAATAATTATCACATTCTAGACGGAAGTCGGCGCATAATACATGTACAATGTCATTGCTGGCCATTGTTGGCTAAATTGTACAAACAAACTATAATCCACCCAATGATAGTATACTCGTACCTACATTCATCACTCATGCAAATAGAGGTACCAACTTCAGAAGAGTAACAGGTGCAGTGTACCAACAAAACATAACAATCAAGTATCAATTGCATTGACATTTAGGTATATTATGAAATTGCAACATCACGAATGTTGGTTAACTTATATAAACTAAGGCGACGACGATTCGTTTCGGATTCGAAATATCATGTACTACCTATAAATAATCGATGTTTTTTTTTTCGATGTCGTAATTACAGTTTCTAAATATTTTGTTTTATATTATAATGTAGCGTATTATGAAAATAATTTTTTTTTTTTTTTTTTTACCCATCACGCCGTGTCCCGTAAGGGGTAGGCAGAGAGAACGGACCTCCACTCTTTTCTATCCAAGCATACTTCTTTCGCTTCTTCCACCGACATACTATTTCTCATACAGCTTCTCCTATTTCTCATACTTCTTACCTGGCCTTCCTTGAGGACGGAATCGATGTGTTCGATCCACGTCATTCTCGGTCGCCCACGCTTTCTTACACCTTTCCTTTCAGCCTTATGAATTATCTTTGTCATTCTGTTTGCATCCATTCTTTCCACATGCCCAAACCATCTCAACTTATTAACTTTCATCTTTGTCACAACACTTACTTCCATACCACATTCTTTCCTAATATTTTCATTCCTTTCCATATCCCATAAAGTTTTTCCACATATTCTTCGTAGAGATTTCATCTCTACTGCATTTATACTACATTCTTCTTTTTTCGTCCATGTCCACGTTTCACAACCATACATCATCGATGGTAGCAGGATTGCGTTATGCACTAGTTTCTTTGCTTGTAGTGAGACGTTGTTGTTTCTCATTAAAGGTCTTAGTGCACCGCCCACCCTGCAACCAGCAACTTTCCTACGTTCGATTTCTTTTTCACACTTTCCATCACGACTAAACATGCTTCCTAAATACACATACTCATTCACTTGCTCAAGACATTCATTTTCTACGGTTACTTTGCAATTCGTTCTTGCTTCATCCCTTTCAAATACCAAAACCTTTGTTTTGCTTACATTCATTTTTAGACCATTTTTTGCACAATTTTCAAACACACTTGACACAAGTTCTTGCAAATCATTTTCACACTCAGCCATAAGTACTAAATCATCTGCATACATAAGCGCACATACCTTTATTCCATTTAGTTCAACCCCTATATTTATATCTTTTAACCCACTGACGCAAAAATCAAAGAACAAATTAAACAACCAGGGTGACATGACGCACCCTTGCTTCACACCTTTCGTAAGATAGAACTCCGGTGAAAGATGACTGTTCACCTTCACACACGCAGTACTTTCCGAATATAGCGAAGCAATGGCACGAATCAACCGGTTATTCACTCCATAAATTGATAGAACTTCCCATAATTTACCCCTGTCTACCCTATCATATGCCTTTTCCAAATCTACGAATGCACAGAAAAGCTTCTGATGTTTACTCAAAAGCTTCTCCGTAATCATCCGCAGAGCGAAGATCTGATCAGCACACCCCCTCCCATTCATAAAAGCCCCTTGTGCATCCCAAACTTTATTTTCAGTTATTGTTCTAACCCTTTCTACTAAAATTCTACTGTATAATAAATAAAAATCAAATGTTTTCAAATATTCATTCAAAACCATATGCCCGATAGACAGTACCCAAAGGTTAGAAGAGACACGTCAGAGAAGAATAAATCAGTTTGACGCGAGTCCCTTAAACGGTCCAAAATTTACTTTAGGTACCACAAACAAGTTAAATTGTTAATTGTAAGACAATAAGCTGCAGGCCTGAGGCGTTCGAGATTGTTAATTCGCAATTAAGCCATTAGCAATATTCCAAAAAAATATTTCATAATCGTTTTGTTTGTTTTTTAAAACAAATTTTGCCATTTCCTTACATATTTAACGCTTGTATGATTAGGAATTTGTAATTATTAAGAAAATATATAAACAAAATACAGCGATTAAAAGACAATTAAGTAGACATGATAGTTACCTACACCAATGTTTTTGCGAAAAAAGCGGTGCAATGAACCAGGTTAGTAGCTAATCACCGAACATGCAATAGTTCAGTGAATCTTCATAACATACAATAATAATTATTAAAATAATCATACTATAATTATTTTACGATAAAAAATTCGGATTAAAAATAAAGTGCCTACCTGTTGAATCCTGACCTAGTAAACGCGATGTACAATGAATGCAGACAACGGTAGGTTTTTTATTGATAATACTAATTTAGAGTTGGGTGCTAACAGCAATAACTGTTATTTTTAGTCACTTTCAAATAATGAGCAAATATTTTCAAAAAAAATATTGAAATTGGTTCAAAGAGTTCCCATTGTAATGACACGATTGATTTGTAAACACAAGAAATGATAACATATAAGATCACGTTGATTACGAGTTGTGCAGAGAGTATGAAATCACAAACATAACTGTTTTTACAGTCATCACTAGGTACTCTTTCGTCACGTTCGTCAGTAATGAATAGTCCTCAAAAGTCCTTGCTATTAAATAGACAAAACATTGACCAAAAACACAGTTGAGTTAGTAGAGGGTTCGTCCTTTAATATTCACTAGTGGTCGAAATTCAACCATAACTAAGCGATATTTCGATTTTATATTAAACAGTTATATTGAGCGAGCGCTATTTTACACTTTCCTTTCAGAAACAATGACATGGATACACCAAATTTTGAAATATTGATATGTACATACAAAGTTTTCTTTTTTATTATTAAAGACAAAAAATATCATTCTATTTTCAATTTGACCAAAAATAAACACAAGAATATAGGATGCGTTTGTGTCAATGTCAAATACATCGAAGTGTGTGTGAGTGTCAAATACGTTAATGTTGCTTTAATGTATTTTTGTGCATAAATTAAAAAATATAGGATTCGCCACTCCTTCTCTATATAATAATAATATACATACACTATAAGTGTGGGAAATTGCTTACTCTACCGTTCGCGCAATTTTCGTCAAAAGGGGACAAAAGTTTTTGCTTCGCGTAAAGATTGTGACTTTCCCTGTAACTCTATTTATTTCATGTATTCATCAATTTGATTAGAAATTAGTATGTAAGTACTTACATACAATATGCAAGGCGCAAATAGATTCAACAAATAAATACTAAACATGTAATTAAACACATGCAGTACCTATTGTGTTATTGATGAGTGAAATAAAATAGGAAGGTCGCTGTATAGAAGCTCAGAAGTTTTCACTTTTCATTATTATGAAAACGAGCAGTCGACATCAAAGGACGTGAGTGTCGAGCGTTCGACCTAATTCTTCGCATACCAACCAATCTATGCGCGAGATAAAAAGAAATCCTTGCAAATGCTTGAATGTATGTGAAGTGCTATTTACGTAATAGTGTTCGTAGAACATAATCGAACATTTTATCACTCAATGAGAACTTCATGACTGCAATTATTTATTGTAATGAAGGTAAGCGTCTTGCGAGGCATAGATTCTGGCCTAAACCTAACATAAGATTTTTTATATTTGTAAAAGCTGAAATTTAAATTAGGTACCTAATTTAAGAAAAAAAAAACATTTTTTCTTTCATTTTTTAAGAGTGTGCATGTGTTTGAATGAATGTATTTGACAGAATGGAAAGAGAGGGATTGATGGTGGAATGTTTTTGATTGATTATGTGTCTGTTCGTTATGTAGACGAACGGTGGGGTGAATGGGTCCTATTGACAAGCCGTTTAAATGGCTTAATTTAAATGGGGCCCATTTCACTTGCTGCAATTGTTGTTCTCTATGTATAGTTGTATATTCCTTTATTTTGTGTGTATTATGTATCTTATTGTTTATTATGTTTTATTATTATTATTATTTTTTTTTTTTTTTAAACTGCTCTATACATTTAGAAATCCTTAAGGTTGTATATCATCCTTGCATGATGATAACGTGAAGTTTATAGATAATTATCTCTTTAATCCAAGAACCAGGACTGATAAGTTGTATGAAATGACTAATCATTTGGATCTGGAACAAATAATATTCTTAGAAAAATGTATAGACTAGTCAATGGAAAAATAAAGTCTAGTATTAAATTGACAACGGGCAACGAAATACACAAACATCAGAAAAGATACAAGGGAAATTGTAGAATAACTTATCCAAGAACGAATAGAAAAAGATACGGATTTCAGCATTCTGCACTAAAAGTATATAATGGCCTACCTAAGGATGTGAAAAAGTCTAAAAACTTGAAAGTGTTTAAGAACAAAGTGAAGCGGTTAGTGAAAAAACTAAAAAAAAAATTGACCATTGAGTTTAATCTTTTAATTTTATATGACCATTGATTTTAATATTTTAATTTTATATAATTGACGAAGCTCAAGGCCTTAAAAAAATATCCAATATTTAAGTATATTTATTATGTCGCAATTGTACACTTATCATTAAGATGTCTTAGGAAAATTTTGTCTCTCTCTTATTCTCGACATGTTCAACATGTCGAAAAATCTCATGTATGCTACAAGTAGATATTTAATAATTAATGAAATATAGAGATAAAAGTTGGAAATTATTGACAACAAGAGAGCAACCAAATTTAAAGACTGCGACTGCTGTCGTGTATTTGGGGCCAGGTTAGGGTAAGATGGGGGAATGGCGGTCACTTAAGCAATAATCTGAATATTTTTAAATTTATAATACTTGCCGCAAAAGTAATTGATCTTTCACATAGCTACTTTAGTTGATTTTAGAAATATATGATATACATTATTAATCTCATAAGCGTTTGCTATTATTAATTCATACTTTAAAACGTTTCGTTGACCGCCATTACTCGCAGGGTGCGGGTATTGGCGGTCAACTATTGGGGTATTACCGGTCATTAGAAAATAACACAGTTTTGCTTTCAAAAAATAGAAATGTATAAAATCAAGCAATCTTCAACATATTTTTAAAATTTATTCTTCATATTGAAACAAAAATTAACTAAAATATCCTTTATTTTAAACAATTTTTTTTTATATTTTAACCAAACACATTCTTTGTATTGTATATTTTACCCAAAATCAACTTAAACATTCTTGAAATAAAAAAAATAAAAAACAAACGTTTATAGCTATTGACAATATCCTTACAAGACGAAAGACGTCTCTCTCAATAGAACATCTTCACAGTAATAAAAGCTTGCTTTTTAATTTAGCTGCACTACGAATTTGAAGTGGACTCAGGCCATAATAAAGTTTGGCTAAGAGTTTTATATTTTCAGCCATACTCTTCTCTACTTCTAGTGAGAAAGTAGCATGCCTTCCTAAAGAAGGTCCGGTAATTGGAACATTCTTCTTCATCCGTTCTTGTAGAGTACTGAATGGTATGCTGAACTTCTTCGCAGCTGACCGTATAGAATTCCCAGTATTAACGGCTTCTATAGCCTTCTCTAATTCTTCTTTTGTCCATTTACCTTTCGACGTGGTCCTTTCCCTGTGCCGCGGCATCTAAATTAAAATAGAAAGTCAATCATGAGATATTATTTCAAGAAACAAAATAATATAGGTACTTATTTATTGTAAGTTATTTTATACTTTCATATGGGGTAATACCGGTCAGTGACCGCCATTACCCTCTTAGAATGATTGGTATAACCCCAAAATTTAAAAATGTTTTCTTTGGTTGATCACAAAATCGTAAATAACGTGTCATAAAATTGAACGAACGCATATGATGCACTATTAGATGGGTAATAATTGACAATTAGAAAGATTTTGATCTATATAAATCATTTTAAACTTACCTTTCCTCGAATTTTCAGCTTTTTTACAACGAAACACGGTCGATCACTCACACTGTTGTCAAACTAACTGCGCGCGTTGCAAAATGGCGTCGCTTGGTAAATAAGTTTACTCGGGCATGTGCTAGATGGTAGCACTAGTTACTTTATAAAAATGATTGCGGAAGTTATACATTTCGATGTGACCGTCATTGCCCGCTGACCGGCATTCCCCCATCTTGCCCTAATATCAGACTATATCCATTTTTGTTTATGCCTCATCTTTATTTCCTATTGGCTTTGTTGGTACAACATTTAAAATTCATTTAATATCAATAATGAATTGTTAGAGTCATTAGTCGTTACATATTCGTTAAGATCTAGTCCTGATAAATGGTCACAAGAATCTAGACATAATTAGAGAGGTGTGAATGTTATAGCAGTTTAATTTATTTTAAACAACGTTATTTTTTAAGGATTAAAGCTAATTTATTTAACAAACCTTAAAAAAAAGATGAAAATTCCCATTCAGAAAATTTGGTATCCGGAGAGGTATAACTACACTAAATAAAAAAGAGAGTATTTTTATATATTTTTATCAGCTTTCGTTCTAACGCTCACCTCTATCCATACAGCTATTAAGCTTATAAATAAAGGTCGTTATATACATGGTATTATAAAATTGAAACTAACTTCATTTATACATAATATAATAAAACATTTTCCTAATTTAATAAAAATTAAAGTCGCCGCGGTACTTTATGTCAAATTAATCCGGTATTAACAGAAAAATAATCGTCAATTATTAATCGATGTTGTAAAGATAACACCGAAACAATCATAAATTATTGTTGTTGATTGAAAGATTTACAACACAATCGTCATAATTATATGTCAGTGATAAGATCTTTAAGTGATTGGCTTAATCGGCCATTCAATGTGTGGAGATTCATCACCAATATTGATTGATTGATTGGAACTGTTTGTCAGCTTCGGACGGTTTTATCTTTGCCTTATATTGTTATCGAATTTGTTTGTTTCCAAAGAAAAATACCTGATAGTTTTGAAAAAGATCGATTGAAAAACCTTTGGATGCACTAGTGTGTTTCAGAAAGAGAAAATTCGTCAATTATATAGAATTTGTGTTTTCAAACACATTGTTGTAAAAGTATAGAAGAAACTCGCCCTAACATTGTATTACTTATACATTTTTTTTTCTGAAGCATCCCTATTTCATTCGTATTCAAAGCTCTGGCGGGAACAACTTGAGAAAGATGCGCTCGCGCACACACCCTACCTCGCCTATTACCAACACGAATGTGTCCGAAAATATTGTTGACTTTGTATGAAAATTTTCTATATCTATCGAAACGGTGCGGTGGAGTAAATAGGATGGACTACTGTAAGAGCGTATGCGAGAATGAGAGGGAACTACCCGCGATGTCGTGCGCGCGTCCCAGTAACCTTTCCATACAAACTTAAATATTGTATTTAACATATTTTTTTTTTACTTTTTATTAGTTATTCTGTTATCCGGAGCGGAGAAAAATCCAATAAATCAAACATCAGAAGAATCTGTTGAGCCAATCTCGAGTTATAAGTGTTCGCACTAACCCGACTTTAATTTATATATTAGATTATACCTACAAGGCTAAAATTTATTTTTCGACATGTTGAACATGTTGAGAATTCTCATGATTAAGAGTTTCGGAGACAAACATTACCACCTAATGGCGAACGTTGTTAACGTAAAGTGATCACACTAATGGTTTGTTTTCCTACGGATACGCCGTTACTTTTAAAAGCGGTGAATATGTCAGTTGAGAACGTTGTCAAATATTGTTTCCGTAGTAATGAAAAACATTGTCATATAATTTTGAAAGACGCCGTCTTGTCAGATGACGGAACCCACTGCATAAGCCAGCCTTCGAAATAACAGTAGAAGACGGTCGTAAGCCGGTAGTGGTTTGTTCTATTTAAAAATCGAACATTAGTAATGAATTGTTAGAGTCATTAGTTGTTATTTTTTCTCTAAAATGTATGCATTAAAATGTTGAAGAATCTTTAAATGTATTTTTGCATTTATTTTATTTCTACTTTCTCTATGTGTTTTTTAAGCACATTCCATAGGTGTTTTGGGAGATTTTCTCTAGGTAAAGGTGCATTTATACCAAACGAACAAAGACCCAGAGATTGACAATATGTATACTTTCCTAATCGTTGATAATATTATGGTCACTAACAAAAGAGTCAATTTAACAAAACTATGTAGATATAAACAAACAAGTCGCGAGTCAGTGTGATATATTACACTCATTTGTGTCAAAAGATAATATTGTGCTCAATGCAAAATATCGTGAAGGTTAAAAATTATAAAAGTTTGAAGTTTACATAAAAAAAAAAAACAATTCAGGAAATCGAACGTCAAAGCACCACTTCTTAAATTATTTACCTTGTAACTTATTTAACTTTGACATTTAAGTAATCATTGCATTTACATACATACTACTTCATCCTATAAATTATTTTTTATTCCGTTAATTGCTTCAGACAAATCATTTCATAAGATAAAAACAAGTTAAGGAAGTTTTCAACATTCTTCTACCGACCCCGGTAATCTATATAGTGGCATAGGCGCTAACATCTAATACCCGGTTCGATTCCCGAACGGGTCAGAATTTGATGTTTTTCATTTGAAATTTCTACTTGTCTCAGATTAAGTGAGACAGGTTGACTAAAAAAATAAGTTCCTCCAGCTACAATGACACTTTTGTTTAGAAAAAATGCTAATAAATTTATTATTTTTGAATTTACCAAGGCTTGTATCGTAGCAACGGAATAACTGTTGGCGCCGGCCCGGGGTATAATACCCCTATAATCGTCAATATTTTCAATTTGAAATGCCTTCTGCAAACCAAGCTACCAACAACTACACATGTATTTACTTAATCACAAAAATATATCTGTACCCCTAGTATAAGTTTTCGATGATCGAATATCGAAACGATCATCGAAAGAGTTTCGAAAATTTCACATACAAAAATGATCAAACGATTCGATCGTTTGATTTTAGAACACTATTATTTGTACGTTTATAAGCGCTTATTAGCGTGCAATAAGCTTTCGATGAAACTCGTACTAGCCCCACTGTTCTGTAGACCCAACTTGTCTTAACTCCATTTTTGGTAGGAATGACTTAAATACATACTCGAAATATACTCCGCATATTCTATTCGGGCAAAAAGACATCGTAAAATTGTTTCTTTTTTGGCGTTGAAACAAGTTGGCTCCAAGGTGCAGCAGCCCGATTCACGGAAAAGTTTAAGTCTAAGTTTAGTTCGAAGTTCGATTCAAACTTTTCCGTGAATAGGGCTGCTGGTAATAATAATTGTAGGCGGCGACTATCTACAGTCTATGTACCTATTCACGGAGGGTTTGAATCGAACTTCGTTCGAACTTCGAACTAAACTTAGACTTAAACTTTTTCGTGAATCGGGCTGCAGGTATTTAAATTCAAGAATTGGAAGTGCATTCTGGATGGATGAAACTATTTATTTTTTATTTTCCATAAATATCCTGAGTAGGTTTTTGTCTTTCAATAGTTTTAGATCGTAATAAAGCAAAAGGCATACGTAGGTACATATTTCTACCAAAATAGGTAGATTTACCTAAAAAAATCTCTAAGAGAAAGAAGTACCTAGTGCTAAAAATATAATATGCAATGTTTTTGTTCTTCAATCCATCTGTTTCAATATTAAAGACAACATATTTGCATTAGACCGATATACGAGTATGTCCATAATATTATAGTTTTTCAATCAAATATTTAAAATAGTTTAACATTTTTCGTATACATTTATAATTTATCGTATGTGTAATGAATAGGTACCTACCTTACTAGTATAAAGAGTAAAATATAATACAATTCTTTAACTCGAGACTGATGAAATTATTAACCAAGCATTGACGATTTACAGCAAAATGCCAATCAAAAAAAATCTTTGTATTTTTTGAACCTTCACATAGAAACTTGACGCATTTTTACATTACCCGCAATCGTTTTTTTTTTTAGCTTCTTTATGCATCAAATTATTATTATTTTTATTGTATATTTATTTGTACTTATTATTTAAATACCCAAATATACATTAACAGTACACATAATACTATAATGAAAATATTAAGTAATCTCACAAAAAGTCTAAATATTCAACTACATTGTGGATATTATATAGATACATTGCACAGTGGGGAAAATATTTCAAATATTTATCAATATATCTATATATTTATACGTGAAGTAAAAATTTTGTGACTGTTTTTGCGAAATTTGCGCGGACGGAGAGGTATGAAATTTTGCATATTTATAGTTTATATAGAGAAGGAGTGGCAAATGCTAATATATATTTTTTTATTAGGTATACATAAAAAGTAGATTACCTAAATCAATTAAAAAAAAACATTACAAACACTACTGTAAAGTTATGTATTTGACACACACACACAGACTACTTTTAAAGATCATCAACTTCATAGAAACAAATGTAAAATGAGAAAGAGGCCCTCATAATGGGCGCACCAAACTTTTTGAAGGCGGTATATTCAAATAGAAGGTGGAGCGGGAAGTGGCTGTATATTCAAACTCATTGTAAGTATGACCCAAATGGAGATTAATACGTGAAGGAAAAACTTTGACACACTTCGATGTATTTGACTTTGACATAGACGCATATATCGTTTTTTTATATGTGGTCAAATTGAGAATAGATTAATATTGTTTGTCTTTAATAATAATAGAAAAATATGTATAGATATCAACATAAGAAATGCACCTCAAGCAGAGTTTCACTGCCCTGCGTGTGTTAATAAATGTCTATATATTATATACACCTGTAGGTCGGTGTCTAGCTAAAGTATAATGTGTGGCAACATTGTCCACTTGAAAATAACCTGTTTATAATCGCACAAGTTCAGCTATGATGGTAGACATGTATGCGAAAAACCTGATGTTTTAGCAAACAAAATAATGCTTTAAATTTGGCCTGCAATAATTATTTTTTATCAAGTAGATATCGATTGGAATACTGTTTTAAAAGCTTATAGGAAAATAAGCTGGTAAATTCATATCCTATTATTTTGGTAGTATTTCATGGCATTGATTATTAAAAGGCCTTTGGCATAAAAATTTGTTTTCGTACAAATGACAAAACCAATCCGACTATACGGGAAATATTTTTCTTACTCCTAATTTTCGTCTGTAAGACGATGGTTTCTTTGACAGATAATGAAAGATATCGGCGGGAAATATTGTTCCTAAATAATAATAAAATATTAATAATAATAAAAATTATTTATTTCACAGAAAAAGTTTACAAATTAAGGCAATTTACTATTTTACAAATAAATAAGGCAATATAAATCATTGAATGTTTGCTCTCCAATGTGAGTGAAAACTCGTGTTTTGGAGAGGTAACTTACGAATGAGAAAATATCAATATGTGTACCATATCTCATACCAGAGTCAAATCCTTTGCATTTTTTTTTTATTTTATTATTTTTTTTTTTTATTTTTTTTTTTTGAAAAATGATTATGTGCTCACTCAAAGTGAACACAAATACACTCTTTGACTATTTCACAGTAAGCTACTTAAAACATGGATTGATAGATCTAATCCACGACCTCCGGTACGAAACATTACCTACGAAAGCCGGCGTCGCAACCAGTAGCCCTAGTATAAGTTTTCGATTATCGAAACGATCATCGAAAGAGTTTCGAAAAATGTTCATACTAAAATGATCGAATGATTCGATCGTTTGATTTTAGAACACAAATTATGTATCTAAATTTAAAAATACGTTTTTTCCTCATCTCACAAACATCTTACAAAAACGAGTGGAACATCATTTTAAAGACTATCTTACTGGCCTCCAATAAATTAATAAGATAGTTCTAAAAGTTCTTGAACTATGGAGGATATAGATTCGCGAAGAAACTAGTATATTATTATTGTATACAATAAAATAAATATGCATAATATCCGCTAAGAATGCGGGCTTTGTTTGTAAACATTGTCGAAAAAAATGTGCCATTCAACCAAGAGGTAAAGTCATTTTGTCTGGGTGATTCTGCGACTGTATGATTTACCTTCGCATCTAGTTAAAAAGACTTTTCATATATTATTATCCATTGGAAGAATAATATTATATTTTTATATTTGACAAGCGGATTCCCGGCTATGCTACTACGATTTTTTGGCATGATCGACGCAATAACCACAACGATATAACTTTTTGATGAGAATGACATATCAGTGGTTTAATGTTTGTTTTTAAGTCTTAAACAAATTTGGTCAAAATAAGTTGTTGTGGTTAAAAACCATGTCCGTTCGTTATATTCCAAATGAGGCAGTTTTAGGGTACCTGGGTTGGATGGTGTAAATGAAACATATTTTATTTGTGTTTTCTAAATATATGGGTAGTAGTCTTAAACCATCTTCATTTTATTACCTTACTAATTAAACCGTTTTGAAGCAGATCAAAGCAAATATAAAGAAAAGAAAACATAAAAAGAAAAACAAAGCAAAAAATGCAATAAATTAAAAAGAAAACAAACTCAAACAAAAAAGAAAAGAAAAAAGGAAAGGGAGGTGGATGGGGTGGGAGAGAGGGATGGATAGATGGGGTTTTAGGACACAGAGACTATATTTGAGGAGATCAGCATCTCTTTAACTGCTCGCTTGAACGACGTCAGACTTTGGGTCAGTCTAAGGTTCGATAGGAGATTATTCCAGCAACGATCGAGCACCCTGAACAGCAAAAGAGTTGGAGACGAAAGTTGATCCGTGTACCGGAATTGAAAGGATGCGCTAGTTGTATTTGTGTGCAATTTGAGTGAACACAGATTTATTTTTATAAAAAACAAATCTAAATAAAAAATATCCCAAAAAATATTAATTGAAAGTACCACAATATTTTATAGAAAAACAGAACGTTGCATATAAAAGCGAATTGGTGACTTAATGTCCTCCTTCTCTTAGCCACATTCTTAGTACATGTATTTAAAGATCCTAAAACGATTATTTTTCGTAATAATTAAAACGATAGTTCTACTATGTTCTGATAGTAAATTTCCAAGCTATTAAATACACAATTCAAATGGAAATTACTCGAATTAACGATAAAATTATTACACACTATTAGCGGTGCATTCTTTCCAAATACCAAAGGTACAAAACTGCTAGCACCAATCATATTACCTTATTTCGTATAATGGTCACCAATGAAAATACCTGTAATATATCGTACGACGAGTTTAACACTTAATTAAATAATAAAAGAAGATGCATAGAATTAACAACTTTGTAAATTGCATATCATCTTTAGGTCCAGCAACCAATTGGTAGTAATAAATCAATAATTAATTATTTTCCACGTAAATTGGTAATGTTGTAGGTTCAAACACCTTTACTGTTTTTTCTAGAATATTGTTAGATAATACATATTGAATACTAGTTGGGTAAGTTTTTAATCGCTCGCTCACACGACAATTTAAAAACAGGATTAGACAAAGGTAATAAATGATGAAAAAAAATCTAAAACAATGACAATGATAAACTTACTACAGATTAAAAGTAATTATCGTTACATAGAAGTGGTTGGTGACCCAGCGGTTACAACGCCGGCTTTCGTACTGCGGACGTCGTGGTTCGATCCCAGGTGTCGACCATCTTCCTCTTTCACGACACAAGCTTTCAGTAGCTTACTGTGAAAGAGTCAAGGAGTGTATTTGTGTTCACTTTGAGTGAGCACAGATTCATTTAAAAAAAAAATATATATATATATATATATATATATATATATATATATATATATATATAAACTGCTCCTTCTGAGCCTTAATTTGTTGTAATTTCTTTCTATTCTGAAATGAATCGATCAGTCCTCATCAGTTGCTGAGTTTCAGAGGAAGAACCTTAGAACCATAGGCTCGATTCGAGTTTTAGTCTAGGTAGGTACTTATATAACGGTGCCTTTTGGACTGTAGGTATCTCAAAAAGTAGAAGTAGAAATTACGAGAAAAAAACGTGTTAAAATTATTGCTATAGGTAACTTAAATTTGATATGTTTGCCAATTTGAAATTTGCTCTAAATATAGTCGGTCCCATCAAATCTGAGTCAGGCCAGCTATTACTGTTTTTTTATATGTTTTATTAAAAATAATTTAAAGAATCGAAACATATTTTACGTTTTGACAAACAGATGGGAGTTACATTTTCAATAGCTCTTGGACTAGTTTGAAAGAATTGCTAACTTCATTCCTAAACAAAAAGTTTTAAGATTAATGTCTTTTCAAATATTTAAAATTAACCTAAGAAAGTGTATAGGAAGTGTTTTCTTTTCTGGTAACTGTAGAAAATGTTATAGTCGGTTTAATAATACCGATATGTGTGAGTATGCAGACAATGAGTTAAGAATTACACGTAAGTATGCTTGGATAAAATAAATATCGCTACGTGTTTAGATCGGATATGCACCATTCAATAACGGTGACAATAATAGGTTGATTGTTTAATTGAATAGTTTGACATGTTATTCGGAATGCTGTGAGAGTCTGTCACGGATATGAGCCGTATAACGTGTTTGGGGCTTTATTGAATTAACAATAGTGTACCACAAAATAATATGATTCAATTAAACGTTATTTGATTGTTGTTAGTGTGACAATTGGGTGAAATTTCCTGCATTCGGCGCTTTCGTTTGTTAGTTTGTAACGCATTAAACAAAACAAATGTTCAGTTAATACTTGTTTATTTATTTGCATACGAAACCATTATGCCTTCAGCAATTATATCTGACAAAAGTTCAACTCATTAAAAGCATAATATAAAGAAGACAAATCTGTCAAAAGTACAATTGATTAAAAGTGTATAAAGATGACAAATCTGTCAAAAGTACAATTTATGAAAAGCATATAAAGTAGACAAATAAAATGAGGAAAACAAAGAAAAATAACTAAAATGTTCATAGACTAATGGTAAAAGTATGTAACTGTTTGAAATACGCGACACCAACGATTGAAAATGGTTCATTCTTTGAAAAAATGAGTACTATACAAGCCGATAAATTTTCAGCAAGATTTATTTATTACACATACCTATTTTTTTTTTAATTTATTAAGTGGGTCATAATACAATCAAAAAGTGTAAACACCCTTTATAATTTTCCATATTCTTTATCAAATATTAAACTAAAAAACGCTTTTAAACCTGTTTTTAACCCAAAAAACTTAATGCCAAATAGTTGGATAGATTTCCTAGATCTACCAAATGTCCTCCATAATACGAATCTATATTAATTATTTCTATTCTAGTCTTAAAAAGATAATTAGTTATTCTTAGATTAGTCTGTGGAATTGCAAAAAAAAAATTAAAAAAAAAATAAACTTACACCATCTACTATTCTTTTTTGTGATCGTGAAAGAGGCTGTGTTGGTGGTAACAGCTAATGATTTGCAACAACTCTAGCCTTTTTTAAGTCGGAACGAACAGTAGATGCCCTCAACCTTGAATACAAGTATTTGACCTCAAACTTGCTTTCTCGGCTGAGAAAATAAGACGCGATATTTTCAAACGATGATTCAATAGTAATAATATAATTAATGATTCTATTACGTAAACATCTTTAGTTTCACAAAGGAATGTCATCTTCTATTGATATAATAGACGTTGAGAAATTCTTATTTAGGTACCAACTTCCTACATAACATCGATAAATAAAAATAATGTAGGTATGTTATTACATAAAAAAAAGAATTGGAAATTGTTAAAACTGAAAACACACACGCACAAAGATGTGCTAACGATTTATAAGGTTTAACACGTAAAATAAAAAAAAATAAAAATTGCGCAAACAAATCGAATCAAAACAATAAAATGTTTTGTTTCATAATCAGACATTTATTTATTTATATTAATTTCTAAAGAAAATCATTATTCATTTCGTACTTACATCGAGAAACGGTTTTTCTCCAGCCGGTCAACATTTTCCCAGTCGCTTTTCCAAAATTCCTTTGAAATGTTGATTTTCAATAATTATTCAGAAATGGTTTCACACATTAACAAGTTTAAGTATTTAATTAAAAGTAAACAACTACAAATAATTATTAATTATAGTAATTTTCCGTCAATAGACTAAAAACTAAGCGTCCAAACAAACTTTTAATTTCGTACAATAGTTTTTCCACCTAATGCGAAACAAAAAAACTTTCACCTACTGTTTTTTTTTTAATGTTAATTTTATCCTTTTTTTATTATTTTGTACAACATTCACAACACTTCATCGTATAGTTGTTTATTATTTTTTTCTATTTGTATTATTTTGATTTGTGTTTTCGTTTATATGTAGTTGAAACTATGTACACCAATTGGAACCTTGTTAACACCCGACACTCTGTGCGACAGTTCCAAGCAGAGTAAGTCAAGTAAACTAGTGTTAATAATATATAAACGCCCTCCCCACTTGCTATGCACCAAGTGGAAACGATACGATTATTATTGCTGTCATAATAATATTATCTTCACTGATGAGATCTTTGTTTGGATAATGGTATCACTAACGTTTTTGGAGTATTAAAAACTTGAGAAATGTTCTTTGTACTAATGCTGCAGAATTTTCCGTCTAAGGTTTTTAGCTAAGAACTTATTTCTGTGCTTCCGTGATTTTACAAATGGAAACATATTTTTCTTAAGACAGATGTGGACTATAGTATGAAGATGTTCTTCTTTTATGAAAACGATCTTTTCATTATCACGATACAAAACTGCAAATGCAAATTCCTTGCAAGTATACTGTATGTAGGGGAGATTATAGGTTTTATAATTTTCCGTCTTATAATTTATAAACTTCAACCTCTTGTTGAGACATTTCAAAATATTTTAGAGAGGAATTAGATATTTCGTTCTGTGACATTTTGATTGAAAAAAGAACATTACAATTTCAATTATGCAAAGGTCGTTTGCTAAGTCGTTTTACTAAAACAGACTTCGTCATAATAAAATACATTTCGGTTCCTTTTTCATGAAGTATTTTCAGCGACAAACTCAATATTTATTTTAAGAATTTCGTTAGTTTGGTATTAATTAAATGAGATTTATCCTGTTACTGCAATCATTCCAATATTTATTGTACTGCTTCTTTTTGAAAAACAATGGCCATATTAATCTAGTTAAATTTAACCAAAAAAGTGTTGGGTTAGATGTCAATTTTTCTTCTGCGGTTTCAATCCTGTTTGCAGCAAGCACAAACATTTTCTCCTCCACTCCTCTCGGTTCTCCTCCGTTCTCTACAGTTCGATCTACGAACTGCATTCCATGTCCTGGCATATCTCTTTTAAATAGTCCTGATGCAAGCGTCATCTACTAACCGAACCCTCGACCATTCCCTCCAATATTGTACCCAGTAAATCTAAGATCATTGAATCAAGCAATATTGACCTAAAACTTGGTGTAAAGAATTATGTAAGACTCATGTATGGAGCATTTTACTAGCTGGATATGAAACCAGTGGGGCTAGTGTGAATTTAATCGAAAGCTAATTGCACGCTAATAAGGGCTTATTAGCGTGCAAATAGTGTTCGAAGATCAAACGATCGAATCATTCGATCATTTTTGCATGGAAATTTTTCGAAACTCTTTCGATGATCGTTTCGATATTCGATCATCGAAAACATATACTAGTGGTACTTGTGTACATATCGGAGAAATAGAACGGATAAGATTGGAGGGCTTAAAAATGTGGACGTATAGGCGGACGTTAAAAATATCTTGGAGAGAACATATCACGAAAGAAGAATTTCTTGCGAGAGTTCAGGAGAAAAGACAAATAATAGGTAGGTATATCAGAGAGACGCACGAGAAGACTGGGGTATGTATATAATGATACACGTGATTTCAATTATTTGTTAGATACCTATAGTGTAATTAATAAGTTAGTTATGTAAAAAAATGTGTATTATTTTTGTTTTATAGGATTCAACTTGAACTAAATATATCCTATAGATAAGTAGGTACCTCCATACTATTGTAGTTAGGTACGTTAAGTTGACATGTTTTACATTTCTCACATATGACAAGTGCCTGTTTTCACGATGTTATGGCCTCCTTTAACATCAATAATAACAGATGTTTGATAAACTCACCTAGTCGTATATAATCGAGAAATATAAACGTAAATAGATACTACTCCGATGAGGTGTGTTTTAAGGATTCACTAATGCACTTGGTGTTATGCAATCAAAATGGCATTGGAATAAAGAATAGCTCCATTCTCAGTTCATTTTCAGCCAATTTGTCTAAATATTTAATGTTTCAAAGCGAAAAGAGTGAAAGAAATTTTGATGATTCTCTCTCAAATGTGTGATGAAAATGTATGGGGGCGAATATTATTTCCAATGGTTACATACATTTTTGAAAATTCTCTCATCACACATTTGGTATGGAATTTCTTTTTGCTATGAAACGATGCTGCAGAGATAAATCAATGAAATTTTACAGAGTAGGTAAATAATTTCATTAATTGGCAAGTATTTCGAGAATAGTAAGAAAAAATATTGAAAAAATATTGTCATGTGATTATTTTTTTAAATCCTCCATTTTTTTTTTTTAAATTTGAATTCTACCCAATTTTTAAATTCAGCATTTTGGTATCAAATAAGACCATAATTGCTTTTGTATCTGAACTTCCGCTTAGTCGTACTTTCCGGATTCAAAGGGCGGACTTATCCCGAAGGATCTCTTCCAGCCAACCCACAAACAATCATATCACAAACTTTTATGAAATGCAAATAAAATCAAAGTAGGCACTTCTTCATGTATGTTTTTTCTCTTTTACCATTGATGCAAACCCCATATAATTTATGATGACTTGATTCCTTCAATACTTACGATAAACAGTTTCATACAAGTGTTGACACTGCGACTGCGACCGTATGGGTTGTGTCCTGCCGAAACATGTCATTAAATGAATAAGTTTTTTTCCCAAATTGTATTATTGAAATACTCAATGTTTTTTCCACCATGAATTAAATGCACAGTGGATAACTTCCAAATCGTAAAATGATAAGATAACAAAGGTTCGGGAGATTAACAGAAGAAAACCCATTTCTTCTTTAGGCAACACGACAACAATACATAAATATTCAGATTTTTTATCTGTAACTACATGTTTGACAAGACTAGGTACATTTTTTATACGATCATTATTATTAATATCTAACTAGCAAAAAACCCGTTGGACGACAGACAAAGAAATGTGTAATTGCTAGATTGTCCTGTAAATCAGCTTTATCAACCCTTAAAACTTAAAGGGATTCAATTTTCCTTTGGTCACAGTTGGAGAATGCGAACAATTTTACTTTTCTTCCCTTAGCAACAGCTATAGGTATGTAGAAAGCTCTCTGATCAAGTATCACATATTTCGTCGATATAGTACAAGGTGGGGCATACTGGACTCCCTAGTTTCAAACACTCACTGAAGAGCGCGGTGGGTTGGCGTAGTGGGAGTATTGGCGTTAGGTGGGGGAATCGACGGCATTTTCATTTCAAGTAGTCACCATGCAGTGGTCCGGTGAGCATCGAGGCTTTGTCGAAGAAACGTTCGTTAAAAACAATGATAGTGTGGTGGCGACACAGAGGGCTTCTCGTAGGCTAACCCACCTGCGCGCTCTACAGTGAGTGTTTGAAACTAGGGAGTCCATTATGCCTAACCCTGTATTTTATATTGCAAACAATTTTAAAAATTAAAAATATTTACCGCGGACTCTTGGTCTTTTTAATTTTCATAGCAACCTTCGACTTACAGACTAAAAATATAAGTATGAAAAATATTTTCCGTAGGTAGTTGGATTTTTATTATATACTTGCATTGAAACTCCACACTATAGGCCAACTCCATCACAAAATAAGTAAAATAGTTACACAAAAAAAGAACATCAAAAGAAAGAAAAAGAAATCATCAAATAAACATAATAAGAAATACAAAAAATTAGAGAACTAATCTGAAATGATTTGGAATGAGATAAATGTCGAACGTGTGAAAAATGTTAAGGTTTATTTGTAAAACACAGAATTTCAGCAGTAATAAACTGTGGTAAGTTAAAAAAAAGTAGGTTTTTTCATATGTATCCAATCCAATCCAAACTCCCTTTAGACCCCACTTAGGGGCATAGGGAGGCAACAAGAGCTCTCCATTGCGCTCGATCTTGCGCAACGTTAATGACGTTAACGTTTCATATGTATAGGAAAATAAAAAAAAATATTTGCCATGAGGTTGCCGGCGAAGAATAGCACCTCCGCTCTTTTTGCTGATTTTTCGAGCATCCTGTAAGAGGCAGGAAATCGAAAAATCAGATCGGGACCGTGAGGTTGACCACTTCACGTCCTTAAATCTCAACTGGTCAGAAAAGGCACAATGAGCCTAGGAGCCTCTTCAAGCGCAATGGAGAGCTCTTGATACCTCCCTATGCTCTCGAGTGGGGCTTAGGCCCCCGCATTGCTGGTTGGTTTGGGGGTAGTTCGCAGCGGGCTTGATTTGTCCGGGACCGGCTTTTTGGTTTGATTTCTTCGATCGAGCTAGGAGGTCGGTTTCGTGCGGGTCGGGTTTGCTGCGAATTGGTCTCCTCCGGGCTGGCTTGCGGTGTGCGGGGTGCCTTAAAGGGAGAATCTGATCTAATCTGATCTGATAGGAAAATATATGGCGTGGGGCTAGTGTTTCAACGAAAACACCACGTTACGGACGAACTTATTAATTATTATATAGGATAATAAGTATTTTTTTCATTATTGACATAATGAAACCTTGATGTATCTTATCATTTAGAGTCCCTCTGATAAAACGCCAAACCTCATTAAGCGATCTTATGTAGTTAATTTTTTTTTTATATTCGTCAAATAATGTCAACTTCTAAAGGATTAGTTTTGTTTTTCTAATTTAATATTTTGTTATAACGTGACTGAATTCCTCACACGCGTAATCATTATTTGCGCACATCTAAGCTATGTTTTTGTTGTTGTTGAATGTTACTTTAGACGAGAAATGTTTTTGTCAACTAAACCGCGGATTTGCCCTAAGGCCCAGTAGGCCCGGGCCTAGGGCGGCTAGATTTTAGGGTCGGCCAATCGTAACCAAAAAATCTTACATAATCCATGTGCAATTAGCCCTGAAAACGTTTTTATAGTTAACTAACTGCTTTTATCTATATTATAAAAATGGAGGGCTATTTTCCGATGTCATCGCATCACGCCTAAATGGGTGGGGGGGCGTTCAAGTATTACGTAACGCAATTTTTGAAGATTTTTTACCCCCCCTCCCCCCCATGTAACGCGCCGTAACGTTTTTCTGTACCCCCCTCCCCCCCCCTAAATGTTACGTAACACTCTGGAAGTGACTATTTTTTACTGAACTCTCGTATAATACTATTTATTATGTTCCATAAATTTTTCTTTATTTTTTCTTTTGATGTTTTTCAAATTTCATTGGTATTTTTTTGACATAGATGCGTTGGAAAGTCAGCATGAGAGCCTTTATAGGCCAAGAACAGTTGATTATGTAAATCCCCCGCTTTTGTGGACATTATAGTACCTATCTACAAACTCACTAACAACGCTCACTACAAGCAATTTGTGTTTATGCGTACTGCGTGTTTAAAGCACTAACGAATACTAACAACGAAAATAAAATAAAAATGACGTAAGTATAATACAGTCGAGGGATTCCCCGT
Source organism: Mystacides longicornis (assembly GCA_963576905.1). Classification (NCBI taxonomy): domain Eukaryota; kingdom Metazoa; phylum Arthropoda; class Insecta; order Trichoptera; family Leptoceridae; genus Mystacides; species Mystacides longicornis. The sequence continues at coordinate 12,676,188 of OY756425.1, read as the reverse complement.
AAAAAATAAAAGAAAAGGTTTGCTAACTTAGGAGAGCGAAATGAAAATTTCGACATACAATGCAGTCGAGGGACTCCCCGTAAGACGTAATCGAAAAAGGTTGCTTTTTACGCAGAGCAATAAAATTACATACAGTAGAACTGAGGGACTCCCCGCATTACATAAACGAAAAATCGAGGGACTTCCCGTAAAACATTGTCCAAAAGGGTTGCTAACTTCGGAGAACAAAAAATGATGTACATTACAATCGAGGGACTTCCCGTAAAACATAAACGAAAAGGGTGTCCAACTTGGAAGATTTATTTCACAATTTTTTTTTTATTTAAGAAAAAAAACGTTACGTGACGCATTGTTCGAACCCTCCCTCCCCCCCTTGTAACACACAGTAACGTTTTGCAAGACCACCCCTCCCCCCCAAATTGCGTTACGTAATACTTGAACGCCCCCTGGACCGATTTCGCTAATTCTTTTTTCGGCGTGGATAATTAGAAAATCAAAGAAAACTCTAAGTAGGTAACATTCTTAGTACTTTTAACCATATAAATTTTATTCCAAATTTGAAAAATTTAATTAAAGTTTGTCAGGAATTGTCAGTTGTTTGATAGTTGTTGTGATAGATGGAAAATATATGGTTAGAAACAGATGCATCGATCTAAATTACATTGATTAAAATGTAATAAGCTTATCATTGTACAAATATATTATTCAAATTCAAAATTCATAGCTAGAAACACAGGACAACACATATCGTGAAAGCTAGTAGTTAAATAAATTTCTGAATTGATTTTGATATCAGTTGGCAGTAGGTAAGGTATAAATTCATTATGTAGTCTAATGATGAGTTTTTACGTGTTCTTCATTGAAAAAAAAAATTCGTTCGAAAAATTCAAATTGTCTACGGGGACTGCAGCCCTTTGGCCATCGACTGCAAACGAATTTGTCGACAATGTAGAGTAGGTAGAAAATTAACTATCCACTTTTTATATTTTTATATATAAGTTTCTTTGTTTGGTTTAAATGATTGTATGTTCCAGTGGACAGTTCATTTTTTCGCACTATACATTGGCAAAATCTTCGTTTGCAGTCGAACGCCAATTTCAAATTGTCTACGGGGGCTGATGGTCAGTCAATTCTTAGTTAGATTTAAACAAATTTTAAAAAAGATTGAACACGATTCGGGTCGAAAGAAGTATGCTTGGATAGAAAAGAGTGGATGTCCGTTCTATCTGTCTACCCCTTACAGGACACAACGTGATGGGTAAAAAAAAAATTCGGGTCAAATTCGCTAGCTCGTGTTACAAAAAAAAACGTTATTAATTTCCAATAAGTAGGTACTCGTTGGTTTTTATCTTTAAATATTACGAATCATTTTTTTACAACCGTGAATTTTCTGCAAATAGGAGGAATGTATGTAGGTACATAGATTCATCGATTATTTCCAAAGCATAATATACCATCAGACACAAAAAAACAATAGATTTCGCAGACATGATTTTATTAATGAATTTGTTTAGCACGTATATAATATTATCTTTTACCTTTCATACAAAGCAAAACTTGCTTCTGATAGGTGGGTAGAAAAATATAAATATGATAACAAGGATGGACTTCAGATCACGAGGTCCCGGATTCGATTCCCGGTCGGGTCAGAGTTTTTTAAGTGTTTTTTCACTTGAAATTTCTACCCGGGGTTGGTCTGTCTCAGATTGGACGGGACCGGTTAACTGGGAAAAAATGCCTCAGGCTATAAGTTTCGCCGGCTATGTTGAGACCTTTGTAAAGAAAAGTGTTATATTATTATTTCAAAACAATTGTATACTGGAAATAAAATACGCACTAAGTGCCTTTTATTTCAGTATACAATTGTTGTGTTTTTTTATGCCTTTAGATCATCTATCTATATCAGCGATGCACAAACTGCGGCCCGCGGGCCGCATGCGGCCCGCCAACGAAAAATCAAAAGAATACCTGAGTAGATAATTTGAAGACGCCAGAGTCTGTCATGTGTTTTTGGATTGTTTGTGATGTTAATTATTGATGATCTGTGCGACATTTGGAATTATTTGTGTGTGTATTGTATGTAAAAATGTTTCCACAAGATTTCTATGTTGTGTTGTGACAATGATATTTTCTTTTTTCCTAAACTATGTTGTTTTTCTCAATCATCAAAATTCATAGTTTATTGCTCTTCCAAAAGTATTAATAGGTACATATATAGGTAATTTGTAACATATCTTTGATTGTCGTTTCTTTTTTTTTTGTAAAATTTGGTATTTATGACACAAAATCTACTACTACTGTGAAAATAAATAAAAAAATATAATTACAGTGTTTGATCATTAATCATTAGTATCATAATTTGTACAAATTAAAAAAATATTAGTATAAATTTACAAACGAAGTTGGTGTGAAGTTGTATGTCAAAATATGAGGAGTTGCGGAGCTAACCCAAGACAGAGCTCAGTGGCGGAGTAAAATACTAAAGGCAGACCCCACCAGCATGTGGGAATAAAAATTTCCAAGGAGAAGAAGAAGAAGAAAAAGTTTTAATTTTCCTTCTTGCGGCCCGTCCTGGCTCATAAACTTCACCAGTGGCCCCTGTTAGCTATAAGTCTGTGCACCCCTGATCTATATGGACTAAGTGCAATATTTAGGCTTGGCAATGTTTTATAGAACATTTCCTCATACTCAACTCATTTTTTTCACAATATATCATATAAAGTAGGTACGTCATTGTATACTAAATTTAAAAATATCGGTATGATACATCACGATGTAATGTGATCATGAGAGACCTTCGAACTACAGAGAAAGGAACTTTCTTAACATCGTACATGAGGACAACAGATTTTTTTACTATTATTATTAAGGATATGATATAAGTGGTTGGTAGCCTAGCGGTTACGACGCCGGCTTTCGTACTGTTTCGTGCGGAGGTCGTGGGTCCGATCCCAGGTGCCGACCATGTTCCTCTTTCACGACACAAGCTTTAAGTAGCTTACTGTGAAAGAGTCACAGAGTGTATTTTTGTTTACTTTGAGTGAGTTCACATTCATTTTATATAATAAAGAAAACGTGAGATAAATGTACAAAGAAATAACCCTCCACTCTTCAACAGACTTTTGGAGCTATACGTGAGCGCTGTGAAAGGAACACATACCTACATAGGGCTTGGATGAAGTCAATGAATTCTACAGGTGACATTACGATTTTTAAAGTGAGTTCTTTATCACTTGACTATCAATTTTGATCGATACCTACCTATTTCTTACGCAGCGCCGTGATAAGAATGTTTGATGTATAATAACTATCAACATTATTGTCTTTGATACATTGCAGTAGACAGGTATTTTATAATCTATGACAATGACAGCCGAATAACTGACTGCATGACAGATCCGAATATTTGAACAATGTTTAATTATGACGTTAGATTCGTTATTGTTCACTAAATTAATAAGAGTAAGATCATATCACGATTCAGTTAATTTACAATATACTAAGTGTCTTCTCGACACTTGATCAAACGAATTGTTCGAATCAAACAAGAAAATTTATCGAAGAAAATACGAAAAGTGTTTTTTTTTTTCATTTTTTTTTATAAATGAATCTGTGCTCACTCAAAGTGAACACAAATACACTCCTTGACTCTTTCACAGAAAGCTACTTAAAGCTTGTGTCGTGAAAGAGGAAGACGGTCGGCACCTGGGATCGAACCACGACGACCACACCAAACAGTACGAAAGCCAGGGTTGTATCCACCAGTCTACCAACCACTTCAAACTTTTATAGGAGTTCTTTAATTTTTTGAAACATACTTTGTATTTCTATTTATTTCCCCCTCAAGCAAGCGGCCTTTTTTCTTCAAACATTTTAATTTGAAAGCCTGAAAGTCTACATCTTTTTTTTTTCTTATTAGGAGTTTTAGGTAGGTTTTAAGAAGTGTGAAAACGGTGAATTTCACAACGCTTTTGTTGCGCAATTCACCGTTTTTATTTTCTTCTTTATTCGCACATTTCGTTTGATAAAGTGTCGAGAATTAAGTGAATTTATACAAATTAAATCATCACTCAAAATATGAAACAAGATTAACTAGTTTATCTATTTTTATCATTCCCGTCAAGCTTTTCCTTATTTTTTTTAAATGATTTACATTCGGGGAAACCCTACTAATTTGGAATTTGCAGTAGATATCAACAGTAACGTGGAATTCACTAATTGATATGTTTGTGGTGTATACCTGTGGTATAACCAAGGTTTCGATAGCTACCGGTAGATTTTTTTGTGACAGAACTTGTTAACGATTGTAGAAAAGCCCAGACAGTCATAAGAACAAGAAACACATACATACATTATTAAGAAAGACATTGAAACTTTGATCAAAATACGTGCGTTCTTATTGAAAAACCCTTGTGAATACGCAAAAAGTCGATCTCGGCCACACCTCATTTGCTTAACTACTGATACTACAATCAACTATTTGCTGCTAACAACACCTACCTTAAGTGCTTTTTTTTAAGTTGGAAGATTAACTAGGTTATGCATGCCGTATCATTATGCCCACTAGAATATTTTATCTATATTTAACCTGGCGGGGGGGGGGGGGGGTGCGGTCCGCGTAATTTTTAAAATATATGTATGTGGCACGACGAAAAAAAAGGTTAAGTACCATTGGATTAAACCATGCTATTAACCCATGCTTATTACCCAGCACATTAACCCATGCTATATTTCAATTCAATTGAAAAATTACTTCTTTTCTAGATTCACCAATTTATAAACGAGAAGTTTTTGATATTAAGTATGGAAAGAATATGATCGACAAGGTTCGAGAAAAACCTTCCTTCACATACCAATTAAACGTGATCTAATTTTTAAGTAAGCAACTATTTAAAGTAGACCTGCAATCATGTATGTGTGATAAATTTGCTTTAATCTAAGAACAACAATTAAATAATTACCGGAATAAAGCATCCAACGGTTGAATTCGTAGACACAATGTTAAATTTAATGACAACTAATAGCCGCCCCTATAATAATTATAATAATCACAGAATAACTCCCGCGTTCTTTGGTTAATATCTACCTACTATCACAATCTATTATAATTTTCCAATAAAGTTTACGTAATATCAGATAAAACAGGTAAATCCTTCATCACAATGTGGAAGAAACCGATTAAAAATAAATAAAAAATGGATTCGCGGGATCTTTATAGACGGAGTTGACGATTTTGATAAATTTAAGTGATTGTATTATATGGATATTGTATACTTGTAACTGGATAAATTATTGTTCAGAAATCTATTTACCTATATAATAATATCCCAGAAGACTGAAACTTACGACGCCTACTCGTAGCGAACGGTACCCGCGGGCCACACGTTCACACTTCTATATGCCTACATCAAGTACCGCGCGTCAGTTAGTTGTCAATTTTGTGTAGACAATAACTTTTGGTATCTACAGCCATTGGTGGCTGACAACCACCCTGGCAACGAGAGAATATTATAACAAGGTACCAACGCTATTTAAAACTTACGCCCTCAGGGGTAGAAAAGTGAACTTATGCTGGAAATTTGAATTAGGAATTCTATTCAAGAAATTCTCACGCTTTTTCTGTAGACATGCCCTTTAGGTAGGCAGGTAGGTACTAGGTTCTATCGAAATATAGATTGTTGATCATCTAAAGAGCGTTCTTAACAGTTCACGAAATTTCATATAGATGTCGAAACATTTCATTAATGTAATACTTACCTACTGGCTTAAAAAGATCTTCTTTTTTTTCTTCACACACATGACAGGCCAAAGTCGGCCTTTTCCCCGCTTATTCATACCAAAGATTGTAGTTTGCCTAGGGCTCGTCAGATCTAAAAAAGATCTATAATGACGAATTGGTCCAGTGCTCACTTGTTTTTGCGTGAGATGACTAGAGATGCGGATTCGAGTACCTACTGCTGCCTTGAAAATAACGCATATTGTTAACATTGAGTGATCACAATATAAAAATATTCTATGAAAACAGCAGAAACCTTTGTAAGTTATGAATCTATCCATCCATTCAGGACGCTAAAACCCGTTGTGGGTCTTGGCTTCCTCGAGGCGTAGTCGCCATTCCACCCTGGCAGCCGCCCTGCGACACCAGTTCTTTATCCCCTGAGATTGCAGATCCCAGCCTCGATCTGCCAACACTCCTTCTATTATACCAGTCGGGTTTTGTCAGTGCGAAGCTTCTTAGTAAAAGAGTGTTCGTCCATTCTCTGAATGAATGATTGTAAATTATTGCTATCGTATTTTTAATTCATCATACCTTACCGTCTTAATTCCGATTTGGCTTTAATGTTTCATTATCCAAGATAATAATTAAACATTAAAATTTCCGAACGATTACGAACAATCGAACCCGTCAATATAAAACATTAATGTGTTAAGTACACGCGTCATACACTGAAATAAATTCGTCATGAAACAACCTACAAAAGTCATTTTTAAAAAGCGCCATCTCTGAAAAAAATCTTAAAGTGCCGTCACAGTGAGTGTAAAAACAGCATCGATTTATCGGCCTGAAGGTTATCATCGTCGATCAATTATAAATCGCGTGTGCGCCCATCTTCGTTCTAAAATTCAGCAAACATGCGATATATTTTTGAAATCCCTCCACAGATCTATCCTCAGTTACTTTTTACTTATTTTTAAACGAATGATTAGCTGTACTGCACCCCTTAAATTGATTCTCTTTAACACGAAATACGGCAAAAAAACTTTTGCAAAAACATTTCATATTTTTTGCTGAGGTTCGAAGACTGGCTTTTATGATATGAATACACGTAGGTACCTACCTGTACAAAGTTCACAATACTGGCTATGGGTTGGCTGGAAAAGAGATCCTTCGGGATAAGTCCGCCCTTTGAATCTTTGTGATGTGTGTTATTTATTGTTATTTGTAATTTTTTTTGGCAACAAGCTCTTATTTATTTATATATTTTATTTTGTACAAGTTATTTTAAAATTACCTATTCCATACATAAGGTTGTCATGTGTAATCTCGACTCTTGATCAATCGAAATGTGCAAATAATATACGTATAAATAAAAATGAAAGAGTCTTATATTTTAGTTCAATCACAATTCAGAACATTTTTCAAACATTAAATTTTGTGAAGGCTCTTTTGTTGTTATTTTGAAATGGAGATCACCAAACACCTTCTGCCCAAATCATCGAAGATCTTATACAAGAAAGCGATCAATTAAAATTTCTTCATCTTCATTTATGGGATTTGATTTATTTTATATTCAATCAACTGGCGTATTTTATTTGAATTATGCCCATTTTAAAGCCCGAAAGATTATCTGTCTAGTGTCTATGGAAATAGTAAATGTGTTTAATTTTCGAACACAAACGAGTTTCCTTTTGTCAAATTTTTATGTTAGTCATATATTCAAATATGCTCAATGCTCAATCGAATACATTCCAAATTTAGATGAAACCTTTCTTTATTCTCTCAAGGAATTGAAAAGGCGAAGATTTACACAAAGAGAAATAATAGCGTACCTATTCAAGTTTATATGATTATAATTCCAAATGATTTATGATGTATCCATTACTCATATTAAAATAATAGAAATCTAGATTAGAAGATTATATTTCATATAGTTAAAACAAAACATCAGGACCTTAAATATTTAATAAAAAGTAAGTAGGTAGGTACTAACGAAGGAACAACTTTTATAGTACTTAGGTACTTAAGTAGGTACCTACATATTATAATGATTTTTTATAGTACTTAAGTAGGTAGGTAGGTACCTACATTTTATAATGATTTTTTAATTTATTATAATGTGATTTTATATATTTTTTAAACATACTACATAGCATAATCTTTTTTCAACATCCCTCTTTACGAGTTTTCGTACATTATTTCTTTCATGAAAACCTGGGAGTACCTACTTCATATTATGTTATAATATGAAACAATAAACTTCATAAAACAATAATTATCACCTAAACGTAATTTAATATTATTTCAGTTGGTTAATGGAACTGTAATTTAAATTCGTTCTGTCAATGATGATGAACACATTTTACAGTTTGTAAGTTATAATGTTAAGTAAATTTAGGTTTGAAAATAATCAAATGGCGAGACATTTTTGCGGTGGTATCAACAACTTGACATTGACAGCTGATAAAAAACAGAGATAACAATATAAAATAAATAAACTGTATGTACTCACTCGTTCCAAATATATTGCAAACATGTGCTGAAGACCGCGACTTCTTGTCTCTCGAGTGAAGAAGCGGTCTGGTCTCATCCTGGATATCTTCAACGTCCTCACGAAACACCTCTTCATAGCGCAAATTCATAATTTAACACAGCACAAAAGGAATAAAAACAAATGAGGTGACATCAGCTGTCATTCGGAAGAAGGCGGCTGTCAAAGAGAACGTTTTAGTTTTAAATTTGAATACAGAACTTTTTAATAATATTACGAACAACTGTATTATCAGTAAAATGTAATTTTATTATCACGAACATTACGTCTCATTTCAGTACACTGACGTTATATAATAATAACACTCTATAATGAATTAATATTTTATTTCAAATGTGATTGTAGGTAGGTAGATCCAGCCAATAATAAATGTATTCGTGCACGCTACAAAGACATAATTATACATAGTACCTTTAGATACATATTATTTGTTCTATATTTTCAACTTGTCTATGTAAAACTACCCACCGGCACCGTATTGATATACAATTCTACCTACATAGATATTTTTATTTATTTTATTAATTTCATATTGCCAATTGCAAACTGCAAAATCCAACAATCTCTACATTGTTTCGTGCATAGCTTGCCTGTTGTTGACTAAGTGTATACATACCCTATAATTATTATTATGCTATTGACATTATTCTTTTTTTATCTTTTGTTTATATCTGATGTCCCCCTTGTCTTGCCGCTGTGGTCTTGTTTTAATATGTCCACTTTATCTCGATGTTTCTTATGTAACCTTTATTTGACTATTTGTTGATGTATTTTTTGTGTTTGTGTTTTAATTGTTTGATGACAATTTTCAAATCTTGATTTCATATATTTTTTTTTAAATTTATATAATTGTACAGTTGTTGTCTAAATGTAATGTTATGTATTTTTCTACTTTAGAACTGTATTATGGAACACTTAACATGTAAAAGGCCTAGGCCGTAGATTTCATAAATAAATAAATAAATAAATATAAAAACAAAGCCCTATTTCCCTTGGTGATTACATCGCGCGTGAACGACTGGACCATTCTTTTTTTTGTGTTTGCTTTGCCAGGAGAAGGTTCTGAAATAATAAAAAAATAAGAAAATTGCGCAGAACAGTAGAAAATTCAAACGTAGGTAACCTTCTTAGAGTTTTTTACAATATTTTTTTTTTCTAAATTTGTAATTTATTTGGCGTTGTTCGATAGTCGGTGCGATGACAGAATGCGGATAGAAAATATGTTATATAAAGCTGATGCATCGATCGGAATTACATTGGTTGAATACCTAGGTAATTAATTTTTACTTCTCTGGTCACAATCCAAGGATTGGTTAGCAGCAATTTTCCCCACTCTGTCTCTCCACTCCACTCTATCAGGAGGAACAGAACACGTCTGAATACCTCCACATCTTTCAGGTATTCTTGACGTGGTCGTCCTCAGGAGTTTGTCCCTTCGGTCATCCCCTCAGTTATGGAATGAAGGAGACATTCTTTTATAGTTATACAAATTCGAATTCATGTCAAAGACAGGACAAAGCCTGTCGGGAAAGCTAGTTATTAATAATTATTAATAGATTTTCATTTCATTTTGGTAGATATTTGGTAAATTTATTGGAATAGGTAATTTAAAATGATTTACGAATGCGGTGAATCGGTTACTCGTCGATCATGTTCATTACAATACAACGCAAGATCATACGCATCGTTTTAAAAGTTGTGTGTTGCCCCTTAATATTTATGTTTGCAATAGGTGCCTACCTAGGTACAATTTGGTGTTTTCTCCGTGATTTTGGTACTGGAAGTAAAATAATGCAATGTACAGACTTTTACACAAGTTTCTTTAAATTATACATGTCAACTCTTTCCGCAATAATTTATTTACTTTATTTATTTCCGAAAACAAAATGCAAATAATATAATATTCTTCACAATTTATATATTTTAAACGAAGGTGTATTTACCTACCTACCTCACAAGACGAGAGTCTATGCCGAGGCAATGATTAGGTACTATAAAATGTTTACAAAATCGTGAAAGAAAAATTGGCTAACAAAAAAAATATAGGAACCCAGAAAAATGGAAGTATCCAGCTAACTACGAACTACCTTTATTGAAGGTATATTTCTTGATTAAAAATTATGCAAGTACCCGAATAAAGTTATGAATAACGCCATAAAACGAAACTTTTGAATTTTTTAACGGGTGGTCAAAGATCAAGATAAAATATTCAACGAAAATATTTATAAAAAGTTTTCAATTAGTTTTTAAAAAGTTTTAAACGTGAATAATGTATAGGTATAAAAAGGCAGTGGCGGAGATAGTTAGTACACCTACCTAGTATTTGAAAAAAATTTAGTGGTATTAGTGATGTTTTTTTTTTCAAATTGAGAATCAAACACAATAGTATGTAGGTATAAGGTTGAAAACAACGGTATGTTAAGAAATGGTCACCAGAAATAACGTACAAAGATCGATCAAAGCATTTTCGTAGTCAAGGAATATTCGGCCAAAAGTTAAAGAAACAGATGAAATTTTTAACCCTTAACAATTTAATGCTTACATTATGTACTCTAATTATATTAAAAAATCAACAGTTCATCTTTCACTACTTACTATCGACCGTCTTCTGGCTGTCTTAGGCATGTGTTGATTTCCTAGGAAAGCTGTTTTGTCAATATAGCGGCCATAATACAGTGGAGTGACTTTGAACGTTATCTAGTATATTATGCATGTAAACCGATGGCGAGATTTCCTCGAGAGCGCTAATAGACACTGGAATTGTTTACTGTTTGATTTGCGTCTGTAATATTACAGCCGATACTGACCAGCATATATATCTATTCTAGCAAACCAAAGCATAGGTATGTAAATCCAATTTCCTTGCAGTACCTACTCGAACCCACATCTATTTCGTTTATATCTTAACCCATTAACATTCATCTTTAATACAAATTTCGAATTTTTAAAACGAACTACTTTAAATCGTACGCAGCACTAATTTGTAGACATAAGCCACTGTCAATAGTTGTTGAAAAGTTTCGCTTATAAAAGTTAATGTCCCAGTATTCCTATTTTCATTATTGTTTAAGCTACAGTAAAGTTCATTTTCAACGGGAATGGCTTGCGTTAAACTAAAATGTGTTCAACTGTACACCTTCCGCGTCAATCGGTTCAAAAACGGTTTCACCCTACCGCTTCCAGCTTCCGCCATGTGGCTCTCCGGAATATGGCCGTACGACACTAACTGGCTGTACATTTCCATCTCCATTCTGTCCACAATGAGTGTTCTGTACGGTGAGGCGAACGCGGTGGTTTACTTTTGGCCGGACATAGCGGCCGAGTGCAATGTTGGAAGTACTATCATCACTGGAGTCAGATCCGTGTACCTCACCATGGTCATCTTCTGCAGGAGGGACAGGTTTATGAGGATGATTGACACCTTTGTGGAGACTGTTTGGGTGTCTGAAATCGAAAACAAAGAAGCTTACAAAGACTGCTTGAAAAAAATCTCTCTCTCCAACTGGGTATCTTATTCTATGATAAATGCTTTGACAGGTTATCTCCTTATTCCGTTGATAGATTCGGAAAAACGCAACGCTAACGTTCTTCCGTTCTTGACAGTCTACCCGTTTGACATTCACATACAGATAGTCTACTACATCGTCTATGCAGTTGCTATTGTAGCAGGAATTGCGGCCGTATTCTGCGTCGTTGGACATGACACTCTCATGAATTACATGCTGCTCCACACGTGCTGGCGACTGAAGATGCTTTCGGAACGGATTGAAAACATCAACATAATAATAAGTGAAAACAATAAATATGGAAATGATTCGAAAGTTGCGAAAGAACTTAAAAATATTACTCAGGTGCATTGCGAGCTAATAAGGCAAGTACAAGGCATTCTCTAGCTAATTTCAGCTCACCCAAAATGAACAAAATTTCTTATGACCTGTGGAGTTTGGACATGGTGTTGCAGGAGGTAATTGAAACTGCGCGAAATCTAAGCGGGATAGAGGATAGAGGGCTCTTGTTCACTTGCAATGCCCCTAAGTGGGATCAAAAACAAAGAACATAATATTTATATTATACTAGGTTTTCCCACAGACGTTGCCTGTAGTCCTTACCATGAATATTGATTTCAAATTTGTAAATTACAAAAATACGTTTAAAATATGTATGTTGATTTGAAACTTAATGGTTGTAATAGGTCAATAAAACTAGTGTTGGTATGGAATTTTTCATAGATGGCGTTTTTGTCAGTAAATCCATTCCACATCAATAAATGTTATTTATTTATTATATTTTATATTATCTATTTGCAATCCATTTTTCTAACTTTTAATAATTATTCTGTTATCCGGGACGGAGAAGAATCTAATAAACCAAGCGTCATAAAAATCTGTTCAGCCGATCTCGAGTTATAAGTGTTCGCACTAACCCGACTTTCTTTTATATACTTACTTACTTCTTCTACTTTCCGGATCCGGACATCATCATTCATCATATGCGTGAACCCCAATACTCGGCCACCTGTATACCACTGTTACTCGCTGTCACCGTGTCTTGGTGCGTGCATGTTGTTCCCATGAGGGGACATGCGAAGAGATGCTGGTTGTTTTGCACCTCGCCACACTCGCACATGTCATCCTCCCTGTAACCCCACCTCTTGAGGTTGCTGTAGCAACATGAGACGCCCGTTCTTAATCGATTCAATGCTCTCCATGTTGGGTAGGGCAAGCTACTCATCGGCATCTCTTCGGCAGGGGGTAAGTGTGAGGATTCGGTAGATTCGCACCACAGAGACAGCCGTCGGGCCCCAGGTGAGCCGACCATGGGGGCAGTTGTCTCCAAAAAGCTCCTTCTCGACTTCAGTCGGCACTGGCGGGGTTGACGGTCATGCATCGGGTGTCTGGGATCATTTTTTTGCTTTTCTCTCTCGGCCTCCGCTGCAACACGACGTCGGATTGCAGGAGGGGCAATTCCCACTATAGGGTAGAGTTCTCGAGTGGGTGTCGGTTTTAAGCAGCCAGATATTATTCTTGCTGTTTCATTAATTGCCACATCCACCTTTCCCGCGTGTGCTGAATTGTACCATACTGGTGCAGCGTATTCGGCAGCTGAGAAGCAAAGTGCCAAGGCCGAGGTTCGCAGTACGTGCGGTTGGGCTCCCCATTTAGTTCCGGTTAGCTTCCTAATAATATTATTGCGGGCACATACCTTCCCAACGGTCTCCTCACAATGCCTCCGAAAAGTTAAAGAGCGGTCAAGCCGCACACCCAGGTATTTGGGCGCATCACAGTGCTCCAACGTCTGTCCCTGCCATTCCACTCGCAGCCTTCTTCCCGCCTCCCTGTTTCTAAGGTGAAATGCACATACCTGAGTCTTCAAAGGATTCGGTCTTAAGTGATTAACAGTATAATACCCGGTTAAGTCCCGGAGAGCTGTCGATAATATTCCTTCCACTTCGTCAAAGGTTTTCGCCTGGGCTGCTACAGCAGTATCATCTGCGTAGATGAATTGTCGCGTTTGGGGGTTAATGGGCTGATCGTTAGTGTATATATTGTACAATATTGGTGCCAGTACACTACCCTGTGGCAAACCATTCTTTTGATTTCTCCAACGGCTATCTTTGGATTGGAGTGATACAAAAAATCTTCTATTCTGAAGAAAACATTCAATTTTATATTATAGAAGATGTATTTGTCAATTCGCCTGGTACCTGCCTACCTATGTGTGTAGAATACTGGGTTTAATGTTCTGTTAACTACTTAATTAAATAAAATTAAATGTTACAGTTTCGTTAACACAATGGAAGGACTTTTCAGCCCTCACATTCTGTTGCATTTCTTTGGAACATCCATACTAACCTGCATTCTGGGAGTTCAACTGTTGCTTGTTGGTATCTGATTCAATATTTATTTTTCAGTTTCAACATTATTAAAGCTACTCTGATTCTAATAATATGTATTTTATTTCAAAAGGTAGAGCTTACATTTGCGGAACGCACAAAGTTGATTATGTACTTTATAACCTGTCTTGGACAAATCTACGTCAGCTGTAAGAATGGAGAGAGGCTCATTGAAAATGTAAGTTCAAGTAAGCAAGTTAAGTAAGTTCATATTTTATAACGATGGATTATTAATATTATGTAACCTAGCTACTAGATGTTTTTGAAATAACCAACAGGCCAATGATTATTGTCCGTGTGTTTCTTTGATTGATTCCTCCAATGTTTTCCTATATAGAAATGCGGTACTGCCACTTTTATGCATTGAGTTCCTAGGGAAAGGTCCGTCGTCTAACAAGACAGCGTCTTTCAAAATTATATGACAATGTTTTTTGTTACTACGGAAACAATATTATTCACCGCTGTTCAGTGGCGTACCGAGGGGGGGTTCGGAGGGGCGGACCGCCCCGGGCGCCTCTATTAGCAGGGCGGCAAAAATTATAGAAATGACCTTTTTTTTTTAGGAAATGACATGTTTCCAGATACCAAATTTTAGAAATGACCTTTTTTTTTAGAAAAAGTTATGTGGGGGCGCCAAAGGGTGTGGTTCCCGCCCCGGGCGCCAATAACCCACGGAACGCCACTGCCGCTGTTTATAGTAGCGGCGTATCCGTAGGAAAACAGACCATTATGCACTGCGATGGGTTCCTAGGGAGCGGTCCGTCATCTGACAAGTCATGACAATGTTTTTTGATATTGACAATGTTATAAACTAACATACTCACCGCACCGCTGTTTATAGAAGCACCGTATCCGTAGAAAAACAGACATAATCGATGGTGAATGGCGTCACTATATAGAACATTGTATATTATGTTGGAATCTTCGATTATTTGTCTAGAGGAGCTCTGCGTGAATTCCATCGTCTCCTGGCGCTTTGTTGTTCTTAAGTCTCATCACGGCCAGCACCATCTCACTGTATGTCGGCGGGTCCTCACATATCCCAGTTGCCTGAGGTATATTCAGACCAGCCAACTCCTCCTCAAAGTTGTAAGGTGAGGAGGGCTCGGGATGGTTTAATATTGACTCAAAGTACTCCCTCCATCTCCCTTTAATCAGTTCGGGGGCAGTGACAGTGTCTCCGCGAGAGTCTCGTATTGCCGTCATGGGTCTTTTTTGACCCCTGTCCCCGACCTCCCGGGTGATTTCGAAAAGTGTCCTTGAGTCATTTCCGAGTGCAGCAGGCTACGCTCGCCGTATCTGAGAGTCCACGTGTCTTATCTTATCTGTTCGTACAGAGTGCTTCACCTTGCGGCTCAGCTCCCTGTACTCAGACACCAAAGCGGCCAGTTTTTGAGGGGGTCTTTTTCGCTGTCTCTGAGGGTCTTAGCCTTCTGGCGATCTTCGATGAGGCTCCAGGACCCATCGGACATCCATATTGGCCTCTTTGGCTAAGAACGTGCGGATTCCATAACGGCGTCACGGAAGCTATTCCAAGCTGTCTGTAAGTATAGGTGCATCAAAAAACAAAGGGACTTACCTATAGAATTATGTCAAAATTTGAACTCGATTCTTGATTTTTTGTGGAACAGCTATTAAATAATACCTTTTACAGTTTTTTTTCGTTGAGGTAGCGGCCTTTTTTGGGGAGCAATAAATTATATAGGAAACTGTAGAGAATTACCCTGTGTTAATTGTCTCCTAATTTTTAGAGTTCTCACATCGGCATGGCTATTTACAACATCAACTGGCCTGACGTGGACAGCAAATACAGAGCCAACGTCTTGATGATAATGCAGAGATCACAGAAACCTTTGAAACTGACCGCTGGAAAGTTTTTCGACCTGTCAATGGAAACATTCAATTCGGTATGCTCGTTAAAATTCCTTTTTTTTAAATGGTCAAAGTGAACACGAATTCCCTCTTTGACTTTCACATCAGTAGGACCTATGCTGCTTAAAGTTTGTGTCGTTAAAGAGGAAGACGGTCGCCAGTCGGCACATGGGATGGAATCCACACCCTCCAGTGCGAAAGTGGGCGTCGTAACTGTTAGGTCACCAACACCCTGATTTCCTTTTAGTAACTACTTACCTATTAAATTTATTATCTCCACCAGTGGTTCCCAAACTATTTTGAAGTACGAATTAATTCACTTGGAACTTGGAGGTAATCCATGAAAGGAGAGGCGGAGTAACAAAAAAAATATATCAGGCGGAAGAAAGAGGATACAGTGATGAAAAGATCACGTATATTTATCTGGAAATTTCCACCAGACTTTATAAATTATTATCTCTAAGGAAGCACTCGTCTAGACTAAAAGTGCCCACGTAATATAAAAATTAAATAAAATAGGTTATTTTCTTACCCATAATAAAATAATTTTGGTTAGGTATTTTCGATTGTATTGTGTATTCTCACACAAAAAAAACTTTTAAACTGGAAGTGCAACTGTGTTTCTTTAAATTCATCGGAAAAAATATATTTTTCTCACCAACACCCCCCCCCCCCCCCCCTACGTGATTATTTGTATTTTTTTCGGACTCCCCCCCCCCCTCCTCTCTTTCAAGCTCACTTGATTTTCCTGCATATAATTAAATCATCGAGGGGGGGTCAAAACTCCAAAAAATTACGTAATGTTTGAACAACCACTATTTTTCATTGGTGCACCTCTGAAATTTATTGATTTGGTAGTTGTAGTTGCTTTTAAAACAAAAAGTTTGCGGAACACTGATCTACGCAATGGATCTTGTTGCCTTCGTATGCCTCTAAGTGGGGTCTTAAAAAGAGTGTTGACTGATTAGGGTTTCTATAATTTCAGGTGCTGAAAACAGCGGGATCTTACTACGCCCTGTTAAAAAATCTTCTTGAAAATCATTAGGTATGACTAAAAAATTAGTTAATGATATTACATTGGAATGATTATTAAATTTGATATTCTTCCCAAAAAAAATAACAAAACGCATTATAATTTCAATACCTTATCAATTACACAATTATTTTACCAAATGGTCATTTTAGATCCTCACCTAAACACATGTTAGTGAGATTCATAATAAATAAACTGATGTCATGTAGGATTTTTTTTTTTTAATGAAAATGATAATTGCTTAATATTAGGGAGTATTATAAAAAAGAATAATAGGTAAGTTATGCAATGAATTATAAATATTAGATAATGCCTAGGCAGGCTAAAAACATAATATGTTATGAATTTAACAGAAACGCCCAGTGATGTTCCCAAAAATGTTGTTTTTTCCTGATATTTTTATGTGTCCCATTTGTGAACCAACATACCACCTTAACTGCGACCTAAAAACCATATCATGAGCTTTGTTACAAAATTATCAAAAAAGCGTCTGAAGATGAGAAAACGGAACCTTTTGAAAGCGGTTGAGATTGTACCTAAATATTTTCAACCAATTGACAAAATTGTATTTTACCAATAATTTCCGTATGAAAATCTATAAGTACATTTATCTTTTAGTGACCCTATTTAGGAGAATAACGAGTCATCAAAATTCGAATGTTCTTTTGAGCTAGGTTTATAATTCATTTATTCAATTAGGATATCCATAAAAAAAATTTTTTTAAATCTCACAAGTTTTTCAAATAAATGATAGTTAATATTCATAAAAGAGTATAATTTTCAAAATTTAAAAAAAGCTGAAAGAAATGAACTTATACTTCATACTGTTTTCTTTTTTCAACAACACGCTGGTTTTCGGCAAGTTGCCATGTCATGGAAGATATCAATTCCAAAATCACTTGAATTCGGGTGAAAGGCCACAATAAAAAAAAAATGACAATTTCATATCAAATATAATCGTAATTATGAAAACTATGCATGTTCATGAGAGAGCCAACAAAAAAAAACAATTTTATATCTACATACAACATTTACCAATATTTATTGCTCAAGTACTAAAAACTGACATTGGTGCATCCATTCCTTTAGGCTTATTTATGAAAAAAAAAGGTTTTGATATTAATTTTTAATCCTGAGAAACTTTAAAAATTCATGTATTATGCCACACCACTGTATGCTTCTTTGTTTATTTTGTATAAATACAGAGTACACTTTTAAAAAAAATCAGTGAAGCTTAAACCACAAATTATCATAAAGCTTATAAATAAAAAACAATATCAGAACACTTTCATAATGAAACTAAAACAAACAAGATTGTTCACATTTCGAGTAAAAAGATTTCAAAACAACTTCTCTCTACCATTTCCCGCTGTAGGTCTTTGGTTATCTGGAATTTGGCCTTACACAGCCAACTGGTATTACTGTGTCTTTACAGTCAGTTGCACGTTATGTATAATGTTTGGAGAGGCGTGCGCTTTCAGATATTTTTGGCCAGATATAGCAGCCGAATGCCTAGTCGTCAGCACCGTGATAACAGGCGTCAGATCCATATATTTACGAGTGCTCATTTGCTACAGACGGGAGAGATTTATGAAGATGATTGATATCTTTGTACGTGATATATGGGTGTCGAAAACCGAAGACGAAAGCGCATACAATGACGCTCAAAAGAAGATATCTTTATCAAATCAAATCACCTATATTATGATAAGCGGATTGGTCCTTTACCTCATCGTACCGTTGATTGACACTACAAAAAGAAGCGCTCATCTTTTCCCATTTTTAATAGTGTATCCATTTGACGTGACTATTTTGCCTGTGTATGCCACTATTTACACCCTCGCTGTGATAGCTGGTGTCATGGGGATTTTCAGTATCACAGGACATGACACGCTGATGAACTATATGCTCCTGCACATTTGCAGTCGTCTGAAAAAACTCTCGATTAGAATTGAGAATATAAGCAAAATGATAGCGGGAGAGGATGAAGAGATTTCAGAAAACGTTACAAAGGAAATGAAAAATATTGCTATAAATCATTCGGAATTAATAAGGTGAGCTATTTTTATTGAATGATAATTGCCTTAATCCTATATAATTTATTTTCCATTTTTTTTAGTTTTGCCAATATGATGGAGGAGCTATTCAGCCCTCACATCCTGATGCATTTCTTTGGAACATGCATATTAACATGCATTCTCGGTGTACAACTATTACTAGTATGTATTAAATTAAATTATTTATTTATATGCCATTGTTTTGAATAGGAAATTATTTCATGTCACAATTCAAAAAACTTTTGTTTTCAGAAGTTATTTCAATTTTTAATAGCATTAAACCTCTACATATCGGACTCTTAAATAAATTTGTATACAGTACAATGGACTAAAATAATTGTCCATATAATATTGAAGTGGTTGGTAGACCAATGGTATCAGTCGACGACTTTCATATGTACGGCATTCTGAAGGTCGTGCATTCAAATCCTGGTCACAACACAAGCTTTTCTTTATGTGAAAGATGGCAAAATTGTGTTTCTTTTGAAATAGAATATCACCGTAGACTTGAAGTGTTTCGCGATATCTTTAGTAGTCAATTCACACAATAGAAAAAGACGCTTTCGTCCTCTGACTGCATGCACGTGATTTACACTTATGTTATTTTTCCTCCAAGAACAGTCTTATTTTACAATCTTTGGTGAAAATAACTTAAAAAATGGGAATTTTAGACATAGACATTTTTCTAGCAGATCAGTGATGTTTATTTGTTATGTTTTTATAGGTTGAACTAACATTTCCTGAAAGAACTAAGCTGGTGTTGTATTTTATAACATGTTTAGGTCAAGTCTATGTCAGTTGCAGAAATGGTGAAAGGCTCATTGAATATGTGAGATATCAAACATTTTTTTTTTCCAATAATAAACCAAACATTTGATTTTTATGACTACCTACAGTCAAGATGCTAAAAAGTTGACACCATAAATTCTATTTCAATGTATTTGTAGAGTTCCTATGTGAGTAACGCAATGTACAACATAGAGTGGTCAAAAATACACGTCAAATATACAGTCAACATTTTATTGACAATGCAGAGAGCGCAAACACCCCTCAAACTTACAGCAGGAAAGTTTTTCGATTTGTCTATGGAAACATTCAGCAATGTACGTAAAATAAAAATAAATATAACTTCTAGATACATAGCTCTAAACAAAACAGATTTAATAGAGAAAATTGTGTTTTTTTTTTATAGTTGCTCAAGAAATCGGCTTCATACTATGCAATTCTAAAAAATCTTATCGAAAATAAGGATTGAGGTAAAAAAGAAAAGAAAAAAAAGGACAAGGTTCATTGCATAAATCTCTTATTTACATAAAAATACACATTAAATATTACAAACAAGAATTATAGTCATAGGATATGGTTTTGTATAAGAAAGTGTGAACGTGTTTCCAGTATCAACTACAGACTAATGGTAACAACAACCAATTTCACAGCTAACACCAAGCAAATACATCTTGTGATACACTTGTAAGTAAATTGGAATCACTCTCAGTGGCTAACACTATTATTATTAATTAGGCATTCTACCCTCAAAGAGTGATTTGTAACACACTATTATACAGATAAATATTTTAAACTAAAAATACAGGTCTTTTATTGTTGTAAAGAAATCCACAGGTACAAAAAAAATTGTTTTCTTAGAAACAAAATTTGTTGTAATATATGATGGGAGTTTTATAAAAATTTGAAATATAATGAATTACAGTTTAAAAGGATTTTCGAATGAAAAGGTTTTTTATTCGTTCTTAATATAACTATTTTTCGTAATTGCATATTTAAAATTATAAATTTGGCATTTTTTTTTCAAAATTGAATGATTTCGTTCCATTTCAAAACACTTCATTCAATTTTGAAAAAAATTGAAACTTGCATCATTTTAAATATGCAATGACGTTTTGACTTTAATGAACTATAAACCGATTATATCTATGATAAAAGTAAGCACAACACTCTGTGACGGGACTAACATTTTAGTAAAGTATTTTAGATTTTATTTATAGATTTATTCTTAAATTATAATAACTTGGAGACGCCCATGGGGTTATACACCACTGTTCTATAACACGTCACAGGTATCTCGAAATATTGCGAAACTTATTTTAATAAAAGGGGTCGCAAATACCTATTTGGGGAGTTCATTTCAAATCTTGGAGCGGTGAGGATCTCCTACTAAGGCGGTCATCCCACAGCTTTCTGGGACAGTTCATCTCATCTCTTGAAGAGTGAAGATCTCTTACAAACAGCAGGGTCAGTTATTTTCTACTTCTGGAAGGGGACGGAGGTCTCCAGTGCTGAACAGATCTATACCAGGCCCAAGGACAATTCAGATAATTATATTTTGTTTCATTAATTTATTTTTTCCTAATTCAACTTGTTTATTTTCATAGAGATTTTGATTTTAATTTTTACTAATTTAAAATAAATGAATGTTTCATTGGGTAAATTATAGCGATTTGTTTAAACATTTGATAAGTAAATATTTTAATATATTTTATATTGGTTCCAAATTGATTTCTTCATTGAATAATATATTTATTATTTTGTCTTCTACAAATTAAATAAAGATATTCCCTTTTGTGTAAATTATAATGATTTGTTTTTTAAAACATTTGAATATTATTCTGCCTTTCATTTTTGAACTTGATAAATAATAATTATTATAGCTTTTAATAATAAACTCATCATTTTGTGCCTAATGTATTTATTTATTTATAATCTAAACTTTATGGCATTATTTATTTCATTTATAAATATTATTATATTTCCTTTTAATTTAAATTTGGATTATATTTTTCGATAATATTTTACTTAATTTATGTTTTCCAATTGGAGTGATAAATTTAATTTTATATTTCCTTTTAGATTATCTTCAGCTTTTATAGTTTTAAATTGTGTCGATTAGGATTATGAATTTATTGATTTATTTATGATATGAATTTAATGGTATTTTAATTAGGGCGTTATTGTGTTATTAAGTGTTGCGTAATATGTCGTAATCAGATAGGTATTGCATAAGTGTTACATCATTAGGTGTAATCATGGTGAAATAATGATGATACTAATCAAACCCTTCCATTTCAGATAAGGATCCTAGAGAAAGGATTCATTTCAAATTATTATTTTATAATTAACCATAAACTTCTTATTTGTTTGTGCTTCGCTTCTTTTGCATTTCAGATATTAGATTAGATTTTATGTGCTTTCGCTTGCTTGTGTTTGTGTCTTGGTGGAGGGTAGTTAGAGGTCATTCTTTATTATTTGAAATAGTAGATTGGTGTTTTATAATACGCTTTGAGTAGTATTCTAACAATAATTGTAGTTGCGCTAGTGTGTGGCAAATAGTAGAATATATATATTATTATTTTATTTTATACTAACAATAGTCCTATCCTTTCTTCCCTAATACAAATTGGGAATTGACTAATATTCTTATATTCGTATTTATACTTATTTTATTTAGTTGCATGGAATTTATCTTTAGTCTCTGCTGGATGTATGTAAGCATGCGTGCATATTACTATATGTGTACTCATGTGGGTAGATGTAGCAGCGAATACTTATAAACTTAACAAACTCAGTCCCTACCTAGAAACGAGAAGCGGTAATCGTTCCATTTTTCGTCATATTTCTAGGGAAGAGTACAGTCAGCGACCGTAGCGATTGCTCGTTAAGGCCCTATTATGAAATATTCTATAATAATTACTAACCTTTATTTTATGTATTGGGTGCATGCTTATTTATTTTATGTATACCTTAATCTATGTGTGTTTATCCGCGAATTAGTCTAACAAGCACAGAGATTCAGCACTTGTCTAGGCCGGCTGAAATCGAAATAGGCGGGCCGTTGGGGGCCTATTTCCCCCTCCCCCATTAGGGGGGGGGGGGGGGTGTAGATAGAACTGTAGAATTTGAAACTGTGGTTGTGGTAAATAAGTAGATTTTGAATCTTTATTTCTAATAACAGGCAAAATTCTCCCAAGACAATGGATTCACAGCTGACCAGAATTGTCCTTTAAATCCGAAGGGCAATCGAGAAAGATATAATTATTTGTTAGAAAACTACTAAATTATTTGCAGAATGAATATAATCACGATGTGACGAGAAATTGTGTAATATTTATCTATTTATTTTATGTCGCTATTATTGCAAATTAAATACAAATCAAAGAAGAAATATTATTTAATTAATCGTTATTTAAGTATGATGTTTTACCATATTTTATTTCATAACTAATTGGACTATTTTATGTTTCAGGATTATCCAGTGGAATAATAAATCTCAATTAGATTAAAACCACAACGTTTGGGTCCTTAGGTTAGTTTCTAGACGATCACGATATGGCCATTTCGTAGACGGTTGTTCTGGGTTTTCTAGATAGTCTTTCAGATACTAGTAGAATAGAGCTGACAACGTCATATTCAGCTTGGGATTATTCTATAGCTAGATTTAGTAGCCCTAGCTTTGCGGATAGTCTGCTTTGCTCGCAGGGCTTAGGTAGTTGCAAAATATGGTGCAATCGATAGTTTAGGTATAATGGGGTTGCGACATATAGTGTCATAGTAGGTTTAGGTATAGTAAAGCTTAGATTTAGCTTAGATCTAGTTAGGTCAGTTCAGGTTCAAAGCCTCTCGTTAGGGGGGGGTTGTGACAACTCGCAACACACAAATAAGTAGAAATCTATGTTTATTCTTCTACAAGATAATCGCAATAAATTTTCCTATAATTTAGCTAAAAAATTGTTTGTATAAAAAATTAAAAAAAGGAATCTAAAATTAGTCTTTAAACAAATAATCGTTAAGTATAATTATTGTTCATTTCAGGAATGTTGTAAAAAATTATATTAAATTAGTAGATAATGTATCACAACATGAATCTATTTTGATATTTAGACAAAATAAGATTTACTTATATTAACACAAATAGCCAATTTTATTTTCCCCTTTATTAATAAATAAAGGATATCCCAAAGCACCTTCTACATCATCGCCAATATAGTAGAATCACCTTAACGATTTTTTCATTCAATCCTCACTTTACAATGAATTAAAGATGAAATTTGCTCATTGTCGCAAATATAAATAAATGAGGTTCGAGTAAAAAACGAAGATAATTGTGAATGCAATAATGTGACAACCGTCAAATTGATGGCAAAAACCTATTTACGTGTTCCTGCAATATTAGCGACCAGACTATAGAAGAAGTGGGGAAAACTTGAATAGCTTACAGATATGTATCGTTTGTATCTTGTAACAAATTTGCTACTCAGAGGTAGATGTTATCTAAAAATGGATGGTTTCGACTCCTTAATAGAAATAATTAACATATAGAATAATTGACATTCTGACTATAAAGTTATAAAACTAAATAGACCGCTGTAAGTATACATTACAAAGATTTTAAATATTTTGTTTTTGGATGGATGATTCAGAATATACTCTCTGCCTTAAAATAATATGGTGTAAACAAAAAAAGTAAATAGGCCGTTGTATAATTATAAATTGTAAAATGTGCCTATTATTTTTCAGAAAGGAAAATTTATATCAAACCTTATAAATTCTAGTTGATGAAGTTTTCGGTTAAATAAAAAAAAATATTAAACCATTAATTAAGTATTGAATAAATAAAATCCAGGAAATTGAAGAAAATTATGACAAAAAATAAATATGACGAAACGTAAAAAAAAATACTGAATCACAATTAATGAGCAATAATACTAGGACATTATAAAAGCCGGCTAGTATTGACAAAATGCAATTTCATAAGCGTTTTTCTATTATAATTCGTCTGTGTATTTATCGTCATTATATTCACTGTCATAATTTTCTTCACTCTCTAGTCATATGGTCAGATGCATGTACTGCGCCACAAATGCACGAAGGATTTTATTCAAATTCTCTACAGTCGTAAAGTCCACAGCGCTGCGATTGTCACTCATTTTGTGCCAGACATCAGGGAAAGGTGTTGGAATCATGTGCAGAATAGGAACACCTGGAAATAAAATAAAAAGGTCTTTTATAATCCAGCTAAAATTGATGGCTTAAAGATTTTTATAGTATCCCAACAGATGCCTTATGAATTTTTACCAATTTATTTATTCAAATTATCATCCATTGACCTTCATTTGGGAACTTGGATCCCTCAAAAGTAGCAGAACAATACATAAGTCAAAGGTTTGACAATCTATGCAACAGGGACTGAAGTCAAGTGCAATAAAATGGCCCTCAATGGTATCGTTTGGTTGGCATTCTCATGGTAACAACATTGGACAACCAGTCGTTGCACCGAATGAATGATACCATTGGCTGCCATTTTATAGCACTTGCCTCCAGCCCCAGGCATCTTTGAACAATTTAGTACAGTAACATAATATGTTAATCTATCCATATTAATCGTTGCGAGTAGGTATTGACATTTCATTTCATGTAATCCAAAAACGATTGATATGTTACTTCTCAATCATCATTTTGTCAATTGTATAGAATGTCTCATCCAACAAATACAATTATTTCACCTCTCTCTGAAATTGTGCTGGATTTAAGGCACTTATTCGGCAACTTGTTGAATAGTCGCACGCTGAGCCACAGGAAGCTCTTGTTAAGCTTTGATCAATTGGTCTCATTCTTTCCTTTTAGTTAAAGAAGTCCTGGTTTAGAGGAGAGGAGCACTTGTGTTTATATGTATTGTTAAAATATCTTGCTTTTTAAAACCTATCACTCACTACCCGAGGTTTGCGCCTTGGTTCGGAATAGTAGGGGTCATGCATTCAAAGGGAATGAAATTTTTCTGCATGTTTTCCATATCCTTAAGAACTTGTCTTACCTTTCCTCAGGAATGGCAAATGATCATCCTCGATGTTGGCTTGAAGATTATAGCGTATAAAGTATTGGGAGTTGTGTCTCTTCAACTTTCCTAAGCGAGAAAGTCTCATTTCATTATCAGCCAACAATTCAAACCATCTGGCAGTGTTAGAGAAGTAACTGTAAAACTGAGGGTTCTTGGCTCCGAGCAAATCAAGCAGAACAAAAAGGTCCTGCAACAAAATATAAATTGTAAATTACAAAATAATAATAAATAAATTCATCACATGTAAGTCTTGAAGATTAGACTGGATGGTTGAGGTTGGGTAAATATCCAGCGAAACAGAAGATTTTGTCTGTGCAATACAAGATGAGGTCATCATCACAAATAACTATAAAAAGTATATGAAAACACCCAATATTATAGACATGTCACCAAAACCCTGCTTTGGAATATGGTACACCCCAATTTCGGTAATGCAAAAACAATAATATTACGTTATATTGGGATATACCAATACAATAATTTAAATAAAACAATTGATTTGTTATTCCACTATATTTATTTACCTGACTAGTTTCGCAGGTACAGGTCCTGCATGGTCACAGGTGACTTATTGATTTGTTATTCCACTATATTTATTTACCTGACTAGTTTCGCAGGAACAGGTCCTGCATGGTCACAGGTGACTTATTGATTTGTTATTCCACTATATTTATTTACCTGACTAGTTTCGCAGGAACGTCCTGCGAAACTAGTCAGGTAAATAAATATAGTGGAATAACAAATCAATTGTTTTATTTAAATTATTTTATTTAAATAATTCCACCAAGAATACACGTTCAATTCGTTAATTTTATATACCAATACAAACTGACCAAAAGATGAAGGCAATAAATCCAGACAGATGATGAGAATTTGAGAAAAGCTGAGCAGGACAAGATAATAAAATATCTTGATCTTGCTCATGAGATCAAAGATATGTGACATACACTTACCACCCACATAATAGCTATAGCGACATCAACGAATGAAGATATTCCTAAGTCTCTTAAAGGGAATCTAGGGAAACTTAGCATCTGTAGTGGTCTCAGTTATGCCATTCAAAAGGCAGTTCTGTTGTCCTCATTTAGGATATTAAGAAAGTTTCTTTCTCTACAGTTTGAAGGTCTCTCATGATTACATTACATTGTGATGTAGGGGAAAGTGGTCACCATTCGTACACTTTTTAGATTTTATTTTTTTACTTCGTCATTAATTATCGAATTTATCTAGTTTATGTACCTATGTGTAACAAATATATTGTAATTTGTTACAAAAATGTTCGAAACTATTATGTCAAACGGCTAAAGGGTTATAGCCATTTTTCTACGATAAGATATTTGTACGAATGTACCCCACGCACGGGGTACATTCGTACAGTACCTGGGGTACTTTCGTACGCCATGGGGTAGATTCATACAGGGTAATTAAAAATCCAATTAAAGTCGTAAGTTTTTTATTAATTATTATAAAAATATTTATTTATCAAAGAAATCATTTAATAATATGTGACTTGACTCATAGTAATGATAAATCTTTCTTTAGAAAAATTTATAAAAATAAAAATAAAATACTTAGTTTACAATCGGTCTAACTAAATGAGATGTTAAAAATCATTATTATAATATGACATCGATGTACAGTCTTTGACCATTTAAACTTAAAATAGGGAATTATGCATTTGGTTATTACTTTGGAACTTAATGCACATTATAATTATTCGAATTAGCTGCAAAAATAAAAAAATCTAACAATTCTAGCTGTACAGCCCGTTCGTGGTTGAGGATCATGGCGACATCGCTGATATGCAGACTGCAGAGTGTTTATGTCTTCTATATCAGGGGAAAAAATGACCATGATGATCCCGGTTTCTTCCGAAGATAAGATATTATCTCTGTACCCGAATAATGACTGAGAACTTTCCCGACGTAATAAACAACACAGTCTTTTTTCAAACTTAACCAAAACATAACAATTATGTTTGATTTTAGCTGGTGTCACATTTAAATTATTATAACTGCCATCATCAGTCTCTTTATCCATTTCTAAGTCAACTGGAGATGTTGAACTTTCCTGCAAGCTAAATGATCCTTCAGATTGCTCTGAATCTTCATCGCTTTCTATTTTCTTAGTTTTATTTTTCTTTGTCTTGAATTGAGTTCCTTCAAACTACGTTTCAATACTTTGGCTCTGCTTTTCTTTCCTGTTCTAGTTTTTTTTTCAATTCTTTCTGTCTATGTCTCTCTTCTAGTTCAGTTTTTTCAGGTTTACCTGAATATACGAAATTTACCCGGTTTTCTTCCTTTATTGGTTTACTATTTCTAACAACTGTAGGATAAAGTCTTAAGACTTCTGGTGTTATGGCAAGATATGAACTCGGTTCAGATCGTGTCTCGGTTGCAGAGGTGGAAGGTTCGCTAGTTCCGCTAACAATGTCTTGAAGATTTTGGAGCAAAGAAGGCGACTCCTCGCGAACATCTGACTCATTCATAAAAAGAAGATCCTAGTTGTGGGACATTGAATAAGTTTTAGCGGTCTAAAATATCGGACGGGATTCACTCCGATGTGGGACCCTTACGGCGATGTCGGAGTCCCATCTTGGCTTTATATAATGCGAGTAAAAAGGAATCTCCAAATTCCTGTAATACTCGGGTGGTGGAGGGTTTTATTGCTGTTGGAAGGTTGTGGTTCTAGATCGACCGACAAATGCCAATTATTTAATGCTATTTTCACGCTATAGGAAAAATATGTTATTGCGCTGTCTGCAAGATAATTTTAAAAGGTAATTTAAAGCTATATTTAATATCATAAAATTTGTATTTTAATATATTGTAGGTTAATAAAATCTAAAGGGGAGCATTCGTACGCGTACGAATGTGCCCCCTCATTGGGTGTCCGAATGCACCCCATGCCTATGCACAAAATTAAAATACAATTTTATACAAATTCTGATTTAGTTTGAGAAATATAACAATTAAAGCTCAAAATAAACAATGTTAACATTAATCAATCATCACCATTTTGTCAAAAACATAACAATTCTACTTACAATTACGAACTTAACTTAGGTAAAAAATATACTCGCCGCCCGCGAAAACACGTTACGTCTTGCTAGCTGACACACCGCAGTGGGCCGGGTGCGACACTTCGCTAGCGATATGGCGACCGGTATGTCTAAGCACACAAGCAAAGGCGTGTTTGTGTGCCGTTTAGTTTTTCTGTTATATCCACTGTACGAATGTGCCCCGCGTACGAATGGTGACCACTTTCCCCTATCATGAGAGACAAAACCGTTATTTTTATAATAAGTGTACAGCAGTGCATTTAATTTTGTTTTTTTTAATTATTTTTTATACAATGATGTACTTGTGCTTTTTATGATAGGTATATTGTGAATTTATAAATAAATATCTGAAATATAAATGATAGCCTAGAAATATTATTTTCCTAAGCAAACAATTAATTGAAATTTCAACATTATCATTCTGTATGTAAGACAGTCAAGACAGAACACATAATACATATGTCATAAGTTCGGCAATTAGTCTAATAGTTTATGCTGAACACATGTAATTACATCCAACTATAGTCCCTGCTTGTCACAATGAAATATTATAAAAAAATTACATAATGTTTATAGTAATGAGTAATAACAATGAGTAATAACCCGGTAAACATACTACTAAATAATATTTTAGAAAACTAGAATCCTGGAAATGAAGAACATAAAGCAACAAATGAAGCAAACAAGTTAAATTGCTACTTGTGCTTTTTTTTACATTATTTAAATGTTTTAAATCAAATAAAATTAATGTGTACACAAGTGTTTTCATAGTGCCTGTATATACATTTCCCCGTTTCACACAAGCGACTTAGCGCTGGGGTCTATATTGTTCGGAATAAACAAAAAAATAAAATACAAAAAATGGATTAATTTATTTCCACAAATTCAATAACCACTTGCTCTAAGTGAAATAATAACACTTCAAAAAAAGGTCCTAACTAGTAGATAGTTGTGGGACATTGAATAATTTTTGTATTTACTTAAAAAAACATCAGATGGAATCCAAATCGATATTGGACTGTTAAAGAATGTATAAATCCCATCTTGGCATTAGAAATGCAATTAAAAAGGAGGCCAGAATTTCTGAATATATATCAACAACTGATGACTGACTGTTACGGCCGGTTTCATAAAAAATAAAGGAGACTTTAAACTCCCTTTAAAAAATAACGGGTTTCATAACAACAAAATGACATTTAAAACTGACTTTTAGCTAAAGTACCGTTATTGATTATTATTTTTAATTAAAGTCGACTTTAGGTAGTTCAAATTTTTACCACCGGAGTTCATAGAAAATTTCGTGGCGCTTTCACAAAGATAAATATTTTGTATGCGGTGACACTGTGGACAAAAATGACTAAAATAGGGCGGAAAACATAGCAAAATAGGAAGAATATTATTGTTTACAGGTTTCGTTTACTAATTCATAAACCATAATAATAAATTAACACAAAAAAACGGCACTTTGATGCTCTATTGAGAAATGAAATTGACAGATCAACAGAAATTCCACGAAAATATTAGTAAACAACCTCTGTTTTCCATAGATTTCCATGGTAACACTACCAACTTTAAAATATTTTTTTGACATTCAAATTTTAGCTGGAATATTATTTATGAAACGCGTCAGCTTAAAGGAGTTTTTAAATTTTAAAAGGAACTTTAACTAAAGTGTTCTTTTGAAGCTTTTTATGAAACCGGCTGTTAGTGTTTGAGTTATTTTTTTTTTAAATGGTATGAACAAACCACTGAGCTTACAACCATCTTCTACTGTTATTTCGAAGGCTGGAATATTGTATTAAATCCATACTATAATAGCAAATAGCCCCTATGATCTCAACAATGCAGAGGATGAGATGGTTTGGGCACGTACAGAGGATGCCAAACTCTCTGGCTCCAAAGGAAATACTTACGGGACACACAGTTGGGAGGATGAGGTTAGAAGGAAGCAGAAGAACTGCATGAGGAAGCCAACATCGGTGAACAGAACACAGTGGAGGAGGCCAACAATAATAAGCATTACCAATATTCAATTCAATTTTTTCCTAATAAAATCAAATTCAAATTAACCGCAGTTGAAATATTTTATAACATTGATAAGCGATTTACTACTAAAATATTTTTATTAATCACATGCTGTAATGGTTAACCGAGATAAGAGCCCAATTTGATCAGCTTCATAAAGGTTGAGCACAATGAAACAACGACAAAAACTAAACCCACAGTAACAGAAAATTAGGAATGCCTAAAAACAGTCAAAGCCAACAAATAACAGGTTGCTAATTGAAATTTGAAAGAATAAGATGGAAATGGAGAAGACTCTCAATCAGAGCTGTTTTGCCTGGGAAAATGATCGTGTTTGTTTATGAGGACTAAAATTTGTTAACCTAAATTCTTTTTTAATCTGCAAATTTAATCAGTCAGACTAAGGCACTAAAAACCAGTTAGAGAAATTTGAAATGTGGATGCAAAGTTCGGAAGGTCCTATCTGGAACAAGTGCTCAGGGAAGAGAAGTACAAACAACTGCACCTGATTTTGACAGGTAAAATAGAGGGTCACAAACATTGTACCAAGGGTTGAATTGGATTTAAAACTCAAAATGACACGAGAAGAAGAAGAAGAAAAAGGCAAAATTCTAATGACGAACGGCTGTCATTCATTTGTAGCAGTTTTTAAATAAAAAAGGCATTATTATTTGAAGCATCAATAAAAATATGGAAACATTTAAATTTCTTAATTAACATGAATATCCGCATAATATTATTACCATATAAAAATTTCAGGAAAACGAAGAGTACCTATTATGTATTCAAAACACTTTTCATCTCTGTCTAAACACACATGTATATACTGAAAATAATTTGCATCAAGTTTTTTTTTTGCAACAAAATGATTGTAACCTTCTTTAACCTTGAATCAACATTTAGGTAACGTTTAGCATAATAATGACAGGGGAAAACCAATTTAAAAACTTTGAAATGTACGCTAACATCATCGGAGGACAATAGTTTGTGTCTAAACGATTTATCACATCAACAATTTGATGCAAAATGTACAAGTTCATTTATTTGGATGTGAAAAAAATGAATGAAGATATTTTAAATCATAATTTCATAAAAAAATATGGAAAGTGTACCTGGTTTTATTTTAAACTTTCCTGACCCCTAGGAAAGTAAACAAAGAGAGGCAACTACGAGTAAATAATTCCAGGAAAAAAATTTAAGCTACATTATTTGAAGTGGTCAGTGTAGCCATTGGTAAAACATTTTACCGCTGGTACTTACTGACAACCATTCGTGAACTCTTCAAACACATTATTTGTAACTTTGTAATACTGAGTCATTATACCAATTTAAATAAATAAAACGAAACTATGCAGTATTAAAATGATCTCTTTTGATCCAGAATATATTTACGGCTAACTGCTACCATCTTCAGCGGAAAGTTTTCCAAAGATAAGCCTGTTAATAAACAGCTGTATATTTTTCTTAACGATAATTTCTCAGATACCTTTTTAGATCAGAATATTGTAACATTTAATATGAAAAAATGTTGATAGATATTTAACTTGTAAATTTTAAATATATATTTTTGGAATTAAAATGAAAACAATAAACTTACGATTCTATCCAACTCATTAGCCATGCCGCTGGAAGATCGGAAGGATTGTTTTTGCCAAAGATGTGCAAGATTTTTAGCGCCATATATGGAATCTGTATCGCTCCAAGTATCAAAGGCTTCCTCTCCATCAAAAAATACAAACGTCAGACCAACTCCGTCATCTGATTTACTTGCGTCCAGTTCTGCTTTCATTACATAAGCGAGGTTAATCATCATGGCGCAAGGCACCGCTGAATCAGTTGCTCCTAAAATATTCCATAAAATATACAGATTTTCAAACAATCATATCCTTTTTTGCAATTAGTATGCAAGATTTCAACATGTTGACAGTGTCATGATTAATTTTCACCATCTAACAAGAAAATTTGTTTGGAACAATCAAAGAAGAAAATATTTGTAAGTGATTCAATGGCACTCATTTAAATATAGGGAATGGTAACTCAAGATAAAGACTTATCAATGTAGATTTTACAAAATTTTACAACAGCCAGATAATGCTGATTTTTTTTATGAGCCTTTTTAGTAAATAACTGTAGAATTGGAAAAAATATGATAAAACCTAAGAGAAATATCAAATGTTAAAATAGAATTCTGTGAAAGATGTCAAACATGTATTTGTGTTATCTTTGGGTGAGCTCAAATTCATGTGAAAAAATTTGTGAACATATTAATATACCATAATCATCTATGTATTTATTACATTAAAAAGAAAGAAATTAATTAAGAAACTTACCCAAAAATAATTTATTCTTTATGTATTTACTGTCGTAATGGCAAGCTAAAACTAGTTGCCTCTCTGCAGAAGGGTTCAATTTTGCAACTATATTTTGGAATTCAAGTTCACCAAATGTAGGTGTCCTATCTTTAAATTTGAGCCTGTCAACTGCCCAACCCATAGCTTCCATTGTATTGACGATGTAATCAGCGACATCGTCATGTTCTTTTGTACCAACAACTCTAGGAACTAAAATATTGCTCAAAACCTCATTGAAATGTTTGAGGTTTTTCTTGTCAGCCAATTTGGACAATGCATTGTCTGAAAGTTCCAAGGCAGCATGACTCGACTGTAAAAGTAAACAGTTTTACGTTTAACAGATGTTTTGACTAAACAAGCAACAGGTAGATGTGAAGTTAATTTGAAATAAAAACGAAAAAAGAAGCATACCCTAGCTTCACGAAAGTTGTTGGAAAGGCAACGAACACTTTTATCACATAATATCACACTTAATAAAAATATAAACAATAACTTAGGAAACATATTGAGAACTTCACGCGACAAAACATCGAACACTTCTGATAATCAAACTTGATAGAGATTGCTATTTACACTCGACCTTGCGCGTTGCGCGAAACATTTTCCTTACAAATCTATGATTTTCCCATTCGTGTCATATTGACATAAACGACCATAGAGATCGTACAAAAAATAAACCATAGACATAACATTATATTAATGGACTGGTGCGAGCTGTCAAACATACAGTCAAACCGTGACAACACTGTTTGTATG
Organism: Mystacides longicornis; assembly: GCA_963576905.1. NCBI lineage: Eukaryota > Metazoa > Arthropoda > Insecta > Trichoptera > Leptoceridae > Mystacides > Mystacides longicornis. The sequence continues at coordinate 12,642,023 of OY756425.1, read as the reverse complement.
GAAAGTCACGTGACTAGCGGCAAGGGGGAATTCTTTGTATGGGAGCCCATACAAAATTGTTGCTCATGTTTGAGAGCAAAATTCTCCGATTACAATACTCTAATTTAAAAAATTCTGTTGGTTTGTGATACCGCACATTGTGTCGTGATGCGCAAGCGCTTTTAAGTAAGTATTATTATACTCTATGGCAAGCGCGTTGAACACGTAGCCTAGTATGTATGTACTGGGAATGAGATTCGCGACAAAATTGAAATGCGTCGACAATTCAAATGCACCAAAAATTCAAATATGTTCGGTTTGCAGAGGGTAAAATGGATTCGGGAGTGCATGTGAATGCAAATGCAAGCCCCCCTAAATAATTATGTTCTAACCTAACCTAACCTATTTTCATGACTGTTAGTTATGAAAATATTAGGAACTGTGCTAACGAACCTAATTTTTTTAATGAATTGTGCTCAGCCAAAGTGAACACAAATACACTTAGACATCTTTCACAGAAAAAAACGGATAAATAGAAAAAAAAAGACGGCCTGCACCGGGGATCGAACCTACAACCATCAGCACGAACGGCGGCGGTTATAACCACTCGTCTGCTGCGGAGTTGAGACTTTACGTCGAAAATTGATAATATCAGTTATCTAGCCGAATCACTCGAAAACGAGTGCAGAGCTAAAAAAAAAAAAAAAAAATATGTTCAACGCGCGTGCGCATCACGACAGAACGCTATTGGTTGCTCCGATGCATCCCCGAGCCGCTCGTCCCCAACGTTGCATAGATTACCGATCCACACCTTGGAGGAATTAATAAATAATCCACACAGAACACATAATACTCTCTAACGAGATCCACTATAATCAAATATAGTACCTACTATATCTATGAAATAAACGTCAACCATAAACAATGTATGTAATGATGAATTTTTGGTAGATTGTTGTAGTTTTATACTTACATAGGTGAAGAAAGAGAGGGGATACGAAACTATGCCAGGTGGCGTGTGACCATTTTTATACCTGTTTGCTATAGAAAAAGTGCCTGTTTGCCACCAGCCTGTAGCTTTTCGGATCATCCGTGGCTCTTAAAAGTTTCCTTTCTTCCAGTGCCTACTTTGGTTTGACATCGCATGCATCACATCCTTGAGTTTATAATTTGCAGTTCTGGTTCTGGTATGCCCATGTGAGTAGAATGGACTCTTCCAGACTCCCTCACATGGCATTGCACGGCCAACCCCATGGAAGACGGCTCCCAGGCAGACCACCAAAAAGGTGAAAGGACAGCTGGGAGTCGACCTCGCAGGAGGCAAACCCCACCTCTTAAATTACAGGCCACAAGGCCTAAATTAAGAAGAAGTTCTGGCAAAATATTTATATAAAATGATTTAAATGAAACAATTGATTTGTTATTCCACAATATTTATTTACCTGACTAGTTTCGCAGGAACCGGTCCTGCATGGTCACAGGTGACTTAGAAACTAAAAATATTTATATTTAGTACAAAAAATGTATTTTGTACCTGCCACCAAAAAATGTCAAAATGGTCACAGATTCTTAGTACGGCAATGCATAGAAGTTACGTATCCCCTCTCTTTCCTAATCTAAGGTTTTATAGTACGTTTAGTGGAAATACAAAATTAACAATTTTACCCACTGATTTTACCGAATAAGAAAAATAACAATTTACTTAGATGATAATATTAAGGTAATTTAATTTTTTTTTTTATAAATGAATCTGTGTTCACTCGAAGTGAACACAAATACACTTTTGACATCTTTCACAGTAAGCAAATGCTTGTGTCGATTTAGGACTAACTTTTGATTTTTTTTATCTCAGAAATTATTTATTATGAAATTGTTAGATCAACGTATTATATCCATAGGGTAAGAACATGTAGAAAGTCGATTCCGATCCGCGCCGACCGGCTCAAAGAATGTTACTATGCATTTGAATAAGGATACCTACAGAAAAAGCAGGAACCCGCTTTCCGGCGTGCCCATTTAAAATGCATTGAAACCACACAAGACAACAATCTTTGAGCCGGTCGGCGCGGGTCGGAATCGGCTTTCTACGTGTTCTTACCCTTACACCCTATTAACAAGAAGTGTAAAAAAGAAATAGTGGTGGATTATGTTTTTTTTTATTTTTAAGTTAATTTGTGGATTAGGTGATAAAAAATTAAACACAGTAATACAGAGATAGATTTAAAACTAAAAGGTTCGCAGAAAAAATAAAGTCCGATACATTACATATTTCGGTAAGGTACCCACCTATATAATGATGGAATTATTTTTATTATATTTTATGGTAGCAATTTCAATTTAATTTGAGCATTTTTTGTAAACTTGACCCTTCACATTTTGATCCCTCACCTCATACCCATATCCCGCCTAAATCCGATGTTTCCTGGCCTATATGAAAACTACTTTGAGGATATGGAATTAATCAAGTACGCGAATAAAAAGATCATAATGAACAGGATATTTTACATTGCCTGATTTTACATAGGAAACTGTTTATGGCGGCGAAGGCAAGGCAGGTTGTTACAAATTGTCAACGACTTAGGAAATAATGATAAAGCAACCGAGCTGATTGATATGGCAAACTTTCGTGGCCTTGTGCAGTCAAATAAAGTTACAAATAATCAAAACCAAACTCTTGAGCTTTTCTTCACTTCTGATCCCGATGTGACAAATGTACGTGGATCCCCAACAGAGTTGCCACCTACTGATTGATATCCTCCACAGGTCCAAAATGCCTAATTTGAAGAATTACATGACACTACCAGACCTCCGAATTACTGATTAGTCAGCTATAAATATTCTTTAAATGCGTCGATTTCTTTCTTAAAATAAAATGTTACTTTTTATATAAGACCTCCATTTATTTTATTGCTGAAGTTTATTATTTCAGAGCTAGCGACCTCGTGGTCCGGGCCCATCTTGTATCTGAGCAATTCCACTATCGCGGGTGCAACATTTAGAAGGATATAACATTCCAGCGCTAAAATAAAAATATTTATTTATGAAACAATATTGGAAGGCTTACATTTTAACTTTATCATTATATTATATTTGTTACCAAGATTTTTAATTTAACATTTATATAGTCAGAAAGAAGGTTCAAAGTGCTATCGCGGGTGCAACGAAATCGGCCCAACCTTTCCGGATCGCAAGTCAAAAACACAAAAGTCTGTTAATTGTGAAACGTTTATTAGGTTATGCTGTATTATTTAAAAAGGAGATAAACTGATCAATTTAAAAATCTGCTACCCTATAGCTACGCCTCGACTAATATATTTATTTATTTATCGTCCTGGGGCCGTTATTTTGCAGGCGCTTGGACTCATCATACAAAATATACAAATTCATATCAAATAATAAGCAATAAATAATTTAAAGAAAAAATATACCTATATAGGAAAAGTACTTAATATAAATCCTTGTTTAAGGAATACCGGATTCAAAATGGACCAACCTATTTAGCAACCAAATAGGTAGGTACTGAATGTCAATTGGATCGGAATCGCTATGTAAATGTAGGTATATAGAAGCGGGTTCTATTTTCTGCAAGTAGCCTCATCCAGCGCTCCTCCCTCACCAAGGTGCGTGCACCCCCTTTGTTGTTGCCCCCCGGTGGCAAAATAAACAACCCATCGAACTGAAACAGATGTAACTTTGGACTCACTTAACACAAGTAGAACTTTACCGCATATACAGGGTGACTGATAATTCGATACATTCCTTGAAAGGGGTTATACTAAAGAAATTTTGCAACAATTTTGTTTTTGATTCATTTTGACAATGACCTTTTGATCTAAAACTGAGAATTGTGAACAAAATAGGTATTCCATTTTGGAAACTAAAAATACATATCTATTTCTAATAGCTGAAGCAAAGGAATGGTCGAAGTTAAAATCAAAAATAAAATTTCAAAAACCTGAAAAGTACAACGTTTTAAAATCACAAGCAGATTTTTTTCATTTTTCATTTCGATTTTTCTAAATTTTTCACAGCTTACGAATAACGAAAAAGGTTTAATATGAATAACGTTAGAGAGGTTATTTTTTTATCGAATATTTTTATCAGCTTTCGTTATAATGCCCACCTCTACTCGTAAGAGCTCAATCATAATATGAAGTGATTCTAGAGCTTTTCACTAGGCATTGTTTTGTTCAGAAATATCAAAAAAAATAAAAACAGAAATAATCAATAAAAATACATCTACTTAAATATAAAAAGGAAAGTGTCCTGACTGACTGATATACTCATTTATCAACGCACAACCCAAACGTCTAATTGCAGAGATGTGAAATTTGGAAAGCAAGTAGGTTTTAATACAAAACCTTCCATTAACACAGGATTTTTTGAAATTGAAAATTTGAAAAATAGGGTTGAATGTTTTTAAAGTATACGAATATCTCGGAAACTAGATATGGTACGAACTTGAGATTTGGCATATGAATTCTCCCATAGAAATGAGTAATAGGGTGTCCGGCCATTTTCCCAAAATTTTACTAAAAGGGATGATTTTTAAGTGGCTCCTAATAAGTTTAAAACTGATAATACCTATCGATTTAAAAAAAAAGGTTTCTTCATAAACAGTAATCGAATAATTGTATTATTCTGTTTTCAAAAGACAAAATTATTGAAGGATGAAAGGGTGAGGGGTTATTTTTATTGAACAATCATATCTCTTAGATAAATAAAGTTAGACAGCTGTAAATTAATATATAGATTCTTCCTTTAAAATAAAAACATACGTGTTTCGTTGTTTTGTCAAAAGTTCAGTTCAATGGATGATAAAGCTTATTTTTTTTTCGTTTTGCATCAAACGTAAGAGCATGAGTAGATAGAATAAAGGCCTACTGTCCACGGCAGCGAGTACGCGACGCGGCAACGCGCGGCTTGCAGTATTTGCAGCACGACGTGTGTCCACGACGCTTACTACATACCTACGTACATTTTCAATCATTTATGATACTGTCATCGAGAAGACGTGTTTGGCATATTACTTCATTCAAAGTAACATGGGTTGATTATTCTACTTCTACACACATTTATATAGAAAAAATCGTAATAATTAAAAGCATTCTTGTTAATCTATATATTTCAGGGATGACATTGACGTAGTTATATGCGAAGATGAGTTTTAACACTTTTGGTTGATTGCGGAAGAAAGTGAAGAAAAAAAAACTATTTAAGAAACAATATGGGAGAAGATGGATTAAATGATATGGCAATATTGTTTTTTGAAAGAGAAATTCTAAATCAAATTAATACGGAAAATTTTGGGGCCCCCTTATTTCTACCGCTTAGGGCGTCCACTTGTCAGGATCCGCCACTGTTTATACATAACTAGCTGTCCCGCCCGTCGACCTTCGACCTAACCCAATTAAAAAAATAATTTTGACTTATTACATGAATAAAATGCAATATACGACATAAAAACTTAATTAAATTTAGCTAATAATTTATTGCACTTGTAATATTTGTTATCGTTGATTCGGATGCGGGATGAAGTTCGATGGGTCATAAATTTGAAATCAAAACAATTCCTCTATAATTGCTTTACTTTTTTTAAAAAAATCCAAGAGATGGCGGTGTAGTAGGAAATACGTAACATGTGATGTATGTTTACTTATTGTATAAATTGTTGATAGAATTGACCCCTTTTAAACCAAATTTTACTGAATTATTATGGTAAGATAATATATCGTACGTTATTTAAAAATTGAAAAAAGAATGTGTCAATCAAAATAAACTGTCTAAATGAATAGGTACTCAAATACCTCGCAATTAATCTTGGCTTAAATGTGAAAAAAAAAACATAAAATAAGGGATAAAGGATAAGTACCTATATTTAATAAAAAAAAGCAATTTACACATGAGGCTTATATTATTAAATAATTATTTTCCCTCCATAGCTATAACATAGATTTCAAGATACCTACATAGAAACAGTTAACATACGAAAAATGACATTAGTATTCTTTATTTAAATTGCATTCTATTTTTAAACACGACTTTATTTTTTTATTATCAAATACCTACTAACTAGTTATTATCATTACGGATTAAAGTAAAGTACCTACCTACCTACCTATATAGAGAGACAACCATCTCCGCGCAATCGGTCGAACACTTGATCCAGTGTACTCGTAATACAACATGCGTTAAGTATTGTTTACATTAGTTTATATCCGATTGGGGGCGGAGAAACACGTAGAAGCGCGCGGGTAGGAAAACCAAAGAAAATTCACACACATCTTCGGACAGTTTATAAACAACAAGTGATTCAAAATAGTTTATATTGAACTCATGGTGTATAGTTTTCAAAACATTCACAAGTGAAAATTTTATTTACAATAAAAAGTGAATGGTGAAAATATTTACATAATTTAAAAGATTTTTAATCTCCATTTTGATATATTTTTTTTGTTTTGTTTATGACGAATATATAATTTAAAAGTGTGTTAATCCCATGAGGAAAAACGTAATTTTCCACATATAAAGTAAGTTTTATTGTAATAATATTATTATTATATTTATGTGCAATCAAAATACAAGTTGTAAATAATAATTATTATTGTAATGTTATGTGTGTATCTGCTATGCCCGCGCGTACATTGCAATAATATAGTTGCACAACGTAAAAATGTGCAACTAGATTTTCTTTTTAGTCTGTAATTACTATATAGTATTGTTGCATCACGATTCGTACTTTTTATAACATTTTTTTCTAGTATTAGATCCACTAAACGAACTGTTTTAAAAAAAAAACAAATTTCTTTTTAAATTTAGAAACCATTAGTATACGACTTTGAATACCTAGTAAATAATTGATTATTTTTAGGCTGATTATTGTTTTTTTATTATTCTTTCAAGAACCTTAGTCGTGTTTGTTTATTTGACTGTATTTTCAATAAAAATAGAATGAATTAGTTTGTTCATCTACAAAATAAGATTGAGAGCAGTCGCTCACGATATTTGGTATTCTGTAATAATTTAGAATATAATATTACCTAGTTATATGAAATATTATACAACAAAGTTAAATACATTGGTAAGTAGTTAAATATCTCACAAAATATGAAAAGCTTACTTAAGTTGGTATAATATATTATTATCTTCTATTAAAATTGCACACAGCAACTTACCTATTATAGATTTTCTGAAATTTTGTTCTTTTTGTTAATTGCCTCAAAACGGACAACATTTTATTGATAAATGATTGAAATTAAACACATTAGGTACGTATTCATATTAACAAGCTGTGAGAAATCACAACATTTATCTCAACAGTCTGACTGATTTTCAAATAAGATAAACAGTTTAAAAAACGAAAACTCGACATATTTTCCATTTGAGTGAATATGTGGGTGTGAACGGGGCTGATATATATATGTATCAAGTAGAGATCTATCGTCTGTAGGCAATGTCTAGATAGAGGAATGATTAGTGTGTACCTAAGTAATATTGTCGCCAAGGCTGAGTTCAGGGCCAAACATGCGCGTATCTCTGTGTCCACTATTATATTATTATACCTACACGGGTACCTACTACTAAACTTACTGGCTCTAATATCTAGTTCACACTGGTCGAGTATTTCAGTCGAGTTATTTAGTAACTTAACGTGTCTAATCAACCGAAATTTAGTAGAGTAGATTAGTTGGTAGTTTAGTAGAATCGATCCAGTTTGTTGTTTTTTTTTTGGGCGCGCTGCGCCCTCACTACGTAGCACTGGTTCACTTGCTAAACGTGTGTGAATTTATAGTTTTAGTCGAATTCATTTAATTTGCAACAAAAATGGCATTTCTCTAGAGAAAAAATAGGTACCTATATAGGTATATATATTTTTTATTTTCTATCATTTTGTGCATAAATTTGTTATTAAATCAATTAGGTACCTATACATTAACACAATACACTGATCTAAGTATACTTATTATAAGATACAATGTACAAAAAGCGAGTTTTTCTATAGACAGCTATGTCATCTAACTAACCCTTAGGTACATTGTGTTGGGGACTTTTTGCTTAAAAACACTCACTATTGAATTTAAAATTTAAAAGGTACTCGAATTTAGTGTGAACTATTTTTGGTCGAGTAGTGCGAACATTGCGAACTAGGCTTAAGTACATGGATAAGCATATTGACCAAATAAAACATTATTATTATTATTAATAATATCATAACAAATCATTTCACGCCGTCGCGATGCTTTCATAATTTTATTGCCACCACTACACGTGTCACTTTGAGAACAATCTCTATGAGACAGATTTATCCTATGATGTGATGCTCAGATCTGCAGAGTTAGATACAGCAAACAGAAAAGAAGGATGTCGAGACCATGTTGAAAGACAAATTTCGGTTGATAACACTAAGCTAAAAAACGATTTATGAATATTGTTTCGTACCATGCAAAAATTTACAGTAATGTAGGTTGTTTTTTTTACCTTGATATTACTAGGTACAGATGTGTCATCACTATAATGAAAAAATCAAACTATATTTCTTTCGCAGTTCCTTAACATTTTCGGTTTATGAAGGAAGTAAATGGGCCTACGCCTACGCCTTTGCATCCTATGTGATGTGTAATGCATTTCCTCTACCGCTTGTTACTCCCACATATCTATCTAATTACCTATATGAAAATAATGTACCTTAGTGATACAGGCGCGTGTTAATGTAGCGTTAAAATACCCTCGGTTTTCGCGAGTACCTACCTTGATATTATAATAAGCTGATGCTGTATTCTTTGATCAACCATTATTTTCTATTGACTTAAATGAAAGTCATGGTTTTATCACCTTCGGGGTAGGCACTGCTCAAATTTCACTGTACTTACGTAGTATGTTTCACTCAGCTTTTCCATTCACATTCTCTTCCTGATAAATCTTAGGTAATCTTACCGGAATAATTCGTAAAAAAATTGGTTTAAATCGAGTCTATTCTCTCAACTCCATATTATACAATAACATAACATGTTTCATATGTGACTTATTTACTACTACACCGCCATAACTTGGATTTTTTTAAAGTTACGCATCTATAGAGGAATTGTTTTATTACGAACATATGACCCGTCGAACTTCATCCCGCATCTGAATCCACAATAATTATCACATAAATATCAATAAATTATAAGCCAAATTTAATTAAGTTTTTATGTGGTACACTGTATTTAATGCATGTTATAAATCAAAATTATTTTTTTATTCTGGGTGAGGTCAATGTTCGACGGGTGGGTCAGCTAGTACTTACCTATTAGAATAACATTATTTTTAAACTACAGAATTACTTATTTTGTTGGATTTTTATGAACGTTCGACTTCTTTGTGATGTACCTCCTCAAGGCCCGCCATTCACGTTCACTCCCACCATCCAAATGGAGAGATGTCGCTCCAAAAATCCATTTTGTCGTTATCCTTCCACCAGTGCATATGTATTTAATTTAATAATAGCAAAATAGCGTAATAACATGTAAGTGTGTAGCGAAATTTCAAAAACAAAATTTTACCCCAATTACCAAATCAAAAATTTTATTATTTCCAAGCATTGAAAAAAAAACAGCCAACATAATAATATGGTTTGCGTAAAACTTGGAAGTTATACAGGATAAGATCTAGATGTCAAAAAAATCGAAATTTTCTATAAGTACCTAGGTACACTGATCCCTTTAAGTGCAAAGTTCGATAACTCATCACCTTCGCGACATGAAATCGGCCGGTATACAAACGAAGTTTTCTTCAATGTCTAGTGCGAAAAAATTAACTGTCCACTGGAAGATGTAAACAATTATTTAAACCAAACAAAGACACTTATATAAAAATGTAAAAAGTATAGGTACAGTTTATTTTATTCCTACTCTACACTGTCGAAGAATTCGTTATAGTCGATCGTCAAAATGCAATTTGTCGAGGCTTGCTGGATTTGCCGACAAGGATGTTTAACAATTTTATTTCAACATTTTTGGCCATCTTCTAAAAATACTGTAGTTCGAGGAGAGGTTATTATATCATTTAAAAAAATAATTTAATCTTTTAAAAGTGCTTTTCGATTACGCTTAAGAATATTTCATAACAAAGATGTGTACTGTAAAGGAAGAAAATTGTGAAAAATCCCATAATAATAATGAAAGAATTACTATCAAAATGGTTGTTATGGCCTAGTCGTCTGAGAGCTGACTTTCACACCTGAAGCTATGGGATCGAGTCCCGGTGCCGATTATATTCTTCTTTCACAGCTCAGGTTTTTACATATGTTTTTCTCTTCTTTTTTATTTTTATATAAGACGAATTTAAGACGAAATTATTGATTTGCTTTCATCAGAGATGCGCGCGTAATTGGATGATGTTCGCGGCGGGCTTGATTTGTCCGGGGCCGGCTTTTTGGTTTGATTGCTTCGATCGAGCTAGGAGGTCGGTTTCGTGCGGGTCGGGTTTGCTGTGGATTGGTCTCCACCGGGCAGGCTTTCGGTGTGCGGGGGGGCTTAAAGGGAGAATGTATGTATGATTTTATTTTGTAATATACTCATAACAAACTACAACTACGTTGGACAAAAGTAAAAATTACCTCCCCTCATTAACTTTTTCTTGTCCCCTTAGGGTGGGTTTCTGATCGCTAGTAGGTAATATAATATAGCAAAGCGTTAGCGATAGCAAAGTATTAACAATATTTTAGTCATTAAAAAATGTAATTTTAGCATAATTTTGCTAGATAATAAATATTTTTAAGCATTGTGATCTTAGTGTACAATATATTACTAATCGATTATCATTTATTTTGATATTCTTTACGATCGAGTATCACCTGATAGTATTGTGTAGGTACTTCACTATTACTCGCGGCGTCGAAAAACCCACCCTTAGTGGTGATTTCGTAATAAATTATTGTACCTACCTGCTTACGGGGTGGGTTAAGAAAGTTTCTTTTCAAACAATCTTTAACTCTTGAATGGTTTCAGACGGTCATTTTAATAGTTACGATGAAAAGATATGATTTTTTATTTGGTTTGATATATGAAACTTACGTTTCATCAGTAGAAATACGTAATAGAATCTGAAAAGGTAAAATTTATTAGGTACTTAACCGACTTTTTATTGATAAGCTAAAATATCTATAACAACAATAGCTATGAAACCATCAGTTACCTACATACTTAAGGTCTATATACAATGGCGAAAAAACATCCAGCCGCTCCAAATGTCAGCATCATTTGCTCGTGGCGCCATCTGCTAGAAAACTAACGAGGCTTCGGCTTACAAACATCGGCAGTATAACCGTATCACCTTGATGGATCTAAATCTACAGGTAACAGGAAGGAAAATATGTAGCAAACCCATACCAGCCCACCTGGACAGTGTGGAACTCGTAAAGTCACTTCATTAACTACTGTCATATTATTACCTCTCTGAATTCGGATAAGGTGGAGGTCTTTGTTCAGCAGTGGATGAAAAGGGCTAAAAAGAAAACATAAGGGCTTGAAGCAGCGCAATATGTATTGAATCAATTTTTAGTTGAAATATAATTAATTATTATACCTAAACAATACAACAAAAAGTTACCTGTGTGTCAAAATATTAATTGGAACTTAACGATCCATTCTACCTACCAGCTGACTATTTTCCTGCATACACTATTGCATAACCTAATATCTCCATTTTTCTTCACTTTCTGGACGACTCTTAATGATTGTGTTTCCGCTACAGGAAAAATCCGGCCTATGGTCAACCTTACTGTGGAATCATTTTCCACACCGTCAGCAACTCCAAGAAAAGCATAGACTTTTTTTCGCAACCTCGGCTCAATATGGTTTTGTCAAACTGATTTCCTGTACGTCATGTGACATAATTAAAACCCTCTTAACGCTATCACTCAGTCATATTTTGATCCATTTCTCGCACAAGGTTGATTCTTCTTACCTATTGCTCTCTTTATAGTTTTTCAATACTTTAATTATTGAATCGGTCATTTGAGAAACCCCATAAGTCAGCCAACACAAACTCTTTTCAAGAAATCACAAAAAACTGTTAAAATCACTGACTTATGTTGTTTCTCTATGGACTGTCCAAGTCGACTGTCCTCAGTTTGCATGAAATAAATATAATTTGAGTGTTTTCTCAACGGAATAATGTGCGTTTTAAGGAAAGGGATCCGAATTAAAAAAAAGTCATATCTGCTAAAAACCTGACTTATGGTATTTCTCAAATGACTGATTCAATTAATTGCAAGCGAGGACATAATCAATGTGAATGAATAGACGAATAATTAGAAAAGTATTGGCTAAAGGCTGTTAATAAAAGTATGCAGTGAAGAATTCGATTATTTTTCTTCATCACATCGAACACATCCAGACCAAGAGGTTTAGATAAAAGATTCTCATCGGAGCGTTACTAGTGAAGGGATTAGTAATGAATGAATGACCGAAGCGACTCGAATATAACTTTCCTTTTAGAAACAAATCGCTAGAACGCAGCACAGCCAGCACCGAGACAGCTAGACGGGCACTTTGCACTCTGCACGGGCGATGTGTTCGTGTTGGCGATGGTTCATTATACATAATGTATGTGTGGCGTTCACCAACCAGTGACCCAGTGCTCGAGTGCCGCACATCTTGCAGAGACGTGCTTATTAGCATAGAGCCTCTGTAGGTCACTGGTGTCGGCTGCTCTGCCCCGGGCCCATCTCTCCTCTGAGACCGCTGCTAGTCTAGTGTTCGCATCCCACGCGGGCCCGTTTGATTCGCGACCGGTTCCCACACTTGTACACCAACAGTGATTAAATTATTTTATGTCCAACAAACATAATATTCCGCCAGTGACTTCAAACGACATGCTGTACGACTACCTCCTCTCCACCAGAATAGAATTAGCTACACAATCGTGTACCGGAAATTCATGTTACTCAACCTATTCCACTCACTTCAACATTTTCTTACCCTTTTGATAATTATACCATGTATTTGAAAATAAATGAAAGGCTTTAATTTGAAGAATGTTCCTTTAATCATATTATGGACAAATCCTTGTTTAGGCTTTATCATACTTGCTCTTCGCCGCCTCTATATAGTTTTTACTAGCAAATACTCCACCAATTTTGAATAGCATTCTTATTATTAAAAAAATCTTCCTCGACAGCGGCATCGTATATCAATTTTACGCCAAATGTATTTACGAATAATGTAAATGTAGCAATAATGTTCCTAACATGTCAAAATTGAGCAAAATACGAATTCTCTTTTCTCGATTCAGCTTTTTGAGATCCACCTCACGGCACAGAACCTTCATCTGCCAATCACTTTTCTCCGACCGTCTTATTTCCATCGATAATATTGCACCTTTTAAGTTTTCATTCTCGTTCATTTCAAATTTGAATCTATGCTAGACCTTTGTTAAATTCCTGGCCTACTATTTTTATTTATTTCATCTGGACTTAAACCAATCAAACTCCAAAAAATCGAATGTACCTACCTAGTTGTTCTTTAGTTCTTCCTTAATTTACATTAGGGTTTTTTTTTGTATTTATCTATACCTACTCTAGGGATTCTATACGGGTCATAACTGATGTGCTGAAATAGTTGGCCAAAAAATTTTTAGACAATTTCCAGGCTATACCTTTTCTGGAATATTTAGCCATACATTTTTCGTCCCTGTCCCGCCGATTGTAAAATAATATATTTAATGCCTCACGGTTTGAAAACATATAATACGTAAGTATATATATATATATATATATATATATATTTACACAAATCACCCTCTATGGGTGGAATGATTAATAAAAAATATTTTTTTTACTTTAATGTATCTGCTATGGTCGCCGGTCGGTGTGACAAACGAACAACAAAGAAACGTGAAAATAGATAGCTACACCGCATTGCGACTCACAACAAATTTCTCTCCATGTTTAAAAAGAGACTTTTTCCGCAAAAGCGAAATAATAGAAATAGATCTACGTAATATTTTCAGTATTTTTAACGGATTTTCTATCTGTGAAGCCACGTACTAAATGCGGAATTTGGAACAAAATTTCAAAATTATATGTCACCTTTTGTGGTACACAGGTACGGAGGTGAAGTGATGCTGAGGGGAAGGAAATTATTGAAGGCGTCACAAAATCATCACACATCGGACGGAAAGCCGGTAATCAAGAAAAAAAAAAAAAAAAAAATCATCACAGATAGTTTAGCACTTCCACACATGTTTAATTAGTTTTATTCGGACGACTTACTGTTGTTTTCCATCTTGTTTTCAGTTGAAGGATTAGATGAGGCAACAAATACAAATATTATCAAGTTAGCCGGGACATGGTTGAAAAATGTATGGCCAAATATTTCAGCAAAGGTATGGCCCTTTAGGAGCCCCTAAATATGCATTCTAAAACCGTTTGTCCAAATGCGATGAATGTGGTTACTTATGTACCTACTTAGATTAAAAACCGATTGGTGCGCAATAACAAACTGCATTGCGATTGTATTTTTTTAGAAGTTTAAGGAATGTGAAACAATACAACCATCAGTGTGAGTATAATATACCTATCTATGTACCTACATAAGAGAGTCGGTAGCAGAACCGCACGTTATGTAAATACGTGTGTTAATTTCAAGGATACACGTTACATTTTAAGATAATATAATGTACTGTGTTCACATACCGATCGCTTATGTTATGTGGCACCTACACTTCTAGATTTTGATCTTACGGCGCCATTTCATCAGACGTTTATGTATACATCTAACTATTATTTTGTTTGCAATTTTAATACATACCTAATTAATTTAAATTCTAATTGTATCTATTATCAATTTAGTAGACAAACAGTACAGTTAAACGAATACACAATACATTTTTCATAATTCTAATTGAAAATTAATTGCATAGAGAAAGTAAATAATTTCTTTGATGACGATAATCTATATATTAATACGTGAAACAAAACCTTTGTGGCTATTTTTACGGAAAATACGCGGACAGAGGAGTATGAAATTTCGCACACTTATAGTTTATGCGTTTGATGCGTGTGTGTTGCCCATTCTCCTGTATGGGTGTGAGTCCTGGCACCTGACTTTGGCCCAGGCACAAAAAGTATCTGCATTCGAAACGAAGTGCCTCAGGAGAATTTTGGGTATAAGATGGTACCACCGCATCACGAACGACGCTATACGCCGGCGCACCCAGCGTGAGCCCGTCACCTATACT
The DNA here is from genome assembly GCA_963576905.1 of Mystacides longicornis. Lineage (NCBI taxonomy): Eukaryota > Metazoa > Arthropoda > Insecta > Trichoptera > Leptoceridae > Mystacides > Mystacides longicornis. Next base: position 12,626,822 of record OY756425.1, on the reverse strand, counting down.
ATTATGTGGAGGAGATGGACGTAGCTGATGCCGAATGACAGTTGGCCGAGGAGAGCGCTGTTCTTCCTCCCATCAGGGTCCCGGAGACGAGGAAGACCCTCCCATACAGTGTTCCGCTCCTTCGAAGCAGAGTTGAGGAATCTGGACATGGTGTGGGAGGAGGTCATTAACGTTGCGCAAGATCGAGCGCAATGGAGAGCTCTTGTTGCCTCCCTATGCCCCTAAGTGGGGTCTAAAGGGAGTTTGGATTGGATTGGATAGTTTATATAGAGAAGGGGTAGCGAATGCTAATATTTTCTTAAAAATATGCATAAAAAACATTACAAACACTAATGTGTTTTTATGTGCACATTTGATACTCACACACACTTCCACAGACTACTTATAAAGAAGATCAACTTCATAGAACAAAATGTAAAATGTAAAGCGCTTCACAATGGGCGCAGAAAGCTTTTTGAAGGCGGTAGGTATATTTAAATGGAAGGTGGAGCAGGAAATATTGGAATTTTCAAACTCATTGCGTCAAATTGAGAATAGAATAATATTGTTTTTTTTACTCATAGTATATGGAATATTCATGAGTCTTGTGATCGGATTTCAAAAAAAAATAGATTTCGCTGAAATCAAATAAAATAGATTCCAAAAATGCAAAAAAAATTTTTTTTAATTTCCACGCCAAAAATGTGTGCGCATCCATAACTCATAGTAATTCTTATCCGATTTGATTGAAATTTGGTAGAACGGCCCCTCGATGTAGATGAGTCAGTAAAATGTTGAGATCTGTACCTTCAGGAGAACCCTCTTAAAGTATCCAAAGAAAATTTCACTTGTTCTAGAAAAAGGGCTAGAAAAGAAAAAAAAAATTTCTTCGATTTTCATAAAATTTGATATACGGGTTCGTCTTATGCTCCTACACAAGCACTTAAAATTTGAGGTCCGTAACTTCAGTGGGTCCCCCTTAAAGTACCGATTAATATTGAATATGTAGTTCTAAAGCAGATAATAAAAAGCTCCAATAGTCGATATCATTTTAAAGTTTCTATAATAATTCCAAGGATAAATTCATTTTAATTGTAAAATTATGAATTTTTATGCAAAGATATGTTTTACACGAAAAGGCTGTTATAATATACCTACTATGAGTTCTAGGCTACCCTAGGTTAGCAGCTTTTTTTTAATAATAATGGAAAAAACTTCATACATAATATCAAATTTAAAATTTGACGTATCCATGTCTCACTCCTTTCAAGGAATTGGTCGAATCACCAGTCACCCTGTAGGTGGAATCGTTTTCCCTTTTCATCAAGACATTCCCGTACGTTTACAACCCTCGCCCGCTCTAGAAGACCTGTTCACACTTCGTCCCTCCACATGGTAGAGACTGGCCAATGGAAGCTCTCGGGCTTTGGTGCCAAGATGTGAAACTCAAATTCCTGGTTTCAATCTACCAAGACACGGGTGCAACTTAACATTTCTTTCTCATATAGATGTTCGTCAGGCTATATCAGTGCATTTAGTTTATAAAAGACACAGAACACTGTTAACCTTCAACTGTTCACTGTTGTTTATCAAAAATACACTGAATACTCCAATTCCCTATCAGATCCGCTAAAATTTTTAGCATCAACTAAATTTTTGAATTTCGCGGGCAATTCCATGTGATTTCAACCAATCCAAGCGATATTCCTTAAGAAATCGATCGAAGTGAATATAGCTGCAAGTGATTTCAAACGAATAATTTCCCCATGTCAAAATTATCATCATGGCCGCCAAAATTCCTTTTTCTCAAATAAAATTAATCTTGATCCAGAAATATAACACTATTAACGTATATTTTGTGATGAAAACAAGAGCAAAATGATATATTTACTGAAAATAATAACTTATTTTGTTTTGACTGTTGTTTTTAAGAGAGGTGACCGAAAAAAAAGACACGATTTTGACATAATATAAGCGGTTCCTCTAAAATTTTGGCAGGTCTTTCTATAAGGTGCCGCTTAAATTGATCGAATAGCGGGTCATTTTAGAGGAATCGTGATAATTTAAGTGGAACAGTCAGTTACTTTTTTCATGCACTTTTTTGGCGGATTCTTAATTTTAGCGGATCTGATAGAGAATAGGGGTGACAGAATATCATAATTTAATTAAACCTTTGCAACTTTTCTAAGTGAACTTGAAATGTGCTCCAACATGCTCTTTCGCGCACAACGTTCTTTAGAATTTTTCATTCAACGATGTGGCCCCATTTCAAGTTATCTGTGCTTTATAGAATCCAAATATCTGAAGAAATACCCTTTGACATCTCTAATCGTGAGTAAAAAATAGTGAACATTGTACTCACCTAAAACCGAATTAATTTTTTTTTAATAACATCAATGATTACTTTTAAAAGACAGCTATCTCTATAACAGAAATCTTACTATAAAGATCGTGTAATCTTAGAAATTAATTTTTTAATCTTTAAATATATTCGAGAAAATTTAATAATTTGTATCTAATATTATTACAATTACATCTGCAAGGATCCGCTACGATAAAATCGAACGTAAAGTCTGCTGTTAATGCTTGATGTGATGACATACGAAAATGGATACAAACACAAAACTGAACTATTATAATTATTACCTATAGATCTGGATACCTTTAACTTACCAACCAACCATAACTATTACTCGAGCCGTGCCGATGATAAACAACACGATTACTCAAGGTTCTTTACCGGCCATGTTTATTACAGATTATTCGGAGAATGTATTTACAAAAATAATATTGTTACAACTTAGATATCTATATTTATAAAAATAGAGCAGCCCTATTAAAATAGGTACGTAGACGTGGTCATAGCATGGTGAACGGCTGGACCAATTTCGCTTAAAAATAATTGTTATGTTTGCTATAATCAGGAGAAGTTTATTATGAAAGAAAAAAATTAAGAAAGTTTCGCGGATCATTAGGAAATTTAATGTTCTGTCAGTAGGTAACCTTCTTAGTGCTATTAACAATGTATTTTTTTTTTTTAAATATAAATGAATCTGTGCATACTCGAAGTGAACACAAATAGGTACACTTGTAGGGGACATGTTTCGTATAACGACATCATCCACCAATAGTGTTTCACACTAACCAAAAGGTTGTGCCGTGAAAGTGGAAATGGTCGGCACCGGGACTCGAACCCACGACCTCCAATATGCTGTACGTACGAATGCCGCCGATTGATACCACTGGAATCTTCGATCACAGGTGCGAACCATCTTCCTCTTTCACGATACAAGCTTTAAGTAGCTTTACTGTGAAAGAGCCAAAAAGTGTAAAATTCATTAAAAAAAACCGTCAGTATTGTTTGGATTGACAGAATGCGGATGTATATGGTTTAAAACAGATCGATCGGAATTATGTACATATTGCTTAAAAGATAATGAATTTATCATTAACAGCCGGTTTAATAATAACAAAATGACATAAAATGTTAAATGCATTTTGTTTAAAAAACACGACTTTATGTTAAAGTCTCGTTATTGGCACTAAAGTCGACTTTAATGTAGTTCAATATTTTAACACCGGAGTTCATAGAAAATATCGTTGCGCTTTAACTGTCACAAATGATGAATATTTGTATACGGTGACACTGTGGACATAAATGACCAAATTAGGGTGGATAACATAGCAAAACGGGAAGAATATTATTTTTACTGATTTCATTTACCAAGTCATAAACTATAATAATAAATTAACAACAATAACGACACATTGATGCTATATTGAGATACGAAAATGAAAGATGAACAGAAATTCCGCGAAAATATAAGTAAACAACCTATGTTTTCCACTATTAACTGCTACCAACATTAAAAATATTTTTTTTACCTAAAGGAGACTTTAAAATTTAACGGTTCCTTTAGCTAAAGAGTAATTTTGTCGCTTTTTTTGAAAACGGCCGTAAGTATACGAATTTGAAAGCAATATGCATTGTTTGGACCGCAGGACAAACGTCTGTCGGGAAAGCTAGTTGATAATGTTCATAGTACGAGCGGTCTCATGCTGCATTTTAGAGTGGTTCTCCCTCGCATTGCTAATAATAATTGTATTGCAGACAAATTAATTATTGATTGCCTTAAATACGAAACTAGTGTTAAATATCTGGAAGGAAGGACATTTCAGCGCCGTTTCCTGATTCAAAGAGCATTGACTTGTCGATCCAGTCTGATATTATAATCGATCGCGTGTTAAATATTGCTAACGTCATTTTTGTAATTCCAAATGAGATAATCATCTACAATAACCACTAGACACACTTTATAGGGTAATAATTAAAATTGCTGTCCTCTTGGTCAACCTCCTAAAAGGAAAAGTAGTCCATATTCAAACGGAGGTCAAGGAAAAAGCGTATGATGTGAGAAAACAGAATGAAAAGGATACATAGAAGTTAGCATAGTTAGCCTAGTGGTAATGTTACGATGCCGGCATTTGTATTGTATCGTTCGGAGGTCCTGAGTTCGATCCCGGATGCTGAACATCTTCCTCTTTGATGGTACAGGCATTAAGTAGCTTATTGCGAAAGAGTCAAAGAGTATGTTTGTGCTCACCAAAATTCTTCTTCTTCAAACTAGTTAAAAAAATGTGGAAAAAAAACAAGTTTAGTATTCTGTACCTAATCTTACTTATTTTATAAGGTTTCTAATGTCGTCATATGATTCATTCGTTTTGACAGAAAGAAAAACAAATGAATAATTGTCAATTAAAAAAATCTATTAAGTTTAATTTTTTAAGTTGCAACCTTTAAAATGTCATTAAAATCAGCCAGATACAAATATAGTGCAGTCAAAAAAAATTGAATTAAAGTTTATACTTACATGCTTTGTTCGCCGACCATAAATAATTTGAACATACATAGGTACATAATATGGGTAATATAAATTTGAATGGCGAATGTTTATTTGAATTTAGAAGCCTCAACAGTCATGATGGAAAATATTTTCAAAATTGTTGGTTTTAGGAACCTACCTGTTTATATTTAAAACCTTTCGAAAAGAGTTTAAATCGGATAAAAGAAAGTTTTCCATTACTCACTAATGGCGTTTACCAAATTACAAGAAAAAGTTGACATATAATTTGGCATTTGTACATCCCTTTCTTAATTGATTTATAATCATTTGAAGTGAGACGAATGTGGTAATATTGCAAAGTGAATCACGACATTGTTATGACACTCGTCTGTGGAATGCACAGACCGATGCCACCCAGTCCCAGTGCAGACTGCTTACACAACCATCACTCCACCAGCTACCAGATATTGCGAATTAATTATGTGCAACGCTGTATTGAGAATAGCAAAGAATATGCGCACTTAGAGTTAATTCATGTTTAAATGAAATCGCACCGACAGTTGCTTGAAGCAGTTTTTTGGAAGATGCTTTTGGAAACATTTCACACTATGAGGTATGATAAATGGTACACCGAAATTCTTCTTTGAATTCCGCGGCACAACAAAAACTAAAGTATAGGTACATAATAAATAATAATATAAGATTCATTATATTCATTATATTCATACACAAATCTTCAATAATATTTTTTTATAAGAAATTCATACAATACAAAAAAAACGTCAAACTCTGAACGCGGAGTTGAACGCAGAACGCAAAATGTCCGGGTTATAAAAGGTCTTTGAACTTTACTCAATGACCTTTTATTTTAGGGAAATTATACATTTCCGGATACCAAATATTCTGAATGACCTTTTTTGTCCTGTGTCCGGGTTAAATTTTTTACAAAGTTGCAAACACTGGCGCGAGCCCTAAAACACGATGCTTACTAGGTATACAGTGGCGGATACATATGGGGGGCGCGCGCCCCCCTTGGGGGACTAATGGGTGAGATTCTTCAATACACGTGAACGAGTCCTTAATGACCGTGATTCTGTTATGCAAGCGTCGTCTGTTTGTCCTAGATCTGACCATACCACTTTGCACACGCTGTACAAAATATTTCCTTGTCTACCTGTGTCTATTGCTACAGTAGACAGGAATTTTTCAACATTGCGCCACACAAAGCTGAGGTCTACAATGAAGTAGGATCGCCTATAATGGCTTGGCTCTGTTGAAAACTCACCCTTACATTGACGATGTAATTACCCAATATTCCAGGAAGATAGGCGTAGAGAATTCATAATTTAAGGAAGAGAACCACAATTGTAACTTAATATATCGTATAGGGACGTCCATTAAAAATCACGTGATGTTTTTTTGCAACTTTTTACAACCCCTCTCCCCTAGTTTTTTTTATTTATTTACTCGAAATCACATTAGAATAATATCTGCTTACATAAGTTATACTAATCAACATTACAAAATAAATTACAAGGAAAATGCTACCTCACTAGGTGTAAACCTGTATCGAGGATAGCGAATATAACACAACACAACAATAAAAAAAAACAAAAAAGGAGCACCTCAACAACCAAACTTCATACAAACATATGTATAAATCTTATAATCAAATAGATAAAATAATAGAGATCATAACTGAGCGGAATAAATAATCAAAGCAGGTAACACATCCCCCGTGGTGAAGTTTTAGAATACCTACCCCCTTCCGAAAATCACGAATTAAGAAGCTTATGATTCAAATTTTCTTCAATTTTTAAAATTTCCAATAGTTTAAGTTGTTTTTCTTTTAATTCACCAGAAAAATAAATGCACGTGATTTTCTCACAACCCCCCCCCCCCCCTACGTGATCTTTCGTATTTTTTTCCAGAGCCTCCCTCCCCCTTTTGAGCTCACGTGATTAATGGACGCCCCCTATAGATGTAAAATCAATTTAAATAAAAAAAAATTCAAACTTTGCTCGTGACTGCGCCCCCCCCCCCCTTGAGTTTTTTCTGAATCCGCCACTGACTAGGTATGTATATTAAAAGAGTTGAAAAACTTTGATCACATAAATATATCGTCGAAAATGGCGGTGTTATTCTTTTATAACGTAAATCCAAAAATCAAATTAAAAAAAATAGCCTACATAAAAATTAACCACGGCACACCTGAATCCGGCTCACCGGTTGCTGAGCACTGATTTAGATTATTCTTACATAAATGGGCAAAATACCTCTTGCATTAATTCTCTAGCTAAGACCTACGACGACTACTAGAAATCCTAACACATACCTACCTAGTCTCCAAGTTAAACGTTGTGAGAACTATTTTGGTTCAACGTGGATGCAGTTTACACAAGATCAAAAGACATGGAGGATGTCTTTGTCCTGGACGTCTATGTGCTAAGCTAAAGGGTGAATTTAAAATATCTATTATAATTTCATTCCTGAAGCTTTTATTACGACAAACCTTCAACAAGCATCAATCGCTTCTACTTCTAATTATTCTAAGTCAGGTTTTGAGAAATCAATTATTGACTTTAACAAAGTTTGCAATGAGGTGGTTTTTATCTGACAAACTTCATATTATACCCTCGATCTATCTTGAGAATTTTATTATTGGAATATCTACTGGTAGTTTAGAGACCACCGCTTAACCTTTTTACTATTTATAAGTACTCACTATACTAGTAGTTGTTTGTAACATCCGATGTAATTAGGTAGGTATTAGTTCAATGCACAGCCTATGGTCTTACACCCATGAGCGTGCTTACGGCAATTACAAATAGACCGTTTGCATAGCGTAGATATATGATCATTTGAACTTTAGCCTATTGATTGGGTTTACATTTGATGGAACAAGTCCCCGTGTAACAGTTGATCCAGCAGAGGATGGTAGTGTGGCAGTGCGCAATGCACTGCGCACATCCGGATACTTGAATAACAAACTTGTGCCCGTTCCACACATCTCGTTTGCATTAACGGTTCCAGATGCACTTTTAACCCGTCATGTTCCACTTACCTAACTTGTCAGCGTGGGTACAGCGCGCCTGCAACGCATATTTGCATCGGGTGCCATCGCCACTGGAGAACGCCCCAAATCAACGACTATACCACTCGGAGCCACTCCGGCTATGTCAATGTCCGCTCTTCATCTTCGATGTTAACATGTTACTTATGTTTGGAAGACACTGCCAATCAAATTTATAACAGTAAATTAAAGGTTGTTTTAAAGCATTGAATGAACAGGTATCGGCATAGGCTTTATCTGCCTGTAGATTCAGGAAACTGTTCCTCTTGTGAAGTAGATTCCCAATTAATACCATTCTCCCTTGATGTTTTATTTTATTTTATTCCCTAGTTTTGAGATGTCTCCCTAGGCGATTCGTGTAAGGAAGTATTTAAAACCAACGAACATAGAGCCAGAGCTGAAAATCATAGTGAGTATATTATTTTCTTGATCGTTGATATGGTATAACCCAGGGAATAACAACGAGAAAGAACTGTCATCGCCTACTAATAAGTTCTTGTTTGTTATTGTTTCCATGGTGTCCAGTATCAACGATTAGAAAAATATACTCTACTAGCTTTCCCGACAGATGTTGTCCTGTAGTCCTAACTATGAATATTGAATTCGAATTTGTATGGTGATTGCGACCGATGCGCCTGTTTTAACCCTTTATAGGGCACTGGTACCATGTACATTCCATCCGCATTCTGTTAACCGCACCAATTATCTAACAACTGACAGTTGTTATAAATAAAAAAAATAATTAAAAAAAATATATGGTAATAAGTACTAATAAAGTTGCCTACTTAGAGTTTTCTTTAATTTTCTAATTTTCCACGCAACTATCCTATTTTTTCTTTACCCCCTGCCCCCCCCCCTTGGCGACGCCCTTGCTCATACATATAATATTGTGTAGGTGTAGGTACTTACACATCATTCTTAATTTTTTATCTGATAAATAATTTAAATAATAATAAATGTGATAAATATGTAATTAAAACAATCAATATCATAAGTAATTCAAATAAACTAGTGGTCGACCAGTGCACGTAATTCGACCATAACTAATTTAAATTATAAGTTTGAACATTATTAAGGCTCCATTTTCAAAGCTCCACTTTAATTTGATGACCCATCATGTGCTAACCTGTGTTTTGCAAAGTTTAATCGAAAGCTATTAGCGTGCAAATAGTGTTCGAAAATCAAACGATCGAATCATTCGATCATTTTTGTATGGAAATTTTTCGAAACCCTTTCGATGATCGTTTCGATATTCGATCATCTAAAACTTATACTAGTGGTACCTACTGCACAGATAGAAAATCCGTTGAAAATATTGAAAATTTCTACTTATAATATTTCTACTAGTGGTCGACCAATGCTAATTTTCGACCATAACTTATTTAAATTATTAGTTAAAACATTATTAAGGTTCCATTCTCAAAGAATGAGCAAGCGCTATTTCACATTTTTTTTAAATAATGACATGGATACGACAAATTTGAAATGTTGATATGTACTAAGTTTTTTCTTTATTTATTAAAGTCCTCCGTCCGCGCAATTTTCGTAAAAATGGTCAGGAAGTTTTTCCTTCACGTATTAATATATACATAGATGAGAGTTTTTGGTTCCTGGAATGAATGTATAACACTAAATTGAAGGGCAAATAATTTAAATAAAAATTAACGCATAAGAAGATTAAATTCTTACAGTGCATCAACACTCAACAGCAGTCCTTTGTTATGGAACTGTAGGTTTATTATAATGAGATGCTTCACTAACCACGTACCTAATCAAAATAAACATAAAGTTGACGTGAGATATTAACTTAGTTATACAAATTGTGACATGATAAGCTATTTAAGAGAGTTAACTAAATTAAGCGTTCCTTGTAAGCAGTGCTGAAAGATTTGAATAATTATTATTATGGTGTAAAACGGAGTTACCTATCTAGTTATTGTAGAAATGAGAGGGCAGTCGGGGGTTTATGATTCCTCCAATGTTAGAAAATCGTGAACTAAAATCCAAACCAAATAATGGAAAAAGTATCGTTGATTTTGTTTTTCTTTGTCTATGAATCTATGTCGGTGTGAATGGACCGCGATCGCACGAAAATTGACCCAGTAAACCTAAACACAATGACATGGAGCGGCTGTACTTTGCGTCGTGTAACCGCGTGCTCGGGGCATGAATGGCCGCGGACATTACCCGTAAGGCCGTCAAAACTCACGGTGCTTGTTATAATGTAGCTAACTTTATTTGCTTTCATCCATATTCATATTATATTGATCATTATTTATTAATGTCGCCTTACTGCGTTGATTTTTATTCTTTTTGTTTTGTTATAGGTACCTATTTCTTTCGAATTTAAATTTAGCTGTCTAACTTATCACAGACAACGGCTCAAAAATAATATAACCCTCACCAACCCTAACCAATATCTTCTAATAAATCACATAACTACTTCACCTAAAGTACAAGTAGCGATAACATTTTGCTTTATTTCTTCTAGATAGCTTGCTTTCAGTGCTTCATATGCCTCATTTACATTAGGTAGGTATGTAGGTACACTCTTGCAATCACCAAATCGCTATTTGATTGAACAATTTAGAATTTGTTAGTACTTAGTTACTGAAAGTACTCGTATATCTTCTTATTCTTCCTGGCAACCTCCCGCACAATCATCTCTGTTGGCTTACGAGGTCGGCTCTTCTCGTCCGGGGGTCGTATATAAGGTGTATTCTTCCGTAACGCCATTTCTCCACAGAATATTACCTTAAAAGCCGGACAATCAATAGGTACACCAAACTCAGTTTTGCCCTCGCTTCTCCCCGCACACTTCCTCATGTTGTACCTACACCCTAATATATACGTAGGTACCTAGTACCTACAAATTGTTTTCATAATTTAAAATAATTTAATGAATAATATATTAAAATTGTTGCAATGCTAATATTTTAATGAATAATGCACATTTTTTGTTCTTGTCATATAATAAATTGTCAGATCTCATAACATATGTGAGAGTTTGAATGATCAGTGAATATTATGCACATTTCGACATTGAAACATTAATGAGAGTGCAAATTAAAAAAAAAACAACTCATACCTATATTGAAAATATAATAAGAGTGTATTATAATAGAGATCGAAATATGTTTCTATAATAATAATATTAGAAGGTTAAAGTCCATGCTAGAAATCAGTACCTAGATACCTACTGAACTAAAAGTCTTCCGTTATTTAGTTACTACTAGAGGTTATCCTTTGTTTTCCTAGGAAAGAAAAACGCAGTACTCTTTGACACGTGTACAAAGCATTCTCTCTTTCACTACCAGCAGCAAAATGATGAAAGCGCGAAAGAGACGGTGGATGCTCGACGTTTAGTGTCATTAAGCGTAGCTCGGCTACCGTGGTAAACAAAACAGCCACTGAAAAAGCGTGTATGAACTTAGTAAAGGTATAATTCAAAAGTTTTAAATATTGGTTAGTACCTAATATTGAAAATATAATATTTCCTTGCATTACGACCCTTTAAGTTGCGATCCACTTTTTATAGTAAACCTTTGCATTATTTATCACTTTAATATATGACGAATTTCGAAGCCAGTTTTTACATTAATTGGTTTTTTCTTCGATTCGGATGTAGGGCCTACCCATAGTTTGTTCTTGTCTCCACAAATATGGTGAGAATTTTTTTTTTAGAAACGGGGCATCAATTTTATAGCGCGCGTAATGAAATTTTCTCGTCGTCAGGGTGGTTGTCAGCCACTAATAACTGTAGGTACCTAAAAAATTGTCTACACAAAATTGACAACAAACTGTTGCTGTAATTTCAAACAACAGAACTTACGCACCACTTCATAGATGTGATATGTGTATGTGTGGCCATCGGGGTAGGCAGCGTTAGTCGGTCATTCAATGTGTCATTGTTCTGTTCTATTCTTATATAGACTACCACCATGAATATTTATTTTAAAATTAACGCCCTACATATGACCATTCTTCCGCTTCGAGATTGAAAAATAAATATAAATTTGTTGCACTATTCATAGTCCATTTCGCGAAACATTCTAATAACAAACTGACCTCTGAACCAAATTAATTATTACTAACCTATTTTTATTCTTTTCAACTTTGTTATATTTATGCTAATTGGTAGAATCAAAGTGTTATTATTGTATTGATATTACAATCATCAGCATAAGACTAATTTCAAGCGTTTATTTTCTTCACATACACTACAAAGTTCATATTTAAAACTGTTAATGATAGATCTTATACTTTCGTTACAAAGTCTAGCTTATCGTAATTTCTTTCAAGGTCCATTTATATACGAAACGGACAAACACCCAGAGCTTGAAAAAAGATTATATTTTCCAAAGAGTTCCATAAATAGAGCGGCTTACTTGCCTTGTATTTTATGTTCTCAATATGAGGCAGTTAACCGCTGCGTATTTTTTATGAATTCAGTCTGCCACAGACGTATCGTGTTGCTTACATAATAATTGCCCTCATGTGTAATGAGATACTGCACCAATTATGCAATAAGATAATAAAAGTGACAATATTGTATCTTTTAATCCTTAAAAACAATTTATTATATGTTTTTTCATTTAATAATTAATAATATTTTCTACAATATATTTCAATATTATTTGACACATCGATACCTCAATATGCAAATTGGGTAACTCCAAAAAATTAACTTTTTTGGATGAAAAAAAACGACATAATTTTGATACATAACGATTCTATAATTTGAAAAAAAAAACCCGCAAAGTAGAGAATATGATGGTGGAACGGGGCCCAGGTTTCGTAACCCTTAGTTTAGCAATCACAAGTGAAAGTAACAGAAAAAAAAAATTTCCTTCATATACATCTTCCTTCAAACTTATTAGATATGGAAAAACTCTTCAAGTCATAATTTAATGAAATCGTTGTTCATGTACCCTCATGCCCTTTTGTTTTTTTATCATTCTAATTTGTGATCCAAGGTTTGCTTTTTTTCTGTTTTAAGTATAATTTTCTGCCCAAGTATTTCATATTTCTCTTTTTTCTGGTTTAAATTTGAGGTCCATGAAAATTTATGTGCTACATATTTTCCTTCTTTTAATTTTACAAGATTGATATCTCTCAGTTTTCACCAGAATCTGAGTATTCTGTTGACTGTAATGTTCTTGCAATCTCTTACAACATTAAAATAAAAAAAAAACTTCCTTATTCTGTGCTTGTAATGATATTCAATCAAACGATTTTCTTAATCAATGTCATGAGTATACAGTTTCATCTTGAATTTATCGAAGACAATTCTCAATCTCAATCAATCAATCTCGGTCTGCATAGAGAATAGAGTTGCGCATTTTAAACGTTGTAATACTAACAAACTTTTCCCTATATTTCTTAAGGTGTTATTAAGACATTTTATTATTATGTTGGGTTTGCCGAAATCACCAAGAATGTGTATTTGAATACAGAATTTTTATACCATCATTAGGTAAATCGTTTTGTCAAAAATGCAGTTATCCATGTTGTATATCAATGTATCGACACCATAGCAACATAATAATAACATTGTTGCTTAGTAAAAGGTTTGTTACTATAGTAAACAAATATCTACTGAAATATAAACAATGCACTAAGTAAAAAGGTTGAATCCCATTACATTCGCAGTATAAGTCATTTATATGGAAAATTAAAATTTTCTAAGTCATCTTTATGAATGTTTTCGGCGCATTATTTAAACACAATTGGAACATCACCCGCACACCTCCCGTCCCTCCCACCAAACTGGACACAAATTTAAAGTGAATTTTCTTCCTATTAGCCCCTCTATTTATGGAACTCTTTGATATTTTCCTAATCGTTGATATGGTCACCAAGGAAATAATCACCAGAAAGAGCTGTCACCGCCTACTAATAAGTTGTTGTTTCCATGGTGTCAGTATCAACAACTAGGAATATAATATACTCTATTTTCAAGCTGTGGGTCTTTTTGTTCCTTTGGTATAAATGCACCTTTACATGAACTTCGTGCCTATTGTTTAAAGAACCAACGAATGTCCATTTGTAAATCTTAACCCCGTTTGAACGAAAGAATCTATAAAGAAATAATAATATTATTATTAACTTCTTTTAAAATGTAAAACAATAAATGAGTAAAAAGCAAATGTATTTATGTACCTACTTACTTTACTTATTTATGTATGTTGTATGAAGTAAGGATTGAGTCAGCGAGTAAAGCCATTATATTAGCTCGCAAACTACATTACATCAATATTTTTGGATTTTTCTCTTCTTATCTATAATTTAAAAAAAATATTAAGTGTTTTGAACGTGCATTTGTTTCCTTCTTGGTGGAAAATAATTTAAATATAAAAAAAAACTTTAAAGCACTTTTCCATGCACAACTTTATTTCTCTTGTCGTGTGCACACACTACGAAATACGTCATTGTAGAACATGCACCTATGAAACAAGTCAAGAGAAATAAAATTGTGGAAAAGTTTTTCATAATTTCCTAAAAGCTTTAAACATGTGTCTAATTATTTTTGTTATTTTTTTTTCAATAATTTTATTTGTATACCTAGTATCTTGTTTATGGCTATCTTGTAACACTTCAATGTTTGATCGTTTTTTTATGTAATCAGGATACTGCACCTTCAAAGTCACCTTTTACGACTTTTTTAGGATCAAAACTATATGTACTATAAACTATATGTACTATATGTAAAACAGGGAAGCCACATGGCTTCCCTGTTTTAAATGACGTGAGTGACAAAATGTTAGTAAATAGGTAGATGAATATAAAAAGCCATTACAATAAATTCTCAATTCAAAACCTTTCGATCTACATAGAGGCAAATATGCAGTGTCAGATCATCTTGGTTTATCTGCGATAATGAAGATTGCTTTGCAACTTGTGCGCACGCTGAGATATTTTGGACTGTACAAAATAAAAGTTACTGTTAGTTCAAATCCCGCTGTTGCTATGCAATCTGTCGGAGATAATAGCAGCCGGTAGGTACCCATAGCTAGTTACATATTATCAACCAGTACCAATACAATACATTCATGTACCCGGTAAATCTACATAATATTTTAGTCCGTTTATTTATATTTTTGTACGAGCATCAATCATAGAAAACATACATTAAGGTCAGATATTAATATACCCAGAGCCGTACAAAATGCTGGAGAAGGTTCTTAAATACAATTTGCTGCATTAACTTTAATATATTTAGAGCTATTTAAAAAACTCCTATTTTTTTAGGATCTTCATAGAAATTTTTCAAAAAGACAGTAAGCCATCTTTTGGAAACAAAATTACTCATGTAAACGTTGAATGGAATCTTGGTATTACGGTATGAAAATGTAATAAAATAATTGTAGATTGATTTGTTATACATATAAATGTTATTGAAATCTTATTATTCTCAATAAATAAAGACAATTGACAGTTTATAGCACAAATCACTCTCTATGGTTGGAATGCCTAATTAATTATCAAAGTAGGGAATGTAGCTAAGATTCAAACCACAGAGCTCTCTATGAAAACTTGCAAATTATGTCGGTGGGTTCGTATAATATTATGAGGTCGGTAAAACAAAAATTGTAAAAGTGTCATTCTTCTTTTTCTGTGCTTATGTCAGTTAAAGAGGTCTGTTAAGCAATGGGAAGCTAGACTAGAACCTGTTTAATTACCTACCGATCAAGCCTGACAATCGGAATCAAAAACGTAAAGCATGACGGGTATAAGCTGGTACATAATACAATCTTAGTAGTCAACTATCGACCTTATTCCGGGCGCACTCCTGCCCGTTCGCTGGACGGATCTGATGTGACTGCGAGGCCTGTGGTTTTATGAGATGTGTCTTCAATTTTTAATTGAGATTATAAGCCAACACACTACATCGTTGCCCGTCTATAAAACTGTATTAAAGTACCTGTCTTTAATATCAGAACATCCTCTCAATTAATTATACAGCATCGGTTGGATGTTGCCAATTATAGGAACAAGATCCTTTGCCTGACAATAGCAAAGAACAAGGGAAATAAGTGCTCACAAAATTATATTCATGGATTACAAAAGCATGCAAAAATAATATGTCCCATTCAGTGTTCAAAATCCATAAACAACCAATTGAATGTAGAAGCATATTCACTCTAAATACCTATACACATAAATCAAATGTTTAGCAAAATATTAAACTATGCGATAAGAAAGTTACATCACTGATGGTTCATGTTAAAAGTTATCAAGGAGAAAATTTCATAAATGATCCATAGAAAAGTCCAGTTTGACAAGGATGATTTCCTAGATCAAGGGCACAAGGACAATCCTAAGAGTTGACGTGGTATTCGGTTATAAAACGAAGAGATTTAGTGATGATTAAAAGAGTAGGTACACGGAAAAACAGGGAATGTCCATGTATATTGCTTTTGATAAAACTGTTATCAAAGTTTGAACATTCCTTGTTCATGGTATATGGCCTGTATATGGTATTTTTTAATACCTACTGTTAAAAAATACACTTTGAAAGTTTTCAGAACAAATAATATGATAAGGAATATGTTGCCATCAAAAAGTCAGTTTATGAAAAACTGTTGCATTTCTTGTTTTATTCGTGTACCCTTCGTATGTACTTGAATTATTGTTATTTAACACCCTTGCATTTGTGCGTTTATATGCACATACTTACTTTTATCCTATCTAGCATCAATTTCCAAAGCATAGACAACATATCTCCATTATTTTCTATGGAAACACCCTACAAGACAGGCTTCTTCCACTTACATGCGAGATTTCATACCATTACAGCCCTTTAATTTAAATCTGAACTTTCTTTGTTCCTAAATATGTCAAACTATCGTAGCTTTTTCATATGTATGAAGATTTGTAGTGTTGTATTTTTGTAATGTTGCGCAATGAATAAATTTTAGACCATTAAAATTGGCCCACATTACGTGCAAAGTAATCGTAAGCTTACATCAGGCCTATGTTTGATTATGATGAAGTAGGTACCTGTATTTTTATGATTCAAGACACAGCCAAACGGGCGAGTAGGTCCCACGAAGCGATTGTGGGTAAGTCGGGCATGGCCTGCACTCGTCATACGATGGTACCTACTTTGTATGCCAAAATATCGAGTGGTACATCTCGCATTGTCTTGTGGTCAAACTAGCGGTTCATTTTGGTGACCCGCACTCGTTAGCAGCTCCGGGCAGGTCCAATCTTCCGCCGCGCCGCGCCGTGTTATTACCATCAGCGGCTCTAATAAAAATAATAACATTGCACATCTGGCCGGGTATCTCCGCCTCTACAGCGCTGTTTATTTAACAATCAACCGTGTCCGAAAGAAGTGTGATAATTCGCTAACGACACATTCGGCGTGAAATTCATTTTAGCGTGAAAATGCTCCATTTTGAATAGCTACCTATTCTTATTCAGCTAGAAACTGCCAAAGCTGTGTGTATATACTTTCCGTCAAAGAATTTTGTTATTTTACAGATTCTTCGCAGTACTGCAACTAGTATCGGAGTCTTTATGATCCTGGGCCCTGGGCTACTCTAAAAACCTCTGAGTTCTAACATTTTCAAGCTATGAAGCTATTTTACAATCAAACGCCCTTAATGTCACTTTTTTTAGAATAACTGATGGGGACTAGATATTATAAAGGTACTTATGTATGTATGTTAAACATAGCACAGGGAAAAGTGGAAAAAACATTTGAATGCACCATAGTAGCTGGTGCTCGGGTAATGTAATTTATTTTGTAATGCCCATGCAGTCCTCAATTTCATTCTGAGTGTTCAACATTAAAAAAAAGATCCTTGGCGTCCGCTTCGATTTCAGTACCCCTATTCTGTAGCAAGTGTAGGATAGTTGAAAAAAGTGACTATTAGGCGATACATTTTGTATGAAAAACGTCTATATGCGATTCTCGCATTCGATACGTATAGACGTTTTTCATAAAAAATGTATCGCCTAATAGTCACTTTTTTTCAAGTGACTACTCTACACTTGCTACAGAATAGGGGTCCAGGTGGGAATTGTGGGGAATTAAATTTGTGTTTTCTTTTCTAAATACCATCAGACAAGATATTACACTCCGATATCAAATCTTTAGGACAAATGGTATTCCCCATTTCCGGAAGTAGGGGAAACTGTAGAGGGTTTTACTCAATGATGATCTGTCGGGAATATAGGTAATATAAAACCTTCTTTACAAAGAATATTTTTTTAGGAATATAAAGTTTGGGAACCAGAAGGAGCGACTATGATGGACGGGGGTGTGGTGTGCTGATGATTAAATGTTCGCTCTTCGAATGATTACAGAGAATTTCCCTAGTAACCTTCAGAAGCTTTTTGTACAAGTCTTACTGAGAATCTCCATTCACGATCACTCCAAATGGATAACATCCATTGTAACAGATATGAATCACGAGTTTTTTCCAATATAACAAAATTTCACTTAATTAATATGGGTACATGCATTTTTCTATTATTAAATTTAAAACAGCAACACATGTACCCTGGTGGAAGACTGATGACAAAATGTGACAATTTCGGACCAAGTTTTTGACACTGACTGTCAAGTGACACGACGACTTGGATCACGTCCACTTGAGTTTCCCCATTGACGAGCCCTTGGAGTGATGGACGAATGACTTGACGCGATTGGATCTTGTACTTATTGGATATCCATCCATCTCATCCTATCACTCCACATTATCCATTTGATTTTCGCCACTCAGTAAAATTTGGATATCCATCTCATCCTATCACTCCACATTATCCATTTGATTTTCGCCACTCAGTAAAATTTGGAGTGACATCGCTCTATTTGGACGGATGGAGTGATCGTGAATGGCTGGCTTTAAATACAACCGAGGTTGACACTTTGACTCAGATTGGACGAGGGCATTTGAATAGAAGTTACGCCGACTATGGCCTTTGTTATAAGAAACCTTCTTACTCTATTAACCGTCAATACAAAACTATTTGATAGGCAATATGATTGTTCAACGGTAATAAAATAATATTGACAGGTATGATAATTGATCGATATTAATAAGAGAAAGTTCTCACTACTGTATTATTATTAATGCGCAGGTTATTGCCCTGTCGCCTACCACAGCTGTGCGCAACACCTAGAGAAAAACTCTATCATTTTAGCAAATCTTTATTTTTATAGGTAGGTAGGTAGGTACTATAAAAGCTAAATTATGAAATGTACTCAATTATAGCGAACAAAATATGAAGTTCACACAAAATTCGACTAATGTGCAGAATAATAACAAGATTGAATAATTCTTAACTTCATTTCTTACTGCATGACTCATTTTTGGGTGCAATGACGAAATGAAATAGTATTTTTTTTTTGTAAGTATTTATTTTCCCGAATAGCGGGAATTGTAGGATCATTTTCTACATAATATCCAATAAAACAATAAGTTTTTTTTGTCATTTAAAAGAAATATACATTTAGGTTCATCAAATTAGTAGAAATTTTATTCTAATGTACCTATGCTGTAAAAAATGAAGATGGTATTCACCGGGGATCGAATGCACGACCTTAAGTACTAAACTCGGCGACCTAACTACTATAGGTTACCAACCATTTAAGATTTTTCTTGATCTAACAAACAGTTCAAAGATTATCAACAATAATATCTAGATACAAAGTAAACAGTAAACACTCATTTGCTTAAATAGTTTCTCCATATTTGCTTCTCGATAACGTTGTTAGTGTAGCTTCTGTGTGAATAGTGCATCGTTTTAACAACATTGAAGCGTAGGTATTATACCTACCTAGTATGTAATAACTCACTTCAGTTCAATGCGCTACAAACACAATCACCGCGATTGATTTATTTTTATTATTTTCATGTTCTTCTCAACATGCCGTTGAACGTCTCCCCAAAACGACTCGACAACCATAGAAAAAACATCACTACTTATTGAACTCTACAAAAATACAATTAAGTACTTGATGGTATTCCATACAAAATCATGATTTTACAGTCTAGCTGTCTCCACTTATCTGAAACAGTAAGTCAAATTTAGATAGAAATTACAAAGAAAAAAGAAAAGAAATGATATTCCCCGCAAAGTTAATCACTAATTAGGTGTCTACGTTATAATAGATCGAACAAGAATAAAAGAAAAATATGTCTGTAAAACATCGTCCTAGGTGAAATCATTTTTTGTTGGTATTCGGTGCCTATATTCGGAAAATCGAATAGACACCGAAATAATATCGATTTATTATATTTTCCATGTCCAAACTTAGACAGGCCAACTCCGGGTAGAGTCAGTGAAAAACTCTGACCCGGAAGGGAATCAAACCCCCTTGATCTGTACCTCTATTCAGAATTTTACTCACTAACCTGTGAGTTAACCACTAAAGTGAGAAACTTGCGGGAATTGTGTATGGGTTGCGGAGCTTTCCAAAGTATTAAAAAATACACTACTTTACGCTAGGGTTAATGTCAAATTAGAGTAGGGGTAGTGAAGTCCAAGCCCACCGAGATCGGTAAATACTATTAAACTTAGGCTCCTGACCAAGTTCTCTTCCACGCCACACGAGATTTCCAACCGTGCACGCTCCAGGCCGCCACTCTGGTCCACAGGTGAGGTGAGTGTGTCAGTAAGTGATGGCCGATGAAAGGAAACGTCATGCGAATTTACCTTAGCGCGTTGATCTATCTACATTCACAGTCACAGAACTGTCTTACCAACGTTGATCGCGCACCAACACCATGAAGATCTGTAGATCCCACACTGGTACGCGAGGTGTATGGACGAGAGAAGAAATGTGGTGTCAATGATCCCTCCCAGCTGATCTTGATGTTGTTTGCACATACATAGTAATCTTACGCTTATCATGGAATGGAATTAAAAAGTTCCAAAGTGTTTCATAAACGTACTCGGATCCAATGAGAGTACAGATCTTGCATATTTTATACCCTCATGCAGATTTTTGCTTTTTATTTTATTCATTGGTATCAATAGTAGTATGTGGATCAAAAATTATCAATGAGACACTCAAGTCTACTCAAAAACACAAATGTTTATAACTGTTGTAATCTAACACATTCGATCCTCTCGTGTAATTTCAGGTAGTTATTCTTTTTTTAGATTCAACGAGAACTTATTATATTATTACTAAAAAAATGAATTGAGAAAAACGTACCTATTCAAAAAGTTGTTTTTCAAAGACTGATATTTAAGTATTATGATTCCTTCAAAAAATGCGAAACATCCTACTCAAAAAAATAATATCACAAATGAATAAAATAACACTTTTATATATAAGTACAAAAGTTTCAGTTATAGTGAAAATTATTTCCTGACGGAAATCTTCCTAGTCAATCGGTTTCTTCCAATTTGAAAAAGGAAATCAACACTTTTCTATACAAAGGTTTCAGTATAGCCGGCGGAACTTAGTGCCTGAGGCAACATCAGGAATAAAAAATAAAAAAAAATTACTTTACTGCGAATCGAACCGGAATAGTGCGTACATTTTTATATAAGCTTTGGGACTAGGTATAGGCTTTATTCGTGTATAGTTTTTGAAAAGTCGTGTAACGTATGCACTTGTTTAAAACTATTTTGTCAAACAAAATACTAAATAAGGTGCCTTTCTTTTTCAGACAATCGGCTACTTCGGTCCAAGCCATTTCACCAACGCACGACTCCATCACCGGCCCGCACCATGTCTCACAACTGCAAATCTGGCTACAGCAACGGCTCATCACAGCGGGATGCCAATAACAACATGTACTCAGGTGGAGGATGCTCTTCAAAGGGATACAGTGGCTCCGGTTCCGGGGGAAATAAGGCCTACCAGGTAAATAAATCCTTGAAAATTATGAACGAAAGGTTCATAGATCACGTGTCAAGGTAATGTAAAAGACAAACCCTTTACAAAGCAATGCGACACACGCTCGAATGAAAATACCCATCCACTCTTTTTCTTCTGCAATACTATCCTGAAAGTGTTGTGCTCTGAATAAATTTTTTTATAATATTACGTTCATCTTCTTGTCAATTTGGACAGTCTCTAAGACTTTTGTCGTCAACTTTTGTATAGTAGTAGAAAAGATTGTAGGATTTCGTAATACCAATATCCAATTCAACTGAAATGGTTGGAAGTTGGTTTGAGACGGGCTTTCGTATTGACATACTACAGCCATGTGCTCAAATCATGTACCCAACAATTCCCTCTTTCACCCCCCGAACTCTGCTTTTGTTAAAGGTGTCAGAATTGAATTTTAATAAGTCTAGCGTCATTAAAAAATAATCTGGGAATTATTTTAGCCTCTTGCACCACAATTTTTCAACACATTCTTTGTTAGTCTACTATCTTTGTAAAATTTAAAAAAATATATATTCCTAATTAGGTTTTTATTTTTCCATAAATTTAATTTGATTAATTTTAGGTTCTTTTAAACTTGCCGTAAAACTTGCGCTGCCATATACGAGGCGTATTAAGAAACGAAAATTGTATAGATTCTCCAAACCTATAATCTGACTAATGTACCTATTGAATTATTACCATCCTTATTTTATTTTATTTCGGGAACAATCATTTTTATCCTGTTTTCTGTAGTATTGACTTTACTATCTTCAGTGGATAGTTTCTGTTTAAACTTTTGACAACATGACAATTTTAGGACATAGTTTTGTTATAGTTTATTTCAAATTAAATACACATGATATTCTCACCCCTTCCCCCTATTTCTTGAAACCTCTTCCCCCTTCGAACTAGTGTGATTAATAATTGATAAACTCCACGATGCAGCTCAATGTCACTCTTCTAATACAATAATAGTAATATGTTTTTTTTTACTGTTCCAGCAACAAGTGACGGCCAAGGTGCTCTTCGGGACGGTGGCTGCCATCAACGAGCTGAAGCTGCAGGAGCGGGTGGCCAGAGAGGCGAGAAGGACCCAATGACACTCCCCTACTCTAGTCAAATCATTTCTAATAAATTTATATTATTTAACTTTTCTTAAGTAAATTTTGTTTCTTTCTTACCTTTCATTGTTAATTTTTTTACCAATTTCCATCAAATACCAAACACAGTGCATGTAGTTATTCAACGTAATATATTTATAAAAAGTTTACACCATTATTCATAAGAGAAGTGTAATGAAATACCTAAAAAGTGCTATAAACTACATTTTATATACATAATGTGTCAATAATATATTATTATGTAAAAAAATATATCGAATACGGCGTACCAAATTTCATCACGAGAGACCTTCTCAACATTCTACATGAGGACAATTAACAGGACTGCCTTTTGAATAGCATATTATGGGAGACCTCTACCTACGAATGTCTATAGGTATAGTTTTCAAATTGTGATGCCTTATAAGAAAACAATATAGAAAGAGTTTGGGGCGTCATTTTTTTGAAACCCATTAACACGCAATATCACATGTTTAATAAATTTCCCTTCATAATGTTTTTTTTTTTACATTTATTTTATTTTTTAATATGACGACCTTCGGGTATCCAAGGTTCGTACATTTCTTCGGTTTGTATCTTTATTTCAAAAATTAATAAGTTTTTGAACATGCCTCCTTCTTGGTGAAAAATAATTGAAATAAAAAAAAACTTTGAAGCGCTTTACCTCAAGTTTTTTTCTCCTGGCGTGTTTCGTAGGTACACGCCCTAATACGAAATACGTCAGTGTGTTTTTGACACGAAAGCCGATGTCGTTACCACTAGGCTACCAACCACTTCAAATTATTAAAAACCCTTTTTGGCAAAGGGTATCCAAAGTTATATAGTGTATGAAGGTGTCTATTTAAACATCACACATGGAATGGGAACACTGTTTTTATTTTCATTTATTCATCGGTGTATAAAAGAAGTCGAGGATCGACTAAACATTTGCATGACATTCCAAGTATTGGAGCTGGAGAGAAATAACAAGAAACAATATGAAGCGGAAATAAAGAACCACTGGATGAAGCATCACCCAATTTTTAAGCCACCATGAATAGGTATCACTTTTTCATAAACCCAGATTGATTAGAAAAAATCAAAATACTATAATTGATATAAACTGAATAAACCTTTTCAAAGTCATAAATAAAAATCTTAAAAACAAAAAGAATATATTAAATAATTATTATCTAACAACTAATGACTCTAAAAATTCATTACTGATGTTCGATTTTTGAATGGAATAAACTGTTGTTTCGAAAACTGGCTTAGTGTGATAACTATACGTTAAAAACGTTCGCCATTAGTTGGTAATTTTTAAGTCTCAGAAACTCCTAATCATGAGAATTCTAGACATGTTCAACATGTCGAAAAATCTCATATATACGCAACAAGTAGATATTTAATAATCGATGAAATATAGAGATAAAAGTTGGAAATTATTGAGAACAAGAGAGCAACCAAATTTTAAGACTGCGACCGCTGTCATGTATTTGGCGCCAGGATATGAATAACTATATCCATTTTTGTTAATGTATCATATTTATTGCCTATAGCCAATAGGCAATAAAGAATATATACCTACTTACAATATCAGCTCATCGCACATTCCTTTAAATAGGTACCTATTATTCCCAATAGAAATAAAGTGTAAACTAGTAGGTAGTATATTTAAACGCAAAGAAAAACCCCTAGTTTTTTTTAATCCAAATTAGAGCCATCTGTTGATAAAATCATACAACAAAATCTAGCGGAACCTACTTGGAACCTACCTTGGAAATTTCCTTTCACCAGAGTCAACCATGAACAGTGTTCATTGAACATTCGAACATTTTGTCGTATAGTTGTTGTGGCAATGCACGAACGAGTAACATTAACGCAAAGTAAACAAGTCATGAAGAAAGGTTTGAGATAAAATAGAAAGATGGCGTTCATGAGGATGCTAAATTAACAACTAAAGCTTGCGAGTAATTTTTAAGATACACCTTCCACGGTTATTTTCAGGATAAAAATCAAATCAGTGTTGAATACGCTTTTGGTTTATCTAACAGTGTACCTGTAGGTACAGTTATAAAGATATACCTACTAAATTAATACCAAACACGGTTGCCTTGTTGTTAAGGCGTCAGACTCTCGTGTGAAGAAGTTCCGGGTTCGTTTTTACTGATTAGGTGAGAACTTTTCTTTATACCATCCCGACTCATATTGAACGGAACTATTTAACTACCTGCTAATCTCCTTCAGGGCCCCTTGCACCAAGTGATTTAACCTTGGTTAGTGGAAAAGAAGACCAAATAACGAAATTTTGTCTTGCACCACCACTGACCAGAGATCAAGCGACCAAATAAATAGCAAAAAGTTAAACCACCAAAATAGAACGGTTAACATCGCTAGTCGGGTACTAAGTTCGGTGCTTTCGAGTTATCAACTGTCAAATACGTTATTATGTATAATCAGTGGCCGCGGTTTTTGTTGAAACTACAATATCAAAATGACGTGGACAAATGTTGAAGAGAAATTTGGATTGCAAATGAAGATAGTAAGTTTTAATAACATTTGATATCCAATCAATTCTTTTTTGTATTGTTCATAATATGTAGTTATTATAAACGCAACAATATCTTTCATGTGCATTACCACCTTCCCGGCTTCAGTGAAATGTTTACCGTATATTATATTATTATCTAGTATGTTTACAATAAATGGAACTAAATTCAATTCGGTAATACTCCAGTTTAGTCACTCCTAATGATTTCGAGGTTATCTTATATACGATTTGAATATAACCTAATGTTAAATCTTGTTGTTGAATTTCAGAATACGCCGGCGGATATGGAGGAAGTGGCGGTTATGCTGCTCAATACTCTGTGCCCCCACCAGCAACTGGGGTGAGTGCCTCAGGTGCCCACGGCGCCCCAGCTAGAATTGCTCCCAATGGGGAAAACAAGGTTTGTGTATTTTTGATTCTTTTTATTTACAAAATTGGTTTCTTTCTCGTAATTCGCTTAAAATATCATTGGAGGCTTTGTGGCTAATATATAAAATGTATAATTGACCTCCTACCGAGTCCTACAGTGATGTTGGACAATTGGTAGCCTGAGTTGGCTCTCACATAGCTATCAGGGTTGAGATGTTGTTTCAGACATTTTCTCTCATGCAATATTGTTTCCTTGAAAAGTGTACCTACCCGTGCGACCAAAAAGCTAATTTTCAAAATTACTAACAACTATTGCAAAAGTTTTTAAATTTAACAATTTGACGTCGTGGTTCAGAGCATTTTATTTCTTTGTACATGTCTAAAAAAAGACTGTTCGTAATGTTACAGTCGCTTTTCTAGAAAATCAATGCATTATTATCCTTTTATTATTGCCAATGTATGAGTTACTGTTGGGCATACTTCCTCATATAAACATGATTTTTCAGGAGCAGACTACAACAACGGAGCTTATAATGTAACACCTAAGGAGGCGCTAACTCTAGAAGGTACGGTGGTGCCAACACCAAGAAAGGACAGTCAGGTGGTTACAGCGGGTCCAATGTCAGCGAAGGTGACAGGGGCTGCAATGCTGGAGATGGCCAGAATGGGTACGGGGCGCCTTTGAAGGCGGAGAGGGTACAGAAGGGCCAGTGAGGCCAGGGGACAATGAGCGTGGGTATGGAGGGGACAACAGGGGGTATATGGAAGTAATGAGAGACGAGTATACAGGAGAGGGGGCGGAGTAGGATATGTGTAAGTTTTCCTGCATCATATTATTATTTTATACACATAATACTCTTAACATGTCATGTTTCCCTAGTCAACTGATAACAAACTTATTTCAATAGCAACCTATTACATGCAAATGTATTTTTATTTACAGAAATGAAACTGAGAAAGAAATCTAAATATTGAAGGGAGCAGTTTGCAGTGGAATTTGGTAAAATGCTACGATCTAGGAATATGCATTAGCGACTGCAGTAAATGGCCTTAAATTTCTCTTAAGGATATAATAAACCCGAGACAATCAAGTGGAATCCTTAGAGGTCCAAATATCATCATCATTCTCCTTTTGAACTCTATGTGAAAATGAAGATGAACGTAATTATGTAGTATGTTCTTTAAAAGTCTTCTTCCATATACAATGAAAAATCATCAGGATCAACTATTATTTATCATTTAGTAGCAGCGTGTAAAAGTTGGTACAAGATTTTGTCTACCAGTCAACATCTGCAACTCCTTATACTTCACAAGGGATTTAAGACTATCACCAAGGAGATCATTTTTATTAAAATTAATTTATAGTAGGAGAGACCTGTTCAAATTTATTCATTTAAAGGAGATTCAAATATTAGTATCCTTAAAAGTTAAATCTTGTATTGATAAAATTTTTATGAAATGGTATAATTATTTCACTATGTATGTTACAATTTTATACATAACGTGACTAAAAAAACTTAGTAATGGGTTGTTTTCCTACGGATACGCTGCTACTATAAATAGCGGTGAATATGTCAGTTGAGAACATTGTCAATATTGTTTCCGTATTAACAAAAAACAATGACATGTAATTTTGAAAGACGCCGTCTTGTCAGACGACACACCGTTCCCTAGGAACTCACTGCATAAGGGATAGTTTTGGCCAAGTATGTGTACAATAATATGATCCATGGAGATCATTATACCCCTTATGATTGCCATATGATACCATAATATATTTGATTAACAAAACAATTAAGTAATATAAAAATTATAATAAGTACTAAGTAAGCATGTAAGAAGGTAAATAACAAGAAATAAAGAATATGTAGAAAAATATTCATATTCCTGTTCCTTGGTAAAAATGAGCAATAATTTCTCAAATTCTTTCATGAGCTAATGAACATTTTTTCTCTTTTACCTCCTTTTTAAGGACATCAATAGTACACTATTTTATACTATGCCCCTTATGTTTTATTTCATTCAATTTGTATTGCCTTTTATTGGTTGCCATAATCTGTAAATAAACGAGAAATCCTACTGTGTTTTTGCTTTTATATCTAACGAACATAGACCCAGAGCTGGAAAATAGAGTTTTAATCGTTGATATTGGACACCATGGAAACTACGAGCTAGAACCAATTAATGGGCGACGACAGTTCTTTGTCATTTTGTTTCTCGTTGTTAGTTTCTTGGTGACTATATCAACGATCAAGAACATATGCTCTATTTTCCAACTCTGGGTTTACATTCCTTTGGTATAAACACACCCGAATAGATCTTCAATGCTTTGGGCAGAAGGTGCTTGCTGATAATCCATTTCAAAAAAAGAAAGTCTTGTGTAATTCTATCACACAATGTAATTTCAACAAATTTTCTGAGAATGCCATCTCCTTTATGAAATGTAAAAGAGTTTTTTTTAAAACTTATTGTTGTTCATATTGTGCATAGCACTTATGTTTATTATTTTTGTAATTAAAGAAAATATAAAAAAAAAACAGTGGATAGTTTCATTTAAGCCATAGAGCAGTTGACAAAGAAATGGTGTCGCACAATGGAATATCTTCCAGTTAAAGCGTAGGTTCTCAACGGAGGTGCTAACATACTCCTGTGGGAATTTGGTACTTTCAAGAGGGTAGTAGAAGACCCGGAGAAAATGAAATAGTTAGAGCGTAGATAAAATAAAGTTTGAAAAGGAAAAAAGTCATCCTTGTGCATTTAATAATTGATCTCATTGGAGCAGTTTACTATCTACTAAGAAATAGAAGTCTTTGTTGTCATCACTCATCGCAAAGGCGAAAGCTGTTGTGATGAGAGGTGTTTATTTTAACTGTAATAAAGAAATAGGTGAGTGATCTAGGATCCGCGTTCCATGTTCCTAGATAAGCCAGTGATAGTATAGAGAAACTTCAAAGAATTTCAGGCGAGCACAAACGTATGCAAACAAATAACAAGTCAGATAAACCCAAAATCCAGTATGAGCGTTCTTAACACAACCACATTGAAGATTACAAATCTAATATAACATGAGATATTTGAAAGATTCCGGCTTTCCAAGAAACAAAAATCATTTTGGAACTCGCATTATAACATAATTTGACAAACGTCAAATGGTTCTAAACAATAACAACGTTTGTGCGCATGCGTGCATCTAGAGTGACCATAGTAAAATAATTATTTAAATTTAGGATATTATGCTGCCACGTTAGTCTCTAGAGATCATAAAATCACTTTTCGTGAGATTAATTGTCATGTAAAATATAAATATTTATTAAAACTTTATTAAGGTTAATTTTACAATCGATAAAGTTTATGTTATCATAAGTATATTTTTCGATAAATCTCGGGAAGTAACCCATTTATCATTATACACCTGGCATCCCAGAAATAGTAAACCATAGATCAAAAATGGCTGGTGCAAGACAATTTTATTTGTGGACTTGATCTCTGGTTTACTAGTTCCAGACTACGCCATATTTAGTCCGTCTGATGGCGCAAGCGGGCCTCAGCTGGGCTTGCTACATTAGGTACTAGAGAGAAGTTGTCTCGATGTACACTTGTATATGTGACGTAAGGTCTTGAGAGAGTAAAAGTTCTTTTCAAACCAAATGCTTAACACGTTATCTTTTGTATTGGAATTCTGTGGGCTTACTCTACCAAAAGCCTTTGTAAGGTCGATAAAAAAACAAATAGTAATGTTCTAAATAGGTACGGCAGTATAATTGTAAAATTCATTGATCAAATACACCTGTTTGTTAAGATCAAGTGGCTGTGCACCGGAGAAAGTTCTCTCTCTTCTCATTCCGATCACGACTGCTATTATGCTAGTGTGTTCCGCAGCTCATTATACATGCATAAATAATATTTACTTACTCACAACTGCTTCTAATAATTAAAACACACAATGCTAATCGTCTATTCGACGACTACTCGGACCACTACATCTTAACAATGATGCCGCAGAACAAACAAAACTAAAGTGAGAATTTTTGATGTGTGAGTATTTACTCGATAAATAAATAATTAATCAACACTTTTCTATACAAAGATTTAAGAATTACTAACCTAAATAATTTTGTAACAATCTACCAAACCTGTCGGGTCTTGGACAGGTTTCCAATTCCCAACTAGGAATCGAGTCCGGGATCTCAGAAACAGGCGTCTACGGATTTAGGATACTAAGGTAAGTGATTTGAAGCCCGAATAGATATCAGCACAAGTCCATAGAAAAAAAGCTGCTAACCTAGGGTAGCCGAGAACTCATAGTATATTATTATAATAGCCTTTTCGTGTAAAACATATCTTTGCATAAAAAGCCCTTTTTCTAGAACAAGTGAAATTTTCTTTGGATACTTTAAGAGGGTTCCCCTGAAGGTACAGATCTCAACATTTTACTGACTCATCTACATCGAGGGGCCGTTCTACCAAATTTCAATCAAATCGGATAAGAATTACTATGAGTTATGGGTGCGCACACATTTTTGGCGTACGTGTACGCGTACGGATACGGGGAAATTTAAAAAAAAAAATACATTTTTGGAATCTACACCCTCGAAAACGTCGAGAAAATTAATTTCAGCGAAATCTATTTTATTTTTTGAAATCCGATCACAAGACTTATGTATATTCCATATACTATGAGTAAAATCACGAAGATGAGCTTTTCAAAACAACACGAGACAAAAGTGGTTTCTCCAAAATGGAGAAAGTGCCACACGGTTTTTTTTCAATAAGCCCCTATTCTAAGATATCCGAAATAGCTGAGTTGTTGAAGGTTCTTAGTGGAAGTCCATTTCAAATTAATGAAAAACATCCACCTTCTTTTAGCTTCACGCAGTCTGACAAAGCGAAAATAAAATAATCTCATAGGCAGTTTTTCTCAGTCAAACAGTCCCGTCTTATCTTATAAACGGTGTCCCAGTGAGCGTGCACTTTTTAATTTGGCAGCTGTCATCCCTGTTTATTCCGATTATTCAAAATGGCGCCTTTTACTAAAGGACAACGCGTTATAATTGTGAAAACTAATCACAAAAATGGGAAAAGTTACGCTGAGACCGTTCGCAAACCGCGAAATTTTCAGTCCATAAAATGCACCTAATGTATCAACCATTCGAAGAGTGGTAAAAAATGGGACACTTGCTTTAACGTAACGGTCAATCTCTTGAAAACCTACAACGAACAACCTGTCTGTAGCCCTAGTATAAGTTTTCAATGATGGAATGTCGAAACGATCATCGAAAGAGTTTCGAATAATTTTCATACTAAAATGATCGAATAATTCAATAATTTAATTTTAGAACACTAATTGCACGCTAATAAGCGCTTATTTGCGTGCAATTAGCTTTCGATAAAACTCGTACTAGCCCCACTGGTGCGGATTTTGGTCAGGCGGCGTGATGAGGCATTACTTTTTTGAAAATGAGGCTGAAATTGCAGTGACTGTGAACTGCATTCGATACAGCAACATGGTAACCGATTTCTTGTGACTGGACGACATGGATCTGGACGAAATTTGGTTCCAGCAAGGCGACGCCACCTGCCACACCGCGCGTGAATCAATCGATTTATTGCAACAACGATTTTCAGGACAAATTATCTCACGAAATTCTGTTGTCAACAACTGGCCACCAAGATCATGCGATTTAACGCCGTGTGATTTTTTTTCTTTGGGGTTTTGTGAAATCTATAGTTTATGCGTGTACACCCAAAACCAATCCCTGAGCTTAAATCCGATATCCAACGCGTCATCGGTGAGATACAGCCACATCTCTGTGAAAAAGTTATGGAAAATTTCACAAAAAGAGTAATGGCCTTATAAGAGCCGTGGGGGTCATTAGGCGGATATTGTATATCATACACTTAATCGGAACATCGTAATACTGCAAAGTTTTATTTAACCCCTCAAATCGGTATAATGGCTAAGTATTACAAAGTAACGTTTTTGAAGAATTAATCGGAACATATCTTTTGTAAAGAAAAAAATATCGCAACTCCCACACCATGTCCAGATTCCTCAGCTCTGCTTCGAAGGAGTTCTCTAAAAAATACGTATTTTTATTTTTAAATGACAAACTGCACTCTTATTGAGACACCATATAGGTCCCTATAATATATTATTATTTTGAAGACCGGACCTATAGGGTGTTACAATAAGAGTGCAGTTTATTAATTGCAAAATATTTAAAGTCTTTGTATAGCAAAGCTTGAACATCGATAATTGAGTATGAAACCGTCGGACATTTTGCTGTCAAATCATCGTCACAAGAATAGGTACCTACCTCTATCGACAGAAATGCAACTGGCTTACTGTGCATAGTAATTAAAAATATCAAAGGCAGTAACACTATATCTTCAGCAGCATTTATAACGAGTTGGTATCATTAAAATATAACGGAATGTCGTCTCAATATAATAATAATATGTAAACTGCAGTCGACTGTCAGTAGTTATCTGTATAGTGCATATGCCATGCATTTTTATGCAGTGTCATTTCCTCAAATGAATTTCTGCATCACTGTATATATATCTCATTAGTAAAAATACAATATTAATTGCACAGCAAAAGATAGTTTAAAGCAATTGTCAAAGTGTATACTCTTGTCGTACATACGTTTTTGTACTCTGACTGTGACAAAAATATGAATCCATTGAATTAAAACAATAAGTTAAGCCAATCTCAGTAGCTTAGTGTTATAGGCGTGTGCTTCTCATCAAGAACTCACGAGTTAGATTACCGGTCGGGCTAAAATTTCACAAAATGTTTTTCAAACACTGATATTTCTACCCGGAATTGGCCTGTCTCAGATTAGACGGGGCCGGTTGAACTGTATTACCTTTATAATATGAATATTATCTTTAATTATAATTGAAAAGTGAACCTTTTCGATACAAGAGACCATGCATGTCTATTATTATAACTTACTTCCTAAGCGTCAACGACCTATGACAATTAATTATTGACTATTTACATAAGAATGTCGTATCATTATTCGTCACCAGCAAGAATAACAATTACTTACATAGGTATAATTGTTAGTTTAATATTTCTATTTATGAAACATTGACTCGGATGTGATTTTTACTATTGTAGCCAGCAAATTTTATTTTAAGATGAGAACTTTAGAATGAATGGTTGTCTATTTCTCTGCCTTTCTGTTGGTTTCTGCTCATTTTTATTTATCTTACAGGTAAATAAAAATTATTTGGTTTGGAATTTTACACAGATGGCGTTGTTGTCAGTAAATCCGTTCCATACTAATTTAATATTATATTTTATATTATTTGCTATCCATTGGGCCTGGTAGAAAGTAAATCTCTTGGTTGCGCCGCAGTGTGCGAGATTGACCGGAATAGGGTGAGTTCAGGAGCTGTTCGGGGTAGCAAGAGATACAGACCTTCAAAAAGTGATTGCCAACATCGTGGAAGAACTGAAAGGGCACAAGAAGAAGAGTAAATAAAATGAAAATGTATGGAAGACTACCCAACTAGCCTTCTTTTTTTTAACTGTAAGCACTGGCTAACACATTTTTGACAATTTCGTGTGTGCAACTATACGATCATGTTTTAAAAATGCGCGACAACCAATGCCAAAATCCTACAGCTTAATATCATGCAATTCAACCCGTTCTTTTAATTGTTTTTTTTTCTAATATAAGGTGCCATTGGTAGGATAAAAAAGATAATTAAATTAAGGCGAAAACAAAAAAATGTTCTAATAAAAATAAATATTTGTCAGTAATGTATTAAATATGTGTAAATAGCCACATTATGTGGTTTTAAGCCATTTAATTATCATAAAACGGTTGTAAAAAAATTTGTTAATGTCACGGTCAATATATTATATACATGTATATATACCTTATATGTAGACTATAGAGTAATATAGCTTATGACCATAATGAACTATCTATTATATAAAAACGTAATGTGAGTATGTGTGGAGTAGGTTTAACTAACTCAGAATATTTTAGAAAAAACAAGACAGATTGTAGGTAAACAACTAACTCAAACATTATCATACTTACTCTGTTCGTGATATTTTTACCGAATACTATATTTTGTTGATACTTACAAGTGGGTTCGCCAAATCTACTAGTATTTAAAATATACTAGAGGAAATCACCTGTCAACTCCGTCACGGAAAAATCAACCGTTTGTTTTCTAATAATAATAAGTACCTACTAATACAGCCTGTGTCTGTGCTTAAATACTGATGAAAAATACCCTAGCAATTAATATTATTTTACTAAAATTATAGATAGGTACCTAAGTACACTTAACCACGTTGAGAGCAGCGGACAATTTGCCATTTCTTCCTATAGAAACAGTAGTATTTTGGAACCTCTGAACAAGTTTCCTCTACGAAAATGTAACAACTAATGACTCCAAAAATTCATTACTGATGTACGATTTTTAAATGGAACAAACCACTACGGGCTTACGACCACCTTCTACTGTTATTTCGAAGGCTGGCTTAGGGTGATCACTTTACGTTAACAACGTTCGCCATTAGGTGGTTATGTTTAAGTCTCCGAAACTCCTAATCATGAGAATTCTCGACATGTTCAACATGTCGAAAAATCCCATGTATACAACAAGTAGATATTTAATGATTAATTAAATAATATAGAGATAAAAGTTGGAAATTATTGAGAACAAGAGAGCAACCAAATTTAAAGACTGCGACTGCTGTCATAAGTTTCTTCTATGTTAATCTTTCCGCGGATACCTATACCTCTGTTATCAATAATTGAGAAAGTGTTTCAACAAAAATACCGGGTTACAATTATTATATTTGATTAGGTGTACATTTATTGATTGGGTATGCAACTGTATTAAGAAATTTTCGATAATACAATAATTGCCTAAAATATTATAAACTTCCTAATGGAATATGAGTTGACATTTTATTACTATTATCGTTGAAGCAAGTTGGAAAGAACTCTTTCATGCCTGTCGATATCTCCATAACTGCTTTATTAATGAATATGGATTATTTTCCATATTCATTAAGTTTTACGAAATTGAATTGAAAATAATTGAAGTGGTTGGTAGTCTAACTGTTATGACGCAGACTTTCGGAATGTTTCGTACTGGAGGTCGTGGGTTCGATCCCAACCTTCCTCTTTCACGACCTAAGCTTTAAGTACATAGCTGAGACATGTTGGAAGGTATATTACATATTTTACCGAACACCTTTAAGGATTTATGTCTACTTTTTAGTTTTCACGTGCTTACAACGCTCCATGAAAAAAAATAAGTAAAGATATATTTCATAAATATGCAGTGTTCATTGCGGTTGCAATCAAAAAAATTTAACATTTTCAAATTTCTTCTGCAAGTTAAGAAGCCGCACATGAGTAGGTACCTACATTCATTAATTTTTTGTAATGCTACAACAATAATAATAATATGTTCGATTGTTCATGAACCTACAATATTTTTTTCTATCTTTGTCTGTCAATCATATGGGTTTAAAAAATCAATTTGTGTAGGTCATCGAAATTTCGAAAGTTTAAATGACGGACATAGGTATCATGTTTATTGTACACAATTTTTATCATACTATTTTTTGCTTTATTCCATTGAGCTCAGTTGTTTAGCACCACTAGCAAGCCATTTAATTTCATTCATGGAACAAACATTTCACCAGCATTGTCATAAACAAGGGGACGGGAAATGTGTATTGGACGTAGGTACATACAATGTTTATGCATTAAAAAAATATTTTTTATATACCTATAAAGCTTGACTTTTATTGAATAACATTTTAAAGGTATCTATCTACCTACTTAATTCGCGGTAATTTGATTGGGAGTTGTTAGTCCCTGAAATGTTTTAAAATTAAACCATCGAAATAACATTTCGGTAAAGTCTCTCTTATATATACGTTGTTCAGCCTAGGGACCACCGAAGTGTTCTTTTATCACCAGCAAATAATTGACTCTTTACAACTCAATGGCTGTACAACCGTTACACGTTGCGAGACGATGAGCAACCGCTCTGTTTCACGCCGAAGTAATGGCAGCAGCTTTAGGCGACACCATCAGCTCACAGTTCATTGGGTCCATTGCATAACAACCGCAGAGTAAACAGTGATATAATGACTTGCCGATAGGTTAGCGACACCTACTACAGTACCAAAGATGCAATGCACTATTTATTTTAAAATATTTGTCAATAATAGAGTTATCATCGTCACGTCTGTTGGTAAACAAATCAAAGATTGCGAGAAGCACCCAATTATCTCTCAATTAATCTACATAATATTATTGAAAAGTATTACATATATGTATAATTATAACTGCTTGAAAACAAAAGGGGACATCGCCTTCCCTAACAGCAAGATTAAGATTTATATAACTTGTGTTTGACCCATCATGACATACAGGAACGACTCCACTGTGGCCTAAAATGTGCTGAGAGTTTCAGAGATGAAAACTGTCAGGAGCATAGCCGGGAAGGCAACGAAGAAGATAAGCACTGGTAAGCACATGTGAGGAGAATTGACTCAACCAGACTCCCTTACATGTTACATGGCATTATTCGGCCAACTCTATGAAAGACCCCTCGCAGGCAGACCACCAGAAAGGTGGAAGGATAACTGGGATAAGGGGTCCTCTTGAATTACAGGCCACAAGACCTATATTCAGAAGAAGACCTCCCCTATTTCAATCAATCGTGTGACATATTTTCTTCTACCGCCACCATAAAAATTCGTCACCTTATCTGTGGCCTAGAATGTGCTGAGAGTTTCAGAAATGAAAACTGTCAGGAGCATAGCCGGGAAGGCAACGAAGAAGATAAGCACTGGTAAGCACATGTGAGGAGAATTGACTCAACCAGACTCCCTTACATGTTACATGGCATTATTCGGCCAACTCTATGAAAGACCCCTCGCAGGCAGACCACCAGAAAGGTGGAAGGATAACTGGGATAAGGGGTCCTCTTGAATTACAGGCCACAAGACCTATATTCAGAAGAAGACCTCCCCTATTTCAATCAATCGTGTGACATATTTTCTTCTACCGCCACCATAAAAATTCGTCACCTTATCTGTCTAAATAACAAGACTTGTTCCTCTTTCCTGAAGTTTCCATGAATACCACATTCTCTCCCATCTATAGGTTCCAGCACGATTTACTTTGTCTGGATTTTTTTTCACCACTCTATCACTTAGGCTTGATTCTGATGTTTCCAAATTTTAGACATGTTTCATCGTTCTAATAATAGGTATTTTCCCCCATTTTATTGAACCTTCTAGCTTTTTTACTCGTTTTTTTTTATAATGTAGGTGCATTATATTCTTTGAGGATGTGATTTTTGTAGCACTAAGGTAGTATTAAAAGAGAAAATCTTCATGTTGGATATTACACGTACCTACCTATATACCTAATGTTTATCTTATTTTGATTACCGGACTCCTATACTAAACACGGTTTTTGTACCTAATAGGTATACCTATAGGAGAGCGTTGTTTAAATTTTTCCTTAATGCAATGGTTTTCTGTGGACCCCAATCGTCGGCTTTTTTTTAAATTTAATCATTTTACTACGATACATTTAATTGAATTTAGCTACATTTATATTTTTTTTTATTTTACATTTTACATTTCATTTCATCTTGTTTAACATGGTATCCAAGCTACGCTTAATGACACTAAACGTTAAGCTTAAACTGTCTCTTTCGCACTTATATCATTTTACTGTCAGTAGCGAAGAATATCTTCTACGAAGAATCCTTTGCAATTCTCCTCCTAAAGAATACCTGCTGAGTGCTGAGCTCGTAATGTTACAGCCACTTTTCTTTCCTAGCAAACCAAAGCATAGGAGACTAGAAAACTTCTCTTATATTTCAATATTAAACAATACATGTATTGATAAAATGTATGTCTTATTCCTAGAATTTGATCTAATTCGTAACATGAAATTGCTATTTTCCCAATAGACATAGTAATTTACATACATTAGCTAGGTACATCTTCCAATGCCAAAGATAATACGTGTTAAATCAAATCTCGAGTACGGATTAACTGTTGTTGAAGCAGCAGCATCAGTAGGCAGTCGGATGACCTGTTTTGCCTCTTCAGAGCTGTGACGTAGATCCAACTGTTACGTATTCTTTTTTAACCAATGCGAATTGCGCCGCGAAGCAGGATGAGCTGAGAAAGACATCTACGCTATCATTCGCCGGGTCGTCTAACTGTATTTCTATACAGCAGCGGAACATGCTCTCGTCCCACGGGCTTCTGCCAGCCATCAACCAGGATTCTGTCAACAGTCATTGAACAACTCGGAAGCTTCTCGCGGTATATTACAAGACCCGTCTTGATTTATATCTTCGCAAAATTGTATTAGAACGCCGGTTGAGAAATGTTGTTTATAACGTTAAGTTATTATTGTGAGTGAATTGTTTATTTATGTAAACAGAGACGTGCTTCAATAAAATTTTAATACAATTTTTTATGTAGTTAACTATGACGAAACTCGGAGTAGTTTTTAACTGGTGAGTGATTCGTAATTAATTATCTGTTTTGGATACATCAATCAATAGAGTTTCTCAATAATGACGTTAAATTTTCTATTTACCATATTGTGATTTTTACGATTATTTTAATACGATTAAAAATCGATTAACTATTATCAAATAATATAAAACTCAATTCAGCGGAAAATTTCATCCGATCCATCGATGCATAGAAAATCTAAAACAGTTCTATATAACAGCAATTTTCTCTCAATAAAAAAAAAATGTTGTGTATTGAATCTGATGAGATAATATCCCAGTTGCCGTCATACCAGTTATTGCAGAGATCTTCCAGTACCTACTTAGAGAGTAGAGAGTTGCTCTACGCCCATTTATGGTCAACTCTATCGACTGTCTTAATTGAATCAGTATTTGTACAACAATTATGTGCTTCCTAATGTTAATTATGTTGTCAAAGGTATTATTATATTTTTGAGTTCGTAACATTTCACTCATTTCAATACAAGCTAATCAATCGAAAAAGGCACTAAGGTTTTTTTTAATGAATGCTCGTCTACCCTACATTCATTTCAAAATCAAACGAAACCTTTCTCAGTCTCAGTATGATCACAGCACCCAAATGTATTTTGTTAATTTTAACATAGTGTTAAAGCAAATACATACCTAGTGGAATTTTTAGCTATTACAGTTGATCTAATTAGGGCGAAAAGAATTTCAGCCGCAGTTAGAACGCTCTTAGCAAAAACCGCTTAGGAAACATTTTTAATATAGCCAAGAAAGTTTTGAAAAGCATACTATAAGTAGAGGTGGGAATAACGGCTTAAATTAAAAACGTTATAGCAGTTTCATTAATTGAAAATAACGTCAATATTAAAAGCTTAAAGCTTTTTTATTTTACAAACCTAAATGAAGATTTGGTATAGATCTAGAACTTAACATTTTCCTAAAAAAAAGGTCGTTTCCAAAATTGGTCGGTCTCCGAAAAGTTACGATTTCTCCAAAAAAAAAGGTCATTCAGTATAGTGAGCGCCTAATATTTTCAGTCAACTAATATCATGTACGTAAATAGGGGTAGGCTATTATTTTTATTCAAGTAATATTTACCTACAAATATCGTTTAATATAAATAACATTAGGGGCATTATTTTTATTTATCTAATATTTTTATCAGCTATCGTTATAGTGCCCATCTCTGATTATAAACGTGGACAGTAAGACAACTTTAGTTGAATTGCCCCGCTCTCCCCAGCCAGGTTCTGTGTTTAGGTAGTTCAGAAGAAGTCTCTCTCTCTCTCTCTCCCTGGCTTGCTCCCAGCTTAACGTCTATGAAGACTGCTAGGGTCAGCTCTCCTCGTCCTCAGGCTGTAGACTCTCCTCTGCTGCACTACTTCCCCCACCCCACATCTTTG
Source organism: Mystacides longicornis (assembly GCA_963576905.1). Lineage (NCBI taxonomy): Eukaryota > Metazoa > Arthropoda > Insecta > Trichoptera > Leptoceridae > Mystacides > Mystacides longicornis. The sequence continues at coordinate 12,587,129 of OY756425.1, read as the reverse complement.
CATCTGCTCGCGCCTTTGCATCACCCAGGAATTTTTTGGCCTCCCTCTAGCCACAGAACGTGGAACATTCAGGTTTATTGCCTGTAGTACAATATGCTCCTGTGGTCGTCGTTCTATGTGTCCATACCATCTCGTAGTTCAGAAGAAGTATTATACTAATTTTCAGCCTGCCTCAAATACCCACCCAAAATTGTCTGACAGCTCTCCTTGCTTAGTGTTTAATATATTAAGGTTGTAGGTACTTATTAATTTGTTTTCACTTATCACGTGTCGGGTCCGATATTTATTCGAGGAGGCCGTACATTTTGTATGGAGCTGTTCACACCTACCCGGCCCGATGGTTGCTGAATAAAATAGAACCCCCGAAAAAAATAGGACCCGACACACAACAAGTGGAAACAGGCTGTTACTGAAGCGTCAATTTGCTACCTAAAAGGCTCCTACCTACCCTATCGCACCCTGACGCTCTACCATGTTCACTTCCTTTCGAGCACTGAATTCTTCACCCATTCTAATATTACTACGCCTACACTGGTATATATTTTTGAAATGCAGTCTTCAAATTAACAATTAGTTATTAAAAAACACGGATTTATTATTGTGTCTTTAGAAAAAGTATTGATTTATCGGATATTACCGTGTGCTCTTCCGTGATTTCACACGCATTGCAACAATGTACGTTGGCTTAATGCGGATATCTTGATGAAACGATTATCATTCAAGTCAGTCACACGTTGCAGGTTATGCATTTCAAATAAATTATATTTGTTGACAATTTCCGTGCATCGAGAGTGATGTTACGTATATTATGAACGCGCAAGCTTTTAGTTTAAATAAAACACACCCTAATCGTCTCAAACCCAATATTCTAAGGGCACAGACAAAATATTTACTTGGTCTCGGTAACCTAGTCTAAGTATCATTATCGAGAGATCGCGGGTTCGATTCCCTTTGGGGTTAAATATTTACTAATGTGTTTTCCCTTAAAACTTCTTTCTGTGCCCATCTCAAAAATTGCCTCAAAAATATGATCCGATCAGCTATTCTTATAAATAACTAAATAAGTTATGCAAATAGCATAGAAAATGATTAATTATTTATGTAGGTACTTAAGTATTGTTGTTATTTTTCTTTTTTTCTTTCTTTCTGCGTCCTCCAGTTTTGTCCATAATTTTGTTTCTTCTCTTGGGATATGTATATATAACGAGGGGTGGGCACTGGACTGGGAATTATTGATTGGGCGAGTAGGTTATACGTTTAATGATGGGTATATTATAGGTATTGATTACATTATGTTTTAGTTTAGTAGTTTTATTTTTTTTATCCGCCTCGGCACAGGCTTTGCCTAGTGAGGCGAATGTTCAGGGTTTGCTCGGTCTGGAAATACTAAAGCACGAGATGAACATGTATTCTGTATAGCATGATAATATATGTATATGTAATTACCTGATGTATTTATGTATTCTTGTTTATTATGTAAGAACAAACTCTGAAATAAATTATTATTATATTATTATTATTATATTAAAAAACACATTTAAATCACAACCGTTTTCGATTATTCCACTGGTAGACTAGTATTTATTTACCTACCTAATATGAAAATATACCAACTTATCGACTATGGCACACAACACTAGTTAATACCGAATACAGTTTTATACTAATCACATTAATAATAATTGTTACCTGATGCATATATATACCTACTATTAAAACAGCTCCCAAATTATCTATGTAATACTTTCTTTATTTTGTTTCAGTTTTACCGATGTGAGAATTTCCTTTCATCCCATCGTATGTTTTTTTATTATAGTAGTCAATGTAATATTATTTGTCAATAGTTCTAAAACAAGTTCAACTGTTGAAAGTATCAATGTAGAAAAATTACTTCCTCAAGAAAATAAAAATATTTCACATTCACCTGACGAAGATTTTCAGGAAATACCTAACATAAATACTACAGTAGATAATTTAAATGAAAAGTATTTGACAGTCACAGAAAGAGCTAGTGTGACATTGCCTAATGATGATTTAACAACTGTTACAAGAACCAATCATGAGAACGCTTCCTCATGGCTGCAATCGAGCGATCTTAATATAAGCGTATCAAATAACCCTAATAAAGAAAAACACGAAGATTATTTTGTCAAAGTAGAAAGGTATGAACGAACAACCACGGATAAACCATCAACAGGAGATTTGGAAAGGATCTCAAAAACCTTCAACGAAAATGATAAACTCGAAACATTATTCCAATTTTGGACAACATTATCTGGAATCACAGGAAGACATACTAACGTTCAAACTAGTGTTGATTTTGAGGATGAATCTACAAAAAATCCAACATCGAATGGTGACGCAAGAACAGAGCTAGTTACTGAATCAGATGGTAAAATTAATTATTCTCAAAACGATGATGTAGCAAAGAATGCTGATGCGGATTTTGATACGGACAGAATGGAAGATAATTTTACCGAATATTTTCAAATGTTTGACGAAACGACTTCTTACAGTGACTCTTTCGTCAATTCGTCTCGATTGGATGAAAATTATTTAGACGCCGCAAATTACGGTATGATGAAGATGAATGAACTGTACGTTGTTCAGGAGCCGAAACTGTATCAAATGGGTCAGTACAACATAAACCATTAATTTGTTTGTATTCTTATAGACTTTTTATAACTTTATGTCTCTGTTGCAGGACTTGTGTTGGATAAAGACGATCCAGCGCGATATGTGGCAGCATTCAACTGGCAATCTGAAGAAGCGAAGAATATTTCCAAGTTCGGATATGCTTCAGTACAGGCCTACATGTATCTACATGACAGGTGAGTTCATAATAATTTTATCGATTTTTATACCAATTTTCTTATTCTGTCTAAAGTAAACAAGTCAGAATGAACAACGCCTTTCCCATCTAGCGTTCATGAAGTGTCTTGTCATTTGATCAAAAAACGGATCATTAATGTCTTGATCATGAAAAATTTCGGCATATGTGCACAATGGCATGATCTTGGACCTGTAAATATTCGCATGTTACACCCTCTTCCAAACTTAAACCCTATTATAAGTTTTTTCTCATACTTGTGTCACCCAGTCGCAAACTCTTCAGTGTTCTCCATGTGCCGTAGTGGAGAAAATGTTCTGGCCCCAAAACCTCCAACAGTACCTAAGGCTTAAAAAACCTTATGTATCTATATTGTGAAATATATTCATCACTTCTGTAGTTTTAATCGCCATTAAAATTTATTATTTGTCATTGCGAAATTGTAGCAAACGTACCTACCTACATTTAAGTAATTTGAATTCTTCACCTGGAGCTGGTTGGAAAAAATTGGTCTTAGCATTTAACCTGTCCTTTTTACCACTAATACGATTTATATAATATGTGCTTAGTGAAGGTGTACCTATTTTACTTTATTTTATTTATATTTTAACTAGTATATCTTATAGGTTATGTTCCTTGCTCTTTTAAAAGTCATTATTGCCAAGCAACAAATGGCAAGTTTTTTTTCTCCATTTTTGGTCGGATGAACAATGTCTTTGTTTTGAGTTTATATAGTTAGATAGGTCAATGTCAATGTCACAGAGCTACTGGTTTTGTTAATAATCTACTAGTTCTATTGGCGACTCCGCATCTTCATATTTCACGAATCGAGCTTTGCTGCGTGTTAAAGATATTGAAAGTGTATTTGCATTCATTTTGGGTGAACGCATATTCAAATGAATACTTAACTGGTTTATTTTTCAGGTTCCATAGGTACATATACCACAATACGCTCGATTCTATTTGAATTTTAGTGTGCACTAACTAAAATATGTCATTGTAAGAACGTTCCAATTTTAATAAGTGCACATTGGTATTCTATAAAAATTAAGAACGTTCCAATTTTAATAAGTGCACATTGGTATTCTATAAAAATTAAGAACGTTCCAATTTTAATAAGTGCACATTGGTATTCTATAAAAATTAAGAACGTTCCAATTTTAATAAGTGCACATTGGTATTCTATAAAAATTAAGAACGTTCCAATTTTAATAAGTGCACATTGGTATTCTATAAAAATTAAGAACGTTCCTAATTAGACTAATATTCAAATTAGTTCATTTTAATTCATGTGAACTTAATTCTTAACTTTTGGAACGTTCTTATTTTTAGTTCGAACTAAAACCACAATAGGGGGTAGTAAGAGTTCACTTCAGATTAATTTGAAAATAAAATATATATGTACTATATCTGTTAATTAATTATATATTTTGTTGATACACAAACACAACTAAATACTGAGATTTCTCACAAGAATAAAGTGTGTACTTATTTATAATGAATGAAGAAAAATAGCGAATAAAATCTTACATAAGTTGTACAAAGTGTTATTACGCAAAAAAAACTTTCACTCTATTAAAAGCAATGAAGAAGTAAATGAGGAGGTAATTAAATTAAAACAAGAGATGAATGCAGGTCTACCGTTTTCATTATATTATTATACACTCAGCTTTATTATCTCTCTGTGTTTTTTTCTCACGACGAAATCTCAAACAAATTGTTTTAATCAGCCACCGTTTTAAATTGTCGTAACTAAAAAGTTGATATCTGAAAAAAAACAAGATGCAATAATCTACACAATTTTTACCTGCTAGCTTTCCCGAGATACCTTGTCCTGTGTTCCTAACTATGAGTATTGAATTCGAATTTGTATAATAATAAGCATCTTACCTTTTAACCATCAATGTAATTAAGATCGATGCATTTCTTTCAAACCATATAAGTAGGTATTTTCCATCGATATTCTGCCAATCGCACCAACTATCAAATAGGTAACTGATAGTTTATTTTTATTTTATTTTATTTATTAAATATGATATTCCCCCCTTCAAAAATGCATAGGCATTTGTGTGAAGGTGAGGAGATACATAACTCTAAGTAGTAGTAGTAATAAATATCATTTTAAAACATTACCTTATACTTAGCAAGGGCATTTCCTTCTCTCTAACTGACATTTCAAATTCGTCATGCAAATAACGCATGTGCGCATGCGCGACCGCGACATTTGAACATTTTATGTTGCTCTGTAAAATATTAATTATTTTTTCGCAAAATACATCACTTCTTCGGTATAGGTCGCGTTTTTTACGTTTTTCATCGTCACAAACTACACAAGAAAGTGAAGAAACATCTTTAACGAAGACACGGCACAGTTTCGGAATTATTTTTCTGCCGGGACTATTGTTGCATATCAGCTGTTCACATACACATCTTTGTAAGGTACGAAAATTTACTTAATCACTGGAATAATTCCACCACAGTCAATCATCTCACAACTATAATATTGCTTCATAACATTTATCTAACGCAAATTACTCCGCCAAGATGAAATGTGCTAGATGCAACAAGCTAACAAGCTCAGTTGATTCGGTGACATGCAAAACTTGTAAGACCGAGTACCATTGCGTATGTGTCAACACATCGGACTCCATCAATATGACCAGAGGACGCGTTGCAACATGGAGATGTTCACCGTGCAGGGAGGGTCGTGAACGACAAGATATCTCTCTGAACTACGACGATGTCCCTCTTCCCGGTTCTGCTAGGAAGACAAATGTAAACAACAGCCGCCATGACAGTTCAAACGATATGTCATATATTCCACCAATAACAACAATTCTGTCCATAGACAATAATTTGACCACCGACAACGATATTCCCAAAAAGACGTCAGTTCCACCAACTACACTTAACGAGTGTGGTTTAAGTGAGGATGTCACTAGGTACATTGAATCGAGACTTGCCCAATTTTTCGACAAATTAACAACAAGATTCGACGCAATGCTTAATAAAATGGAGGAAAAATATGGCGACATAATTGATTCGATGAATTTTTGTTCCAAAAGGGTGGATGAGTGCGAAACGCTAATTAAGAAGGTTAATAGTGATTTTAACCTCCTCAAAAAAGAAAATGAGAACCTGCAGTCACGTATCTGCTCCCTTGAAAATCACGTTGAAGATGCTGAACAGCGTGCCAGAATTCTGAACTTGGAAATTCAAAACGTCACAGAGCGTAAAGGGGAGAATTTGGTTAACATAATATCTGCCTTGGCCAATAAAATCGGTGTCCCACTCCTCAAAGAAGATATAGCCACTGTTCATAGAATTTCACACGGGGTAGCAGCGAACAATCGCCCAAAAAACATTATCCTCAAGTTCACGAAGCAGAGCCTCCGCGACGCTTTTTTAGCTGCGGCGCAGTTGAAGCGAGGCACTACAACAGACGATATCGGAATAGTGGACGGGGGTCGACGAGTCTATGTACAGGAACATCTCACACTCAAGAACAAGTTGCTCTTCAGGGAGGCGCGCGCAATGTCCAGATCAAGGAATTGGAAATTCACCTGGGTGAAAAACATGAAGATATATGTTCGCAAAGATGTCAACGAGCCTGCATTCGCAATTCGTTCAAAAAACGACATCCTAAAAATTGTTTAACTGTTCATGTAAGTATCAATCACAAATCCAACTACCTATATCCTAACCCTTCAATTCCCTTTTATTCCCATTACTTACTTGTCATTTTAGTAATCTACAGATTGCAGGCAAGACTGCGAATGCCTTTTTTGTTTGTATACTCAACCCATAGCTGCAACAATATAGTCTTTCATATATTACGGGCGCTTTAAAGATATATTACCAAAATTGTAGAGGCCTTAAGAGTAAAACCGGTGCTTTTAGATCAAGCCTGGCTGTCAACAGCTACGACATTGTGGTGCTTACAGAAACGTGGTTAAATTGCGGTATTCACGACGCCGAGTTGTTCGGAGACGACTATGTCGTTTTCCGTAAAGATAGGAATTTTGAAATGACGAATAAACGGGATGGTGGTGGTGTCCTGGTTGCAGTGTCGCATACATTTAACTGCCTGCGTTTGCCTCAGTGGGAGACGGCTTGTGAGGACTTGTTCATATCACTCTCCTTGGCCTCTGGGAAGCATAGTAAGATTAGTCTTGTTCTTTGTGTGGCATATTTTCCCCCATCGTCCCCTGTGTGCGACTATGAACTACACCTAAACAGAATCTCAGATAGACTAATACAAACAAATCGAAATAGTCATATTTGCATAATAGGCGATTACAACATTCCGTCCATTAAATGGACTAATCATGATAGTATGCCGTTTGGTAAAATTGAATCGCAGAGTGGTGTCACTGCCCAAGCCTTTACCGAGGCAATAGCGTTTTTAAACCTCAATCAATATAACCTGATACATAACAAAACAAATACAATCTTGGACATGGTACTGTCTGATCTGTTTTGTTGTGTGAGCAGATGCGACTTTCCCTTGGTGCCGGAGGATGGACATCATCCTTCCCTATTAGTTGACATCCCTCTTGTAGTAGAAACGAAACTTGACAAAAACGATAAACCGAAATATAATTACTTTAAATCTAACTTCAGCGAAATCAATAAAAAGCTCGGCGAAATAGATTGGAACGTTGTTCTTATGAATGGTGATGTGAACAGTGCGGTAGAAACATTCTATAGTATCTTTTTATCCATCATAGATCATTTTACACCGAAAAAAATTACAAAAACACGTAAATTCCCAATTTGGTACAGGAACCCGACGATTGCACTAGCGAAAAAGAAAAACAAATATTGGAATCTTTGGAAGAAATTCAAGAATCAACATGATTATGCTATATTTTCAATTTGTAGAGCTGAGCTAAAAACAGCACAAAAAAATGACCATGGTATTTACTTAAAAAATATTGAACAGTCCCTTCAGAAAAATATTAAACCTTTTTTTGCCTATGTGAATAATCTTAAATCTTCCAACAACTATCCCAAAAATATGCACTATAACGGTACTTATTCAAACGAGCCCGAGAAAATTGCAGATATGTTCAGTAGTTTTTTCCAATCGGTTTTCAATAAAGATTCATCTAGTAACCTTGAAACAGATGCCTATACACAGTCCAGTGCCTCTACCTCATTGTGCACGGTTAATATCACGAGTTTTGAAATATATAACAAACTTTATCATCTGGATGTAAACAAGGGTACTGGACCCGACGCGTTGTCACCGCTGATCCTCAAGCGTTGTGCTGCCCATCTCGCAAACCCACTGCGTATTATCTTTAATAGAAGCGTTTCGGAGGGCTGCTTTCCCAACATTTGGAAGACGGCTAACATCACGCCTATTCACAAATGTGGTAGCAGGGCGGATATTAGCAACTATCGACCTATTTCCATACTGTCACCTATCTCTAAGGTGTTCGAGGCAATACTTAAAGACCACTTGTTACACTTCTTGGAACCACACTTCCTGCCCGAGCAGCACGGCTTTATGAGACGTAAGTCGACTCTGACAAACCTGTTGATCTACTCTGACTTTTTGTTTGACTCCATGGACGCCCGTCTGCAGGTTGACTCCGTTTATACGGATTTTAAAAAAGCCTTCGATAAGGTCGATCACACTATACTGCTGCACAAGATGGCCTTTCATGGAGTCCATGGCGACCTCTTAAGACTGATTGAATCCTACTTGACTAATCGCCTAATGACGGTAGCATTAAATGGGTATAATTCTGATTGTGTGACGGTAACATCAGGAGTGCCTCAGGGGTCCGTTCTTGGTCCTCTGTTGTTCGCCGTGTTTATAAATGACATAAACAGTTGCTTTCTTAACTCTAAATTTTTACTTTTTGCTGACGACTTAAAAATTTTCCGTCGCATAAATAGTGAGACTGATGCGGTTAAACTTAACGAAGACCTGACAAGACTCTACGATTACTGTAATAAAAACAAACTAGAACTTAATTTGGCTAAATGTAACACTATAACATTCACCAAAAATAAAAACATCATTAAACACACATACATTATAAACGGCTACAAACTGACACACTTGTCCCAAATAAGGGACCTGGGGGTGATTTTTGACAGCAAATTACATTTTGACGCACATATTGAAGAAATGATGAAGAGTTGTAACATGACATTAGGATTTATCCTTAGAGCATCTTCTGACTTCAAAAATTACCAATCATTAGTGCAGCTGTTTACTACACTTATCCGATCCAAACTAGAATACTGCTCACCAATTTGGAATCCATTTTATGACAGATATATATCCATGATTGAAAAATTTCAGCGTAAGTTCGTTCGTATTGGCGAACGTAAATTTCGCGGCTTTGTATCGACAGGTTTGATGAGCCCCTATAAGAGACGTGAACTCATCGATGCTTGTATGCTGCATAAGATTTGTACATCTGTTGTAGACGTGCCCACATTGTTGGCCGATGTCGGTCTGTGCGTGCCGTCACAGAGACGGTATTTTAGACCGTTCCAAATTAACCGACACTTAACTAATGCAGGTTGTAGGAATCCACTGCATAGAATGAAGCGCAACTACAATGAAAATTATTCTGACATTGACATATTCGCGGCTACACCACATAGTTTTAGGAATTCTGTTCTTAGTGTACTACTCCATGATGAATGATTAGTTTTACAATTTTAATATCAATTAATTGTCACCCTTTTCCCTTCCTCTCCCATTCCTTTCCTCTATCCCTTCTTTGTGATTGATGCTTTGTTTATTTATTTGATTTAAACCTTGTATTTTTTCTATTTTTTATTGTTTTTTGACTGTTTATGGGTTAAGTTATTATTATTTAGATATATTGAGAAATTTTATTTTGGACTATTATTATTATTATTACTATTTTAATTGAGAGATCTTATTTTAGACTATTGTTGTTATTTATTTTTATTTTTTTTAATTTTTGACTTTGAAACACTCTTAGATCAATCATTGTAATTAATATGTGCACACATTTAAGTGGGGCATTACATTTATCATTTCATTTGTTTATCTTTTTTCTTTTTGTAGCCTAGATGTATATGTTTTGTCTGTTTGTTGTGCCATGAGAAATAAATAAATAAATAAATATAACATAATACAATATTCTTTTCAACTTTTCAATACAATACATTTTTAGAAAACATTTTCTTCATATAGGTTCCTGTCAATCTTTAATTTTATTTCAATTTTTCAAATTTGGTATAAAAGTTATATCCTTAAAATACTAAGGTTGCCTACTTATAATTTTCTTTGATTTTCTAATTTTCCACGCAACTTCCTTATTTTTTCTATCATAAGAACCTTCTCCTGATAAAAGACAACACGACAAAAAAAGAATAAGCGAAATCGGTCCAGCCGTTTAGGCGTGATGATCACATGTCATCAGACATCGGGAAATAGCTCTCCATTTTTATATATAAGAAGATTAATGTTTTTAAAATATTTGTAGCCTAGAACGCTAAGCCCCGATGAGACCCGGTATGTATAGAGGGTATTATTTTACTTCTGGTATCCCTAGTTTAGCCGTCTATAAAGGACATTAGGTGGTTATGTTTAAGTCTCCGAAACTCCTAATCATGAGAATTCTCGACATGTTCAATATGTCAAAAAATCCCATGTACCTACACAGCAAGTAGAAATTTAATAATAATTAATGAAATGTAGATTCATTATCGATAGGCTAAATTCCAGTTTAGGTATGAATCTTTATAGATGTTTGAAATATTTATCCTTAATGACCTGTCTCAGCTTGAATGCAACTGGTTGACTAGAATTTTTTTTTAATCTCGATAAAAAAACTTTCTATTGAAAAAATAGTATTTTTACTGGTACTTATCTACTTTTATTGGTACTGTAAATTTGCCAAAGATGTTTTACTTACAATTCTCTAGCAATGGTGAGATTATCGCCATAACCGATGATGTATTTGTTAAGGGAATCAACCTATTTTTATTAAAATAAAGGTAGTAAGAAGTGCATAAAAGTACGTAAATTCATTAAGGGAGTTTTTACAATGCGAACAATACGAAATCCAGTAGATTCATTTTAAAAATTTCCCAGATATTTAGTGATTTACGTGTTTCTACGATTGTTTATTCAATCAACCATAATAATGTCATGTCAAACTACTGATTGTCACAACCGTTACATCATTTTAAAACACTTGGTAACGATTACGCGTGCCTACCCAAACAAACAATCGTACCTACGTTATAAAAATTCACGATAGTTTATGGTAGAAGGAAAATTGATAAGCAGCCATTTTGACAAATATGTTCCCATAATTTTATTATTGTCTATGGAACCTACCTTCTATGTTATAACAATATTTTATCTTTGTTTTGCTGTTATTATTATTTCTATTGTCCATGGACAATCGCTGATGCACATGCGTAAGTACTGAACAGTGAAAATTGATTGTAAAAAATATAATCACATCACATCAACGGCTTCTAGGTGTTTTTTTAACTCATTTGTTATGTTGAAAAGATATTTAATGATTTCTCACCATTTTTATTGTTCGCTTAAAACAAGCTATAGGTACTTAATGCTTTCCTTTACAAATAAGTTTCAATGAGTATTAATGATTTGGCTTCATCATTCTTTTCGGATGTAATGCCATATAAAAAAAATATCAATGATAGAATAATTGTAGAAAATAATTTCGATGTTTCCCATATCATGTTTCCTCATTGATGTGCTCATGCGGAATGGCGTTGACAGCATGTAAACAAACATTCCGCGAATTTTGCGTGAGGCAAATCATAAGCTCTTCATATTTATGTGGTAGTTATCTCAAAAAGAGTACAGAGAAACTTGACAAAAACTTAGAAAGGTGTAGGTAAATGTGTGAAAACTATATTGATAATAATTAGATAACTGTTATATAAAACTGTTTACCTACTAGATCGCAAACGATGAACATACCTATGTATTAGAAAAATCACAGATGATAATAATAGTGTGGTGAAAGTTCATGTACCTATTAAATTCGAGTATATATTCGAATATTATTATAACATGTGTTTAACAACATGTTATAAAAACATTATTTGTCAAAATTTCTTTAGGTGCCTATAAAGAACAAAAATATGAATAATATTTAAATGCAAAAAATAAGTGTAGGAATGTGACATGGAATCATGGAACATGATATTATATCATGTTCCTTAAGCAATTGAACAAAATAACTTGGTATTATACCAAGTTATTTTGTTCAATTACTTAAGATCCTTCTTCAAGAATAATCAAAGTTAGAGATGAGCTAACTATTCGGCATCATTCAAAGTTACACGTTACATGTTTGCGGCGCAAGTGAGTACGAAGCCTTAAAACGAAAATATATTTTTGAGAATCACTTCTGGCTCATTTGTAAGCCTGGCATAAAATTAAGATAAAAAAATACCATGTAATGACTTGTATTTTGGCTTAGTGACTTTTAAGTAGTTTTGCCAATGCCCTGGGTTTTCATCTATAAATCATGTCAGCTGGATCTTTTTCAAACTTTTACTGGATTTTTTTTAACCTGAGTCACTGCTTGCTAAAAGAATTATTCATTGCTAGATGAGAGAAAAAAGAACATGAATTTAATCACTAGCCCCTTCGTTAACGTTGTATTGTTTTTGTCTAGTTAATGAGTGCAGCTAACTTCACAATGTAACGACTGCAACTGTACTCAGATGCACAATTACCCGTGTAATCACACCGTCATTACAGCGTTGACATTTCTATGTATGAGCACACAGCTTACACAATTAGATTTCTCATAATTTTCTTCCAACTAATCGTGTACTAAAAATTTTATCAGTGTACTATACCAATTATTGTTGTGCGCACTTTATATAACAAAACTCTCATCTCTCATGCCTCCGTCACATCAAACAAAAGTTATGATTTCGCAGATACAAGTCATATTAACGTATGGATTTTCTCACGATTTTCACAAATACGCACAACGCAATCGCTTATATAATGCCACCTACAAATAATATGAGATTAAATACGAAAATTATAACCATACTATAGTAACCATGTATGTTCATTATTTTGTTCGTTCCTCCTCTTTTTATTCTTACCGCACCCATAGTGGCTAATCGTCGCCGACGTTTTTTAACTTATTACATTTCAATGTTGTAGAATTCCGAACATATCCTTTATTATCATTTCAATACTGTATTTTGTTTGGTACGAAAGTTACGGGTTCACTCGTTCAAATAAACAGGAACCAGGAACCTATTATCTATATTTCTAGAGAATGACAAAAATTTAAAACTTTTTGTGCAATTAAAGGCTGGTAGCTACACTTTCGTCCAATAAAAACGCTTGCAGTCAGATGTCATGTGTGATAATCGGGTATAACCCGCCTTTTAATTATTTTGTAAAAAAAAGTATCAAATTGGTGTACGTTTTGGTCATTCTCTCCAGAAATAAAGTGTATGGGAGCATCCAAAGGGCTTATCCTATTATAGTAGATAAATAATACCTAAGCGATTAAAATCAAAACTTATCGCGTAAGAATTCTCCAACATACAATAAGTACATAGGTAGGTACATATTATCTAATCTTACCTAAACTCTTTTTAAGACCCCGGTTAGGAGCATTAATTTATTTTTACTCAGGTATCTTTCGGTTCATCTCAACACCTAATATTCAACCTAAAATTCTATTAGTCTAGTTGCTGTTAAAAAAAAATCCTTTAAATAACGTTGAATTAAATTTCTATTTTGGAAGACTATCTATTTTTGAACTTTCATTTGCTTATGTTAAACTCTTAGCTTTGTTTGGAAGGAACGGGAAACATTATGGAAGATTTATTTCTGAAGAAGGGTTCGGGGTTCTGACCCTGAGAAATAATTAGGTATTGTCACTCGAAATTTTTAGCATGTTTCCAGGAACTAGTGGTCGACCAGTGCTCGCAATTCGATCATAACTAATTAAGATTATAAGTTTGAACATTATTAAGGTTTCATTGTCGAAGACTGAGCGAGAGCTATTTAAAAAATTTCTTTCAAAAACAATAATATTATGAATACGTCAAACTTGAAATGTTGATAAGTTTTTTTTTCTTCTAGATTACCGGCGTGATTGGTTTTTTATATTATTACTAGCTGACACGTCGAACTTTGTATCGAAATAAATAATATGGGTACTCTAGGTTTTATACAACAGAGCTCAAATTCGTTTTTTTAGTTATTTAATACGAATGACTATTTACTGGCATTAGCAAAACCTGCATACCACGCTGCATTCATTGGGTCTGAGTTTATTTTTTCATCAAAAACTTTTAAGCTATGTTAATATGGTGTGGGAGGAAGTCATCATTGCGCAAGATCGAGTGCAATGGAGAGTTCTTATTGCTTCATCTTGCTCCTGAATGGAGTTCAAAAGGAGTTTTAATTTTGATTGATTTGATGTTAATATGTTAAAAAAAGAATTTAGGTTTGTCATTATATTCGATATTTTAATAGTTATTTTGCTCAGTTAAAATAATATTGATTGATTGATCAAATTACGATTAAGGAATATCTCCGTACCGATTCAAAATACGCATTGAGGTGTCAATGGTTTTTTTACCCATCACGCTGATTCCCGAAGGAGGTAGGCAGAGAGTATGGACTTCCATTCTTTCCAATCCAAACTCATTCGCTTCCTCCAAACGCATAACATTCCGCATACATGCTCATAAATTTCTTTTGCTTCTGACTTGGCCCTCCTGTAAGACGGCAACGATATGGTCGGTCTATGTCATTCGAGGTCGGCCTCGTCTGCGTGCACCCATTCTTTCAGATTCATATATCCCTTTCGTCATTCTCTCTTCGTTCATTTTCTTTACATGCCCGAACCTCCTTTCTTTATTCACTTTCATTCTAGTCACTACACTAACATCCACTCCACATTCCTTTCTAATATTATCATTCTTCATCTTATCAATCAGTCTCTTTCCGCATATCCTACGCAGTGATCTCATTTCCACAGCATTTATTCCAACTTCCAAATTGTTCGTCCATGTCCAAGTTTCACTCCCATAAATCAGAGATGGTATCAGGATTGCATTGTGCATCAACTGTGGTTTAAAGAGAGACCTTCTTAGAGGTCTTAGTGCACCGCCAACCCTTCTCCCAGCCAATTTCCTTCTTTTGAACAATCATGTTTTAGTTTGTTTTTTTTTTTCAATTAAGTTTATTATCAGTATTCGTTGTCAATCATATAAACAATTCAGTTTACTGGAGTTTTTATAAATCTCTGTAAACAAACAAAAAAATATTCTACTTGTTCTTCATTATACCTAATCATGTATTCATTGTGTTAAAACTTACCTAAACTCCTTATAAAATGAACTTCAATTAAGTATAACTCCTTAATAGCAATGTTATGTATACGATTTTGTTTGCTGACGGTTTTAAAAATCTCTGTAAATAAAGAAAATTTTCGAAACTCCTTACGCTTCATTACAATACTGTAGGTATTCCTTGTATTAAAACTTGCCAAAACTTCTTATAAAAATTAACTGCAATGAATATAATATGGCTTATCCAATCAATCTTTTTCATACGGTATATTTTACATTCGCCTTCTATTAATCGCAACAACAATCAATCCACTGATAGTTCTTTCAAATGTTAATTAATTAAAATTCAAAGGTAGACCAAATTATTTGGCAAAAAGTACTAAAAAGATTTACTTTCTGTGTTTTCAATAATTTTCTAATTTTCCATACAATTTTTTTTCTATTTCAACCTTCTCCGGGTAAAAGCCTACACGACAAAAAAAGAATTAGCGAAATCGGTACAGCCGTTTAGGCGCGATGCGTTGACATCGGGAAATAGCTCTCCATTTTTATAGTTTTCATAAATTATCTAATTTTCCATGCATTTTTCTAAATTTTTTTCTTCTAAAAGGACACTCTCCTGATAAAAGCCTACACGACAAAAAAAGAATTAGCGAAATCGGTCCAGCCGTTAAGGCGTCATCCGATGACCACGCGAAATAGCTCTCCATTTTTATATATAAGATTCAACACAAAAGTATTCATCTATTCTCAATTTGACCACAGATAAACAAAATGATTTGTGTTAAATTAATGTCAAATACATCGAAGTGTGAGTGAGTATGAAATACATAACATTACAATAGTGTGCGTAATGTTTTTTTAATCGATTCAATATATTATTTTTTATGCATGATTTATAAAAAATATTAGCATTCGCCACTCCTCTATATAAACTATAAGTGTGCGAAATTTCATACTCCTCCGTCCGCGCAATTTTCGTAAAAATAGTCACAAAGTTTTACCTTCACGTATTAATATATGGATCTATCAGCATCTTTGATAAAATATTTAATATTTTTTTTATATTTTTATCAATTGCGAACCCGCGAAAAGTTCAACGAATAAATAATTGTCATTTTATCACTTACTTTTTTATAATATTATTATTATACAAAGAGAATCGTGTGTTGCTTGAAATGTAATACAGACCTAGCAGCTTTCACCGGTCCACGGATCGCATCCCGCGCACGTCAACTTTCTTCTCTATTCTTGTTTTTCGGCCAATAATGGCCCACTTTAATACCTCACTACGAACATTTTAATAATATATTTTTTTTATATTTGCCTAGTTGCACTATTGCGGTTGACAATTAAAATACCCACATACGTACCCCCTTATTGACCCCACATAGGGGCATTGGGAGGCAAAAAGAGCTCTCCACTACGCTGGATTTCGCGCAGCTTCGATGACCTCCTCCCACACCATATCCAGATCCCTCAGCTCAGCCTCGAAGAAACGGATCGCGGTATGAGAGGGTGAAATAATAAAATAGGAATTGCACTAACCAAAACTTCTAAGCGGAAAAAGAATTTCATCACCGCTCCAGCGTAACTTTTCTCTAAACTACTAAACGTCAACTCAACAGATCCTTTAATGGAAGGTTCTTGGTGGCAGTCCGTTTAAAATAGATCGGTATATGTAGGTCTCGCTTCCTTTAGAAGATATCTGCATCTCCCTTCTTCAGCTCCGTCCAACCATCTCAATATAGATAATATTATCTCGGCAATTCTCCGCGATAGCGTCATAGCGTGCATCGACCGACACCTGATTGAGAGATCTTTTCATCGCACTCAGTGAAAAGGCATGCTGTTATGCTGAGTGCGATCATCTTTATTAAAGTAAAATAAAAATAAATAAAAATCTCAGGTTCGAATTCCCGCTGTTTTTGTCGAATTCGTTTTTTTTTTTAAATTTTGAATGTAAACCACATTCAGTATTTTAAATATGTGGGACGCTTGGAAGAGTGCCTTCATATGATCTCTATACAATATGTATCACACATGATCCAGAGCTGGTGGGTTCGATCCCCTGTGATCCTCAGTGTCTCGAATATTTGTTTCATTTTTTAAAATGGTTTTTCGGAGGCACTCTTCTAAAGCGCCCCGATATTTAAAATACTGAATGAATGTGATTTAAAAAATAAGAGTTTTCCAAAACTAGTACAGCAGGAAATCGAAACCGAGATCTCTCAGTCAGGTGTCGATTGATGCCGATTATAGCGGTATTACGGATACAATACGATTTTTATTTTTTAAATATATATCGCTGAGGATTGCCTACAGTGAAGGAGTAAGTGTATCGGTTTATTATACGTATGTGTTGTAGCTATTTAATAACAATCAATTTACTACGGTTGTGTGAAAGTCCCTGTACCTACCTGTATGTATTGTTGGTACAACTTAGCGATCACTTTCGTTTCAGAGCAATGTGCCGGTATAATCAGTGTGTTATTTAAATGGAAAGGTCACACAATTCACAGTGTATCCACCAGCCTGCCTATGATACGGATCACATCTTCTAGTCGCAGAAGGTTTCTGAAGACGCCAGAACAACACAGCCTGGTGCACAGCAGAAGTGAAAGCTTTTTAATCTCGGTTGAAGATGAAGGCAGTTGAGAGAAAGCACCTAACACTTGTATACTTGTTATTTTAATAAATCCGTATATGTAGGTACCTACAATATTTAAATAAGATTATGTATTTTAAGCTGACAGTAAACGTATCTAACTATTGATTAGTTTGTAGTTGATGTCTGTAGTTAGGTACCACCATTATACGTAGTCTGCTAAGCTCTATCAGCTTCCGTTATATCAAAAGAAATATTATTACTTGTAAACTCTACATTGGCCAAAATCACTCGACTTAGGTTGGAAGGTCTCAGAAAAAAACATTAACCAAATTTTCAATCAAGTTATTTAAAATACTTGCAAGATTTTTAAATTGACTTTAAAATTAAAAATAAATTATTACTTATTTTACTCTTTACTTAGCAAACAAACACATAGGAATTACAAACATATGAAACATATTATGATAATTTTTGACGCCCTTCTTACCCGTTCAATCTTAAAGACTGTCAACTCGTAATGTAAAAAATACCCTTTCGGAAGTGAAAAAAGGAAACTTTTGTTGAAAAGTTGACGCCATGAGATCGGAAGCGAATGCATTGTCCTAATAGAGAGGAGACGGAGATAGACGGGGTAGGTATGGGTTAACGATGACGTATGACATAATAATATGTTCAAAAATAGTGCAGAGCTAAGGGAATTTGACATGGTGTGTAAGATCACAGAAGAAAAATTTATAATAAAATTAATTAAAGATACTTAATATGATGCCGGCATCTATTAAGGAATGCAAAAGTAAAAATATTAAATTAGTCAAGGAATGGTTAATGAAGTGTGGGTTTTTGTATAGGTAGTTATTAGTTGTTAAACTAAGAAATGAATTTAATTTTAGGTTATTTTAATGTAGTATATGATTGAGTTTACATTCTAACATGAACATAGAAAGAGAACACGCCGACAAATCTTTAAGATTTGGCGTGACTCAATTTGTTGTATTTGTAAATATTTATTTGTTTATATTTAAATAAAAAAAATTGATTGATTAAGAAACAAAGTAAAACTAATTAAAGCTTAGTGTGTTTAGAAAGACATTATCGACTAAAGTAAGTAATTTGAAACAAACAAAGTAGATCATTGAGAACAGGTGAATACCGTTTACGTTGCATCGCATTTCTACTAATGAACGACCAATCAATAGATACGGCAGCGCATAGAAAGCAGTAGATAGGTACATAGGTCTAATTAATAAGATGAAAATTGGTAAAAGTGTGTCTGACAGATGCGAATTAATAGAGCGTGCTTCATACACTGATGTGTCTTATCATGGACAGGGGCGCTCATCCACGTTTTCCTCTACGTTACCACTAGGTAACTCATATTGAGACAATGTCACTAAGCAAAACAATAAACTACCTACTAGTGGTCGACCAGTGCTCGAAATTCGACCATAACTTATTTAAATTTGAACATTATTAAGGTTCCATTGTCAAAGAATGAGCGAGCGCTATTTCAAATTTTTCTTTAAAAAAATACATGGATAAGTACCTACCTACTTCAAATTGAAATTATTAAAGACAAAAAATATTAATCTATTCTCAATATATATCCCGCCATTTCAAGCTCCATGCACCTTCCATTTCAATATACCGCTTTCAAAAAGCTTTCTGCTCCCATTATAAGGCGCTTTTCATTTTACATTTGTTTCTATGAAGTCGATCGATATTATTTAGAAGGAGTCTGTGGAAGTGTGTATGAATATCAAATACATAACATTACAGTTGTGTTTGTAATTTTTTTTAATGATTTAATCTATTTTTAAGCATAATTTAAAAAATATATTAGCATTCGCCACTCCTTCTCTATATAAACTATAAGTGTGCGAAATTTCATACTACTCCGTCCGCGAAATTTTCGTAAAAAACGTTACAAATTTTTTTCCTATAAACTATTTTTAATTCAAGACCGCGTAATCGGTAAATGTCGTATCACCTCCATCAAGTAGGTATACTTAATTTCGAGTAGGTAACTCATAACATATAAAAATAACGATCCTATTTTTGTGACACATCTGACAGGCAGGAAGACTTTGTTTGAAAAAACAAAAATGTTATTCTTCTTTTTTCTTCTCATTTTTTCCATATTTTCTCAACGTTTCAAAATACCCTGAGCTTATACGAATATTTCGAAACAAAAAATATCCGAATCGGTGCAGCCGTTCTCGAGTTTTAGTGAGACATAGGCACAGCTTATCATTTTTATACATAAGATAACAAAGTATGAGTATTTGCACAACTTTTGGGTAAGGCACCTAACCATATTGTAAAATTTACATAATTTTCACTATCGTTCTTTTATGACAAGAGCGCTAATTTAATTTTAAGGTTCACTAATTATTACGGAGATTTCAACACCTACATATTATTATTATTTCATGTAAAAACTAACAAATTATTTATGCAAATATCACATTTATTGCTTTCTCTATGGCTTAATTTAACAACAAACGTCAATTTAATAAATAAATTAAAAAAAAAAAACAATTTTCTTTTTTGAGATTTGCAAACTCAAATTTTGCATGGTGATGGTTGAAAACGGGGATCGAACCCATGAACTTCAGTACATATATCGACTACCAACCACTTGCTCAAAAGGTTGTCAACAACAAACTTTATACTTAGGGATAAACAGAAGTTTAACGAAATGATCGACAATTTCAGGGGTCTTAAATTCTGAAAAGACAGTCTTAACAATGATCTCTATTGAATCAAAAATATCATTAAATTCCATTTCTGGAGAGAACGACCAAAAAATATACCTACGATATAAAAATCTTCTTTGCGCAATAAAAGACTTGTCGTTGCACTTTCGTCCAATAAAAATGCTTTTCAGATAGATTTAAAAGATGGGTGTGTGACAATTAGTGGTTGTGGCCCACCTTTATTTGTTCAAAAAGTTTCAAATTTTTATACAATTTTTTTGTCATTCTCTCTTAAATCAAATATTTTTTTATTTGAATAATTCTCTATTTTATTCATAAAGGAGATAACTTCCCTTAAAATGCCTTAACTTTGGCAGGTGGTATGATTCTGAAAACAACCCAATCCTTTGCCCCTTCGCTGGACTCGGGTTTCTAAAGATTTCTTTCGTTACTAAGAAAAAGCGAAGAAGATTGATTATTACTATGATTGTAATTTCTAATGTTTTTAAATGCCTCTTAGATGGAGGTAATGGAAAAAACTGGTAAAATGCTGATAAGGCATTTAGGAAACTAGAAAACTTAGGAAACCCGATTGCTGTTACCGTTAAATAATTATCTATGTAACTATACCAATGAAGGAAGTTGTTTACATTGGTGTAGGTACATAATTTGACGGATACTAATTAAGTTGGTGTAAAGAGGCTTTCGTACTTACTGGTCATAAATATGAAAACTTGACATTGGCCAGTAGAAACCAATTAGAATGTCTAACAACATTAAAAATACTGCAGAAAGCGAAAGTAAACGTCACTATAAGTTAATGGAGAATCGCATCCGACCACGGCGCAGTTCCATGGGCCGCTAACAGCCGTACCAACCAAGCAGTAATGCACAAACCGCAGAATAACCGTGAACTTGAGCGGAGGCGCACACGTGAAAGTGGCTCAGACAACTTTACATAGCCCCCTACCCTGACTACCAGTTCTTTATATTGAAAGTAACCAAAAATCGTAAGATACGGGCTAAAAAAAGAATCAAAACAAAATGTTATAACCGCCTACTTATTCATAGACAAATTAATGTCACAGCCATAAACCAGAGATAATAATTTCTCCAATGCGACTATTCAATTAGATGGCCGCTCGAAAATAAAAGTGACGTTTTTATTTTTCAAGTTTTTACACGAATTTAGTGGACAGTAAAATGTTAATAATACTATTAACCACCTAAATTCCGATCTAAAAGACCGTAGCACAGTCATTCTTTTATGTCTATATACTAATGATTTTCTCTTTCGTAAATTTATATTGTCACCCAGTTAACTGTCAGATGGAAACACTCTGCAAATTGCAAATCATTTATTAATTCTTATGGTTTTTGTCTCTGTTGTGTCGTGATTCTTCCAATCTAACCAAGAAGATGAGAGCTCTTCTAAATAGTTGAGTGAACCCTTATTTTTTAGGTTTAAGTAAATAGAAGAATCGCAAAGGGCATGTGTGAGGATACACGGATGCTAAACGTATAATGAAGTAGTTATGCTAATGAAAGAAGCAAAAAAAAGTGTGTATTGATAGAAAAGAATGGGATCTTTTTTCTCTGCCTACCCCATAAAGAACACTGGTTGAAAAATGATCGCCTGTCTCAGAAGTCATAAAGTAAACATAGAGATACCTATAGGTACTTACCAAAATCGTTGGCCAGCACAAGAGAAGAAATTGTCCTACGTGGGCACATATTTCGCAACAGAAATTAATACAAGCTACCTACTTCACCCTGGGAAAATTGATGGACTTCTAAAAAACCAGTCTATGGAGTGGAAAAACTCTTCCGGACCTTTGAGAAGAAAAATAATACTAGAGAAATAATGTGCTACTGCTCATGGTCCCAACGTTACTGCTGTTAAACTCATACAAACTATGACGTTTATCGGTAGTGGTGTGTGACATTCGATTTTTTATTTTAATATTTTAGCGTTAACACAGAGGAATTTTATGTTTTTATCATATAATTAGATAAAGAAAGTACCTTGGGCCGGTACCGTGGGCTTTGTTGTGTTGTCTTGTGCTTGTGGATGAAAGTAAAATGAATTATTATTGATTATTTATCTTCAGTCACGTGACTGTTGAATAAAGGAACCAATTTTCGGTCAGGACTTTTAGGCCTGATGTTATTACATAGTTGGATTTTCTTCTTCCCAATCTCTCAGAGTATTCAAGTACAACTAACCGCATTTTCATGGGATCTTCATAGAAATATTCCAGTAAACACAGATAGCCATATTTTGAAAACCAAATTGGTTAAGTAAATCTAATGTTGCATGAAATCGAAGTATTACGGTATCGAAATGTATTATATAAGAAGTAATCTATAATAGATTACTGCTTAAACCTTCTTATTTTGGTCTGTTAAGCAATGGGAAGCTAGTCTAGAACCTGAAAAATAATCTACTGCTCAAGCCTGACTATCCGAATCAACAACGTAAAGGAAAACGGGTATCACCTAGTTTTAAATATAATGCAATCGTTGGACTGGAGTTTTTCCGAGCAGAAGAGAGAAAAGTTAATTGAAGATGAAAATGTAGAAAAATCAATAAGCTACGCCGACTATACTGGACTTACCGTGAACGTTGTAGGCAGTGGTGTAACTTTAGGGAGACACTGCTGGCAAAATGCCCCCGGCCCAATAACCTTTTTTTTTGTTTTACTTTAGAAGTAATTACGTATATTTTAAATTACATATTTTTAAAGTTCTTATTTAAAAACAATTAAATTAGGACACAACAAAAAAATATTAAATTTCTAAACAAAAGATGTCGATCAATTTTGGAATGCATTCATTATTGGTAGCTTTATTTTTTGTCGCGGTACATTGGTGACCCAAGTGAGCTTATGAGAATAAAGGAATTTCCCAAAAACTATGTAAGTACTTTTTTCGATGCGCTGCAGCAAAGGCTAAATCATCTACACTTTCAGTGTTGAAGTTTCAGTGTTCAAGAATCCGGGATTTCTATTTTTTTTTTTACTCGCAGAGGGCTCTGCTGCGCATTCTTTATTTTTGTTCGGATTTTTTTTTCTGTTTGTATCTACTTCAAAACTAATATTTTTATGTCAATACGTACCTAATATTGAAAAAGAAATATTACTAGCTGACTAACTGACTGTTTTAAGCCATATATTTCCATCTGTATTCTGTCAATCGCAACAGCAAACTTTCATACAATGACAGTTTCTGTCAAATGCTTATTTAATTTCAAAATTAGAATTAAATTGTATAGAAAAAAGCACTAAGAAGGTTATCTATTTACTTTAAGTTTTTAAAAAAAAAATATTGTGGCGCGCAACTTTTTCTTTTTTTCTTTTATAAGTACCATGAAAGTAGCAAACATTACAAAATAGAATAAGCGAAATTGGTGCAGCCACGTGGTTAATGCGATGATCACGGGGAAATAGAGCTCCATTTTTATTTATAGAGATTTAGGTACCCAAATAAGCAGTCATCTAAATAGAGATTTCAAATTAGTGGAACAAATTGTAGAGAAAAATATCAATAGGTATACAAATGTGAGATACCTACCTACCTACGTTTGTTTTTAGTTTAATCCGTTGTGTAAAAAATAATATATTGATCTTAATTCAAAACTAGCATCAGCCCAAGATGAACAACTTCAGCTCCACCATATATATTCCCAACGCTAACTTTCATCAAGAGGCGATTGAACGAAGCTGCCACCGAGTTACGCAGATACAATCTACAAGACGAGTAGTGGTAGACATAACAAATGATAATATGAAAGGTTTCGCGCTTGAAACGTTGATGTCTCTCGTATAGGAGTGGTGCCGCTCGTACCTAACCATATTTAATGAAATGCTTCGATTTCAACTTCATCAGTAGATAACAGTGTGCCGAGGAGTTGGCTCGTGTGTTTTGGTTCAGCGTGTCTTATAATAAAAACCGAGTTGTGTTCGTGATGTTTTGCACTCATAATAAATCGTAGCTGATAATCTGAATGTGTCTGGAATTATAATATCGGTGAGTTATGTTTCAGGATTATCTCATTAAGGATAACAGGAGAGATTGTGTAAGAATAAAAAACGGTTTAATTATAAAATATTCATACAATTTTGACGTGCGTTCTGTAGGTACAAATAATAATATTTACCTACAGTAGTTACTTCAGGGTTAATCACGAAAAAAAAGTTTAGAACTATATAGTCAAATGCTACAAATCACTGGATATCGGGTGGATTACCTTTTTTTAAAAAAAAAAAAAAAAAAAACAGTCAAATATTTGAAACTTAAGGGTTCTTTGCACCTACGAGGCTGATTTTTGTTTTATTGTAATAAGTATAAATCATTTATGATTCTTTGATACATTATATTTTTGTTGGAAAATTGGCGAAAGTGGTCGACGAGTAGGTACTCGATATTCGACCTTATCTTATTTAAATTATAAGTTTAAACGTAAGGTTCCATCCGTTGTCAAAGACTGAGCGAGCGCTATTTCAAAATAATTTTCTTTGAAAAACAATGACATGAATATAATATGTAGGTACGTCAAATTTGAAATTTTGATATGTACAAAGTTTTTTATCTATTATTACTAAAGACCAACAATATTATTCTATTCTCAATTTCAATCCCTCCATTTCCAACTCGACCTTCCATTTGAATATACCGCTTTCAAAAAGCTTTCTGCGCCCATTATGAGGCGCTTTTCATTTTACGTTGATGATTTTGAAGTAGGTAGTCTGTGGAAAGGTGTGTGAGTATTAAATTCATAACATTACAGTAGTGTTTGTTATGTTTTTTTTACTGATTTAATCTCTTTTTATGCATAATTTAAAAAAAAAATTAGAATTCGCCACTCCTTCTCCAGATTACCTATACGTGTGTGAAATTTCATACTCCTCCGTTCGCGCAATTTCCGAAAAATAGGCACAAAGTTTTCCTTCAAGTATTGTTATATAGATTATACAAAAATTAATGCCCTGGAACATATTGGGTGGTGGATCCTGGAATGTACATATTATGGTATTCTGAATAAATGAAAAGTTATCTAAGTATTTAAATACGTATAATTAGAGACAGCAAAATAATATTTGAGCAAATAAAAATATTCACGAAATGTGTAGTTTCAACTTTTATTAGAAAAAAGAACGGTGCAATATTTTTTTTCGATTTTTAAATTAATTTAAATATATTCTAAACTTTACAACTCCTTCCTCAAATTCTATTATATATAGTAATACCTATTATTTTATAACATTATATTATTATATGCATCACATTATTATAAAAATTCTGATGGAATGGTAGATATTTCTTGTTTAGGTATCTGTTAATCTACGTATGTATTTTCATGAAAAATGTATCAAGATCTATATTTTTTTTTTTAATTTTAAACCATGGCTACTATAGGTACCTACAGTAAATCGCCCATTGGCAAGACTTTGTAATCCTTTTCTATTTTAAGATGGATTTTTACAGAATATTGTTTATCATTATCATGTTTTGGACTATTGTAACTAAAAATTTCTATTTTTATTTATTTATATTTTTAACTAAAAAAAACTTCAAATGTCACGAAAGTTAAAGGAAAACTAAGCTATTCATCAGGAACGGGCTTTATTGTTATTTATAATTTAATATAAATTATGATTTTAAACAACAAAATCACACGTTATCTATATAAAATCACAACATAAAAAACTAACCCACCTTTAAATCTATTATAAATTATTTAACCGAACTAACACACAAACATAATAATATAAATTCATTTGCTAACGTTTATATGATAATATACATATACCTACAAGTATATAAATTTCTTCGGTCCTTATTGTGTATTTAACTGAACTCCTTTTCAACGACTGATATTATGAAGTAGTATTGTGTATGTGAGAAGACTAATTCAAGAAGGGTTAAAATTTACAATTCGATACGTTAAATTTAAAAATTGTAATATTCCGACTCTGTGATTGGATATTCTTAATGATTGTAATGAAAAATAGAAATGCCCGAAGGTTTGGTTTTGACGTCTCCTGTTTTCCAATAGCTTTAGACAGAAAAACATAATATGTCGAATCAGCTAGTATTTGAGTATATTCTGTATACCGGTTTCTTTTTTGATTGACCAAAATGTACGAAAACACAACCAAATTTTCTAATGATATAATGTATGATCCGAAAACAAACATGATGTACGGCGTTCCTGACTTTGTATTCCGATCACGGAGTGTGGGCAGGTTGGCTGGTTAGCATATTATATTATTATTATTTTAGATATGTACGGCTCACTAGTGAAAGTGTAGGCACATTCACTTTCCGTTCTGACCGTCGCGTCGCTTCGTCATGTTGCATAGCACAAGGAGACACCAAACAACACACACATTCGGTTACATGGGTACAGTCTTACTCGTAAACGTCGGCATCGATCAAGTTATTTTCCTTCTTCCTAATTATTTAAATACAACAAAATTTAAATATTGATTTTTTACCTGACAAAATCTCTGATAAGAATAAAATATTTTCTAGATTTTTTTCTTTCATTACATTGCTTGAATAGGTATTTATACATAGGTATGTCAAATTAAATAGCGTCATCCATATTGCATACATCCAAGGTGCTACAACACAACCCTGTATAATATGAGTTTTTGTCTTCCGGTAAAAGTCAAAGTCTTCTGCGTATATTGATATACAACCATATTTTCTGTAAAATATCAATAACATTAAATAATTACGATAGAAATTAGCGCCTTTTTTCTTTCTTTGTTCTCTAGAACCATTTATCAAATAGGCCAACAGATTTTCATAAGGAACTTTAATACCTCCATTTCTTATCAAATCCTACTTATATAGTTATTACCCTCTTATTTGTGTCTTCGTATAGTTTGGCGGACCGGGACTTGTCAAAAATGTACCTCGAGGAGTATAAATTGTATTTTTTTTCAGATTCTCAGACGAGTTAGAGAGCCGCACAGCAGACCAAGATGAAGAGGAAGGGGAACTTGAAAGCGAAGAAGTACTCCCGAAGCCCCCGAGGCCATCGCCGCCAAGATCCTCAACCCTCAGACAGCAATGTCCGTTGAAAAATGACCCCAGATGTCCGCCCGCTTCTAAGCGCTACCGAACCCACGATGGAACTTGCAATAATTTTCGCAGACTGAGATGGGGATCAGCTTTATCAGCAGTCCAACGCTTTCTGCCTCCGGAGTATGGTGATGGAGTTCAATCTGAGAGAAGGTCAAGATCAGGTGGGCCTTTGCCTTCAGCTAGAGCCATCAGTGAGGCTGTGCACACGCCCAGAAATGAAGACGAACCATCAGAAGCTCCCGTTACCCACATGCTAATGCAATGGGGACAATTTTTAGATCACGACATCACGTCATCTTCTCAAGCTAGAGGTTTCAACGGATCCATCCCCAAATGTTGTGACAGTGGAGGGAGAGAATTTATTCCCCGGGAATTTCTGGTGGGTAAATAATTACCTAAATAAAGGTAGTCCTTACAGACTGTCCAAGCGTTGTTCCAATAATCAGTGTAATCTTTTCAGCATCCGGAGTGTATGCCCATAGCAGTACCTAAAGGGGACAGTTTTTACGGAACTCGAGGAATCCAATGTTTAGAGTTCATTCGCTCAAGTCCAGCACCTAGAAGTGGCTGCGAATTTGGTTATCGTGAACAACTTAATCAAGTGACGGCATACATTGATGGCTCACCCGTTTATAGCAGCTCTGCAAGGCAGTCTGACAAATTGAGACTTTTCAGAAACGGTATGTGCCAATAGAAAACATCCATACTAATATTGTAACTCCTAAAGTCGTAAATAATACTCATTCGATAATTAGCAATAAAACTGAATCAGGTATGCTGCAGTATGGACGAGTTCAGGCAAGGAGACCAGTACTGCCGCCAGATGTAGATGATGAAGAAGAATTGTGTAGGGGTGGAGCTGTTGACGCCTCGTGTTTCAAAGCAGGTGATGGGAGAGTCAATGAGCACCCTGGACTAGTGGCGATGCACATTGTATGGCTTAGGAAGCACAACAGGTTGGCAACTGAGCTCTCACATATAAACCCGCACTGGAGTGATGAAAAGGTTTATCAGGAGACCAGAAAAATTATCGGTGCTTTTATTCAACACATAACCTACAGGGAGTTTCTGCCTATCGTTCTAGGTGAGTACCTTATAGTAAATTAGTAGATTACTTATTGGTTCTTTACCTACAGCAATTTAATAATTAATCGTTTGTTTTTACAGGACCAGAGGTGATGAAGCTGTTTGATCTTCAACTGAGAGAAAAAGGATATTTCAAAGGCTACAGTTCAAAAGTGAATCCCAGCCCAGCCAATGCGTTTGGTGCGGCTGCTTTTCGTTTCGGACACAGTCTGGTCCAAGACTCTTTTATGAGATATGACCGCTTCCATAGACCTATACATAACAGTAAAGCATTTTATGACTTGTCTAATTTTTCAGAACTCAATTACATTTTGAGATATGCTATTTAATTGTTTTATGTTTATAGATGTTGCACTTCACAAAGAACTAACCAACCCCTCTAATATTTGGAGCTTTGGCGCAGTGGATAGACTATTACTTGGCTTGACGAATCAACCTTCGCAGAAGAGAGACGAATTCATATCTCCTGAACTTACCAATCACCTCTTTCAAACTTCAAGATTTTCTTTCGGCATGGATTTAGCAGCCATTAATATTCAAAGAGGCAGAGACCACGGAATACCAGCGTACGTGCAATGGAGAGAGCCTTGTGGATTGTCGGCGGTCTTAGAATGGGAAGATCTCTTGAGAATTATGCCTTTGAGAGCTGTGAGAAATTTGGAATCAGTTTACAGGTATATATATTTATTATTAGACGTAATATGGAATATAATATTATAATGATAAAGTAAGTGCAGGTAATATGGATCACGCTGGTGAAGTAGACTAGGTACCTACTTATATGACATAATAAAATTCTAATAATTTAAGACAATGAAAGTTTCAATTTTTTCTTCCAACGAATAAATTACCTGCTTAATCAATTTTTGTCAATTCCCTGTAATATTATTTTACCTATTTGAAAATAAGACTTTTTATCCTCATTTATTATGATTTATATTTATAAACTAAGTGACGAAAATTATTTAATTCTCTCTCATGAAATACAATAAGTACCTACATATTTATTTATCAGTTGCCTGAAAATATATCTACAAAAAAAATTAGCTGTCCATCTTGCCCTCAAACTTTGAATATTGACTACTTTTGAGAAAGTTTATATAAAAATATAGATATTGAAAACACAGCAATTGTCTTTAAACTTAAAAGGTTGGTTGAACTGAAGTAATTGGTAGACTAGCCGTTCAGTCGCCGACTTTCTTTCTGAAGGTGTAGGTTCGATCTCCAGTGCAGACCACCTTCCCGTTCACAACACAGGCGTTTGCTTATTAGTGTAAAAGATGTCAAGAGTGTATGTTCACTTTGAGTGGGAACAAATTAATTTTAATTTGAAAAAACATAATAGTTAATTCTCTATAATACGACTAGTATCTCACATTACCCCCACTTCCTCTATTAATTGTATAACAAATGTTTCAGAAATGTTGAAGATATTGACTTGTTCACTGGTGGCATGGCAGAACGTCCCGTCATAGGCGGCTTAGTGGGACCCACATTCGCTTGTATAATAGCACAGCAGTTTGCCAATCTTCGTAAAGGAGACAGATTTTGGTAAACTAATTCATTCAATCAATATTTGGTAGTTGCGAAAATAATACATACTGTAGATACATATTATTAAGATATTTATTTACTTTTAGGTATGAAAATGGAAATTTCGAATCATCGTTCACACCGGCGCAACTTCAACAAATAAGAAAAATCACTCTAGCGCAAGTTCTTTGCCAAACAATGGAAAACGTAGAAACACTACAACCATTTGTCTTTCTCATCCCTCACGAACTAAAAAACCAACGACTCACCTGTACGAGTGAATATTTAAATAATTTCAGCCTAGACCCATGGACGGAGAGATCTACTAACTTTGACAATGACATAAGCGGAAGCGATTTTGTTAAAACCAAATTGACAACTGAAACCAATACGTTTACTCATCAAAACATCAACGGACTATTATCAGACTCTTTTACTGAAACTAATAAAAAGACTACCCCTAAACTCAAAAAGACTACCACTTCCAGACCAATCCATTTAGATGACAAATTTGACACGCCTTTACATGATCCGATTAGCAACAATATTATTACAGACTTTCAACACAAAACACCAATATTACACACGACGAGACCGACTGTTACGCAACATACTTTTAGACCTGTATTGACTACTCACAGACCTGCAAATGTGATATTGAATGACAAACTTGATTTTCAAAGCAAAACCATTAGAAATAATTCTTTACAATCTAACATAAACAATAACAATAATAGACAAGCAAGATCAGAAAAACTAACCACAGCAACAAATGACGTAGTTAAACAAAATGCGGACCAAAAGACATTCCCATTTACTGAAATACCATTTTATAATTATTTACTGACTAACTTTATGTCGACCCCAGTACCGACACGTAAAAAGCCAACTCGTAAACAACAAATAATTGTATACCAAGACGACTCGACTACCAGAAAACCCACTAAGTATACTTATTTAATTAATATCGTGCCCAAGACAACGACTCCACTGTACGACGATAAAGAAGTAGTGAAGATCACAGTTCAGGCTGACGCAAGACCTTCTATGAACCAAAGACCTGTGTACAATAACAACAGACTGGAGTACAGACCTAGTAGCTATAATGACGACCTGCAAAATAGTAAACCTCAACTGAATAGACCATACAATAATATTGACAAATACGACTCTACTGACAGTTATTACAAACCAGTTTCAACTTATTTTAAACCATACGGTTCAAATAGCTATGACCAAGACTCATCTTCTAACAATTACTACAGCTTTTCGACCTTTACTAACTTAGAAACTACGACAAAACGTCATGACTTGTTCCATAGACCATTGAGTAATAATAATTATAATTCGTACAAACCTTCAAAACCTTCTGTAACTTTCTCTAACGATTACAATTACAACAAGAGACCGAGTGACCATCAGACATCCAAACCATCCACTGCCGGAATTACAATATACATTGACAATAAGGTTCAAGTGAGACCTTCTCTTCAAGACGATAAATATACTGATTCTTATGCTGCTTCTTCTTCATCATCACAATCTTCAGAAGCCAATGACAATACTCCTTTATTCACACGACCAAGCTATAACCGACCCCTTTCACAAAAACCTTTAACAGACTATTACGGTAACAAACCATCCTCTACTGTAAACAATAACAATGACTATTACTATCAACAAATGACAGAGAATGACAATACCCATTTTCCGACTTGGAATCAAAGACCTGACCCACCCAACGACTACCCAAGCAATGACTATAACACTTACATACCGACGCATAAAGAAAAACCTCAATCAACGAAACGTAGACCGATACGACCGTACGCTTCACCCAGACCATCTCAGGTCAGCTTACATGTAGCATCTGAATATGGAAACCGTAAACCAGGAAACATATCCATTGTAATAAATCCATTTTTGGAATACAAATCTAATACCCAATCTGAGTCCCCGAAAACAACTAAACAACCTACAAAATATTATTACATCAAAAATGTTCTTTATAGCTATCCAAATTCCGACGATCCCCTTTCTTCCAAAACATTCAACTCTTCAAAAACGAATAGAAAAGATGAAATCATCAAAGAAAATTACAACAACCCCTGGAATCCGAATTCATCCGACAATAATCAGAAAATGCCCAATAATTTAACGGAAGGTATATTGAAAAGTAAATCTAACGTGTCACCCTCAAATCTAAATAATAATGTAGAATCAAAACAGAATGACAATGAGTTGTTGGATTTATCATCAGGTAGAAATGATCAACAACAAAAAAATACAGCAACTGAAAAAATCAAACAAGTTTTCTTTGATGTCATTCCTAGCGAGAACAGGTAAATAATACTACATTTTCTTATAGCACCATAAAAGTTCAATATTATGCGATAAAAAAAATTATAATAAGTAAGTATATTTTTTTTATATTTTTCAGTCCAACAAGATGGATCTATTACAAAGAAAAACCCGAAAATCCCTCGTTGAAAATTCACATGCCCGTTATAACGTCAGATCCTTTTGCTTCCAAGGAGTTACCTCGGCCAATTCATTTTGAAAAATTTAACAAGATCTTTAAAAAAATCAACCAAAAATCTTAAGATACGAAATAATAATTCATCAAACTTCACACAACTACAACTATAAAATATTTTGGTCCTGAATCTACCTCAACATAGAGCATTTCTTGTCCTTAATAAATATTTCATTAACCTTTTCTAAATAATCCTATCTATATGTAATAAAATATTTCATTTTTATATCTTTTTTACTGACCTTGCTATATCTTTTTGCTTGCTTTTATATAAAATATATGAGTTTTTATTATTATTAGATATCTTGCTTGTTTAATTATTTATTTCTCCAACTAACCGCTCACGCCATTTTGGCACACACCAGCTGTTATGAAGACTATTTGCAAATTTATTATTATTATTATTTTATTTATATTTTTTAATAAACATAATATTTGTAAAAGTTTTTTATTTATATATTTCATTTTACACCTTGCGTTAAAGTCTACTTCTTTCAATGAGTTATTTTATTGTTTCCATTATTATGTATGTAGGTACCTACTTAAATATTATTTTTATAATGAGATAAATAAAGATTAATTTAACTATATTTTATTCTTGTTAAAGTATTATCAAATATAAATATGTACTTACCTTATTTTATAGCTTTTTAAACTAAATAATCTATTTAAATAGGTACCTAATAACAGAGGAGCATATTATTGAAATCCTAAACTTATTCAAACTCCGATTATTTTAATTATTTATTTATTTTATTCTTTATGCATATTAAAAATAGTGTATAAAAATTATCTATTTTATTTATTTATAGAATTTTCCTATATTAAAAAGGTGTCAGTATAATATATTATGTTAAAGGCGAAAGCTTAAGATAATGGCATTTTCTCTGCTCTATCGGATTGATTTCTAATCTCGAGTAGAAATTATGAGTGATGTAATAAAAAATCTGATCATACCAGGACATTATTTAGGGGTTCGCCATCCGAAAAGGTTGGGAACCTCTGATTTAGACCACTGAGGCCAGTCAACTAAGTATAGGGATGCCTGATTGTTGCAGGCGGATACATCAGGATAAAAAAATGGATATTTTTATAATCATCAATTAATAATTATACCTATTCATATTAATTTATTGTTGTCAGATTGCGTGTTATTATAGTGAAGAATTTGTGTAAAAGATAATAAATTAATTATATCTACCTATAAATGTTGTGTTTGAATCTTAAAGATCCCTCCTATAAGCATGAATTATATTCGTTACAATAAACAATTAGGTATATTTTTTTTCCAAAATACAAAACAGTAATAACCATGAACAATAGGGTATTTGACTAATTTCCAGAAACCGTTTTAAATTATTCTACGATACATTATAAGCACATTCTCTTTATATTTTCTGAAGATATGCTATATTTTATATGAAAATCATGTTTAAAGTTTAAATATCCAAAAACGCGCGTAAAACGCTGTCTTGTATAATGGCGCTGGTCACGTGGTGCATTTACGTCACACTTCTGTATTGGTATGAGGTTGATGACTATCATTTACCATGGGGTGACGTCACCTTGACGTCACGGGGACCACAACTAATCACAAGGCGTTTTCATCGGTGACTAGTTCCATAGAAATATTTGGATTTTTATTACGTGTTTTTATAAAAAATAAGCCTATCTAAGTTGTAAAATAAAAGAAATAAGCTTTCTTGGGCCATTTTCAAACAGGATGACCACAATCTGTATCTTATTTTTCATAGTGTCAAATACCCTATACAATATAGGGTAAACGATATAGTGATTGACCACAAAGGGTAGATTTTTCGATCGTTAGTAATAATAGCAAAGCGTTAGCGATAGCAAAGTAATAGCAATATTTTAGTGATTTAAAATGTAATTTTATCATAATTTTGCTTGATGAAAAAATGTTTTTAAGCATTGTGATGTTGGTATGCATTGTGCTAATACTTTACTATTAGGTACTCGCGGTGTCGAAAAACCCACCCTTAAGCATATTCTCCAACATATTGCTTTAAAAAAAATATTATTTAAATTAGCAAATAGGTTCTTTATTTTTTCCTGTATTCTATGACGTTTGCGGATTTCAAATTTGATATCAAAATCAATAATTCATCAAAATTTATAAAAAAATACTAAACTCAAAAGTTCAAAAATATAGCATTCGTCAGTAAAAAAATAAACAAATAATTAAACAACCAAAGGGCCTTCCATAAATGACGTGAGCACAAAAGGGGGGAGGGGGGTTTGGAAAAAAATACGAAGAATCACATAGGGGGCGAGGGGATCCACGAAAATCACGTGCGTTTATCTTTTTCTGATGAATTAAAAAAAAAACACAGTTGCACTAAAAAAAAATGACGAAAATAAAAGCCAATTTCATTAATTCTTTGAACTAAAATAGTACACGACCGTGATTTCAGAGGGGATGGGTATTCTGAAACATCACAAAATATCACCAGGGGAGAAGGGGCTAAAAAGTTGCAAAAAAAAATCACGTGATTAATGGACGGCCCCCAAGGACAGCAAAATTACTATAGAAATCAGTTAACATATAAAAACATATAAAACAAAAAAATAAGAAACAAAATAAAAGCAAAACAAAAGGCCATGCATCCTTCTAGAGGAGTCACTGGCGCAGATTTATGGATTCAAATCAACATGAAAAATATCTCAACAAATAAGTAACTCAATAACAGCACTTGTCAACAAGGTACGATTTTATTTCTCTGAAAACCTTCGTCATCAGCTGTTCTAATATTTTGAGGTAGGTACATAGTTTGTTATAAACACGAACACCTCAATGTTAATTGGGATACCCAATCATCTCCAGCTCCAGCTACATGGATATATTGCAGGAGTTCTTAATGAACATTGAGACTTTCCGCAAGTATAACAGTTAAATCAATTATTCTGGAAACATCACGCTGAAAAAAAAACAAATGTTACATCGAAAAAAAAAATTTGCGCAGAGCGGTGAAAAATCTCTCAGAACATTCTTCAATACATTTACTATAATATGAGGTATTTAAACAAAGAGTTCCATAAATAGAGGGGCTAATAGGAAGAAAATTCACTTTAAATTTGTGTCCAGTTTGGTGGGAGGGACGGGATGTGTGCGGGTGATGTTCCAATTGTGTTTAAATAATGCGCCGAAAACATTCATAACGATGACATAGAAAATTTCAATTTTCGATATAAATGACTTATACTGCGAATGTAATGGAATTCAACCTTTTTACTTAGTGCATTGTTTATATTTCAGTAGATATTTGTTTACTATAGTAACAAACTGTTTACTAAGCAACAATGTTATTATTATGTTGCTATGGTGTCGATACATTGATATACAACATGGATAACTGCATTTTTGACAAAACGATTTACCTAATGATGGTATAAAAATTCTGTATTCAAATACACATTCTTGGTGATTTCGTCAAATCCAACATAATAATAAAATGTCTTAATAACACCTTAAGAAAAATAGGGAAAAGTTTGTTAGTATTACAACGTTTAAAATGCGCAACTCTATTCTCTATGCAGACCGAGATTGATTGATTGAGATTGAGAATTGTCTTGGATAAATTCAAGATGAAACTGTATACTCATGACATTGATTAAGAAAATCGTTTGATTGAATATCATTACAAGCACAGAATAAGGAAGTTTTTTTTTTATTTTAATGTTGTAAGAGATTGCAAGAACATTACGGTCAACAGAATACTCAGATTCTGGTGAAAACTGAGAGATATCAATCTTGTAAAATTAAAAGAAGGAAAATACATATGTAGCACATAAATTTTCATGGGCCTCAAATTTAAACCAGAAAAAAGAGAAATATGAAATACTTGGGCAGAAAATTATACTTAAAACAGAAATAAAGCAAACCTTGGATCACAAAGTAAAATGATAAAAAAACAAAAGGGCATGAGGGTACATGAACAACGATTTCATTAAATTATGACTTGAAGAGTTTTTCCATATCTAATAAGTTTGAAGGAAGATGTATACGAAGGAAAGAATTTTTTTCTGTTACTTTCACTTGTGATTGCTAACCTAAGGGTTACCAGACCTGGGCCCGTTCCAGGTTCCACTTTGTGGGGTTTTTTTTTCAAATTATAGAATCGTTATGTATCAAAATTGTGTCGTTTTTTTTTCATGCAAAAAAGTTAATTTTTTGGAGTTACCCAATTTGCATATTGAGGTATCGATGTGTCAAATAATATTGAAATATATTGTAGAAAATATTATTAATTATTAAATGAAAAAAACATATAATAAATTGTTTTTAAGATACAATATTGTCACTTTTATTATCTTATTGCATAATTGGTGCAGTATCTCATTACACATGAGGGCAATTAATGTAAGCAACACGATGCGTCACCTAGCAACGTCTGTGACAGACTGAATTCATAAAAAATACGCAGCGGTTAACTGCCTCATATTGAGAACATAAAATCAAGGCAAGTAAGCCGCTCTATTATGGAACTCTTTGGGGTTAAAGCTTTTTTTAATATATATTATTAGCATCTTCATGCTGATATTTCAATAAACACAGATAGCCTTTGAAAACAAAATTACTAACGTATTTATGTTGCATGGAATCACCGTGGGCATTATTCCCTTGCGAAGCACTACGTGTGTTGCGGTTGATTCGGAGACAGAAAATGTTGTTTTATGTAATGAAATTTTGCAGATAGTCATAATAATACAACGTAAGGCAACAAATTCTCACTATTACATTTAAGATTAGAAACACGAAACACTTTAATTATTTCTTCCATAGTCCGACAGCCCAGCCGAATCAACAACGTACGCAAAGCAAAACGGGAGTAGATACTATAAATTCGCAAATGCAGTTTGTCTCTTCAAATATAAATCATAAAGTTTGTTGGAACCTACTTCATAAAAAAACAAAACATATTATATTCAAATTCAAAAAATTCAAATCAAATGTTATATTATTATATTTTTACTACTTACCATCAACAGGCCAGATAAATAATACAAGGCTAGCTATAAATCAAAATAATCATGTGTCAAAATAATTTTAAAAAATCGAAATCTTTGTCTATGTTCACGGTGTGTTTTTCACACTATTTTCATGTGTTGTGATTTTTTCAAGTATTATTGGGATTGTAAATTATTGAATAATTATTATTTTCCCAACTTGTGTTTATAGTATTGTAATTTTAAAATGGCCAACAGTCGCTTAGAACGAATCGGTACAATATATTCCAGGTAAGGTTTGAATTTCCATTTTGCTTTTAGAACGCGCCAATTTATTTTTCAAAAATAGAACGATTATCCAATGCATTTCGCACTCATTTGTTTTTCTCATTCTGAAGAAAACCAATTCACTCGCGTCGTTGCTCCTGTGAAGTTTACTTTAAGTTTAAAGCTTTTGACTCATCAAAATGCCTAAAAAAAATATTGATATACATGATATTTCTTTGGCAAAACGTATCAAGAAGGATACAAAGGTAAAGAAAGCCAAGTTATCTACATCCGAAATCAAAACAAATGATGATATACCTTTAAAATTTTCAAATATAATTGATAAAAAAGTTTATAAAGATTCCATTGATATTGGGCCAAAATTCTCAGCTATAATCGACAAATGTAAGGATAATATCATTCAAGAAATTAATCAACAAGACACTGAAAGGTAAGTTATAATTTTTTTGTCCATTAAATGGTATAATATTGATATAATAAGTTATAATGATTTTACATTCATTTATAGAAACCAATTCCGAGACAAAATGATGAAAAATTTATCTACTTTGATGGAACAATTGGATAAAGATAAAGAAATGATAAGAGAAAACAACGAAAGACTAAATTGTGTCTTGGAGCAATCCATAAAAATATCTCAACAGACAACATCTACCATCAAACAGAGAATGACAGGGCTTCAGGATATCATGAACAGTTATAACAAACTGTAAGTTTTAAATTCTATGATTTCAATGTCTAATAATATCAATTATTATTTTTTAATACGCAATCATAAAACTTCAAATGTTTCAATTTCAGATCTAAAACTATGGAGGATAAGCATATGAAAACTTTTGATGAAGTGGTCAACAAAGAGCTGAAAACTGTTCAAGAAAATTTACAGAATATCTCTAAATCTAATAAACTTGAACAATTCATTCATCATCTCATATAATTCTCAAACTCAATTCACGGGGGACACTAGCTGTCTGGACCCCTCCCCCATATAACTTAAAATAAATGTTTTCGTTTTCTCAAATAAAATTTCCTTATCCTTTTTAT
This sequence comes from Mystacides longicornis, assembly GCA_963576905.1. Taxonomy (NCBI): domain Eukaryota; kingdom Metazoa; phylum Arthropoda; class Insecta; order Trichoptera; family Leptoceridae; genus Mystacides; species Mystacides longicornis. Next base: position 12,548,115 of record OY756425.1, on the reverse strand, counting down.
ATCACACATCAAATTTAGTCCATTATAGAAACAAGAAATCAGTTAACTTAAATTAACATTATTAAGGTCAATATCTTATTTTCATTATAAAAATAAATAACCTGAAACAAAGTGTTTTATTTTACTTATAATTTTTCCTTCGTGACCCCACTAAGAGGTACAAAAAGACAACAGTTCTCCACAACGTTCAGTTTCACGGATAGTTTTAATGGCATCCTCCCGCACCATGTCCAAATGCCTGGCTCTGCTTTGAAGAAATTGGACACAATTCCTCATCTTCAGGACCCTGATGAGAGTAAAAACAGTGCTATCCTCTGCAAATTGTCATCCTTAACACATGTTTGTTGCTGATTTTTCCATGTATTTAAATCTACAATGAATAAACATAAGGTGCCAGACTTCTTATTCAAAGGTCCGGGTTTTCTACGCATGGTCGGCATTCTGCCCCAAATTGAATAGTCAATTGGTTTGAAAATAGTTGTTGTTTCAGGCATTAAGTTTAGATTCCATATTTAGCATTCTTTGTCACCGACAATGTGTAAATTTCAGATACAACTAGTCTATAAAGAAATAATTTTTGTATTACAGAGTTGAAGCTTTGATGAGGAGCAAGGCAATGAAGCCTCAAGATAGACCTCTCTGGTGGGATGTTTACAGAGCGTTTCCTCCTATAGATGAACCTGTATTCAGTAGGCCTCTACCATCAGGTCCTGTGAGAAAAATATTTTATCCAGAAGATGAAATAAGGGGGTGAGTTTGTTTAAAAATTTTAGGTTATAAAATTTGTCATGATATTTATTGTTAAATTTGTATGTATTTTATTTATCTTCGGCAAAGGAAATTGAATCTCTACTATGAGGGATAGGATAGTGAAAGAATCCTGTAATTTCAACATAACCTCTTAATTTTTTTTTTATTAAAATGTAATGAAATCTTTGTAATTGTTTCAAACTTAAAATAAGTGGTTGTTGCTTGAATATAACACAATATTTTTACCGTGCTTAATTTGAGGCTTAAGTAATGGGAAGTAAAAGGGAACACACATACATTAAAAATGCATGGATGATTTTTTGGCATCCAGGTCATGCGAAGCACTTCAGGAGAAAATATCTATTCTGCCTCTAAAAAGAAACTTTTTAACTCTTTAAACCAACATGCCTAAGCTATCTTCTCTATAGATAATCTTTACACCATGACTGCAGACTTCTTTTATATAAATAACATTTAAAAAAAACTGCTGAATAAGTACATTTTTCTTTTAATTTTACAGAAAATTCCACAAATCAGGTGAAATGATTGGCGTTGTAAGATTAAATGATAGCACAAATAAATCAAACACACAAAAGCTGATTGCTTTATACAATCACTTACACAACACTGCTGAAAATCCGGACGACAAAGATCAGTTATATAATGAAAGCTTAGAAATGCTCAATGAATATCTGGCTATCAAAAGTGAATGGAGAGAACATCCCGATAAGAAACAAACTACTAAAAAGAGTCAAGTTTCTTCAGAACAGGATACACCAAGTCAACATCATGCTTCAGATAATACTATTAGAGATATTTTCAAGGAATGATTTAAGAAGATTTAGAATAGAGTTATTACTTTTGTGTTAATGTTATTCATTCAATAAATCAATTAGTTGTGTTTTACAAACTTCTTTTAATTTCACCTTTACAAAATACAGTCTTCAAAATGTCTATGATCTTTGGTAGATAACACAAAGATAAATCACCATAGCGGGAAGAATACTTTCAGAAGTTAAATATTCTAAAATAAAATGTCAGCATGCAAACCGCTAACAGTAAATGAAATAGCAAACTTTCGATAAAATGGTAATCAAAACTTTTTACAAGCATTTTCTTTATTCGTCCACTACTGGTCTAATTCCTTCCTCGTAGTGTCTGAACAAGTCTAAATTAAAAATGACATTTGCGAGGGGTATTAGGTGTGCATCGCCGAGCAGGTTAACAAGCATGTCCTTCCACAGTGATCCATGTAATCCTGGCTCACAAGATACTTTTTAATTTTAGGCATATTATTCTTGAAGTATGTGAGTGTGTGTTTACACCAAAGGAACATAGAGCTGAATCTAGAAACAGAGCATACTTTCGTTTATGGCTGATGTTGGACAGCATGGAAACAATTACGAACAAGAATATTATTAATAGATGATGACAGATGTCCATATCAATGATAAAGAAAATATACTCTACTTCCAGCTCTGGCTATAAGTTCGTTTGCTTTAAATGCACCCTTAGAAAAATAGTCTTCTCAATGTTGCTGTGAGGGATGATGCTGTGCTGCACAATTGAGATATCACTCTGGTCTTAGCATCTGCTATAAGCAAGATAATATGGTATCAATATGATTGATTTTTTTTTCATTTATGAAAATTTTACTACCACAATACAATAAGGGCATTTCACACCATAAGCCACTGCTAATTCATCCAATAAGGGGAATGTAGGAGGCAGAAAGGCGCTTACTCTAACAGGCTACGCAGTGAAGCTCATCGACCATTTTAAGCATCGAATTTATGGTATAAAGTAAGAGGTAACCCAAAAATTCTGAGTTTAGTTATAAAAAAATAATTAATTTTGAAAAGATTTTCTTTCTATAATAAAATGAAATTTTCTTTGTATAATAATAATATATACCTAATTTATAAACTGCGTAATATTTATTTAGAACAGCTAACAAGCTCTGTTAATTGTGAAATAATAAAAAACACCCTTAAAAGGGAAACCATGAAAAAATCATCACACTTGGTATAAACAAAAGCTGGTTAGAACCATTACAACAAAATTGTCCCTTGTTCTTAATTTTAACCTTATTTTTTGCTTCATGACTCATTCATTAGACACTGGATACAAGATCTTCAAACGCTACATTAGAATAATCATGTTTTTTCTACTCATATTTTAAATGTGTCATACATACACAATAGTTGGGAGTAGTTTTACTGTTTACTGAAAAAAAAGATAAGCTTACCTAATCTTATCTTATCAATAGATACCTGTATGAAACTCTATGACTAGTTATCTCTTGCCCAGAAAGCATTATCCTAATGACTAATTTCAGTTTAGGTGTGACAAAAAATAACAAGTCGATTTGTATGAGTGCTTCCAAAAAAGTTAAAAAATGACCTTAAAGAAACCTTTTTTGTTATATCTGGCTTTGTCATGTTGTAAGTACATTTGTTTTATAATTTTTATAAAATTTACACTTTCAAATTTATCGTTTTGTTTAGTTAAAGTAATCGAGTTTGATTTTTATACGTAGTTAGGTACTATTAATTAACCCACCATTATCTTTACAAAGTAGACATAAGGTTTTAAGATTTCGAAATCAATTTAACAATCTTCAACAAAGATTGCTTTTCATAAAGACTATGTTTCTATAATTTCACCAATATATAAATGAACATGTGAACTGTACTTACTTTATCGATTTAGATTACTATTCATTATCATAAGAACATGGCTATGAAATGACTTTTAACTGAATTGCTATTGAGCATATCATTTGCAACAAAATCTAAATAAATAACTTGGGAGGTTCAGCATTCAATTTCACCACTGTAATTCCAGGCATTATAAAAACTCTATAGTTACTCCAAATTGAGGTTTGTGATGTTAAAATGTAATGTTATAATTTTCCATGTTTTTATTTAAGTGATCCTGAGTTTACTTGTTCAAGAAACAGAGGCTCGCCGTAAGATCTTAAGAGGAAGAAAAGCGCTGACGAGGACTTATTACAGTGAGTTTTTTTAAAGTGAAATTTCTTCAATTTAGAATTTGTTTTTGTTAAGGTAAAATCTCATCCATCACACAACACAACGAGCAATTTGTTCTTGGTAGAAAGGTTTTTATTATTACTGCATTCCACCCACAAATTTGTTCTTGGTAGAAAGGTTTTTATTATTACTGCATTCCACCCATAAATTTGTTCTTGGTAGAAAGGTTTTTATTATTACTGCAAAAAAAATGATTATGGTAAAAAGTAGAGATGAAACGGATATCCGGCCACTATCCGGTATCCGGCCTATCCGGCGGCTTAAATGCTATCCGGCCGAATACCAGATAATTAGCATCTACCCGGCCGGATAGTAAAAAAAGATATGTTTGGATAACTAATTGATTTATTTAGTAAGTATCACTTAAGAAATACACCTTGTAATCACAAGAAAAATTCTACAACTTCGAAAATTGATTACAAAACATACTGCAATTAGGGTAAATTATGGAGAATGAATGCTTATTTCTTTATATAGAGGTAGCAAGCAGCTTCGCTTGTCTCCGCAAACAAGGAAAGATTAATTAAAAATACGTTTCATCATATCATCCTGCTGGAAGATGCAGATAGATTCCGCGATTTTTTGGAACAATAGATTCCGCGATTCAGTCCAGTTGGTATATGCCGCCTACGTAAGCGTAATTCTTGCGTTGTACCCACCGTAATTCAAGCACTGCCCGGGCTCTACTAAAGACTTCTTTAATATTCAGCAAATTTTAAATTTTGAAAAAAAAAAAAAAAACACTGATATTTTAAGGGGAGCGCTGTTATACCAAGAGGGTCTTCCTCGTGTTCCGCCCTTTGAAGCAGAGCTGAGGAATCTGGACATGGTGTGTGGGGAGGTCACAAACATTGCGCAAGATCGAGCGCAATGGAGAGGTCTTGTTGCCTCCTTATACCCCTAAGTGGAGCGTAAAGGGAGTTTGGATTGGATTGGATATTAAGGGAGCCGTAAACCTAAACAGATTGGGAACCTCTGCACTAATGCTATCCTGGCTACGACCTTGGTTCTGAGGGTAAAAGTTAAAAATCTAAACGGTCTAATCATAGGAAAAAAATATTATCACACCACACTAATCCAGACTAACAAATGCGGTTGATGGTTTTTTTGACAATGTTCCCAATGATCCCGTATGGATGCACCAACCAACCAGAAACATACGCCGAATATCTGGCATCCGGCTAAACTACTATCCGTTTCATCTCTAGTAAAAAGTTTTTTTTATAAAAAATGAATCTGGACACACTGATTGAGATGACAAGTACACTTTTGACATCTCTCACACTAAGCATAGGATATGTTTTGAAAATGGTTGGCACTGGGATTCGCATGTTGTATGTTCAAAAGCCATTGACTGTACCGCTGGGCTACCAACTACTTCACAAAATTATGTAAATAAAAAACTTCAAACATTTTACCTGACTTGTTTCATATGGTATCATTGTGCTTGTAAAAGAATTAATGAGTTTCTATATATCCTGTAACAATGACAAGTGCATGCCTATGAAACATGTTGTCACTCAATTTTTATCTGTGGCAAATTGCAGAATTTTTTTTATTATTCAAAACTTCTCCTCTATAAGTGTATGATGCAATCACTTATTATCTCTTACACCTTACGAAATGTCAAAGATGGTCATAAAATGTAACAAAGGCTGGATAATAATTATTTTTTCATGGATAAAAAAACATCTTATATACCTATAAACTTTTTTTCAACGAATCGATATCCATTGTCGCTTTACTACATTGCATGTCATTGCTGTTTCATAAGAGCCGTGAATGCAAATGAGAGAAAAAAATGTTCTTTTTACACACTAATTTATTGCAGTCTTTGACTTCCGTTACTATTAGCCACAATAACATAATGAATTGCGGTGAACATTTGACATTGGAAAAAGGAATGTAAACAAATAAACTGTATTTCAGGAGAGAACGCAATCCCAGCATGGGCCATCTCGGTGATAGTCGGAGTGGTGATGCTGCTTGTAGGAGGGGTGCTGTATCTGGTCATGAGGAAGATGGTCCTGTCTGACGAAGAGGGCTCTGCGCCCATCACTTACCATCAGCCCCCATTACAGGACGAAGTTTGAGAAGTGTCTCTCTTAAGTTTTTATACTTTGGTAATAATATTATTTAGAATATAATGACATCAGCAGGGTTACTCTCGTAGCGCTTGAATTGCAATCTAGTTGAAAAGATATCTTAAAGGGCGGCTCGGATAAGGATTGGACCAATCAGAGAGAAAGAGGGAGTGTCTACAATACGATGTAGCCAATCGTGGAACGATCATGACACTCCCCCTTTCTCTCTGATTTGTCCAATCCTTATCCGAGCCGCCCTTTAAGATATTATCTTTTCAACTAGATTGCAATTCAAGCGCTACGAGAATAAGGCCGCAGTTCAATTAAATTAATGATTAACACTAGGAGGTGCATTTTTTGATAAATATTTGAAATATCTACCCCAACTTCCATGATATTGTCCGCAACATTCAATGGTAACGTATTATAGACTAAAAGAATATTTTGGGAAAATTTGGATAGTTTTTTGTGACAACTTGTCTAACATACAAACAAGCATACTATGCTGACAGCTAATATGCTTGTGAGACAGAGTTGTCTTATTTATTAAAATTACAATTAATTATAGATATGCACACTAAACTATCAGATCTTATTTTGTAAGCCACAAAATTTTATACTATAATTGTTTTAAACTGTGTACTCTGCAAATGTTGAATAAAATCAATGTAATAAAAAAGTCGAGGATTCAGTCACTGCATGTGACCACGGTATTTTTTTGAGCACATGTTACAAAGTGTTAATTTTAAGTAATAATGAATATATAATAAATATAATACGTATATATTGAAGATGTTGTTTTATTCTTTACTACCAGAGATTTTAATTTTAAAATGAATTAACCTGTTATTCCTCATAATTACCTAAATAAATGCTCGTCTGATTGAATGATACATTCTTTGATTTTTTTTTTACAAAATCTTTGGTTCAGCATTACTTTCAATTCAATTAAAAAATTCTATAGCCTTTGTAATCATCTAATTGGATAAATATTAACAAGAAAAAATGGAATTGGAAAATATTTATTATGAATATTTAATTAAACATACATAGGTAATTAATATTATAACTTATAGTCTACAAAATAATGACAAAATTAATCACATAACAACAATTGTACCAAGTTTTTTTTTTTTGCAAGATGCTTACTGAGAATTTACAAACAAAATACAATCATTGATAAATTATTAACACAACTATATTAGGTAGTTAAGTCAAGAAGTTTAAAATTCTCTTCTATGATATTTCTCAGGGTCAAAATAGGAAGTGACGACGACTCGATGACTGAACTTCCTGCCGGTGAGGGATTGCTGGGCCCTTTGGCAGTCTGCAATTGAATTGAACTCCACAAACACCTAGAAAATCACAACATTTTTTTTGTTTAAAACCTTACTTTTAATGCGACCATAAGTAACAGGATAAAGAACTGGAAAGTGTTGAGAAAACTACAACATGTAAAGATGCGCACCAAGATGATATCATCAAGAGCCATATAAAAGGACGAAAAAACACAAATTGAACAAAAGAGAGTCTGTTGTCCTATTTTTATGATGGCAATAGTACCCACCTTGCCACAGCCTGGAACCTCGATCCCTTCAATAGGTCTAGGTATTTCAATACTCCTAACTGAGCCATACTTGTTACACTCTTCCCTAATGTCCTCCAATATGTCTTCGTACTCGTCTTCATCCCGCAACTCATCAGGTGTCACCATATTAAGCAAACACAGCACTTCTGTAGCAGGGCCTGATCCAGCGAGAGATAATCCAGGGACTTGTAACTGGACCGGGGTTATGCCTCCACCCATCATTGCTGGAACAAAATACAATAAATTATTATTACTTCTAAATTATACAAAAGAGTTAAGTTTTCATTTTGTAAAGATATCCAATAATATAAATTACCTAGGGAAGAATTTTTGGCTCCAATACTGGCTCTTTGAACAATGAGCTTCTTGTCACCCAACTGCATTCCATTAAGTCCTGCTATAGCCTGAAAGAAAATGATCCCATTTATTGACAATTCAAAGAAACAATTGAATTCTTTTGAACGAGCTACCAAGGTGAAGGAAACCTTACCTGGTCAGTCATTGACACATCGACGTACTCCGCAAATGCATATCCTTTGCTTAAGCCAGTGGAGGAGTCCTTCACCAAGTTGAAGGCTCTCAGTTGCCCAAACGACATCAGCAATTCTTTAACCTATATAATAAATCAAGGTTAAAGACAGTCAATAGAAATATGTTAAACTCTGCCGTGATGATACTGGATAATTCAACAAGTACTTACCGAGGACATACTATAATAGTGAGATAACCTATTTAGAAGTGGCAGAATGTAATAAATGTATGTAGATAAAAGAAATTACAAGACTTTAGCATCAAAAGACTTTATCATCAGTGTTTACTAAGTAATTGCAATGGCTCCCCTAAGTTGCAAAGAGAGGAATAAGAAGTTAAGATTTTGTGGCTTCTCTCTAGATAGCTGTACTGTAGGGAATCTGATACCTGTAAGTGGTGTGGAGTGTACATTACCAATATGAATAGTTGGTTGACTTGCCTTTATGGGTCCATGTCTGGCTCATTCACCTTGTGTACTAACGGTGTAAGGTGATAATGAGAGACAACAATGTTACACAGGCCGCATATTTGCCAAATCTAAGCTAGGGAGGGGCAGAAAGCATACCAAATCAGTAAATCAAATACTTTCCCAATCAATATATACATTCTATATAAATTATATTTATAATATGTATATCAACAATACTTCTAGACTGGAGTAGCTCTACAAAATATGTATCTTGTAACAAATTCGATGACGAGTTTATATGAATAAGCCACAAAATTATAAAAGTTCTGGAAAGAAAAAATCCTGAGAGAAAGTTTTGACGCCTGAAAAAAAGGGCTGAAAAGTTTCATGTTTAGCCACCTAGAAACACCTAATGTATGCTGTGAAAAAATTGCTATTTTAATCAATCGGCCATGTGTGCAATTGACGTTTGATGCTAAAACCTATAGATGCTGTAATTGAGTAATTTTCTTTTAAAAGCTGAAATACACTGCTATAACAATTATGTGTACGGCTAAGTGGAATGTTCAACTGTATCTAACATGTCCGCTAAATACCACTCAATGGATAGGAGCTTAGTTCAATTATAGCAGAGCTCAATGACATTTCCTTGTACGCTAACTGCAGCACACATACCTGATCCTCGTTCAGATAGTTGGGCAGACCTCCAATGAATATCTTGTAGGGGGAGTCTGGAACCACGGTGCTCACCACTCCAGCTGGAAGAGATTACCAATCAATATTAACTCTCAGGAGATACCTCTCCATCATGTAAAAGTGATAAATGAAGGCACTTACCTGGAACGTTTACAGATGGATTCTCTGTTCCTGGCATTGGTTGATAATCGTGCGGGCGACGTATCTTCAAACTTTGACCTTTGAAGTTGATTCCATCGAATGCCATAGCCTGTGTTGTTTCGTCAATTGATCTACGTTGAATAAAAACAAAATTTTATAAATCAAATCTCATGAATCTCGATATTGTTATTTAAAATTTTTTATTACTTACCTAAATTCTAAAAATGCAAAATTCTTATCCAGATTTATTTGACAAGCGAGAACGGGATTTCCAGCTGCCTGGGCCAGACCTGAGAGGTGCATTTGCTGATTGAAAAACTCCATAGTTTCTTCCTCGGTAACACCAAAAGGAATGTTGCCAACATACAATCTAAAAAGAACAAATTAGCTTAGTAATGTTTAATGATACCTACCTATTCTAAAGGCAAACGTAAATAATTGGACGATTGAATTTTTGCTTTATGTCAAGGAGTATTAAACGAACCATAATCAAAAGTACAGGCCTCGAATACTTGGGAAACTAGTAATGGTTTCATTATTATAGCTCATTGACAAAATTCCAAGGTCATGAGTTATGTCCAGCACTCTTTTTTGTAGGGGCCGCAGCTACGCGTTATAGTCGCCGGCACCACGCGACGTTAAGTGGTGTGTACGTCGACTGTCACTACTGCTACCACATTGTGTGTCAAACATGTCATGTGTCCCAGAAAAGCCAACTCTTTCAACAAGTGATAAATCAAATAATTCAATTAAATGGAAGCCTAAGACATGATACAAACAACGAAAAACACACACTAATGTTAGAATTTGCTAAATAAGATTTTATAAAACTGCAATGCAATAAAAATATTCAAGCACGAATGTTAAAAAATATGAAGAGATATTATTTACCTTCTAGCCTGCCTAGTAATGGTTGAGCCAACTACAGGTACAGCTGCTTGTGGGGTATCCGCGACAATATTCGCAGGAATCTGCCCTGCTGCTTGCATAGCTTTGTATTGAAGTGGGGTTATATGTTCAAATCCTGGAGGAGGGACATCCCAATAGAGGGAAGGTTTGCGCCTTCTGGATCTAATATTACGACCACTAGGAGACCTAGACCTACTTCTTTTTCTATCATTCCTCCTTTCCCTGCTCCGAGATCTCGATCTTTTTCTTTCACGAGATCTGGATCTCCTTCGACGATCTAGAAAATTAATGATTATTAACGTTGATACAAATGGATTAATGGAAGTAATGTCGGGAATTTGTAAATTAACGACGAGTGTAATATAAAAATGCCCTTAAAACTTGCCTTTATCTTCCCCCATTTTATATTTAACAGCAAAAACAAGACCAAAATTCTAAGACGCTACCGCCACCACCTACGTCAAAGATAAAACAAAATGGCAGCAACCGGCATCAATCGCCAATCGGATATGATTTTAAACATAAAGCTTACTACAGACTGTACCACTTTTTATGAACTATTATTTTTTAAATAATATTTTTATTTTTGCAATTTTTTACTCCTGTTATTCGAAATACGTTATAAGTAGTCGATAGATTGGAAGTGTGTGTTTCAAATTATTGTAAAAGTTAATATTTTTTCATTTGCAAACTGGAAAAAAACATAAAAACTGTAATTTAATAAGTAACCACTAACCAAATAAAAACATCCCAAAAGCCATGTCTCAGTTTTTTCATTGTAGTAGTTCCGTTAGTTTATTGACTAATTTATTCTTTGTTTTGGAATAGGGTAATTTGACTAATTTCCAGAAACCGTTTTAAATTATTCTACGACACATTATAAGCACATTCTCTTTATATTTTCTGAAGATATGCCATATTTTATAAGAAAATCATGTTTAAAGTTTAATTATCCAAGAACGCGCGTAAAACGCTGTCTTGTATAATGGCGTTGGTCACGTGGTGCATTTTACGTCACACCATAGTATTGGTAGTTGATTGGTATGAGTTTGCTAACGTGTTGATGACTGTCATTTACTATAGTGTGACGTCACAGGGAACACAACTAATCACAAGGCGTTTTCATCGGTGACTAGTTCCATAGAAATATTTGGATTTTTATTACGTGTTTTTATAAAAATAAGCCTATTTAAGTTGTAAAGTAAAAGAAATAAGCTTTCTTGGGCCATTTTCAAACAAGATGACCACAATCTGTAGCTTATTTTTCATAGTGTCAAATACCCTATACTACGAGAAAATTATTAATGTTTATTCATGAAGAGTAATTATTATTAAACAACAAATCAATGCTTAAATTTATAAAACTGCCTTTTTTAAATACATAGTTTATTTCCATCGCATTTTCCTTTCTGTCAATATACATTGTTGCAGAAACTGTGCCGGCTATTATATTTTTTAAGTCAGTCAGTACCTATGTAATTGGGAAAAATATGGGTAAAATAACAAAATAAAATAATATTTTTCTGATTTTTCCACTTCATTAATCCATAGAATGTGAATATACTACATAGAAAAAATCTGATTCTATGGTTACAATTCAAGATGTCTACCGTGTGACATTTCTTTCTCGAGAGTTGATAGTTGTGAATTATTTTTGTTTGCTTTCAATAATGACTCTGTGGTGGCTTTAAATATATATTTTGTCAATTTTCTAGAATGTCTGAAGATAACATTCATAAATACACAAAATCTCATTCGGAAGGTGAATTAATTAATGACAGTAAAATGAATGTCAACAGAAATCTCGATGGTTCTAAGCTGAAGCGAACATTTACGCTTCCTCGTAATCCATTTTCAAGTACTAAAATAACTAAAAGAATTCCCAAGCAAAATGATCCAGAAAAGTCTGACATTATTGCCGCGCATGCTGAACAAAACATGGATAATGACAGTGACAAACATGGGAAGAAAGTGTTTAAGAAGGCGTCCTGGAAAAAGTTTATACGTAAAATTGCTCAGCATATGAATTCTGTAGGAGTTACAACGGTAAAAACTCTTAAATTTACATTTGAATCGTATTATTATGACTCATTAATTAATCTCTAAAACAATAACAACTTGCTTTTCTCACATCTCCAAAGACCTTGAATCAAGCTATTATATGAAACAAAATATACCTGCTATTAAGTTATTGGTATCCGGGATTTTCTTCAAATTTATGTCATTGTTTCTTAATTGTAATTTTCTTTTATAAAATGTTTTATTTAAAAAAATATGTGAAGCCTAAGTTGTATACGTATATGTAGTTGAAAACATTTAGGGGACTGAGAAAAATAGCCGGTAAATCGAACGAATGATTTCACCAAGCTATTTTGAAAATTTGATATAAAATAATTAAACACTAGTAAATATAATAATTATTAATAATATTAAAATTTAAAACTCATTTAACCACTAACACTGCACTTAATTAACTAAGGGATAATTTAGGATAATTTTATTTTTCTAATGTTATTGGAGTGATTTATAAAAAAAATTGAAGGTTTTTTTTTATGAATCTTGGCTCAAAGTTTAAGATAGTAGGCACTGGGGATCGAACCTACAACCTTCAAAACGAAATTAAATCAAAAATAGTTTGAAAAAATTCATTCCACATTAAATGTTTTGACTAACATCAATTGACTGTGGTCGTTATATGGAATGTTTATATTATGTAGCACAAAATGAATAAACAAAACTTTGATGTTTTAGGGCAAGACTAATCAACAGGAGTGGGGTAATCGTGTTCCACCTGTTAATCCCGAAATAGACTACACTCCTGGTGTGACAGGACTCAGGAATCACGGGAACACATGCTTCATGAATGCGGTTTTACAATGTCTCTCTCACACTGATACAATAGCGGAATACTTTGTGTTGGACGCTTACAAGGCAGATCTCAGTAGGAGGAGCCGCACCAACTCTAGGAAATTGGGAACTAAAGGGGAGCTCACGGAACAGTTGGCTGTACTGCTGAAAGCATTGTGGGCTGGACAGTATTCTCCTGAACTAAGTACTACATTCAAGGTAGGCATCCCTTCTTAATCCTACATTATAGTTGGTTAACCTCCTCCGTAACTCGGTATTTTTTGTTGAAACACTAAGCCCACACGAAGTGGTACAATAAAGTCTCAATAATGAGGTGCATCCAGTTGAACGAGAGAAACTTTTGATTGGATGAATTTTACTTTGTTATATTTATATTTTATTTTATTTATTATTGTAATTATTATAGTAGATCGTCACACATTAGGTTTAAAAAAAAAAGAATTCTATATGTTAAAAACACCACCTATGTATAATAAGGTATCTTTAGTTGTGTAAAATGTATTGATATATAATATTATACTATTGTAATCTATTATAAATCTGTATTTAGGCACATATCACTCTTATAGGGTGAGTTGCCGTAATAAAAAAAAAAAAAAAGTCTCAATACTCGGAACACGAATCGACAAGGCCCTCTCTATGGAATCCCAGATCTCTAAGACAGTAAGATCCGCATTTTATCACATCTGCGAAATACGATCGGTTTCGAAAAATCTCACATCCGACAGCGTCAAATCACTAATATCCGCCTTTGTAGTTTCGAGACTTGATTACTGCAACATTCTGTACGTCGGCCTGCCTCAAATACAGCTGAATCGCGTACAGATGGCTTTTAACTGCGCTGCAAGGCTTATTTTCCGCGAGGATAAGAGCTGTCACATCACACCTCTGCTGGAGAAACTACACTGGCTAAAAGTACGCGAGAGAATCCAATATAAATTGTGCCTCACGGTGTACAAAGCCATAAATGACATGGCACCCCGTACACTCTCTGAACTCTGCATCACCAAGGAGCCAGCAACAAGACCCTTACGTTCAGCCATGACATCTACAAACATACTAAAGGAGATCAACAGGAGCAACAAGTCGAACTTCCACGACAGGGCTTTCAGCGTAGCAGGACCTGTCACCTGGAACCGACTTCCTGAAGAACTTAGAAAGGACCAGCCCATCAGCACATTCAGGAACAAACTGAAGACACTGCTCTTCCCACAGAGCTTCCCGTGCGCCCTTGAGATGGAAATCCATTAAACGGCGCCAAACAAATTATCCAGCATCATCATCATCAATAAAACTGCGGGAAAATATATCTGATTCTTAAGACAATCAAACCCCTAATGTCCCTTTTCTATGCCTGTCGGCCGACAGGTTTTGCTGCTAGTCTATTTATTATTATATAGATACCTAATAGGCGAGCAGCTCATAGCTGATGTGCCCATATCAAGCTTGCACAATCAATTATTTCTCAAAATTTGTCCAATTCATTCTTGAAAACATTCACACTGGAAGCTTTAACAATTTCACCAGGAAATTTGTGAGAAAAAGTTTGGCCGAATTTACAAACATACTGTCATATGTCTCTTCTTCTTCTTCTCAGCCTATTCCCGTCCACTCCTGGACAAAGGCCTCCTTCCACGCCACTCTTTTTTGGGCATTTTGGACCAAGTTTATCTTGTTTAGTCATATGTTTAAAATTGTTTTAGAACATATTATTTTAATGATACAAAATATTTAGTTTATTCCAGAATTTTCATTACGCTTACTAGGTTTTGATGACCAAACATCTTCTAGTCGATAGTAACTGCCTGAAGAAGAAGAAGACGCTTGGTCTTTGAAAACCAGTAAGCGTGATAAAAATTGTGGAAAAACTAAATAATTTGTATCATTTCACAATATGTTCCACCAAGCGGTTACGGCCGAAGGTAAAAATTATCTTAAAACCCTTTTAATTTATTTTTTAGACGATAGTGGAACGCTATGGTACCCAATATAGAGGCAGCAGCCAACATGATGCGCAGGAGTTTCTTCTCTGGCTCTTGGATAAAGTGCATGAAGATCTAAATACTGCTACTAAGAAGAAATACAAAACGATAAAAGTATGAAATAATCAACTACGAAATTACATTTTTATACTTGGTTATTCGTTTTTTACATCTGATTTGCTGTTCCAGAATACGGCCGGACGCCCCGATGAAGTAGTTGCCGCTGAGACGTTGGCCAATCATTTGCGCTGTAATAGCTCTTTTGTGCAAGCTGTTTTTCAAGCCCAGTTTCGTTCTTCTCTAGCCTGTCCACGTTGTCATCGCCAAAGTAATACCTTTGATCCTTTCCACTGTATCAGTGTTCAGCTGCCACATCTTCCAGATTACCCTCTTCTTGTCACTGTAAGTATTTATTGTACAAATATAAAACATCCACGAACCACGAATGCACACACCTTACAAAAAATTCATACATTGCTCAATTTTGGTTTAGGTGGTGTATGCCAATCAGCAGCCGCGTTGTGTGTGCCTTGGTATCAGAATATCCGCAAGCTCCATGGTGAGGGATCTGCGCAACTTGCTTCATAGTGATACAGGAATACCTTTAGAGTGTATTATCCTTGTAGAGATAACTGATACAGGTATCTATGTATACATAGTATATTTTATTATATATTTTCATACTTCAGTGTGTTCAAAAAAGAGTATTAAGATTTGGTATATTTAGGCCCGAAATTACAATGCAGACTTTAAGGTCCACCTCTACGTTAAGGAGGACATAAAGCTTCACTTACCAATATTATGCGAATTACAATGTCTCCTTAGCAAGAATTTGCGGCTTATCCTACTCGTTAAGTTAAGGTATGCCCTAGGGCAATGGTACTCAACCTTTTCATCGGGTCACATACATATATTTTTAAACTTCCGCGGGCCGAACAAATCCCCCCTCCCCCCATTAAAACATTTATGAGTTTTATAAAAATACTAGCTGACCCGTCGAACTTCGTATCGAAATAAATAATATGGGTACTCTAGGTTTTATGCAACAGAGCTCAAATTCGTTTTTTTAGTTATATAAAACGAATGACTATTTACTGGCATTAGCAAAACCTGCATACCACGCTGCATTCATTGGGTCTGAGTTTATTTTTACATCAAAAACTTATAACCTATGTTAATATGACGTGGGAAGAGGTCATCATTGCGCAAGATCGAGTGCAATGGAGAGCTCTTATTGCCTCACTTTGCTCCTGAGTGGAGTTCAAAAGGAGTTTTAATTTTGATTGATTTGATGTTAATACCTTTGTAAAAAAAAAAGAATTTAGGTATGTCATTATATTCGATATTTTAATAGTTATTTTGCTCAGTTAAAATAATATTGATTGATTAATCAATGTACGATAAGGAACATCTCCGTACCGATTCAAAATACACATTAAGGTGTCAATACTTTTTTTGCACATCATCGCTAGGCAGAGAGTATGGACTTCCATTCTTTCCAATCCAAACTCATTCGCTTCCTCCAAACGCATAACATTCCGCATACATGCTCTTCCTTTTGCTCCTGACTTGGCCCTACCGTAAGACGGCACCGATACGGTCGGTCTATGTCATTCCAGGTCGGCCTCGTCTGCGTGCACCTATTCTTTCAGATTTATATATCCTTTTAGTCATTCTCTTTTCGTTCATTTTCTTTACATGTCCAAACCTTCTTTCTTTATTCACTTTCATTCTAGTCACTACACTAACATCCACTCCACATGCCTTTCATATATTATCATTCCTCACCTTATCAATAAGCCTCTTTCCGCATATCCGCATTCCGCATAGTGATCTCATTTCCACAGCATTTATTCCAACTTCCAAATTTTTTGTCCATGTCCAAGTTTCACTCCCATGGTATCAGGATTGCATTGTGCATCAACTATCGATTTCAGAGATATCTTCTTAGAGGTCTAATTGCACCGCCAACCCTTCTCCCAGGCAATTTCCTTCTTTCAATCTCTTTTCACACCTTGCATCTCTTCTAAATAAATTACCTATATAGAAATACTTCCAAGTTCTCGACATTCACTTTCACACAACATTGCGTTCTTAAATCTTCTCTTTCAAAACAGTGGAAATAATATTTAAAAGCTCATTTAATGCAGTATCTGTGATTTTTTTTCTAACTTCTATTACAACATGGTGAAAGTGTAGCAATTTTTATTTTCAAAAAAGAAACAAATGCTAGGTCATTAGCAAATAATATCCAGCTTTTTTTTAATATTAACGATGCAGATTATATTTACGTTATATGTATGTACTCATCCTCTCTAAAAATCAGCCCATAAACGAAGAATTGATTTTCAAACAAACAAACAAACAAAAAAATATTCTACTTGTTCTTCAATATAATCATGTATTCCTTGTGTTAAAACTTATCAAAACTCCTTATAAAATGAACTTCAATTAAGTATAACTCCTTAATAGCAACAATATATATACGATTCTGTTTGCTGGCGGTTTTAAAAATCTCTGTAAATAAATATAGTTTTCAAAATTCCTTACATTTCATTACAATAATGTATTCCTTGTATTAAAACTTAGCAAAACTCCTTATAAAAATTAACTGCAATGAAAATTATATGACTTATCCAATCAATCTATTTCATACGATATATTTTACATTCGCATTCTATCAATTGCAACAACAATCAATCGACTGACAGTTCTTTCAAATGTCGATTAATAAGAATTCAAAAGTAGAACAAAATTATATTGTAAAAAGTACTAAAAAGATTACCTACTACTCTGTGTTTTCTTAAATTTCCTAATTTTTCTTAATTTTTTTCTTCTAATAGGTACAACCTTCTTCTGATAAGAGCCTACACGCCAAAAAAAGAATTAGCGAAATCAGTCCAGCCGTTTAGGCGTGATGCGATGATATCGGGAAATAAATCTCCATTTTTATAGTTTTCTTAAATTTTCTAATTTCCTATGCATTTTTCTTAAATTTTTTGTTCTAAAAGGACACTCTCCTGATAAAAACCTACACGCCAAAAAAAGAATTAGCGAAATCAGTCCAGCCGTTTGAGCGTGATGCGATGATATCGGGAAATAAATCTCCATTTTTATAGTTTTCTTAAATTTTCTAATTTCCTACGCATTTTTCTTAAATTGTTCGTTCTAAAAGGACACTCTCCTGATAAAAACCTACACGACAAAAAAAGAATTAGCGAAATCAGTCCAGCCGTTTAGGCGTGATGCGATGATATCGGGAAATAAATCTCCATTTTTATAGTTTTCTTAAATTTTCTAATTTCCTATGCATTTTTCTTAAATTTTTTGTTCTAAAAATACACTCTCCTGATAAAAGCCTACACGACAAAAAAAGAATTAGCGAAATCAGTCCAGCCGTTTAGGCGTGATGCGATGATATCGGGAAATAAATCTCCATTTTTAGTTTTTTTAAATTTTCTAATTTCCTATGCATTTTTCTTAATTTTTTTGTTCTAAAAGGACACTCTCCTGATAAAAACCTACACGACAAAAAAAGAATTAGCGAAATCGGTCCAGCCGTTTAGGCGCCATCCGATGACAACGCGAAATAGCTCTCCATTTTTATATATAAGATAGGTACACTAGGTTAAGAATGAATAAAATATTTTTTTGGTCATGCATAATGAATCAGCGTTTATAACCTAGTTAATCTGCCTATCAACAAGGGTTTTTAATAGGAAAGTAGTTAGTACTTTGACAGTTCACAGCGGCCATTTTGTTGAAATGAAATACATAAAATTGGCTATCATTTCTGTGGTGGCATGGTAAAAGGCATTAAGTCGTGTTTTTCAGCATTTTGAGTTATATGTGCTACATCATACATTATCACAAACAGAACAAAGTTCAAAAACAAAAGTTTAAAAAAATCCACTTATAAAGGATTTAAAAGCATTTTTTCATTCCGGCATAACTCAATATTAATTTTATTTGGCAAGGTAAAACGACTCGCGTCGAATTTTGTCAACCACGAAGTAAAACGGTGTCGTCTATGATAGAGCTGCCGTGAGAAGCCGTTATTTTAAAAGTGAACCTTTTTAAAATGTGTTTAAATAATGTATTTTGTGAACTTTGGGTCAGGTATCTTCCTTATCTGTCGACCAATCTGTTTACAACTTTCGTTATTTTTATTGTTAAGCTATAGACAATAGATCGGTAATAGGTACTATATGCATATTATTATTTTTTTAAATATTTTTTCATTGCTCTTTTAATACTACTATTAATATAATTTAAAGAAAGTCGTGCTAGTGCGAACTATTATATCAACAACTGATGACTGATTATACAGTTCGATTTTAAAATAGTACTAACAAACCACTACGGGCTTACGACCATCTTCTAATGTTATTTCGAAGGTTGGATTAGTGTAATCACTTTACGTTAACAACGTTCGCCATTAGGTCGTGATGTTCAAATTTCCGAATATTCATCTGGTTTGCAATGGTTTGATGTTGGAACCTCCACTGCGCATGATTTTGTGCAGCTTGTATGACCTCTTAAACCGTGTATAAATTTCTTAGCTCTGCTTTGAAGGATCGGTACATTGTGAGAGAGGGTTATCTTAACAAATGTAATAATAGCTATAGTTAACTTATTTCATTTTATTATTTAAAGAATATTCTTCATTTATTACTTAACAATATTACATTCTGAGCAAAAAAATATACCTACTGATGTTCTGGGAATGCTATGCTAGAAAATAATAATAGGTAAGCTAAAAAATAACTAATATTTATGAAGAATAAAAGGTAAGTGTTGAAAAATAATAAATTAGCATGTGATAGAGAGTAACTGGGTATATTTCCTTGTAAAATTTGACCTAAGTACAAAATTTTTCAACCTATGAGCCAAAATTGTCAAGGTAAAAAGACACGCATTATAAATAAAGCATATAAACAAAGAAATATTGAAAAAATAAATATGAGTTATCGTATAGTGAACCCTTTTTAACGAAGTAAATGCATCAAAGTTGATCTATTTTATTTGTATTAAATAATATTTGACAAAAATGAAACCTCTTAAAATACTGACAAGTAAATCCGCCATACTGAGAAATGTCATCCCACTGACTTAATGCCTTTTACCATGCCACCACAGATTTATTCTATTTACTTTTCCAAATGTAAAAAAATAACAATACGTGCATATTTTATCTAAAAACGTAACCTGTTTGACCAACATTCAAAGAGTTTGAAAGACCCTATGTTTTAATAGGTAAGGTGGTTCGTAATGACAATCCTCTTCAAATTTTATGGAATAGAATTGCGAATTTTTTAAATCGTGTTTCGAATAAAAAGTGTGCCGGGACGCACAGAAAAGCTCGGCGGGCCGCAGGTTGAGTATCGATGCCCTAGGGTGTCCTCAACAGCGTTAAGCTCATTATTTTTTTTTTCTTACCAGAAGGCGCCACAAGTTACAATATGGGAAACTGACATTTAAAATATCATATTATGATTGCGCCATTATTACACTTTTTGTTAGCTGTTGCTTATAAGTTGTTTCTATCAGTGATATGTTAAAAATATAACATGTGTCTGGTTTCTATTTGGATTTTTTTTATTATTTGGCCGCCACGATAACCTCTATACACTGTTCGCCCTGTTTGACAACTATTGGTTTGACTATACTGGATGGTTTTGCATTAACCTTGTTTCATACTGGTTTTATATTGTTTGATATATAATTATGTTTATTATTGAACTCATCATTCACTACCTGTATCTTAATTTAGTTTTATAATCAAGGCAAGGGTCGCTTACGAAAAAAATCCAAGCTCCTGGCTCCAAGAGCTAGCATAAAATCAAAACGACAACACGAATAATGGCACGCGTCTTCATGAAAATGACGGATGTGGAGCTTAATACATAGATAAAACCACGATAAAAGACAAGAAGGGCTACCAACTTTACCATATCTACGGCTTAGCCAATCCGCAGACGAATTTTGATTGAAATTCTCGTGTGAGCGGTAAGCTGCACTTAACTTTTAAGCCTCTTCAAAGCTCCAGATTGTAATTTCAGCCCTTAGATATAAGTAGGTATGTTTATTATTTAAAGAATTAATCAGCTTCTTCGCCTTGAATTGTTTCCTCATCATTGATGTTCTTGAAGTGTAGAAGAGGTGGCCAAACTATCATGCGTCGGGAGCTACTATATTAACGGAATTATACCCGAGATTGACTTTTTTGGGTAACTTCAAAAGGGATAGGAGCTATTTAACTTTGACAATTAATAGCGGCCAAATTGTTGAAGGGACATAATCTGTCAAAGTTGTCTTTAGTTCGTTCAGTCTGTTTTGCTAAATTACAATTAATGGATGTAACATGAAAGATGTCGAAAAGTGTATTTGTGTTCATCGAGTGAGCACAGATTCACAAAAATGAATAAACAGAATTCATTCATTTTTGAGTGCATTATTTAGAAATAGGGATTTCCTAACGAAACTTAAAAATAAATACCTATTCCAAAAATGGTAAAATTATGTAAAAAAAATTTCACCTCGGTAGCATGGTTGAGTATATATGATGGTCCTCCACAGCCGCATTGAGACTATAAAGTGTACACCAACATTTCTTTTATTTTCTTGGGATATTTCCCACCATGTTTTCTGAAAGCAGTTGGGCCCTTTGGCCGAAGACACTCTACACCTCTCTATGGATAGATTCATTCGACATGAGACCAAGCCAACATCACGTCATTTTAAAGGCAAACAGCTAACAGATCTAATTTCTTGTTTAGGTTTTGGACGTACCTTAAGTGACTACCAACCACTCTGGCCGGCTGGTTGTCCCACAAATGAATCGGCTCCGTTTCTATCACTGTACTGTATCGAAGCCCCTCCGTTTTGTAAGGAGCCTCCTGCAGAACCCTATCTACTGCTGATGTGGGTAAATGTTCTAATAGACGGAGACACCACTCAAAGATTTGGTCAGTAAAACTATTACATTCTACCACCTATTTAATGCAAACATTATGTGAATTCTGTTTTAATTGAGCATTTGATATTTGTAGGATCCCCGTACGTGTTGCAAGTGCCTAGGGAAGTTGGTTACGAAGACCTTCAAAAGCTGATGTTGAAAGAAATGTGCGGAATGGTAGATGAAGCTATCCTAGGGCAGAACCAACCCACAGGTCAACCTAAGCTGCGTCTTCTTAGCCCTATCGTAGAACCCACACATTATTTACAAGATGAGGTATAACTAAATAATTTCTGTAAAGATTTTACAAAAATCTTATAGCACCCCTACAGAATACTTTGGAAAGCTTCGCATTCCATACAAAATTCCCACGAGTTCTTTTTTAAATTAGTGAGTAATATTGCACTCACAATAACTCCTGTAGACTATGAATAGTAACAGTATTGGGGACTCACTAATTCTTAATTTTCACACATTTTCTATTTGAGCTAATGTTGTACAACTCTTTCTTAGTTGGAACATCCTTTGTATACTGAAGTTGTGGACCAAACCTTGGCTTTAAGCGGAGATCGCTCTGGACCACAGCATCTGCAACTAATAGCAGAGTGGGATACACAACTTAGAGAAAGGTAGTATGACTTTTTAAACCGTGTTTCCTATATGGGTTTAGTTGCCTGATAATATTATTAATAAATCCGATCTTTCAGGTTTCTTACTGAATGGAGTGAAAATGTGGAGCAGCACAGTAGTGTTGCTGAAGTGATGGAAAATACAGAATACACTCCGAGACTTTCTCTTTCTGATTGCTTGAACCATTACACCAGAGCTGAAACATTGGCAATGGAAGATGCTTGGAGGTATACTATCAATCTGTACCCATATTCTAAGTTTTATCGCAAGGTAGTCATGGAAGTAAAACACAATACATTTTGTATGTAAAGCGTGTATATGTACGTATTGAATTCCAGAATCGCTTTTGTTTCTAGAAATACCCTTGTGGGGGTGCTATACACGTTTTCCATACAAAATGTATTGTGTAGTACTCACTTTACTTCCGTTTTTATTTTTATTTATCAATATTTTTATTGAATGCAATTAACATGAATTATTATGTTTTAAGATGTCCTCAGTGCCAGCAATATCTCCCTGTGGTAAAAACTCTCGGTTTGTGGTCCTTACCAGATATATTAGTGATACATCTCAAAAGATTTAGACAGTGAGTGATTTTTTTTAATTTTTTTCTTGCATATTGATAAATGAATATAACTATAGAAGATTTATATGAGCAAAATAAAATGATTACAGGCAGCAAGTAAAGGGGCGCAACAGTACTAAACTGACCACCATGGTGGAGTTTCCTCTCTATGGTTTTGACATGACTCCACACTTGGCTAACAGAGAACCTGCCGCCAATAACACCAATGTCATGCTGGGAGGAGCTGGCTGGTCACCTTGGAAGAAACCTAGAAAGATATCCACCTATACCGATAACCATTACGATTTGTACGCTGTCTGTTACCATCACGGTAATGATTTGGAAACGGGACATTACACTGCCGCTTGCCGAAATCCTTATGATCAGCAGTGGTACAAATTTGACGACACCCGCGTTACACATATTCCGAATGAAGATGTTTGTGCGGAGCTTGTCAATAATAGTGCGTACATTCTATTTTACCAAAGAAGGCATGGACAATACATTTCAGGAAGCTCAAATTCCAGCTCAGCGGCAAGTACGAGTTCAGTTGGATCAAACAATGAACACTGGTCGGCTAGAATGCCAAGGTTCAATCACAAACAAAAGAAGGATGTACAATCTGAGAAGACTTGTCCGTTGCCCAAAGTGAATCCAACATCCCAAACTCCTCTCATAAAGCAGGAGAATGGAAATATTAATGAGAAGATAGAAAACAATAAACTGTCTGAAAGTATAAACTCTAAATCTAGTATTTCAAGCCTGCAAGAAGTTTCCACTGGTGTTGAGCAAGTGGAGGACGCTGTCGTAGACCAACATAACCTCAGGAATTCAATATCCTTGTCTGATAATTTAACAGTAAGCTCCAATAACATACTTGGCGTAATAAGTGACGCTGATGGAAAAGATAAAGTGTTGGATATGAAGCCCGAAGAAATGATTAACAAGGATAGTTTGTTTAACATGGGAGAAAGCAGAAGGAACACATTGAGTGAATACAAGAATGTTGAAGATAGCAACAGAGAACTGCACAATATACACAGAAATTCTTTGAGTTTAACAGTCACTCCGTATCCGGCTCACAAGGACATACACGTCAACCCCAAAATGAGTGTGAGAACATCCAACGCTTGTGAAATATTCAAAGTAGAAATGTCGCATCTGAAACAACCTCTCCCAAGCAACATCAAGGATAAAAATTTCAATCCTGACTTAGAACATTTCAAAAAAGAGTTTACCCAGTTTAAAAGTGCGATAACACATTCAGAAATGAGAGAGTTGGAAAACTGGGTGAGGAACGGGAGTGTTTGCTGGAAGGACTATGACAAACGGTTTGATTCTTGCACAGCAGACTCTGTGGAGAGAGAACACCATTCAGACGACGAAGTGCCACTTCCATCTGAGCCATGGGTAATTTGAACACTTATCACTAGTTGCCCCCATAATTGAGTCCCGTTAGTATGTAAACTCTCCCCTTTCTTTATGTTTTTTCTTTGAAATCCACTAAAGGTGCATCAGAAACTAACATAAAGTCGACCTCAGAGCTGGAAGTAGAGTATATTTTCTTGATTGTTGATATGGACACTACTCTGTCATCGCCCATTAATCTGTTGTTGTTTCCCAATCTAGAATTGGCCTCCTTTTTGAATTATCAAAGGGGTTTCTTACAATTTTAACTAAACCTACTTGGGACATTCTTAGATTTAAAAATAGGCCTTTGTACAATTTTAGACAGGAGAAGATCAATGATTCTAAAACATTTAATACCTATCTATAATTTTTGGAATGAATTATTAATAAGTTAGTGCAAAGTTCCTTGTTGATATTTTTCATGAACTCTGTCGTTAAAATAAGCAATTGTTTATTTCAGAAATCTCCATCATCGATGAGCAGACCTGTGATCATAACACATAGCGACAAATGATGAATCTGTCTATCCATAGTCATTTAGCAACGTGGACATGTGTTACGTTACGTCATGCCTTCATTATTTATTAAGTATCTATTTTCATACATTTATACGTACATAATAATTATGCGAGTACATTGTTACCAAAGGTATATAGATCGAGTCTATTTGTATAGAATAAATACTCTTTACGGCTAATACATAAAACTGTTTATAATGCTATGTAAGTTAACTGAGTGACACTATTTTTTTCATGTTTCGTAGATAGTTTATTTATCCATCTGAACCAAAGGAAAACTTCCTTACAATTTGTCGAAATATTATTTTAACACTATTTTCTTTTCTCTTCTTAGTTTGATAATTTTGTACTCTAGTTTTTTTTTTTATTTTAGTAAAAAAATAGTTTACAGATTATGGTAATATAAAATTTAAGAATTGTTATTGTTTTCTTTTTATATTTATTTATTATTTATAAAACATTTGTTATTTTGTTCTTATGTGTAAATAATATACCTAGGTTGTATTATTCATCTATTTTGACATGAAGAGTTGCCTTTATAGAATAACGATTCACAATTTGTAAATACTTTGTATCTAACTGTATAAAATTGTACATTGTATTGAGAATTATTAACATGAAATTTAATAGCATCCCTTCATACATTCACATTGTACATTTTACTAAGAATTGTGCCTGATTTATATTATAATGTATTGTGTATTACAATATTAATTTTAATATCACCTGAGTTATTCATTTTGCACTTATCACTAATATTAAGAGAACATAACTGTTGATTTGTCACAGCAAATGATTACATGACTGTATTTGTGTTTTTTTTATATAAAGTATACATACATTAATAATAATTGTTTGTAATGTCAATATGAATTTTTCTTTTCTTTTGTTTTAGCTGGACAGAGGAATTGTGTTGTTTTCAATATTATTTCGATTGCTCTTTTTATTGTTATGTATCATTTGAAATACATTGTATTCTCAGTTCAGCTGGCTATACTGACACCCATAAGATTGTTATTTACTATTATAGATTCTTCAAAACGTTGACTAGTATTGTGGACTGTGTTGGTATTTTTGGTAAATTGTCAAGGGCTATTGGAATCTTTTAACTTTTTTTTTTATATAAACCGTATTTGTTTGGAATATGTTTATTTATCAAGCATTTTGTTTGTGTCCACTTTTTAAATCACTACAATTATGTAAATTGATGATACGTCAACATTGGTAAATATAAGTAATTTTGCAATACCGAGTTATGCATGGTTTTAGTTTATTACCTCAATGGTTTTTGGTTAACTAAAATTGTTAAATGATAATCGACGCCATCTATGCATTGAAACCTAAATGGCTTAGAAAAACAAGTAATAATTGAAGAGTAATTATAATTATCTTCTCATTTTTTATTTCAGCCAATTTTATTGAAGTTCACAGTAAATAAATAAACTTTATCACATCCAATCAACGGGCTTATGCCTCGGGCAATTTCTACCAATCGACCAATATAATATGCAGCTTCAATGGAGAATACTCCGTATAAAAAAAGTTTATAATATTTTTTAAATCATACATATTTAATTTATACACATTCAGTTTTATTTATTTAATAATATATTTTATTTAAAATAAAATGACTTTCATTAATTTCAAAGACTTTCTTATTTTTTCAGCTAACGGTATTAATTGTTGGGTGCGAAAAAAAACCCAAGGTGATCATTTCAATTTTTATTATTTACTAAAGACATTTTGAAAAGAACTATGTCAAAATCTTGAGTAATCCATTCAGTTTAGCTCCATCTAGAATTAAAAAAAAAAGATAATTTATACAACAGAATTGAAATAAAATGGTTCGAAAAGGAATTAGAGATTGCAAGAGCCAACTAAGTGAAACAGAAATAGAAACATACTGACCTATAATGTGCGTATGCTCTGTTGGCTTCGCATGTTCTGTGAAGATCTAATTTTTTCTTAATAACTCTACCCTTATTATTAGCCGCGTCTAACAGTTCCCAAGCCAAACGATCGTGTATTGGTATTTTTCTTCTCTCACGATCGATTGCTGTTTCAAGAATCCATTGAATGGACATGAATCTAGAGCGTGCCGCTGTTACTGGACAAGGAACCTGTTTTAAAACATAAACATTTGAACTCTAGAATTATCGCATAGTGAAGGTGCCTCCAAGCTCCCGCCATGATGTTGGCTATTTTCAGAAAATGTTATCTTCTTTCTCTTAACATAATCAATATTATTATAAAAATAACTGAAAAGTATATACAAGACTCCAATGAAGAAGAAACATACGTATAAATAACTTTCAAAAGTCCCCAAATCTCAATCAGTTTAAAGTAGAAGGTTTTTGATACCTGCGTGTTACCGGTCATACTGACACCCTGGTATAGAAAAGTGTGAATTTATTTATTAAAAGTGTCCATCTACTAAATTTCATTTTATAAATTTGGGTTCAACGAAAGTGGAATACATACTATTAAAGATGCGACATTAACAAAAATGGATATAGTCATATCCTGGCGTCAAATACGTGACAGCAGTCGCAGTCTTTAAATTTGGTTGCTCTCTTGTTCTATCTACTTGTTGTATACATGGGATTTTTCGACATGTTGAACATGTCGAGAATTCTCATGATTAGGAGTTTCGGAAACTTAAACATTACCACCTAAGCCAGCCTTCGAAATAACAGTAGAAGACGGTCGTAAGCCCGTAGTGGTTTGTTCCATTTAAAAATCGAACATTAGTAATGAATTGGTAAGAGTCATTATTTGCTACATATTCGAAATAAATACACTTTGCATCTTTCACAGTAAGCAAAGCTTGTGTTGTGCAAGACAAAGATGGATGTTAGTGAGACTTGGACCCACAACCTCTAGTATTGCAGTACATACCAAGTTATAGACTTGTGTTTTTCATTTTTAATAATTGAATGCAAATCCTTGGACAGATAAAGAAGTATTAGAGATTGATCAATCATTAGTGAGGTAAATAATGTAAACTAGCGAAAATGCCACTGTTAGCTAGTAGGAATATTATGGTGTACCTGATATGTAACACCACCTCTACGAATGGGTGTGAGTTGAAGAAGTGGTTGTGCATTAACAACAGCTTTATGAAGTATGGCTTTAGGATCCAATTCTATTTGGGCTTTCTCCTCGGGATCTGTTGCCAAATGATATCTTTCTATTTGGGTTTTTTTTATTATTTCAAAGGCTTTTTCAAGAGTTTCTCTGGCCAACTTTTTATTACCTTTTCTCATAAGATAGTTTGTAAAACGTCTGAAATATATAAATAATAATTATTATTACCAATGAATTTTGCAAATATTTTATTGGAACATAATTTATATAATAAAATGGAGACAAACCCCACAAGATCATCGTAGAGATCTGAGCTAGTCTGAAAAGGTCCCGGTGGTTTGACTGGGAGATTGGCACGTTTGGCCAGTTCGCCACTCTCTTCCAATTTTTTTAGTTCGTCTTTCTTGAAAACAGGCTCCAGATAGTATGGAGAAAATACAGCCATGGATCGTTTGCTGTTACTGCAAATTATTGTAAAAAAAAACAGATTTAAAAACTTTAACTATGCTGCCCTGCCCAAAAAGCCTATCCGGATAAATGTAAATTTTGATTAAATCAATACTTGGTGAAGACACCCAGTTTGAATTTAGTATTACCTGTTAATTCAAACTTCATGACCCAAGGAAATTACCATCCATGAAACCTAAAATTACCACCAACTAATTTTCCCTAAAAAGAACATTGTACCTTGAAAACTACAATATGAAGACTCTTCCAATTTTGAAAGCAAAATTAATGGACATCCAAGTTCTGGAAAAATCTTGTGATCCTAAAGCTTTAATCTTTCCCTGGTTAAAAGACTAATATTGCACTTACTTTATAACAGAAGAAAGTCTCGACCAAGAGCCAATAGTTTTAATGCTACTACACAAGTATGAAGTCATTTCGGTATGGTTATAAATTAAACACAAACAAAATATATAGTAGATTGAATTGAACAATGAAGAGAACGTATCTAAATTACATATTATCTTATAATAAATTAATTCGTGACTCTAGCAATTGGATTATAAAGATATTTTTTTACAACCTACACACAAACATAACCCTATTTTCACAAAATTGACTTTTGTAATCATAGACACTCAAACGAAAAGATAAGTCAAAATATTTAATAATCTATGGACAAAAGTGCATAAGTGAAAACCATGGGAAAACCTAGACCAACCTAGACAGTGTAGCAACACCACCTACATAAGAAGGCCTTAGTGCTGGCGGCCATTTTTGGCCTCTCGCGTCACGTCCGCCTATGTGTAGACAGATATCATAGCGTAGTAAGTACATACAGATATAGAAGAGTGAATGCTGGGCCTCCCGCTGTGACGTAGCGCTAAGGCCTTCTTATATAGGTGGTGTTGCAGTGTAGTAGCCGTGGAAAGTGACGAAAGTGTGTCGATTTGCGCGGCACTTTTTTGATAGCCGGTTGGGAAGACATTGGTTTCTGCTATACGTTTTCTTGGCGGTTCCTCGCAAGGATATTATTGTTCTGTGGTTCCTCGTGTTTCGTTATAAAATCTTTATTTATACCACGTTTTATACTGTTTAATGGATGTATTTATAATATTGAGGGTTTGTCTAGTGTTTTGTGTTAATTATAATCCGGTTTTACTTTTTATTTTAAGTTTTGTGTAGTTTTAAAACATTGTCTATACAGTTTATGTTTTTAATATTAAGCTATTTTTAAGTTAGTCACAGCTGTTTTGGTAATATTTTGTTGGGAAATCAATCTAAATAAATTTAAATATTGGCAACACTGTTTTGTTTATATGTATAATTTGATTTGAATTTGGAAGTGTTCTTTTCATTTGACTTTTGTTTCTATTTTCTTTAGTAAAAAGATGGTTGTCCATTGTGCAGTATAAATATATATTTTGTTTCCTACCTTTTAAAATATCAACAGGTCATGGACCCAGTAAGTGGATTTACATTAAAAGTGTTAAATTGAAAAGAAGATTATGCAACATGGAAGTTTCGCATGAAAGCATATTTGATAGATTGTAACTTGTGGGAAGCAGTAAATGGTTATCCAGAAAGTGATAAAACTGACGAAATTACTAAAAATCGAAAAGATGAAAGAGCTCTAGCAAAGATTTGTCTTACATTAGGACAATCCGCTATTCCACATATACATAATTGCGAAAAAGCAAAAGCAGCATGGGACAAATTAAAAGGCGCCTATGAAGATAGTGGTATGGGCTCGAAGCTACACCTACAAAGGAAATTATACCGTTTTAATTTAAAGGATTTTAAAAGCATTGAAGAATATCTCACAGCCATCATGTCAACAGCACAAAAGCTTTCAGATATAGGTAAAGTTATTCCAGATGAAGATTTGGCCGCAATAATACTTGGTGGGCTGACTGAAAGGTACGATCCCATGATTTTAGCTCTAGAAAGTTCAGATGTAAAAATCACGACAGAAATTATTAAAAATAAATTGATTAATGATATGGGCAGAGAAAATCAAAGTAACAATAATGAAAAAGTGTTCTCATCAAATACATTCAATAAAAGGAATGACAGATTCAAGAAAAAAGAAATAATCTGTTTTAATTGTCAACGTAAGGGGCACAAACGGCCAGATTGTCCTCTTCTTAAGAAAAATAATAATAAAAAAGGTGAAACATCATTATATACGAATACTTATAAAGAAATATCTGATTTATGGTATGTGGATTCTGGAGCGACTGCTCATATGACATCAAATAAAAGTTTATTAAAGAATTTCACATCAACAGATAATCTAGAAATAACAGTGGCTAATAACCAGAAAATATTTAGTACAGGAAAAGGTGATGTACCTGTTTCAAAGTCTAACAGTGAGATAAAGTCAATAAGTGATGTTCTGTATGTTCCAGAAGTAAACGCCAATATTTTATCAGTGTCTAAATGTATTTCCAAAGGTTTTAAAGTATTATTTAATAAAGATGGAGCTCATATTATGTCAAACGAAACAAAAGTTACAGGAAATGTTATATTAAAAGCACCCCTGCATAATGGGCTATACAAATTCAGTGTGAATGATAGTGAAAAGGTGTATAATGCCTATAACATAAATAAGCAAAGATTGTGGCATAGTAGACTTGGACATCTATGTCGATATGGTATGAACTTACTATCAAATGGTATGGCAGATGGTTTGGATTTTACACCTGGTGAAGATAAAGATATATGTACAGCATGTCATGCTGGAAAACAATCTAGACAGCCTTTTAAAAATATACCATATAAAGCAGCAAGAAACAAATTAGAATTAATACACTCAGACTTGTGTGGACCCTTTAGCGTTGAATCTTTTGAAGGTAACAAGTACATGTTATTATTTATTGATGACTTTTCAAGAATGATTTTTGCCTACTTCAATTATATATTCTATTAAATCAAAAGATGAGGTATTGGATAAATTCATAGAATTTAAAGCTTTTGTTGAGAAACAAATGGATAGAAAAATCAAGATTCTTCGAACAGACAATGGCACCGAATATGTTAACTATAAATTTGAGAATTTATTAAAATGTGAGGGTATACAACACCAGACAAGTATACCGAGGACTCCTGAGCAGAATGGTCTGGCGGAAAGGACCAATCGGAGTATAATAGAAAAGGCAAGATCTATGCTCCACGGAGCTAAATTATCACAAGCATTTTGGGAAGATGCAGTAAGAACTGCTGTATATATTAAAAACAGATCCCCTCATAGATCATTATATAAGACGACACCACAAGAAAAATGGACAGGCATTCGTCCAAATCTTTCACATTTAAGAGTATTTGGATGTAGAGCTTTGCTACATGTTCCTAAAGAAGAACGTAAGAAGTGGGATTCTAAGACCAAAGAATATATTTTTGTTGGATACAGTGAAAATAAAAAGGCATATAAATTTAGAGATATAATATATCCTAGAAAAATAGTGCATGGAAGAGATGTCACTTTTATGGAAGAAAATTTCTCTAGTAATAAGGAGGATAGTAATAAAAATGATCATTCTTCAAAGGAAAAAGTTTCTGGAGATCGTAACATTTCTACTGGATTTGAAAAATTGTATGATGATAATGCAACCCCTAATGAGGATGTTGTAGATTCACAGGATTCATCCACAAAAGATGATGAATCAGAAGAAGACTGTGTATCAGGTGAAGAAGATGACGTATCAGATCAGGAAATTGACCCTGATATATCTACATCTCTAGATACCAACCTGAATGAAGCAGAATTTAGACATGACGACCCATCTACGAGTAGTCAGCAACACAAATATCCAAAACGAGAGCGCAAGAATAAAAACTATAATGATTATGTACTTTATAAAGTCCAATCCAAATCCAAACTCCCTTTAGACCCCACTTAGGGGCATAGGGAGGCAACAAGAGCTCTCCATTGCGCTCGATCTTGCGCAACGGTGATGACCTCCTCCCACACCATGTCCATGTCCCTCAGCTCTGCTTCGAAGGAGCGGAACACAGTGTGAGAGGGTCTTCCTCGTCTTCGGGACCCTGATGGGAGGAAGAACAGCGCTCTCCTCGGCCAACTGTCATTCGGCATCCTTAACACATGTCCCAGCCAAGTCCATCTCCTCCCCACAATGGTGGAGGTGATGGGCTCACGCTGGGTGCGCCGGCGTATAGCGTCGTTCGTGATGCGGTGGTACCATCTTACGCCCAGAATTCTCCTTAGGCACTTCATCTCAAAGGCTGAGACTTTTTGTGCCTGGGCCTTGGTCAGGTGCCAGGACTCACACCCATAAAGGAGAATGGGCAACACACACGCATCAAACAGTTTACATTTCGTCTCGACGCTAAACGCCGACGCTTTCCATATCTTGGTCATGTTGTTGAAGGCGCCACTTGCCATACCGATACGAATCGGGAGCTCAGCCCCGAGGTCACCAGCGGTGGTAATGGTTGCTCCCAGGTACTTAAATTTATCCACCCGGGAGACCTGGTGACCATCGATGGTTATCGGTTGCTGTTTATCGGGGCAGGCATTATTCGCCATGAGCTCCGTCTTACTGGCATTGACTCGAAGGCCGAGGCGTGCTGTTTCGTTGCAGAGTCTTGAAACACTGCGCTGTAATTCCTCCACTGTCGTACTGAACAACGCTAGGTCGTCCGCGTACTCCAGATCGCACAGTTCGCCCATTAGACCATCTCTCTGTGTTATCGGTATACCTCTTGCTCCTTGCATGGACTTTCTCAACAGGAAATCCATGACTATTATAAATATAAAGGGAGCTAGTACGCAGCCCTGTCTGACTCCCGTGGTGATCCTAAAAGCTTCAGTAGGACCACCTGGCGTTTTCACGCTACACTCAGAGTCTTCATACAGGGACTGCACCATTTTAACTATTTTCGGAGGTATACCATACAGAGCAAGTATTTTCCATATTGATGGTCTATGTGGGCTGTCGAAGGCCTTTTCAAAATCTATAAAGCAACAAGCGACTGGAGAGTTAAACTCCTTGCACTGCTGAAAGATGCACCTGGCACAGAAAATTGGGTCCGTGCAGGACCTTCCAGGTACAAAGCCGCATTGTTGCTCTCTCAGGACAGCCATGACAGGCCCCCGAATGCGGTGTAGTAATATCTGAGATAATACCTTACCGGGAACACTCAGCAGAGTAATTCCACGGTAGTTTCCGCATTCAAGGGGGTCCCCCTTTTTAAATATTGCGACGATGGATCCATTCCGCCAATCTTTTGGGCACCTCTCCTCTTCCCACGCCATTTTAAATATATCTAATAGTGGTTGGCCAAGGGTGTCTATGCCTTGTTTGAGGAGCTCTGCGTGAATTCCATCGTCTCCTGGCGCTTTGTTGTTCTTAAGTCTCATCACGGCCAGCACCATCTCACTGTATGTCGGCGGTTCCTCACATATCCCAGTTGCCTGAGGTATATTCAGACCAGCCAACTCCTCCTCAAAGTTGTAAGGTGAGGAGGGCTCGGGACGGTTTAATATTGACTCAAAGTACTCCCTCCATCTCCCTTTAATCAGTTCGGGGGCAGTGACAGTGGCTCCACGAGAGTCTCGTATTGCCGTCACGGGTCTTTTTTGACCCCTGCCCCCGACCTCCCGGGTGATTTCGAAAAGTGTCCTTGAGTCATTTCCGAGTGCAGCAGATTGCGCTCGCCGTATCTGAGAGTCCAGGTGTCTTCTTTTATCTGTTCGTACAGAGTGCTTCACCTTGCGGCTCAGCTCCCTGTACTCAGACACCAAAGCAGCCAGTTTTTGAGGGTCTTTTTCGCATCGGACATCCATATTGGCCTCTTTTTGCTCTTATAGCCGACAGAAGAACGTGCGGATTCCATAACGGCGTCACGGAAGCTATTCCAAGCTGTCTCAATTGGAACAGCTCCGTGTGAATCCTGCAAGGGGGCAAACCTGGTGCGTAACTCAGCCTCGTACGAATGACGACACTGAGCACTCTCTAACCTGCGTATGTCCAGCGGGCGAGAGGCAGACGGTCCGTGCTGGAAATGGGTAAATCTGAATTTCAACGAACCCACAAGGAGTTCGTGATCAGTATCCATGTCTGCCCCTCGGTAGGTGCGGACATCTCGCAGGTCAGTTCGGTTGCTGGCCCTTACCAGAAGATGGTCAATCTGGTTTTTTGTTCTCCTGTCAGGCGAGGTCCAAGTATATTTATGGATATCCTTGTGGGGGAACAGAGTTCCCCCTATTAAGAGTCCGTGGAGTGTGGCGAAACCAATCAGACGGCTTCCATTATCATTTATCACTCCCATGCCATGCCTACCCATGACGCCTGGTCCATACTGGGGGTCACTGCCAACCTTGGCATTAAAATCCCCCAGTACAATTAAGCGGTGGCGCCTTGGGACATGGGACACAACTGCATCCAGACTGTCATAAAAACAGTCCTTGGCAGCCGCATCCCCATCCTCAGTGGGAGCATAGCATAGGAGGACCGTCAGTGTTTCGCCTGTCATCTTGAAGGACGCACTCATCAGGCGGTCAGAAACAGGTTCCCAACCAAGAAGGCGAGAGAAGGCATATTTACTTAAAAGTAGAGCGACGCCACGCATCCCTGCAGTTCGGTGACCAGAGTGCAGCATGACATAGTTGCCAGCGTCACTCTGCCCCGTCCCTGGGATGCGTGCCTCGCTCAGCCCCAGGATATCCAGTCCATAATCTCCCGCCAACTTGGCAGCAACAAGCTCCCCGCCCGCCCTCAGAGTGCGGACATTCAGGGTCCCGATTTTCAAGCTCTTGTTCCGAGCCGTGGTCAACACAGGGGGGACACTAGCTGCCTCCCATACAGCACCGAAAGATTACAGAAACATTACATAAACCTTACATCGAAACATTGTAACATTGCATGGAAGTTGTGAAACATCTCTGCAATGTTACTGCAAGCTTGCAGCAACATTGAAATGTCCTCCTTTAGAAATATTACAGTGGTATGTTGCAGAAACGTTGTGGTGATATGTTACAGAAACGTTTCGGTGAAATGTATTTGTTTATACAGCATAACTTCCGCAAGTTATCACTCTCACCCATATTGGCAGAATTACGTAAAATAAACAACGCCTACTAGTGAGATTTTTGAGATAAGCTTGTCCTAATTTGACGGACATGGGTCACGTTGGACAAGCTTATCCCAAAAATCTCGCTAGATGGCGTTGCTAATTTTGCGTAGCCCTGCCAATTTGAGCGAGAGTGATAAACTTGCAAATATTTGGGTTGGCCCTCAGGTGGGCCATGAGGGTGTTGGAAGTTTCAATATAAAATAAAAAAAGAACTACAAAACATACATTTTTATTATCTAAGAATAAAAAAACATTACAATTTATTAGGCTTAAAAATAGTTACAGAAATCAATAATAGATTAGCAATGACAATATCTAATTGTTTGAATTCACTAAAATTGAAATTTTTAAATTTTAATAATAACATTTTTTAATTTACAAGATCACGAGACCACTTTTCTAAGTCACCTGTGACCATGCAGGACCTGTGCCTGCGAAACTAATCAGGTTATTAAACTTGTGAAATAACAAATAAATTGTTTTATTTAAATCACCGTTTTTAAATAATTCCACCAAGAATGCACATTCAATTCGTTAATTTTATTAAAAATAGTTGTTAAAAATCTGCGAAGATCTTGTTTGTTTCTTCTTTAATGCCATAATATCATGTCACCCCGATGTCGGCTATCACCTTGGCATAGGCTTGGAGCTTCAGCGTGTGGCTCATGAGACGGATTAGTCGATAATCACTATATTTTTTTAGATGATTTTTCTTTGGCAATGTGATGAAAATTGACTCAAGCCTGTCATTAGGAATGATCCCAGTGCCATAAATTAAGTTTAATAGAGATAAAATGTAGTCAATGATTGGTTCTTATGCACTATTAATTTTTATTTGAATCTGTTTTGTGTCTTTCTGAACTCAGGGTCACTGGTACAAGCCATTTTGATATCGAGTCAATCATTTGGACATCAGTTGCTTGTCGAAATACTGTACGAACAGCTTCTGTAATGCAAAAATATGAGACACTTTAGTAGGTACTAGTAATACAGAAAAAGCTCAAAAATCAAATCTATCTGGGTACACTAATAATAGTACAAAAAGTAGCAGAAATTCAATATATTACCACTTGGTTCTTAAATCCTTCTTCATCCAACTGCTTTTCAAATAATTGTAAATCCTCTAGTTTCAATATTGGTAACTGAATATTAAAATCTTCTGTATTTATTGGCTGTGATATTTTTTCTTCAAGCATATTAATGTTATTTTCCATTATGTCTAGGTTATATAACACTTTATTTATTTTATATAAAACTTGTTTCTGAAACTCTGTAAAAAGATTTCATTAATTAATATAATTTGTGATTGTAGTGTTTTGGTACTTTGTACTATTTATATATATTTTTTTATTTATTTTATATGTACCTATAAGTTTTAAAATATTGTACTTAAAATATATTTTTGTCTACATTGTTTTTACAAAAACAAAAAAAATCCTGATCAACTGTAAACTAGTGAAAACACGTAGAATGCAGATTCTGACCTGCGCCGACCGGTGCAGAGAATGTAAGTATGTATTTGAATGGGGATATGCACAGCAAAAGCAGGAACCCGCTTTGCTTTCTGGCATGCCCATTAAAATGCATTGAAACTATAGACAACATTCTTTGTGCCGTTTGGCTCTGGTCGGAATCGAAGTTCTATGTGTTTTCACCCTATGGTCTAACAATAGAATAGAAACATAAAAAGGTAAAATTAACAGATTCAATCAAGGTTAATAAGACATGTACCGCGAGAAATATTATTTCCCTCATTAATTACTTTTTCGGCAGAATATCTGGAACAGCTCGGAACACTTTGTTTGTGCACACCTATATACAAAAGAAAAAAAAAGATATTATGTTAGTACAGATTATTTACAAATAATAAACAGAAAGGCTGGTTTTAGACTCAGGTTGACTGTCGGCGCAGACAGCAAAATTTATGATCCGTCCACGCTGATAGCTACACGTTATTCTAAAGAGCTTCTTACAAGTTAATACATTTCAAGCAGTCAGCGCCAATGATCAACGAGAGTCTAAAACTAGCCTAAATACAGTTTAAAAATTCTTACTATTGTTATCTATATTATTCAAATTATGTGAAGTCTCAATATTTTCCATTGGTGCACTTAATATAAAATCTTGTAATTGTTGGCAATGGTTATTCTTTTGACTCTGTCTATTCTCTTTATACTCTTCGTCTGAAGAGGATGAAATTCTGTTATTTTCCTTATTGATGATCACTTTTTCAGCAGCTTTTCTGGAACAGCTCGGAACACTTGGTTTGTGAATGCCTATATACAGAAGAAAAAAAGTATTGATATGTTAGAACAGATCATTAAATTTACATATAGTAAACAGTACAGTTTATAAATTCTTACTATTGTTATTTATATTATTCAAATTATGTGATGTCTCAAAATTTTCCATTGGTGCACTTAACATAAAATCCTGCAATTGTGGACAAGAAGGTAATTGATTTTTCTTTTGGCTTTGTCTA
This sequence comes from Mystacides longicornis, assembly GCA_963576905.1. NCBI lineage: Eukaryota > Metazoa > Arthropoda > Insecta > Trichoptera > Leptoceridae > Mystacides > Mystacides longicornis. Next base: position 12,509,909 of record OY756425.1, on the reverse strand, counting down.
TTTTCTTCATACTCTTTGTCTGAAGAGGATGATAAGTGTCTTCTGGCGTTCATGCGTCGTTTTAGTTTTATTCTTTCTGTCAATTCATTTGGTGAAGTTTCAGCCTCTATATTTGATGTGTCTTGCGCAGTGACAAATTTTTTAAGTCCATTTTCATAAGTATCTTTATTAAAAACAAAAAAATATAATATATAAAATACACACATATACAAATAATAATAAAAAAATATTATTTATTTACCTGCTACACCAAAAAACCTGATCACAGGTAATTCTTCCCAATCCGATTCATTATTTGGTATTTCTTGTCTTATTATTGCAGAATTAATACGCAGTTTGGTTTTGTAATGACTGGGCCAAATACATGATTTATTGTCTGCATTATACCATACTGATGGTATTAATTGTAGCCCATCAGTGAACTCCACAATGACATATCCACAATTATTTATTCTTCTAGTGTCAAAAAAAACATTGCATTTGTGTATATAAAGAATTTCGATAAAAATGGTTTGAAATGAATTATTTCTACAGAAGTATTAACAGAATTTGAAAACTCTCTGTCTTGTATGGAAGAACCTGCAATATCTATCGCAGTTTCATTTGCAACAAATCGCCTAGCATGACGTTTGGAAATATGCATAGTTTTAAGAAAATAAATTTATATTACACAAATGAATGTAACGCTGAAAAAAAAAATTGGTAATTATACTAATGTGTGGTAACTGGTAACAAATAATGAGGTGATTATCGGATTTTCGAGAAATTTTTACATTACTGACCTAACCTATACGTATGACAGAGTTTGTTTAGTATTAATTACACAGAAAAGTTAAGAGCCGATGTTTGTGTGAAATATTGTTGCTTTACTATTGCAGTGATAAATAGTGCCGAGAACGATGAATAATATATTCATGCATATACAAATTTCTCCAACAATTTGCAATCAAAATCATTTCGGTCATGTCATAAGTATAGGTTATACAACAACGTGGAAATGCACTTTTATCAAAAATTTGACGCATATTTCGCTAACTAAAACTACGTCAGCTAAATCCGATTATCACTACAATTAATTAAGATGAGAAAAAGTAAATTTACCCAAAAATGTTGTAAAATATCACTCGAAACAAATGAAAATGACAATTATTGACATTACATTGACCATCGCCATTGTGTTGCCAACGGTTAAACAAACTTCCTACCAGATTCGACTTCCAAAACCACATAAAAAATAGTCTGCTCTAAAAAATTAATGCTTATTTATTATTTAAATTAACATTTATTTAAAATATAAAAACCACTAAACACAATTTTCCTTCGCTAAACCGGGACTGGAAGTCCAAACCGCCAGATTTAGTGAAAAATCCATTAAGGTGGCAATACTGTGGCTAGCGCGATAAAATCCAGTGCGGGGTTTATCCCCCTCACCCACCGACCGATTTGTATGTATACGCGAAACGTATATGCAATATTACAGGAACATCTTAGTGAAATATTACAATTGATATGTCTCTTAAATGTTCCTGCAATGTTACATTGAAACATGAAATATTGTAACGTTTCCGAAATGTTTCTGGAAGCTTTGGTGCTGTATGGGCTGGACCCCCCCCTGGTGGGGCCCAGGCGTCCGAGGCTTAATTTTGTTGCCTTTTCTGACCGCTGGAGTTTAAGGGTGTGAGGTGGTCAACCCCACGACCCCGATCTGATTTTTCGATTACCTGCCTCTTACAGGATGCTCGAAAAACCAGCAAAAAGAACAGAGGTGCTATTCTAAGCCGACAGCCCCACGGCACTTTATAAAGTAGAATCAAAATTATCGAGTGAACCTCTAACTGTAGAAGAGGCTTTATCTAGAAATGACAGAGATAATTGGGTTAAGGCCATGCAAGAAGAGTACAAGTGCCTTATGAAAAATGATACTTGGGAATTAGTAGAACGAAAGGATGAACAAAAAGTTATACCTTGCAAGTGGGTTTTTAAATTAAAAAAAGATTCAAAAGGAGACATTTTAAAATACAAAGCAAGATTAGTGGCAAAGGGTTTTACACAGACATATGGTATTGATTATAATGAAACTTTTTCACCCGTTGTCAGAGACTCCACTATTAGATTGTTGATTGCATTAGCAGCTAATTGTAATATGAGCATTGACCACTTGGATGTCGAAACAGCCTTTTTAAATGGATCACTGAGTGAAACCATTTTTATGGAGCAACCAGAATATTTCAAAAATGGAAATGATGTTTGTTTTTTGAAGAAATCCATCTATGGTTTAAAACAAGCTTCAAGGGTATGGAACATAACAATGAAAAAATTTTTTAGTAAAGAAAATTATGTTCAATCAAAACATGAACCCTGTTTATTTAGTACTAGAGGTCCTCCCCAGCTTCGCACGGGTAGATAGATACTTAAAAATAATTTAGTTTTCAGACAGATCCCTAACTTTTTCAAAATATTTTATAGCATAAATATGTTAATCTGGAATAATTGCATTGCAATGTATCGTGTCACGTCACTTTACCACCGTGACTACTTTGCGCGGTATTTCTACTAAACTTGACACGACTCCCCTCAGCCCTCCCCGGCTCCCATACGCACTCTGCATCGGATAAGTTGAGATGATAAGAGACTATGCTTTTTTTTCCAATACTCACATTTTTAAACTCGTGATAACTTTCGAATGGAATGTCCGAATTGAATAATTCAAAAAGTTATACAAACATATTGAAGCAGACTTGAATATGAACTAATTTATTTTAATAAGGAGTAATACCAAGATACCAATAAAGAGCTTTTTCTAAAGGTGACATTTTATTGGGTTTTTTTAAATAAAAAAACACTTATTGTGGCATAACTATAATAGTAAGACATATGCTGTCGCGATACTTTTTGTAAATAATGATGTCTTCTACAAAATTGTTGTACATTGTTTTATTCTATCATCATTAGTTTTCACAGCGTTCGCGATAAAAAGAATATTTTAGGTAAATTTTTTACACCTTGGGTTACATTATTGAAGTTTTCGTAGGTTACCCACTTTTTTTTGGAAATTAAATATAGCCTATGTTCACCGCCGATATTGTAGCTTCCCAAAAGTGAAAGAATTTTTCAAATCGGTTCAGTAGTTTTGGAGCCTATTCGAAGCAAACAAACAAACAAACAAACAAACAAACAAACAAAAAATCAAATCTTTCCTCTTTATATATTAGTATAGAAAAGAGTCCAAGATAAGGTGATTTATGTAACAGTTTATGTCGATGACATACTCATTTTTACCAACAGTAATGAGTTGAAAGAAAGATTAAAATATGAATAAAATTAACCAACTCGTGAACATGCATTTCTTGATGGATATATTTGAAAATAATGTTCAAATAAAACAATGTTTAACTTATCCACAAATTTTTATTTTCCCGACTAGTTTCGTAGGTACACGTCCTACATGGTCACGGGAGACTAAGAAACTTAGTTTCTAACTTAGTTTCTTAGTCTCCCGTGACCATGTAGGACGTGTACCTACGAAACTAGTCGGGAAAATAAAAATTTGTGGATAAGTTAAACATTGTTTTATTTGAACATTATGATTAAAATATGAATTAAAAAGAAATTTTCAAGTTAAAGATTTGGGAGAAATTAAACATGCTATTGGATTGAATTTTACAAGGAATAAGAATACAAATGAAATTAGAATTGATCAAAAGCACTACATATATGAAATATTAAAAAGATTTGGCATGGAAAATTGTAAACCAGTCTCGACGCCTGTGGATATAAGTTTAAGGGGCTATGTAACGCCAAATATTTTTCGTGTCTGAATTGGAATATAGATTCTGATTACGCTCCTAATTCCAATTGGAACCCCCAAAATCATGGATATAAAAACTACTTGAAATGACAAAATGTTTAAAATCTGTTAAAATATTTAGATAAAATTGTATCTCTCCATCTCATCTAACATAACGAACATTATATATCGCCGTTTCATTTGTATCCTCTTGTTTATAACATTTTTTATGTGCGCAGTGGTGTTGCAATATATTTGTGGAATAAGAATATAGACATTTCTTTTATTTTGGTTTTAAATTTTTAACAAAAAAAATCAAGTTTGTTTAAATGTTTTATTATTTACTTAAATATCTGATATTTAAATAAATTTTTTTTTTTTTTTTTTTTAAATGAATCTGTGCTCACTCGAAGTGAACACAAATACACTTTTGACATCTTTCACAGAAAGCAAATGCTTGTGTCGTGAAAGCGGAAAATGGTCGACACGGCCGGGATTCGAACCCACGACCTCCGCACGGTGAAACAGTGCGAAAGCCGGCGTCGTAACCATTTAAATAAGCCGTTTAAAAATTGTTGTTAATGTCCAATAGATAATTCGTTTAAAATTTGTGTATTTATTAATAAGAATATCTATAGGTAGGTACCTATCTACGGCAGATGGTTTTTAAATATTGAATCATGTAAGTTTATCAGATGTGTTATAGTGTGATGAATTTTTTTTTTTTTTTTTTAAAATGAATCTGTGTTCACTCAAAGTGAACACAAATACACTCCTTGACTCTTTCACAGTAAGCTACTGAAAGCTTGTGTCGTGAAAGAGGAAGATGGTCGGCACCTGGGAATTGAGTACCTACTTATAATTATTTTTAACACGTACATAATTTATTATCCTTGGAAAATCTAAAAACCTTTCAAAATAATATATTTCTGAGATGATAATAGTTATTATCTTCACATAGCTATTTACCTAGATAAGTTCGGCGAAAGATTAACCACCCAATCTAAATACCTACTTAGCATGTTACATAAAATACTATGAAAACTATCAGTTACGCCACTGTTATAAGAAACAAAACACACATTTCCCATTATTCCTTTACTATATGATGTCTTTAGAATTGCACAGGTTTGGGCACCTTGTATTTCTTCTTTTCATATTCATATTAAAAAAAAAGTTATTCTTATAAATGAAATGAACTTTCTACTAATATGTATGTCTATATTATTTTGACCAGAGAAAGACACAAATAAATACCGACTAGATATATAGGTACCTATGCCTTATGCCTACATCATAATAATAAAAGTTGTGCAAACCATTTTTTTTTTTCAAATGAATAACAGCTCTCCTAAAATATCTGTTCAGATGGTTACATATTTTTTGTACAGAATAAACGGCACTCGACTATTTGAAAAGGATAGAAATACCCACCATCTACCTTATAGTGTAAAAACATATATAGGCCTTTTTGAATTGACCAAATAAAAATAACTATCTATAATACCTAATAGGTACTTTATTATAATATACTCAGGAGCCGACTTCTGAGCAAACCCCGACAATGATTCGCGTTCAGGCACTGGCCTTAGGATTCGAGTCACTTCAAATTTTGGGAGCAATCATTACTAGGCAGTAGGAAGACACCTCATAATGTGTTCCGTTCCTTCGCAATAGAGCTTGTGGATTTCGACATGAAGCGAGAAGAGAGCTCATTGAAGCTGCCCAGGATCTTTTGCAGTGGATTCCATACGCCCTTGCTCCATATATTCTAGATTTCAGATTTATGAAGAGTGGATGCTCATAAAAAATATTGTCATTTTTACCCAACCCTTTACAATGAACACATCAAAATAATTCATAAGTACCTATGTACCATTGTAAGTGAACACATAAAATAACTTTAGATCCTTTCATTGTTTATAACTATGTGGTGCAAAACATATTGTGTACCTACCTACATTTGTAAAGATTTTTTCTGACATACGTAAATATACCAATATCGAACGGTTTTTACATCTGTCTTTCAAAAACTAAGCCTGTCCGTACGGCAGTGGCGTAACTAGGGGGGGGCGGGGGGGGCGGTCCGCCCCGGGCGGCACTTTTCAGGGGGCGGCAAAATGAGCCGACAAATAAAAAAAAACTTGGTAAAAAACACAAAACTGAAATAGTTATAGGTACGAGAATTTGTGAAGGAAAAATAAATGAGAAAAAAAATCGGGTCCCCGAGTTTGTGAAGGGAAAAGAAATGAGAAAAAAATCGGGGCCCCGAGCTTGTGAAGGGAAAATAAATGAGAAAAAAAATCGGGGCCCCGAGTTTGTGAAGGGAAAATAAATGAGAAAAAAAAATCACTAAAATTCTTAAAATTGATAAAATATTTTTTTTTCCTTTTAACCTGTCTCAGCGTAAGCTAGTACAAAAAGTGTACACCGGAGTGAGTTAATTCAAGTTCCTTTTTTTCTTCTTTAAGTAATTTCGGGTTAAGGTCTTAAAAAAAACTTTTGCGGTGATTCCGCAGGTAGAAAAATCTGTGTCAGAAGTAAGCTCTATCCCATTATCCAAAAATTGAATTGTATATTGTAGTGTTGTAAGTAGGTATCTATAGATATATTAATAGGTGAAGGGAAAACTTTGTGCCCCTTTTTACGAAAATTGAGCGGTCGGAGGAGTATGAAATTACGCACACTTACAGTTTTTATAGAGAAGGGGTGGCAAATGCTAATATTTTTTTTAAAATCGTACATAAAAATAGATTAAATCAATAAAAAAAACTCTACGCACACTATTGTAATAGGTATATTATAGTTTAAATTAATTATGGCCGAATTTCGACCAATGAACTGAACCACTAGTTATAAAAAATATGCGAACTTTTTTATTTTGATTTTTTTTCCATTTATATAGGGGGGTGGGGCGCCAAACTTTATTAGGTAGGTGGGGGGGGGGGGGGCGCCAAATGTTAATCCCGCCCCGGGCGGCGAAAACCCACGTTACGCCACTGCCGTACGGACCTAACTTACTAGTTCATAAATAGGTACCTATGTAGATAGGTATGTGGCTAAACAGAAACACCGAGATTGTGCATTTGAGAAGACAATAATATCAACCAACCGTCTGTTTTAGAGACTATAGTAAAAATAATAATATGAATTTCATCTCTCTTTTATTGACTTACAACCACGTGCAACCATATTTTTACGTTTTCGTACTATCAATGCCACAAAATGATTCTTTTTTGTGTTCACTATCCAATGGAACCCATCAAAATTTAGGAAAATAAATAATTTATTCCAGTATATTATAATTGTGAAGTTCGTCCGTAACTCCATATATTTTATACATATTTTTCATAATATGACAAAACTAACCCAGATACGTGAAATATTTTCATACTTTTAATTTTCGTCGGTTAGTCGTTGTGTCAAGACACTCAAAAAAGAAATGTCCACGGTAAATATTTTTCCAATAGAAAATGTTACATCGTAATAGTTCCAATATGGGCCACCGCGAGCCAAAAAGGAAAGCTTCGACTATAAATACAACTGAGCAGTTGCTACGATAAGCAATGTCTGATTGACCGCAGTTCTGAATGTGGTAAAGAGAAGTTGAGATCCTTTGAGAGAAGATATAACTGATTTATAGGACATTCAAATAATTAACGACTCTTTTCTATGCCTGTCGTCCGAGAGGTTTTGCTGCTAGTTATGAATTTAAAGAAACATGGCGATGTTTCACAGTAATGTGTCGATTTGAAAAATCACATGGTATATGGGTACCTACCTATAACTCAAACACGTTTATACACACATTCACTAGGTTTGTGTATCCTATATTATTATAATGCATCCACTTCTTCTTCATTGACTCCAGATGACTGGCCAGATGCGATGGCTAAAAGATATGCCTAGGTAGGTAGGTATGTTTTTGTAGATGTGACAATAATCGCTTTTTTTCACTCACTGTCTAGTGTCTAGGAACCATAATAACTACACATAATAGCACTGTTCTTTCATTCGCAGGGTATTGAAACCTTCATTTAGCTTGGCTCTACTTTTCTTATACCTAGAATGAATGAAACATAATAAAACTCCATAATAAAAATGTCGCTGCTAAAGAAGCAGTAGGTAAATTGCATATCATAAATTAATTTATTGAATCCATATTATACAACTAGGCTACCGACCTCGGTACTGGCGTGGACTTCAGATCCGAGGTGCCGGGTTCGATTCCCGGCCGGATCACAGTTTTTCTAAGTGTTTTTTCACTTGAAATTTCTACCCGGGCTTGGCCTGTCTCAGATTGGACGGGACCGGTTGACTGGAAAAAATTGCCTCAGGCAATAAGTTCCGCCGGCTATACTGACACCTTTGTATAGAAAAGTGTTATATTATTATTATTGTACCTACTCAATTGTATTGATGATGGAGATAAAAAGAAACAAAATATTTCTAAACATAAAAATATCGTAGATGGTTCCATCGTGTTGGTAAACATGTGCAAAAACGTGTATAATAATTATTTGAGATAACATTATTCATTCAAATTGAACACAAAAATCAAAGAGTTCTATATACAAAAATACACTTTCGACACCTTTCACATCAAGCAAAGCTTGTGTTGTGAAAGTGGAAATAGTCGGCACCGGGATTTGAACCCACGACCTTCAATACGATATACATACGAAAGCCGCCTAATATTTTTTTATTTTTTCCTAATAATAATTTTCAAAAGATAACACTCTGAAGTGAATGTTTTTTTTTTGTCTTAAATACTAGCATTTTTATTGATAACCAAAAACATTAAATTTCTAAAATAAATTATTTTCAAAATAATTCCATATTCTTATGCGCTGCCAACTTAGGTACCTATTATAAACTTACAACATAAAACGTTTTTGTTTACTTCATTTTTGGCCTAACATCTCTATCCTATTATTATTTTTAGTTGGTTGGAATCAGAAAAATCATGGATATCTAAATCTTCCTTCAGAGAGAGTCTAACGCGTATTTATCTTAGACTCCCTCAAAAACTTTGCAAAAGAATCTCTATCGCAACTTCGTACGAATAGAATGGTCATAAGGACCATTATGGCACAACGATTTGATATGAGCCGTCATGAGAAATTATCCAATATATTGGAATATTTTTTGAAAAATAATCTAACAAGACAGAGCTTTGGTAAGAATTTTAATTGGAAAATGATTTTTAGTGTTTTCTGAAAAATCTGAGAAAAATGGCGAAAAATCCTCTCGAACATATATTGTAAAATTTTCACCACTATCTTTATCTCTAAACGTATTTTATCCAAGTCTTACACATCTCGAGATATGCGTCAAAAAGTGTTTGAGAAGACTTCGACAAAACCTCAAATAACGTGTAAAGCATGCTTTTTATGGAAAATCGGCCTCGAACATATATAGTAAAAAGGTTTGATCTACATATACACATAATCAAAATTTCCTTATTTATGAATATGGAGTCGGAATTCAGCGGAGAAAACAGTGAAAAACGGCTATTTTAGGAGTAAGGCCCCTTAATGAAAAGTCAGGGACAAAAATTATCAAATGTACCCTATCAGTCATTGATTGGCATGTTGATGTATTTGTCCGTTAAAAGTAGACCAGATATTGCATATATTACATCTTATTTATCACAATTTAATAATAACCATACAGATGTACATTGGAAAATAGCCAAGAGAGTACTGCGATACTTGAAAGGAACTATTAATTATTCCCTGTGTTATAGGAAGACTAACAAACCATTAGAAGGATATTCAGATGCAGATTATGCTAATAATATAGATAGACATTCGTTTACTGGTTATGCTTTTGTATATGCAAACAGCCCAATTTCATGGATGAGCAGAAAACAGAAGAGCGTATGTCATTCATCTACCGAATCAGAGTATGTGGCCTTATCGGAAACATCCAAGGAAGCAATTTACTTACAGAAATTATTGGCTGAAATATTGAATAAAGAAGAGAGCTCAATAAATCTATATAATGATAATCAAAGCACCATAAGAATAGCTGAGAATACCGTTTTCCATAACAGAATCAAGCATGTAGATATAAAGTACCACTTCATTAGAGAACAAGTCGAGGATGGGAAGATAAAATTATCCTACATGAGCACGGAGGAAATGCCAGCTGATTTTCTTACTAAAGGAGTGAATAAACAGAAACATTACAAGTGTTTAAACAATCTTGGAATGAGTGATTAAATTTTTTTTTTTGTGTTTTTCATACATACACATATATTCGATTGCGGGGGAGTGTTGGGAACAAAGAGTTCCATAAATAGAGCGGCTTACTTGCCTTGTATTTTATCTGTCCTCAAATTGAGGCAGTTAACCGCTGCGATTTTTTATGAATTCAGTCTGTCACAGACGTTGCTAGGTGCCACATCGTGTTGCTTACATAATAATTGCTCAAAATGCCCTCATGTGTAATGAGATACTGCACCAATTATGCAATAAAAGTTAATAAAGGTGACAATATTATATCTTTTCATCGGTAAGTACAATTTATTACATGTTTTTTTTTCATTTCATTATGAATAATATATTATTTTAAATTTGTCTACATATGTCAATATTATTTGACACATCGATATCTTAATATGTAAATTGGGTAACTCCGAAATAGTCACTTTTCGGGATGGAATGAATTAAATACCTATATTTTTAATTAAACTGAATATGTGCACACTCAAAGAGAACACAAATATACTCTTTGACTCTTTCACAGTAAGCTTAAGTTTTAAGATATGGAATAACTTCTTTTTTTTCGAAATTACCGGCAATCGTATCCCACAAGAAATGTTTTTTGCCTGAGTTTAAAATCCAGAGAAAATCATAAAACAATAGTACTGATCAAATAATAATAATGAAGAAGAAAGAATAAAGTCAAATAAGGATAAAATTATTTTCAACAAAAGATAATAATAATTGTCTATTTATTTCAAGAGAATTGAGACTTATTAATTAAATGAAGAATATTAACCAACATGGAACAACTTTTCAAAGAATATTTACTGATATTTTTGTTCACTCACTCCTTTTTTCCATATTTTTCCTCCATATTTTTTTTATCATTTTAGGTTTTTTGTACTCAGTGCTCCACAGTTTTCTTTTTTTTTTTACCAAACTTAAGTATTTCTTTCTCTCCATTTTATGGTTTAAATAAGTAGCCTGTGAAGTTTATTCTACCAAAATGCTCCCGCTATCTCTTATCATATTATAATATCAAAAAAATCATTACTCTCTCCCAGTAGTAATACCAATATACGTTGATTCGATTTGTCTTAATCATTATCATGAGTATACAATTCTCATTCTTACTCAATTCTGCATAGAGAATAGTATTTTGAACGTTGCTAATACTATCATGGACAAACCCATCTTTCTTTATAATTTATTAAGACATTTTTTTCATTTTATATATTCTGAAAGACGTGGAAGACCCTCTAATACCGTGTTCCGTTCCTTCGAGGCAGAGCTGAGGGAAATGGACTTGGTTTGGAAGGAAGTCATAAGCATTGTGCAAGATCGAGCGCAATGGAGAGCTCTTGTTGCCTCCCTATGCTCCTAAGTGGAGTTCAAAGGGAGTTTTGATTGATTTGATTCAGTAATGTTAAAAGATGTACTGAAATGTAAGTGTACAACGTGATATTATCATTTGGTTTTCTTTCATAGGTTCCCGAGAATAGGGAATGAAAAAAGAGAAGAGTGGATCAAACTGGTTCAAAAAGATCGCAGTGAAGAAACTTGGCTACCATCTAAATTTTCAACAATTCGTTCAGTACATTTTAAGAAAGATAATAATATAATTGGTACATCACCCGCACACCTCTCACCAAAGAATACCGAATTTTTATACCATCATTAGGTAAATCGTTTTGTCAAAAATGCAGTTATCCATGTTGCATATCAATGTATCGACACTATAGCAACATAATAATAACATTGTTGCTTAGTAAACAGTTTGTTACTATAGTAAACAAACATCTACTGAAATATAAACAATGCACTAAGTAAAAAGGTTGAATTCCATTACATTGGCAGTATAAGTAATTTATATCGAAAATTAAAATTTTCTAAGTCATCGTTATGAATGTTTTTGGCGCATTATTTAAACACAATTGGAACATCACCCGCACACCTCCCGTCCCTCCCACCAAACTGGACACAAATTTAAAGTGAATTTTCTTCCTATAAGCCACTCTATTTATGGAACTCTTTGGTTGGGAAATCAATCTAAATAAATTTAAATATTGGCAACACTGTTTTGTTTATATGTATAATTTGATTTGAATTTGGAAGTGTTCTTTTCATTTGACTTTTGTTTCTATTTTCTTTAGTAAAAAGATGGTTGTCCATTGTGCAGTATAAATATATATTTTGTTTCCTACCTTTTAAAATATCAACAGGTCATGGACCCAGTAAGTGGATTTACATTAAAAGTGTTAAATTGAAAAGAAGATTATGCAACATGGAAGTTTCGCATGAAAGCATATTTGATAGATTGTAACTTGTGGGAAGCAGTAAATGGTTATCCAGAAAGTGATAAAACTGACGAAATTACTAAAAATCGAAAAGATGAAAGAGCTCTAGCAAAGATTTGTCTTACATTAGGACAATCCGCTATTCCACATATACATAATTGCGAAAAAGCAAAAGCAGCATGGGACAAATTAAAAGGCGCCTATGAAGATAGTGGTATGGGCTCGAAGCTACACCTACAAAGGAAATTATACCGTTTTAATTTAAAGGATTTTAAAAGCATTGAAGAATATCTCACAGCCATCATGTCAACAGCACAAAAGCTTTCAGATATAGGTAAAGTTATTCCAGATGAAGATTTGGCCGCAATAATACTTGGTGGGCTGACTGAAAGGTACGATCCCATGATTTTAGCTCTAGAAAGTTCAGATGTAAAAATCACGACAGAAATTATTAAAAATAAATTGATTAATGATATGGGCAGAGAAAATCAAAGTAACAATAATGAAAAAGTGTTCTCATCAAATACATTCAATAAAAGGAATGACAGATTCAAGAAAAAAGAAATAATCTGTTTTAATTGTCAACGTAAGGGGCACAAACGGCCAGATTGTCCTCTTCTTAAGAAAAATAATAATAAAAAAGGTGAAACATCATTATATACGAATACTTATAAAGAAATATCTGATTTATGGTATGTGGATTCTGGAGCGACTGCTCATATGACATCAAATAAAAGTTTATTAAAGAATTTCACATCAACAGATAATCTAGAAATAACAGTGGCTAATAACCAGAAAATATTTAGTACAGGAAAATATTTAGTGCAGTATAAATATATTTTGTTTCCTACCTTTTAAAATATCAACATATTTTTATTGTTGACATTCGTAGTTTAACTATTATTTACATTATTATTATAGTTAAAAGACTTTCTAGAGGTATATTATGTACCTAGCTCAAATACCTAGTATAGTGATCAGAGACGCACATTTTAAAATTTTCGATAACTACTATACATTAACTATCATATTTTGGTTTAGAGTACTTCTTGATCTGGATCAAGGGTGGATCCAGGGGGGTCAGGACCCACAAGAAATTATAATTATACTAGAAAAGTAGATATTTTATTAATAAATATCACTACTGTACTTGAGAATACATAGCCCAGGGGGGTCATGACCCCCCTCCCTGGATCCGCGTTTGCCTCTGGGCTAGGTCCAGGTCTTATATCTTTCATTACAGTACTTACATTTAATAATAAAATACCTAATTTTCTATCAATGAGATATTATACTGGAGATGCAATTCCATACAATTTTTAGTTTGAAAGTAGCATCACGAGTAAATTTGAAGTTGAACTTAAATAAAAATATGCAATCAAGCATTACTGACGAATATTTTTGTCTTTGTCACACATAATACGGCTAGTGCTGTCACCTTCTACCGGTACACATTAATAGAAATTTCTTTTTGTGCGTGAGATTTGAATGTATTTGTCATAATTGTCTAAGAACCTTTTGAAAAAGATCTCTCGTCTTTATTAATGCGAGGCAGACAACGAACAGTTTAAAAGCACATTCATAAAAATATTTTTTAAAAAGGAAAAAATGATTTATTTATTCGAATCAAAAATGACCCTTTTTATAAAAACACTAGTTATAGTGTACTTGCTTCTAAATTTTGTCCGGCTAGGTAAGGGCTCATACACACAGCTTAAACGAGAACCGTCAGAAATACGGCACTGTGGGAAAAACCGTTGGCGATTTCTCAGTTGTATGATGGATTTCGTAAAAAATTTCATTGAAAGTGGAAAACCTCTGTTTGCAGAACATCCTTAAATTCCATATATAATTTTAATTAGGGAGCACTCTGTTTAAATATAAGTTGTATTCTTTTTTCTAAATAAATTGATAAAAAAAACCTTGATATAATAAAAAAAAAATCTAGAAATATATACCTATTTGTACATATATACACTGTTGCATACGTCGCGTACGGGTGTATCTTTTTAAATGAATTTTGGCTAATTAAAAGTGAACACAAATACATTTGGAAACTTGCACACACTATGGAAGAGTTGTGTTGTGAATGTGGAAATAGTCGGCACAGGGATTCGAGCCCATGACGTATGCTGTAGTAAGAAAGCCGTCGACTGAACCGGTGGGTTACAAATTCAAATAAAAATGTATCTACGCGTTTCATACAGACGCGGTTTTTTTTAACCCCCCTCGGTATGCACCCGTAGTGTGATGTGGGCCTTACTAATAAAACAAAAATAATTGTCAAAATATATTTTTATATTTTATCACAATAATATGCACTTAAAATATATAAAATACGTCCTTTTTGATAAAAGGATTTTCCTATATTGATTTCTGTTGAGGAACGACTTTTTTTCACCACAAAATCCACAATTTTCAAGAACACCGTATTACCGCGGACACAACTGTCAAGCTCGAGCTGTTGTCAACACAGAACACATAATTATACTCTCTAACGAGAGGTTGTTTTAAGTAAGTATTATTATACTCTATGAGAGGTTGTCAACGACTAAAACACGAGCGTGGCACATTTTCGGTGGTGGCACACTTTTTTACTTACCATTTTTTAGACTCGATTGCATCTCTAGTATAAATCTCATTGTTTTCTATTATAATTATATTTTTTAGGAGGAAAAGTGTTTCAAGATTCCAAATTTTGGAAATGACCTTTTTTTCTATGTGACCCCCCCCCCCCCCCCCGCTGGCGCCGAAGCTGGATCCAAGGGGGGGTCAGGGTGTCATGACCCCCCCTGGGCTGCGTCCAGGCCTTATATATTTAAGTACAGTACTTACATTTATTAATAAAATACCTACTTTTCTATTATAATTTCCTGTGGGTCGTGACCCCTCTCTGAATCAAAAGTTTAAATTCCAGATAGATATCAAATTTAGATTAAATTTAATTTAAATAACTCAACCAAAACTCAACTATTAATTATGCACATTAATAAAATATTAAACAAAGCAAATTATTACCTGAAAAATAGAAACATTCTATTCTGGAGGGTTTATTTTATTAGTTTGAGTACCTACATGAACCAAACCTATCAACAATATTGTAAGAACCACCTCATAAATATAGGAAAAATAAAAATTGTTCTAGTATTTTATATTAATAGACATTTCAGTTGCTTTCTTAATCGATTCATATTAATGTTTTCAATTTTTACATCTTTTTTTCGTTGATTAAATGCGAAAAATACACAGCATACTCCGCATTTCCCATACAAATCGTAATGTTCTTGCCTACCAACTGTGCGAAAGAGACAATTCAAGATTGCCTCAATTCGCCGCTATGAAAAGAATTCAAGGTACTCTGTCTAGGTATATGTATAAAAGTCTATGGGGAAAATTTGGTCGAAATTTGAAAGAAATCATTCAATAATTTATTGCAACAAAAAAATGTAATGCACACTTTTTTAACAGAATAAATTATGAAATATCGGTTACTAACCTTTTTGTATCTGAGATGCAAACTTACATCATAAAACAGAGGCCTTAGTTTCAGAACACTGTGGAAAAGAATCCTTAAAAGCACACTCTAATAATTATCAAAGATGTGTTTATAATACTTGATGAAAAAATTACAAGAACCAGCAAGAAGTATAATAAAAAAATTATCTTCTCACTTTTCTTATAAATACCTATTGCGTCGTTGTGTATGGATTGGGAAATCAAATACATGTATTTAAAGTAAAAGACCAACACATTTTACCTAAATTACTTTATTTATACAGTTTATAACACTGAAAATGGACATTCATTTTAATATTAAATTAAAACTAAGCGGTCCGTGGCTCGACTCGTAGAGCGCTTGGCTGAAATCACACTAATTTGGATGTATGTTAACTGTAATATTTTGTACTTATTATATTGTTATCTGATACATAATACTGTAATATAAAATTTTTCCATTTCCAATATTGTCCCCTTATACCAATTGTGGTGTGTGAGAAGGTCTATGAAGCCGCGCAAGATCGACTGTGGTGGAAGGCTCTTGGTACCTCCTATACCCCAATGTGGGATCACAATTATGTTTCTGATTGAGAATTTTAGCAAATGATGTAAGTAAAAGTGATTAAATAGCAAATGATGTAAGTAAAAGTGATATTACTATACCAGCATTCCTCATAAGTTGTAGAATAAAAAACTTATACCTACACATTTAAAATCAAACATAAATTATTGTAATGTTAACTATTCCCCTTTATTAAATTTCTTCTATGATGTTAACATCGAATTTATTCAGTGAAAAATCAATGTTAAAAATTATATACAGAAATTTTGTTGAAATTATATTATGCTAAACCTTTATTAGATAGCTTTGATACATTAGGTATATTTATTATAGGTATACAACATAAACAAAATAAGTAATAAAATTGTTATTGTCTAAGGATAGGAAAAGGATCAGTAAGAATGTTATTCAGTTGATGGATTGTGCCACTTCCTACTTTGTCATCAATATAATCTTGGTAGTTGGATTCCAGCACTTTGAAGCATCTGAAGTTATCCACCACAACTGCAGTTGGTAAGAAGCAATCTTCGCTCTTATAAACGGGTGTGAATGGCCTTGAATTAAATCTTCTCGAAGTATCCCAAACATTGATACTGGATTCATTCAAATATCTAAAGAATATTCTTGAAAACATATTGGTTCCTAAAAACACTATAGGCCTGTCGGATTTTCCTGCATCTGAAAACAAATGGAATGATTGTATTGACTTCAAATTATGAATACCCTGACAAATTCAATTTTATCTTTGTTGGCTCACTTACTATAGTGTTTAAGAGTTTTAATAGGTATTTTTCATAAATGACTTGTTTGTTTACATTAGAAAATAAACAAAAGAAAATAAGGAAATTCATGGTAGGGATATTATGAGTATGAAATTTCAAATCTGGATATATAAATGATATTGTACTGGTTTCACACAAGGTTACAGATATGAAATTATTTCAGATTATCCGATAGTTTTGGTTACGGATATTAATATTCAAATTTTAAAATTTGAAGAAATTTTAAAAGTCAAATACAAAAAAATAACTTTTATTCAATTATAGCTTTAAATGTGGGTTCGAGTGCTAGTGCTAAACATTTCCACTTTCACGAAACAACCCTTTGGTTTTTTTTTTTTTATCTTGTGTAGGGGTTATAGCTATATGCTATTATGGCATCTCGACCCTTGGGATCTTTTATACCTTCCCCCTCCTTAATCCATGATGGACTTCAGGTAGCTTATTGTGCTTCCCCTTGGGATTGAGGCATAGTATTCTGGTCTTGGGTATCCACTACCCAGCATCCTGTGTCTCTTCTTAGCGAGAGTGTCGCAGTTACATAGTAGATGTTCCCAACCCTTTGCTGAGTGTGAAAGATGTCAAAAGCGTATTTGTGTTCACTTTGAGTGAGCACAGATTAATTAAAAAATTTAATAGTTAGATCAATCAAAGTTATGTTATATTTAATTAAAGTAATTTCAAAATTGTTTTAAACACTAATATTAGGTTTGGATATGGATAGAACACGGTATAAAATGTAACAGTTCTAAGCATGGGCACTCGTAGAAAAATTTCTAAGGGAGAGGAAATATTTTTTCACATTTCCTTTATAAACATTTCCTTATTCACATTTCCTAAACGAAGTGATTTAAAATAAAATGTAACATTATTTAACAATTTTCAATCAAGCAAGGGGGGGGGGCAAGTGCCCCTCCTTTGCCCCTACTTCCTAAGCTCTATCCATATCAGAAGACAAGACTAAATAAAGCACTCAAGAAGATTATAAAATATCAAATGATGATCAAATATTTGAAAAATAATGATATTTATTAGAAAAAATGAAATTGAAAATGATACCAGTAATTCTCCCGTCAGCTATTCCAACGTTGAGATATTGTGTGTTGACAGAAAATATTCCAGGATTCGATAAATATGTGAAGAATATTTCAGATGGAGCGGCAGGCCTTCTCGCCAGGGCCAAGTACAAAACATCTTGTGGAATAATTACACTTGGAGAAACTTCAGCAGGCAATCGAACACGGAATCCTCTTGCGTTATTGATATCGTAAACTAATATTGCTCTTGTCGCAAAATCCGAAATGTACCTACGAATCATATAAACACATTTACCCAGCTACTCATACAATTGATTTTAATGCATATAAAAAATGTTTTCCTCTCTTACACAAATCCTCTCATTTGGCTGTCATAGTCCACTACAATGTTTTGAACTTTGGAGACATTCTGAGTTGTGACACTTGACAAATCTACTGTTCTAATTATCCTGCCATTGGATGGGGAAATGCACAAAGCTTTAGGACTGCACACTTGTATTGGAGATTCCATTGTATTTACTATACCACTATCTAGAACCCAAAGAAAACCCTAAAAAGAAAAAAAACACATCAACCAAGAGACTATTTGAATGGAATGAATTTATTTTATTACTGGTTGATACTATGACATCTTGATAATCACACAAATGAATGAAATGTAAAAGATATATTGTGATTTTAAAATATTTATCTTACCACACTATCCAAAAATATATCTACTGCATTTTGGATAGCTCGACAATTTCCCAACTCATGCATTGCAAGATTTGGGAATGGTTCAAATTTCGGATATCCTCTGCTACATCTTTGACTGTACGACACCAGTGTTGCTGGATTCCCAGATCTGGTCCTGTAAAAAAATACGTAAATAAAATTAAATCTTCTCATTTTCATTATAACAAACAAAGAGAATCAATCTTTGAAAATGTGTAATACGCATATTCATTTAAACATGAAAAAAAATTAAGTATTTGTTTTTATGTTTTTTTTTTTTTTTTTTATTACGGCAACTCACCCTATAAGAGTGACATGTGCCTAAATACAGATTTATAATATATTACAATAGTATAATATTATATTATATCAATACATTTTACTTAACTAAAGATACCTTATTATACATCGGTGGTGTTTTAACATATAGAATTCTTTTTTTTTAAACCTAATGTGTGACGATATACTATAATAATTACAATAACAAATAAAATAAAATATAAATATAACAAAGTAAGATTCATCCAATCAAAAGTTTCTCTCGTTCAACTGGATGCACCTTATTATTGCGGCGTTAATTCTGTCACAACCCTGGGCGAGTAAGAAACTTATGGACAGTGGGTAGGTAAGTGTTATTTGTTTAATGTTGAGTAGGAAAATTTCGGAGTCAAAAAGTGGGCATGAGAAAAACACATGGTCTAATGTTGTTTTTATGTTGACACACAAAATAATTAACAACATTCATAATTAGTTACTTGAGACAGGCCAGGAACACCAACAAGGTGAAGGCCATTAAAAAAAAAACATTAATTTTACTTCAAATTGGATATTTTTCTAATCAAAATGTACTTAGAACGTACAAATCAAATAGGTACTTAGAACGTTTTCAATTCAAACAGGGTATTAAAAGTGTTCTATTTGATTTTTGAAATTCCATTTTGATTTGAAAAATGTTCAATTTTACTTCAGTAAAAAATCTCATGTAATGTGTGAATATACAAGAGCTGAGGGGCCCAGTCAACGGCTTTCGTACATACAGCATATTGAAGAGCATGGGTTCCAATCCTGGTGCCTACCATTTCCAATTTCACAACACAAGCTTTGAGAAAGAAAGAAACATGTCGAGCCTAGATTCATTAAAAAAAAAATGATTATGAAAAAAAAACCCTTTAACACGTCAGTATGATTCTGGACACTACCACTCGGAAAAGGCTGTTTTCAGATGGGCTCACTCCATATTCACACAAATTCTCAATTTTGAGACAGTTAAAATAAATAAATGGAATTACTATACTTGCAAATATAATATCACAGAAAATGAATACCAAGCTAAACTTCAAAGTTTATCATATAGAAACAAACAGTTTATTTTATAGAAACAATCGCTTACCTGGATGTGAGAGCAATTAATTTATCCAGTTTTATAACGGCCTTAGTTGCAATTATATTTTTCGGAATATACTTGTTCGTTTCTATGTAGAGTCTGCGAATATCGTCCGATGGAAAGGAAAGTGATCCGCCTTCCCATGAAAGGGAACATGGCAGAAGACAAGTGCCGTAGCAGAAGCTTGTGAATTGAAAAACTACCAACACCACGCTCAGAAGCATCTGAAAGTTATTAAATAATTATAAATTAGTCTTATAAAATATAAAACTTTTAAAAATAACAAATATTATGAAAGAAAAAACTTACCGTGTCAATTGAATGAACAAGAATCCATTGAAACAGTTTGAATGAGTTATTTATATATCACGCCAATTCAAAAATTGATGACAAATGATTTTTAAGAGATGCACAAACGTGTTGTTTTAATTAATTTGGATAATACTGTTACGTTATCGAGTACATGTTCTACGCTAGAATACGTGTATTGTCTCGTTTTTAATATCGCTGATACAGTAGATATATTTCAATGACGTCAGTACGTAATTCACAATTTTGTATAAATAAGATGGATTTTTGTACGGCACGGAAATCTTTCATTAAGAGTTTTAATTGGTGAACATCATACAAAAATGTGAGTATTAATAATATTGGTATTTTTTATTTATTTATTTAATATGGCCTATTTTATTGTATTCCCAAATGTGTGTTTCAAAACTTGCAGTAGTTTTTTATGAAAAATTTAAAACACCAATTTCATTTAGAAACTGGGCTCACTCAAAGTGAACACCAATACTTTTTGACATCATTCTCTAAGCATAAATTTTGTCTAGTCAGTTCAGGGTCCAAACCGACAACCTTCAGTCAATACGAAAGTTGGTGATTAAATCGCTAGACTACCAACCACTGAATTTATTGTTTTATCTCAATTTGAAATTATAATGGTTCAGTTTAAATATTTTTTGTAAATCTACAACCACACA
Organism: Mystacides longicornis; assembly: GCA_963576905.1. Classification (NCBI taxonomy): domain Eukaryota; kingdom Metazoa; phylum Arthropoda; class Insecta; order Trichoptera; family Leptoceridae; genus Mystacides; species Mystacides longicornis. Next base: position 12,488,656 of record OY756425.1, on the reverse strand, counting down.
TTCAATATAACAGATCTACATAATAATTCAAATATGTAGTTATTTTATATGTCATTGCATCACAAATAATCGCAGACCTTCCCTTCAATTTGAATGATCACTGAACCTTGCAATCATTTTTGTAGTAATGTTACAAATTATATCAATCTCAAGTTTGTAAAAGAACTTAATAATAAAATTTCAGTAAGAGATATAGCGATATTTTGAAAATTACCTAATAATAAATTGAATTTTGTTTTATTATGATGCATCTTGTACTGTAAATGAAAGTTTTTATTATTTTTTCCTATTTTTTTGCTACCTGAACCATTTCATTTCAGGATTGTATCACCTCAATACTACGCGGTTGCCTTGGTGCTACTGGGTTACTCGTCAGCCACAATAAACAATTTGCTGGACACATCTTATAGAGTTTGTGGCAGAAAGATTGGGTTTCCATCGCAAGATACTAGAACTCTTCTGAAGAACGCTGGAACCTTTGTTCCTAGAAATATTATATTTAGCAGATTCCAAATGAGTGGACAAAATATTTATATTACGCAACCAAGGTGTGAATAATTACTCTATTTTCCTGGAGGGGGTAGGAAGGGATCACTGACTGAGACTCAAACTTCTATTGCATGATATATCCACATCTTTTGACCTCGTCTCCGTGCACCTATTCTTTCAAATTTATACATCCTTTTTGTCATTCTCTCATTGTACCCAAACCACTTCAAACTTTCATTCTACGCGAATATTTCTTCTAATATCATTCCTCACCTTATCAATCGGTCATTTTCCACATATCATGCACATTTTCTACAGCATTTATACTAACTTGTAAATTTTTCATCCAAGTTTCGCACCTATACATCATTTTTAAACCATGTTTCTATAAGGGGGTTGACAGATTGATCATCACTCCATTATAACCAGACATGTGTAGGTACTTCCTTTACTTGTTTTTCATCGTTGATGACGGAAAGAATGTATTCTTTCATTTTAGTATTTTAGATCAAACCATGTTGGTGAGACTTGTTGCTTGGGGTTACAAAATAATACTCATTCCAAAATATATTTTTGCAGATATAAATCAGGCGTACCATCAACATTGAGCTCACTATTTCTGGATGGCAACGACTACGATTTGACAGCAAATGCTTATCCAAACTGGCCTTCACAGGAAGAAGGCAACTGTGAAGCTATACAGTCAGCTATTGACGTCTTCTTGGACAACAACGGGATCTTGTGGGTGTTAGATGGTGGATTGAGACTGAACTTGGAAACACCAGATAGAAAATGCCCTGCCAAAATAGTAGCAATATCCACAAGAACAAATAGAATAACGAAAGTTATAAGTTTGAGTTCATTGACAAGCAACACTTCTAATGTTCAGTTTTTGGTTGTCGAAAACCATCCTTCAGGAGACGATTACATGTATGGATTTTCTTATTTACTTCTTTATGCATTTTTTATTTACATTTTGTGGATTTAGTTACTGTAGGTATTTATACATTCTACCAATATTTATACATTTCGTTTTTTACGTTTTATGGGTTTTGTTGTTTACTTTTGATGGATTTTTTATGTACATTTTTTAAAGCGTCATTATTGCACACAAACTATAACCGACCTCGGTAGTCTAGTGGTATAGGCGTGGATTTCAGGTCATGAGGTCCCAGGTTCCATTCCCGGTCAGGTCAGAGTTTTTCTAAGTGCTTTTTCACTTGAAATTTCTACCCGGGGTTGGCCTGTCTCAGATTGGACGGGACCAGTTGACTGGAAAAAAATTGCCTCATGCAATAAGGGGGCATTCAAGTATTACGTATGACATAATATGTCATTGCCATATTATGGCTCTGAATGTTGGGCATTAAAACAGAAACACCAACAAAGCATGCACACTGCAGAGATGAAGATGCTCAGATGGGCTGGAGGAGTAACCAGACTCGATAGAATTAGATATGTCCATGTCCGAGGAAGTTTCAAGGTCGCTCCCATAACCGAAAAGATAACGGAAAACAGGCTTAGATGGTATGGGCATGTTATAAGACGACCAAAAGACAGCATGATCCAGAGAGCCATGGACATTGAAACTCCACCCGCCACATGGTTGTCGAGCATCAATAGGGACCTAAAAAAATGCGAAGTGGAGCCAGAGATGGCGTTGGACAGAAAATCTTGGCGCAACAGGACACGGAGAGCCGACCACAAATAATGGGACAAAGGCGAGGGCGAAGAAGAAGAATCTATTATATATTTTCATATGTCATCGCATCACATTCCATTTTTAGTTAGACATAAGTTATTCCATTTTCTCGAATTTATTTTAAAACTTTTGTAAAATTATAAGATCTTCATGGAAAAATTTCAGTAAAAGCAATCCAAAAGCAAAACACATATTAACTAGTTATAAATAGAACTACTTATTCATTGTAAATATGTTTTTGTACTTTTATATATTTTAATAAGTTTGTGTTTTCAGTTATGTATCTGATGCTGGATCTAAAAGTTTGTACGTGTTAAATAGCCGTTTAGGGGCAGAAAAAGGAATAAGTATACCGTTGCCGAACTCAGTCAATTCAGCTTGCAACTCCACAAACATTCTCTATTTAACACTAATTAAGAGGAACAACGCAAATTATGTTTTTTTCAATTATGCAAACTGTGATAGGTATTTAAAAATAATATCTTACTTCTACTATTGGAACTTATACTATACATGCAAAAAACAAATAACTTGGTGACCTTTAATTGTTTCAGAATTTTTTCAATTGCCACTGAAGACTTAATTGCCGGAGAATCTGAACCACCAATCTATTCAGCAGGAAAAGTACAAACTCCTATCTTAACTGTTGGAACAGATGGAGGGAGCAAACTTTATTTTAGGTAGCTATTTTCTCATTGATATCTATGATAATCTGACCCAACACCACCTATATAAGAAAGCCTGGGACTGTGACGTCACATTGTAAGGCCCAGTATGCACTTGCCTATATCTGTATGTACTTACCTGTACTCTATGATATCTGTCATACAGCGCCGGCGGCCTGGGCCTCGGGTGTGACGTTAGAGGCAAAATGGCCACCAGCGCTTAGGCCTTCTTATATAGGTGTTGATCTGACCATACAATATATTGAAGAAATAAAAATATTTTATTGTGTATGGTAATCTGACCATAGATAATGAAAAAAATATTTTGTCTATGACCAGTCATAAACCATAACTATTTCAGATTGGCTAATGGATCTCCCCATATCTATATGTGGGATACAATAAACTATCCCCTTGAACCAGAAGGATGGACAAAAGTATGGATAGGGGAACCTGATAGAGTGGCAACGCACGTAACAAAAGGACTCCAAGACGTACTATGGATATTAGAATCAAATTTCGAAAGTTACAGAACTAACTCATCAGGATGTCTGGGCGACTGTTCTAAAATATCACCACTTGTAAATGTTTTGAATTAAAAAAATCAGGAGGGTTAAATTTTTAATAATGGGAGGTTTTCTGGGGAGCTTCCGACAATACACACTGGCAGCGCTTCTATTCCGGTCTATTGTCAAATTATGACAGCTGTCAAACATACCATCTAGCATTGACTGATGAATATTCTGCTAATATATTATCTCCTCTCTATTGTTTTCTCAATTAAACAATTTAACATTTTAATTATTGATGATTGCAAAAGTGTCTTTTTCTAGGAGTTAAACCATATGTATGTATGTATATAAAAAATAAAATAAGATAAACAATCTTATTTGTAATAGTATGTAAAAAAAATGTACAATGATTATTCTAAACATATTTATTTATTTATTTATTTATTTATTTATTTATTATAATTCTACGCAACAATGTTGCTTTTACAATCCATATTTAAATACATTATTTGGTACAAAAATAAAAATACATATATAAAACACTGACCATTAGTGAAACAACAATATTATTTTGTCATCAAAACTCATACCACGCGACGTTCGCTCCACACGCATTCTTCATACACACACACATATAGGAACAGTAGGCGGGGCCACGACTCACTTCAAAGATGGAGCTGCATGTATACAGGGTGTATGATCCATTATGGAATCCTCTCGCGCAAAATTTTTTTAAAGAAATATTGTGATAATGAAAAAATATCCACATCCTGCAACAACGCGTTTCCCTCCCTCAGTAATCTTTGTATAGGCGAGTTAAACATGTAATTCGTAGTGCACGTGCTTACACTAAATGTATCATTAGTACGGGTGCTCCTCTGTGGAACACGCAGCGAGATCCTTGATAACAATCTTGGAGAATCGATTTTACCATTTATCAGTTTTTGCAGAAAAACCATATCTGACACGCATCGTCTACCAGTCAATGTCTGTAGCCCAAGTTCTTCGCGGAGCCAGGCGTAGTTAATCTCTTGAACCGGGATGCCTAACCTATAGTTGATGAAGCGCAAAAATCTTTTTTGTACTCTTTCAATGTTCCTCTTATGCACCTCATAGTATGGGGACCACAACACAGAGTTGTACTCCAATATGGGTCTCACCAAACTCGTGAACAATAAGACAAATGTTTTTATATTGCTAAAATTCTCACACAGACGCAAGGTGAATCCCAATGTCCGGAGTGCCCTTTCTATGATCGCGTTTATATGTGGAACAAATGATATCCCTGAATCCATCAATACACCCAAATCCCTAATCTCAGAAACCGACATCAACTCTTCTCCATTTATAGAATAAGAATGCCTAATAGGCGTTTTAATCTTGTAGAAGCTCATTATTTGACATTTATTAATATTCAAAAATAGTTTGTTTTTAAGACACCAATTGTAAAGCGAATCAATGTTTCGCTGCAGAATCCGGCAATCATGTACACCATTAATCTCCCTATATAACTTTAAATCGTCAGCAAACATGACAAATTCCACCCCCTCAAACTCCTCCAAAAGATCGCTTATAAAGACATTAAACAAAATGGGTCCCAAGTGAGAACCCTGTGGAACTCCGCTACCTGCTACAAATGAAAGAGAATGAACTCCCGAGAGAGAAACCGTTAGACTTCTATCAGTTAAATAACTTCTGAACCAAGACAGGAGTGATCCATCCACTCCCAACGATTGAAGCTTAGCCAGCAAAATCGGGTGAGAGACACGGTCAAAAGCCTTAGAATAATCTGTATAAATACAGTCTAATTGTCGCCTACGGACCAGGGTATCCATAATGTCCATGTGAAACTCTACAAGGTTAGTTAAGGTGGATCTGCCCTGCAAAAAACCGTGCTGGTGGTGGGATAAAACAAGAACTAAATTCATTTTAATCCTATCCAGAAGAACTTTCTCAAACAATTTCGGTATGCAAGACTGTATACAAATCGGACGATAGTTGGCGACATCCGATCTGTCCCCTCTCTTGAAAATTGGAATAATATAGCTGGCTTTCCATTGAGAGGGAAACCAACCAGACTCAATAGATTTATTAAATAGTCTTTGCAGGACTCCACTCAAAATGGACGAACATCTCTTAATAAATAAAGGAGGCAGCTGATCAGGGCCAGCCGCCTTACTACCATCCAATGAGTCAATGCCCTGTGCAATATCTGATTCGGAAAAAACTACGCGTGGGATTGTAGGTTATCTTATAATAATATATAAGTTGTTTAATTTGAAATAAACTAGAATGATAAATTGTTTTTTTCATTTTTACTGTAACACAAAATATAAAAAAAAAAGTTTAAAGTATTTATTTACGAAAGACAAAACCGACCATAACACAGAAACACACACGGACATTCATATGGTTGAGGTTATAAACGTTATTATTATTTTTTTTTTTTTAGTCACGGCGTTGCCGTGACGGATGGTTATAAACGTTAATTTGACCAATGTTGCCAACGGCGTTTTTCAAACGCAAAGTAGCCCAACTGAAAATTTGGTAGGTATTTTAGTATCCGAAGAGAGGTGGGAGTTCACTAAAAAAAGGTCACAAAAAAAGGTATCCGAAAGGTAAATATTCGCTAAAAGGGAAGTAACCCAAGTGGCTACCTGTCGCCTTTTAGATTTTTTCGCCGCATATTCTCGTTCCAAATAGCCGAAATGGCAGTAAATCGCCCCCTTTGGCAACACTGAATTTGACAATAGACCGGATTAGCTAGGGCGCTTCTAGCGGCACAAAATGGAAAAAAATCATCCCATTACTATATCTGTATATTATGTACCTACTCATAAATAAATAAAAATATAATATTTTTAAAATAAAGTTATTTGTTTGAAATAAAAATATTCCTATTTTTTGTTGCTAGCAACACCATTGAAACGCTATTTAAATAATGTCTTTAGTTAGTGTTTAAACTCAAAGTTAACCATGGACAAATCATTCGCCAAACGGGTGGAGTGCTTATAAATAAACAGGTAAAATAAAATCTTTGCATAGAGGTGACTGGTGACAACACTAGTTGTAATCAGGCACCACTTGCGTCAAATAACTATATCATGGAGGCCATTTTGATGTCATATTACAACACTTTTAGCTTATTTGTTTAAAATAAGACACATTATTTTAACACGTTTAGCTGCACTTACTGGTATAAAAATAAACTGCAGTCTGAAAAATATCCATAATGTGGGGGAAAACCTATCTTTATCGTGCAACATTGCATCCAATAGAGGAGATAGGGTAAGAACACGTAGAAAGCCAATTCAAGCCGCGCCGACCGGCGCAAAGAATGTTACTATGCATTTGAATGGGGATACCCACAGAAAAAGCAGGAACCCGCTTTCTGGCATGCCCTTTTAAATACATTGAAACCATAGACAACAATCTTTGAGCCGGTCGGAATCGGCTTTCAACGTGTTCTTACCCATACTTCGGCTAAAGGTTCATGCCAATCCATTTGTCATGACCATTTTCAGACTAATGTAGGCCACACACGCTCCGGCCGGCATTAATTTAAAATTAAATTAAAGAGTTAGTGAGAGTAAACCAAAGCTCCCAAAGTGATGAGAAACTTGGATTGATTAGAATGAAAAAAGAGTTCAAGATACAATCAGAATTTATTTAAGATAAAAGTGTAGACCAAAGAGATCTACAATATGTAATAAGAAGGTATATAATAATAATATAACATAAATAATAATAATATTTCACTAACAATCACAATATTAACATTACACTATTAGCCTAACTAACATTTGAATTCATTTTAATTTACATAAGACAAAGCTGCTTCACTTATATAACACAACAAACTCAAGAGCAGACAGATGGCCGGTCCTATGCGATCAACTAACATGCTAGTTTCAGGACAACGCACGGGTTTATAAAATATTTAAGAGTCCACATCAAAAAGTAACAATTTTATAATAATAATATTTATCAATTAATCAGACTCTACATAAGTTCAATGATTTTTCAGACTGGGGCTACGTTGATATGTTAAATAAATCAGCTTTGCTCTTCCAAGTAACTCAGTCTATACTAGAGCCACTGTCACCGCGGCTGTAGGTAACATGAAAATGGACACGTACGTGATAAAACTAAAAGCATAGAGAATTTTGTTTATATTTACGCAAGAATTATAACAAAAAACGCAGAGAATCTATTTAAAACTAAATAGTACCATTTCTACAGGGTTGAGGATAAAAGAGAGATTACTAAAATTAGCACCCGTTAAAAATGATCTTACACTTCCTTGGAAAAAGTAGAGAAAGGTTATTTATAAAAAATGGATTCTATAAAATTTTGCTTTACGTCTTAAAATGGCGTCATCTTAAATAGGTACAAAAAAGTTACTGTAAGTAAATTAAAGAGTAACATGCGGTAAATTCCGCAACACTAGACCATAAGTTACTACGTTCATATCATACAATTAGACTCCTAAGTATTATATTAATATGTGAAGATAAAATATGTATAATATCGAGATACTTGAAATATAAACCCTATCATAATATAGAAATAAAAACTATAATTAGGTATGTAGTGAAATTGCACAAAGTATTTTTATGAGATTGCATTAAATGCTTTCTTAATAAAAAAAAGGACAAAAAACTTTACAACATAATATAGTATATATTACAAAACAAAAATAAACAAAAAAATATGTAGATAAATAATTTTTAGGCCAAATATATTATTCCAGACATATCCGAAAAAAAACAACAGAAAATTTATCAAATAACGTAAAGATATAAATATTTAGATTCATCATTAATTAAACAAAAAGAAAACAATAATGAATTAGTATTGAATATTATTTATGATAAAATATCTAAACAAATGGGTGCACTTAGACAATATAAAAAAATAATTGTAAATATACTAAGTGCTGTGTGTGAGTATATCTACTGTGTGTGTATTCTATAATAATAAATTACTAAAATAACACATTTGTACTCTTAAAACTGGTGTCAACGTTCACTTGTATCCATTAATAATATTGTGTCACTATATTAATTATCACTGCAGTATAAAATTACAAACGCAACGCAAACAAAAATGAACGATAAAAAATATCTGTTAGCCTAACTCACATTATTATACACAATGTCGTTGATAGAAATGTATGCTATTTGTATTAAAACAAAATGTTTGACACTGTGACTAAGGGAAATACAAAACGACAGACTTTTGGGGATAAAACAAAAGAACAAAAACATACACAGCCAAGACACAAAAAAACAAACCTTATCACACGTACGTACAGAAGGAAGTAATTTAATTAAACTTTTGGCTTTTTGGCAATTAAAGAAGGTAGCAATTATTAATGGTTTTTCTATTTACAATAATTCAATGTTAAAGAAAACTGTTCCAAACACAACCATTGACATTGTACAATTCATTTTTAAAAACCTTTTAACACAATATTAAACTTCTTTTCTTCGATTTATACCTCACCAGATTATTAGCCCATAATTATTACGACACTAGAACTAAACATCAAGATATGAGGTAAAGGTTGTAGCTAAAAATATTGGCAAAAATGATTTTTTTTACGTGTACGCCATTTGCTAGCAAGTTCCCCATACAAGCAGTATGTGATTTACATAAAACTAAATTACCCTACGCTAGATGTAAGGACTCAAATTACAATACGCTTTTACTCTCTGTGTATGGGATATACATAGATCTTGAATTGTTGAAGCAAATGAGTTTCTACGAGAAATGCTGTTTTACCTATGAAAGGTTGATATTTCGTTTGTATAAAGATTGCAGGTTTTTCTTAGTAGATGTCATCGATTACTATAAATAGTGCCGTATATTATTTAATAATGATAATTATATAGTGTGTAATTCATTATTTAGATACTCAACCAGTGCAATCCAAGTTCAGGGATGCACTTACAATAAATTTGGATCTTCTCGGTGCGCTACATTTTAAATGTTTTACATAATCTGTATTATGACTAAATATTTGGAATAGCCTTCAATGTTTTACTGGAATGTTTTATTTAGTTAATATGTAAACCAATTTTTTGAAAAAATTAAAAACAGCCATCAATAAAAATTTGTGTGACCTTTTAAAGCAGAATTATACTGCTGTCATAAAAAAAATTTAGGTTGCTTTATCGGGTAAATTTTTGACAAATACGGGATGAGGAGGAGCAGCATCGCCACATTTTCTCTCCAGTGTAGCGTACGCACTGCTTCCGATGCCAGAGTCTTCGTCGCCACTGTCCAAGAGAGTGCCCTCGCCTTTGACGGGCTCTAGACTGACGCGTCTAATTTTATCCTGAATACGAACAATTGATTTCTGTAGCGTGCCTGGATCACCCTCTGCTGGTGGGATGCTACTTTGCTGAGATTCCGACACAGCCGATTTACTTGTGTTTTCAACGTTAGCGGCAAACTTTCCAATTACCGATATAACACTATTTGGTGACATGACATCGCTATCACACGTATCGGACTCCAACGAACTTAAACATTTCTCAGGGTGCGACTCTTTAACAGCCAGTTTGGAATCCACTTCATCAAAAGATTTGTATTTAGATGAGAGGTTGTTGATTTCGTTTTGCTCTTTGTCCATGGACTCAATGTTTTTGAAATCAAATATTCTGACTTCCTTGTTAGAATTTTTCCCCGAATTAATGACACAAGGTGAATTACCAGGAAGAGGACTTGGAGGTAAGTCCAGTTTCAGTCTATCTCTGGTGTGTCGGAGACCACCTAATGGAGTTGGTGCAGAAGTGTTAATTGAAGGTAAAATTGTTTTGTCGCCAGATTCTAAAATTTTGATATTGGAGTTGATTTCAATATCATTATCAACACCTTCATCCAGAGCACATGGTGGTTGTGACAGCTCACTTATGTTCTTGTTATTCAAAATCTCTTCGAAATCATTGAGATCTCCGGGAGACGTGTCCTCTGTGCCAGAATCAGGTGTTATATAATCCGATGATTTTTTATTTACATCTGGATTTTGTATATCAATATCATCCCCGAGTGCTTGTCGAAGCTCCTGTTCACTCGGAATAGGTGGTAAAGATTCAAAGTCATCTTCATTGCTGTCCAGTAATTCACCATAAATATGCGAGTTACTTAGTAGAGAAAATTGTTGACCGGGAAAAAATTGACTAGAATTCAACTTTGAATATGTCTCAAACGGTCTGGTAGACGAGGAAATGTAGAAATCGTCTTCAAAGTTAGAACCTGCAATATAATGAAAAGGGTTAACATCTTGTAAATTTGAATATGAAATGACAGGATATAAAATGAGAGCTAAACTTACCTGATAATGAAGATGGATCAGACAAATAGTGTTGGTAATCGATTGGGACGTAATCGTTGCTGTTGGCAGCGTTCCATTCTGCAAAAATGTAGTTTTAGCGTCAAGAAAATTTGGAATAATTGCGAGAAAAAAAGAAAAAACCAACAATTTCCTTTTCCCTTTACGAAATGTTTCTACCAGTCAAATGTGTCACAAAAAAGAATCATTATTGTTTTTGTCGTGAGTGAATGGAAAAGGCTTAGGACTTAGGTGATACAAAGTTTACAGCTGTAAGACAAGTTATCTTGAAGGATGCTGGTGAGAATTGTATGGAATTCGAATTCTCTCCAACCCATTTATTAATTATTATTTCTACCACCGGTGACGCAAGTTTTATATTACTTCTTTTAGTTACTAACTTCATACTGTAAAGCTCATCTCTCAGTCACTCTCTCTGTCAAGCCACTGCAAGGACAAGATGAGTATATTAAAATAAACAAACTGCTCGACATAAAATCGTTCTTTCAATCTAGACTACAATATACCAACCAGATGCTAAGGCCAAATTTGGGTTGTAGCGACATTGAAAGTTCCAACAAAAAAAGTAACTGAGCATACAATATATCGTCGTCGTACAAGAAAAAGTGACCAAGTGCAATTTTTGCAAAATTGTAATAAATGACTATCTGATGTACAACTAACATAACAATGCCCTGGAAAAAATGACTAAGTTGATTTTCACTGTTATAAATGAAATCTAGACATGGTAAAATTGACCACCTGCGTCGATGACAATATTCATAACAAGCAAAAATGACTATATGCAATAGGTATAGGTATCCAATGAGTATAAGCAAGAAATAAAACGGTTTGATCAAGCTGTGCGATAGAGGAACTATTCCTCGTGAGTTTTACGGATGGTACAAATCGCTATAAACACAATTAATAAAAAAGACAGACTGCCAGAACCAAGTCTTGATTCTGAATCAGAAACAGAATAATATTTTTATGTCTTAAACTTTTTCTCATTATTTTTTATTTTTATTTTTAAAATGATAACAAAAGTATTTTTAAAAGAAAATTGTGTTCTAAACTATCTTTTTTTTCACCTTCTTCAATAACCAAAAGTAAACTAATGTATAAAAAGAACAGAAATTTTCTTACAGGTAAAAGTGACTATCTGCTTTATATATTTTTTTAAAAATAGGTGGTAATTTTTTTGAAAAGTTTATTATATCATTCAAAAGGTATTAAATAATTCTATACGTATAAAAAAAATCACCTATGTGAATACGTTAATACCTTTTTTAAGTAATACATAAAAATGAAAAATGTTTAAATTCGCTCTCCTGTAAAATTAATACATCGACAGTTGGTCACTTTTTCCTGTACGACGACGATATGTGTGTTACATATCGAATTAGATTATGTTCATCTTTACTCAGCAATTATTAGTTACCCCAGAACATGAAAACTAGCGAATAGATGAAAACTCAATAAAGGGAAATGAGTAATGTATAAATTTGTCACGAGTCACATTTGGTGCAATGTCTTACCTGCAAAAGTTGAAAAATCTGGCAGGGTATGAAAGGTGTCATCATCTCTTGGATACTCGTATATGCTCTGGTACTTCTGTTTCTTAAACACAACTCTTTTACGTGTTTCCTAAAAGATATAAGGGCATATTAAAAAATAACTATCTTTTTCTTCTTCCATAAATTGCACAAGCGACATGCCATGGATATCTCAATTTAATTGAGTTTTTATATGAATCACAATGAATATCATCAAACCAATACGGGCTTATTGCTATATTGACTGGTATTCTCAAATTCACGTTCAAACTCAACGCAAGAAGCTCTTGCTTAGAACTTAATTGAATGCCAGTAGTTACGTATCTAATGTATTGGATAAAATATTTTCAGAATAGAGAAATGTCAAAAGTCTCAATAAAAATTGAATACGACGCAACTCAATCGTCTGTTTTTCATTTCAGAATAATAGTCAATATCTGTACTTAAATGCTGTATTATCGAGACTAACCATAATGCTTGGAAACTAGCGCATTTAAGCAAAAAGTACAACTCTGAATACAAGCTTGTATGTCTATTTTCAGATTTTTCCTCAATATTATTGTTACTACAAAAACAACTGACGAGATTATTTAAATATTATGGAAAAAGCAAAACTAGCAGACCATCAAATGTTTTTGGGTGCAGAAGCGAGGAATTATTCCAATTCATAATTATGTTAACTAATACAAACAAGTAAATTAAAAGATTTTCTTTAAGTATTTCAGATAAAATGGTAAATTTTTATGGTAAAAAGAGCTCCATGGCTTAAGAATCTAAAACACTGGTTTGGTGTACCAGAGGCTGCAGTGTTGGTTATTGCCCAGGATCGTGAGACTTATTCGTAGATGGTCGCCAACCTCCGATAGGAGTGGCACTTAAAGAAGAAGAAGGTAAATAACTGACACGACAATCAAACTTTTGCAAAAAGTTGAAATAAATTTATTTTGAATATCTGAAAATTAGTTGTACCTATGTAAAAAATTACAAAAAGTTTTTAGAAACAATTCAACAAAAATATTCTCTCAACTAGGTATCCAATTGAAGAAATTTCTTCCAACCATCTGGTCATATTTAATATGACCTGAAACACTAAACCTGAGTAATCTTCTATTTTTTTCCTTCTATTAATTATCAAGTAAAAAATACCCAATTATAATGCATACCTCCCTTTAAGCCCTCCCGCAAACTAAGCCCCTAGCACGATCGCCAAACCAAAAAAGCCAGCCCCGCACAAGTCAAGCCCGCCGCGGATCCCCCCCAAACCAACCCCCAATGCAGAGGGCCTAAGCCCCACTTACAATACATCATAGAGCTGATAAATATTCTGTAATTTTCTGAAGTTGCATACTATTATTATTGTAAAAAATCAATACAACAATTTTTTTTAAAGCCATTATAAACCTAGGAAGAACTACATAATAAGAAATAACAGAAAAGACTTTTATAAGTTATTATTTTTAAAATAAATAGTAAAAAACATGCTATAAATATTTCTTAACACAACTCATAGTTCTAACATAGATCAATAATTACTACCTAGATCTAACGAGACATAATACAGTAGAGCTTCGTCAATCCAGTCTACCGCTCATAGCTTTATAATATGGAACTCATTTTTCTCGTCGGAACTGACGAGGCTCTACTGTAATCTATGCGATAAATATATTTATAAAAATTATGTTCTTCATATTGAATTAATTTGCAAGAATAATGGAGCCTAAGACTCACTATCGACGAGACAAACACCTCATAAAGTAAATTTTGAGTAAAAAATTACACAAGACAAGTTCAATAACTACTTAATACATTACACAACTCACTGTAACAGTTTCCTCTTCCTATAAAAGTTTGCAAAAAACCAATATCACAGGAAACAATTAAAACTCTGATAGTTATTTAACAATATAACATAACATTATAATTAGAGGTGGGCATTATAACGAAAGCTGATAAAAATAATCGATAAAAAAAAATAACCACTCTAACGTTATTCATATTAAACCTTTATCGTTATTCGTAAGCTGTGAAAATAAGTCTTAACAAAAATAATATCTCAAAAAAAAAATTATTTACACCTTCAAAATAATCATCTAAAATATCACAATATTAGTTTCCGCCCTTAAGTAACTGACTGTTTAATATTCCACTATTATTTTGCACCTCTAGATATCCGCCTGTTAAAAATAATCCACTATTATTTTCCGCCTTTACGTTATTCGTCTGATTTCTAACGTGGCCGTTTAAAATATTCAAACTATTATTTTGCACCTCTAGAGATATCCGCCTGTTAAAAATAATCCACTATTATTTTCCGCCTTTACGTTATTCGTCTGATTTCTAACGTGGCCGTTTAAAATATTCAAACTATTATTTTGCGCCGGCTGTATAAATATTAATAATAGGCGTATACTATCACCGCCACTCTGTCGTGGCCTTGCCAACTGCACGTGTACAAAAGAAAGTGAGTGGGTAGGTAGGTAGCTAGAATACCAATGTGTGTGTTCCTTGATTTACGTAGGTAATATAGTATTGCCTCGGCCTGACAGTATACATGTAACCCTCCTAAGTCCATTTTTTACACAAGGTTAAAACGGTTTATTTTCAATATATATATGTCGACACAGTGGGCCTGGCTAACGGTTTTGATTTTCAGGCGATTGCTGAAGTCGATCTGCCAAGCATTCATATTCTGGACGAGGACGTGCGGCGTGCTATTCGTGATTTGAAGGGATCATCTTCTTTTGGGCCGGATGGTGTCCCCAATGTCTTCTTGAAGGGTTGCATGGATGTGCTTTCACCTGTTCTGGCTTGCCTGTTTGAGGAATCGCTGTCCTCCGGATGTTTTCCGTCTTTATGGAAGGAATGTTTCTTGACTCCTGTGTTCAAAAAGGGTGATAAATCTTTAGTCACAAACTACAGACCAATTTGTATATTGTCTTCAATCCCTAAGATGTTCGAATCTATTTTGGTTTCGAAAATCGGTGGTTTTTTCTGTAGAGTCATTAGCCCCCTCCAGCATGGTTTTATGCCCTCTCGATCAACCCAGACAAATTTGACGATTTACAGCAACTATTTGGTCGAAGCAGTTTCACGGGGAATTCAGGTGGACTCGGTTTATACCGACTTCTCCAAAGCATTTGACCGGGTCCCTCATGATATTTTGTTATTAAAATTGTTTGGATACGGCGTACGCGGCTCTTTATTGAGATGGTTTGAGGAGTACCTAACGGATAGATCCCTGAGAGTGCGAATTGGTTGTCATATGTCTAATGAAATTCTTGCTTCGAGTGGTGTCCCTCAGGGTTCTCACCTGGGACCCGTGCTTTTCAACCTGTTCGTAAATGATATAGTATTGTCGATCAATAGGGCAGTAAATGTATTGATGTTCGCTGACGACATGAAGTTGTTTAGAGAGATTGTTTGCCAGCATGATTGCGAGCTTATTCAGTCTTCTCTTGATTGCCTGTCTCGATGGTGTGTGAGGAATGGTCTTGATCTCAATGCATCCAAGTGTCAGGTTGTGCGGTTCGGTAGATCTAGAACAAAAACTGTTTTTGATTACCGGTTGAATGATTCATCCCTTGAATCCGTCACGAGTATTCGTGATCTTGGGATTACATTCAGCGAAGATCTGTCTTTCGTTGATCATACGGTCGGTGTAGCTGATGTTGCTGCTAGAACGCTTGGTTTTGTGTTGCGCCTCTCTCGTGATTTGTCTAGTCTATGGTCTTTTAGAACCCTATATGTATCACTTGTGCGCCCTCTGCTAGAGTACAATACGCCTATTTGGTCACCTCACTATGCCGTGCATATTAAAAGGCTTGAAGGTATTCAACGTAAATTCTTGAGGTTCGTCAACTTTAAAATGGGTATTTCGCTGGCTGATATTGACTACGATAGGCTCATGGGTGAGCTGGGTCTTCAGACCTTGGAACATCGCCGTTTGGTTAACGATCTCATGTTGCTTTACAAAATGGTTCATTCTTTGATGGATTGTCCGGAGCTCGTTCATCTCGTGCAGCTCCGTGTTCCTCAAAGACTCACAAGAACTAATTCGGTGTTTTCTGAGGTTTATTCAAGGACTAACTATCTGCACAATTCTACGGTGCGGCGTCTTCACAGGGTGGGTAATGAGCTCGGTCATGTTGTGGATATTTTCCAGGCGGGTATAGACAGT
This sequence comes from Mystacides longicornis, assembly GCA_963576905.1. Lineage (NCBI taxonomy): Eukaryota > Metazoa > Arthropoda > Insecta > Trichoptera > Leptoceridae > Mystacides > Mystacides longicornis. The sequence continues at coordinate 12,472,216 of OY756425.1, read as the reverse complement.
TTTAAAAGAGAACTCTTGTTACATTTTTCGTATTAACGAATTCCCAATAATTGATCAGTCTATTGTGGTGCTAATCATGACTTGTCGTCTGTATCCGTTGATTTTTTGTTTGTACACTGTCATTGCCTTCTTTGTTGTTATTAATCGAGGGTTTGTTGACGTTCGTTATTGTATCGGTCTTATGGAGATTATTGTATTTTGGTTTATTTTTCCGATTTTTATTTTTTTGTTTTATCCTTAATATTTTTATACGCGTAGATAATGTTTTCCTTTTGCTTTTGTTTTAAATTAAATAAAATTAAATTGAATCGTGCTTTTTTATCATAAATTTTATTTTTTTTATTATTGTTTTAACTATATTGTATGATTGTATTCGATTTGTGTGATATTGTTGGTATTTTTGTTTGTTCACTTTCTTAATAAATTAATGACATGTAAAAGGCGTTAACGCCGTGAATGATTTAATAAATAAATAAATAAATAAAGTACAATTTTGATGATTGAACCAACATTTATAAAAATATTTATTTTATTAATCGTATTGAATTCTTCATTCTTAGTTGTGCGGTACTGAACCAGGATTTATGAACTTTGTCCATACAACAATAATATTACAAAGTAATAAAAAATCAAAAAGGAAAAATTGTACGGTAGAAAATTTTATGTAAATATTGTTCATATTACATAATATAAATTATTGTTATTATTCTTTAATACTTTTTGTGCTGTGTAGATCGCGTGATTGTTTATCTTCAGGGGGTAAGTTGTTATTTTTTTATAACTACCTATTGTATATATGCTACGAAATAAATAAGCCTTTTAGCTTTTAAGCTTTTAAAAATAACGTTTTTTGAAATTAACGAAACAGCTATAACGTTTTTGAATTTAAGCCGTTATTCCCACCTCTAATTATAATACATGCATAGATAATGGGTATCCCATAAATTTTTAATAAAATTTTCATCATTCGTGCAGTTCCATAAAAATCTTAAACAGAAAGTTTTGTGAAAGAATAATGTTTTTTATATTGTTGGCCATTGAGTAACTACACTGGATTCTTTGTGAATCTAAACACTGATGTATCACAAGATGGAAAGGATTTGAAAATGGCTGGGATATGTGTTAAGGATGCTGAATGATAGTTAGTTGAGGAGAATGCTGATTTTTCGGTAGGATTTCGAAGTCTACAAAAACAAACAATCACATATTGTGATCCGTTCAATTGAAGCAAAGCCGAAAGTCGTGATGTGGAAGGAGATCATCATATTGCACAGTATCGGACACAATGAAAGATTCTTAGTGCTCCCTTACACTTAGGGACGAAAACAAAAGATCAATTTGATGTACGTTTTCTATTCGTTCGTATTCTTCGTATGTATGAGCGTGAAGTTATACAACCACCTCCCGTTAAACCTTAAAATTGCTGACAATGTACGTTTTCAGAGAGAGGTTAAAAAGTATCTTGTTGAGAAAGCTTTTTATTCCATTAATGACATGTTAGCAAATTAACCTCTGATTCATGTGTTGTCTGTGACATTAATTAATATATTAACATTTTCTTTATTCCTATTGACTTTGTTCTTGTCGCTACTGCAACTATACTATTTCCGATTATAATTAACGAAATGATCTTAGTTTTGCACATTGACGAGGTGTCAATGGGACCCTTTACATCCCATTGACATCGATTTCCACATTTTTTATTGTTTTTGCTTTGTCATTGCATTATTGCTTATGGTATTGTCTTGTGATGCATTATATGTATAAATTGTAAATTATATTTAATGAACCCGAGTGCCTCGTAAGGGGTCTATGGGGGATAAATAAAGATAAGATAAGATTCAAATGATATTTTAGAGTGAATTCTGGGACATTCTATTAAAATGATATTTCAAAGTGAAATCCGGGACATTTTGTTAAAATGATATTTTGGGAATGAATTCTGGGACACCCTTGCAAGTATAACAATAATTAATTGAATGTTACAAAAAAATTCAACATGTTTACATTTAAAATGTAATACATAGAAATAAGGGACAACAGTAAGTAATGAAGAAATTCATATTCAGAAATAGCTCATAATAAAAATTGAAGAATGACTTACAATCTGACTAGTATCTGGACTTTTGAGAGCACTCTTGGACGGTGCCGCATGACAGTCCCAACTGGATGGCTTAAAGTCCACCTCCTCTTCATCCTCCTCATCTTCATCATCGTCATCATCGCAGTTCTGCTTTTCCTCATCCAGCTGATCGTTTTTTGAGTCCTCTCCCTCTTCGGGAATACCCTCAAACGACTGTGAAACGCCACGATGTTTCATCTAAAACAAATAACGAAAAAACTAAGCGACAATTTCTTTAACATAATTCGAGACTATGGTTATATAAGTATTATTATATAGAACTAAATATTTGATGCAATCATTAAATCAGTTAGTACTCAATTTTTAAGATGTAAATTCTTTCAAATTTTGACAACTTTGGGCTTACAACCATTTGCTGTTCTCCTCGAAGGCTAGCTAAGTGTGACCCCTTAAGTCATAAGCTCGTAGTAAAGAATTTTAAAAATATGTACCTCTTAAAATTCAAACACGAATTATTGATTTACTTAATGATCACATGCACCAATTAGTTTGTTCAACAATAAAATATTATTCCTATTGGGTAGGCAGCTTTCGCTGTTTTGTCCCAAGTCGCTGCTACGTTGTGTTTTTATAACTATTCGGTAAGTTTATAGTTTTAATTTTTATTTTTTATAGCGCCTGACAACCATACGAGTATATATATGGGAGGAAACACAAAGAACGACGATTCCGACCGGCAGCGAACGGAGCAAAGAATGTTTCAATGCATTTGAATGGGCATACGCACAGCAAAAAAGGAACCCGCTTTCCGGCATGCCCATTCAAATGTATTGAAACCATAGAAAAATCCTTTGCGCCGGCCGGAATAACCGTTCTTTGTGTTTTCACCCTATACCAACGACTCTGGCAACTGATTCCCAACAATGACAGCTCTTTTTTAATATTATGTAAGATCTAGTCGTGGAAAACAGTGCAAGAATCCATAAATATTTGGGACATTGGGATATTTTTATTATTTTATTCTCAAAATTCATTTTAAAATAAAAGAAATTACTTACCACCGGGGCAGATTGGTAGGGAATCAAATTGGGTATATTCAATAGTTGTGATCCATCTCCCTCCTAGAATAGTTAACACATAAAAAAACAAAAGCACAACACGTTAACAAAAACATAAAAAGCGAAACATGCAAAATGAAAAATAATATGACAATCATTAAGTAAGTCAAATGAAATACATTGAAGAAGAAAAGCGAGAGCCGTATGAATTTTCCGGCAAATGAAATGTAAAATGTTATTGCCACAGACAATAAAAAATTGAGCAATATAAGATCAGTGATCAGGTAGAAAAAAGTCACAATTCAAAAAATTTTTTTTTCAGGAGTTTTTTTTTAGTTTTAAAGCTCTACATGTTGGACTCTTAGGTCTGTGAGGAAGTTTGAAAATCTGAGAGTAAGAGATAATTAATTCATATACAATGGACTAAAATTGTCCATTGCCCTTGGAACAGTTTCTGAAAAAATAAATGATGTTATGACTTGTGGCATTTTGTGATATTTTAAGAAAAACGCCATATTTCAAATTATGATTTTCTTTATGATAATAACATTAACCTGATATTATCAAGAATATTACCATAGACTTGACAAATTAGCGGGTTGTGACGTTTTTCACAAAATCACGTGAGATCACGCAGTAAAAAAAACGACTGTATCACACTGTAATGTCACTTTTCAAGGACAAAGAGAGCCATATTTTACACTTAAAATTTGTAATTTCGGACTTGTGATGTTTTTCTTCTAGATCATTGATATGTAGACAAAGAATCTTATTGCACAGTAATAACGAGAATGATTTAAAATTAATCACCGAGAAGCGAAACAGATTTCTTTAAACTTGTTACAAGTAATGAAGCTGTAGCAATATTAGAAGAAAACATTCTACAAACCTTCCACACAAATTCTACACTTGAAGTAGAGCTGCAGTTAGAATCGTCACTCTCACTTTCCCAATCTTTGAGTCGCTCCGGAGCAATGTGGCTGATTTCTTCTGACATTTGAGTCGCTCTATTAGCATCGGGTACTGTCTGAAGTAGTAAATTAGAATTTTCCTTGTTATCGCCATATTCATTTAGCGGTCCTAAACACACAAAGTAAAATTTTGTAAAAACAAGAACATTACCATCAAATTTCATTAGCAGTTAGTGTTAATCTCACCAGTAAAATGTATATTTCTTATATCGGGTGAATACAATTCTTGCAACGTACTGAAGTTGTATTCACTGTCCGCGTTGGTAGCCAAATCTTGGGGAAGTTCTTCCGCTGATTTCTTGAACAGTTCAAATGATGGAGACTCCACGTCGTTGTTCTCTACTATATCCAACTCAAATGATGCTACCTTCTGACCTGGAATTATTATAAACAATATATTCAATAACAAAGAAATTCACCCATTCATATATTTTAAAATGGGTCGCTGTTTGTTAGTCTCGTTAAAACTTGAGAACTGCTGGATGATTTGGCAAATTTTGGTTTGGAAATATTTTTGAACGTCCATAGAAGGTTTAGTCCAGTGAAAATGTGTAAAAAAGCGAGAAAAATAACACTGACAATTTCTTTTTTCAATGCAAAATGTTCCTAAGTGTCAAATGTGTAACAGTAAAGGATTATTATTTTTTTAGTCGCGAGTAACTAGAAATGAAGTAGATTAGCTTAGGATCTAGATCAGCGGTCGTCACACTTTTCTGTTCAAGGGCCGCATTGGAAAATGTGTGCACTCACCGCGGGCCGCATCATGGGCGCCAACCCCCCCCCCCCCCAATTGAAAATAAACAAATAATGTTACTTTAACAGTAAAATTTTAAATCACTTTGGGTTACCATAAAGAAAGTGTGAAAAAATATTTGTCACCCCCCCCCCCTTCAAAAATTTGCACATGGGCCACATACTTAAAAATTAGGTACGAAGGGGTATAAAAAAGCGAATGGAATTGGCCTCGAAAGGAGATTAGGTAAACCTACTGTTCGAACCGGTGCCCATTTCAGACATGTCTTGTGAGCTATAGGTCGACAACTATAATAATACCACTCCTAACACTAAAATCTGTAGGTGCGGAATCAGGGGGACGAAGTAAGGGTAGCCGGAGACGGGCTAAAAAGTCGCTACTGATGCAGGTATACGGCATTTATACATTTTACCTGGGATACTCGTAATACTTAAAGTGTACTTACAGTTACAGGTAAATTCTAAGAAAGTTTATTATGCTCATCTCAATTAGACACCATTTTAACGGGTTAATTAATGGGTTGAAGGTTGGCTCTAAGAAATTGTATGTTGGCTACTCCTCCGTTTGTCATATTCTTCGTAATATGTATGTTTTCTTTTAATTTGTTATTATGATGCCGTGATATAAAAATATATAAGGTTGATAACTGTTGATAGAACATTTAAAGAATTCGTTTTTTAAGTTGGTACCTACTTAATATGTTTTCTGAATTGGTCTTTTAGAATCTTCTCCATTTATCAATTTCTTTTTATGCTTTGTGTTTATTATAACATATATTTTATCATGTCAGAGTAGAGAAAAAATAATTAAATCTGTTATATCTACCTAATATTAAAGGGAAGGATCGAAATCGTAGGTATTTATTTTGAAATGTAGATTTACCCGCTACTACTTTTTGTTTGAGCTACTTTATATTACCTAATATATTGCATAACATGTAAAACGATTAAATTTGCACTACTATTTAATCGTTTGAAGTCGGTACACATTTTGCTTGTTTGCAGACACCTTTATAAATGATGAAATACAAAAAAGCGTTAAGCCCCAACTCAGACGTCCTTCCCGTTGCGAAGGCGGCGGGAAACTGAAATACCCGCACGTGATTCGTCCTAGCGCTGTCCGCTACCCCCTGTTACCACCAGTCCCCAATGCATTTTTAGTGTATGGAATGGTATTTTTATAGTTGTCGACCTATAGTGCACAATTTTTGTTCCTTTGAGTGCATCGGTTTGTCCGTGAAGTTTTTTTTTTAGTGAAACAATTACTATTTCCATTTCCGCGAAAAACGTGATGCCCTATTATTTTCGAGAGCTACGAGTGGCTGTAAAATTTTACTTTGGACGCGGCAACTGACAAATACTTATGAGGATGCTTTGCATTAAATAAAAAAAGCATTTCAGTTTTGAAAAATGAAGAAAAGTCAGTTGAAGACCCATTCCGTTCACCACAAATCTCAACATCAAGAAGTAACGAAAAACGTTGACAAAATCGATGCTCTCGCATTAATGCACTTATATTAGGGATTTCAATCCAGAGAGAGAGTAAATCAAAACATTAAAAAATGCATTGAAGGTGACCTTCAATCTGGTGGTCCTATTTTACAAAATATGACAAAAGTCGAGAATATTGTACTCGAACATGCTCGAATAATAATTGATTCGTTAGAGATCATCAAGATATCCGTGGATATCAAAACACTCAATAGTTCATGAGTTGGTACACGTAAAAGTCTAGTGAAAGATGGGTGGAGAGTTTGGGGCTGTGGTGAAAATCCTAGTTTTTTTTTGTTCACGTTATTACTGGGAACGAAAACTGATTTTGTCATTATGCTCCTGAGAGAAACGTGAGTCAATACAGTGCGTAAAGAAATCTCTCCAAAGTAGTTCAAAGTCATGAAACCAGTCGAAAATATCTTTACGACAGCATTCTAGGACTCGAGAGTTTGTTTGCGGTAAAGTATTACTGCAGTAGTTTTTGCAAGCACAATGCATGGCTTTGTAGGAAGCAATTGAAGAAAATCATCAAGGAAAATCGACCGCCAATGCCTTGCTCCTCGACGAAAACGCGCCGATTCGATTGGCGCGCGTTGCTAAGGCTGGTATTCGATACTATGGTTTCCAAAATTTCAATCCTAGCTTAAGCCAAGCCCTGGTACCTACCGACAATTTTCGTTCCCGAAACAGAGAAATAAATATTATTGGAAAGCTATTTTCCGACGATGAAGAGTTTAAGGTGGCCAAAAACAATTAGTTTTAGAGAAAGATAAAAAATTTATTTGAAGTCAGTTGAAAAGATACATTAAATTGGCGGTGGACTGGCTGATGGCGCTGGAGCCAAGCCTGTAGAAGAGGATGGCACGCAGCCCAATACGGGTGAAGATTTTCCGGAAATGCCGTACGAAAAGTAAACCAAGTAATTGGCGTTTTATAAAGCGGATTAGTGTTGAAAAGGACTTATACCGAAAATACTTTGAACTCTCCTCGTATGTAAATTGAAAAAATAGTGATACCTCCCTACGTTATATTAAAGATTTTTATTACAAATACAAATGTTATTCATGTAACTTTATTTTTTTATATTATAATGAATTTTAGATATTTCCGTGTTTCCGATCCCCGTTATCTAGATTTGTCTTTTGAAATGGCTCGCAGCGTCGCGGACCGTACAAAAATAGGCAACAGGCCGTATGCGGCCCGCGGGCCGCAGATGACGACCAAGGATCTAGATCAGGGGTCGGCAACCTTTTAGCTGTGGTGTGCCAAGCCACTCTACCAAAGACCTGGGAGTCACTGTCACCAGGGATTTTAAATGGTGTGAACATATAACAACCTTGGTGAAGAGAGCAAACTCCATGTTATATCTGATCAGAAAGTCATTTCAGTGTCTCACAGTACAAATGTTTACTACCATCTACAAAACATATGTAAGACCTCTCCTGGAGTACGCATTTCAGATCTGGAGTCCTTACTTGATCAAGGACATTACCCTGCTAGAAAGTGTCCAGAGACGGGCTACCAAGTTGCCTCTGGGACTTAAAAACCTAGAATACCCAGAGAGATTAAAGATCTTAAAGTTATCCACACTACGGGAGAGAAGAGCAAGAGGTGACCTGATTGAAACTTACAAAATTTTGTCTGGATACTACAGTGTGCCTGATTTGGAACACATATTCAAAAGGAATGCAAATGAAAACCTCAGAGGACACCACCTAAAATTGAGCAAATCTCGCTTCAAATGTAATCCAAGGAAGCATGCATTTAGTAACAGAGTGGTTGACATGTGGAACAAATTGCCTGAGAGTGTTGTGTCTGCCACTAGTGTAAACCAATTTAAAAACAGACTGGACGATTTTTTGAGAGACAATGATATGGGCCTATCAGCTTGAGCTGCCTGCCCATTGCAATAATAATAATAATAATAAAGTCGATCTCGGACATATCTCGCTTGTTTAACTAATACCTACTACAATCAACTGTTTGCAAGATCTCGGACATATCTCGCTTGTTTAACTAATACCTACTACAATCAACTGTTTGCAATATCTACCTTAAGTGGATTTTTTTTTAAATTGGCAGATCATCAACCAGGTTATAGACATATTTTATTCATCCTTAATCTAGTTTATATTTTTTATGAAACTCAAGTATGAATCATTGGGGGGAGGGGTGCGGCCCGCGTAACTTTTAAAATATATTTATGTGGCCCGATGAAAAAAAAGGTCGAGTACCATTGATCTAGATGATACAAAGTTTACCATGTCATCCATTCTGGGATAAATATTGTTTAAGAACTTACCATCTGAATCGTCACATCTTGTTGGTATACTAGTCACACTTTCGTCAGTGCCGAGCTCAATATTGCTATCTGGAAATGAGTCCATATCTGGTGAAATTGTATTTATAGTCGCAAAATGCACACGGTTGACATCTTTTTCAACATCAGCTTTAACTTTTTCTATGTTTAAATCATTAAGTATACAGGATGGCTGAGCAATATCACTTATATCTGGGGAACTCATAACATTTAACCCCGTTGAATTGGTGAAATCTTTCACAAGCAAATCTTCGGCAGTATTCTGAGACGAATCTGAAAAGGCAAATGTCTGTTAAGGATTTGTTTGTAAATCATGCTCAGTGGATAATGAATAAAGGTATATGTTTATGTGATGTGTATTCTAGTGTTCCGACGTGCAATTTTCTAAATACTAATGCGGTGTTTGAAGCTGTGAGATGTATGAGTTACTCACTAATTGATATAATCCTCTGGTAGCGGGTATTGTTATAATAATAAAAAATACTGTTATAAATTTACTGAAATACACTTAAGCTTAGGATTTGTGGTATAAAAAAGGGGAGAAATGTCACAAAACAATTCATAAATACTTACTAACCACGGGTATCAGTTATAGAAAACGGATGACACGCGTCATTACCTTTGTCAGATTTCACTATCCGATCAATAGAGTTGGATAGGTTCTTCTTAATGTGCGCGTCACAAGCAAAATTTTGTTCATTTTCGAGAAAACTGTGAGTGATTTTTGAAATCAAACAAGAATCATCGGTGTTTTCATAACTAAATCCCTCGCTCAAATTTTCTAGAAAGTTGAAATGCTGATCAATGACACTGTCTGTAGAGCATTTATTTTGGTTGTTCAACACTCCCACAGATGTTGTAGGCGTTGAAGTCATATTCATTTCACCCAATTGAAAATTTGTTACATTAACAATATCCATGTCTTTATTTTCAGAAGTGTCATCAGATGTTTTTGCAACATTGAGATCAAACAAATCTAGTTCTGTTTCTAAATCAATATCAAGAACTTCAACTTTAGGCTTTGTGCTGTTTTCTGGCAATCCCTCACAATTCTCTTGCAGTATTGGTTCTGGGTGTAAGATGGGTAAGACCTTTAGTCCGTTCAAATTCTCAGGAGGGCTTTCATTGGCACATTGGAAAGCGGACATTATATCAGCATGATCTTGAACACTGAGGTTGTTAACATTTTCTGCGCACCCAACAACCATTTCAACTTGAGGTTGTTCTCTTAATTTCATTTTGTGTAAAGCACCATTACAGTTAGGTGTATTTTCATAAAAGGACTCCACCTTCTTAACAGGACTCAAAAGGTCTCCTATACAAATATCATCAAAATTTTCTTCAACATTAAACAATGTGTCATTTGAACACCACGAATCCATACTGAGAGTTTTTGTGTGTGAGTGCATTGAGAATGACTTTTCTGACCTTGCGTCCAAGCCGTCGGGACTAGTGATGTCCGACACAAAAGAGGGCTGAGAGACTTTGGATACATTGGACACATCGTCAGGTATGTCAGCGACTTTGTTATTATAATCTGTGTTTAAATCCAACACAGTGTCAATTTTATTATCTATGACATAAGTTTTAGAGCCGGAATTTTCACTTTCAGATGAATCGGATTTATTCTCTTTGGGTAACTCGGCTTGATGATTGACTGAGACAATTCTGGAGGCATCTTCTAGTGTTTTGCTAATTGTTTCTAGGAGGTTATCCACATTTTGAGAGATCTCTTCGGTTGACTTGGGATGAGAGTGATCCTCACAAAAGGAAGTTAGAAGCGCGTCACTCGGATTAACAGCCAACTGAGGAAGCACAGCATCTACCTTCATATGCAGTTCTTTTTTATGAGTATCTACCTGGTTATCATCGTCAATGTCAAATTGTTCTATGCTATTGAGACTATCTGCGCTGAGACTTTGCCTAAAAATTACAATTTATTAACAATCAACGAGTAAACATAAAGAGTACTATGTGAAAATTAAATTGTAGTTGTACGTACTGCCTTTTTAAATTACTATTACTGGCTTCATGAAGAACAAAAGTCCTATTGGAACAGTCGGAATATGTGTCATCGTCTAGTAGGTTATTGGTTGGCATCTTGAGTGGTTCTGCTTCTTCAGCCACGTTGATATCACAGACACCATCAAAAGGAAGGACTTGCTCAATATTACTTGTCTCCTCCCCAAGTGACAGGCTATCAACATCTGCAGCTGGAAATTCATATTCGATATAAAAAACTAGGCGACTCGGCAAACATTTTATAACCTATGTACTAAGCATATTCACTTCATAACCGGTCAATCGGACAGGCAGGACAACTTTCCATGAAAAAACTTAATTGTTTAAATTGATAAATAAAATCTAAAAAAAAATACTAATTAGGTTTTTTTTCTGTTTTCCTCGCAATTATTCCAGATATTCTCACAACTAAAAACATTCTTAGAGACTAACGAACTGGGATCCATTTTTTATGAAAGTTACTATAACCATAAAATGGCGCTGCGCATTGTGTGGTTTTTATTCATAATGAATTTACAAAAAAATTATGTTACTAAGAATCGTTACATGATTTTAAATAGCCTAAAGCCTTCTCCAAGATATGGGATATAAATAAATAAAATAAATAAATAAAATAAATAAATAATGCTTTATTGTTACTAAAAATATATCAAATGCAAAAATGTTTTTATAAATCCGAGGGATAGTTTTTGGGATCAAGGAGATTTAGTTTTGTGTATTATTAGTAAACAGATTAGAAAGCTATGCATCAAACAAATAAATTATGTAAGAAATTTAGCTTTTGAGGTTTAGGTTCCTCATAAACCTCAAAAAGACGCAAGTAATGTACACCGAGAATACTGACCAAGTCATGAAAATAAAAAATGAAATTACAAAGAAGGTAGACAAATATATTTATCTTGGTCAAGAACTAAAAGTCACAAAGGAAAACCAATTAACAGAAATCCACAGAAGGGTCAGACTGGGATGGGCAGCTTTTAAAAAACTGGACTACATACTGAAAAACAAAAAGATCCCACAAAACCTCAAAACAAAAGTGTTCGATCAATGCGTACTCCCAGTTATCACATACGGATGTCAGACGTGGACCCTCACAAAGGAGATCGTGAATAAATTACATGTCACACAGAGAGCCATGGAGAGGGCCATGTTAGGAATCTCGCTCAGAGACAGAAAGAGAAATGAGTGGATCAGAGGAGTGACAAGGGTCACTAATATTGTCCAGAGAGTTACGGAGCTGAAGTGGTCATGGGCTGGGCATGTGGCAAGAATAACAGATGGCAGATGGACCAAAATAATTTTACAGTGGCGTCCATGGTGGGGAAGGAGAAGCAGGGGCAGGCCAATGATGAGATGGAGTGACGACATCGTGGCTTGCGCTAGTTTTGGCTGGATGAGAAGGGCACAGACGAGAGAGAGATGGCGACAATTGGGGGAGGCCTATGTTCAAAAATGGACGCGAGAAGGCTAAAGAAGAAGAAGAAATTTAGCTTACCTTTTTCCATCTCTGAAAATTCCGACCAACTTTCCTCCTGAATGGGACTAAGAGGCACTATGCCGTACACGTTGTAATGTATCATGATTTCATTTTTGCCCTGACCCTGAGTTGGTAGCGATATATCACTAGAAGCTGCTGTGCTGGTGCTGGCTTCATTCATGCAGGGTTTGAACAAGCTGTTATCTTGTAGAGTGGGTTTGCAAAACGGAATTGCCTCATCGGCGTTACTCCCTTCCTTAGAGGACGTAGAAGCATTCTTACCCAAGTTCTCATGGCTCATTTGTGTTATTCTCTGCAATAAATATTGTTTTGCACTTTAATCAAAGTGTCACTTCACAAGAGGTAAAATAGTATGTGTAAATATACATCCCACATGAAAGAAGATGGTTGCTTTAATAACTTCTCAGAAAATTCAATAGATGTCACACGCCACAAGAGAGTTGAATACCTCAATTCTCACTCGACACAATGTCGACGTACAGCGTGAACAGAGACCCGAGTTTCTTAACTTAATTCATACATCAGAGAATAATTCCCCCATTATACTAACAGCACTTTATCTTTATTGCATCCCCCATAGGCCACTCACGAGGCACTCGGGTTCATTAAAATATTTACAATTCAGTACATAAAATACAAACAGATTTTACTATCCAAAGGGGTGTAAAGGGTCCCATTGGCTTCTCGTCAATGTACAAGGCCACCCGATGCAGTAGCGACAAGAACAAAGTTGAGAGAAAAGAAACTACATTGTGTCAAATTAAAGGTAAAATTAATGATAATCTACATGTCATTAGTTGAGGAAAGAGCATTTTTAACAAGATACCTTTTGACAAACAAACGGAGTCGGGTAATTTGAGTTCGTGGGGGAGACGATTATATAGCCTCACGCTCATACAAACGAAGCTCTTTGACAGTTTTATTAGTCTGTGCTCAATAGGCCTCAGTAGACTTTTATTGCGGGTGTCGTGGTGATGAAAGTTCAAGTTTTGAGGAGTATTTGATAGATTTTTATATGCGTACTTTAAACATTCAAACATAAATAAGCTAGCACTAAAAATGGTTTTCTCAAATCTTAAAAAAAGTGTATGTTTTACCTGAGCCAGTGGCAGCTTCAAATGCAGTTCATTCCTTAACGCTTCCACACTTTCAGGATCAACAACGTATTGATCCGAGATGGTATTGTCAGTCAATGATTCAGCACTGCTGCAATCAGTGCTCGGAAGGTTTAACGGAAAAGCATTCAGCTGGGCTGATTCTTCTATACTTTCACAAATCCCTGGTTTAGGATGTAAATACCACCCAGAGGGTTGTGTTAGTGTGTCTCTTTTAAAATTAGAGTCCACATTATCGTACAAAGATTCCGAGGTCTCGGGTGAGAAGTAATTTGTCTCAGCCATCTCGCAAGCAGCATCTAACTTCTCCAGCTCTGAATCTATTTCATGAATCAACTGATTGTTTATAATTCTCTCCTTCATTTCGTTTGTTACATTAAACTGAGAGCCGTCTAACATACTATTCAGAGGAAACACAGCCATATTTTCATCTAAGTCTTGAGAAACAACTTCACTCAAAGAATCAGCTATTTTAGGATCTTTGACGATTTCATTATTAATTGCTTGCACAGCCTCACCAAACTGTGTACTTTGTATAAAATCGCAAGCATCTACATTTATTGCTTCACTAATATCATTTTGATTCACATTATCACCAGAAGCAGAAGAGCCATCCATACGGTTTGTGTTGGACGATTCAATATTCAAGTTATTTTCATTTTCAGCTATGGCTAACTTGGTTGCTATAAGCGACACTTCGCTCCGGATTATTTCGTCGATTTGCTGTTCAACAAGAGAGTTAATTGAAGATTCATTTGGTATGGGCTTAGAACTACTTAGATCACTTACAATAACATGAGGAACTACAAAACTTTCTTTCAACGATTCATTATCGAGCATGGGCGTACTAGTTTTATTGTTGGACAACTCTTCTTTACAAAATGCTAAATTTTCATCTACTTTCCTGCTATCATAAATATCCATACTTATTTCTTTATCCATGTCGCATTGAGACACCGGGCTAAACGACTGGTTTTCAAAATTGAATTTATCAGGTAAGTTTACATACTTTGTAGACTCCCATGGATCACTGTTATTTGATGTTTTGTTAGTAGTATTATCATTGGAGTATATATTCAGATTAATATCATTAAAGTTAGAGGAAAACTTCAAATCCTCTTCTTCTCCTGTGTTGGGAGTGAAACTAATATAAGTACTGGCAAAGTTTTGAGAAAAAACAGGATTGATTGGCCTCTCAGTTATCAAGCTGTTGCATGGATCTGCAAGGTTAAAGTGTATTTCCTTGGTGCCTGATTCTTCCTTCTCTTTTTTGTTTATATCCACATTTTTACGGCGTCCAAAAAAAGAATCCATTTTAACCTTGAAATTGGCGAGTTCCTCTCGGCTTATACGTTTTACAGAAAATTCATTTAACTCAGATAAACTTTTAGATGGACGCAAATTTTTAAATGTGGTTTGTTTACAATTTTTCCAAAGTTTATACAAATCTAGCTCTGGTTTTATGCTGGTGAATTGATTGAAGATTGGAGGAGAACAATTCCTAGGGAAGGATGAAAATTCCACCAATGACAAACCATTCTCTTGTTGGTTGGAATTCACCTTCAGCCTTTTTTGTACCAGCTCCAAGAAGGTATTACTCGTACCTTCCAATGATGTGTCACTCTCTAAATCTGTGAAGTCCATATCAATGTGAGTTAAGACCATGAAGTCAGTCACAGATTTAGATTTCATTTTGATCTTTTCACTAATCAACCCTAATTCAACTCTTCTCTTCCACACTTCATCCTCCGTTTCAGAACCAGAGCTGCTGCGCTTAAAGCTTGAAGTTTCGCTTTGCTTGTTGGGATCTGGAATATAACTAGAATCTTGTAATGAATCAATTTCTTGAGAGTTGGCAATATTGGTGTGAAACAACGGATGCACAGTCTCTGGGTCCGCGCTCAAATTTTTCAATCTAAAATCTAGAGTTGGATAATCGTCCTTGGGATCATTAATGGCAGAGGCATCAGGTACACTGTTCAACGTATTATTTACACTCTCACTGCCCATATTAGTTTCATAGGCACTCTCTTGAGACTGACACTCCTTAAAGCAGCTGTTAATCTCAGTCGTAGACTCTTCCAGAGATATTCTGTCTTCGTTTTCACTAAGTATCATCTGACTGTTTGTGTGCACTCCGTCACACGTGATTCCTGAGGTATGACTAGCATCTCTTGAAGGACTGGACTCGGAACTTGACGTTTTTTCAGAGCTAAGCATGTTATCAAAATCGCTTATTACATCACTGACATTTTTGATGTAAGAGATATCTTCTGGTGTTTTAAAGGGAACTTCCAAGATCCATGGAGCGACGTTAGGAACAGCACTTTGCAATAAAGATTTATCTATTGATATATCGTCCAGTTTTGCTTCCACAGTTATATTTTCATCTTTATGAGAGGAATTGAAACTTTCCCTAGAACTGGCCCTGTAAGACACAGATTCAAAGGAGCCGTGTAAATTGTTTAAGCTATCAGACTTCACTTTCAGCATGACATCGTCCACACTTAATGTTTCTGACGAAATAGCCAGATCTCGATACACTACTTCACTATTCAATGATTTAATGTCCGGTTCATTAACAATATCACACTGTGAAAAATTAATATTGTACAAATTGTCGTTCAGTTGTATAGCACTCTGAGGAAGACTGTTATCCACTTTTGGAATAGTATTTGGTTTGGACGCTTCCCACCTGGCGTTGAAGTCGTGCAACTTGTCACTCTGACTAGTCGGATTACAAAAATTGGCATATAGGATTTGTAAATATTCATGAACTAGGGATATATTGCATCTCAATGAAGGATCGTCAATCCAACACGTCTGCATAATATTGTATCTGGAATGTGACAGAAAATATAAAGTTAGTTTGAAATATGTTGGGTTGAGTGGAAGAAATGGAGTGATAAACTTACAAGTAGGAAGTATATTGAGTATTTGGCACTGGTTGTTGTAATCGTTCTCCATTCACTATCAGTACATTACGCGTTACTTGTTCGTTTGACAGATTCCCATATGGAAGAGACGCCCAGGAACAGCACTCCCACATAAAGACTCCGAACGACCATATGTTACTAGTAATATCATTTTCCTGCAAACAGACAATTATTATACTTTCACATTTGTGGTCCATTTAATAATATTACAGTGTATCATAATCGTAATACCAACCCGGGACTCCATAGCACATTCAGGAGGCAGCCATCTTATAGGTAATTCCTTTCCATTCAAAGGATGAAAATGATCTGGATAACGTTCTTTGTCATCGCCGTAATCGCCTAAACGAATGGAAACATCTTCTCCGACCAAACAGTTATGACAAGCTACGTTGCTGTAATTTGCAAAATAAGATAACATAGAATCAGAGGTGTTGACTTCTCATTCTAAGAGGCTGATGAATATTGGATTTGGTACTTACTAAAACATATTCTCTTGATGAAGATATTGTAGGGCGGCCGCTGCTTCAGTGATGAACTTGAGTGGAAGATGTGGATTATGAGATTTCATTTGAGATTTATTAGAATGCAAATAGTGTTTCAAATCACCCTAGAAAATTAAAGTTATGTTATGATGAATTCAAATTGTTAACAATGATATTGAAAAAAAAACAGCCGACAAAAGAAGAAGTAAATATTTACCAGTGGACAATATTCAAAGAGAATAAACCAAGGATCCTGCCCGAGATTTTTATTTATGTATTTCAGAATGTGCTCGTGTTTGGCATCTTTAAACATCTGAGATTCTTTCAGGAAGTCACACTTGTCAGCACTGGACACATTCTCATCCAATATTTTGACAGCTACTCTTGGTGTGTTCCCATTAGCATTAGAACCAAATCCACCATCGCTGTGAACCTCTCCTTCTACAATCTGCAATCAATTATTCGTATTATTACACAATGTCACTACAACATATTACTAAGTATCCAATTCTACTAAATTTTACTGAAATAAAACAATAACTGACACAAATTATAGTTACTTAAAGTGCGTTTTACGCTATATACTCTATTTTCCAGCTCTGGCTATGTGTTCGTTTGGTATAAATATATCTTAAGAGTGAATAAAAACATTAAGATTTATGTGGGTGAATGAGTGATCAATTTGAGAACATAAGGAAAATATAATTAGGCCAGGTAAATTTGGAATTTCTGGTTAAGAAGGAAGATGGGTAAACAAAAGCTTTAACAGTAACGATAAAAAGAAAATTCTCGAATGGTTGACTTGTACAAGCAATCTATTACAATATTTTTTTTTTTATTTAATTTGGTACTGAATATTAAATATTAGTTAAATAAATAAATTACTTACACGTCCAAACCACCCTCTCCCAATGACTTGCAAATATTGTAGGTTAGTCCGAGGCATCTCCTCATTTGGATCATCTGAAAATAAATTTCATTGTAAAACAAATTGCAAATTACACAATCCCCCAACATAAAGCAAGTGTTTCAAATAGCAACTTACTGAACCATTGGCCATATTCAGACAAAATATTTGGTCTAGGAGTTGCATGGTTTGGTGATATGGAAGCCACTTGTACAGCTTCATTTGGTGGTTCTCTTTGAGCCAAATTCCTGTTTTCATATTCACTCACAATGTAATTCTCGGCATTATTGTTGACAATGTTTTCTAGCTCTTGCGGCGATATCGGACCATTGTTGTTGTCTTCAAAGAGATTGTTGTTATCCAGGTGATGTTGGGCATCCAGATGATGGGGGATGCGTAAAGGTAATTCGTTGATTTCTTGATTGTCCTGATAATAGGCCCTTGGTGATGCATTTAGGTGGTTTATTGGAGATGTGATGGGAAATCTGATGTCATTGAGTGGATTTAAAATCCCAGGATCAACAATTTCTGATGATCCTGCATCTTGTAACTGTATTGGTTGGCCAATACGAGTGTCTCTCTAGAAAGAACAATTAAATTCAATTATAGCGCAAAAATTATGGGGATACTACCCAACAGATGTTTTCCTGTCTTAACTGTGAATATTGAATTCCAATTGGTAATATGAAAAATTTATCATTTTATTAATATAATTCCAATGTTTACGGAGTGTCAATCCCACCATTAATCCCAACAACTGACAGTTAAGTCAAACTTTATAAGGTGACATTAGAAAGTTTAAGATCTTTTAGTTTTCTTAAATTTTCTAATATTTAGAACCTTCTCTTGACAATAACAAACACATTTAAACAGAATTAGTGAAGTTGATACAGCTGTTTATTTTTATATATTAAAAAATATGATAGAAAAAGTTTCATGAACATACAGAAAATGATCAAAAATAAGTTTACAGTGAAAATTAATGGACAAAAGGAGGCCATGGGTAATACAAACTAGTGAAGATGAGTGTGAAGAACAAATTTGGAAAATGTTAACACCCTCTCTATTTAATAAGTATCTTAGAAATACTTTACCTTAAATATTCTAGTACACCATGTACACCCTACCAATAGCAGTACAATTGTGATAATAGTAGTTGTTCCGAGAATCGTGATTAACAGGGAACCAAATTCTGTTTCTGGGGAGGAGCCTAAAACAAAATTTTTATTTATTATTTATAGCTCAGCTCGGACTTGGAAACAAACTTTATCAGTTGGTGTAAAGTTTCACAGATATGTGTTGAATTTTCCATAATATTATATTCAGTAGAGAACTACAAAAGAAATAAGTCATTCGACATCCAACAAAATAAATGGTAATTTTACATTCTATTAAAGTAATACTACAATTTATAAATAATGCATTGAATTATAAAATAATTAATTTATTCCTGACTATAAAGCTGGTTTCAAATGAAAATGTTTCAATAATTGGTTACTTTAGTTGAAACATAACACAACTTCGACACTCCCATGAAATATAATAAGTATTATAATCATATTACATTATGAATAATGGTTAATCTAAATAACATCCAGGATAAATTGAAAAAAAGCTAATGCAATGGTAATACTAAGGTTTAAAAAGAGTAAGTACCTAGCTCAAAATGACAATTGTATAAAAAGGTACATAAACTACAGCTGATGGTTTGTAATAATTATCAAAATAATAAGCAAGAAAAAAATATAATTCCCTAAATATATTAATATTAGACTATAATTGGTTAAATAAATTCAATAAGAAAATTACTATTCAATAGAAAATAACGCATAAAATCAATAAAAACCAATGTGAATATTGAAAATAAATCCATACAAGGCGCGAATCGCCCACCCAATAAAGCATTATTGTCAATTCAGAGACTAAATTAAAATACAAACAAGTCCGTGAATGACTCACCATCAGTGAGAGGAGAAACGGGATAACAATTGCATAACTCGAGAAAATGCAAGCAGAGGTAGATAAACCATGCAACAATAGTCTCCATCCTTTTATAAAAAAAAGTACAGTTTATAGTCGAACATGTTATGTATTATTAGGTTGCGCATGATAAAACGTTTGGAGGCACTTGACACAACTTTTATTCTAATTGAAAATTAAATATAAATGGATCCAAAATATGTAAAGGAATATTTGGTTCATGAACTATCTAAACACAAAATAAAACAATCACTATTCATAACATAAGACTATGATCACAAGTTAATCAAACGTTGACGCAACGTGACGTCACGATAAGTATCGAAGATCTTGGACATAAAACATAGAATACAATTTACTCTGATTATTGTTGTTTGAGGTGGTATAAGATGGAGGCTACACACGTGCTACACACTACCGTCAGTTCTGTCGATTAATGATGTCAGTATTTGGACTGATGACGTAACGTATCGAGCGAAGGTTTTGATTGATAACAAAATATTTTTGTTTTATTTATTCATTGTTTTTACTAAATAATTTAATTCTCTCGAAATCATGGATTTTTTATTATTCAAGTTTGATTTGATTGAAATATATTTTTATTAATTAGTTGGATGTTTCTTAATATTTTTACATACATATGAATGTTTCTCATGGCTTAGATACCTCAAAGTTCACACGATGAATCGGTTAGAGGCATTCGAGATTTGGTTACACAGACGGATGCTTTGAATACCGTGGACAGACTGTATTCAAAGTCATGTGACTTTAGATAAAGTATTAATAATAACAAACACTAAAGTTCTGAAAAGAACCAACAGCAGCAGAGATTATTTGAGACACATTGTCCGTAGGGAAAATATGAAATCCACCAACTTTTGCTAATGGGAAAGGTGGATGAACGAAGAAGTCTTGGATGCGCAACGTGAGAGAATGTACCGGAATAAGAACGTTGGAGGAGATGTTCCAGCTGACGTGAGACTGAGCCAACGTCGGGGAAACCTGACACGAATAAGTTTGTTCATTGCTAAAAAAATAGTATTTATTTTGTTATCATACTACTTTAGCCAAGATTTTGTCTATATATCTTGAGAAGAAGTAGATTCCTAGAAAATTACGTTATGTGTCTTCAATCAAAATGAACGTCAGTCTGCGTCAGTCAGTTTAGTTGAACATTTTCATCTCATCTTCAGTCCCGCTGCAATACATTACCGCTTGTGTTACCGCTACAAAAAGCGTAACCTTTTGTCTATAATAATAAATTATGACCATTGCGATATTACAAACGCAGCCAATAACAAAATAATAACGTGGGTGGTGTTGTTGCAATACAATACTAATTTGGAAAAGGATACTCATCCAAAATGACATAATCATATTTATTTAATTCCGAATACTTACAGATAAGTAATTTAAATCTCATTATACACGATTTATCAATGTACACTTTGAAGAAATTCAAACAAATTATTAGGTAAATAAATTATAATTTGAGTTATAGATAAATAAAAAAAGACATGCCTCATTGCTAACAAAATGATGCCCTTCGCCATAGGGTCCAAATCATAAATTAGAAAATAAATAATAGGTTTTAAAATTAACAATCTCATTAACATACACTACATACATACCTATTTCGAAGTGATTGTAAGACTAGCGGTTACGACGCCGGCGCTCGCACCCGTTTCGTGCGGAAATCGTGGGTTCGATCCCAAGGGCTGACCATCTTCATCTTTCACGACACAAGCTTTAAGGCCCCATGTAACGCTCGCAGAATTTCATATTTAGGTATTTGAGCAAAATTCCAATAACGCCTAATTTTTGTAGGTCCACCCATGTCATTTAATAATATGAAGATTTACAAAAGAACCTGATAGATAAGAAAGTTGACGAATATTAGCAAAACAATGACGAAAGGCCTGTATACCTGTCTCCTTCGAACTTCTACAGAGGTGTAAGTCCGTTTCATGGGTACCTACGGCCTTTGTTAGTAGGGCAGGTAACGGTTTCTTCCAATTTTTGGTAAAAATAAAAGTTTAGTGTGATTTAGATATCATCGGTTTTCTAATGAATCAAATATAACAATTGGTTAGGTTCGTTCGTAACCCGGTATTTTCGTTGAATCACTTTCACGCAATTTTTTTTTTACCCATCACGCCGTGTCCCGTAAGGGGTAGGCAGAGAGAACGGACCTCCACTCTTTTCTATCCAAGCATACTTCTTTCGCTTCTTCCACCGACATTCACGCAAAATATTTTTCGTAGATAATATGACAAAAACAATCTAACTACGGGAATGTGTACTTTAAAACATTTTAAATTTAAAAAAAATATTTATAGGTATTATTCCTTTGAAAGTAGTTTCTTTGACAAAAATAAACAGCTGATGTCTTTGGCAGGAAATATAATATGTTGAAACATAGGAACTCACATCTTCACAGTGTTCCTACCTACGGCTAAGAACACGTAGAAAGCGGATTCCGACCCGCGCCGACCGGCTCATAGATTGTTGTCTATGGTTTCAATGCATTTAAATGGGCATGCCGGAAAGCGGGTTCCTGCTTTCTCTGTGGGTATCCCCATTCAAATGCATAGTAACATTCTTTGCGCCGGTCGGCGCGTGTCGGAATCGGCTTTCTACGTGTTCTTACCCTACAATTCTTTACGCCCCGATCAATCTTACGCGAGTTCAATGACTTCGAGAACATTCGCAGTAAACCAATGGTTGGGTAGGTACTTGAGCTAAAAAAATAATAGCAGGTAGGTTATAGAAGTGGCGGTGATTTTTGAACAAAAGCAAACCCTTCCTATTGTAACGCAAACAGAGTCTCTGATATTATTTGTAATGTCGGTTTTTATTAGTTTTTAGACAGATATGGTATTTTACAATATTGTCTCTTCTGTAGGTAAAAAATCTAATATAATAATTCGTTAAGTTCGTTCGTAACTCGGTATTTTCTTTGAAACAGTTCCTTCCACGCGAACTATTTATCATACATTATTTCATACCTATACAATCCAACTACGGAAATATTTTTCATACTTAGGTAGGTAGGTATATTATTTGTCTGAAAGCCTATAGTTTCTATGACAACAATAAAAGATGTCCGCGGCGGGAAATATTGTTCCTACATGCAACTCTTCAAATGGAGAATGAGAAACCGTCAAATGGAACAATCAATTTATCAAACTTTCCTATGTCTGTCGTCAGACAGGTTTTGCTGCTGGTTGGATTCGATAAAATTTTTCATTTACAGCCTACATAGATCCGCATAAAACATATTTTTTTTATAGTATAGTCATATTATACGTAGGTTCCTATTCAATTTATTATTGTTACAATATACCTATATATAAGGTACAATATCGTTCGATATTTTTTTTAATGAATCTGGGCTCACTCAAAGTGAACACAAATATACTTTTGACATCTTTCACACAAAACAAAGCTTGTGTTTTTAAAGTGGAAATGGTCGGCACCGGGATTCGAACCCACGACCTCCAATCAAGGGCGGATCCAGCCTTGGCACCAGGGTGGGGGTCACAAAGTAAAAAAAAGGTCATCTTAAAAATTTGGTATCTGGAAATTACACTTAGGTGATGCATGGTGGGACAAAGAAGTGAAAGCGGCTGTGGATAAAAAACAGAATGCGTGGAAGAATGTAGTTTGTGCGAAGAATGACTCCGACAAAACAGTTATGTATGATATTTATAAGAAAGAGAAGAATGCAGTTAAGAAACTTGTGTGCTTGAAAAAGAAAAAATTAGAGGATAATGAATGTAAAAAATTAAGTGCGAATGTGAATGGCAATTTGAAGCTTTTTTGGAAGGAAGTGAAAAGGAAAAGGTCTGGGAAGGATGAGAAAGTGAATTGTTTGAAAGATAAAAATGGATGTATGCTGACACAGGAAAAGGATATAGGTCTGAGATGGAAAGAGTATTTTGAAGAGTTGTTTGAAACCAAGGATGGATGCGGCAGTTTGTGCCAAGTAAGTATAAATGGACAGGGTGATGAGAGTCAGCAAATCAGTATGAATGAACTTATGAATGCGCTTAAAAAAGCAAAAAATGGGAAAGCGTCAGGTTGCGATAGGGTAGCAACGGAGCTTATCAGGTATGGCGGCCGAGTGACGCTGCAGTGGTGCCTGGAGCTTTTCAACTTGTGCTGGACGGAAGGCCGTACCCCAGGTGACTGGAGGAAAGCCATTATCTGCCCTCTGTACAAGGGGAAGGGCTCCCGGTTGGACTGTGGCAACTATCGTGCAATCAGCTTGTTGAGCAACGTGGGTAAATTATACAGTAGAATTTTAGTAGAAAGGGTTAGAACAATAACTGAAAATAAAGTTTGGGATGCACAAGGGGCTTTTATGAATGGGAGGGGGTGTGCCGATCAGATCTACGCTCTGCGGATGATTACGGAGAAGCTTTTGAGTAAACATCAGAAGCTTTTCTGTGCATTCGTAGATTTGGAAAAGGCATATGATAGGGTAGACAGGGGTAAATTATGGGAAGTTCTATCAATGTATGGAGTGAATAACCGGTTGATTCGTGCCATTGCTTCGCTATATTCGGAAAGTACTGCGTGTGTGAAGGTGAACAGTCACCTTTCACCGGAGTTCTATCTTACGAAAGGTGTGAAGCAAGGGTGCGTCATGTCACCCTGGTTGTTCAATTTGTTCTTTGATTTTTGCGTCAGTGGGTTAAAAGATATAAATATAGGGGTTGAATTGAATGGTATAAAGGTATGTGCGCTTATGTATGCAGATGATTTAGTACTTATGGCTGAGTGTGAAAATGATTTGCAAGAACTTGTGTCAAGTGTGTTTGAAAATTGTGCAAAAAATGGTCTAAAAATGAATGTAAGCAAAACAAAGGTGTTGGTATTTGAAAGGGATGAAGCAAGAACGAATTGCAAAGTAACCGTAGAAAATGAATGTCTTGAGCAAGTGAATGAGTATGTGTATTTAGGAAGCATGTTTAGTCGGGATGGAAAGTGTGAAAAAGAAATCGAACGTAGGAAAGTTGCTGGTCGCAGGGTGGGCGGTGCATTAAGACCTATAATGAGAAACAACAACGTCTCACTACAAGCAAAGAAACTAGTGCATAACGCAATCCTGCTACCATCGATGATGTATGGTTGTGAAACGTGGACATGGACGAAAAAAGAAGAATGTAGTATAAATGCAGTAGAGATGAAATCTCTACGAAGAATATGTGGAAAAACTTTATGGGATATGGAAAGGAATGAAAATATTAGGAAAGAATGTGGTATGGAAGTAAGTGTTGTGACAAAGATGAAAGTTAATAAGTTGAGATGGTTTGGGCATGTGGAAAGAATGGATGCAAACAGAATGACAAAGAAAATTCATAAGGCTGAAAGGAATGGTGTAAGAAAGCGTGGGCGACCGAGAATGACGTGGATCGAACACATCGATTCCGTCCTCAAGGAAGGCCAGGTAAGAAGTAAGAGAAATAGGAGAAGCTGTATGAGAAATGGTATGTCGGTGGAAGAAGCGAAAGAAGTATGCTTGGATAGAAAAGAGTGGAGGTCCGTTCTCTCTGCCTACCCCTTACGGGACACGGCGTGATGGGTAAAAAAAAAAAAAAAAAAAAAAAAAAAAAAATTACACTTTTCCTAAAAAAAAGGTCATTTTCAAAATTTGGTATCTGGAAACTACACTTTTCCTAAAAAAAAAAAAGGTCATTTTCAAAATTTGGTATCTGGAAACTACACTTTTCCTAAAACTTTTTACTTTTGCTCCAGGGGGGGTCATGGCCCACATGAAATTATAATTATGCTAGCAAAATAAAGATTTTATTAATAAATATCATTGCCCTACTTGAGATTACATAGCCTAGGGGGGGGGGGGGTCATGACCCCCCTAACCCCTGGATCCGCGCTTGCCTCCAATACGCTCTACGTACGAGGTTCCGTCGCCGACTTTGTAACTGAAGGTCGTGGGTTGGGTTCCAGTTGTCAACCACCCTCCGCTTTCACGGCACAAGCTTTTATAGTAGCCTAATGAGGTGGTTGTAATATGCACAAAACAGCGCGTTTTATTGTCCTGTTTATTATTATTTTTACAGCTTCAATGACAAATTTGAAAGACACATTATGTGAAAAATAATAAATAAATTTGCATACATATATAAAAAAATGTACAAATTTCGGACCCGACCGGGATTTGAACCCGGAACCTCTTAATCAGAAATTAAAAAGTACCTTTACCACTAGGCTACCGATAGGGAACAATAAAATTATTGTGGAGATGTTTGACAATATTGCAATCCCTTATAATTAATCCGATCGGCCGGCAGTCGACCATAAAAAAAGAAGGATAAAAGCTACCACATTATTTAGGTGTTGAGAAATGCAGCATAAAGTAATTCGTCACAATTACTATGAAAGTGCCCTAAACTGCACCTAAAAAGTATTGAATTTTGTACGCGACATTTATTATTATTATTTTGGCTGTAAAACTGACACGCAAACCCGGAAACAAGAAAATCATGTTTGTGTGAAATCTGTAGATATATACAATACTTTTCAAAAGATCATAAAAGTCATTCAGAGAGAATCAAGCCAATCAAATCAAGGAACACACAATAGCATTATTTTGTGGGTTGGGCCAGAAAAATTCCATTGTACAACTAGCCCTCTAATAAAATCTAACTAGAAAATAATTTAACAAGATTTTGATTAGATTTTAATGAGAATTTAAGTTTTTTGGATTTTCCAGGAAAACAAAGACGAAATTTAAAAAAGTTACACGCTAATTTATTGAGTTGGCTTAATCGTTAAAATATCCAGAAACTTGCGTATCTATAAGTATTGTATTTTTTGAGTTATCTATCGAGAAAAATTTGCGAGATGTTCCAGTAAAATGAAAATTACTCGAAAAGCATGCTTTTATTAAAAAATCTGCCAGCCTAACTTTTTAAATTAAAGTTCATTTTACAATAAATCGTAACTTTCAGCTTTGTATATTACGGACTTGCAGAGTAATCTATTTGGTAAAACTGCCAAAAACGGGTGTTTTCGGGGAAAGGGCCCTTAAGTAGTTTACTATGAAGGAGTCGGAGAGTGTATTTGTGTGCACTTTAAGAGAAGACAGATTCATTTTTAAAAAAAAAAAATTCTCGAGTATTTATACTATTTTCATGAACCAAATTTTGTTTTCATTTACGAAAAGGGGACAATGGTGACCTTTTTCCATAAAAGGTATAATTATTATACAGAGTGCTTGACAGAACATTGTACATACTGAAAGTTTATTTTTTATGTCTAGGTGATTTTCTTTTTTTTTAATTTTGAAAATTTGTTTTTAAAGTTCCAACATTTTACCTGCTAGCATCTATAACCTTACTTACCGGTGAATCGGATCCAACAAAATTTTGTTTTTATCTCAAATTATATACATACCTATTCTGAAAAAAAAAAAACTGTTCCAGAATGTGGCGTGAAAAAATTAATAGCCCGTCAAAGTCCAAGGTATTGTTAAAGAACAAAGATCAAGTCTCTTTGCAAATATGCTCAAAAAAAAAATTGGGTTCTTAAAACCTTTTATAAACTCCTTTAAAATATCCTCGTTTAAGCAGTATACACCATGCGTGTATCATACCTTGAAAATTTAATAAGTAACAATATTTTCATACTTCAAACATTGTAGGGGCGTATTTAGATGTGAGATTCATTATGTTTAATGTAAAACTGTAAAGGAATGAGTCTTTTTCTATTAAATAAATGCGTTTTTTGGGAATGAACTGTAATATTCTGAGATTTCTTCTTAATCCATGTCCGCTTCCTAGTTGCAAGATTTGGAATAGAATTTTAGATTTGAAAATAAAGTTAAAATATTTGCACCTCATAGGGACAGCTTTGGGTAATAAAAAAACAAGTGATTCTATTTCAATATTATTTTTATTAGAAATACATTTTCAACAAACAAACATTATAATAGAGAGATCGCATCATATTACTAGGGACTCTAAATGCTTGTCCAGGGATTCCAGGGCAAGTTTATTTTTAAACAAATTCATTTTCGTTTGGATCTTGTTTTTCAATAACTTGGGATGGATTTCTGAAAGCTCCTTTAATGCAGCTAGAAAAATAAACAAATATATTTTTAAAGCATGATTTTATATCCTATATTTTTGAAAAGTGGATTTAAAAAATATATGCATGTCAAAACTAGTAATGACAAAAGTAGTTAAAGGAAGTAGGGGTGTTTATGTTATGCGCTTGGATGTAATGAAAATTAATTATTATTAATACTTTATCTAAAGTCACATGACTATAGATAAAGGAACCAATTTTCAGTTCTGCACATCCACAGAAGCTCTCTTATAATATTTGTACTCAATGAATAGAAAGTTATTTATCTATGATATCAATGATGCATAGATATATTTCTGTGGTAATTTTTTTTCTGTGGCAATAACTGAATACAGTAGGCGCTGGTTATTGTGATCACTGGTTAATAGAATCAGCCGCTTTATAGAATCAAAAGTTCATGTCCCGATTCAAAATGAAGAATTTCATACAATTTTTATCGGATAATAGAATCACATTTTCGGTTAATGGAATCAATTGTTCCAAAAATTTAGAACACTTTCTTATATTTTAGCCGCTGGCATGCACGTTTTTGTATTTTTTTTTCAATTTCGACTCAATAGACAAATTGGGTATTAGAAAACATTTACAGCTCAGTCAAGGTCAGTTTTGAACTGTTTCCAGCTGTGCGTGTGTTTGTTTATTGTATGGTTATAAAAAATACGAACCCTGGAACAGGCAAAAAAAGACCGAATAACGGTGAGCACTTTTAACGTGCGCTATGACTGTCAGATGACATTTTAGTTTTGGAAAGAGCAAATCTCCCAGATGTTTTAAGACGTGAAACACTTGCTAGTGATGTAGGTAGGTAAATTTTTTACACAAATGCTTGAATGAAGTCACAGATTTCCGAAAACTATCAGAAACATAGGGACAGACTCACTCTTTTGTCTCGATTTCTTTACGATTTTTTGACATAAAAACCTTTCTTAGGTATATATTGCGTAGGTACCTATGTTTGTGTGAAATATATGTAGGTGTGTACTAAGTACGTATATTCTATATGGCCGCCGCTTATTAAAATCGCCGGTTAATAGAATCAAAACCACTGGGACAAACTTGATCACAATATCCGGCGCCTACTGTATTTGAAAACGGAAGTCTGGCAACATAGCAGCTGTCGCTATAAAAATAAATAGTGTCTATGGTTAAAAGCTGAAAATGTTGTTATACAGAAACGCATCAACAATAATAAATGTTTCCATGTAAATAAAATAAGTACCTAAAGTTTCTTGGCCAAACCCTTCAGACGGATCATCCAAATGAATCAACATGGCGCTGTACACTGCATCCAAATGGGACTGGAATGTTGAAGCATCGTAGGAATCAGGTCTTGAGACAAATAATAGGCAAAGAGTTTGCACTGCAGCTAAGCGTACACTATCATTAGCGTCATCCAGTCTTTTCATAACAGCTGCAATGTTAAAATAACAATTGGATGGTTACAGGTATTTTTTTTTCTTCAAAAAACTTATCTCTAATCTGAGACAGAGAGAATAATTTTCAAGTAAAAAAACCAGAGACATCTTTGGTCAATAAGTATGGCATCTAAATCACTAGATTTCTATGGTCAGATTAACAGTACCAAAATTTACAAAACAATTCACTCCGAAATTTAAATGCTACCTGGGTAAATCCTATGAAGATGATCGGAAGTAAAAACATTATTTTCTTTGGCGAGTTTAGTTATGCAGCATATTGCTCTCATAGTGGATAGACGAGTTTGATTAGAATGATCATCCAAAATCCCGGCGAGCAGTGGTAACAACTTGTTAACGTGGGACTCCAGGTATTCGACATTGGAAAAGATTTGCACCTGCTGGAAAATAAATTAAACAAGGACAATATGTTGGTAGTTTAAACTTTAAATTCTAACAAAAAAAAAATTCCAGGTTAGAAAATTAATCAGTATGGGTAGGTAATTACATTGGCGGATGGGTTATTCTGTAAGACAGCACACAGGCAGATGACGGCAGATGTCCTTATTGATTCAGCACTCCTCCCAGCATTCCACAGCAGGTTAGGTGAAATGACATCTACGCAAAGAAAATAATTATAATATGAGAATATGATTCCTGTTGCGGTGGACCCTAAACTCTTTCCTACATTATCTGTAATAGGAATTATTCTATTATGCCCAACTGAATTTTTAAATTTATATAAAAAAAAATGCTACTAGACAGGAAAGGATTAGTCAATTGTGACACTCTTAAGTACCTACCTAAGGCTGTAAATTCATGAAAGCTGTGTCATAGATGGTGATCATAGAATATAGGAATTGGATAAATGAGGTACAGATCAGTAACTATAGTTTTATGTGACCCAAAAATGCCAAAAAACTAAAAAGAAGAATATATCAAACTAGTATTTGTTAGACTCACAATATGTATAGCTTCGAACGCTGGACAATGTAAACAGCTACTCTATACAACTTGAAAAGGCAAAAATGCAAATGCTTAGGTGATCTGTGGGAGTATCCCTCCAAGATAGAATCAAAAGCTATAGATAAATCTACCTCATCATTTATATAGATGGAGACCTAAGGAAAATTAAATGATGCAAAGCATTAAGGTTCTGCAGAGAAATGGACTAACAGAACAACAAATCCAGAACTGTAGAAAATACAACCTCTGGGTGACAATAGCCGACACCAACAGCCAACAGAGGCGACAAGAAAAAGTAGATAAAAAATGCTCTTTCTGATAGGTGATGCAAAAAACATAATGTTCAACAAGTTCAATTTCTTGATACCTTATCACCAATGATTGATGCAAACTTCAGCCCCAATTTTAGGAATTGATTTAACTTCAAATTTTGATTCAAATATTTGAACTAAGTAAGTATATCAAATAAATTCTTGTATATGAGATTTCTTGTAAAAATTACCTTCAAGTAGGATTTTGAGGAAAGCATTAAGATGTTCCAGAGTTGTGTTAGCCAAATACTCATCCTTATTCAAAAGCACCGAAGATAGATTGGTAAAAAGTCTCAACTTCACTTCTGCATCCACATTCTCTCCGGATACTTCCACGAGTAATGGTGCCAGCAAGTGCAGGGCATTCCCAATGGCTTTTTCTACAATCATACAAAGAATGTCTACAAAGTTCTTGAAATAATATGGGAAAACTACATTGATTATGTAACAAAAGCAATCAAATTTTGGCTTAGTGTGACATTCATATGAACAATATTCACCATTTAGGGGGCCTCCATTAATCACGTGATGTTTTTTAGCAACTTTTTAGACCCCCCTCCCACCTGGTGATATTTCAGGGTACCTCCCCCCCCCAAAATCACGCCGATATCACCTGGGGAAGTTTATACTATACCCAGAGGATATCCCAAACATCGCCGCAAAAACCATTGTCAACTTCTGGGTGGACATTGGGCTCGACGGCATTCTGTAATCAAAGTGGCAAACACAATAGACCCAACGAGGGTCGCGGTGTTATAGGGGGCGATTGATTCCCGGCCAATTGATCAAAAAAAAAAATCTGGCATCCAGCGCCGCCATCCATTCAAGAAATTCTGGGGACAAGCTGACGGCACTCTCAATGGTACCAGGGTTAGCTTCCGGATTTGGTTTTCGCTTTGACTTTTCGTATTTCGCAAGTGACTATCGACGTGGACGGGAGGTCAGAGACTGTCCGTCCGCCAAACGGATAGACTATTGGTGTTAACCAGGCACAGCGCATGGAGCTTGTCTATCCTTCGTGCCCAGTATATAATAATATTACTAAAATACAATTACCGGAATGAATCATGATAGCCTGAAGGATGCATCTGTCGGGTGTGAGCATGTTCCACGTGTGGGCGTCGGACGTAATATTACCCAACAAGGATTCCATGTACTTGCAGCTAATATCCGCTATTGTCGAGCCACAGTTGAGGGTCGTTGCCAATTTCCGGAGAAGACCTATTAAAAGACAATATGACATTGTTACAACTTATTTTTGGTACTTTTTTCAAAAACTACAAAAACAAACACATTGTATTAGTTATCTTGCAAAAATAAGAATTCTGCAAAACAAAAAGATGGAAGGAGATAGGAATACTTTGAATAAATATGGCCCTGCTTATTTTTGCTTGGCGCATAAGTTCTTGCTAATTTGTACTTCCTCTCAACGTCCCATAAGCTTAATATCTCACAAACAAAAATTGTGACAGAAAATTTTGAACATTTGTCCCAAATGCCACAACCAGTACATAATACATACAAATCAATGAAATTAATAAGATTATGGTTAAAATTTAGTTTTTATCGTACTTACCTGAAGCATTATCGCGTATATTGTCCCTATCAGTGATAGACAATACGGTAAACAAAATATTAAACATTTCCTGACCGATAATTTCACAATTTGGCCCGCACATGTTCATAAGATTTCCGCAAGTCTCTAACAAGTATGTCTGATATCTCCACTGAAATCACAAAAATATCTTCAATGTCTTTCTAAATATTTTATGTGGTAGAACTATGTTATGCTGGCTGCCGACAGACATTGTTCTGTCTTTACTATCTTATAAGGGTTGAATCTGATCTTACATCTGATCTAGAGGCAATGTCGAAATATTTCAGAGACTGGAGACTGATACCTAACGCCTCCAAAACGGAAGTCTCCTGTTTTCACCTAAACAACAGAGAGGCAAGAAGGGAACTTGACGTGGTCTTTGAGGGCAGAACACTAAAACACAACAGCTTCCCAAAATACCTGGGAGTCACCCTCGATAGGACATTGTCTTTCAAGGAACATCTCGGCAATGTATCAGCTAAAATCAAGACAAGAAACAACATCATACAGAAACTTTGCGGTACCACTTGGGGATCCACCGCAGAAACACTGCGCATATCTGCACTGAGCCTCGTTTACTCGGCTGCTGAATATGCATCCCCCGTATGGCTGAACAGCGCCCACACTGGTAGAGTAGACTCCCAGCTGAATTGCACCATGCGCATAATCTCCGGAACCATAAGACCCACACCTGTACACTGTGTCGTGGCCATTCATTTTATTGAAAAATTGTAGTTTATTTTATAAACTTAAATACTATATTATCTTAGTCTAATATTGTTAGTCACATCTTCCACTTTAATAAGGGATCGAAGTCTTCCAAATTCTATATGGAGAAATGATTCAAACATTTCTCATATATCTTGATTGCTTGGGACACTTATGAATAGAGCCATGAAACATTGACTGAGAATAGGATACGAAGGATTTTGTATTAGATAAATTCTATGGTGCCGGGGTTAAACAGTATAACTCGTCATTTTGGGTAAAATGAGTTATTTATACCAAAATGTAGAGAAAAAAATAATCTATGTTGGGGTATAATAATACAACTAATATTTAAAAAAAATGACTTTTGTACAGGCATGTGAAAAGGAGTACGGAAATAAAATGACATTTTTATTTGGCGTAAAAAAGTATATCTCAAGTTATATGCAATTACGCAAATTCAACGTAGACTTGTATTGTTTTACACCAAATTTATGTATGAGAAAAGTGCGAAAGTAATAATTCAGGTAACATTAACAATGATATTTGGATGAAGAAAGTGGGCAGCTAAAAAAAATGACAAATGAACATACTCAACTTTTTAGATTCAGAAAACAAAAACCTAGGCTCTAAGGCAGAATGCGCAAAATTAGGCAAGAAAGAAAAGAGAAGAGAAATTTTGGAAATGCATATTATAACTGAGAAGGGAAAACATATTAAGGAACGCAAGTGCAAAACACTCAAACCCTGTAGAATGAATTGCAATGAGAGATTTTCCAACGACACTCGGTTTTTTTTTTTTTTTTAATAATATTGGAAGATGAACAACTACTCAAGGCGCGTTTCTTACATTTCTAGTCTAATAACTACGGAATTCTAACACGCTGAAACGAAAAAAAAGATAAAAGATTGCACCTTTAACTTTTTCACATTTTTTTATTATCCTGACTAGTTTCGTAGCACACGTCCTTCATGGTCACAGGGGACCAAGAAACTGTGTTATAAAGAAACAAAAGTGAAGCCGTTTCTAGAAAATTTACTAAAAGACCATCATAAATTCGCTGAAAGTACGTATGCATCAAAGTCTCGTGATAAAGAGGAAGCAAGTCAGGACGACACAAAAATGAGTATAGCGTTTGATATGCAACAATGTCTCCCGACTCCAGATTTAAAATAGTCCATGGCTTTTTACAAAAACGTTCGTTATGGACATTCAATCTAACTATCTATGAATGCTCTTAAACCAAGCATTTTGCTACATGTGGAGCGAAGATAATGGGAGGAAGAGGAGCCAATCAAGTAGCTTCATGTGCTCTCAATTACTCCAAATACTTTCCACGTGTCCAGTGTCCATGTACTCTGACACATGTGGAGGCAAAATAAAAATACCCACATGGGTATGCCATGGGCATGTCCATGATTAAGGCACATCCAACCCTTCAGACTATCGACCACAAGTTCTTGATTTCCGGTCATACGCATCTTGAATGTGACAGTGACCATGCACTGATTGAAAAACAGAAAAAAACAGTTTTTATTTAAAGATTATTCATACTTACTAAAAAATAAATTACAAGTGAGGAAAATAAATGATGTGGGAGAAAAGTTTATTTGGAAAAATGTCAAGTGGTTGAGAAATAAAAAATGAACCTGAAATATTATTATACAAAGAATAGTTAAATCTAGAGGAGCCATTTAAATCAATTTCATACAAATGAAGGGGTCAAGCCAATGCTAATTTGGAGCCACCATTATCATATAAAGACAATTAAAAATTCCAGAATCAAAAAAGAAAGACCTTTTGGATTTATTCCAAAACGTGTTTCATGACTATTATAAAAACTTATGTACCATCAACATCACTTGAAAGAAATATTTTCCTAGATTCAATCGAGGACAAGGGTGTAGCCGATGATGACTAGTTAAAGATTTCATATATTCAATATTTATTTTATTTTAAAATCATTTACGGCATAAAACACCTTTTACATGTTACAAATCATTCATACTTAAGTACCTAGATAAAAGATATCACACACAATAGAAAAAAAAAAAACGAAAAAAAAAATCACAAAAACATCATATTATTATTTTATGATGTTTATTTTATATATTTTTGTAAAAAACAAAACAAATAAATGGATATTCTAGTTTTTATCATCCAATAACACCATACTATAAATAAGTGTAAAAGCATATATATAGCATATATTTTTTGCGAAAAGTAGTATATGTTAGACATGCCATCAGTTTTCTTGTAATTTATGGATAAAAAAACAGATATGATGAGCTTATTTTATGAATAAATAATTCAGAAAGGATCATTTAAGAAAGTCAAATAGTAAAGAATAACTTTTTTAATGAAATAGATTCGTGAGAATTTTTTGAATCTTTAACTTCGATTTACTCAAAATATGGTTTTTACTAGTTATACTGTTTTACCCCTGCACCATAGAATTATGCGCCTGAGTTCATCTCGGGACAGTTCGGGTTGTATCGTCGACGGGGAATGTAGGGGCGCGTTCTCGTACGAAATCTTTTGGATAGCCCTGTTTTCAGTTAGTGATTTTTATTGATTATTTTATTGAACATTTTATATGATTTTTAATTTTGTATGCTTCTGGGTGGTGAAATCTTTTGTAGTAAATTCCTTTTAGATTCAAGCATAAATTTAAATTCAGTGTTGCATTTTAACTTCAATATTATCTCATAATTATGTGTTATCTGGGAACCAATTTGAATTAGAATCCTTTAAAACATAGAGTCAGTGTATTCAAGAAAGAAATAGCAGCTCTGGATCATTGATAAGTCTTATTTTATTTTATTATCTATTTTAATTTGTTTGCTTAGTTTGGGGAGGGATTTGTGTATTATCGAGTAGAACCATTCACTGTAAAGTGTAATGGCGAACGTGGTTAACATAAAGCGCATTAAGCCAGCCTTCGAAACCAAGTAGAAGACGGTCGTAAGCCCGTAATGGTTCTATCTTGATTTCAGGGGGGGGAGGGGGGTTGGTAAAGTTTTATGATATCATGGTAGGCTAGGGTTGATTGCATGCTTATCTACTAATATTTCAGTTATCGACGACCACCATTTGTGAAAACTTTCAATAATGGTATAAACTGTCGAATATTTTGTTTCATCTTGTTTTGAATATTTCTCATGTCATTCCACAGAACCGAGGATGTAAGGTAAGTAGCTCTTTCATCTCATTATTACTAACATCACAAATGGTGGGGTATCCTGCGTTTGATTTCTTTACGTAAATGTGTTCTATTATCACCTTTATTTCAGAGTTGACCAAATGTTTACGGGTTTATATAGTTTATTTATTTATGAAATCTACGGCCTAGGCCTTTTACATGTTAAGTGTTCCATAATACAGTTCTAATGTAGAAAAATACATAACATTACATTTAGACAACAACTGTACAATTATATAAATTAAAAAAAAATATACTTATGAAAAAAATATATGAAATCAAGATTTGAAAATGGTCATCAAACAATTAAAACACAAACACAAAAAATATATCAACAAATGTCAAATAGTCAAATAAGGGTTACATAAGAAACATCGAGATAAAGTGGACATATTAAAACGAGACCACAGCGGCAAGACAAGGGGGACATCAGATATAAATAAAAGATGAAAAAAGAACAATGTCAATAGCATAATAATTATTATATGGTATGTATACACTTAGTCAACAACAGGCAAGCTATGCACGAAACAACGAAGTCAAGATCAATCAAGAAGAAAAGTCAGCAAACGAAAAAATCAGTCAGGAAGGAATTTCAACAGTCATTAACACTCAAATAGAACAATAATATACATAAAGGTATTAAACAAATATTCAACCCAAAGATCCGACCACCAACCAACTGCCCAACGTCAGTTCATGGAAGAAAAAAAGTTTATAATTCCATGCTTATATTTGAGGAAACCGTCAGCAAAAACATCAGTCTGGTCACATGTCAGGTTTCCCAGTCTGTGAATTCTGTTTATCGTAGAGTGGTATGTGTAATTATTTCTAGTGTTTGACTCACGAAAAATCACAGACTATCTGGTATTCCTGGCCGGAATTTTGAAAGAGACTAGTTCAACCAATTCGGAGGAATCGATTGCACCGTTTATGAGCTTATGAAGAAGGCACAAGTCAAACATCCCTCTCCGATCCGCCAGGCTAAGGAGTCTGAGCTCGCCCATCAGAAAGGGGTAGTCAATCTCCTCGACGGGGATTCCCATTTTATAGTTAACAATCCTCAAGTTGAATGATTGTTATAATTAATTTCGTACACAACGTATTGGGTCCTTAAATTTAGGTCACTAGACGATCACAATATCATCATGGCCATTAGATTCCACGTAGCGATCGGAAAGTCTTCTTTAAAGCACATACGATTTCCTTAACCGTGATTTCAGGTGCGTATCATGAAGTTTGTTAACCCCTTCATTTTGGGTTCGTAAGTCTTCATCTTAGAATCATCTACCTATTATATAGGTACATTGATGCATTCGTTCAGTCGATTCGGTTTACACGGTTTTGTTAAACGTTGATTTAGCCAGAGCAGGTGTAGTTTCCGAGGTTAGGTAGTTTAGTTTAGCGGAAATCTAGCAAGTAGTAGTCCCGTTTAGGGGATCCCATCACAACTGGTTGCCTGTCTTGAGCCACATTCCTCCTCCCCATTTGCGAAGACTGCACGCCCTGACCAGAGAACATGACAAGATCTCAAAAAACTATGAAATGTTGACCAACATAGACCTCCACAACCTTAACCGGAGCAGCAGATTGAAGTCCAGAAACCCTCCACTGCGAACAGCCTCCAACCTACAAATGGCTCATAACAATGCATTTAACATATTAGATGCATGGAGCACTGAGTGGCGCGAATGCATGGCGGAGTAACCTATGTATCTTCTGCCTTGCATCACTGAAACACCGCCTGGATTCAATCTACCAAGAAAGACATGGTCTGCTTTAAACAGGGTCAGAACAGGCCATGGCATGTGCGCCGATTTCGCCCACAAGTGTGGATGGCGGGAGTCCAGAGTGCGACTGCGTAGCTGACAGGCAGACCATTAGCCACATATTATCGGAATGCAGCAACAGGGCATACGAGGGTAGTCTCTCGGACTTCGCCATACTTACAGACAGGGCTAAAGACTACATTCGAGATCTGGATTTGACCATCTGACAAGCAGGAAAATTTCCCCTGCGCCCTTACCATTTTTTATTATATTGACTATTTATTGATTTATACGTCATAAACCCATCACTATGGTTTGTGTATGTGTGTCGCCATGGCCGCCATTTTGCATCCAGCCTAAGGGACTGTTCAAGTATTACGTAACGCATTTTTTTAACATTATTGACCCCCCCCCCCCCCCCCCCCCCCGAGATGCATCGTAACGCTCTTTGTTACCCCTCTTCCCATTCTCTAAACGTTTCCTAACGCACATATTACAGCTATGTATGCCTCAAATCACAATTATTACTGGAAATTCACTAGTAACGTTTTACAAGAAAATCCCCCCTCCCCCCCATATTGCGTTACGTAATACTTGAACGCTCCCTAATGTCAGATGACGTCATCCTTTCATGGTCTATTGGTCCAGTTGTTTATTTATATATAGGTAGATTAACATGTTTTCCATATATGAACACTCAAAAACTACTACAAGGAGAAAATGCAGTTACAAACATTTGAAATTGGAAATGGTCATCTCCGAAATATTTAAAAGATCATTATTAAAAATAGGTACCTTTAAAGTTCTACATCGATCAGGTTTAGACAATTTCTTCACAATTTTTTTCAAGTAGACAGATTGCAATTTTTCTGGCTCAGTTCCTTTAATTATATTGGATAATATTCCGAGGCACGCCCACTCGTCAACTTCTGGGCTGAGAAGCTCCCACCAAATATCTGGGTCAACAAAGTACCCTAGCAATTCAGAAGCACGATAAACCTAAAAATAAAATCAATAATTGGTTTTTAAAAATATGTACTACCCCCTAATACAAAATAAATATCAAATTTGTCTCCTTCATTTTGCGGTTGGTAGACTAACCGTTTTCGTACTGTTTCGTGGGTTCGATCCCAGGTGCCGACCATCTTCCTCTTTCACGACACAAGCTTTAAAGCAGCTTACTGTGAAAACGTCAAAGAGTGCATTTATGTTCACTTTGAGTGAGCGCAGATTCATTTTTTTATACAATTTTTTTTTGTCAAATCACTTGAAAAGACAAGGATAGTCAAAAGATTGCCATCATTAAAATTTATATTCACTTCCAAGTAGGTGTACTAGGGAGGGGAGAAGCATAAGTTAAAAATCAAAGAGTGAAAATACCTCATTGTTGACTTTTACATCATCATTTTTAGCACCCAAAAAAAAACATTTGGTAGCTATTGGAGCATGCTGTAGGATGGATGTCTCTGCGTACAGCACCAGCCAAGTAAGAAGTTGGACAGAACGGAGTCGAGCGCCTGTATTCCAACCACCCAATTCTGAAAATGAAAATTTATTTAATTTTTGTACCAATCACAATACTTTTTATGAGGCTCCATTTGAGGAGGAAAGAGCCCTTGTTTATTTTATTTTACATAATAATAATTAGTCTTTACACTTTAATTTTCATTTTTGTAATTCATTATCACTTTTAGGTGGGAAGGAAAGGTAAGGAGGGAAGAACGCCGTAGGAGATTATTTTGTGGTTTGAGTCTGTAAGAGTTCGTCAGTCAGTTTGTCCTGAGTAGACTTGTCTCCGAAACTATTCACCTTGGCATTAGAATATGCACTCAAAAACCTAAACTGGGAATCAAAGGGGATATGTATTGATGGTAAATATCTGAACCACCTACGCTTCGCGGACGATATAATTATCTTGAGCATCAAGAACCCTGAAGAACTGACCGAAATGCTACGGGAAATAAATGAGGCATCAAAGAAAGTAGGACTTATCATGAATTTGAAAAAGAC
This sequence comes from Mystacides longicornis, assembly GCA_963576905.1. Taxonomy (NCBI): domain Eukaryota; kingdom Metazoa; phylum Arthropoda; class Insecta; order Trichoptera; family Leptoceridae; genus Mystacides; species Mystacides longicornis. The sequence goes on along the minus strand of OY756425.1, from coordinate 12,432,500 downwards.
CAAGGTGATGGGCACAGAAGGCTCCCAAATTAAAATTGATGGAAATGTAATAGAAAATACCCAAGAATACATTTATCTAGGACACGCCATAAGACTAGGCAGAGAAAACCAAACCGCCGAAGTCAAAAGACGTATTGGATTAAGTTGGGCAGCCTTCGGGAAAATGAGTCACATACTCAAAAACCGTAAAATCGCAGAGTTTATGAGACGTGCATAATGCCGGTTGCAACATATGGTCTGGAAACAGTGACGCTGACCAAGCTGAGTACAGAAAAAATAAGGGTTACCCAAAGATCCATGGAAAGAGCCATGCTGGGTATCACCCTGAGAGATAGAGTGAGAAATGAAGTGATACGACAAAGAACCATGGTTGCAGATATTGCCCAACGTATCGCTTCCCTCAAATGGCGATGGGCAGGTCACTTGTCAAGAGACCAGGCAGAGAAATGGTCGAAGAGGGTTGAAACTTGGAGACCCAGAATGACCGCCAGGAGCGTCGGGAGACCACCACTACGTTGGAGAGACGACCTCGTCAAATACGCTGGGGTCAACTGGGTCCAAAAAGCCCAAAACAGAGCGGTGTGGAAGGAGATGGAGGAGGCCTTTGTCCAGCAGTGGACGGGAATAGGCTGAGAAGAAGAAGAAGAGACTTGTCTCATCCATAAATCGGCATAATAAGTCAATAATACGCCAGTGACAAATGATTATCTCACACGAGGTCTTATTTGAGATGGTCTTTGAATGGATTTCCCCACCAACTCTTCCTGAATGCTAGTGGTCTAAATTTACCATTAAAATACAAACATTATTTTTGTGTAATGCTAGCATCAATAAGTTGGTAACTTGTATAGTATTATCAACAAAAAGTTTATTTGAACAAGAAAGAAAAATATGTTACCATTTATTATAGCAGGAATAATCTTTCCTATATTTCTTTCCACCAGGATCCGGCATCCCAAATTAGGTCTCTCAACTAAAATGTTATTCATAAATAAATTATATATATTCTTTTATACATAATATTATAAAACATGCGAGTAGTTTATCAGAAAATTGACAGATTTGCACGCCTATATGACTCTGATGTTGGACGATATACAAGAACTATAACAGACAGATAGAATAAAAATGTGCATGCTGAAATGGTTTGCTGTGGAGTCCTGGATGAACAAGATAAATGTCCTGACATTTGTGGAAGCTAGTGGTGGTGGATATTAATAGTAAGCTGAAAGAAAGACAATCAAGGATGGACTTTGTACACAAGGTCTTCGATAACACCAGCATCCTCTAGTGATAAAGATTTTGAAAATAGGTATAGAAGGTAAAGAATAAACTATACGTATCACATTTCAACCTGACGGATAATGTAAAGGAGGTAAGCGATCAAAATCCAATTTATCTTTCAGTTGGTCTTCATTTTCATTTATATATTGAACTCCGATGGCGTTCCACAATTCTTTGGTTTTATCAACAACTTCAGGTTGGACATCACTTAGTCTAGAAGAAAAACACTTTGAATTACAAAAAGTTTTTAAAAATAATTTGAGCAAACATAGCGCATAGAAGAATTATATAGTTACCCTGTTAAAAGAAGAGGAATCATTCTGTGCCAGAAAGAATATCTATCTCTATGGAGTAACATCCATTGCCCAACATTTTCAATAACACACAGCCTTACAGTAAACTTGTCATCAAATAACTTTTCAGCCATTGGAGTAAAAGATTCTTCTAAACACTTTGTAGAACCATTTAAAACACATGCACCTAAAGATACAATTAGTAATCATTATATTTGGTTGAGATTGAGCACAATATTGATTTGCAATATGAAAATTGCTTACCTAATGCGTTTATAGCAGAAATTCTAACAGGGCATTGCTGATGAGAAAAATTGGATATGATAGGTTTAATAAAACTCTCAGACTGATGGTGAAAGTCTCTCTTTATAGATTCTGATAAAAGAACAATTGTTTCGTTGGATTCAATTTTAACCTTAGGAAATGTGTCCTGGCATGTTTTAGACAAAATTGTTGTAAAATCTGCGAAAAAAGTTTTTAAACAAGTGGAATTTTTATACTGAGTTATAATGTTTTTCAGCAGTATAACAATGTTTAAACGCAGCTCTTCACAGGATTCAACGGTTTCTGGTTGACCAACTCTTTTTACAATAACTGGAATAATGTATGTTAAGTAGTAGTCATTTAAAGGTAAAATAAGTATACATTTGTTCACGATATCCACTGATAATTCTCGACATGATTCAGCTTTATGATTAAAACCTTGTAAAATATACGTATGAAGGGTTTTGAACATATTCTCAACGCATGATTGATCAATAGATTTTTCTAGAATACTTATAATATTTTTTAACGTTTCCATTCTACGAAATTTATCTTCATTCTGAAGAGCTCCGGCAGATAGAGACAGGTTAAGATGTTCACTTTCACAACAATACGAATTCTCAGGCATCATATTAAAGTTGATTTATGGAAAGAAATTATACAATAATTAAATAATTCAATTAAAACCTCCCACAACACAGCAAAAACAATCACAAACTTGAAAACAACCAAGTAAACATAACTTCTCTCGTTGTCATGACATTTGGTAAAGTCATAGAGTATAATAATACTTACTTAAAACTGCCATTCGCTCCCGCGTTTTTTTAAATAATGACAATAATTTAAAATAGAGCACTACTGACTACTACACATATATATCTACATTTTCATTATTGATACAATTATAATAATCTAAAATCAAGCCTCTTTGTATGAAAATTAATAAAAATTTGATCCGCAGATAGGTAATACAAAATAAAAACGAATAAAATCACAAATCCTATATAATCGAAATTCATTTTAATAATATTTTGTTCAGTAGCCTGGCAATAGCACACATACAAAATTCTTTACCCACCTCTGTTAACACCCGACAAAACACCAACATTATTATTTGCTGCGTGAAAAATAAATGCCATTCTTATTGATATTGTGTGTTCTTTTTTTATTTTTTTACTTCTCGAAACGTTGAATATCAACGAAATGGAGCATTGTTTGTATCCCTATTTGTTTTTTGTTCTATGTAGGGTTTGTATCAGTGATCGCCAAACTTTATGGACTTCCATTCATCTTTCCGTTATTAGGTTATGGCCCATGGACTTGAATTAATAGATTATTTTAAAACATAAATTTTAGTCGTTTGGCTGTTATGTTAGAGAAAAAGTGCAAGGACGTTTTATTTTTGTCCAGTGCATGGTTGTAGGGTTAATCTCCTTATGAAACCCCGTAACCTTTACAGATGATATTATTCTATATTATGAATGGCTTATTCTGGTACATCCCAGTCATGCTGAGTTCTTAAACCATCCTTTGGGCTTAATCTACACTTCACTGCACACATCCTGTGGTGGTAGTAGCTGGCGAGAGGGGTAGGAGTGGGGCAGCAGGCAGAGATGTGGGGGAGGGGAGGGGGTGCAGACTGGAGGGTGCGTACGAGCCAGCATAGTGCAGTGCGCGCGGGGATCTAGCTGGTGAGTGACGTGTGGAGGTTCGGTCGTGTTTTGTTTTCGTAAATTGATTATTACCACAAGCTATTTCGGCGACAATGGCGATTAACAATCTGAAAGTGAGCGATATGCTGCGGTCGTTCGACGGGGAGGGAGACGTCGTACAGTGGCTTGCGAAGATGGAATTGGTGGCGAAACTAAAGGGCGTGACTGATTTGTCACAACTGCTGCCGTTGTTCCTCGAAGGACCGGCATTCGCCGTGTACAATGAGATGACCGATGAAGCCAAAAAGAGCTCCGGTGAGATAGTGAAAGTGCTTACGGCGACGTTTTCGCTGAATCCGTTCAGCGCATATGAGCAGTTCGTGCGACGTGTGTGGAAGGACGAACCAGTAGACGTGTATCTAACAGACTTGAGGAGTCTGGCGCGTGTGGGGGGTGTCTCGTCCGATGCATTGCTAAAGCGTGCATTCGTCGTAGGGTTGCCGGGGCCCGTGTCCAGAGAACTAAGGGCCATGGCAAATGTCGAAACGCTACCGTTGGCTAGTGTCTTAGATCGAGCGCGGGCGTTAATGGCGGAGTATACAGAGGGCTCTGTGGCGGCCGTAGCAGTGGTGGCGAAGCGTGGCGGGAGAGATCGCGGCCGCATCGTGTCTAACCGCACAGACACTGGCGCTAGACTTTGCTTTCGATGTGGCGGGCCTCACTTACAGAAGTTTTGCAAAGAAGGGAAGACCACTGTGTCGTGTTGGACCTGTGGAAAGGAGGGTCACATATCAAGAGAGTGTGAGCAGGGAAACGGAAGCGGAAGAACTGGTGCGCCAGTAGTTCTTCCACGTGGGGACTAAAGGCGCTACCTATTGTTGACGTCACGATAAATTCCCGTAATGCGCGCGCTCTGGTTGATACGGGTTGTTCACGCACGGTGGTGCGTCGTGCGTTTACCGAAGAACTTTTTGGTGGGAAAAACAACACTTCGATTGTTGGTGTAGACGGGACTCGTTTGCAGTGTGTGGGCGAATCTGTCTTACGAGTTCAGCTAAACGGTTTCGAAGTAAGAGTAAAATGTGTCGTGACTGAAAAATTATTCGATGGTGTAGACGTCGTACTAGGTATGGATGTTATCATGATTTTCGGTGGTGTCAAAGTGACGGGTAACAGCGTCGAGTTTTTGGACGGATCCAGGGTGTGCGCGGCAGGAGTAGTGGAAGCGGAGAGGGAGATCGAAAAGCTCGAGGACAAAGACTTTACAGCTGTATTCGATGGGTCGCAGTGGACAGTGCACTGGAAGTGGAAGGATGAGCCACCTGTTCTCACAAATCAGGTGGACGCCTACTCGAGTATAAATAAATATGACATTGATACTGAAGTTGAAACGTGGATCGAGAAAGGCTGGCTGGTCCCTTGGACGAGCGGAAGTGAGAGTGAAGGTATCCTTCCATTGATGGCAGTGATGCAGAGAAACAAGGGTAAGGTGCGCCCAGTCCTGGACTACAGAGAATTGAACGAATTCGTGAATTGCCACACCGCGGAGGGGATAGACGTGTGTGACGAAACCATACGTAGGTGGCGGCGGCGAGAAGGGCCTCTCAAAGTGTTGGACCTCAGATCAGCCTATCTGCAGATCAGAGTTGACAGAGAGTTGTGGCGTTATCAGCTAGTACGTTATAAGGGTCGGACATTTTGTCTAACTCGCTTGGGTTTCGGATTGAACTGTGCACCAAAAATAATGACAGCCATAGTGAGATTCGTGCTGTCAAAGGATGACAAGATACGGCGTGGAACTGACAGCTACATAGACGATATTTTGGTTGACGAGTCCGTGGTGGGAGTGAGTGAGGTGGCAGAGCAGCTCTGCAGATATGGACTGGAGACGAAACCACCGGAGACTCTGGAAGGGGGTAGGGTCCTTGGCCTTCGGATTGAGACCGGAAGAAGTGGACAACTTGTGTTTTGCAGAGGAAACGTGTTGCCGAATGGTGAGATGAGGGCGTCACTCACGAAGAGAGAGCTGTTCTCAATGTGCGGCAAGTTGATAGGACATTATCCTGTGTGCGGGTGGCTGAGAACGGCGTGCAGCTACGTAAAGAGATTGAGTGAGGGGTGTGATTGGGAGACGCCAATTGGTACTGAGGCACAAAGGATTCTGGAAGAAATTCTGTGTCGTGTAAGATCTGAGGACCCGGTGAAGGGGGTTTGGAGGGTTGACAATGACGCAAAAAAGTGTAAAGTATGGTGTGACGCTAGCACGCTGGCGATTGGCGTATTAATCGAAGTAAATGGTCAAGTGGTGGAAGACGCATCATGGATGAGAAAGGCTACGGACGTGAATCACATCAACGTAGCGGAGTTGGAGGCGGTGTTGAAGGGAGTCAGCTTAGCTACAAAGTGGTCGTTTAAGGAGATTGACGTAGTGACCGACTCGGCGACTGTCAGACACTGGGTGGCGTCAGTTTTGGAAGGTGATCGAAGGCCGAGAGCATCTGGAATGAGTGAGATACTTGTCAAGCGTCGACTCGGGTTGCTGGGAGAGCTGATTAAAGAACTAAATCTAAGAGTGTCAGTAACGCTGGTCGAATCTTGTCGTAACAAGGCCGATGTGTTAACAAGAGTCAACAAGGCCTGGCTCAAGCAGGAAAGGGCTGTCTGTGGGGCCGTCGTTGAAGAGACGCACGCGAAACATCACTTTGGCGTCAACAGGACCCTGTATTTGGCGCGAATGCTGGATCCGACAGTCGTAAGGGAGGAGGTGGAAGATCACGTCCGCAAATGCGTCACCTGCGCATCGTACGACCCCGCGCCTGAAGTTCATGATGCGGGTGAATTAGGGGTGACCGACAACTGGATTCGTCTGGCGGTGGATGTGACACACTACAACGGAGGTTGCTACCTGACCATGATTGACTGCGGACCCAGCCGTTTTGCATTGTGGAGGAAGATCTCCAGTGAAAACGCCAGAGAAGTGACGGAAGAGATGAAAAGACTGTTCAGGGAGAGGGGGCCACCCAACGAAGTATTGCTGGATAATAGCAAAGCATTTCGATCGTTTGAACTGGCCGAGCTATGCAAAGCGTGGGGCGTGCAGAGAAGGTTTCGGGCTGCGTACAGACCATCCGGGAACGGAATTGTCGAACGTCATCATCGCACCATCAAGAGGATGGCCGCGCGTTCTAGGGAGGTACCAGAGCAGGCGGCGTTTTGGTACAATCTGTCGCCTAAGGAGGGGTTGAAAGAGGACACAGTGCCTGCCATTGGCGTGCACACATATAAATGGCGGCATCCAGGTGAGAGTGTGCCGCAGCCTGCACCGGAAACGAGCAGGTACAGAGAAGGAGACCTCGTCCTCGTGAAACCAGTCAACGCAAGGTGCACCGACCGATGGAGAACTGGGAAGGTCACGGGTGTTGTGTCAGAGTCCACTGTGGAGGTCGACGGGATACCAAGGCACGTATTGGATTTGAGGGGGCTGGGGCATGCTACTTTACCTGGCAACCAACTGAAGGTGAATAGCGATAAAAGCTTCAGGAGCAATGAGGTACCTGTAAGGTTATTCGGGGGCCTTTTTGATAGTGAGGATGAAGGTGAAGAGCCGGCCGAAGCTGACGAGGGAGGGGGCGTGGCAGTAACCGTTGCGGATTTCTGTCTCGCTCAAGAGAGACCCCAACGCCAACGCAGGCCGCCACAGTGGATGGCAGACTTTAATTAATGATGATGACATCAGGGGGGCGTGTGGTGGTAGTAGCTGGCGAGAGGGGTAGGAGTGGGGCAGCAGGCAGAGATGTGGGGGAGGGGAGGGGGTGCAGACTGGAGGGTGCGTACGAGCCAGCATAGTGCAGTGCGCGCGGGGATCTAGCTGGTGAGTGACGTGTGGAGGTTCGGTCGTGTTTTGTTTTCGTAAATTGATTATTACCACACATCCTACTTCTGAGACAACTCTAGAAAATCTATAGGTACAGTGGTCTATCATATATTATTAGGAAGTGCCTCTAGAGCCGTAGACGGAAACATTACAAATTTGGTACGGCGTCCGTAGATCTCCATAGACAATATTTTATCATAGATAACTAAAAATTGACACTTGCTTAGCCGACGATTGACATTGACAGATGACTGAGATGATATTAAATTGTCGCTGAGCACGGATTTGATAATAGGGTATTTGACACTATGAAAAATAAGATACAGATTGTGGTCATCCTGTTTGAAAATGGCCCAAGAAAGCTTATTTCTTTTATTTTACAACTTAAATAGCAACACCACCTATATAAGAAGGCCTTAGCGCTACGTCACAGCGGGAGGCCCAGCATTCACTCTTCTATATCTGTATGTACTTACCTGTACGCTATGATATCTGTCTACACATAGGCGGCAGTGACGCGGGAGGCCAAAAATGGCCGCCAGCACTAAGGCCTTCTTATATAGGTGGTGTTGTTAAATAGGCTTATTTTTTATAAAAAACACGTAATAAAAATCCAAATATTTCTATGGAACTAGTCACCGATGAAAACGCCTTGTGATTAGTTGTGGTCCCCGTGACGTCACCCCATGGTAAATGATAGTGATCAACCTCATACCAATACAGAAGTGTGACGTAAAATGCACCACGTGACCAGCGCCATTATACAAGACAGCGTTTTACGCGCGTTTTTGGATATTTAAACTTTAAACATGATTTTCATATAAAATATGGCATATCTTCAGAAAATATAAAGAGAATGTGCTTATAATGTATCGTAGAATAATGGGATGTTTTTCTTCCCTTCTGTGCCGCTAGAGGCGCCCTTGCTAATCCGGTCTATTGTCAAATTCAGTGTTGTCAACGGGGGCGATTTACTTCTTCTTCTTCTTATGGTCGCTCACAATCTAACCTCCAAAATATCATTCTAGTTTATTTCAAATTAAACAACTTATATATTATTATACATGATAACTTACAATAGGTTTAGAGTAATCATTGTACATTTTTTACATACTATTACAAATAAAATTGTTCATCTTTTTTTATATACCTACCTAAATACAAATTAAAAAATACAGAACAGCACCCCTGAGATTTATTCTCAAATTTATGCGCAACAAAATCAACAACTTCTTAGCAACTCAATCAACAACTTCTCAGCAACGCAATGGAAAACAAACTTCCCAACGTTGGCATCACTGAAAAAAACATCTCTACGTTGGCAGCACTGAATTTGACAATAGACCTGATTAGAAGTTCTGCCACCTAGTGTGTATTGTCGGAAGCTCCTCAGAAAACTTCCCATTTAAAACGGTTTCTGGAAATTAGTCAAATACCCTATTAATAATATTGTTGAACAATAATATAATCGTATAACAAAATTACAACTGTCAGCTATAGTAACAATAAAATACTTATTAATGTGTTTCATATAAAAAAATCGAATCAGCCCGCGAACTTCATAATTACCGAAATGTTTGATAACTATGAAAGCGTTGTTTTTCTTCTCTGAGACTAGTCTTCTCTGTGAATGCTGGCAATCAATCACAGCCATTTCCATTTCATCAACATCATCACTTCATAGTGATGTAGTTTGCTTGTCTTTACATTTTCGGAACAATCTCATTACTTTCTGTCATAAAGTTATATTTTCTATCTTTCCATATAGTCAGATTGAATGATACTATTCTACTCTCTTACTTTTTGAGTGTTATTTTTTGCCACCTCTTATACCTACAACTTAATGTTGCATAATAGTATTTCAAAGACTCCTTAGCATCTTTTACTGTATCAGGATGCCACTTGCTTTGATTTTCAATACTCCTTGCGTCTCTTATATTTTTTATTAGCTTTTTATATCACCTAACACATTTTGGAAATCTATATATCACCAACTTTCATTTTTGAATAATTGATTAACATTAACACTTCACTATCAACCACGCACAAAAGCGAAATCGTCACGTATTGAAACATAATTTTGAGATTCCTAGAATTAGGTAATCCACCACATTTTTGATAATTTTTTATTTTATTTTACATAATATAAACGAATATCGCCTTTAAACACAATTTTTTTCATGTATACAAAAAATATCACAAAATAATATAAATGATCAAACAGACAATAACACTCAAATTAAACTTTTTGTAAAGACTAAAAAAAAATAAAAAAAATAAAAACAAGGACAGTCACAAAGAAACAAAATTTAAAATTATTAAAAAAGTCACAAAGAAATAAAATTAACAATTAGTAAAAAAAAAAACTTTAAACTTTCTGTTAAGACATGCAAATAAAAATTCAAATTTTGAATAATATTGATGTTTAATTATTATTTCCGGATACTAATAATAGTATCCCATGTATCCCCAATGAGATTCGCACGAAAATTGAAACTTTCCTTTGGTACTAATTCGAAATTCGCGCCAATTCGCGCTTTGACATAAGCTGTCATTTGAGTGTTACCATAGTATGAACTGAAATAAAATGGCAACACACAAATCTACGGACGCGGGTACGGGATCCGGCTACGGCTCTAGAGGCACTTCCATAATATTATGTTGATCCCACCCACACCCCGAAATTTAAGTTGAGGTTCTTGGCAATGTCTGATCCTATGGATAAATGTTTATTTTATGAAATGCTCTGACATTCACTGCTTGAAGTTTTTTATTCTCTTAAAATGCAGTGGGGTTATATTATTTATTTTTGATAAAACTGGAAGTGGAAGGAGTGGTACCTATAAACTAGACCTTAGAAGCAGAAGTATTTTTTCACATGAGCTCTCTGATTGGACGGTACGGCGGAGCGTACCATCCAATGAAATAGCACGAAATAACGGCTAGCTGTCAAAAAGCAACCTACGCGCGAAAATTTAAATGAACGAAATTCTTTTTCATAGTTTTTCCCCTTATGTTGCACTTTGTGACTTGTTTATTAGCACGAGGTGTTATCATTGAGAAAAGACTCTTTATTTCTTTTTCGAGAGACAGGACCCTTTTTTATTTTTATTTATTCTTTAATATTATTAATGAGAAAATGACTCTTTATTAAGCATGGTGAATAACGAATTATTTATTAATATTTTTCCCACATTTATTTTGTTATTCACATTAGACATTAATCCGATGTCCATAAAATTGATATAAATTGTATACTAAAAATAAACATTTTCCTGAAGCAGACAATCAGCAAGTAGTAAATCAAATTATGCTTATTGGTATAGGTATAAGTATAAGTAGTGCAAGATCACAAAGCAGGATAAAAACTCCCGTTTAGAATCCTGCAATCTACATAATATGTAACAACTTTAACCTATTATATCCCAGCATTTGATATATCATACGTAAAACATCAACTTTTTAAAGTTCTGTATTTTATTCATTAAAAAATATTATGAGTTTATGTCTGAAGTTTTTAATAGGAGATGAAACAAATTTAAATAATTTTTATTTTTATTTTATATGGTAAATGACATGACAAAGCTGCTATCTGCCCTTGAAAATCACTTTCCGATTTTGCATATGCAATCATGCATGCGTCGCCGGTAAGTCATTCATGTAAAATGTAAAAATACAATATTTTTATTACATACACATACATACAACACCCTTTTACACCCCACTCAGGGGCATAGGGACGCAATAAGAGATCTTGCGCAATGTTGATGACCTCCCACACCATGTCCAAATCCAATGGAAGTAGGAATAGTGTGTCCAGTGAAAATGGCTATTTATGATGAAGATTTATAAAAGTCGTTTTGTAAAACCCCAACAAAATGCATAAATCGCACGTTCGAAAATACAAAATTCATTATACAGTTTCATAATCTTCATGTCTCTGGATAAGAAATTCCGACAAACAAATTCCTTTAGAGTGCGTGTCCTAAATTGCGTAAAAATCACAAACAAATCAAACATAAATTAATCTAAGGGCAAAGATAATAAAGAAAACCTTTTTGTGCTCAGAGTGCAAAAATATCTTTCCATCTACTAAAGTACTCAACGAGCATTTTGTTCTGGAGCATTCATTGTAAATGGGTGTTCCATTAAATTTGTATATGGATTCATGGATTTCCGTACTTCTAATTCCAAATAACTGTATGTAAGGCCACGGCGATTTGATATTTGTAGATACTTATTTCAAAATTATTATTGTTGAATGGTATTTGCACTGTTTTTGTGGTCTTCGAGAACATCAATGTCTAAATGATAAACTGTTCCATTTTCTAGTAAACCGCTTACTTAATTTTGTTTCAATACAATGTAAAAGCAACTTAGTTGTGTAGAAATTATAAAATGAAAAAAAAAATATAATCTCATTACTTACATATTTAAATAGTGAATAAAAATAAACAAGGGTTCTGTCTCTCAAAAAAGGGATAACGAGTCTTTTCTCAACGATAAACACCTCATTGTAAAAAACAAGTTACAAAGTAAAACATAAATAAGGGGAAATAACTACGAAATATATTAAATTTTCGCGCGTAGGTTGCTTTTTGACAGCTAGCCGTTATTTTGTGCTATTTCATTGGATGGTACGCTCCGCCGTACCGTCCAATCAGAGAGCTCATGTGAAAAAATACTTCTGCTACTAAGGTCTAGTGTACCAATATATAAGATTTTTGTTCAGTGTTGCCACCTGTCCGGGTTTTGAAACATGCATTGTGTCGAGGCAAAATTTAAAATGTCCGGGTCGTATCCTCGTACTGAATTGATTTTTTTTTGGAAAAATTATTCCTTTCCAGATTCCAAATTTTTGGGATGACCTTTTTAGTGATTTCACCTTTCTGGATACCAAATGTTGGGAATGACCTTTTTTTAAGTTTGTGCCCAGGTTTAAATTTTTCCACAAGTAGCAACACTGTTTTTGTTTCCAATTCTTATTAATTCAATTTAGGTGAAAAATGTGAATTTTGTAAAATATGAACAGTGTGGATGATTCGATTTGAAGATTAACAGACTGCTGAAAAGGATTTATCATTTTTCCCCCATCATTATTTATGCTTTTTATATGTGCAGTTCAAATCTATGCTTTGATTTATACAAATTCTTTGTGCTGTTTGAAGAAGCACCAATGTATATTGGCATAACCACAGAACTAAACCCTCTACTTCTACAATCTATAAGATAGCTGCCGGGTTAGGATTCTTATAGCAGCGTTTTCTCTATGATGAATTAATTGCAAAAAACAAGGAGATAATGATGAACAGTTTTAGAAGGTCTTAGACAACTTGAAGATTCATTTAATTAGTCGATCTTTAAACAAATTAAGGGCTGAATTGCTGGACAATTTTAGTTGAACAAATTGGATGAAATAGTTCAAGCAATTTTTTCAAATATCGTCGTTGCATATATCTAAAATGAGACGTGACAATTTTTCTAAAATGGAATGAAGTATACCGTTTGAAAGAGAAAATGAAACTGAATCGAATGGTATACTTACATTCCATTTTCGAAAAAATTGTCACATAATGTGTCATTTTAAATATGCAACGACGATATGAAGAAATCAGTTAGCCATAGAGATAATCATATCTCTATGCTGCGACGCTAGCAACATGACTAACAGTCTGATTGACTAACTTATTAAGATTTTGTTTACTTACTAAAACATACTGTGTTTGCCAGTATAAAAAATATATACGTAGGAAGGAATATGTAAAAATTTTAAATCAAAAATTAAATTTAGTATATTAAGTGTTTATTACATAACATATTTAAGAAATAAATTACAGTTACAACGCCATACTTAAAACATTCATGAGTAAATTCATTTATTTAACCACATGCTGTAAAACACACGTTTAGGTAAATACTGATTTGCAATTCAGTAGTGTGATCCACCAAAAGAGCACATCTGGCAATTACAACAGAACTAATATTTGAAACAAGTTATTTGACTACTAACAACCTTTTGCAATAGACTTTTTTGATATAATATTCTTTTGCCAGCATACTACAAAATTACAATTTTAACATGTGCCACGCTACAAAGTTACACATTTTAAACATGCACCATATATTGAGAAACAACACTTATTTTATTTGAAAAGTCTTTGAGTTAGTTTATCCTTTAGATAGAAAGTGAATCATTTAAGGTTGGTGACAAATTTGCTGTCTTTTTTCTAATCTCTGTTTTTCTAACGATAAAATTTTGTTTTCCAATTTCAATTTTTCCGTTTCCAGTTTTAAATTTTCTCGTTCATCTCTTAATTTATCTGCAGCATACACCAGTTTTTCCACCTGCAACACAAAACAACCATATATTATTACATATTCAATAGTAGTTCATAAAAACAAACATTAAACTATCCTCATTACAGAACATCTGTAAATTTTTGCACATTACTTTTATTTATTATTATTATATTCATTTTATGTTTGATTTAATTTAACTGTAATAATTGTAATCTCTTATATAAATGAAAGTCAGGTTAGTGCGAACACTTATAACTCGAGATCGGCTCAACAGATTCTTCCGATGTTTGTTTTATTAAATTCTTCTCCGCCCCGGATAACAGAATAACTATTAAAAAGTTTAAAAAATGCATAAGAAATAATATAATATTAAAGTTAGTATGGAATGGATTTACTGCGATGCCAACGTCATATATGAAAAGTTCTATAACAACAAAATTATTTTTTACCCGACAACCGTTGACATTAAAATATTGGTACGAAGACTTTTGATGGAATTTTTATCTAGCTTTCAAATTTTTTTTAACATTTTGTAAAAATTGCAAATAACTCGAATTCAATATTCATAGTAAGAACTACAGGACAACGTCTGTCGGGAAAGCAAGTTATACATAAAATAGTGTAAACAAATTTTGATAAAATTTACAGTGATCGATTAAACTATACATAATTAACCTATTATATCCCAGCGTTTGATATATCATACGTAAAACAACAACTTTTGAAAGTTCTGTATTTTATTTGTTTAATAACATTATGAGTTTATGTTTGAAGTTTTTTAAAGCAGATGAATCAAATTTAAATTATTTTTATTTATGGTCAATAACATAACAAAGCTGCCAACTGACCTTGAAAATCACATTCTGATTTTGTACATGCAACCATGGGTCGCCAGTAAGTTATTTATGTAAAAATACTATATTTTTATCAAAAATTATATATTATTTCATCGTTATCTATTCTAGAAAAGCTTTATAATACTATCATTTCTTTAAATATGACATTCATTTTGTGAGTTGGAAGATATTTCATGATATTTTTCAACGTATGATGTATCATACGCTGGGCACTCACGCGAATGTCATGTTAGTATGATCAGCTACCCATTGGTGTCTAACTCTACTTATTTTAAGAGTATTGGTGCAAGATTTCTTTTTAGAATGAACTATTTAAATGATGCAGAGGTGAGAATGAATATATTTGAACATTTGAATACTGAAGATGAGACTTATTCTACAGTCAATGTCTGAAAAAATTATTTAATATTGTTCCTAGTACCAGAAGATGAACGTGAAAGTGATCTAGATGATGCAGCCTGTGATGATGAGAGAATGACTTCTTTTCAATATATACTGTGAGGAATATTATCTCGTCCAATGGTAGTAGGAATAGTATTAGTGGGTCTAGTGAAAATGGCTATTTATGATGAAGATTTATAAGAGTCATTTTGTCATACCGCCAAGAAGAAGCGGAAAATATCTGAGGCTCCAAAATAAAAACTGGCATTTATGCCATGCAAAAAGGCTTCAAAGTAGCTTTCGTCACTTGGATATATGTACAAATATTTGGGCATCCTACTTCTTTCAGGAAACTGCAAAGTAATTCACCGAAGAACGTATTGAGAAACACGTCCTGATTCCAATAATATTTTTTTGGCATGAACAATTTCAAGAATTGAGTGAAAAAAATCCTCGATCTTTTGTTTATCTGAACGATAAGGAAAGCAAGGAAGGCCAGGTCAGAAGTAAGAGAAATAGCAGAGGTTGTATGAGAACTGGTATGTTAGTGAAAGAAGCAAAAAAAATCTGCTTGAATAGAAAGGAGTGGAGGTCCATTCTCTCTGCCTACCCCTTACGGGACACGGTGTGATGGGTAAAAAAATAAATAAACAATACGTTCATCTAGATAGGTTCATTTATATTTGCGGATGATGCGAGATACAAAAACAAAGGTCCCTTACTGTGTTGGTTTTCCGAATAGTAAAAAAATATGTGGTCAATGAGCTAAGTTTGTTTTTTGGAAATGTATAATTGAACTGTAGGTTTATTTTTTATCAATTCATCTAAAACAATTGAGAAAAAGCCTATATAAAGTAATTGATTCATTTAAATAGTTATTATTACAATAAAAGTATTTGTGATGAGACATGAGTTATTATTTGTAGTTATGTGGTTAGTACTGCTTGCTTAGTACCAAATGTATGATACTTGAACGCCCAGCGTATTTTATATCATACGTCAAAAAAACCCTATAAAATAAAAAAATAATTTTAAAAAACTTTATGCAGTGTTTTTTCTACATAAAAACGATAAAGAATTCAAGAAAATAAATTACAATATCGAAAAAAAAATGTTGTGGGATATAATAGGTTAATTGTTTTGCTTGGTAAATTACAGAAACATGAAAACAAAACAGCAAATTTACAAGTAAACATGCTCTGTGTCCAGTCTCGTAGAGGGAAGAACCAATAGCATCAGAGAATTTTTTAAAACAAAGGTATATAAAGGTTGTTAAGCGTTATAAAAAATGAAGATTATAAAACTAATCAAAATTAATCGTTGGATGGTAGAGAGCCAATTTCTTGTCGCACACTTCATGTGGTTTGAAGGAAATATGATAAAAACAATATTTGGTAAACTTGAGTTTTAGCGTCGTGAACATTTCTATTCGAATTATCCACAACTGTCATTTCCATGGTCATTTCATATGACGTTTCCATAGATTTTTATTCACGTATTTGGCGGTATCAGTGTTGCCTAGTCGCAGAAACGCGTCCAAATATTTCAAAATTTCGACCGACGGCAAACAACGCATTTTCTTTTTTATTTCCACTGACTTGCACCCGAAATCGACTGATGCAGCAAGACAACGCATTTATTTAAAAATAAAATCGTGCGACCAAAAACAAAACATTAGTAAGTCAAAAAATAATTTATCACAATAATAATATTTATTTATTTATTTATTCATTGTACGGCTAAAGAGCCTTTTTTATAATAATATATAATAATCACAAATATACAATCATACAAACATTATCAATAACAAAATACCCATTTACAATTAAAAAAAAATAAAAAATATTACACTTTACAGTTTTCAATGCCTATACCGCTTTAACAAATAATTTAAATCAAATATGCGGCAATTTATTTACATAATAATGTTTGATGACATTAAGAACATCGCAATGCAAAACAAGAATTTTTTTAATATTATGTAATTTTTACATAATAACCTAAGTTGTGTCTTTTTTCATATAAAGGCCCAGGCAATGGATTTTATAAATAGGTATATGTGTAATAAATAATTTGTGTATGTTGTATATTCTTCTAGTGTCGCCGATCACCTGCTCTATGTAGCTCTTATAAGATAAATTACATATTGTGATAAATTATTTTTGAACTTACTGAAAATGTTTTTTTTTGGTGGCACGATTTTATTTTTAAATGCGTTGTCTAACGCCGGTCGAAACATCATAGATATAGTACTATTGGATCGGTAATCTATGCAACTTGGGGTATCATGATAAAAATAGCTGACTAGCTGCAAAAGTCGGAGGTTTTGTTTGCTAGAAGTCTGTATAAAACGTTCTGATTATCATATATTTTCGTGATTTGTGTCTACGTGAAAAACTGAACATGGCTAAATCGTGTTGTGCGTAAAATTGTACTCATTTTTTATTTATACAAAAAATTTTAATGAAAAGAAAATAAATATACTGGATGATAATTTTCAAAAGAAATGATTTCCAAGGTATATATTGCAAGGAACACCAGTGTAAAAAATAATTATAACGCAATTAGCTACTAAATATATGTTTTCTTTCAAAGAAAAAGTATGGAAAATAGAGGTTCATAAATATTGTCCTAAAAATGTGTATTCTGTATTATTCGCTATAGGAGACAAAATGCATAACAAAACATGTCCATTCATCACAAACAAACAGAATTTTTTTAAGGGGAGTATATTGTAATCGGAGAATTTTGCTCTAAACAAATAATACAAAGAATCCCCCCTTGCCGCTAGTCACGTGACCTTCCATACAAACAGTGTTGTCGCGGTTGACTGTATGTTTGACAGCTCGCATTACCAGTCCGATGCGAAATATTTGGACGCGTTTCTGCGACTAGGCAACACTGATACCGCCAGATACGTGAATAAAAATCTATGGAAACGTCATAGGAAATGACAGATGTGGACAATTCGAATAGAAATGTTCACGACGCTAAAACTCATTTTTACCCAATATTTACTCCGACATAGATTACTTCCAATATCGAGGAGATTTTGCAAGACACATTGTAAGAATAAATGGTAGCAGCAGTCAGAAAACATAACATGATAAATAACAATCAATATCAATCATATTAGAGAATTACCTCATATTAAAAAAAATTGTCTAGTTGAACATTAATATTAAAGTTCTGTTTTCTTCATATATTTCGGCTTTAATTCCTCTATCCTTTTGATGAAGTCCGTCTTTTCAATGCAACCTTCGCAGTTTTCGTCCCAATCATTCAAAACTTTCTTTAAATCTCTCACTTTTAATTTTTTAAGATCTACATTGTTGAGATCAATTTGCTTGTCAAATCTTAAATCGCAAATTTGAGCATCCTTTTTCTTCAATTTTTCACAAATTTTGTCGGCTGGCATAGACCAGCTAACAGGCTTGGACAGTTCTCCCAAAATACCGGTTGCAGATTCTTCTAAGCCTCCTAAGTAATAGCAGAATCTGTTTTCTTTATTTTTACTCGTTTTACAAAACTTTTTGAACTCGTCCTCTATTTTTTTCACGTCTTTTCTTATTGCATCATCTAAACTAGAAGAAAACTTTTCTACTGTTTTAATACAAACTTCACAATCACCTTCTCGCAAGCTCGAAACATTGCTAATTGAAATATATAAAATAAAAAATAAAATTGCAAAACGTGCTCCGAAATTTGAAGAAAGGAACGCCATTTCAGATCTCATAACCAAATAAATTAACTTGATTTATAAAGTTCCAAGACTTGGACAAGACCACTATATTAATAAAATACTATTTAAACTAAGACACAGCTTTATTTACTCTGAACTATTCACGAAAAATCTATGTCACATATTAAATGCAAAATGTACAAAACTAACAAAAGTGTACCAAATAATAGTACCGGTGACGTACATAAAACTGACAACTGACACGTCGTGCTGTGATTGGTGCACGTTGTACGACATCACTGGTTTATGCGACCATTGCTCCACTACGTTTATTTACGGAACTATCTCCCATAGAATACAAATAAAACACGTTTTTCGAAAATCGAAAATGAAATGGTCCGCTGCTTCTAATAAATTTTCCATGTTGTACGAATTTGCGTCATCGGGATTAGATTTTTGAAATATGTAGATGTGTAAATTTCTTAAATCCAAATAATTCCCACCAGAAGTGAAATAAAAATTGTTTTCGGGCTAGAAAGTAAATCCGGATTTGAACCCTACCGATTTGCGGGCCACCCATAGAGTTTAATACTACTTAGGGGCCACCTTTGGCCAGGGTTGCCACCTTTCAAAAAAATAAAATCGGGACATTCAGCCGATTATAGAGAACTTTTTAGACCCCCCCCCTCCCCCTTGCTGATATTTGGTGATGTTTCAGGAAACCCCCCCCCAGACTAGCTGTGACCTGTGGCTTCGCTCATGTGCTACTGTTTCTTTCACGGTTTCTTTTCCTAAATAATGCAGAATTATATTCTCATCAAAATTAATTATAATAAAAAACATCTTATCCCATTTCCAAGACTGTCTAGTATTTCTTTTTTAATTAATATTCTAAAATTTCCATTAAATAACCTAATTACCTACTATATTTTTATTATAGTTTTGTCATTATCAATCTGTATTTAAATTAAATATGTGTTTCTAATTCAAATACAATCAGCCCGAAAACTTTAAAATCACCATATTTTGCTAACTTGACCAACAATGTCCGATGAGAATCCCAAAAAATAACTCGAATAACTTTTATTAACCAAAAATTGTCTAGTGGCGTGTTATACAAAATCGGGACAAAATTCAGAGGTCGTCGGGGCGCGGGACAATAGCATCGAAATCGGGACTGTCCCGGCAGAATCGGGACGGGTGGCAACCCTGCCTTTGGCTGTGTAACGAAATCCTGTCCCTCCGTCTGTTTTTTTTTCTTTCTTAATATTTCTCAAACTCTAAATACATGTCCAAGCCATGTAAAAGTGATTGGCCTTTTCCAGGGTAGCCGGCATATAGCGTCATTCATGATGCGGTGGTGCCACCTAGTAACCTGTTGGTAGGTAGATCCATAATAATAAGAATTATTCTTCGTGCCGTAACGTGGAGATATTTTTATGCCTGGGCTCAGGGCTATAACCAGGAATTCATTGAGCTGCAAGCAATCGTGCACCAACTGGCAAAATATTATTACGCTATGCAAACGTGGATAGTCAGCCTAAGGGAGAGGAGGGGGAGTATATAGTATATATAGTTTATGTTTTGCATTAGCCCACAACATTAAATTTTTTCAGAAAAGCTCAAGGTTTTTCTTCCTTCCTGTACTGTATGTTTTTACTTGAAACAAACTCACGTCCGTACAGATTATTCCGAATTTAAACCATTTAGGGTGCGTTCACACCATAGGTTCGATCTCAGTCCCGTCTCGCTCCGTTCTCGATCTGGTCAAAATTAGTTAAATGGAAACTAATGTAAGTGTTCACACTATCGGTGACAGTCTGGTTCCGATCAAGCTCCGGTCCAATCACCTTCCATTCTCGCTCCCGTCACGAACCAGTCAGTGAACACTCTTTCGTTCCTGCTTCAGTCAGCTTTTAACCGTTGAAGTGACGAATGCGTCAAATATAATATAATTGTTAAATAATTCGTATTGAATAATTGAAAAAAAATATTGATTATTTAAGTTATCTATTTAATAACGATGTCTGTTTGGACTTTTGAAAAAGGTTATTTATGCATAAACAATAATTGATTTTTTAAATGATATTAACAAATAACATACGAATAACACACTTAGGGGCATAGGGACTAGGGAAGCAACAAGGGCCTTCCACTGCACTCGATCATATATAATACTCTCTGTTACTCCTGTGCATGAAAGTTGATTCTTTTTATTAGGTATATTTAATATTTCAGTCTTAAGGGGACTTTGCATAAAATTGCACCCTTTTTTTGCCGCTTTTACTCCACAGGTCCTTAACACGATGAAACTGAAATTTATGTAGAACTGTAGAATAAACTTTAATTAAACAGTTTAGTGAGGCAGGCAGATAAATTCTATAGTTTTAAAGTTTAAGATCCATCCAGTACTTTGTATATGCCAATATATTTTAGGTTTGGGTGAAATTATAAAAAAAGGGCGAATTAGAATTTTTTATGAGCATTATAATGCTCCTTAAGAAAATAATTTAGACAAGCTGGAACTAGACTTTTTCGTGAATAAGAACAGTAAATCACTGTTTTTATGTTTTATTCCCCCCCCCCCCCCCCCCGTCCAATTATGTGCCCGCTTCATATTTTGGTCAATCATTATTTAGGTTTATTAATGTTATAATAGAAAAATTTAATAAATAAAGCAAATTAATAGCATTCCTCTAATCGTTCGGGGTTCTCTTATAACCAGTCCACAATGCGCCAACTAAATTTTCCATGTTTTGAGATAATGACGTTTAATGAAAAATTTCAAAGAAAAAAGAAAGAAAATTCAGAATATTAAACATTACGGATCTTTTTATACCATAAATTTATTACATTTTGTAAAAAAAAAACTTGTGATATCTTTGTTATCGGGAAAGATTTGAGGTAACTCCAGACATGATTATATGAAACTGTAACATTTTGGCAGATTCTTAAAGAGTTAGCTTTGACCAACAGTTAGTTTGAGCAACAATTCTATGTTTATATTATAATTACCTGATTGATTTTTATAATTATAAAGTTTTATGAATACCTAGGTTTAAATATCATAAGCCATAATAGGAATCATGATTTTTTAACTTTTGGAATGACTTAAAGAACTGCAATGACTATAATCTGTATTTCTCAACTACAATGACTATAACGAATATGTAACAACTAAAAACTCTAAGAATTACTGATGTTCGATTTTTAAATGGAACAAACCACTACGGGCTTACGACCGTCTTCTACTGTTGTTTCGAAGGCTGGCTTAGTGTGATCACTTTACGTTAACAACGTTCGCCATTAGGTGGTAATGTTTAAGTCTCCAAAACTCATTATCATGACAATTCTCAACATGTTCAACATGTCGAAAAATCTCATGTATGCAACAAGTAGATATTTAAATGACTATAATCTGTATTTCTCAACTACAATGACTCTCTGCACAAAAGGTGATTTAGGTAATCGAAGATGACTTAGGTGAAACGTAAAGGCTGCATATGAGTTAATCATAATATGATCTTTTTATTTTCTGAATGAGAACTTAAATAACTTTTGTTATAAAATAAATCGGGGAAAATAAGTTCCTTATTTTTATTTAGCGTATGGCCAATTCATCACAAATTGTAAAAATAAATTATAATACACTTCCAATGTATTGGAAAACAATCTCAACAGACAATGAGTCTATCAGATCTTGGACAACAGAGCTGAGGGCTTACAACAGCGCAGGGCCGGATCTTCCATAGGTGCAAATGGAGCATAAAACCAGGGCGCAAACCACCAAGGGCGCAAATTTTAACAAAAATTAAAAAAAATATATTATAGGATAATTAAACAATTTGAAATTCGCGCTGTACTTCATAATACCACACGCGCATAAAATAACAATATGCATAAACGTGTTCCCGTCTCACACACCTTCGTATAATATAGATGTGTCGTGTAAGTATCATTCACATACACACTCAACACACACACATAATAATGTAGGTATCATTCACATACACAATCAACACTCACTACAGTATACCTAGTATGTTGCTTTGGAGCAGAGCTATATTATAATTAGTGGCGCAAAGGGCGCATTATTATTACTTTTTAAATGTCAGGTAATAATAACCTTAATGTATAATTGTTATAAGTATCAAATTTAAATACATCGTATTTTTTAAGCATGGAGCAGAACAGCCACTGTTTAGGCGCTAATCAATTATATGGTTCAATGTCGAGCTTCTGTTGAAGTGCCACTTAAGTGCCACTTATAAGCCACGCCTATGATGGCTTTTCGTTATTTTTTTGTGAGCACTCGTGTTAAAGCGAATGTCGCGCAAATTCCGCTATGCTCCGCCGCCAGATGGCGAATGTCGCACATAAAATCCTTTCGAATTTGAATTGATAATTATTTCGCACCACTATTAAAAAAAGTCCAGCTCATTTTTATTTACATAACATTATTGATAAATTTACATATTATATACAGAAAGAAACGAGTACTATTAGTAGCTTTTTTTTACACATTAGTACTTACATATTTGTTATGATTTAAAACAATTGTGGGGGGGGCGGGGCGCAAGGTCTTTTTTGCACCAGAGCGGAATAAACCGTTAATCCGGCACTGCAACAGCGCTTTCTATTCCTAGGAAACATTCGCTGTTCTCTGTTGCCAATTGTCATTTCGTTGAAACTTGTATATATACAGTGGGTGGGGAAATATTTCAATTTTTTTTTAACGATTTTCGAGGCTAGTGACATCTACTGGTGGATTAATACAATACTTGGACTGATTCTATAAGGTTTATTTACTAACTGGAGTTCTATCTGAATGCCATCTGTTGTAATGTAGTGGAAACAAGTCGTCAACTGTGAATCCAATTTTTGTTTCTATTTATCTTCAATAGGTGTTGTTGAATGTACTTGATATTTTTTCGTTATCTGACGAGGATTTATTTTTCCAACACGTGGTGGTTATGAAAGCAACTATCTTTTGTTAATCCCTCAAATAATCTTTCGATCAAATATTTTGAAGGTAGATAGCGCCAGGATTATTAATCCATTTTAGCTAACCACTGATTATCACCAGTCTATAAACATATCTTGTTTATATCCTCACAGATTGAAAACTGGATTTTTCCTAGTACCATAGACAACACCACCTATATATGAAGGCCTTAGTGCTGGCGGCCATTTTGGCCTCTCGCATCACGGCCGCCTATGTGTAGACAGATATCATAGCGTACAGGTAAGTACATACAGATATAGAAGAGTGAATGCTGGGCCTCACGCTGTGACGTAGCGCTAAGGCCTTCTTATATAGGTGGTGTTGACCATAGGTAATCAAAACCAATGTATTGGAAAACAATCTCAACAGACAATGAGTCTATCAGATCTTGGACATGTCTTGGACATGGACAAGTCCAAGATCTGATAGACTCATTGTCTGTTGAGATTGTTTTCCAATACATTGGTTTTGATTACCTATGTTGTACATGTCTTGGACATAGACAAGTCCAAGATCTGATAGACTCATTGTCTGTTGAGATTGTTTTCCAATACATTGGTTTTGATTACCTATGTTGTACATGTCTTGGACATAGACAAGTCCAAGATCTGATAGACTCATTGTCTGTTGAGATTGTTTTCCAATACATTGGTTTTGATTACCTATGTTACTAGGAAAAATCCAGTTTTCAATCCGTGAGGATATAAACAAGATATATAATACACTAAATAAGAATAATACATTTTCAGACAATAAAGTCAAAGCAGTCAAAAAGATTGGAGTGCAGGGGAACTTTTCCTGATAATGCAGCGTAAAGCTGCTCGCTCGCTTCCCATGGTGCACCCTGGGTAACGGAAAATAACTATGCAACCATAGGCCACCATACAATCATTGATCTCCTGGCAGATATATTCATCACAACGTTCAAGTATAAGGAACCAATTTTTCATCAACTTGAAATCATAGTTGGTTGTAGCCTGTCAAATTGCCTAGCCACAATCTTGTTTATAAAATATTGTGCAAGTATCATGCAGGAGAGAATCTTCATACATATAACAGATGTCTTTGACATGGATCAAAAAATATATTTACATTAATAATAAGAAAATTAATTGATTGTTAAATTAATTGGATCATGTGATCTGTGTGGTATGCGTTCCTTTTGACCATCAACCATGTATTAGAAACATAATTGTACTGCATGTTTGAGGAAACTTGAAAAAATATAAAAATGTTATAGCAGTGCTGGTCACTGGAGAATAGCCAAGCTAGTCAACAATGTGAAGCAAGAACCAGTTCAAGTTATATCAATCTAAGCCCGCACTCTCATAGGTTATCATAACGTATGACTAGCTAATGGCTGCATACCCACAACAGAAATTGATAGTTTACAGAAAATAATGGTAAAAATGTACTTTAGAGATCTACTCAAGCCAAAAATTCAAATATGTTCGGTTTGCAGCAGAGGGTAAAATGGATTCGGGGGTACATGTGAAGAGGTATGGGGGGCTCCGCCCCCCAAACCCCCCTAAGTAATAATTGTGTTCCAACCTAACCTATTTTCATAACTGTTAGTCATGAAAACAGGCTAACGAAACTAATTTTTTTAATGAATTGGTAGTAATGTCAAAGTACGAGTAGATCTCTAAAGTGCATTTCAACCAAAATAATGTTTAGGGTACCTACATATAAATCTAGAATACTTTTTGTATGGGTCCCTTTATAACAAGGATACTTGTTGCACTTTTTACTTACTGTTTAGAACCTTGATAATAATTTAATGTACTCAAATTACAGAAACCAAACACATAAATCTTGAAATCTTACCTTCAAAAGCATTACAGTTTTTCTCAGAGAGTCAATATCCATATTTTCCATTTCGAAAATCTTTGTTTTGAATGAACCTCAATATTATTTGTACCAATATTATGTTAAATGTTTTGACAGTTAATATTATAAAATCAAATCTATGGTAACTTGTTAGGTATCCGTGACTGAAGCGTTTTAGCCAGCTATAGTAGAATATAGTTGTTATTTACCATTATCACGTATAACTGAAGGAAAAAAGTTGGAAAACGATAATCAATAAGACTTTTCTTAAATTTTCTCATAATTTTAGTATGTTATCTACCAGGGTTCAAATTTAACAGCTGTTTTTATAAAAATTGTACTACCAAATAAAGCTCGAAAAACGTCAGGTTGTCGACTTATTTTGAGCATCAGTTTTCCATCCTGCTTGTTAGACTTGATTATCAAACTCATCCAGGCTGGGCAAGGCAGACCATATATATTTTTTTTTGAGAATCTAAATGCATTAATATAATATAATGAAGTGGTTGGTAGACTAGCGGTTACAACGCCGGTTTTCATACTATTTCGTGCGGAGATCGTGGGTTCGATCCCAGGTGCCGACCGTCTTCCTCTTTCACGACACAAGCTTTAAGTAGCTTACTGTGAAAGAGTCAAAGAATGTATTTGTGTTCACTTTGAGTGCGCACAAATTCGATAAAAAAAAGTTACTTGCTGATCTATCAATTTCTATAACAAATTATCTTTAGGTTGGTTTAAAAAATTTTTGCTCATATATTCTACCGTGAAACATATTAAGTGAGAGGCACATTGGCTACCCTGAAAGCTCGGCAAATAGTAGAGAACACTACCAACATTTTTTTGGTTCAATTTCTCAAATTATAGATATCAATGGACTTATTATTAGTAGTGGCTTTACCACTACCTGACTGAACCATGTCACAAGAACAAAAAATGGTACATCTGGTAAATGAACGCAATACTTGGAAGGGATTCTTCAATATCCAAAATTGACCATAGACAATTTCAGGACAGGTTTCAGACAAGTATAATAAAAACAAAGGTGTTTAGAACATATTCATGCTAAGAATGTATTTATTTTTTAATCAACATAACTTATAACTTTTTTACATAAATTACTTCTCAAGATTGAAGTGAAACATTAGATTTTTGTTTGCATATTGAAGTGATATTCTGTGGTTTCTTCAAAGACTCTTAGTGGTATTTTGCATTCTTGTGTGCGGCTAAAAAAAAAGAAATATTTTGATTAATAAACTCCTCAATCAATTTCAAATTAGCATGCATTTAACATCAATATTTTTGTTGTATAACATTGGATTTTTTTTTCAACTATTCAACTAGGTATCAACTTTTTTATGTAAAAATTACATTGATTTGTAGAATTTTTAACGGCTAGATAGTCTCTTAATGCTGTTCAAAATTAAAAAAAAAAAATTCCAAATAATTTCGAAAAACCCCGTACCCCCAGAAAAATTTGAATCTGCACCTCCATCTTTTTATGACATGCAACAGTGAAGTTATCCCCAGAGTGATCTCTTACATCTAACCACAAATTTTAGATCAGAATTAAGATTGAATATTATGTTAAAAACAAGATACAAAAAATTAAATATTATGAGATATCTGTTAAAGCAGTGTTTCCCAAACTATATTAAGTGGGCCCTATTTTTTTCATTTCTAAGTCTCCACTAGAAAATCTTTATGCCCTTTTGAAACCAGCTAAAAAGTGGGTTCCAAGATTGGAAATTTTTGTTTGATGGCTCAGAGCCAATTCAACTTTAGGAACCACTGTGTTAGAGTGAAAATAATACTTATAGAATATTTGAAATTATGTAGAATAGATGAAAATATAGACTTACTGTTTCTATCATAATTGATAAGATAGAAGAAAACTATGGCTGCGGCAGTGGTCTGATATAAGGCAGCTGCACCAGCACGTCTGGGTTGCCAGTACTTGTGTTGATATCTCCAGTAGGCTGAAATACCATACATCATTAAAACATTGAAATGAGACAAACAAAATACAGGTTAAATTGTGGTGGGTCCAAATTTATGGGACATAAAGCATATTTTCAATTATTACTATATCCAATGATTTTAATGATAGATGATGGTATATTTATATATGTTGGTATATTTGTATTTTCTCTTGCTTGAAGTAACTTATTAAATACATAAATACAACCCTATAATCCCCCAAAGTACGAGCTCTGCTCAATTTTGGGGGTAAAATATATATTAAAAAAAATGTATGAATTTATTATTGTGAATATGTATTTTTTAATGTTTTTTATTTCCTCAATAAAAATATTTGAATGATTTTTCACCAGTTGGTGGACATATTTTTTATGATGGCTCAAACAAACATGGATTATTTACTATTTATTCTTCAGTTACGCTGTGTGGCTTTCGACAGGTTAACTAAAGTCTTTGAGGAGCAATGTGTTCTTCCCGCATTGAAATTGCCAAAAACAATTATTATACGTTTACGAATGCAAAGAATGTAAAATTCAATTGACTACTGTGTTTGTGCGGTGATCTTGTAATAGAGTATTAAAAGTGTTAAGAGACACATTAATGAATTTGAAAGAACAACATCCATTCATAATATGTATTGATTGGATAACGCTGGTAGTGGAAACATGATTGTTGTCAGTGACGCTATTTCATGAAAATAGATAACCTGTGTACAAATATTAAAAAGTTTCTGAAGCAACCAGCATTCAAACCTGGGTTTTCCTTTTTCAGAATCTGGCACCTGGATAAATAAGCTACTTTAGAATGGGAAATTATTTTAAGTTCTATTAGCATAACCAAGTTTGTACACATAGATTATAGAGACCCACCTCTGCTAATAGCTCCAACAATAGCTTGGGGTGATTTCTGACGTCTTGAAAACCAGCTTCCTAATTCAGCTAGTTTGACTTGACCAAATGGAGTATCAGCTGAAACGTGAAAGTTTACAAAGGTTTTAAAATATAAAAATGCATATTAATATTTTGTACAATTGTGACTAAACCAAAATTTAAATGAACAAACATCTACATAATAAAATGACAGGTTTTACATAAATGAGAATGGTCTAAAAGATGCTTGGTTTTTTTTTATAATGGGGCTAAGGCTCTAGTAAATAAGACGGTTAGTAGAGACAACATAAACTTGAACGGTCAGAATCTGCAGAGCATATCGGACTGTCTCGTATGAGGATAGCATTCTACTGGCACGCTCAACACCAGTGAATCTCCTCATCGAAGAAAGAATGGAAATGATGGGGAAAGATCCAGAGATTAAAAAAAGGATAACAGAGGAGACAAGACGAAAATGGCAAGCCCAAAGAATAAACAAGATAGAGCTCGACAGAAAAGATAAATGGGTTTATAAGCTCATTCCAGACGTCGAACCATGGATGATGCGAGAGTTTGGTGAGTCCGGATACCACTTGACGCAGGTACTCACGGAGCACGGATGCTTTCAAGCATACCTCCATCAAATAGGGAAGGTCCAAAGTGATCAGTGCGTATACTGCAGACGGAGGGATACCGCCAAGCACATCATCTTTAAGTGCGATAGGTGGGAATGTGAAAGACAGGTAGCGTGGCAATCGATGAACAGACAGGTCCAACCAGATGATATATTAAGGTCATGCTGGAAGGAAGAGAGAGTTGGGAAGCCGGAAGCCAACTCGTTAGTAATATAATGACCCAAAAAGAGAGGGATGAAAGGGCCCGAAAAAGAACAGGCTTATAAATGACCAGCACTGTACGCGAAGCAATATCCACGGATAGTACCGCTACAGTGGGGATGAAGAGGAGGGGTTTTTAGTCGGTAGGTCTGTCTGCGTCCGGCACAATGTCCAATGAGGATTTTCCCCTCCTCCTCCAAAAAAAAAAAACTTGAACGGTCTAAGAAGTTAAATGGGAGGTTCTTTGTTTTCTCTTTGAAATATTCTGTACAATTTCGCAATGTGGTTCACAACTCCATGAATATTGCATGGATGTAAGCAAGTAATCAGCATTTATCAATGATTGTCACTGTTTTTCACACACTAGATCAGTTCTAGCTTTTCACCTCATATTAGAGTATAAATCATTGGGGATAAGTATTGGATTAATGAATACTGGTGTATTAAAATTATGTAAGAGATGCAAGTGTCAAAATTTGAGAACATTGAAATAATAAGATAAAACCATCTTACGTTTTCCATAATATCTGGCAGGATCGTAAGGTCCGTGAACGGCCGGGTTGTATTCTTTTGGATAATCGCCGAAGCGCATTTTTATTGAGTTATTGTAGCCGCAGAGTCAATGAAAAGCCAAATCAATTCCTATTCGTACTTGACTTGATGGAACAGAATCGACCACAGAACAATAATACCCTATTGGAATCGACAGATTCTTTTGTCTATGTACTGTGCGAAAAACATAGATAGATATAATTATTTTTATCAATATTTATATGGATCGTTTACACATTGTTAAGAAGCAAGCAAATAAATGTGCGAGTACGGATGCGAAGTAACAAGAAGTAGTAAAAGCAACCACAAAGTATAATAATACTACTTAAAAGCAATACCACCTATATAAGAAGGCCTTAGCGCTGGCGGCCATTTTTTCCTCTCGCGTCACCAGGCCGCCGGCGTGTAGACAGATATCATAGCGTACAGGTGAGTACATAAAGATATAGGCAAGCGAAGGCTGGGCCTCACGATGTGACGCAGCACTAAGGCCTGAAAACCAACAAGTACCCGCAATATTAGGAAGCGTCTTATATAGACCAATAAAGGATGACGTCATCTGACTTTAGGCGAGCGGCACAATGGCGGCACACACACACCACACATACACAAACCATAGAGATGGGTAACAAATCACTTTGCATAGCGACCCGAAATGCCCGAATCAATAGTCATCGAAATCAGTTATCCGGTTCAGTTTGGTCAGTTTTGAGATACTTTCCACCAATACAACACCACAATAATACTTGTATTATTTTTCTTGTAAAATACAGAAATTTTAGATTGTTCCTATTGATTAAGTTTTTGAATTAATTGCGTGGAATTTATTAAAATAAAATAGTCTAACTTCATGTTCCTGTAAGGGAGTGGATCGGCATCCGAACTATAAAGGAGCTGTTCCGGGCAGCGCTGGACAGGGGAAAGTTCTCTAAAGTCATCTCCAACGTGAACTCCACTCAGGAGCAAAGGGAGGCAACAGCTAGGAGCTCTCCATTGCGCTCGATCTTGCGCAATGCTTGTCCAACCCCTTCAGCTCTGCTTCGAAGGAGCGGACACAGTATGAGAGGGTCTTCCTCGTCTTCGGGACCCTGATGGGAGGAAGATCAGCGCTCTCCTCGGCTAACAACTGTCATACGGCCCGGAGGTCACCAGAGGTGGTATTACTGGTAATGGTTCCTCCCAAGTATTTAAATTTATCCACCCGGGAGACCGTCGATGGTTATCGGTAGCTGTTTATAAGTATTATTTTTTCGCTATAAGCATTATCGGAATTAAAATAGGCCAATTTTGCTAGAGAGCAGTTCGTCGTCTGACAAGATGTCAGTCTTTATAAACAATTATGACTATGTTATTTTGACTACGGACCACACGTAGCATTTTACCATTCTCTGTCGCAGTTTTAAATTCAGTTTGTCATTGTTGAAAAGAGTTCTCATAAAAGTAAATAACATTTAGACACAAAAATCAATTTTCAGATGACAAAAAAAATATGGGCTTGATAAATAAAATTATAAAAAACAATTATTATGACCGAGAATAAGAATCATTGATAATATTATAATGGAATAAAATATTTTAATGTGTAGGTACTTAATTCTAAGATTTTAATACGAACAATACAAAATTTCTGTATTTTACAAGAAAAATAATATATTTAATGTTGTTTTATTCCTGGAAAGTATCACAAAACTGACTAAAGTGAACCAGACAACTGATTCCGATCACTATTGACTCGGGCAGTTCGGGTCGCTATGCAAAATGATTTGTTACCCATCACTATGGTTTATGCATGTGTGGTGTGTGTGTGTGTCGCCATGGCCGCCATTGTGCCTCCAGCCTAAAGTCAGATGACGTCATCCTTTAATGGTCTATAATAATATTATGGTTTTATTTTATAAAAATCGGATTGGAAAAAAAAACATTAAAAATAATCCATAGAGTCCACTATCTACTACTACTGGCATTACTTGGCATATTTTGAAAACAAAATAGATATAGCATATGTTTTCTATGGTCAAAAGTCATCCGTAAGGTACCTATTATATATTCTCTTTGATCAGCAAAATAGAGCCGTCATCGTCAACACAGCCATTGTCAATCGGATCGTAATCATTTTGTTATTCTAGTGAAATAAAACTGCTATTTTTGAAAAATGGTTCTCGAGAGTACTATGATATGTGTCGACAATAGTGATTATATGAGAAATGGGGATTTCTTACCGACTCGCCTGCAAGCTCAACAGGATGCTGTTAATCTTGTTTGCCACTCAAAAACTCGGTCAAACCCGGAGAATAATGTTGGCTTGTTGACTTTAGCCAACGTTGAAGTGTTAGCTACGCTTACTAGCGATGTTGGGCGCATATTATCCAAACTGCATCGCGTTCAGCCTAATGGAAATATTAATCTGATCACAGGTATTCGTATAGCTCATTTGGCCCTTAAGCATCGTCAAGGAAAAAATCACAAAATGAGAATTATTGTTTTTGTCGGCTCACCAGTTGATAGTGATGAAAAAGATTTAGTAAAATTGGCCAAACGCTTGAAGAAAGAAAAAGTTAATGTGGACATAGTTTCATTTGGAGAAGACGGTGATAATAGTTCATCTTTGACAGTTTTTGTAAACACTTTGAATGGTAAAGAAGGGACATCTGGAGGCAGCCATCTAGTGTCTGTGCCAGCAGGGGGATGCGTTGTACTATCTGAAGCTTTGTTATCCAGCCCGGTCGTGGGTGGAGAAGGAGCAGCTTCTGGCAGTGGCATGTCACAATTTGAATTTGGCGTTGATCCTAATGAAGATCCAGAGCTAGCATTGGCCTTACGTGTTTCAATGGAAGAGCAGAGGCAGCGCCAAGAAGAGGAGAGTAGAAGGCAGCAGCAGAGCGGGGAAGGGGCTGCAGGAGCTCCTAGTGGGGAACAAACAGGTGAAGGTGGTGTTGGTCAGGCTCTTGCTCGTTCGTTGCAGAGAGAGCCCATGGAACTTTCAGAGGAAGAGCAAATTGCTTTAGCTATGCAAATGAGCATGCAACAAGAGACACCTACTCCAACTCCAACGGAGGAATCTATGGATGTTTCCGAAGAATATGCACAAGTTATCAATGATCCTGCTTTCCTCCAGAGTATATTGGAAAATTTGCCAGGAGTTGACCCTCAAAGTGAATCCATTCGCCTTGCTGTCACTAATTTGAAAAGTAAAGATCCTCCTAAAGAGGAGAAGGATGCAAAAGACAAAGACAAGGAACCAACTGCCTAGGTGTGAGAAGTTCTCCAATTTCATACAGCTAAATCCCTGCTTATGAATCCTTTATCTCTGCTGGCAACAACTTTTCTTACATATGTGAATTATTCATGCTAATAAAATGTAATGTGTATGTAATACTTTTTTATTTATTTCTTTGTATGTTTTTATTTTTTTTAAATGTATGTTCACTGTCATCACTAGCCTAGTGGACTTCTGATTAAAAAGTTCCAGGTTCAACTCCAGGGCGGGTTAGGATGTTTTATGTGTTTTTTGCTTCAGACAACACTTCGGAGCCCGCGCTCGAAAAATCCCACGAGGACCCGCGCCAACGGGGAAACCTTCGGACTTTTTTAATGACTTATTTTTCATACAAATGAAATGTTTGGAGTTACAAAAAAAATGCCAGTAGTTATGAAGTTTGAAATCCTCTTTTCCGAATAGTATTAAATTATTTTCTCAAAATCTATATAATAATTTAGAAATGTTTTTTTATTTGCCTTTTGTCGTTGCTTTACGGTATGTCGGAGCATCACGCCTAAACGGCTGAACCGATTTCACTAATTCTTTTTTTGTCGTGTTGGCTTTTATCAGTAGAAGGTTCTTATGAAAGAAAAAATTAAGAAAGTTGCGTGGTAAATCTACATAATAATTCAGAAATGTTTTTTTATTTGCTTTTTACCTAATGTCATCGCATCACGCCTAAACGGCTGAACCGATTTCACTAATTCTTTTTTTGTCGTGTTGGCTTTTATCAGTACAAGGTTCTTATAAAAGAAAAAATTAAGAAAGTTGCGTGGTAAATCTACATAATAATTCAGAAATGTTTTTTATTAGCTTTTTACCTAATGTCATCGCATCACGCCTAAACGGCTGAACCGATTTCACTAATTCTTTTTTTGTCGTGTTGGCTTTTATCAGTAGAAGGTTCTTATGAAAGAAAAAATTAAGAAAGTTGCGTGGTAAATTGGGAAATTAAATAAAACTCGCATTAGCCCCTCCTCTATCTAATTAATAATTCAAAAATGTTTTTTATTTGCTTTTTACCGTATGTCATAGCATGACGCTCAAAATACAAATGCTACGTCAGATATGAATCTGCACAGAGCCGTGCAAAATGCCGGAGAAGGTTCTTTAATACAATTTGCTGCATTAACTTTAATATATTTAGAGCTATTTAAAAAACCCTATTTTTTAGGATCTTCATACAAAATTTTAATAAACATTAAAAGTGTCATTCTTCTTTTTCTGTGCTTATGTCAGTTATAGAGGTCTACAAAGCAATGGGAAGCTAGACTAGAACCTGTTTAATTACCTACCGATCAAGCTTGACAATCGGAATAAAAAACGTAAAGCAAGACGGGTATAAGCTAGTTTAAAAATAATTGATTAAAATGGGATTATATCATGATCCATTCTTTTGACAAACCTTCAAACACCTTCACAGCCCGCACCTATAGAAAATACCCAACTTTTATTGCCCTGTATCCAAGGGCCGGTGTCCAGGTAGAGAGATCTTCTGTGTTGCTTCGGGGGTGCATTTATTTTATTATTAGGATCGTGGGCGCCTGTCCCAAGCCTATTTTTGTTATTGCCGTCTAGAAATAATTCCCTTCGAAAATATCAAAACACGACAAGAACTGTCCGCGTCAAAATCTTTTTTATAACTGTTAAGGACTGTTGAAACTTTACACACCCTTAGCACCCGCTGCCTTGGAGAATCCCCGATGGCTAACGAAATAACACTAAAAACTCATTTAATTGGACACATACACCAACTATTTCAAATTAAAATGGTATAATCAACAAATGTGAAGGATATTGTAAAAGCCCAGGGTCCTACATTTAGAGAATTTAAAAATAAAAAGAAGAGACGGGAAAAATAACCTCGGGCAACAAGTTCTGCCAGTTATACTGGCACCTTTGTATAGAGAAGTGTTTATTTATTTTTGGTACACTGGTATTATAAAACTGATCAAATCATCAATTCAAACAAAATAGAAGCTAAAAATTTATAGAGAAGTAAGATGGTTTTCATATTCAGTGTATTATATCTAACTCCTTTATGATTCCACTTGTGGGTAGAGGTGGGCATTATAACGAAAGCTGATAAAAATATTCGATAAAAAAAAATAACCTCTAACGTTATTCATATTAAACCTTTTTCGTTATTCATAAGCTGTGAAAATAAGTCAACAAAAATAATATCTAAAAAAAAATTGTTTACACCTTCAAAATAATCGTCTAAAATATCACAATATTATTTCCCGCCTTTAAGTAACGTGACTGTTTAAAATATTCCACTATTATTTTGCACCTCTAGATATCGCCTGTTAAAAATAATCCACTATTATTTTCCGCCTTTACGTTATTGGCCATTTAAACTATTATTTTGCGCCTTTGCGTTATTCCTCTAACGTAACTGTTTAATAATAGGTGTAGGTATATCATCTTTTGATTAGCGATAAACACGTAGACCTGCAAATTGAACTGGAAAGGTGGAGGAAAATATTAGAAGACAACGGACTGAGACTAAGCAGGAAGAAAACGGAATACCTTTATTTACCGTTTGAGCCAGAAAGTTTGACCGTGCCTAGGATGCCCACAATGATAATGGATGGGGTAACGCTGCCAAATAGTGACTCCTTTAAGTATCTAGGATCACTCATCCAAAATGACGGAAGCTCTGCGGCAGACGTAACACACAGAATAAATGTAGGATGGATGCAGTTTAGATCAGTATCAGGAGTTCTATGTGATCCAAAAATGCCAATCAAATTGAAAGGGAAAGTCTATCAGACAATTGTCAGACCGGCACTCCTGTATGGCTCCGAATGTTGGACAATGTACAAGACCTATAATAGACAATTAGAGACAGCAGAAATGCGTATGCTGAGATGGTCCACTGGTGTGTCCCTAAGAGATAGGATCAAAAGTGCTCACATTCGTGGAAGCCTAGGAGTGACAGACATCAATAGTAAACTAGAGGAAAGGCAGTTGAGATGGTATGGACACATAGAACGACGACCACAGGAGCATATTGTACAACAGGCAATAAACCTGAATGTTCCACGTTCTGTGGCTAGAGGGAGGCCAAAGAATTCCTGGGTGATGCAAAGGCGCGAGCAGATGCAAAGATGTGGGGTGGGGGAAGTAGTGCAGCAGAGGAGAGTCTACAGCCTGAGGACGAGGAGAGCTGACCCTAGCAGTCTTCATAGACGTTAAGCTGGGAGCAAGCCAGGGAGAGAGAGAGAGAGTATATCATCACCACTCTGTCCTGCCTTTGCCACTGCACGTGTACAAAAGAAAGTGAGTGGGTAGGTAGGTAGCTACCTATGTGTGTGTTCCTTGATTTACCTAGGTAGTATTGCCTCGGCCTAACAGTTTTGTAATGTAACCCTCCTAAGTCCATTTTTTACACAAGGTTAAAACGGTTTATTTTCAATATAAAGTATAATTTTGATGATTGAACCAACATATTATAAAAATATTTATTTTATTAATCGTATTGAATTCTTCATTCTTAGTTGTGCGCTACTGAACCAGGATTTATGAACTTTGTCCATACAACAATAATATTAAAAAGTAATAAAAAATCAAAAAGGAAAAATTGTACGGTAGAAAATTTTATGTAAATATTGTTCATATTACATAATATAAATTATTGTTATTATTCTTTAATACTTTTTGTGCTGTGCAGATCGCGTGATTGTTTATCTTCAGGGGGTAAGTTGTTATTTTTTTATAACTAGGTATACCTACCTATTGTATATACGCTACGAAATAAATAAGCCTTTTAGCTTTTAAAAATAAGGTTTTTTGAAATTAACAAAACAGCTATAACGTTTTTGAATTTAAGCTGTTATTCCCACCTCTACTTGTGGGCATAGGGAGGCAACAAGAGCTCTACAATGCTCCAAATCCTGTGCAGCCAATGATCTCCTCACACAATGTGCAAATCTTTCAGCTCCTTCAAAGGAAACGAACTTTCTATGAGAGGTCTCTCTCATGTACGGGACCCTGATGGGGGGAATAACAGCGCTTTTCTTGACAATCTGTCATTCCGCATCCTTAATACATGTAAATCTTCATTTAAAATAGACACATTTAAATATTGTGTTAAGTAAAAGATCAGATAAGATTCGTGGTAGAATTCTATTTAAATAATCTTTATGTTAAAATTGACAATATCGAAAGGAAACTTGCTAAGTTTATTTCAGAATCCTGCTCTAATATTCAGCTTGGTGGGTTAGGGGAAATTACCAATGAAACCAAAAAATTCTTAAAGCAAGTTATATTATGTGGGTATTGATGTTATTTCCTAAATCTGGCGAAGTGTTGGGTGTTGATTTTTTTGCAAAGGGCGATGTCTGCGATGATGGTTGATGGTTGTTGAGATTTATGGGGCTTTTATTTCGTTCACGCTTCATGGCTCTTTTAGTTGCCTGCAAAATAAAATTATCAATACGTTATAGTAACATAAAACACAGTATAGTTACATTTTTTAATTATAATTTGAATATTTTTACCTTATCCTCCAAATCATCAAAGTGATCAGCGAACATGATTTTTAAAACTGGATACAAATAAGGCAATATTTTCAAATCATCAAGTGTCACCTGTAAATAAATTGACATTCAAATTATAATAATTATTTTTGATTTTTTCTTTCATTGACTGGCATTACAGTATTCACCTACCGGTTGAAACACAGGGCATTAAAATTTAAAAAAAAATCACTAATAGGTTTGAAAATAGAAGCTTTTCATGGAATTTATAAGATTTTGACTCTCTTGTTTAAATTTTTTATAATTCTTGAGAAAATGTAAGCAGATAGAAAAAAACATCACTCTTAAATATCTTCATCATTTTTTTACTTCTCAATCTGACTAAATGGTGGCCTATTTTCCATATTTGGTCTTCGCAACATGCGTGGATGGCTGGATGGATTTCGCTAATTCTTTCTGAAACTGTCAATTGTTTGATGGTGCGATTGACAGAATGCAGATGCAAAATATATGGTAACGCATCAGCCAGAATTACATTAATTGAATAAATAGGTAATTAATTTATCATCAGGCTGATTTAATGTGATCACTTCATGACTGTTTTTAACATGTTTCTGAGAACCTTTTAAGGATCCAAAATTTTATTAGTCACCACTGACACTAGATGGCGCCAGGATATTAGCATATCCATTGTACTTTTCAACCAAAGAGTTCCATAAATAGAGGGGCTAATAGGAAGAAAATTCACTTTAAATTTGTGTCCACTTAGGTGAGAGGGGCGGGAGGTGTGCGGGTGATGTTCCAATTGTGTTTAAATATTGCGCCGAAAACATTCATAACGATGAGAAAATTTTAATTTTCGATATAAATGACTTATACTGCGAATGTAATGGAATTCAACCTTTTTACTTAGTGCATTGTTTATATTTCAGTAGATATTTGTTTACTATAGTAACAAACTGTTTACTAAGCAACAATGTTATTATTATGTTGCTATGGTGTCGATACATTGATATACAACATGGATAACTGCATTTTTGACAAAACGATTTACCTAATGATGGTATAAAAATTCTGTATTCAAATCAAAGAGTTCCATAAATAGAGCGGCTTACTTGCCTTGTATTTTATCTGTCCTCAAATTGAGGCAGTTAACCGCTGCGATTTTTTATGAATTCAGTCTGTCACAGACGTTGCTAGGTGCCGCATCGTGTTGCTTACATAATAATTGCTCAAAATGCCCTCATGTGTAATGAGATACTGCACCAATTATGCAATAAAAGTTAATAAAGGTGACAATATTATATCTTTTCATCGGTAAGTACAATTTATTACATGTTTTTTTTTTCATTTCATTATGAATAATATATTATTTTAAATTTGTCTACATACGTCAATATTATTTGACACATCGATATCTTAATATGTAAATTGGGTAACTCCGAAATAGTCACTTTTCGGGATGGAATGAATTAAATACCTATATTTTTAATTAAACTGAATATGTGCACACTCAAAGAGAACACAAATATACTCTTTGACTCTTTCACAGTAAGCTTAAGTTTTAAGATATGGAATAACTTCTTTTTTTTTCGAAATTACCGGCAATCGTATCCCACAAGAAATGTTTTTTGCCTGAGTTTAAAATCCAGAGAAAATCATAAAACAATAGTACTGATCAAATAATAATAATGAAGAAGAAAGAATAAAGTCAAATAAGGATAAAATTATTTTCAACAAAAGATAATAATAATTGTCTATTTATTTCAAGAGAATTGAGACTTATTAATTAAATGAAGAATATTAACCAACATGGAACAACTTTTCAAAGAATATTTACTGATATTTTTGTTCACTCACTCCTTTTTTCCATATTTTTCCTCCATATTTTTTTTAACATTTTAGGTTTTTTGTACTCAGTGCTCCACAGTTTTCTTTTTTTTTACCAAACTTAAGTATTTCTTTCTCTCCATTTTATGGTTTAAATAAGTAGCCTGTGAAGTTTATTCTACCAAAATGCTCCCGCTATCTCTTATCATATTATAATATCAAAAAAATCATTACTCTCTCCCAGTAGTAATACCAATATACGTTGATTCGATTTGTCTTAATCATTATCATGAGTATACAATTCTCATTCTTACTCAATTCTGCATAGAGAATAGTATTTTGAACGTTGCTAATACTATCATGGACAAACCCATCTTTCTTTATAATTTATTAAGGCATTTTTTCATTTTATATATTCTGAAAGACGTGGAAGACCCTCTAATACCGTGTTCCGTTCCTTCGAGGCAGAGCTGAGGGAAATGGACTTGGTGTGGAAGGAAGTCATAAGCATTGTGCAAGATCGAGCGCAATGGAGAGCTCTTGTTGCCTCCCTATGCTCCTAAGTGGAGTTCAAATGGAGTTTTGATTGATTTGATTCAGTAATGTTAAAAGATGTACTGAAATGTAAGTGTACAACGTGATATTATCATTTGGTTTTCTTTCATAGGTTCCCGAGAATAGGGAATGAAAAAAGAGAAGAGTGGATCAAACTGGTTCAAAAAGATCGCAGTGAAGAAACTTGGCTACCATCTAAATTTTCAACAATTCGTTCAGTACATTTTAAGAAAGATAATAATATAATTGGTACATCACCCGCACACCTCTCACCAAAGAATACCGAATTTTTATACCATCATTAGGTAAATCGTTTTGTCAAAAATGCAGTTATCCATGTTGCATATCAATGTATCGACACTATAGCAACATAATAATAACATTGTTGCTTAGTAAACAGTTTGTTACTATAGTAAACAAACATCTACTGAAATATAAACAATGCACTAAGTAAAAAGGTTGAATTCCATTACATTCGCAGTATAAGTCATTTATATCGAAAATTAAAATTTTCTAAGTCATCGTTATGAATGTTTTTGGCGCATTATTTAAACGATTCACGACGAGTTCATCGAAAATCATTAAACACAATTGGAACATCACCCGCACACCTCCCGTCCCTCCCACCAAACTGGACACAAATTTAAAGTGAATTTTCTTCCTATAAGCCACTCTATTTATGGAACTCTTTGATTCAAATACACA
The DNA here is from genome assembly GCA_963576905.1 of Mystacides longicornis. Taxonomy (NCBI): domain Eukaryota; kingdom Metazoa; phylum Arthropoda; class Insecta; order Trichoptera; family Leptoceridae; genus Mystacides; species Mystacides longicornis. The sequence goes on along the minus strand of OY756425.1, from coordinate 12,392,011 downwards.
TTCTTGGTGATTTCGGCAAATCCAACATAATAATAAAATGTCTTAATAACACCTTAAGAAAAATAGGGAAAAGTTTGTTAGTATTACAACGTTTAAAATGCGCAACTCTATTCTCTATGCAGACCGAGATTGATTGATTGAGATTGAGAATTGTCTTGGATAAATTCAAGATGAAACTGTATACTCATGACATTGATTAAGAAAATCGTTTGATTGAATATCATTACAAGCACAGAATAAGGAAGTTTTTTTTATTTTAATGTTGTAAGAGATTGCAAGAACATTACGGTCAACAGAATACTCAGATTCTGGTAAAAACTGAGAGATATCAATCTTGTAAAATTAAAAGAAGGAAAATATGTAGCACATAAATTTTCATGGGCCTCAAATTTAAACCAGAAAAAAGAGAAATATGAAATACTTGGGCAGAAAATTATACTTAAAACAGAAATAAAGCAAACCTTGGATCACAAATTAAAATGATAAAAAAACAAAAGGGCATGAGGGTACATGAACAACGATTTCATTAAATTATGACTTGAAGAGTTTTTCCATATCTAATAAGTTTGAAGGAAGATGTATATGAAGGAAAGAATTTTTTTTTTCTGTTACTTTCACTTGTGATTGCTAACCTAAGGGTTACGAGACCTGGGCCCCGTTCCAGGTTCCACTTTGCGGGTTTTTTTTTCAAATTATAGAATCGGTATGTATCAAAATTATGTCGTTTTTTTTTCATCCAAAAAAGTTAATTTTTTGGAGTTAGGGGGCGTTCAAGTATTACGTAACGCAATTTGGGGGGGAGGGGGGGTCTTGCGAAACGTTACTGTGTGTTACAAGGGGGGGAGGGGGGGTTCGAACAATGCGTCACGTAACGTTTTTTTTTCTTAAATAAAAAAAAATTGTGAAATAAAGTTGGACACCCTTTTCGTTTATGTTTTACGGGAAGTCCCTCGATTGTAATGTACATCATTTTTTGTTCTCCGAAGTTAGCAACCCTTTTGGACAATGTTTTACGGGAAGTCCCTTGATTTTTCGTTTATGTAATGCGGGGAGTCTCTCAATTCTACTGTATGTAATTTTATTGCTCTGCGCAACCTTTTTCGATTACGTCTTACGGGGAGTCCCTCGACTGCATTGTATGTCGAAATTTTCATTTCGCTCTCCTAAGTTAGCAAACCTTTTCTTTTATTTTTTACGGGGAATCTCTCAACTGTATTATACTTACGTCATTTTTATTTTATTTTCGTTGTTAGTATTCGTTAGTGCTTTAAACATGCAGTACGCATAAACACAAATTGCTTGTAGTGAGTTTGTAGATAGGTACTATAATGTCCACAAAAGCGGAGGATTTACATAATCAACTGTTCTTGGCCTATAAAGGCTCTCATGCTGACTTTCCAACGCATCTATGTCAAAAAAATACCAATGAAATTTGAAAAACATCAAAAGAAAAAATAAAGAAAAATTTATGGAACATAATAAATAGTATTATACGAGAGTTCAGTAAAAAATAGTCACTTCCAGAGTGTTACGTAACATTTAGGAGGGGGGAGGGGGGGTACAGAAAAACGTTACGGCGCGTTACATGGGGGGGAGGGGGGGTAAAAAATCTTCAAAAATTGCGTTACGTAATACTTGAACGCCCTCTTACCCAATTTGCATATTGAGGTATTGATGTGTCAAATAATATTGAAATATATAGTAGAAAATATTATTAATTATTAAATGAAAAAAACATACAATAAATTGTTTTTAAGGATTAAAAGATACAATATTGTCACTTTTATTATCTTATTGCATAATTGGTGCAGTATCTCATTACACATGAGGGCAATTATTATGTAAGCAACACGATGCGTCACCTAGCAACGTCTGTGACAGACTGAATTCATAAAAAATACGCAGCGGTTAACTGCCTCATATTGAGAACATAAAATACAAGGCAAGTAAGCCGCTCTATTTATGGAACTCTTTGTTTTCAACTTATCAATTTTTCTAATCTATTGCTGTTAATTTTCTTTTATTTCAAAAGAAAAGGAATATAATTACCTCCATATTATCAAATGCAATACCAACATCTTTTTTCTCTGCATTTTCTATGTCAAGGGGCAGAATAGGTACCCTCGCGTATCTTTGACTGAAATGAGTCAACAAGGTAAACTTGGCATTCATTTTCCTCCCAATATTAACAGCTTGGCTAACTGTAGAATGCATTTTATATTTTGCCTCCGCGATCAATGCATCTTCCATAGTCGCTTCATGAATTAGTAAATCACTATTCATGCCTGTAATAACAAACAACAAAATGAATAACCTTCTAGAATGGAACATAAAGGCAGCAGGCGGGTGTGGACGTGTTGTTTGTTAAAACGATTCCGACCATCCCCAATTGTTACACAACAATATATCGCTAAATAAATAACTATAACTTCTATTCTAACATCTGTGAAACACATGTTTTTGGTGTAGCGCAAGTGCAGTGATTGTTTTATGTGATATTCGACGGACATGAGCGACCAGTGACTACCCGCAGGGGTGCTCAACAAAAGAAACATTGCTGATTCAGGGACCAAAGATATTCGAATATGTCTCCCGGTCGCTGCAATAATTTGATAAGAGATTTTTCATTGTTTTCGAGATCGTCATCATCTTTACCATAGTGGAAAGGATATGAATATGTGTTAAAGATTCTGAATAGTGAGTCAAGAATCAGGCTGACTATTTATGGTATTGTACAATAAATACAACTCACCTATATTCACGAGTTCATCACAAGGTAATGTATCACCAGAATAGGTAATTTTCTTAGTGTTGTTTGTTACAATGGAAATTCCAAAAGAGTTGGGGCAATGATTAACTAAGCATGTTTCTATTTTTTGTGCTCCAATGTAACTCAAGACATCATCTGTGATATTTGCAAACTCATTGTGTTTTACACACTAAAACATATTATCATAAATTATAGATCTATATTTATAAAATCTTTTGAATTAATAAAATAAAAATATAAACTGTGGACTTACCAGTGATGAGTTTGGAATTAATTCAAATTCTTGCAAAATATTCTCAAAGCGTTTATGGTACACAGTCAGCCAAGTCATGATTTGTTTGGGGGCCAACAGGTACAAGGGATTATCAACTTGGATATTGTGAGAATTTAAAATGTCTCTTCTGTTTTGTAAAATCCCAATCAATCCTGTTCATTAAAAAATAATCAATCAACGAATAAACATGACACACTCAAGCTGGAGAGAGGAGCGTAGATATAGGGTGTAATTATTATAGATATGCTGCAGAGCCACAGGGTGAAAACACAAAGAACGCTGATTCTGATTGGCGCAAAGAGTGTCTATGGTTTCTATGCATTTGAATGGGCATACTGGCAAGCGGATTCCTGTTTTTTCTGTGCCCATTCAAATACATAGAAAGATTCTTTGCACCGCGGTTGGAATCAACGTTCTTTGTGTTTTCACTCATTAGCAGGATGGAGACTAACACTCACAGATAGTCATAAACATTTGACAGAAGCGGAAACAATTAAAATTTTACCTAAATGGTGGTCTGCGTGTAGATGGGAAAGATAAATGCCTTTCAAATTTTTCATAATTTCCACAGTATCTTTCTCTCCATAATACCTCATAATTTGGCCAAATGAGCCCTCGCTGCAATCTAAAATTATGTTGCTATTTTCACTGAAATTTCATCCACAAGAATTAAAAAATTATTGAAATTAATTTAAATGTTTTAAATAATATAAAAAATCAATTTGTATGTTTCGTATCAATCTACCAGTGTGATAATAGACAATAGTATTCAGTGTGATGGCTCCTATATATATGAAATGGAATATGCATTTCTCAAAGTTTGTATGTTTCGTATCAATCTATCAGTGTGATAATAGACAATAGTATTCAGTGTGATGGCTCATATATATATGAAATGGAATATTATTATGCACTTCTCAAAGTTTGCAGGAGAAGGAAATGAAAGTTCAATGTTGTTTTATTTCAGCACTAAATGGCTTAAAATTATGAAACATATTTCCAATTCTGAGTTTATTGACAATGTTTTTGACTGTGCCACAAATTGATAATCCCATTTCACTCAGTTTTCAAGAAAATACACATTTGATAGTTTACATCGAGATTATTTATGATATGAAGTTACAATAGTTTTGGGATATCTATCATAAAGAGTGGCGAATCCCACCACTTTTTATTTTATTTATTGGGTACTTTTTGCAGATTCGAACTTATTGTAGATTTTTTATAGTTTAATCTGAAGATATATTTACTGTAAAAAAATATTTTTATAATAAAACGAATTTTTTTTTTGTCAAAGTATCAAGAATATTACTTACGTTAATCGAGCTAAAATACAGCTGGTGTTCCTAGTTTTGTTGGGAATACATGATCCGGTCCCAAAGAATACAACTTTTGGATATTCCGATTGGCGGCTTGTAAAAATTTGAGATTTCATGTCATAAAAGTTTTCTATGCACTCTTTGAAACCAGGATATAACATTGTTTCACCAATATATTCCAGAATATTATGGCGCACTTCAGTAGATCTGTAAAAAATAGGATAAAGTACAAAAATGACCTATTTAAATTGTTAGGCTAGTAAAAGAACTAATAATTATTTAATAGAAATGCAAAACTAATGATTGGTTATAACAGTTAAGTTGTTTGTCTAGAGCATCGATACTCAACCTGCAGCCCGCCGAGCTTTTCTGTGCGGCCCGGCACACTTTTTATCCGAAATATGATTTAAAAAAATCGCAATTCCATTCCATGAAACCTGAAGATGATTGTCATTACGAACCACCTTTCCAATTAAAATATAGGGTTTTTACACTCATTTATCCAGTAGTGAGCGTATGGCTCTAGATGACCGTAAAATAAGCTAATGTTGACCGAATGTGGTAACTTTTTGGATAAAATATGCACATATAGGTACCTATTTTTTTTTTCATTTTATAAATTTGGCAAAGTAAATAGAAAAAATACGAGCCATTTTGATATCTTTCACTTCAACTAAATGGCCGCGTTCGTTCGGATGTTTCTATTGAAAAACCCTTTTGGATACGCAAAAAAGTCGATCTCGGGCAAATCTCACTTGCTTAAAACTAATACTACAATCACCAGATCAACTAGGTTATAGAAATATTTTATTCCTCCTTAAGGGACCGTTCAAGTATTACGTAACGCATTTTTTTACATTATTGACCCCCCCCCGAGATGCATCGTAACACTCTTTGTTACCCCTCTTCCTATTCTCTAAACGTTGCCTAACGCACATATTACAACTAAGTGTGCCTCAAATCACAATTATTACTGGAAAGTCACTAAATACCTTTATTGCGGCGCCGGTAATACAATAGTAACGTTTTACAAGAATAACCCCCCCCCCATATTGCGTTACGTAATACTTAAATGCTCCCTAATCTAATTTATATTTTTATGAAACACAAGAATGAATGATTTTGGAGAGGGGGGGGGGGGGCCTCCGTAACTTTTAAAATATATGTATGTAGCCCGACCCAAAAAAAGGTTGAGTACCATTGGTCTAGAGGATCTCACCAAGCCATTTGGCAAGGCTACGCTATGACTTCATCGAGTGATGGTCTTGGTGGATAATGTTGACTGCCTGGCCTCACATGACAAAGAGGTGCTGTGTTGCTCGCATGTCATATTCAGTTCAGAATGTGGATTAGGCTGCCAAAAAAAGAAGAAGACTGTTATGGAAAAGTTAATACCTGTCAAGTTTTCGTTTGGGCCTTAAGTTGAAACTTGTGAATGTGTTGGATAAAATAATATTTGACAAATCTTCATTAGTATCAGTGGGCAAGTTATCCGCTAATTGCAGCTGATTTTTAATATGTTGTGAAAGATCCTTAAATCAAAATAATAATTAATCATTGATCTACTAAATAAAAATAGTTATATAATATCAGAATGTCTGCTTCTGAAATGTCTCTATGAAAAGGAAGACGTTTTAGGAACCCTTGCATTTAGTATGTAACGGTTTGCATTTGATAAAAGATTTTTTCTGAGATATTTTTATTTTGATACCTTTTTTAAGTCTAGAAAATACAAATAGTTTGTTATTTGCTATTCTGCTTGTCGTAAAAATTTGAAATGAGATGGAAAGAGACAAGAACAATCATTTTTTTATGACAATCACAGATCAGTATTTTTGTTGTTTTGGTCATACAAAAATACGATCATGGTTTAAGTGGTTTAAAACCATGTTCACATTATTGTCTTTCAAATAAAACTGATTGAAGGTACATCGGTTGGATGGTGTCAAAGTTAGACATAGGTAGAAACATTTTTTGAGTATTATATAAATGGATAGTGGTCTTAAACCATCTTTGCCTTATTACATTTCTAATGAAATCATTTTGGAGCATATCGGTCGGACTGTTTCCAAGTTAATAAATGACATGGAAACATTTTTTGTCTTTTGTGGATATTGATTATGTAAAATTTTGTCATATTTATTCCTAATATCTAGTATGTAGTATATGTATATGGTTTAACACAGCAGTATTAATATATTTCGAGGACTGGATCAAACTAACCCCATTGTTGAGTTTGTTTATTGTTGAAAGCAAATCTTCCTGCAAATATTCATCAATATTTTTTGTATGAGTGATTTGTGTTTTTAACACAGGAAATATTTTGTCATCTAAGAGATTGAGCTTGCTTTGCATTCTTGAGATTGCTATTGAACCAGGACATGTATTGCTTTCATTTATGATTAAATGCTTAGTTTCTTCCGGAAAAGACTTCATAAATTGTTGATATCTGTAAGAGAGCAGTACATATCATTGATCAATTTCAAATAAAGGCAATATTTAGATATAACAGATCGGTGGTATGAAGTTCGATTCATCTACCCGACAATCGAATGTCAAAAACGATGGTTGATTTCTTTGATAAATATTCCACTTATCTATGAGTTGGGCTTATCGAGAGAAAATTTGTTTTACTTTGTAAGTAATATAGAACAGTTTGTTAAACTTACTTTTCATGATTTATAATTTGATTTGGTGTGAAATGCACAATCACAGATGGACAATCTTCCGGCTTAAGATTTTCATGTTGCTGATGCATAGAAAATTGTTTAGACGATAATAAGCTATTCAAGAAATCCATATGGGGAACTTCGATAACTGAAATAAATTTTTATATATAAACATCTGCAGTCCAATATTCGTCAACTATAAAGTGGTAAATATAATAAGACTACCAATGAATACTGGACCAGGATCGTCAGGTGTTTTAACATCTTTGGCATAAACAATAGTTCCATCTGCTAATGTTACATCTTGTCCATTTTTTAGTAGTCCTAAATTGGGACCAGGCTTAACACCTTTTTCAACACATTTTTGTAAATCTAACATTCCTAAAGTTGGCTGTAATGACAAATATAATCACTGTTTATGTTGATTATTATGACAGATCTCAGATCAGAATATAAAGAAAAATATTTATTTATAAAACTATTCTATACAAAGGAAACGTGCTCAACGCCAATAACTCCCGGTCAACCGATCCAGGGAAATCTAAAACAGGATTCTGACCCTGGGTAAAAAACTTTGCTCTGACAGGAAATAGACCTCGCAACCTCTCGCTTAAAAAACTGTTGTCACAACAACTATATACCATCTATATTGAAAGGTACATTAATTAGATTTTAAACATAGCTTTTATCTAAAAAAAAAAAAAAAAACAAATTCATCATTGGGGAGATCTGGTAGAACGAGAAAAGGAAATTCTTCAAACACATTATTTGTAACTTTGTAATACTTAGTCATTATACAAAAATTGAAAGTAAAGGAAAATTGAAATAAACAAGTTTTATTGCTAACACAAAACATTATGGTGTCAACAGGATACTATTTAAAATGGGACTTGTGGAGGATCCCAAGTGCAGATTTTGTAGCGAGTATGAAGAGTCTATGGAACATCTACTATGTAACTGCGACCCTCTCGCTAATAAGAGACACAGGATGCTGGGCAGTGGATACCCAAGACCAGAAGACTATGCCTCAATCCCAAGGGGAAGCACAATAAGCTACCTGAAGTCCATCATGGATCAAGGAGGGGGAAGGTATAAAAGATCCTAAGGGTCGAGATGCCATAATAGCATATAGCTATAACCCCTATACAAGATAAAAAAAAAAAAAAACACAAAACATTGAGAAGTCGTTAGTAGCCCACATTAGAAATGAAAAAACGAGTCTAAATTTTGTAATACCACGTTTTATTTTTAATAACCATTCACCAGTTTTCGAAAGCGACTGCTTTGTACCTCAGATGGAGGCTTACTCCTTCGGCCCAAACAACTGAATGTTGGTAGCCCAGTTGATTGCTCTTAACATATTATCATTTGTAATAAATATGCAGCGCATTACTCTCTTTTTCAAATATTTTGTTTAAAAGATTGCGTGAAACCAGATTCATTGGAAAAATCAACTTTTTAAGCATAAATAGCAACTATGTTTTTTTCAGGCAGTCAGTGGCACAGCATTATGATTACCAATTTAATTAACAGTATCTATTTAAAATAAAGCTATTTAGCTTAAAAAAAGGTGAACAAACCTTCAGTCTACAGATGTACGCCATACAAGAAGATTCTTTGTTAGGTTTATCCAATAAATTTTTTATATCAATGTCCTGTACATGTTTTCTTCCTGATCCTGAAATGAAGAAACACAGAACATGTTTTTTAGCTGAATAATTAACTGTTCACCTTTTGCCATAGGATAAAATGTGTCTGAACTAACATTGTTGCCAAAAGCATTTGAATTTGAACTTTATTGAATACAAATATAATATTTACACACAGAGATATGATTACATTACTTTAAATAATAAATAACACAAGGCATGTCCCAATCAGAATTTTTTCTGGTATAACACATCAAATGTCCAACTTGCAATCACTGTATTAAATTTTAATAATTGTTGCCAATATTGTAGGAACATGTAAGTTGATTTTTTTGGCAATAGTATCTTTTGTGTTTTTTGCCATCGATTGGATGGTTGTCGCATTATTCCATTCACAATTATCGTTGTTTTAAATTCATCACACATTTATTAATATTTGTCACCAAGCAGGTTACGTTTTTTCCATCACAGGTCGTATATCGTTAAGAGAAAATTGAAAAAAAAAATCAAGTTAATATTGGCGACGTAATGCTTTCATAACTGCATAATATCTTGTTACATCCATATGTCTCTGAATGAATCCTGTGCTGTGGCTTAGTAATAATCTGCTTTAAGAAAACAGCCTGGTATCCATTGTTTTAAACAAAAAAAACATGTAAAGAACCTAAAATAATTTAATTATCTCTCTTTGTGTCCACTGAATGTGCAGATGCAACATTAGACACTTCTTCGGAGATGAATCTATATTGTTCTATGGGACAAACAGGAATATACAGTAACATAGATTTGGCATGAATTGGGAATGTTGTATGGAAAATTCTTAGGTTTAACAAATTTGCAAAAATAGGCTACCTTCGTGAGCATAATAATCAGTATCATCTACTTCAATAGTTGGTTGATTAGCTTCCGATTCCATCCTATTCTGGGACAAATTTGACTCCCTAAAATTTCTTCAACTTTATTGAACAAAGAATAACAATTCTTAAGAAAAAATATTTACTAGCTTTCTTTTCCTCATTATTAAAGAAAATGTGATTTAGAGTTACCTCAACAATGGTATATATTTTACATTCATTACGGGATCATCATAAGAAGTGTCATTTCTACAATCCGCCATATCAATTCTCATATCTTTTAAAATGACAAATCTTCTTGTAGCTTTGAATAATTCGTCCTAAAATAAAATCAGGTAATGTAATTTAATGATGATTTTAAAGATCATTACCAAAAGAAAACTGGTGAATCTCATACCAAATCAGGTGGACCATGTAAGGTAATTTTGGGAACTCCGGTATCTTGCAATGTAAGCGCTAAACCAGGTAGACCTCCCATGTTCATCCATTTTGCCGATGTAAAGAATATGTGTTCTAACTTCGCAAGTTTCATTTTGTGCTCATGGGCTAGTCTCTGAGTTCCTTCACCACAGTTGAATAAGTATCTGTTACAAATAAACACATGTTACATTTTTTACCGTCATTAATTCAAATTCACTAAAAGAGTTTTAAGGTCCAATGTTAATACCTTGCTTGATCTGAAAATATAAATAACGATTGTGGACATCCCTTGGCCCCAGATCCCAATACTTGAAGTGAGACAACACTGGCGGTATACTTTGTACTGCGCTCCTTAATAATTTTACGCTGCTTTTGTGCTACTTTAACATGTTTATCAATTGGTCTCTGCATTGTTAATAAAACATTTATAACGTTTTTTGAATATGATCGAAAAATAAACACAGTGCGATTAGCGAATAATCTGTTAAGCTTTTCAAGCATTACACTGGAAATATAAATAATGGTTTTACTAAATATTGCAAACAAAATAGTGTATCTTATAACAGTAATGCTTTGCAGATGAATTTAAGCTAAATATTTTTCAACCGCATGAATATTCTTCTCATAGTTTGACTAACTAGGTAAAAAATATTCAACATAACCTCAATAACTGTAATTTTTCAAAACATCTGACATATGTCATCAGTACAGTTTTCATAGAAAAAAAATGAGTCAGCCAGTTTGCGCTCTCAACGTATAAAAATCTATGAAAAAAACCAATCAATTGCTGTCACTACGCACTAACACCTGCACTCGCATTTATCAAACTGGAAACAAAATATTAGGGATGTTGAAAGAATGTAACTACCTGTGAAATGGAAACTAAAAGCACAAAAATCACAATATAAGGCTGATGGAAAATGTTTAAATCAGTGGTCCACATTCCTGGGGAAAATAATGAGAGAAAAACATAAATAAAATATCTATATCTTTAATTTTTCTTTTGTCTATGAATATAAATAAGTAATTATAATATCTATGGATATTGGATACAACAAGGATACAACCACAGACTCAGGGGGTGTTAACTCTGGTTATAGTACTTGCCAACAAGAATATGGTGATGTTGGTACATCGTGGTGGTAATGTTGGTAGACAGTTGGGCATGAAATTTGTATAACAGACGCAAAAAATAGAATTACCGGTTATGAAAAAGTTTCGAAATATGATCTTAGAGTGAATATAAAAAAACATCAATTTATTATTATATTATCATGCGGTGTTTTTGTTCGTGAATTAATATTTATTTCTTTATAAGACACCAGATTTCGAGAAATAATGTTACAAAACTTTTTTACTTTTTGAAAGCTGGCTACACTGATCTTGTTACCAAACAACATCCAAACCCAAACAACAGCCATTTTTATTTGGCCGAGCGCTGGCTGTTTTTGTTATTTCGATTTTTTCCTGTTTCCAACTCGGGAGATTGTGTTATTAATTTTGTGTGAAGTCGAATCGGTGTTTCGTATCGCTGTGAAAAATAGTCTCGTTGATATCAAGAAAGATACTGTTGTTTGTGAGAAATAGACTCTTTGACAAATGGACTCTTGTTTCGACAAATGGACTCGTGTTTTGTTTTGAGATTTAACCACTACGCTATTGTCTGCACATAAAAAGTTGTTAAAACAAAGACTCATAGTGTAATTAATATTTACAAGCTGTTGTGTGTCGGTTCTAGACATTGACTCTTTCGTTTAACTTATTATTTTGTTATTATGAGTTTCAAGTATCGGAAATGGTCCTTCTGTGGCGTCATAATAATAATCACATACAATTAAAGACACATTTGTATTTCTTTTTAAAATATTTTGTAATAAGTCCTACGTACTCATCATTTTTAACAGTAAAAAAAGCTTCCGCTGTGGTTACTTCTGTGATTTTAATAATACGTAGAATCATGATGTATTGTGTCGTTTAAACATGGTTTTTTTCGTGTACCTAATTGTTATTGATAATTTATTTATATTATTGTTACATGTTTTATTATTTGCTTAAAAATAAATGCCATATTTAACTACTGCTGCATTTTAATTCTTTATCATAACCATTTTCAGGATAAATGATTCAACAGTTGTATTCTAGTATAAAGATGGGATATTGTCATATCCCATTTTTGTACTAGAATGCAACTGTTTTGGTCGCTAGTGCGCATTGTACCGACCCATATTTGAATTTCCCGCTTTGGTGTTCGGGTTAGAAACGAGTGAGCGAGAAAGATAGATGCAATCTGTCAATTTCCGTGTTTGCATATTTTTTCTATGAAGTTGGCATTCTTCTCTCGTTAGAGAGTATATGTGTTCTGTGCACAGACTACTTGATACAACACTCTTGCAACACTCCTGTCATTAGGTCAAAAAGTGTAATCTGTGTTTTCATGGTTATCTTTTTGTTTACAAGAATTCATTTATTGGAATAAATAATATTCGTGAAAGGAAACACGTCTTTTAAATATTCGCCAAGATATTGATTCGTTTCCAGAAAACATTCAAATGGATGTCACGAAGAACAGTGGGTTTTTTTCATTACTTAAGACTGGTTATATCGCGGGTTTCAGTAAACTACATGTTTTGTTTAATAAATATAAACACGTTTATTAGAGAGGTATCATATTTTGAATGCCCAAAAACATATTTATAAGTTGAAACTCATTAAGTGAACATTAATGAGCTTGGTTCTCTCAAATACATAAGTTTTTTTGTTTGTTTTGTTTTAACCCTGTGGTATGATAATGATTACACACATTTTCATTACTAACATTTAAAAATATCTTGATTATTTTTAGACTTTCAAAAACTCTTACCTTTTATTGAGAAACAAATAGAGGGGGCAGACTTCATAAGCATCGATGGAGAATTCACAGGACTTTGTGATGGCCGCCAAATAAATGCTTTCGACACACCTGCTGAATATTATGAAACTTTAAGAACTGGTTCAATGGATTTTCTCCTAATTCAATTTGGACTTTGTGCTTTTAAATGGGATGAAACTTCAAAAGTCTTTAAACACAGTGGATATAATTTTTATTTATTCCCAGGGACAGCCAAAGAAAAACACGAAAAAATGTTTCTGTGTCAGAGTTCTAGTATTAAATTTTTAGCATCACAAAAGTTTGATTTTAATAAACTTTTTCACGACGGTTAGTATTTTAATCAATTTGGTATTTATTTATGAAAACAATCAGTAGATGTATCATTGTAGTTTTGTATTAGTCAGAAAAATAAAACTTTGTGAAGTAACAAGAAATTCCTTCCTAAATTATGCTAAAAGTTTTCGCACCTTATCAGGGCGTATTGCTGTAGCTCTAACTATCACAGAGTTTGTTTGGTATGGAAAAATTAAAACTGGATTTTAAGAGGTACAGATCTATTTGGCACATCTCTGTGCGTTTTAAAAAAATCAATCAGTATGAGCTTTGTAGTGGATCCCTAAATCTAACTTTTATGCACTGCCTTAGCTTCCTCCCTACTCCCTAATCCTGATCCATTTATAAGTCTGTTTTGTTTTTAGATTTTATGTTTGATAATGTTATAAACAAAAACACATTTTTTAAATGTGAATGGCATAGAATTATCTAAATACTTGCCGAGTGTTTTGGGCTACAATTTTGAGTGTATTTTTTTACCCATTACGTCGTTTCCCGTAACTGGTAGGCAGAGAGAGCAGATCTCCAATATTTTCTAGCAAAGCGCACTTCTTTCGCTTCTTCCACCGATAGAAGTGTGATTGGCTAGCTAAAGAAAAAATTTTGGCCTGTTTCTTGGTTTATTTGATTGATAAAGTAAATAATATGTTTATTTCATCCAGGAATTTCATATTTATCAACATCTGAAGAAATGCATTTGAAGGAAAAAATTGAAGAAAATCATTCGCAAGAGAAAGAAGTACAATTAACCAAAAGTCAAACACAAGTTTCCACTGAAGACCACATTCCTATACCAGAGGAAGACAAACCTCAAATTTCAAAGTTGTGGTAAATATTGTTTTCAAAGTACATTATAATAAAATACTCTTAAGATTGGACGGGACCAGTTGAAATATTAACACCAAAAAACTTTCAAACAGGTGAATGATGAGTTCAAAAATATGGAGAAATAAAATAAAAAAAAACACTGTAGCAGCCTGTTTTTGCTGAATTTTATTTTATCCATAGCCTGACTCTCATTTTTGTGGGAGTGAATAATATATTAAAGGGGAATTATAAAATAGTCGAATTATGCACGATTGTTAAAACTGAGCGGTGTTTTATTGTCTGTGCTAAAAATATAGTGAACTGATGATAAATAATAATGAATGACTAAAAATTCATCATTAACAGTGGGAAACAGTTATTTTAAGCTAACAACTTAAATTCAAAATGTCCAAATAAAATACCAACTTGGGCGAAAATTATATAAGAACATTAAGTGAGTGGCCTAGAAAACCAAAGTTATAGTGAGCCTGTGGTTCATTGCTAAACATGATATACGAATCAACTCGATTAATTTATAACCAAGAGTGCACTTGGAATAAAATATATGCCAGATGTTCAATAATATGTGAGCTGCAAATTATTCACTTGAGAATTATTTTACTGATCATTTTGAATATCTCACTCAGTATTTCAGTACCCTATAATCAGTGTTTTTGACACCAGCTGTAGTTTGAATTTATATTTAATTTTTTAAATAGGTAGGTAGTAAATAATACCCGATATTAAAGTATCTTTATTAACTAACCGATTGATTGATTGATTACAGTGAAGAAGTGCAGCAGTTCCTAGACAATCAATCGGAAGAATCTTTAGAACTAAATGTGACTAACAGTTTTGTGAGGAAGTTGCTATATCAAGAATTTGAGACAAAATTTGCTAACCATAAACTGGACGTAAGAACTATAACCAACGACAATAACAAGAGGTTTGTTGCTGTGCAATAGATATACCTATTTGAATTTGATTCAAAATATTATTTCTTCTTATTCTTCTACAAGTTCCTTTGTGGCTTTCAGAGTGCTTCAGATAAGAAAAGTGGACGGTGAACAATACAAAACATTTTTGGAAAAAAAGCACAGCAAAGATTGGGAAAATTTCGAGCAGGCCGTTGGATTCTCAAGAGTAGTTAGGAAGATAAGTGAAAGTGTAGGTGTTACAGTAATAGCCTCAATATAACGAAATTAATATGGCTCCGAAATTTTCATAAAGATAATATACCTATAAAAAAGTTATTCATATCAATATTAACATCTCGGGCAATGAAAAAAAACAATAGCCCAAGAGAATAATATGTCAACACGTAGAAACATACATCTAGCTGTACTAGTTGTATGCACTCATGCTAAACCCCAATTTGGTGCGAGTCGATTTTATTATTCGGGCTATTTATAAATTGTAATTATATATATATTTTTTTTTAAATGAATCTGTGCTCACTCAAACTGAACACAAATACACTTCTTGACTCTTTCACAGTAAGCTACTTAAAGCTTGTGTCGTGAAAGAGGAAGATGGTCGGCACCTGGGATCGAACCACGACGTCCGCACCAAACAGTACGAAAGCCGGCGTTGCAACCGCCAGTCTACCAACCACTTCATATTGCAATGTTTTGAATCACAAAATTTAGTAGAAGGCATTTTCTTAATGACTAACTATGAAATTTGTAACTTGTGATATAAATTCACTAAAAAATTATGTTGTATTAATAATTTTGTTTTATTAGGGGAAATTGCTCGTCGGCCATTGCTTGCTGTTGGATCTACTTCATGTGTTGCATCAATTTTTCTCACCGCTCCCGAAAGACTACCAATCATTTAAAGATTTCACCAAATGTACATTTCCAAGGTAAAATTTTTCCATTTTAGTAATCGGGCAATTCCTCCAAATTTAGTGTTCTTGCAAAAAAGACCCCTAGATGAAATAAATGTATTCTACCATTGACAATTCCAGTCATGGAAGTCTTCCAAATGGAGCGATGTTACTCCATTTTGACAAATGTGAAACTTGAGTTATATTTACTTATTATTAAATTAAAAACAGCAACATATAATGTACTCTGGTGGAAGGATTATGACAAAATGACACAATTATGGACCAAATTTTTAACACTGACAATCAAGTGACGTAACAACTTAGACCATGTCCACTCGAGTTTCCCCATTGACGAATGGCTTGGCGCATTAGAATTTTGGACTCAGCCTCTCATTCCACATCATCCATTTGATTTGCCTCACTCACTCTCAGTTTTTGGAGTGACATGGCTCCATTTGGATGGATGGAGTAATAGTGGATGGGGGACTTTACTAGACCATTCATTTTCAACATATTTATTTATTTATTTGGTGACTTCTTAAATACTTTTATTTTATTCCTCACTTTTTTTAGACTCATTATTACATACCTTTTTGAAACCATCATATTTCTTACATATTATATTAAAAATGAATACATATTTAGATGGCAGTGAAAATGTTAAGTAATCTAAAGACTAAATCTAGAGGGAGTGTTTCCAAATCATATTTAATAATAGAGACCGATAATCTGTTCTTACAAAGATTCACATTTGATTGTTTATTGCAGCATCCTCGACACAATGTATCTCGCCAGTATACCACAAATCAAAGACAAAGTGGCTTCGCTCAATTTGGAGAATCTCTTCAACTCATTGTCTTCAGACCCGTTCCAAATACCAAACTACTGTAAGTAAAAATATTTTTATAATGAATTTTAGTTTGATAATATGGTGTATCTATTATGGTGTAACTATTGTGAAAATTTCAGCTCCAGAAGATTGGGAACATTGCAAGGGCTATTCGTTGACTGATGACAAATATCATGAGGCAGGATACGACGCTTTTATGACCGGCTTGTGTTTCATTGCAATGGCCGATTATTTGGCAAAACTAAATAACAGTTCACTAGAAAAGAAGATCTTGAATTCTGAGTCCAGACTTATCGCCCCGTACACAAACAAAATATTTTTATTCAAAACTTTTTATCAAGACTCACCATTTATTCACCTAGGTGGAACTGAAGGTAATTCTTCATACATTTTTGCTAGCAGAAATCTAAAAACACACTTTGTCTTTACAGATTTATCTACTAAAAATTTTAATCGTAAATAGAGAATCCATGTACAGTAGGAGTCGGTTATTGTTATTACTGCAGGTTAATTCACGAAAAAGTTTAAGTTAGTAGTCAAATATGAGACTAAAGAAACGTTGCACGTAATCACCCGTTTTTTGCATGGTTACTTTATCGATTTTACTTCACGATTCCGCGAGTCCTTAACATACCTACGAAAATGAAATTTCTGCTCTATTATGAATGAACTTTAATTAAATAGTTTATTATTATAGATTTAGGATCGCTTTATGAGTCATTTTTTTTTCTGGAATAGCTCAAATTTTTTCTCGATCCATAACTCGAAAAATTTAGTATTTATAGTAACGTAAGATGCGGAAAAAGGTGAAGGTTAATCTTAATAATAATTGAAATTTGTCTCATTTATCTAAACATTAATTTTTTTAGGTCCATTAGTGCCCTTTATGAAAATAATTAAGTTTAGTTCTAACTAAACTTTTTCGTGAATACCCCTGCTGGTTAATAGAATCAGCCGCTTTGTAGAATCAAAAGTCCAAGCCCCGACTTAAAATGGTGAATTTCATACACTTTCAATCAGATATTAGAATCGCATGTTTGTGGAAGTGGACATTTGTGTGAATTTTTTTATTAATCTTGACTCAATAGACTGCTATTTCTAATTGGGCATTCGAAATGCTTTGTAGAAAAAAGTCAAGTTCGTGATTGAGAAGAGCAAATCTCTCAGATGTTTCACTTCCTGGTATGTACTAGATGCTTGGATGGTGTCACAGATTTCAAAAAACGAGGCAATGAGACAATAAACTTATAATAAAAAGAAAATAGCTGCTCTGATTTTATACAAACAATGTTTTATTTTGCTCACACAACCGATTCTTCTATAATAGATACATAATTATGTTTGTGTGAAATATTATTGTGTTGCTTAATAGAAAAATAAGATCAAAACACACTTGGACAAACATGATTATAATATCGCCGTCTATTGTAGTTTAAATACACTCTCATCCAAGATTTTTTGAATCTGTTTCAGTGATTCCATCTCGAGGTCATGTGTTCCATATTACATTTCCAACCAAATGGAAACGATCCGATATTGTTGAACTCTTCAGTTGTTTTGGTAAGTGTTACTATAAATTTTAAAGCATAGACAATCTTAAAAAGATTCGTCTGAGGAAAAGTTTAAAATGAAATAATATTAAATACATTTAAATGTTGTGAACCAATTGATGATTTATTTTGTATTGCAGGTGGCGTCGTAATATCCTTCATAGACGACAATTCTGCTTTTGTTGCTTTGCGCAAGAGGAATTTAGCATCTAAAGTGTTAAAGGTTTTGAAACGAAAAAATACACCGTACACCATCACCACTTATAATGAATTTAAAATGAAGAAAGTGAGTATTTTTGACAATCAAAAAAGTTCCTTTACTTCTGTCTCATCATATAATCTCACCATTTAGTTCCACATTATTTTCTTCTTTAACCCCCAATTATTTCTCCTTGAATTCTTAGTAGGAAAGAAAGATCTGGTTAAAATGAACTAGCAAAATTATTTTGCACAGAAATATCAAATTTATAGAGATATAATTTTCAATCGCTTGGTAGCCTGGGGGTTTCGTCCCCGACTTTCGTACTGTTTCATACGGGAGTTCATGGACTTGACACCAGATGCCGACCATCTTCCTCTTTCACAACACAAACTAATTTGCTTACTGTGAAAGAGTCAAAGAGTATATGTACATATTTGTGTTCATTTGTGCGTGAACACGACATGTTCTTTTAAAAAAATAGAGTAAATATTGTTAACCCATTGAACGTCATCTACGTAATATTCCGTAACTATTTTATATGTTGGAGGCCAACTTAGTTCTTTTATGTATCGCCAATACATAATTGTTACTTCTCCAAAAAATCTAAAACATTGCGATTTCACGCTATTTACACCGATGGCCTACAATCACGCACGATGGCTTTGACCATAACGGTGATGGCCTGTAGTTTGAAACCCTTGAAAGGTATCACCTTTATTGGAATTATGTCGCAGTTCTTAAAATTATTGTCCACAATTATTTGTTTCAGACGACAACCAATCCATACAAATATACGAAATCAAATCAAGGTGTCCAACAAGCCAACCCTGCAGAAGACCCACTGTATTCGCTCATCAATCGGTATTATGTGCACTTAATTCTTTTATTTTTGTTTCTTTCAAATTATTTCTACAATGGCAGGTCGTGAGTTTCAACATAAATATATTTTTTTTTATAATTTGATGTAGGTAAGTCTATAGGTAATGTAGAAGTACGAAAAGAATTAGAAACTCGCAAAGAGTTGTGTATTTGTAAAATTTAACAACTCAAATGTAGTGCGTTAAAACCATTACAGCTTGATGACTTTTTTTTTAATAGACTACCTTCACTTATTTTTTTTATTACGATAACATTCATAATTTAAAAATGTCAGTTTTCATGTCTAAAAAAAAAAACACTGAAAGACCTTTAATTAGCAAATTGAAATTGTATTTTTGATGGAATTAGTTAAAATTAAATAATTAAACTCAAATTTAAAGATTCTTTTGTTATTTGACATATTTTAATTTTCCCGACTAGTTGCTTCAGCACATAATTTCACAAGAGTCTTACACCCGAATTCATAGTCGTTTACTTGAGTAATACTTGGCCGAGGAGTACTCAAGTAAAAGGCAATACTCAAGTAGCGGATGCATTCTATAGACAAACACTATCCTTTTACTTCGCCAAGTCGACACTTGAGTAGTGGGGAAGTGTTGCCACCAAACAAAATGTATTTTTAATTATGTTTTAGAACACAATAACACGGTTTTACTTTAACACACATGGTGTAACATAACCTCAAAAATTTTAAACAACAAACCTCATTTATTTATCTTTGGACAAACCGTTCAGCGTCGTCGGCCGCGTGCCGAGTTGTCTGTTTTTTGCGTTTTGATTCAATTTATTATCTAACCTGGTTGCGAAATATCCCAACGAGCGTATTTGTTTTAAATATATTTCAATAATTTGTCAGAATCTTTTGATGACGTGTTATTCTATGAAATTATACAAACTATCAAAGAAACATTAATAATAATTAATATTTTAAATTCACAATGATATTACAAATTTTTGTACAAGAACATCATATATTAATTAAAAAAAAACTGTTAACAATTAATACTAAGCAGATATTCCAGTACCTATTATTTATTATGAAATGACATCTTGAAGTTAGAAATATGTTTGAAATAAATTATGACTTAATTTATATTTATCGACAAACCTAAATTATTCAAAAAATGCCAAATAACTGGACAAAATATAAAATTTGCATTGTTATCTGACATGACAGCCATGTTTTTGTATAATAAATTTATAAATACTCTATTAATTACTTGCCTACTCAGCTAATAACTTATTTATAAATAGTTTCTTCACCCTTTTATTCTTTATTAAAGACAAACTGCAAGAAAACGACAAAATACATTACAAAAAAGAGCGTTTGACATTTCCAAGTAACACTCAAGTCGTGTCCGTCGACGACTTGAGTTTGACAGTTACTTGAGTACTACTTAGGTAAGTCTTGTATGACTATGAAAGGAAAACAGCTACTTACCGAGCACTCAAGTATCGGGGAATACTCAAGTAACGACTATGAATTCGGGTGTTAGACCTGCATGGGTATTCACAAAAAAATTTTGTTGGAACTAAACATCTTTTACTTAAGGGTCATTATAACGCTGTAAGAAATGATTTTCAGGTAAATGAGAAAAATTCCAATTATTATTAACATTAATCTTCACATTTTTCCGCATCTTTTTTTTTTTTTTTTTTTTTTTTTTTTTTTTTTTTTTTTTTTTTTTTTTTACCCATCACGCCGTTTCCCGAAGGGGGTAGGCAGAGAGTACGGATTTCCACTCTTTCCTATCCAAACAAACCTCTTTCGCTTCTTCCAAACGCATAACATTCCGCATACATGCTCTTCTATTCCTTTTACTCCTGACTTGGCCCTCCTCTAAGACGGCACCGATATGATCGGACCATGTCATTCGAGGTCGGCCTCGTCTGCGTGCACCCATTCTTTCAGATTTATATATCCTTTTAGTCATTCTATCTTCGTTCATTCTCTCTACATGCCCAAACCACCTTAATTTATTCACTTTCATTCTAGTCACAACACTAACATCCACTCCACATTCCTTTCTAATACTATCATTCCTCACCTTATCAATCAGTCTCTTTCCGCATATCCTACGCAGTGATCTCATTTCTACAGCATTTATTCCAACTTCCAGATTTTTCGTCCATGTCCATGCTTCACTCCCATACATCATTGATGGAATCAGGATTGCATTGTGCATCAATTGTTTGGATTTAAGAGATACATTCTTATTTCTCATTAGAGGTCTTAGTGCACCGCCAATCCTTCTACCAGCCAGTTTCCTTCTTTCAATTTCCTTTTCACACCTTCCATCTCTGCTAAATAAACTACCTAAATAGACATACTCATCCACTTGTTCCAAGCTCTCATCATTCACTTTCACACTACATTGCGTTCTTAAATTTTCTCTTTCAAAAACAAGCACCTTTGTCTTATTGACATTCATCTTGAGACCATTCATTTCACAATTTTGATACACACGCGTCACAAGTTCTTGCAAATCACATTCGCTTTCAGCCATCAACACTAGGTCGTCTGCATACATCAGAGCGCACACATTCATTCCATTCAGATCTACACCGTCTGTACTGTTTTTTATATCACGCACGCAAAAATCAAAGAATAGATTGAACAGCCAAGGTGACATCACGCATCCCTGCCTCACCCCTCTCGTAAGACGGAACTCTCGTGACAGATGAGTATTCACCTTGACACAAGCAGAACTATCAGAGTAAAGGGAAGCAACAGCGCGTATCAGTTGCCTATCCACTCCATAAAAAGACAAAACCTCCCACAATTTCTTTCGGTCGACTCTATCATACGCTTTCTCCAGGTCTACGAATGCACAGAAAAGCTTTTGATGTTTGTTCAATAACTTCTCCGTTACCATTCGCAGAGAGAAAATTTGGTCCGCACATCCTCTTCCATTCATAAAAGCACCTTGCGCATCCCAGACCTTACATTCAGTCACATTCCTCACTCTATCTATTAAGATCCTGCCATAAATTTTTCCTACAGCGCTCAGCAAGCTAATGGCTCGATAACTGCCGCAGTCCAGCTTCGATCCCTTCCCCTTATATAGAGGACGTATAACGGCCTTCCTCCAGTCTTCTGGAGTTCGTCCAGTCCTCCAGCATTGGTTGAAAAGATCCAAGCACCACTGCAGTGTCACCTCACCGCCCAACCTAATGAACTCTGTAGCCACTCTGTCACACCCGGTCGCTTTCCCATTCTTTGCCTTCTTTAGTGCATTCTTCAACTCAGTCATACTTATTTCCTGGCGCTCTTCACTTCCATCGCTCTCCATTTGCACGTCGCTACTACCTCCAATCCCTGTCTCAAACAACTCTTCAAAATACTCTCTCCATCTTTCAGCTATATCTTCACCATTCATCAACATACACCCATCCTTACTTTTGATGCAGCATACCGCATCATCACCACCAGATCGCATTCTTCTGACTTCCTTCCAGAACAGTTTTAGATTACTGTTCGCATTCTCACTTAGTTTCTTACATTCATTTTCTTTCAGTAATTTTTTTTTCATCCGTACTGCCTGTTTCACAACTGTTTTTTGTTCCTTGTATACATTTTCCTTGCATTGTCTTTCATACTCACTCTTTGCATTCATTAAATCTCTCCATGCTTTCTTCTTTTTGTTTACTTCTTCTTTTACACCGTCATCCCACCACGCATCACCTTTTACTTTACCAGTCTTACTTTCTCCACATACTTTCACTGCATTGTTAACTAATACATCTCTCAATACTCTCCATCGTTCTTCGACATTCGATTCATTCATCTCCAACTTACTCAAGGTAACGTCATTCATTCTTTCATAATTTTTCTTTATTGCATCTTCATTCAGTCTTTCAACTCTTATTCTTTTGGAAGATACCACAACTCTTTTCCTCGACCGCCAACCACGAAACAGATCAATTTTTGTAATCACAAGAAAATGATCCGTCCCAAGTTCGGCACCTCGATAGACTCGAGTGTCTGTGGTGAGGTTCCTCAGACTAGAATCCACACATACCAAATCAATAATTGATTGTTCATTCTTTCTTCTCCAAGTATACATATGGATCTTCTTATGTGCAAAGAAGGTGTTTGCCACAAAAAGATCCATCTCAGCGCATACCTCTAGCACCCTGTTCCCGTTATCATTCACTCTCTCATCACCATACGGTCCTAATGCTCTTTCATGACCATCTCTTCTTATCCCTACCCAGCCATTCAAGTCACCAGCTATAATCAATTTATCATTCACTCCTCTTTTCTCTGCCGTATCTCTAACACACTCCCAGAAATCATCTTTCTCTACATCAGACACACTATCACATGGAGCATATCCTACAATAATAAATACTCTTACGATCCCTATCTTAAATCGCATCCACATAACTCTAGGACTTACACACCCAAAGTCCTTCATACACTCACTCATTCTTTTAGACAAAACCGCAGCAACACCTTGTTTTGCATGTTCTTCATCCGCCACACCAGACCAAATTACATTCACACCATTCTTCTCTATAATCCCACTACATTTCTTCTTTGTTTCAGTCAGACATAAAATATCCATACATTTTCCATTCAAAACATCAATGATTTCATTCATTTTTCCATCCATACATCCCCTCACATTCCATAAACCTAACTTGCATTCATCCGTACTCCTCTTTGAGCCATCCCGCTCCGACACAGCATGATGGGTGGCTAGCCCTATCGATGTGGGTATTGTCAGAGGGGTTAGTACCTTAAGAACTACACATCCATCACCATGTTAGTATCTAAACTTAAACTAAATGCAACTAAATCTACTTTAATAAATTTCTACTAACCTGAACATAAGGTTCAAGGTCATGAGCCGGCAATGAAG
Organism: Mystacides longicornis; assembly: GCA_963576905.1. Lineage (NCBI taxonomy): Eukaryota > Metazoa > Arthropoda > Insecta > Trichoptera > Leptoceridae > Mystacides > Mystacides longicornis. Next base: position 12,367,864 of record OY756425.1, on the reverse strand, counting down.
CTAAAAACACGGCGCGAGAACCACGACACAACCGATTTCGAACGTCCCACGCGGCGGAGTGGGTAAACAGACAAACACGACGTGATTTTAAAGAAATAAAATCAATATGGCGCACTCGACGGCAATGAAGCTAAAAACACGGCGCGAGAACCACGACACAACCGATTTCGAACGTCCCACGCGGCGGAGTGGGTAAACAGACAAACACGACGTGATTTTAAAGAAATAAAATCAATATGGCGCACTCGACGGCAATGAAGCTAAAAACACGGCGCGAGAACCACGACACAACCGATTTCGAACGTCCCACGCGGCGGAGTGGGTAAACAGACAAACACGACGTGATTTTAAAGAAATAAAATCAATATGGCGCACTCGACGGCAATGAAGCTAAAAACACGGCGCGAGAACCACGACACAACCGATTTCGAACGTCCCACGCGGCGGAGTGGGTAAACAGACAAACACGACGTGATTTTAAAGAAATAAAATCAATATGGCGCACTCGACGGCAATGAAGCTAAAAACACGGCGCGAGAACCACGACACAACCGATTTCGAACGTCCCACGCGGCGGAGTGGGTAAACAGACAAACACGACGTGATTTTAAAGAAATAAAATCAATATGGCGCACTCGACGGCAATGAAGCTAAAAACACGGCGCGAGAACCACGACACAACCGATTTCGAACGTCCCACGCGGCGGAGTGGGTAAACAGACAAACACGACGTGACTTTAAAGAAATAAAATCAATATGGCGCATCTTACGAATCTATAAATATAAAATTTTTTGAGTTATGGATCGAGATAAAATTTGAGAAAAGTTCCAGAAAAAAAAATACTCAAAAAGCATCCCAAATCAGCTAAACTCTTTACATAATTATAATTGATTCTACATTAACTTTGTGCAAAGTTCTCTTATGTTTCAAGTATTTGAATTTTTCGTGAATTACCCTGCTGGCAGAATGTGTGCCTATAAAACTAGTTGGGAAAATAAAAATACATAGAATAATTTTAAATTATTTTATTTAAATTTCATTACTCAATGACAAACCAGCAAATTATTGGTTAAATATTGATCAAACGTAAAATGTCTTAAAATTGATGTTTGTTACACAAAAAATGAACAAAAACAGCAATGTAAAAATTAAGATGTGCCGAAGTACTAACATAATAACTGAAAAGTGATTTTAACATATTTGTTTCATAGAAAAATATAATTATGTCATGAATTAACCTGGTGAGTTACTCTTTATCATTATATCGATCCAATTTCAATCTTAATAACAATGTCATTATCAGATTTAGATTTTGGTTGCTATGCATAAAAATTGTTCCACATAGGTCCATTTTAAACCCGGTATTCCTTTACAAAAAATATGGTATAAATAAGTATTTATACGAGTATTTGTAGTATTAAAAGTATCGACATTGAGATAGGGATTGAGTAATCCACCCTGGTTTATTTTTTTTTTATATATGCATGCTTTTTATTAGATAGTTAACATACAGCATGTATTAAGATCTGGTAGAAAATGGAATAATCAAATTGGAATGCTTACGGCCGGTTTCAAAAAAGCGACTAAAGAACTCTTTAGCTAAAGGAACCTTTAAATTTTAAAGTCTCCTTTTGGTAGACGCGTTTCATAAAAAAAATATTTGAAAGTTGGTAGCAGTTGATAGTGTAACCATGGAAATCTATGGAAAACATAGGTTGTTTACTAATATTTTCGCGGAATTTCTGTTAATCTGTCAATTTCATTTCTCAATAAAGCATCAATGTGTAGTTATTGTTGTTAATTTATTATTATGTTTTATGAATTAGTAAATGAAATCAGTAAACAATAATAATATTTTTCCCGTTTTGCCATGTTTTTCACCCTATTTTGGTCAGTTAGTCCACAGTGTCACCGTATACAAATGTTATCATTTGTGACAGTTAAAGCACCATATAATTTTCTATGAACTCCGGTGTTAAAAGATTGAACTACACTAAAGTCCACTTTAGTGCCAATAACGAGACTTTACCATAAAGTCGGCTTTAAATGTCATTTTTTTGTTATGAAACGCATTATTTTTTAAAGGAAACTTAAAGTCTCCTTTATTTTTTATGAAACCTTAATCTTGTTTCTACAATTGTTTTCAAAATATTTGTTCTTTTACCATTTTGCTGGCCTCTATCCTGCAGTCTTCTCATCACAATATGCGACCCAAACTTGCCTATTTGCCATGGCCATTCTTCTTTTCTCCATCTTTCATCCAGCAGTCTTGCCAAGTGTTGGGCTTATGCCCATTCTAAACTTTTTGAAAGCTTCTGCCCATGTGACCTCAACGACAATGCTTGCCTATTTTTGCCATTTACAATTTTTTTTTTCAATGTCGATTGGTGGGTATATCGGGTTTAATTTTCATATTGCTAGCATGCTATTGTAATGTACATTTACATACAATTTATTTTTTGATGTACATATTGAGAGAGTTTAATGAAGTAACGGCCGGTTTCATAAAAAGCAACGAAAGGTCTCTTTAGTTAAAGCTACCTTAAAAATCTAAAGTCTCCTACTTTAGTCCACTCCAAACTCCCTTAAGGCCCCACTTAGGGGCATAGGGAGGCAACAAGAGTTCTCCATTGCGCTCGATCTTGTGCAACGTTTATGACCTCCTCCCACACCATGTCCAGATTCCTCAGCTCTGCTTCGAAGGAGCGGAACACAGTATGAGAGGGTCTTCCTCATCCTACTTTAGTCTTAAATGTCAACAAAATATTTGAAGATTGGTAGTGTCACCATGTAAGTCTTTGGAGAACATAGCTTATTTACCTGGCTTTTCCTTCAATCTGTCATTTCATTTCTTAACAGAGCATTCATTGTAGTTACTGTTGTTAGTTAATGATAACAACTTATTGATTAGTAAATTAAGTATGTAAAAAATCATATTCTAAGAGGTCTACCCTATTTTAGTATTTTCTCCACAGTGTCACCGTATACAAAAGCCTTTCTTCCGAAACATTTGAGGATGAAAACATCATTTTGTTAAATAATAATCAATACAATTTCTAGTTTCTATATTGTATTTTAATGCGCTCTTTATGATCGACCTCACATCTATTCGTGATAATAAGTAACTATACAAATGCTTACATGACATAAAATGATAGAGCATGTTACGAAACATGCAGCAAACTCTGGTGGTAAAAGATTGAACTACTCAAAATTATGTAGTAAGCCATCCACAGGATTTTTAACATAAGGTAGACTTTAATTGACATTTTGTTGTTTTTTTATGAAACTGGCCGTGAGATATTAGTACATCGAGAGGCGATGAAAATTAACACTAGTTTTATTATTGGAGTTAGCATTGTCACTATTTTCACCCAATACTACATAATTTTTTTTCATATTATTATCCTAATTGTTTTATTTTTCAATGTAAATTTAATTCCTTATTGTATGTCACAATAAACTAACCATTCAACCCTGCAGCCTTTCAATTCAACCACTAAACGAAACATAAATAGTGTGATTTTGGTGTCAATTAATTGGCTGTTTACATGTTAGATCAAGTAGATCTTTCTTCTAAATTTTGGGTTGAATGATAAGATTTTTCATGATCCACTGTGTCACTGTATGGTTGTCAAATATTTAAACATCATCAAAAATCTGTAAACTTCACTTGTGTTGAATGTAAACGTGAAAAATTGTGTATTATTGTAAATAAAATAGTGATTTTGTTAGCAAAAGTATTTTAAATATATATCCCAAAAATACAATTTCGCTTTTTGTAAGCCAAAAACCAGGGAAAATGAGATTGTTGGTATCTGTCTAGGGGTCTTGGTACGAGGATTGCCTTTTATATTTCAAGATTCTCTTAACCTGGTGCTTCCATCTGGCAACTGTCGTAATGTTTGACATTTTTGAGGTTAGGTTTACTCAGAAAGTTTTAACGAAAGAGGGCTATTAGTGTTTTAACGTGAAACACTTAACGCTAAAATTTAGAAAAATCAGGAAAATTTTCTTATCTTTAGACATGGACCAACAAAAATACATCTATGAACTTAATTCGACATTTTGGAGATTAAGTACCATCTAGGAAGATTGTATATCAATGGATTGAGGATGTGGTTTTCTTAGGGATGAATTTTGTGAAGGCCAGCCAAAGTCAGTTGTCATGCGGTAAAACATTGATGGTTTGCTGGACGTCATTTAACAGGATCTTCACTCAACGCATCGTGAGTTTGAGGTATTTTTGGGCATTTGTGGGACATATTGAAAAATTGAAAAAATTAATATATAGCGATGCTTCGATAAACATACATGATAGGTACCTATCTTGTGAAGTGGTTGGTAGACTAGCTGTTACGAGGCCGGCTTTCGTTCTGTTTCGTGCGGAGGTCGCGGGTTCGATCCAAGGTGCCGACCATCTTCCTCTTTCACGACACAAGCATTAAGTAGCTTACTGTGAAAGAGTCAAAGAGTGTATTTGTGTTCACTTTGAGTGAGCACAGATTCATTGTTTATTAAAAGAAAAAATTTGACAGATGACGAATTGTGAATCTATGCATATGAAGCTTGAAGTAAACATCAGTCGACTGTGTGGGTCTTTCAAAATAAACCAAATATTACAAATGTTTCTCATGCACAAAGCACTTCGAAGCAAAATGTTTACCTTTTTTATAGGAAAATTGGAGATGTCACTGAACACATAACTCCATCTCCCACCGATCAGTTAACAAAATTGACTTTTTGAGCAGTCAAAACGTTTATTTGTTGAGTCATCCACCCTAAATCCACCCAACGACTTCTTCTAATTCTCACGTATTAAGAGTAAATTGTGGGTTTTTTTACCGCAAAGAAGCGATTGGTGCGTTCAAAAAGCATGTTTAGGAGGTGCTCCGATCCATGTCGGAAAAAGGCTCTGAATGTTGGATCAATCGAATACAAAAATAGATAAATCATCACGGAAATGATTTTGAGACATAATAAAGCAATACTTGTTGGAAATTTAAGGTTTATTGCAAATCCTGAAATATAAAAGGCAACCCTCGTAGTAATATTGAAATATTGAGTAATTGAAACACAAACATTTCAAAAATAATTTAGGTTCTGTTTTTTGTTAATGAATCTGTGCTCACTCACTCTTCGATACTTTCACTTTGAGCTACTTAAAAGCTTGTGTCGTGAAAGAGGAAGATAAATAAATAAGTAACACTCTTCTATACATAAGTGTCAGTATTATAGCCGGCGGAACTTTATGCTTGAAGCATTCTCTACCAGTCAACCGGTCCCGTCCAATCTGAGACAGGATTCCAACCCCGAGTAGAAATTTCAAGTGAAAAAACACATTGAAAATTTCTGACCCGACCGGGAATCGAACCCAGGACCTCTTGATCTGAAGTCAGAGCCTCGTCTCCAGTGACCAATTTAGTGTCAGTGCCTACTTTTGGCTTCTGTCTTTCGCAAGATATCTCCTTAATCATATTGATGCTGCTGAAAGATTTTTAGGAGTAATAATTTTTTTCGGGATTTCCATCTCCCAGTTGCAACAATCGTTGTTGGTCATGTGACCTAATGCCAAGGGCGGATCCAGCTTTGGCGCCAGGGGGGTCACATAGTCATTTCTAAAATTTGGTATCTGGAAACTCAACTTTTTCTATAATTTGGAATCTGGGTAAGTACTAAACTTTTGACCCAGGGGGAGGGGGGGGTCACGGCCCACATTTGTATCCTCCATAGCAAGAGCTAGGGAAGTAAAATAGTCCGCGCCTACAGAAACCAGCGTGTTCAGGTAATATTGGGGTTTTTCGGGCAGAAAGGTTTAACTCTTTCCGAAATTATGGTACTAGGGCTTTTAAGAGGTAGAAAAAAACCTTGAATGCTCCAATAATAGGTATCTGTCACGCCATTTATAATATCATCCTATAAAGTGATACCTATCTATCAAATTATAAAATTAAAATATCGGGGTAGGAAGACTGTATTAGGTGTTGCATAGTACCTACGTATGTGTCCAGACTCCAGATCTCCAGATAGGACATTTTTCTTTTCTTGATGCTGGCCAATAATTCTCTATTTGGTCCAGTTCTTCGCAACAGTGACCATATGTTGGAAGTGGCAGACACATCTTATTGGAATACTGGTGAATTTTGTATATAGGTATTAAGATTATATCAGTGTTCTGTTGGTGTTTCAAAAATTAGAAATAAATAAATACGGAATATATTGTGATCACGATAACAAAGTTCACAATTAATTGATCTAATTTCAAATTCCCGAATCACATCACGGAAATTTCGGCATGTTCAGCGTGTATGTGTCTATGACTATTATTCTGAAATGAAAAACAGACGATTGAGTTGCGTCGTATCCAATTTTCATTGAGATTTTTGACATTTCTGTATTAAAATATTTTATGCAATACATTAGTTAGGTAACTACTGGCAACCGATTAAGTTCTAAGCAAGAGCTTCTTGCGTTGAGTTGGAACGTGAATTTGAGAATACCAGTCATTATGTAAAAACAGGGGCATATTTGAATTAGTCATCGCATCGGGTCGGACCAATTTTACTATTTCTATTTGCTGGAATAGGTTCTTATGGATGAAAAAATGAAGAAAGTTGCGCAGAACATTAGAATTAAAAAGTCAAATGAAATCTTTCTTTTGACAGTACATATGTATAAACTTATCTACTTATTTTTTTAAATTTGAATCGGCGTTTACAGTACTTATTCTATGATCGGCGTTTCACATCTGTCATTTGTTTGATAGTTGGTGAGATCGTCAGAATATGTCTGTAAACATAGTTTATAACAGATGCATCGGTCGGAATTATTAGTCGTCTCGATTGTCGGTAAAGCTAGTTTTTATATATTTTTTTCGTATTTAAGTGTCTTGACTTTTTGTATACCTAGTCGAACAACCGCGGATCAATAAATAGCTTAAATTATATTAAGTTAGAGTATGTAGGTAGATATATGTAAAGTTAGTTTCCTGATTGATAATTACCACGGTTGTTTCCTTAAGATCACTTATTTCAATTAGATGGGGTAATTATTCGTGTTTAATGCAAGTCAATGGAAGATTAATGAACCTACACTAGTTCTAGGAGAGGTGGCCACTTGTAAAGGTACAGGATGATTCTAGATCGCGACCCTCACCGCATTCTCAGTGATTCGCCTTCTGTTTTTATTTATACCTACGGTTAAAATCGCGTTATAACAAATGCTGAAGTATCGAAATTCTGTGTACAATGAACTTTCAATGTGCTTTCGAAAATCGTACATACAAACAAACGCACTGACATTAAAAATTATAATGTCCTAACAGTAAAAATAGTATAAAAATATGACATAAAATGTATAGGCAACAAAGATACAAGTAAAGTAGATAAACACGCAAACATTATAGTATAGCAAGTAAAAGATAAATAACAGAAAACCGTTGGAAATAGTATTGTAGGTTCAGCTGGGGTAAAAGGATGTAGGCCAAGGGAGTGGGACAGGAATAAGGCACATGGAAAGTTATTGCTCTGCCGTCAAGTGTGTCAACAAAATATTTTGACACAATATTTTTTCAGATTGGTACCTAATGTATTTTTTAAAACCCTGTATTCATTTTCGAATTCTCCAAAATTTATCTAGAATACACGTCTTTTACCTAAAAAAACACGTTTTTTTTAATAAATATGAGACTTATAATTTGTAATATCAATTAAACTTCCAATCAAAATATAACAAATGATTTTCTTGATTTCGTGAATTTCGTTTACCTATACCTGTATTATTTTTAAGTTATTGATTGAGAAGCGAGTGGTTAAATCCAAGAATATACCACTATTTTGTCTTTTAAAGTCTTAATGTCCGAAATTACTGTTGATTTTCCTTCAACTAAGCCATTACGGATGAAAAGTTTAATTAACTTGAATTGGTCAATTGATATAAAATAATGAAAAAAGTAAGACCCGTGAATAGGCGGGCGGAAGGTACGTCGGCACATTCCCTTTATACAATTCGGACACCCATTAGGTTTAATATTCTTAATTGATTTTACAGTCCCAAGGCTTCACCGCGCAGTCCATGCTCTCGGCCGTGTACTTGAAGTAAATAAATAACAGTGATAGTGAGGGGACGTGCGGTGATAGGCAGTCCTTGCTAAGCGGACTCGCTTATCCTATCCAATGCCGCTATCCGCTGCGGAGAGAGTTTCCTCTTAATTAAGATATGCTAATGTAATTATGTATTCTATTTCGTCTTCTTCAATTGCGAATATTTCAATATTCAACCTCTGGTGCTCCCAGCTGTGATTTACTTGAAGGCTCGATCGAATGCTTCTACCTATTATCTACCAACTTTTGTTGCAAATATTGCATTTGATGGATTGATTTTGGTACCTCGATTCGGTGTTAAGTCACTTCTATTATATGCTAACCGAATAAAGGGCTGCGTTTGTTTTTGTTTCCTGTTCTCTGGTTGTCGGTGTAGAAGTTGGCATCACCAGATAATCCGCGGAACAAGCGAGTATAACACATTATAACACATAACACATTCTCAGCAAATCGTCATAGATAAAGTTTACCGACCTCGTTAGCTTAGTGGTATATGCGTGGACACGAGATCCCGGGTTCAATTTCCGGTCGGGTCAGAGTTTTTCAAGTGTTTTTTCACTTCAAATTTCCACCCGGGGTTGGCTTGTCTCATATTGGACGGGACCGGTTGACTGGAAAAATTGTCTCAGGCATTAAGTTCCGCCGGCTATACTGACACCTTTGAATAGAAGAGTGTAATTGTATTTATATACTAGCTGACCCGTCTAACTTTGTATGACCCGTCTAAATAAATAATATGGGTTTTATGCAACAGAGCTCAAATTCGTTTTTTTAGTTATTTAATACGAATGAGTAATGACTATTTACAGGCATTAGCAAAACCTGCATACCACGCTGAATTCATTGGGTCTGAGTTTATTTTTTCATCAAAAATTTTTAACCTATGTTAATAAGGTGTGGGAGGAAGTCATCATTGCGCAAGATCGAGTGCAATGGAGAGTTCTTATTGCTTCATCTTGCTCCTGAATGGAGTTCAAAGGGAGTTTTAATTTTGATTGATTTGATGTTAATATGTAAAAAAAAAATTTAGGTTTGTCATTATATTCGATATTTTAATAGTTATTTTGCTCAGTTAAAATAATATTGATTGATCCAATTACGATAAGGAATATCTCCGTACCGATTCAAAATACGCATTGAGGTGTCAATGGTTTTTTTACCCATCACGCTGATTCCCGAAGGAGGTAGGCAGAGAGTATGGACTTCCATTCTTTCCAATCCAAACTCATTCGCTTCCTCCAAACGCATAACATTCCGCATACATGCTCATAAATTTCTTTTGCTTCTGACTTGGCCCTCCTGTAAGACGGCAACGATATGGTCGGTCTATGTCATTCTAGGTCGGCCTCGTCTGCGTGCACCCATTCTTTCAGATTCATATATCCCTTTCGTCATTCTCTCTTCGTTCATTTTCTTTACATGCCCGAACCTCCTTTCTTTATTCACTTTCATTCTAGTCACTACACTAACATCCACTCCACATTCCTTTCTAATATTATCAATCAGTCTCTTTCCGCATATCCTACGCAGTGATCTCATTTCCACAGCATTTATTCCAACTTCCAAATTGTTCGTCCTTGTCCAAGTTTCACTCCCATAAATCAGGGATGGTATCAGGATTGCATTGTGCATCAACTGTGGTTTAAAGAGAGACCTTCTTAGAGGTCTTAGTGCACCGCCAACCCTTCTCCCAGCCAATTTCCTTCTTTTGAACATGTTTTAGTTTTTTTTTTTCAAGTTAGTTTATAATCAGTCGTTGTCAATCATGTAAACGATTCAGTTTACTGGTGGTTTTATAAATCTCTGTAAACAAACAAAAAAATATTCTACATGTTCTTCATTATACCTAATCATGTATTCATTGTGTTAAAACTTACCTAAACTCCTTATAAAATGAACATCATTTAAGTATAACTCCTTAATAGCAATGTTATGTATACGATTTTGTTTGCTGACGGTTTTAAAAATCTCTGTAAATAAAGAAAATTTTCGAAACTCCTTACGCTTCATTACAATAATGTAGGGATTCCTTGTATTAAAACTTACCAAAACTTCTTATAAAAATTAGCTGCAATGAATATAATATGGCTTATCTAATTCTTTATTCTTTATTCTTTATTCTTTTTTATCATCCTTAGGCCATTAGTTTGGCACTTGGAATCGTCAAATTATACAAAAGCAAACAATAAAATATAATAGGTGCACACAATAAAAACACTATAGGCGTACATAATTTCCAACATGCAGATTCAGATATGAAAAGAAAAAAAACACACTAAAGATAAAAGAACAATATTAAAGCTGTTTTGAGTGTAAAGGGCTCAAAACAGCTTCACGTCAACCGATTGAGAGAATATACATTGTATATATACATATATGGGCGCCAAGTAACAAAAATCATAACCCAAATATCAAATAGAGTCAACAGTCCCATTTAGCATATCGTCAATATTGTAAAATGCCTGTTCAACAAGATACTTCTTCACCTCTCTCTGAAACCCCACTGAATTTAGTGCTCTGACACTATGAGGCAACTTGTTAAAAAAACGTACACTATTACCAGTGGCGAGCGGCTGGTACAAGCCAATAATCCTGGCTTACCCTAGAATTTTCGAGAGGAATATAAAAATAAAAACATTTCAAAGATTGCTATAACTCTGACGAAAAATTAAAAAAACTTTTGATGGACGTCAAAAAAATATTCTCACATGACCCCTGGTTGCCATGGTATAACAGTATTTTTATATTCTATGGACCAAAAATAACGAGAAAGTATTGCTTTCATCTCCTCTGACGTTCCTGAAGCACTCCTTAGTCAAGGCTCAGTGCGTCTCTTTCGCACTAGCATTTTGCAGGCGGATCCCTTCCCTTTGATTTTGTCGACACCGCCGTCAATTTCAATAGGCCCACCACGGGTCATTTTTTTCCAAAGGAAATTTAATCCGGGATTATTAAGAGTTGCCAACTCTACAACAAAATCACGAAATGGAATTATTGGAATTACTTTATATAATTCAGAAATTAATGAGGATTGCATACAAAATATCCTGTTATTTGCTTTTTTAATAATAAACAATGAATGTATCACGGAGCAGATTAACACATACATATTTTATCGGTTACTATAACAACAGTATATTCACATTATTTCGATTTATTTTATTTTTGTATTATGGCAATTTAATCGGTAATATAAACTGTCAAAATGTATTTTAACACGGTGTTTTTAAACTGAAGGTAAAGGGTCATTGTTTATTATATCGGTTTTAAATTTATAATATAGTTTTTTTGTCATTTAATGTGAACTTTATACTTAGGTAATTTAGTGTCTCGACGATTCAAAACCTGTTGGCCTTTTAAGGCAGCCGGCCTTAGAAAGTTTATCAATGAAAGGTTAAAAAAAAAACATCAAAAGTTGTGTTTTTAATAAAATAATACAGTTTCTGTTTAACCTGATCATGATTTAATCATGTTTTCTGTGTCCAGTCATTATCAAGAATATTACTGACGTCAAGGTATGTTTGATTTCGCAATATGTTTTTATATGAATAATCTCAGAATGTTTAACAGTAAACCTTTAATTAATCTCAGAATACTAGTTTTTTAAGTGCGCCCATGGCCTTTTCTAGCAAATTTTGCTTTCTTATAGCTGAATTCATATGTGAGACTTTAAATCACTTGATTCATAATTGAACTCTTCATGAAAACTCAAAAAACATCTTTAACTTTTCATAACAAAGTGTGCATTCAAATGGCTTTTATCATGAGTTATTATTTAATTGATTAAACTTTTTATTGCAAGTATTGCATTCGAATGGCTTTTCCCCGCTATGAGTTCGCATGTGATAATTTAAATTACTTGAGTCCGCAAACTTTTTATTCCACACATTGCATTAGTAAGGCTTTTCTTCGCTTTGAAGTCCGGCTGTGCGTAAAAGATTCCGGATTTGGTAAACTTTTTCATGCAAACATTTGCTTTCTTATGACCGAATTCATATGTGAGACTTTAAAGCACTTGATAATAGAACTTTTTATGAAAATTCAAAAAAATCTTTAACTTTTTATAACAAAGTGTGCATTCAAATGGCTTTTATCATGAGAGTGATTAATTACTTGATTGATTAAACTTTTTATTGCAATCATAGCATTCGTATGGCTTTTCTCAGCTATGAGTTCGCATGTGACTCTTTAAATTACTCGAGTCCGCAAACTTTTTATTGCACACGTTGCATTAGTAAGGCTTTTCTTCGCTAGAAGTCGCGCTGTGCGTAAAAGATTCCGGATTTGGTAAACTTTTTCATGCAAACATTTGCTTTATTATGGCCGAATTCATATGTGAGACTTTAAAGCACTTGACAATAGAACTCTTTATGAAAATTCAAAAAAATCTTTAACTTTTTATAACAAAGTGTGCATTCAAATGGCTTTTATCATGAGAGTGATTAATTACTTGATTGATTAAACTTTTTATTGCAATCATAGCATTCGTATGGCTTTTCTCAGCTATGAGTTCGCATTTGACTCTTTAAATTACTCGAGTCCGCAAACTTTTTATTGCACACGTTGCATTAGTAAGTCTTTTCTTCGCTAGAAGTCGCGCTGTGCGTAAAAGTTTCCTGATTTGGTAAACTATGCTTTCTTATGGCTGACTTCGCATATGAGTCTTTAAATGACCCGAAAAATTATTTTTCTCCACATCAAGACCTTTAAAAAAAGTGCTCAGCCACCAGTCATAATAATATGTTACTGTCAGCCATATTACTAGAATAAAATTTGTCTTTAGTTGCGATCTTCTGGGAAACGCAGGAACTACAGCGTTAATGACATCAGTCAGTGAGGCAGTGTTCAAGATAAATATTAGACAAATATATATAACAGTAATAAAAAAGAAGAAGAAGAATTTTTCCAAAAAAATTTTTCGCTTGTTCCGCATTTTTATCCATGAATCATCAATGTTTGTAGGTAGTTATCTACTGTTAAATTTTATTTAGGTATTTTCTAAAAAAAAAAAAATTTTTTTTTTTAATAAATAAAAAATAAAATTTAACAGTAGATAGCTACCTACATTGTACATACATTGATGATTCATGGATAAAAATGCGGAACAAGTGACGTTTTTTTTTCAGTGAAATTCTTCTTCTTTTTTTTTTTTGTGTCGGCTTGCCCAATATTTTGAAAAAATAAAACCACCGCACGCCACTGACTATTACATATATAGCTCTTTGAAACCTTTGCCAATCTATGTTCCAACGGCCGCACATCTCGTTTACCCCTAGTATTATAAGTATGATGATCTAAGTTAAGAGGAGTATTGGGCAAATTCTTGTAGGCATATTTAAGGCACTCGAAAATGTACATACTTGGCAAAGTTAGCACTCCCAGTTCGCTGAAGGCATTTTTACAAGTTTCTCTGGGTTTTATATTCATTAGTTGCCGTATTGCTCTTTTTTGTAATACAAAAACTCTACTCCAATCGGCTCCCCTTCCCCAGAATAATATTCCATATGACATTATGCTGTGAAAATAAGCAAAGTAGACAAACTTGGCTGCGTCAAATCCGCAAACCTCTTTAGTCTTTTTCACAGCATAGATTGCAGAACACAATTTCTTTGAAATAGATTCAATATGCGCTGACCATTGCAACTTTTCATCTATTGTCACACCTAGAAATTTTGTTTCCCCAGATATCTGCAACCCTTGTTCACGCAGTGAAGCTATCACTGGGTCAGCATCAGCGTTTGGTCTCAGAGAGAAGCGAATAGTATTTGTTTTCGTCACATTGAGTACGAGACCATTGGCATCGAACCATTTCCCCAATCGATCTAATATAACATTTACATTTTTTAAAATGCCCATAGAGTTATCATTCCTTATCAAAAGAGATGTATCATCAGCAAACATTACAATAGTTTGATCATTTGGTACAGTGGTTGGCAAGTCATTTATATACAATAAAAACAGTAAAGGACCAAGTATAGAACCCTGTGGGACACCTCGTTTAATTGCCGATGCCTGCGATCGAATACCACCCAATTCGGTTATTTGGTGACGATTATCTAGATAAGATTCAAAAAATAATATTTCTTTGTCAGCAATACCATAATATCTTAACTTTTGTACAAGAATTTCATGATCTACACAATCGAAAGCCTTTGAAAGGTCACAAAACACACCATATGTGTCTTTCTTTTGGTCCATTGCTTCCAATATAGTTTTAACCAGTGAAGCTATACTATCGGATGTATTCTTCCCCTTCTGGAAGCCAAACTGCTGGGGATGTAGAATACTATTCCGGGCTATGTATTCGGTTAGTTGCTCAGAGACCACTAACTCAAATATTTTACTAAATACAGGCAGTATTGAAACGGGTCTGTAATTTCCAGGATCATATTTGTCACCTTTTTTATATATAGGAATGATCCTGGCTATTTTTAATTTTTCTGGGAAAACCCCTTGCTCAAGGCACATGTTGACTATTAACGCGATTGACTGTCCTATGCTATCAATTATCAACTTCAAAAGATACGTTGATATATGCCACAAATCATTCGTTTTCTTATTTTTCAGTTTTTTACAAATTCTTATTATATCTGTTTTGGAAATCTTCTTGAATTTAAATATAGTACTTGATTTTAATGAAGGTGACAAATATTTTAATGCATTTTGAATAGAAACATTTCTAGCCAAGGGTGATGCTACATCAACAAAATAATTATTAAAAAAGTTTGCTTTTTCAATGATTTTTCCATTCAAATGATCTGTGAGAGGTTCATCGTTAACATTGTGATCTCTGCCAGTTTCATTCTTAATGATATCCCAAGTGGCTTTAATAGGGTTTTTAGCTTTTTGAATTTTTTGGGCATAATATCTCTGTTTGGCTTCTTTACAGACCCGTTTAAACACAGTACTGTAAGTCCTAAGTTTATCCTTAACATTATCAGAATCATTACTGCCCTTTCTTTTATACAAATAAAATAGTCTTTCTCTAGATATCTTTATGCCAGGAGTCGCCCAATCCACAAATGACATGTAAGGCTTACATTTAATCTTTTTAATTGGGAAAATACTATTTATTGCCAACATAACATCATTAAAGAATGCATCAAATCGACAATTTACATCAAACATTTTTAATTCAGAATGTCCAAAGTTATCCAATAATAAATTTACCAACTCTCTTTCCCCTTCTTCACTGTATACCCTTTTGTAAATGTATCTACCTTTCGTATTTTTGGTCCCTGACGACAAAGAACCCATTTCGAATTTAATAAGTTGCCCACTATGATCAGATTTAACTAAGTCTACAATATCTGTTTCCACAATGTCAATATTTGTAAAAATATTATCTATACATGACGATGATTTACTAGTTATTCGTGTAGAATCATATATGCTACGTGTCAACAAAAAGGAATACATAAAATCGATGAAAGACTCATTCTGTTTTGATGGCTTGTTCAGGTTAATGTTAAAGTCTCCGCAGACGATCAACTGTTTATGATTATTACGAGTTGCTTGATTGAGAGCATTTTCCATAGTTTGCAAAAAGATATCATGACAACCCGAGGGAGGTCGGTACACGGACAGAATAATTTTATTATTAATTTCTATACAACTTATTTCGCAATGTTTTTCTATAGATAACTTGACTATATCGATTCTTTCTTTTGATTTATGCTTTTTGTTAACCATTATAAGCGAACCCCCTCTAATTGACTTTTCTCGACAAAATTTACTAATAATATTAAAGTTCAAAATATTGTATGTTATAATTTCTGTCTCACTCAGCCATGTTTCAGTAAAGCAAAGTACATCGGCCTGACTTAAAACTGGAGATGTTTCAAGTTCATGCAGCTTCCCTCGAAGACCCTGGGCATTTTGATGGGCTACACAAAATATGGGAGCTGTATTTCTCGATATATTAATATCCTTTTTGTCATGCATAGTAAGCAAATGAGGCTCTCTCAGACCTTGCTTATTTTGATGCGTTATTATCAACTGATATGCATTTTTATTCTGACTAGATTTCCCACTTCGCACCCCCTCCCTAAAAAAGTTTTTCCAGAAGTTTTGATTGGAGCAGATTTTACACTCTTGATCGGATAGATCTTGTCAGATTCTTCACCATTAGTGAGGTTTATTACATTTCTGATCTTCTGCAATGGGTATTTCAATTTAAAGTCAATAATTTCATGCAGTCTTTGTTTTTCGTCATTTAATTCTAAAATTTCGACATGGTCCCATTCACTTACGCTGTCATACAATCGACAATTCTCGCTATAAATCACTTTGTTTCTTTGTACATTTCTTGAATAATGAAAGGAGGAAATCAAGAGCCTCACCCCCTTTTCCGCCGTTCTTTTCATAATACTACTCATTTTTGACATATAGCCTTTCTCCTCGAAAATATGTCTATTGTTGCCAATTAATAAGACAAGTGTAGATCCACTTGTTGCTAAGTCTATTGTATTCTCGATATCATCTTTGAGATTGGCAAATTTCGCATTAGGTTTTGAAACAACCTGGATGCGACGAACACCCCTATGAAAAAGTTTTGTACCCATATTCTTCGAGTATTCGTCACCCACTATAAATATGCCGTTCTTAAATATAGGATTACTATTGTCAGTCTGCTTTCGGGGCTTAGGTCTTTGTGTTATATTAGGTCCACAATTTCTTTCTGTCACACAGTCCTTTTGCCCCTCTAATCTTTCAAAGAGATCATCAAAATTATTCCTCAGAACCAAATTGCTCCTTTCTGCCTCTCTCAATTTCTGCAGTAAATCATTATTACTCTGCTTGAAACCTTCAACAATTGCTTCTCTCTCTCTACCAGAAGATTCAATTTCTTTGAGAAGCTCGCTAATACTAATATTTTTCTGTTCGATTTCCTGAGATTTTATCTTATTGAGCTTCTTGTAGCCATCCAGGTCTTTTGTCTGTTTCTCAAGAAGTGCTATTCTTTTCTTGAGTAATGCTATTTCCCTACATTTATACTTTAATTCCCCCCTACAAACATTCAATTCTCCATTCACTCTTTCACCTTCCTCCTCCAATCTCTCAACCCTCTCACGCATAATCTGATTTGTATCAATTGAGCTGTCATCAGGGCGGCTTATTGATGTATCGAACATCGTAATATATCCATTCCTTTCAGCCCTCGCACTACTTCTAGTTTCCATATTTGGGCAAATAAACGAGAACCAAGAAAAAAAAAATTAAAAATTAATCAAAGAGTCAGAGTGAAGAAAAAAAAATCGACAAGTGGCAATAAAAATAATTATAAATGTTTTAAAAATAATTAATAAATAAAATAACCGCTGTAAAAACAAGAGATACAAGAGTCTTAAAAGCAAGACTCGCGGCCAAATCCAAGAATCAAGTATAAAGCACAAAGGGTCAGTAAGATTCGTTTAAACAGCAACAAATCACCATGCAAGAAAAAAAACAGCAGCAAGCAGTAAACAAGAATGAAAATACCAACTGGAAAATAACAGTCAGCCACCAGTAGAGAAATAATAAATAAATATTTGAAATAAAATATTAATAATATGATAAACTGAGGAAAGAGATAGATAATTATATAAATAATAATCAGTAACCAGTCAAAAAAAAAATATTAATAATTAAATAATAATGAGTTACTAGTTAAAAAGTGAAAAAAAAAATAATATCAATAATTAAATGACAATGAGTTACTGGTTAAAAAGAGAAAGAAAAAATAATAATATCAATACTTAAATAATAATGAGTTACCAGTTAAAACGTTAAAATAAAATAATAATGTTACTAATAAAATCAAAGTAGGTAAAAATTAAATAAAAAACATTATTTATAGTACACAAAGTATCCAGAGTTTATGGTCATCCATAGAGCAAAGAAGTTAGTATCAGGGTCCGCGACTGCGCAGTGTGATAGATAACAGGCCGGGAAGTTTGACAGCCTTCAAAACAATAAACTCGTGCGCGTCGATTGTGTGTAGCCTCGAACGGTGCTCTGGGGCGAGTTAAATAGAGTATAATATTATGGAGTTTATTCTCAGTCCTCTTCAACAATGGTGTGTGATTCTTGTAGAAGCAGTGTGATGTGTAATATGACGTGTGTATGTTTCTTGAAACAACTTCTCGCATTTATGAGCACTGCGTCTTGTTTATGTGTTGAATCAGCAATTGTATTGAAAAATGTTCTCAATTTCTACCATCAGGTGGATACTATGTGAAGTTGCTGATTATTATTCAGCGCTAAGTGAAGCTGGTGTCAAAATAGTTCAATTGTTTCAGTTTGGCGGGCTTAAGTGTGCGCATGTGCAAGTCAATAATCAATCTTTTTCATACGATATATTATACATTCGCCTTCTATCAATCGCAACAACAATCAATCCACTGACAGTTCTTTCAAATGTTAATTAACTAAAATTCAAAAGTAGACCAAATTATTTTGCAAAAGAACTAAAAAGATTACCTAATTTCTGTGTTTTCAATAATTTTCTAATTTTCAATGCACTTTTTTTCTATTTCAACCTTCTCCGGATAAAAGCCTACACGACAAAAAAAGAATTAGCGAAATCGATCCAGCCGTTTAGGTGTGATGCGATGACATCGGGAAATAGCTCTCCATTGTTATAGTTTTCTTTATTTTTCTGTCCATGCACTTTTCTTATTTTTTTCTTCTAAATCAATCTTTTTCTGATAAGAGCCTACACAATAAAAAAAATAATTAGCGAAATCGGTACAGCCGTTTAGGCGCGAAGCGTTGACATCGGGAAATAGCTCTCCATTTTTATAGTTTTCTTAAATTATCTAATTTTCCATGGATTTTTCTTAATTTTTTTCTTCTAAAAGGACACTCTCCTGATAAAAGCCCACACAACAAAAAAGAATTATCGAAATCGGTCCAGCCGTTAAGGCGCCATCCGATGACCACGCGAAATAGCTCTCCATTTACATATAAGATTGTGTATCTATCTTGATTGGTACCTATGTTTGTTTCGATACTTAATGGTTGCTTACCTACGTAAATAAAATTGCGCTGTCAAGAAATTTATCACAGAAAGGAATAACCGTTCCATACAAAATGTATGGGTTTTCTTAATATTTTTTTATTCCTTATCAATTTTTCATTTTTTTAATAGCTAGTAGCCTATTTGGGACGGAGACGAATACAACAAATCAAAAACCATGAAAATCGGTCCAGCCGAAGTGGCCCGTTAATATGTAGGTACACAATGTGCACTGCGCCCCCGTAAAACCATACAAAATTAATTCGATTGAGTTAAGCTTATAAAATAATAACAAAACTATTTCTGAAACATCCATATTTCATTCGTATTCAAAGCTCTGGCGGGAAGAACTTGAGAATAATGCGCTCGCGCACACACCCTACCTCGCCTATTACCAACACAAATGTGGCGTGCCCGATAATATTGTTGACTTTGTATGAAAATTTTCTAACGTTCGAATCGATGCGTTGGCGTAAGTGGGATGGGCTACTGTAGGAGCGTATGCGAGATCGGGTGGAAGGCCTTAACAAAAACAAAAAAAAAAAAAGAATGAGAGGGAACTACCCGCGATGGCGTTGTGGCGCGTCATAGGTAACCGTTCCATACAGACTTAAATATTGTATTTTACATAATTTCTTTTCCACTTTTTAAACATTTTATTAGTTATTCTGTTATCCGGAGCGGAGAAGAATCCAATAAATCAAACATCAGAAGATTCTGTTGAGCCGATCTCGAGTTATAAGTGTTCGCACTAACCCGACTTTCATTTATATAGTAGATATCATCCCTTTGAGAGTCCGAATTGTACTTCTACTTTATTTGACGAGTGTTTTAAAACAATCCGTTTTATTTATACAATGTACAAGTTTCATCGGTCAGGTTTTGCTGTTGAAAGAAATGGTCCGTATTAGTCATTGTTGGCCAACCAGTCTTTGAAATATTTTCAATGTGGAGACATGACAAAACGTTATGCCCTCGTTGTTGGCAACTCCACTTAACAATACCCATATTAATTAATGATGTCTCTTGAATAAGTCTTGTACTCGTAGCACAGTACAACAGAACTTTACTTGGTTCGCCGTGTTCAATATAGCGCCGAACTTTTACATTTCTAACTCCGATTGTCCCATGTCGAACGCCAGTTGTCTAAATACGGTGTTAACTCGGGTCAATTACAGTTAGTGTCGGGACATTTGGATCGCTGCAACAATGCCGATACACTTCCGATCCTTCAATTATCTCGCGGCACGAGCTCGCCGGATTGTGTCTGCGGAGTGTTTTATGCGCGCGGCTCCTTTACCACTCGACCGGACACGTGGAGAATGGCGTGCTCTTTCTACTCGCTGCCAGTGGCGGAACACATTTACCTTAAATTAATAAAAAAACAACCCTTTTTCACGTAATATTGTCAACGTATAGTTTTAGTAAATTTATATTTACGCATCAATTCGACATTGACAGAATCATTCCAAATTTTTGCGATCGATCTTGCGCAATGTGTATGACCTCCTCCCACACTATGACCAAATCTCTTAGCGTTGCTTCGAAAGAGCGGAACACAGTATGAGAAGGTCTTCCTCGTCTTCGAACACGTGCATGGGTACAGAGGCAAAATTATTGGTGGTCATTTTGTTTGCTATTGTGGCACATCAGATAATGCTATGAAAAAACTTGAACTCCGACTCGCATTCAAAAGTAAAGCCCAAATATGTTTGGCAGTTTTTTTGTTTTGGAAAAAAGTGGTTATGTTTCTTAGTCGAGTGCACTCCAAAGATGTTCTTTATTGTTTTTTAAGCGGTTTAAACCAAACGTATCCCATTTTTCATAAGTAGAAAAATAAAACATCAAAATTTACTAACGAATCTCTATACGGCAACATGCCGTTTTGCCAACATATCTGTCAAAAGTTTCGGTCAATGAGGCTTCACTCTTGCTTTCTAAGTATATAAGAGTACTGTAACTAATTAGTTGCACATAAAAATCTATGTAGTACGTACGTCCCTGTGCACGGCATAGACACAGTCAGTTTGCCCTGGCGGATATCTCTAACAATAAAAGCTTCAGTAATAGACTAATGGCGGTGCGCAGTGCATATCTTCGGGCTGGTACTGGTACTCCTCATTATATCAGATAAGGCAAGATGACTCCTTCCAGAGACCACTTAGCCGCGCAACAATGGCTCCAGTACCTCTGCCATTATCTTACTCCTGTCCAGCCACTTCTGCTGCAGCGATATTCCAGCAGAGTGTTATGATTTTCACACATATCAACAGACAGGAGGTTTCATTGTTCTATTCTCAAATGTATTAGACTATTATATTACCTGCTTTTCAATCTTTATTATAAATGCGCCGTGAGACACAGTTTTCTTTATGGCATTTCGCACGTAAGGCTACGAAAACCCGTAAAAAGATCTATTCACCTTGTGTATAGAAATCTTATGCTGTTAGTTATATGAAAAGGCTTATTAATTTTTACAATATGCTAAGTAAGTCATAGTTTTGGGAATGATTTTCTATCGTGTTATATAGATTACATAAAACCAGGCGTAACCCTAAGAATATTAGATGTCTACACGACATTCTGACCCAATGGGGTAGATTTTGAATTAAACATCATCATGTTTTATGGTTCCATTCGATTATTTAAGAAATAAAATCACTTTATTAGGGTACCTATTTCTTATATGATCAATTTTTTCCGACATTTTTACCCCGACTTTTAATTCTGGTATAATTTATCTCTACAGATTTTTTTTTAAGATTTTTGATCAACTATTATGGGTCTCTACTATTTGAAGAAAATTTCATAAGCGCCTATAATTTTTTTAATATCAAATCCTACAGCAAGTTTAATATAAAAAAAAAAATTGATAATTGGTTTAAACGTATTAAAGCAACAACGGTGAGGGGATGAATTTTAAATTTCATCTACACACATTGATTATAATAAATTTTCAACTGCCCGCCAGAAAAAAACAAAACAGAATCTAACTTTTAGGTTTTCTTTCTGTATGGTTGCAAAGCATGTAAAGCCCGCTTCTCAACTCTTCCCTGTCACTCGCCAACCTCTTCAGTTCCCTCTATCATTCCTTCAGCAGATCATCAAGTGCCTGATATCAAGGCCTATTCATTCGGCACGTTGTTGGGACAGTTCTTTCTAGGAGCTGGCTTGTTTCCCCGGCTCTCATTTGTAGTAGGTACTGTACTCCTCATTTGTGGTATGATCCAACCATTGGTTCCCTAGCATGCGTGTGTAGCACCACATTTCAAATACTGTCTATTGGTCCATGTTTCGTTGCCATAAAGCATTACATTCCAGGCAAGAGAGTCTTGATCAAATATTTCCTCATCATGACGTCAATATTGGGGATTCATATATCTTTGATCTTTTGGCCACTCTTACCTGATGGACCCTAGGTGCTCATTATCTCAGTCTTTACCGTTATCATTATTCAAATACATCTTCTTTTTTCGATTTTGAGAATCTATTAAGAATTTAAGAATCCATCACCCGAGTCAGGTTAAAAGTAGATAATAGCCTAAATATTTATTAAGTGTCTTTCATATATAAATATTTGTGTTGTACAAAGTTGCATTGCAATATAAAAGTTTAATTTATTCAGTTCTAACAATAGAGATATTATATGGCGCTGAGGATTATACGAAACCACGGCACGCGTAACATTTGGTTCGTGGTCCTATTGCAGTATATTGCTGGCATTAAACACGGTTGTATGAAGTATGCAAGCATTCATTGTCCCCAAGAGCGAATAGGATATTCGTCGTGGGCGATCCCAATTTGGTATATATATTTCCTCGCATTGGAAATATGTGCGCACAATGATAGTGCAAACTTCCTGGTTACATGAGTATGAGCTATCTACAACGGTGTTAGGAATCCGCGAGTTCTAGCTGAAGGTACCTCGATACCTCTGACCTTTTGCCGCGTGGACTCTGGTCTGGTGTAGAGGAATCGATGTCGGACGTCACATTATAGAAGTGTCTCGGTAAAATGACACCCACAACTTTGTGGACCTCTTGCCACACACAACTGCATCGTATTTTATCGGGTCTATATATTATCTATATACCACCACTCGCAATACTCCCTCTGTTCTTTAAATATAAGTGAATTTACCTGGATGAATTATTAGTACAAGTAATAATTATTCTCACTAGTTTTAGTAAAGTTTTAAACTAATATCAGTACTTGGTAAGCCTTATTTTTATCAAAATAGCTCTCAGATAGCTATAGGAACCCCTAAAGCTCATTGAAGCTCCTAAAGTGCTAATTGATTAAAGTGTTTTTTAACGTGAGATTATTAGTAGTTTTCTTCGCACTTGAGGGCTGTATTCATCATGACGTGTTGTGCTCGTGATTCTGAGTTTGCCTTCGACACAAGATTTGAGTCACGTACATAGATACATATTTATTTATTTAGCGTGTGGCCATTTCATCACAATTTATATATAATTGAATACAATTAATAAGTAAATTTTTTTTCTTGTTAAATAGTCAATATAATGTTCGAAAAGATACATAAAAATCAAACAATAACTTACATCTATTCGCACCATTGATTAGTAAAAACACTGTCGACTTAACAATCTGCTTCTGCTTTAGCCTACGGTCTTCTCAACGTAAATCTCTTTGATTATCTTCAGAACATATTTTTTGGGCTATCGTTTATGGATGATACTTATTTATAATAAAATTTATAAGTTCTTGAACGTGCATTTTCCTTGGTGTAATTTAAATAGCTTAATAGCTTAATCTTAGCTTTAGGTACAAATAACCTGTGACCATGAAGGGTGTGCCCCTTCGAAACATGTCAGGTATAATAAAATTGTGGAATAGTTAAAAAGTTTTTTTATTTAAATTTGATACTTATTTAACTTTTTTGAGGTTTTTAACCATTATCTTTGCATGATTTTTGTATATATTATATTACTGTGAAACGCCAATAATTGGCCGCTGATATTATATGTATTGTGTGATGAATCGGTTTATTAGTATGTTTAGTAGAGCTTAACTGGTTTATGATATGATTTATGTTTTGTTGATGTACTATATGTCTTTGTAATAACTGTTTGTTTGTTTAAATAAATAAAAAAAAACCTGTACGGCAACTCTTCGAAAGAAGGAAAGGGTTCAGGTGGTTCGGTAATACATCGAGAGTTTCATTTTTTATTTCATATTTTCCATCTCGTTTGTTTACAGAACCGACGCAGGGAGTGGGGAAGACGTCGGAGAACCAGTGTCTAGAGGTAGCCCTCTTATAACTTTTTGCCATCCCTTGAGTTTACTTTAAAATAATACCTTTGTATTTCGTTTTGTAAACTACCAATTATTTAAAAGAAAAAGAACATCTTTTAATTAATTAATTAATATTTGAATTTTAATTTGGAACTAATACTATTTTTGAATTTGAACCATTTCTTTTTATTGCTGTATAGAGGATTGGTATTGTGAAATCTTTTTTGGTAAACATCGTTTGATTAAAGTTAATTTAAATTATCTTTATTTAAATAATCCCACTGAGAATGCACGCTCAATTCGTTAATTTTATTAAACATCGTTTGCTTATGAGGTGGTTAAAATGAAAATCTTGATTCATCATGAAATTTTTTAACATGTTATAAAATTCCATGTCCCGATCAGGATTCGAGCCAGTATTTATATTATATTGTTTGCATGGAAAATAATTAAAACATTAATTGTTTATAGCTTTTCCGATTCATAACTGGATTTTTTCTAACTGCGTAGGTATGTAGTTAAACTAATTTATTAACACAATTAATTGCATTTTTTTAAAATTTATTTTAAACAATCTTTGGTAGGTACATAACAATACATAAAAAGTATACATTATACATATAAAGTTAAAAAAATGTTATACCAAAGATCCCACCAGGCAAAGCCTGGGTGTGAGTTTACTAAAAAATACATGATTTTACATTAAAATGAATTAATAAAAAAAAATAATGTAAGTACTGTGATAGATCTCAGACAGTTGATATGACAATTTTCTTTGGGCTTTTTAAAAGCGCTAATTAAAATAAATTTTCGCTCTTTAACTGGCTAAAGGACCCTCATATCTGGAGCCTAAGCCAATAAGTGCACGAAGTGCAATAAAATGGCCGCCAACGGTATCGGTCGATCGGTGTTCCCATGGTAACAGCGTAAAATTTGTCGTTTGAACGTTGTTACTATGGGAACACCGACCGACCGATATCGTTGGCGGCCATTTTATTACACTCATTGTCTGAATAGATAGTTCCTCAATATTTTGGTATAATATTATAAACAACTATAGCCTTGTAAATTTGATTTTGTTTCAGACTCTGTCCCGTCCTTCGACACGACCGTCCCCAGACGTCGCACTCTGACGTCAAGTTCGGAAGAGAACGGTCACGTTTCGAAGCGGCATCGAACTTCTTCAGGAGTGTTTGAGGTCGAGGAGACCCCACTTCTACCTCCAGCGAAGGAAGGCGCAAGAAAGGAGGAAAAAACAAAGAAGAGAGTCTTCAACGAAAATGACGATTGGGAGTGAATGATCTCATGTTCATAACATTTTGCGTTTAAAAATAAGTGTAATTAATGTTGATAAAGATTTCTTTTTATCAATTCGTATGTTTCATTTATTATCCTCCGTCTAATCATTATATTTCATCACATTTATTGGTTAAGAAACTCTCCACGAACAGCCTTCAACCTACAAAAAGAAAGTCGGGTTAGTGCGAACACTTATAACTCGAGATCGGCTGAACAGAATCTTTCGATGTTTGATTTATTGGATTCTTCTCCGCTCCGGATAACAGAATAACTATTAAAAAGTTGGAAAATGCATAAGAAATACTATGAAATATAATATTAAAGTTAGTATGTAACGGATTTCCTGCGATGTCAACGCCATCTATGAAAATTTCTATAACAACAAAATTATTGTTTATCTGACAACCATTGACATTAAAAATAATGGTATGCAGATTTTCGATGAAATTAAGATTTCGATATTTTAAGAAATAGGTAATTTTTTAACATTCAAACATATTTCTAACGTATTTTTGTATAAATTACAAATTCGAAATCAATATTCATACAAAGGGCTACAGGACAACGTCTGTCGGGAAAGCTAGTAACAAAATACAACATCTTGGATGCATGAAACACTGAGTGGCGGAACCATCTGTGGATCTTCTACGTTGCATCACCGAAACACTCAATTCAATCTGCCATGGTTTGCTTTAGAATCAGAACTGGCCATGGCATGTGCGCCAATTTCGCCCACTAATGTGGACGGCGGTAGTTTCCCGAGGGCGGAGGCAGACCATCAGCCACATAGTATCGGAATGCAGCAACAGAGCATACGAGGGTAGTCTCTCGGACTTCGCCACACTGACAGACGGAGCAATAAACTACATTCGAGAGCTAGATTTGACCATCTGACAAGCAGGAAAATTTCCCCTGCGTTCCAATATTTTTAATTGTCTTGACTGTAAATATAAAAAGGTACTTTTCTTATTAATTGTTTTATAATCTTTTGTGATGAACCGGCCATACGCTAAATAATAATTTCATCATAATTCAAAATATGTAGGTATTTGGCTAACACTTATGGCTAGGAAGACGATACTGAAAACCGTAGGAATACTCCCATTCCTAAGGTGTAGCACACTAGCACATCGTGGTGAAAGACGTTCTTGAACTATGGGATCCACTTTTCGGTAGATCTACCGATTTTTGATCTTGTCTACCTATCGGCCGATTTCACACAGAAATCTATTTATTTGGAAGTTGCCCAAATGAAAATTCGATATTTTATAAAATTATATTTTTTTAGGGATAGGTATTTGGCCTTTATTTCGAAATGACCTTTTGTAGTCAACTTTCACATTTACGGATACCAAAAACTAATCTGTTTTGTGCCGCACAGGACCGGGATGCATTCTTCAGAGTGATGGTCAATATTGGGATCACCTGACAAAACACACAAAGAAGAATATGGTTTTTATTTCAAATTTTGAAAAAAAAAAACATATTTATTAGTGTATATTGTCTCATAGATGCCAATTTTATAAGGTAAAATTTATATTGTTTTCTTCTGTTTTTTAATTTTATTGGTTAACATCTAAAGGTGCATGAAGTATTATTGTTCGAATTTTCACATTTATCCCACCAAAATTTTAACCCTTCGTTTTCCACAGGAATTTTTTCACCTGATGAGACCAATCGATTCAATCTATGAATAAAATTTAAAATTATTCAAGGTGTTAATAAACATAGATAGGTACACGTTATCAAAAAACAAATTATTTATAATAAAAAAATATATAGGTTGGAGCCTAAATTATAACAGTAAAAAGAACAATGATAATGTAGATTGGAGAAGCTATGTAGCACGTACATAAAAAAAAAATACCTACTTAAGATTCAAGAAGATGGTAGGTAACAAATAAAAGATTTGGTAATAGTGAAAAGATATTAGTAGGTAGGTAACAGAAAATTAAAACAGACAAATAAGCTAAGTAGGTAGGCATACAATAGTATGTCTATAAGTAAGGAAATATATTATTTGATTACAATTTATTAATTTTTGCCAGAAAAACTTATTTAATACATTAGTTAGGCACTCGGCTAAATACAGGATAACTTACGTACTAAAATTGCACTAGAGTACTGCAGCTATAATGTTCTCTACCGATGTAAGTCTTCGTCTGGATGTTGATGAGTCGCTACATTTTTGGGATTTCCAAGGGCATTGCATGATTTATTTTCCAAGGCATATGCCGCTCAGAAGCCCCAACTCTGCGGCAACAAAAATCGACTTCTTGTGTCATTTTTTCGTTCCTGTATTCGAAAGTTGATTGCATATTACAAATAATAAAACAGCGTCATTCTAATTCTGGGCTGTCCATTCTAGATCATCAAACATTAGAATTGCATTTTAATTATTATAGTAATTATTTAGATATACATTTCAGTTTTAAGATTATTGTAATTAGTTAAAAATTAATTGGTTATTACTTTCTTTGCGGATCGCGTTGTAGATCAGTCGGATGATAGGCGAAGCTTATTTAAAGATAGAAGCTATCTTATTTCTTGTAGCGGAAGTATCTTTGTCGATCTTTGATATTAGACAGGCATGATACTGGCTGTCGTGAAGACATCAGATCAGAGGCCCCAATGAGACCAGTGTATGAGGAGGTACCCGCACACATTCATTACTACCTGTATTCATAAATTATAGATAAAATTGTAGAAATACAAAAGCAATCATAAGAGCAATGGCGGTTTCTTTGAATTGTTATTGATAGAACTGGACAAGAGGTGCGGTTGTTGTGTTCATAGCTAGGTAGCTGCCTCGATGTGAGTTAATACTATTGTGAGATGGAAGAAACCATTATAAGGTACACGGTGGTATTGCTGAATCAGCGTGGATAGCGTACCTGCAGTACGAAACGAAAGTTAGTACCTACCAACAATAGGTAACTGTCAAAATTCAACATGACATTATATTATTGACCGAAACATGGCTCGTATCACCAATTATTATTATTATTGAAAACAAGTCTCTGTGCAGGAAAATGTGACATATTTTATCGGGAGATGAGATCATTACCTACATAATAGGTGGAGGAAGCTGTTGACTTGTTGATCACTGTCAAAATAAGTAATATGTAAAGATTCGAACTTTCATCATATTATCTTCTTAGGATTAAGGAAGATTATCAAATTGGCTCAGGAAGGAGATGAGTAATTTTTCAAGATATTTGCTAACATCCTATTTTGGAGATGTAAAAATAAAGAGGTTTCAATTTGTGCCACTACATATTTATTTATAACCATTGAACTAGCTCCCTTCCTGAGATGAACAAAGACTCGTCTAGAGCGTAGAACACAAATTTTTACATATACTAATTAATACACACTTTTCAAAACTGACGTATTAGTATAGCCGGTGGAAGATAATGTTTAAAACGTTATCTACCTTACCTACCAATCAACCGGTCCCGTCCTTGAGAAAAAATTGTCACTTGGAAAAGATTTTCCCGACCAGGAACATGGATCCCTTGATCAGAAGTTGGCGCCTAAGATAGGCTACCGATGTCAGTAAATATAAAAATAACAAGCATATTGGATCGTTTGTCGATGTTACAATAACTATTTCGTTCGTGCAAGTAGGTACATACACGTCTGTGAGATAATAGAAGAGAAACACAATGAGATCCATAGCGGAGGCAAGCAACATAAAATCATATTTATCTATTGGCATTTAATGAGTACAATAATTGCAACAATAGTTAGTAGTTAGCTGAGTAACTCGTTGGTCCGGTCTTAAAATACAATACAATAAATAGCAGATTAGGTTCGAGTGGTGTAGGCGGTGCGGCATCTGGAAGAGCCTTTCTACTCCACATTGTAAAGCCTAGTTCACACATATAGCTAAATTACTCGTTACTCGACCAAAAATCGTTTACACTGTATTCGAATACAGGAAGAATATTGATGAAACGGTTTAAATACGACTTAGGTGCGATCTGATTCAAACTAAACCCATTCCAACAACGTTTAATTTTAACAAAGTATTTTTTAGAGAATCACTTCTGGCTGATCACTTTACCTGGCATCAACTAAAATGATGTATTTTTTATTTATTGTTTGTATGTTATATTTATTTATTTATTGTTATTTAGTTAATTTAGCAACTAATTACAGTAAAGTATAAAATAATAAATAAAAATATTGTTTCACTTTATCCATTTTTGTTGCAACTAATGAACTTGACTAAAATTATTTGACAGTCATAAGCCCGCAATGGTTCAAATTGGAACATTATAAGTGTAAGGTTTGCATAAATAAGTTAGCAGCTTGTCATTTGTTAAGATTTAGTCCTGAAAAGCATAATAAATCTATAAATATTTAGAATGTTGTGTTAAACTATATGTCCACATACGTTAAACAAGCGAGCCAGTGATCAGTTTCGCGTGGTGGGGTTAGCCACTCAGTGAAATGACTGGCGATGAATTTACTCGAATAAATTTAAGGTGTTCAGTTCAAAATATTAGAGTAGTGTGAACTAGGCTTAACGCTCTGACATGGATTCTTTACAAACAATTGCATCCGAATGTTGCCGTAAATATAATTAATACACTCATTTATTTATTGTATAGCTTTTGATTTGTTCAATTAATTAATTGTTTCGCGATGAAAATTGTTTGTGACGCGAATAATAATACATATTATTATTATGTACTAGAAAGTGTTACCGGAGCTGTTCTTTAGAATTTACAGCGAACTAGCAACACCCATCAGATATTCTGTTAATTGATTATGGTTAGGTGCCTACTTGTTTCACTTCACACTCGGGTTGTTTTACTTCTCACCCGAGACACTGTTTTTTTCTTTATTTAGTTTGGGCTCACTTAACAAAACATATACAGGTAATTTTGATGTCATTCGAAATTAGAATGAAATTGTGACGTGAAAAGAAAAATGGCTGACTCGAACTCACGAACTTCAGGTGGATCCTACATATTCAACCTAAAAAGGGCACGACCATGAATCACGTGATGTTTTACCAAACTTTTAGACCCCCATCCTCCCCCTGGTGATATTTGGGGATGTTTCAGAATACCCCCCCCTCCCCCCGAAAATCTGTACGTTTTTAGAACAATGAGAAACTAATAATTTGGATTTTCGACATGTTTTTAAATTTCTGATAGTGCAACTGTGTTTATTTAAATTCACCAGAAAAAAATAAATCCACATGATTTTCTCACTTGACCCTCCCCCTTTTTTTTTTTTTTTTTTTTTTATTTTATTTATCCTTCGTGATCTATAGTGACTTTTTTTCAGACCCTCCCGATTTTCAAAGAAATTCCCATATGTATTATATTTTAAATT
The DNA here is from genome assembly GCA_963576905.1 of Mystacides longicornis. Taxonomy (NCBI): domain Eukaryota; kingdom Metazoa; phylum Arthropoda; class Insecta; order Trichoptera; family Leptoceridae; genus Mystacides; species Mystacides longicornis. Next base: position 12,336,852 of record OY756425.1, on the reverse strand, counting down.
ACTGGCGCAATAAAAGTGAAGTTAAAGAGGTAGTAATGTATTCATAGGAAAGAATGGAAGTCCGTACACTTGCTTACCCCCTCCGGGAATCGTCGTGATGGGTAAAAAAAATCTGCTTTCTATATAAATGTGTCAGTATAGCCCACGTCACTTTTAATCAACAGATCCCCTCCAATTAAAGAGAGTCCAACTTGTTCTATTCCCTAATTATGTAAATTTGAGTGAAAGTAAACAAAAAAAAATCTCGTCTTGATTTACACTGGCGCTTAAGATAAATTGGCCACAATGGAATGTAAATAAATAAATAAACGGACATTAAATAAAAAAAAGTGTAACTTTCCGATCTTTTTATCAATGTTTGTTACAAGTATAATTAAATATTTAGTTTTCTTATTTTATTTATTCTATTTCCCATACCAATAACATGAGTACAATAGTAAGTACCTACAAGTACTTACAATCTATATATATTTATTTATTTTGGGATTTATTATCTCACTAGGTAGACGCCTGTGCCGAGATAATATATACTTTTGTTTTTTATTTTATTTTAGAAATACTGGAATAGTACCTACTAGAATTTTATATAGAAATCTAATAAACAAAAATAATATTTTTATAATTTATAAACAAACATAATATTTTGTTAAGAATTTATTTAATTCTTTGTTTTTTTTCTTTGATTAAGATTTTTAGGCAAACTGAATGAGCACTCTTGAAGCGATCACACTCATTTTATTTTTCCTAATACCGTTTTTGTGTAGGTATAAAGGTTTCTCAGAAATGAGAAAGGGTGGAATTTTCTGGCCAAATATCCAATAGTTTGTTGAGTGAATTCATGACGATAATGCTCTTATATAGGAATTATTCAACTTATTGTTTATTAGTTACAAAGGTACTAAGACCACTCTTTGATCGTATATTAATTTGATTTCAAAACTAATTATAATTTTAAGTAAAATTCTGTGTTATTTATTGATGTCTAATGTAAGCGTTGGTAGTGTCACTCTACTAACGGGTGTAGGTAATGCTGTGAGAGGAAAAGAAGAATGTTAGTTGTGGATCTGCTCCCAAACGGTGGAGAAAATCATGGCTTATCTTGGGACTTAGCAGGCCAGTAGACGCATGAATTTTTAGACCCACTAAACCGCCAAGACCCGAGACAAACCAGATATTCAGAACATCAATGTATGTCGTGAAGAATCTTCGTACAGGAATCTGTAAAAAGAAAACAAATACAAAAAAAATATGTACTGAATTGAATTATTTCAAACATTCACAAGGTAAGTATTCACAAAAATATAACAAACTAGCTGACCCACCCGTCGTCCTACGACCTAACCCAGAATAAAAAAATAATTTTGACTTACATACTTATTAAATGAATAAAATACAGAGTTTATGACATAAAAACTTAATTTATTGCATTATGATTTTTTATCGTTGTTTCGGATGTGGAATGAAGTTCGACGGGTCATAAGTTTGTAATGAAAACAATTATTCCTCTATATAATTGCTTTACTTTAAAAAAAATCCAAGAAATGTCGGTGTAGTAGGAAATAAGTCACATGTTGTTGTTGTTGAATGTTGAAAAATTATTTCTGAAAGCATGAAAGAAATCCTATTAATAATCTGCGTGTCAGTGTATTGAATTGAAACTCTGGTTGTCAGGTAAGTAAAAATGGCGTTGTTAAGGAAATTTCATAGATGGCGCTGGCGTCGCAAGAAATCCGTTACATAGTAACTTTAATATTGTATTTTATAATATTTTAAATCCATTTTATCAACTTTTTATTAGTTATTCTGTTATCCGAAGCGGAGAAAATCCAATAAATCAAACATCTTGAGTTATAAGTGTTCGCACTAACCCGACTTTCATTTATATTATAAGATTTATTTTAAGATACCTACATATTACCTACCTATGTCAAATAACTGTAAATAATTTCGTCTAGGAAAGAAAATAAAAGTTTTTTTTTGTTGAAATAAATTATATTCTAAAAACATAGCCAACGGCGTTTATTTCCTGCATGGGTATTGACGAAAAATATTAGTTGTTCGAACTTAAACTTAATTATTTGCTTAAGGGGTATCATTATGCTAAATAATTATCATGCGTAGGTAAATAAGACAAATTCCAATGAGTATTAAGATAAATTTCAAGTCATTTTTCCGCACAGTGGCGTACCGAAGGGGAGGGGGGGGGGGACCGCCCTTATTAGGAGGGCGGCAAAATTTGCTTACGCTATACTATACACGACCAGATTGATAATTTTTAGTTTTCTTTATTAAAAAATTACATTTCATCTCGGGTGGAGGTCTTTAAAAAAATATTCCGTAAAAAATAATAAGTTCCGCCGGCTATACTGACACCTTTGCATAGAAAAGTGTTATATTATTATTTCCATGCGGTAAGTCTGCAGGTGGAGAAATCTGTGGTTCAGAAGTTGGCTCTGTCCCAATCTGCCCGAAAATTGAATTTTCAAACTAAGTTGATACCCTTACTACTTATAATGTTATGCTGTAAGTATGAAAATGAAATAAAATATAAAGACTTATTTTTACCTATGAGTACTATTTTATTTTGATATACTTATTTTTTTTTTATTTACGGGCTGTATTTTTTTCAATTTATATGGGGGGAGGGGGGTTTTGTTCCCGCCCCGGGCGGCGAAAACCCACGGTACGCCACTGTTTCCGAAACTTACGTATTTGTATGCTTTCGTTATATTGCCAGAAAAATTTGATAGACGTCGCATAAAAAATAAAATTATGTAGGTACTTAAAAAGCTTACTTAACTAGCTGAACTATTTAAATAAAGTTCATTCTACAATAAAACGTAAATTTCAGTTTCGTATGTGAAGAACACTCGTTAAGTAAAATCCAATCCAATCCAAACTCCCTTAAGACCCCACCCAGGGGCATAGGGAGGCAACAAGAGCTCTCCATTGCGCTCGATCTTGCGCAACGTTAATGACCTCCTCCCACACCATGTCCAGACTCCTCAGCTCTGCTTCGAAGGAGCGGAACACAGTATGAGAGGGTCTTTCTCGTCCTCGGGACCCTGATGGGAGGAAGAACAGCGCTCTCCACGGCCAACTGTCATTCGGCATCCTTAACACATGTCCCAGCCAAGTCCATCTCCTCCACATTAAGTAAAATAGTTTACGAAAAGTTGTCAACAACAGAATATTTTGTGCTATACACCCTTAAGTCTCAAACATTTTACTTTTTATGAACTTCAACTTTTTCGTGAATAACTGTGCTGGTCCCATCTAATCTGAATCAGGGTGTCTACCCTGGATATATAGTAATTTCTTCTTATTCTAGGCCTGAAGACTTGTTGTTAAGAGGTGGGGTTTACCTCTCGCGAGGTCAACTCCCAGGTGTGTATCCACCTCTTTGGTGGTCTGCCTGGGATATAGTAATTTCGTGTGGGATAAAACTAACGTCTTCTGTGCTTATAGAAGAAATTGAACATCTATTCGTACGTATCCTATTTGAAGTCTTGAAAGATAACTCTTCTCATAGCCACCGAAGATTGTTGTTGAGTTGGAAGCTAAAAACCCGCTCTAACATGCCCAAGATGTTTTCATTATCTCCTCAGCGGTCACGACTATCGGATGTCCCTCGCCCATCTTCAGGTTTCTAAAGTAAAACACGGCAGTAGGTAATATTAATATTAATGATCCCCCATTGCCGTACACAGCACGGCTGCAGCAGCAGTAATGATATCTTTGTTCATCATTTTTACATGGATGGTGAGAAACAATAGACACGCTCTCCACAGCTACGTGTGTGTTCTGGGCGAAAGGAGTTATGGTCGTCTGTTAGTTGGCGGAGGAGAGCTAATTGGATGTTTTATCGGACACATTCTTCGGCATTAGCCTGCTTGTCCCCAGCGAGGTGACGTCCAACTCAGTTCCGCGTAGTCTGGCTTTAAATAAACCAAGGCCAAACAGAAATTTCAAATTTAAAATGGATCAATAGCATGATTATTAAACAATTATTTTTTATAAAAATTAGAAATATTTATATAGTACATTAATTAATTTGGGTTATGTTTTTTGGTTGAATCACTTGACTTGCAACTATACTCACATCGATCGTTACCCGCGAAACTAAATTTTTTAGTGGAAGTTAAATTTAAACGGAACTTTTACGGAATCGACCTATATTATTTTGAACCAGCTGATTACCTAACCCGTGTTATTTTACATTAAATTAAATTTTGCTATGAAGATCCTGTCATTCGAGAAACTGATATAGGTAAGATACTAACATTTTGACGCTAGCTTTAAACTAATTGTGTTAGAATAGACCCCTAAGGGCTTACAAGTAGTGCAATATTAGCATAAAATAGTTAGTAACATATCGTTTGGCGCAGGTTCATATCGACATATATAGCCCCAACTCTTTCTGTGGATTTCCACGTATTGCTCTCAGGACCAGCCTAAAGAACTGGGCCAGGGACATGACCTGCGAAGTTTGGACAAATAGTATAGGGTTGAAACATGCGAAGGAACTTATTACCGGTTACTCGCAGAAGTTCACTACCGAATCACGTAATCTATCCAACAAATAAGGATCCTTACAATTACTTCTACTGGACACTGCGGACTACGGAGGCATTTGTTCAGTATTGGACTATCAACATCCAGCCTGTATATTCTGCTCAAAGGAAGATGAAACACCCATTCAAATACTCTGCTACTGTAATGCATTAGCACACATAAGAAGCCGTGCTTTTGGAGGGCCACTACTAAACGCTGAGAAGGTAAAACTTCTCGCACCGAGTCAGATTATGGGCTACATGGCTCACATCGGCCTTGAAAGTGAGTTGCAACATCGGAGGATGTCACAACAGACCTATTGTAATCAAGGGGCATAGACACCTTGCATGACTTTCTTTAAAAATAAATCACGTAATTTGTCAAGAGATAGTCCTAAAAATGACACAAGAATCTGAAAAAAATCTAAATTTGAAAATTAGGTACAAAGAAAATCACGAGTTACATAAGCGCAAGAGTTAATAACCATAGAAATGAACGCAACGTGGAGATATAGGTACAGAGTTTCTTATGCAGTTTGTTAGGTACCGACTCGAGGGCATGAATATTTATGTGGTCTCCATCTCGGCGTTATTAATTGGATTACTATTCCAGTTCACCGAGGGTTAATTAATACATCACCACTGGCCGGAATTTGCGGCCATAAATAATGTGGACTGTCACGGGCCTAGTCCGCACCCACCCATTATTGTCCACTCTCAGTACTTAGGCGCTTTTACGTATCATTATATCGAGAGGATGTTTCATAATGTAATCTAGTCCTGTTTTAATAAAACAGTCAAATGGGATACCTATATAATTTTAAAAAATCTATTCATTCATACCAATAATGATTTTCTCATACAAAGTTCTAAATCTCTATGGATTAACATTTTAAGATTGTCCTGAAAACGACACAAGAATGCATAAACATTTTGAACGTTGTTTTCTACAAAGCTAATAGGCAATGCATAGAGACAGCTTTAAAATGAATATACTATATATCCTAGCGCCATCTACTGTTACATTTGTCATAACAAAGGATGCTTGTGAGTGACTGGAAATGAAGTAGATAGGCTTATAGTGTGTAGGTGATATGAAGCTTACCACCATTTACAAGCACCAGCTGTAGGCCCAGTCGCTAGTGTTCTTGCATAGGACAGGAAGATGTGCGGGTTCGAGTCCTGCCGGCGACATGGGATACAATATTTTAACATGTCAAAAACTCCCATGATGGGAGAATTTCGGGATTTGTATTTGATCACCCAAATGGCGAAGACTGTTAGTATGATCTTGATCATTTAAATCACAATAAGTCAAACTTCCAAACAGGGCCCGTAATGGCTCAAATAAAAAAAAGTAACAACAATAATCGAATATCTATTGAAGAAGAAATTGAGATGTTTTGATACTCCCCTGTAAATTTTCATGCATGTGACATTTTTGTCGTTTTTCTGCCAAGCTCTTCTATTCATCCATCCATTCAAAATAGGTTAATTTCGATTTCCTTCGTTATAGAATCTTTTATTTAGGTACTTACATAGCTGATTTTAAATACACTATTGTACCAATTCGGTTTTCTAGACAAGCAATAATGATCCCATCATAATTGGCAATAGTTTCTAAATAATAAAAGTTAGAAGTTGGTTTCCAGTAAGTGCACAGAAGGCACCGGTTATGACCGCACATGCATTAATTTATTAGCCGATGCGGGTGGCGATGTTACCCGTCGCTGGTTTCATAAGGAACAGCAGACCAATATGTTTTACTATTCAATGAATATTTATAATGCGGATACTTATTTAATATTCTCATAAATAATCTGTCGATGTGTATTCACTTCTGTGATTAGTTCGATCGAGTTCGTTTCTGTAGTTCCTTTGATCATTCGCTAATTATTATAATGAGGGCAGGTTTATAGGAAAATGATGCATACAAAACATATTCTCAATTCATTTTTCTTGAAGAATTTTTGTTTATTTAGTTAGTTCAAACATCTTTCAATATCAATGAATTACTGAAGAAAAATTTGGCTTGTGAAATACTGTAATACCTTAATTGTGTAATTTACCTTAATCAATCAATCAATCAATATTCCCTGTCTGACCCCACTCAGGGGAATAGGGAGGCCACAAGAGCTCTTCACCGCACTAGATCTCGTGTAGCTTCGATGACCTTCAGTGGTATCATTTTAGAATTAAACAAAACATACAAAAATTTAAGATATATTTAGTAGTAAGAACATTTATGTATAATAAAAAAGAGTTTTTCACTAGTGTCTGTAAACAAATTCTTTAACATTGCTTACAGCCAGTCAAGAAATCTAGCTAAGCCTTTAGCAGGAGTGTGTTTATGAATGGGATGTGTAGTGTTTTGCATACAATGGGATATCCACTGTCGGAACATGAGCTTTAATAATAGAGTTAGTTGCACTTAACAAACACATTTGAAGCTAAACAATGTTCCCATAAATATAACGGCAGCTTTGCTCTGTGGAACGTATTAATTTACCAGAAGTCTAGACAAATCTGCGTTACACACTCAACTGACGGAGGGCGGTTACACGTGTTTAAAAGTTCATTTTGACGCTAATAGGTAAGTACTCATACACGCGAGTTCAAAGTGTAGGTAGAATGTTGGTATAGAACTGCAACACCTTCTCATGGAGTGTGGGATTTCGATGTGTCCGGGGTTTTTATTTCAATAAGCTTGAAGTGTTTTCACGTTTTATTTGTAGAACTTTACAGTTGCAAAGATTGAGTTCTTCAAGCACAGTCTACAACTAAATAAATAAATAAATACATGTCAAAAATGTTGATTAATAATATTAAATGAAAGTGGTAGAATAAGCTAAATGGTGCTAGATGGTGACAAACTTAATTTAGAACTTATGTTTAAAGAATAAAAAAGTTCTTCTTCTTCTTCTTTGTAACGCGGCAATCCACTCTCGGGAGAGTGATCAATGAATAAAAAAGTTTGCATTCCAGATTTTTAGTGAGTGTTAGTATGCGTTTGCCAAACGAACGAAAGGCCGGAGTTAGGAATAGAGCAGATTTTCATTAATCGTTGATATTGGACACCGCGGGGTTATCGGCTAAAAATAGCACCTCTGTTCTTTTTGCTGGTTTTTCGAGCATCCTGTAAGGGGCAGGATATCGAAAAATCAGATCGGGACCGTGAGAGTGACCACCTCACGTCCTTAAACCTCAACCGGTCAGAAAAGGCACCATAAGTCTCGGACGCCTTCGAGTGCAATGGAGAGCTCTTGGTGCCTTCCTATGCCCCTGAGTGGGGTTTAGGCCCCCTGCATTGCGGGTTGGTTTGGGGGGATCTGTGGAGGGCTTGATTTGTGTGGGATCGGCTTTTTGGTTTGATTGCTTCGATCGAACTAGAGGGTTGGTTTCGTGCGGGTTGGGTTTGCTCCGGATTTGTCTCCTCCGGGTTGGCTTGCGATGTGCGGGGAGCCTTAAAGGAAGAATGTAGTAGTATGTATGTATAAGAGTTTATAAAGAAATATCTAAGAGTGAATGATTTGTCTATGGATGATATTAAAATGTATGTATGGTCTATGGTAAGAAAGTGTCAAGGAAGGGTCAGAGAAGAACGGAAGCAGGTGTGAGATACAAAGATAATATAATAGTACTGTGGTGAGATATTGTGTGTGAGAAAATAAAAGGAGACTGTTTAAAAATAATAAAGAATTGTGAAATTGAGAAACGACTTTTACATGTAGTATTGGATACCTGGGAAATCTTGGAAGGAAGAACTAATTAATCGGTGATGACAGATAACGTGGGCCAGAGTTCTGTAGGCCTAGACAAAATGCATCTGTCGATCGACTACAAACGAATTCTTCGACAATGTAGAATAGGAAGAAAATTAACTGTTCACTTTTTTTTATAAGTGTCATTGTTTGGTTTAAATAATTGTTTATATGTTCCAGTGGACAGTTAATTTTTTCGTACTATACATAAGCGAAATCTTCTTTTGTAGTTGAACGCCAATTTGGAAAGGTACCTACGTATACTTGGACATTACCTACGTAAAGCAGATCTTTCAGCACTACATATTAATTGCATGCAGTGATTCTTATGCTCCTGCTACTAAGTGCATCAGAATTGTTACATAATTATAATCTTAATTCTGAAAACATCGCAATTTTCCTGAAGCGCTGAGTATTTCACACTTGTCCACGTGTTTGCTGATCAAGGCAGATACGCACGCCACTGCCAGCAAGATGCAGCGTGGTCACTGGTCACTGGTCAGGTTCCTTCCTCCACGAGGTGGAAGCCATATATTATCAAAGTATTGATTCGCAATTTCCTTACAAACCAGTAATGTCTTATTATTGCCCATAATTTCCCCCTATCTTCCCACACCGATCTGCCACTAGACAGGCAAGACTGGGTTGCCGCTATTACACAGGCATTAAGCTGTCACCGATGTTCATTTCAGTTGCCTGAGGCCTTCTCTATTCTTTTTCTAGGCGACAATTTTTTTATGATGTTCTACAGTTCTGGGTGGCTCTTTTTTTTTAAATTATGCAATGTATCTATTATTATTTAGTGCATCAAAATACTTGACAATCTGTAATCGAATCACGTGTTATAAATTGTATAAAACTAAAGGTTAGGTATTTGATTTTTTTTGCAGTGAGATGGATGTGTGTGATGAATTGAACTAATGTGCACATGCTCATTCGACATTGATAATATAAACAAGGAAACATTTTACTTTAAAAAATAAATACAAGTAGATATTTTTTATATGTTTTCGACCCTAGCCACTTTGCATGCCAATCTTACATCTAATGTGTTGAATAGCTGAAATTCATTCGTATTTATAGGGCATCCTTATGCAGACAAATAGTGTTGAATCTCATTTATTGCATTGAGCTTTTCCAACAACTGACTATTATTCTAAAGTGAAAAACAGACGAATGAGTTGCATCGCATCCAATTTTTATTGAGACTTTTGACATTTCTGTATTCTGAAAATGTTTTATTCTATACATTAGTTGCGTAACTACTGGCAACCGATTGAGTTCTAAGCAAGAGCTTCTTGCGTTGAGTTGGAACGTGAATTTGAGAATACCAGTCACTGTGTGCTCTGCGATCAGTGCGGTTACTATGCATTTCAATCGCAATACCGATCCAATTTCAATCTCAACAACGATGTCATTATCAGATTTAGATTTTGGTTACTATGCATAAAAATAGTTCCACGTAGGTCTATTTTAAATTCTGCATTGCTTTACGAAAAAATCGGTATAAATAAGGATTTATACAAGTAGGCATTTATAGTATTAAAAGTATTGGCGGTTGAAGTTGAGATCATGATTGCGTTGAGGACCCTATCGCCTTTCTATACGTATTCAATGCCTTTGATTTCTATAGAACAAACTGTGTGCGACCATAAAAAGAATACAGATAATCAATGGCGAAACTACTGGGTGGCAGGGTGGCAAAATGCCACGGGTCCCCGGCCCAAGAGGTTGTGAGCTCATAAATTACCATTATTAGCACAAATTTGCTTATTTTTTTTATATAGTTACAAGTAAATAAATAGTGAGATATACCTATCTAAATACCATACACAAATTCAAATGATGTTAGGTAAATTTAAAAAAGCATCCAAAGTTGTAATTTTTTTTGTTGCTGTACATTGGTGGTGCGTGCGAGCCACTGGTGGTCGAGAAATTTACAATTTTGTTTTCCCATATAAAGTCTTCCCGCCTGTCAGATGTGTCAAAACCACTGAGTGCAAATATTATTAGAGAACTTTTTTGGATGAGCAGAACTGAAAATTGGTTCATTTATTCAACAGTCACGTGACTGAAGATACATTAATAATAATTCATTTTACTTTCATCCACAAGTACAAGACAATACAACAAAACCCACACGTGCTTCCTTTAACTAATTATATGATTAAATCATAAAATTTATTTGTGTTAACGCTAAAATATTAAAAATGAAAAATCGAATGTCACAGACCAATACCGACAAACGTCACAGTTTGTATGAGTGTAACAGCAGTCACGTGGTACTTGTTGGGACCATGCGCACTAGCCCATTTTTGTATAGTATTCTCAAAGGTTTTGACAAGTGATCGTATTTTTTTTATCGTGAGTCTCTGGAAATTGTCTTAGAAAATTTGAAAGAATTACTTTTTTAAAAAAGAATCATAACGGAGTAGAGGATAACGGATGGATGTAGGTAGTGATCAGCTTGTACAAGTTTAATAAAAATAATAACTCATAGCATAAGATCTATGTACCTACTTATACAGATTCTAAGACAACACCTCATCATTGTTAGAGATGGGCATTATAACGACAGCTGATAATAATAATAGCTAAATAAAAATAACGTATCTAACGTTATTAATATTAAACGTTATTTATAAATAATAGTTGAATGAAAATAATAGTCAGGGAAATAATAGCCTACCCCTATTATGTATATGTCAGGTAATATTATGGAACTGAAGATATAAAATTTTCGGAACGACCTTTTTTTTTTTTTAGGAAAAGTAAAGTTTCCAGATACCAAATTTTGGAAACGACCTTTTTGTTTTTTTTTTAGGAAGAAGTTAAGATCCCAGATACCAAATATTTTAAAATAGCTTTCAGCTTTTAATATTAACGTTATTTTCAATTAACGAAATGGCTATAACGTTTTTGAATTTAAGCCGTTAGTCCCATCTCTAATCATTGTATTCTGTTAATTGGTGCGATCACAGAGCAATGGACATTGATAGGCCAGAGAGTTTCTACTGTCTTATCTGCTGTTAAATGATACTGTTTTATTTATGCATTTACGACGTTCTTAATCTCGTGATTTGTTATAGGTATACGTTGAGTTGCTGTAAGGATTTTGTGGAGTCCACAGCTTGCTTATCTCGGCATGTCCCTAAATGTCTACGTCTGTTAGGATTAATACATTTATTTATTTATTGCAGGAACGTGCTATGTCGTGCAACTTATAATTATTAAAGATACGATACAGAATGACACATTCGTAGAACAATGACATATGTATCTGTGAAAAGCAGTTAAAGTAGGTAACGAATTGAATTAACTCCAGATTATATTCGAACGAAAGTAAACATTACACACAAAAGTACTTACTATTAAACCTGCACAAAATACGACCATTCATTCAAGGCGTTTTATTTCAAAACACATTCAGTTGTTTAATTTTTTTAAATTTCAGAAATCAAAAAAACATTATGTTTTAAAATTTAAGTGGAAGTGTGATAGTAATTATACCACAACTGAATATTTATTGCTAAATTGTGACGGATGGCTAAGGTATCAAACACTTCATGTTGGTATATTTTTTTAATTTGCTTTCCACCGGGATCGAGTGATTTTGGGTCTTTGATATCTATCTTCTATATTATAAAAATGTCATCGCATCACGCCTTTGGCTAATTCTTTTTTTGTCGTGTTGGCTTTTATCAGGAGAAGGTTCTTATGAAAGAAAAAATTAAGAATGTTGCGTGGAAAATTAGAAAAATAAAGAAAACCCTAAATAGTACTTCTTAGTACTTTTATAATATACCTCCATACTTTTTCCAATTATGAAATTAAATTGGGGTTTAACAGGCACTGTCAGTTGTTTGACAGTTGGTAGACTGACAGAATGCGGATGCAAAATATAATATTAATGTGGTTTAAAACAGATGCATCCGTCGGAATTACATTGGTTAAAAGATAATTAATTTATCATCAAACAAATTCAAGATGATCACAGGATAACGATCTCGAGAAAATTAGGTTCTGGTAATGCGAGTAAATGGCCATTAGTGTTAAAAAACGGGACAAAAACGGGACAAAGTTACGGGGCATCTAGTATTAAACAAAAAGTGCACAACTTCATGATGATATCGTTAGATACTTCAATAGCTCTGAAAACATTTACTTAGTATGATTTGTATTTCCGTTGAATGCCTTCAATACCAGCAACTGTTTTAATCGGGCGATAAATTTTCAGTCATGGATTTGTAAAATAATCAGAAAGATACCTATGTATTGGAGGCTTATAGTAATGTACTAAAAGGCTTTTGAGCCGAGACGATTTAAAATATAACGGTCATATTCAACGGAGGCTTTGTTTCAATTTATTCCCTTGCAAACGATAAGATTCAGATTAGATTAAAAGTTACGGTGCCATTTTTATGACACAAATGACCCAAAGGTCAATTAACAGCTCCTAATAAATATAAATATCTCCGGACACTTTGTTATATACCGTGGAATCCCGAATATCTTAATCTTAAAACACTCATGTAGATATTTTCTTGTTTTTTATTGATATTGTTTAGTATTAAGGACGTTATTCGCGAGGTTTGTCTTGAGATATTCTAGGGATTAAGATATGGGATCGTCAACCGTCGTGCTGCCAACATTTATGTAACACCATTTGCATGCTTATGATATGAGTATTTGCCTGATAATTATTATTATTTCTAAAAGGCACCACTGACACCTGTTTTTTTTTCATGAACACGTACTTGTATTTGGATAAATAATATTCAGATATTTTATACATATTATTTGTTTTTTTTTTAATTATAATTTAACAAAACAACTACGTGTCAGTATGAAAAAAGTATTATTTGGTAATTCGCCATTGTTTCATAATATAACAGAAATAGGTTAAAATGTTTTCAGCCTTAACAGACCATCTTCAGTAAAACTACAGGTACTAAGATAAAACTATTACAATATTTGGTCATTCTTACGAAGTAAATACTTATTTTTAATGTTTTTTTATTGATTTTTCACAACATGGCTTACTCAGTCCAAAGTAGCCCAGAATAGTGAATGATCCTTTAGCATTAGATGATAGTTGGAATTGGGACAAAGCACTGACGAAGTTGTGTTTTGAAAATAGAACCACATTTTTAAATACGGAAATCGAATGCCTGTTAGTGGGCAACAATATTCCTTATTTATGATTTGTCTATAATTATATAAAGTACCACAAAATAATCGTAAAAATTTTATTTAAAAAAGATACCTAGATCTTTATGAGTTTAATAAAATCTTATAAAGCTTTAAATGCCGAAACAGAAGAAAGAATTTAAATAAATTGATCTTATAAATGGATTTCACTCATAACGGCAGCCAAAATGATCCGACATTGATATTTAATAGATTTTTTATCAAAAATGTTTCCGTTTGGATGACACAATTGTTCTTATAATAATTATTCACATTCAATATACCTTGGTGGAAGGTTGCTACGGGAAAGCTCTTATTTATTCTTGAAATCATTCACCTGCATTAGATGTCAATATAATTATTACAAAACATACAAATGGCTACGGAATATTATCAAATATATTAAGCAAATTTTAAAAATCAATAAATCGTTCAAATTTGACAGCTTCCTGGGATGAAATATGGTTTCAAATAACAACCTCGTTAACCAATTATGGCAACAATACCAGCCGTACATGCGAACACCGGATGGTCTGATTATTGGCTCACACTGACATAATGAATTGTTTTTTTTAGTCCCACCACGTATAAAACAAGGTGTCAAAAATATTGCATAGCTTTTGATAGATTGAAAATTGAAATCTCGTGATCAAAGTATTGCTAACCGTAAAAAAGTTTTTGCACAACCCAGCATCTGCCGGACACATCCTAAAAATGGCAGATGAGGATTTGCCGAAGAAGCTTCTGAATGGTATGCCGGGAGGAAGATGATGATCAGGAAATTTGAATGGCTATAGAGCTTGTGCCAAGAGATGCCCAACATATTAAAAATTCACGGAATCACGGAAATCAAGGAAAAAGCACGGAATAAAGCTTTTTAAGAAAGACGAGACTCGAACGGGTTTTAAACCCATGGTTGATAACAAATTTTCACAGTCAACAACAGAAAGTCCGTTACTAATGACAGTTGCATGTGGGTGAAAGCTTGTGCAAAAAGAGTGTATGCTCATTTTTGGCTGCAATTCTATTGAAGAAAAATATTGTTTTTGACTACTCGAATTGGCTGTACCTCCTCAAACTCAATGCAAAAGCTTACATTAGCAAAAGTGTAGTAAGAAATATTTGGTGCGAATATGCAAAGTTTCACGTCATTTTTAGTCAAAAATGAATAAAACAAACAAGATCGCTGTAATGTCAGTGCCAGAGGTCTCTATAAACATTATCTTTACACCCGTATTATGAAAATTATTATTCCATTTTCTAAGTTTTAATATTGACCGCAATAGGATATTGTATTTTGAGTTTCATAACCTTAATACGATTATTATATATGAAAGAAAGTGGTCCCTTATAATCAGGGCAGGGACTGTAGATCACATTATTCTGGGATACACACCGCAATATTATTATTATATTGCGTTGATATTATGTGGATACGTCTGTAACTTCGAAACTAGTTTTTCTACAGCGGACAAGTTCTTATGAGTCTGCTTATCAGGGGAGTCTCTGACTTATTTTAATTCTAATCATTGTTCTAAGCCTACTAATTAAAATGTTCTCAAGCTCCAGAATTGATCAGGAATTTACCGGTCTTAGAACAAGACATTATTTCGTTGTCATGATTTTTTTTAATACGAATATACATAAAAGGTAGATAAAATAGATCTTTGAAATTTCAAAAGACTCCTGTTATAAAGGAGGAAGGGTACAAAACTGGGCATATAGAAAGTTAGACCTAAAGTCATCAGCTCGTATAGTATTTATTTATGTAATAAACATAACGGTGGGGGTTTAATGGAAGAGTACCTAACGTACATATGTGGTTTTGAATTTGACATGTATTAGTTCTTCTAATCTGTTTTCCTAAATGGGGGTGTCATTGTATGTGTACCTATATAATATGTATAAATGTGGAGGTATGTATGAATATGTATATGTATGTAAGTATGAATGTGTATTGTATGTAAGTCATCAAAGTTTTATAAGCTCAATAATGTGACATAAAAATCAAGTTATTGAAAACACTCTCTCAACACAAGCTCTATGCTTTATGAGAGAGAATTATTGTTAAAAAGTTTAATATTATGTTATTGTATTTATATTATATTTTGTAATCTTAATTTTCATATTTTAATAAATAAAAAAAAAGCATTATTATCATAATAGCGATGCGGGAGATACCTGTTATTGGAACTCTGGAGAAAGTATGTTTTTGTATCATGATTTTTTTTTGTTTGAGTTGTTCAGTGTTTTGTTGCCGTTTCTGATATATAAATAAAGAATATTTTAAAAGAACAGAAAAGGATTAAAATCATTATTATTTGCTTGCAAAAAGTAAAACAATAAAAGCAGGAAAAATTGTCAAAACAGTGGAACAGAATGTCAACAGTGATTACCAAAATCAACGAAAGTATATCAGAATCAGATTTTCAGTTGAGCCAACAAAAAACAAAAACCCAAAAGATACTTTAACCATCCTCAATCAATTTATCAATTCTTGATACAGAGCCGACACAGGCCGGACTACTGAAACTGCTGTAAGCCGCGGAGATGAAGACCCTACGTGCTGGGTAAAACACTGAGGGACAGAATACGGAACACCGTCATAAGTGAGTCCTGCAACATTGAAGACATTGTCAGGTGGGGCAGGACAAAAAGGCGCTTTTGGCGCGACCACTTTGACAGAATGGACGGTGATAGACTTCCTCAGGTAGCAGCCTACAACATTCCAACCGGGAAGACCCTCCAAGAGATGACGAGACAGTCGGAGTTCAGTGTCCCGAGAAACCCCTCTCCAGTAAAAAACAGGTCGTTGGACATATTTAAAGAGAAGAAGAAGTGATACAATCAAAACTTTGCACCAATCGATTGATAAATTGC
The DNA here is from genome assembly GCA_963576905.1 of Mystacides longicornis. NCBI lineage: Eukaryota > Metazoa > Arthropoda > Insecta > Trichoptera > Leptoceridae > Mystacides > Mystacides longicornis. The sequence continues at coordinate 12,320,468 of OY756425.1, read as the reverse complement.
TTTGTAGAAGATTCATGAAATATTTGATTCATACGTTAAGTACGTTGAGGACTATAAATTACTCAATTGTGAATGGAATTGCAGAAATTAAAAAAAAAATACATTGAGAATTATTAATCTATGACTTGGAATTTGAATAAAGAATGGCGAGTTTTGGAACTGCTAAGAAATCTTTTTTAAATTTTGCAATGAATTAAATATGTTCTCATTGCCTACCCTATTGGAGACACGGCGTATATGGTGAAGAACAACATTATTGCAGAGGCTATCCTGTCTGCTGTAATTGGAGCATTATCAATAACTGTAGGTGCAATATCGGTACCCGCGCATCATGCACTCCCTGCTCTATGGATAATAATGATTTATTTATGGGTACTTGGTGTTGTATTGTGTGGCGGTCAGCCTCTTATTATCATATTCCGGGATGGTTATGGGCCTAGAGTTTTGCAGAAGTCAATCTATGAACGTATAACATGTCCTGTCGGATTTTCCATTCAAGATATTATTGTATTATTCTCTCAGCTGGAGGTTTCCAAATTTTACGAGCTTTTTTTTCAAAGGATTATTCTAGATAATGTTATCCAACACATCTAAAGATAATTTTTTAGAAATCACGTAGACATTGACTGATTTATTTATCAATAATTGTTTTTATGTCTAACCCATTGTACTGTATATAGATTAAAATAATCTAAAAAAAATATATTTTTTAATGTGTATTGTTTTTTAATCTCTTCTTAAACTATATGATTGGCGATTGAATAATTTGTTTAGCTTTTATTTATTTTTTTCCGTCTGTTTTGGTGTTGCCCAATTTCTCTTTATCCGGTTCTGCATGAAATATTGTAACCCTTTTTCATCTTTTTTTATCATTTATTGTTTTATAAAATGTTTACTTTCACTTTGACTATTGTTAAATCTTATTAGATATCCCCACTAACGGGCATTTGCCTAGTGGGATTTTCGATGGATATTGTAATCAAATTAAAGGAATGTACCTGTGTGAATATCTATGTGTAGTAATTGATATTATGTATATTTTATGTATGTTTTTTTTTAAATCGAAAATAAATTAGTATTATTATATTATTATTATTATAGTCAAGTTTATTTTTTAAACCTCATTATAATGAACCAGCACCACTAGTATAAGTTTTCGATGATCGAATATCGAAACGATCATCGAAAGAGTTTCGAAAATTTTCCATACAAAAAAGATCGAATGATTCGATCGTTTGATTTTCGAACACTATTTGCTAAACTATAAACTCTTATTAGCGTGCAATTAGCTTTCGATTAGACTCGTACTAGCCCCACTGAATACACAAACTTTTGAAAATCTTTTAAGAGCTTAATTTTAAGAAGTCAGTCCGTATTTGTAAAATACGTTGTAGAACCAAGTTAATTTTCATTTTCTATTTTTCTTTTTCCAGTTGCTTTTCAAATAATCCGTCGTCAGAAATACTCTGGTGATTTTTATTCTATAGATTATTCTATTTTTTCCCTTTTTTTTAAAAAATTAATCTATTCTCACTCAAAGTGAACACACACTTTGACTCTTTCACAATAAGCAAATACTTATAGTTTGTGTCGTGTAAGAGGAAAATGATCGTCCACTGAAATCGAACCCACAATCTCCAGTAGGAAAAAGCGTTAAACCGCCGGATGCCAACCAATTTGTGAGTATTGTATATCCGACAATTTTTTAACAGTTCAATCATTGTGGTTTAAGTTTCTGAGATTCATTTTCGAGTGTTGGTTCAGTTGAAAAGTTTTTTTTATCAATATGTGTAGTTTTTCTTCAACAATGATATTAATCTCTCTGTTATCAGTTAAAAAGTAATGTTTCTCAGGTTCATTCGACTTTAGGATAAAATCTAAAGGTGGGTACCGATCTTATTTGTCTTTCCGGGGGTCTTCTTCCTTCAGGGTTGCCTTGAAGGGCGACACGAGGAGTTCTGTCGTCTGTCATTCTATTCACATGATCGTTCCAGTGTCGCCTTCGTTGCCTTCCGGCTGTTAGCACACCTCCGCCGCGAATCGCGGCACACGGAACTGCAGAAAGCGAAATCGCAGGTAGTGTTAGTACACTAGCGGGTAAACGAGTAGCGAAAGAGAAAAATGCACATAGTAAGTATTCTATGGTTATGTTTTATATAAATAATTAAAACCACAATATTATTTCACATTTCATATATATTTTTAAATATTACAACATTAACAACGTTTTTACTTACAATTTAGAAAATATGCACATCCAACTTCTGCAAACCATCCCACAACAAAACGCAGTTAACGTTTTCCATCTGTGATTTCTATGGAAAACATGATTTCGCTCCAAAATTCTGTCGATTTTGACAACTTCAAAAGCGGGCGGAATGCGAAACACACGGATCCGCGAAATATCAGGCGGAGGTGTGAATACAATTTTGAAGTAATCTATGGCGAAACACCGCAAGAGAGAGATGAATGTATAGAAAACAGTACGAGTTTGAGCATACTATCTCACTCTCAACATGGCGCGCAGAAACTGACAGATGTGACCGTCGTCGCGTCGGCTAATCCGCAACGGAGGTGTGCTAACGGGGTCCCCATTTGACGATGTCATTCGTGTTGCACATGCTGCGGATGGTGTTGTTACTTATGCGATCACGCAGTGTGTTTCCGGTGATACATCTAAGTGTTTTCATTTCGGAGCTTCTCAGTGGGGATATTTTATAATCGAACGCGAATATTTAGATTTAAATTTCGAATCATAAAACTAACGTCACTTACTTGTCAGGCTTGATCGGTAGGTAATTAAACAGGTTCTAGTCTAGCTTCCCATTGCAACAGACCTCTATAACTGACATAAGCACAGAAAAAGAAGTTTTGTTTTACCGACCTCATAATATTATACGAACCTACCGACATAATTTGCTAGTTTTGATAGAGAGCTCTGTGGTTTGAATCTTAGCTACATTCCCTACTTTGATAATTAATTAGGCATTCCACCCATAGAGGGTGATTTGTACCTGTCAAACTTCAAAATCAAACTGCAAATTTTTTCATTAAGTAAATCTTTATTTATTGAGAATAATAAGATTTGAATAACATTTATATGTATAACAAATCAATCTACAATTATTTTATTACAATTTCATACCGTAATACCAAGATTCCATTGAACGTTTACATGAGTAATTTTGTTTCCAAAAGATGACTTACTGTCTTTTTGAGAAATTTGTATGAAGATCCTAAAAAATAGAGTTTTTTAAATAGCTTTAAATATATTAAAGTTAATGCAGCAAATTGTATTTAAGAACCTTCTCCAGCATTTTGTACGGCTCTGGGAATATTAATATCTGACGTAGCATTTGTATTTTGAGCGTGATGTTCACATATAAGGTAAAAGTATTGTCAAAGGCAAATAAAAAAACAAACATTTCTGAATTATTATGTAGATATTCACACAGTCTTAAATTTTATTTAGAAAGTTTAAGAATCACATTAAGTTAAAAATTTATGATCATACCCTGTCATTAAATAACTCAGATTTCAATCATCTATAATAATGTAGATTACTTTTTATTTATACTTATCATATCCCATGAATAATATTATTATAAGTGCATTTATGTCATGGAGTTATGTTGTCCTTGTAAGAGGGGCTCACATAATGCACGCACGACGCGACGGTGACAAGAACAGGGCGTCCTGACTGGTCCCATTATTGTGTTTATGAATTATTACAGCGGGTTGTTGGATGACTAATGGCTTCGATGTAGTGTCCCCGTGACTTATAGCAGAGCCTCATCGGCTGGGAGAGTTACGGGCTGGTGATTGTAACGAGATGTGTGTTCAAGACTTGTCCTTCTATTATTGTTGTATGCATGATCCTGGTCGATCCTTTCCAATTATTTATCTGCCATCATTTGAATATTGATTCAAAGCAGGCATAAACACATTCACCTCAGAGATAGGAAAGTAGGTACACAAAAACCTTTGACAATTATTTTCAACTAACTAGCATGTACCGGAATACATATGTGACAAATCGCTATATTATATGTTTTTAGTTCAAAACCAGTTCGTAAATAGAAGACGTTCGTAAAGCTCGAGGGGTACTTACTACACAATACATTGTCTCTTTAAACCCCACTTAGGGGCATAGAAGAAAAAAGAGCTCTCCATTGCGCAATATTTATGACCTCCTGCCCACGCCATGTCCAAATCATTGTCAAAGCCGAGACCTCTCGATTCGGAGGAACACGAATGTTTAATATTCGAAAAGAAAATGAAGAAAATGAAAGAGCCGTCGAACTTCATCGCGTCTTGGAATAAATAATATAAATATAACATTTTATGTATAACATTAGCTTGATTTCGGTTTTAAGTTATTTAACACGACATACGTTGTCCTTACTACGAATATTGAATTTGTATACGGGTAAATATAATTTTTAAACACTGTAATTCCGACAGACGCATCTGTTTTAAACCACAGAATTATTTAACTGACAGTTCCGGTCAAACGCCAATTTAATTTCAAAATTGGTAAAAATATATTATAAAAGTAGGTACCTACTTAAAAGGTTACCTACTTTTAAGTTTTCGAAATTTTCTAATATTCCGCGCAATTTTCTCATTTTTTCTTAAATAACAACCTTCTCTTGTCACAAGCAAACATGACAAATAAGGAATTAGTGAAATAGGTCCAGCCGTTCCAGCCTGATGCGATGACTACACAAAATAGATATCCGTTTTTATAAAATAGAAGACAAAATAAGATTGTAGTGCATTTAAAGAAAAAATAAATAAAACTGTTGAATTGTTTTCGATTCTACAATGAAAATGTTGAGCGATTGATGTAGTATCCTTAAGCATATTACATAGTATTATTGTAATCGTACTAGGATCTCTCCGAGAGCATTAGAGTACGGCTTCACATGCAACAAATCCAATTTAGAGAAATTAAGATTTTATTTTGATAGGAAGCCACACAATACGGCCGGACCATTCATACTCGAGAGTTATGGGGCATTGTTTCTCTTAATATGACTACCACAATATCACAATGCTCTAACAATGTGTAATTGAATCCCCGTTCTGCGTTATATTCAAATCATAGCACAAAGGTTTCTCCTCATATCCATAAAATCGAACTTCGCTGTATAATAAGAGAGATAAAAGGAGTTTTTTTAGCTTAGCCCACACTTGGCAACATGTTGCTGCAAACAAGCAACATGTTGTTGGATACTCGTCAACATTTTGGGGTCTTTATCAAAGAGATTTGTCGCTTGCTGCTTATATAAGTATGTTTCATATAGACAACCACGTCAGGAATACCCTAGGTACAAGACGTGTTTTCGGATATGTTGTTGTTGTTCTGTTCCTCATATGAGAAACTGAAAAGAGCTGCAACACACAAAGTTTAGTGGAGAGACAGAGTCGAGAAATTGCAGCCAACCAATCATAAAGTTGTAACTAGAGAAGAAATTTCATTTGTGTATGTATTATCTTTTTTTTTTATTTTCCAAAAGAAAAGTGTACATAATACAATATAATATAAATATATGTAATGGAATATATTGCCTCACTAGACCTAAGCCTGTTCCGAGACAATACTAATAAAGATAGTAAAAAAATGTTCAAAAATGTCGCCGAGGAGTAGGTACATCTCCAGCAAGAAAAAACAAAATATAAAGTTTTTTTTTTTTTAAAAAGAATAAGGTATGAGGATTAAAAAAGCAAAAATCTGCCTACTTTGTTTTTTTCTGTATTTTTTGGAGGGTTTGTGTAATTACGTAACTTTCGTTTAGCAGACATTTTCAAGACACTCAAATAAAAAATCAAAACTCAAAGGGAAGACAAGTATGGTACAATGGTGGTGAGAGACTAACAGATGACAAAATATTATATTGAATATTATAGGTAAACATATTTTTGGGTGAAATCTTAAGTATTATTTATTTATCGTATGGTCATATGTACATCACAATATGTTTACAGATAGAAACAATGCAGATAATTATATTGTATATTAAAATCTATAATAATAAAGGAAAGTGCCTGACTGACTGACTGATTGACTGACTCATCAACGCACAGCCCAAACGGCTAATCGTAGAGAAGTGAAATTTGGAAATCAGGTAGGTCTCAATACAAAACCTTCCACTAAGAAAGGATTTTTGGAAATTCCACCCCTAAGGGGGTGAAAATAAGGGATGAATGTTTTTCAAAGTATGCGAATATCTCGGAAACTAAACATGGTACGAACTTGAGATTTGGCATATGAATTCTTCTATAGAAATGAGTGTTAGCGTATTTGGCAATTTTTCCAAAATTTAACTAAAAGGGACGAAAAAGGGCACATATAAAAAGGGATGATTTTTAAGTGCCTCCTAAAAAGTTTAAAACTGGTTTTATCGAAATTTCAAAAAAATGATTTCTTCAAAAAGAGTCAAATTATACTATTTCGTTTTCAAAAGATATCATTAATTAGAGGGTAGGGGGTGAGGGGCACTTTTCCAACGTGTATGTGTGTGTATCCGTCCCCTCTTTATAACTTTTGATTCGCTTGATACACAGATCCTAAAATTTCAGAAACTATTGAATACTTTAAGCATACAAAATTTGTATACTCAGAATTTTGAATTTTGAATTTTTATTTAATTTTTCCATATATCTCGAAAACCATAAAATCTAGAACCCTAAAATTGTGTATGTATATAGAAAAATACAATATCTAAAATATAATTTAATGAAGAAGTTCCAGGATTTCTCAAACTTTTTTTATAAAGAAAAATATTTTTTTATGACAAATTTACGAGTTTCAGTGCCTATATTTCAGAATTTTATAAAAATATCGAAAAACGCCGAAACGCTACAACTAGATAATTTATTTTTCTATAAAAAATACATACATCATAGCAGTATATCTCAAACTTTTCTTATCAATTTTTGTAAAAATTTAATTTATTGACGACATCGTTTCATACAATAAACATACATACACCGCTAGCTGGTCCGGTGCAGCGTGTATGAATATATACGTAGGTAGGTATACCCAACCCAACCTACTTTCTCCAATACCTACACGTGACGAAACTATTGCGTAACCTATAATAATAATAATATAGTTTTGAACTAGCCGACCCGTCAAACTTCGTCCCGCCTTGGAATATAAATAATATGTTCGAGATTTTATGTATAACTTTAAGTTGATTTCAGTTTAAAGTTATTTAACACAGACGACGACGTGGTCCTTATATTATTGAATTTGAATTAGTATAATGATACAATTCATTATTACCTTTTTAACTACTGTAACCGCTGCATCTGTTATAAAACATATCATTATATTATTTACTATAAGCATTCCGTGAATCGTATCATTCATCAAACAACTGATTCCTGTCAAACGCCTGATTTAATTTCAAAATTAGAAAAAATCTAATAATAATATGGAAGTTTTATTTTTATTCCGTGCAACTTTTTTCTTTCATAAGACCCTTCAGACAAAAGCAAACACGACAAAAAAATGGGCGATATAAGTTCAGCTGTTCTCATAGGGTAAGAAACACGTAGAATGCCGATTCTGACTAGCGCCAACCGGCGCAAAGAATGTTACTATGCATTTGAATGGGGAAACCCACAGAAAAAGCAGGAACCCGCTTCCCGAGATGCCCATTTAAATGCATGGAAACCATAGACAACAATCTTTGAGCTGGTCGGCGCGGATCGTAATCGGCTTTCAACGTGTTCTTACCCATACGATGACCGCGCAAATTAGCGTTCCATTTTTATATAAGAGATAAATAATACACTTTCCGTGAATTCAGACAAACACTTTACGTACCTACATACCTACTTCAATATATTTTTCGTACCATGCATCATGTACAGCGATTCTGAATTGTTTTTTTTTACGATCGACATTAAAATCATTATGTAGGTACCTACCTATTTTAGTAATTTATTATCTCTACTAAAATAATTTACGGTAAGTTCACGAAAAGAATCTGGATTGTATTGCAATTCTTTATGTCTTGATCTGTCAAAATATTTGAAGCCATTTCATAAAAACACTAGCAAAAAAAAACTATGTAAGTAATCTTGCTTTGAATTTATTGCGTAAACCATGAATAGCAAGTTGATATAATATTATGTTGGAAAAAGGTAAATAGTATTATGAAGTCAATAGGTAAATTATTTTATATCAAATGTAGTAAAAGTGCAAAATATTAAATTTTAAAATTATCTACAAAATCCTCACATCATTTTAGGATAGATCGTAAATAATTGTTTTGAAAACACTGGCAAAGTCAATGACCATATCATTTCGTCACTGTATAGTGCGAAAAAATTAACTGTCCACTGGAACGTATAAAAAATAGAGACGAAAGGGATAGCAGTTAGCCGGATATTATGACCTCCTCACACACCATTTCCAGATCCCTCAGCTCTGCTTCGAAGGAGCAGAACACGAGGAAGACCCTCTCGGTATGAGAAGATCTTCTTTATCTTCGGAACCCTTGCGGGAGGAAGAAAAGCGCTCCCCTTAAAATATCGGTGTTTTTATTTTCAAAAATTTATAAAATTCGTAGAATGCTAAAGAAGTCCTTACTAGAGCCCGGCCAGTGCGTAAATTACCATGGGTACAACGCATGAATTATGCTTACGTAGGCGGTATAAACAAATTGGACTGACTCCGTTGCCGGAACGTTATTGTTCCAAAAATCGCGGAAACTATCTGCATCTTCAGCCAGGATGATATATGACGAAACGTTGTTTTATTAAACTTCCCTTACTTACGAAGACCAGCAAAGCTGCTGTTTTCCTCTATATAGTCTAATAGTCTATATAACGAAATATTATATAGAATTACTCTCCATAATTTACCTTATGCTTGATAATCAATTTTCTAAGTTGTAGAATTTATTTTGTGATTATAAGGTGTATTTCTTAAGTGATACTTTAATAAACAAATCAATGAGTTATCCAAACATGTCTCTTTTTACTATTCGGTATCCGGCAGGATATTATTTACGCCGCCCGACAGACCGGATATCGGATAGTTGCCGATATCCGTTTCATCTAATAAAAAATATAAACAGTGGACAGTTAATTTTCTTCCTACTCTACATTGTCGAAAATTCGTTTATAGTCGAACGCCAATTACTTATACCATTAGAATACTGAGGTTGACCACCTCACTTCCTTAAAACTCAACCGGTTAGAAAAGGCACAATGAGCCTCGGACGACTTCGAGCGCAATGGAGAGTTCTTTATGCCTAACCTATTCTCCTGAGTGGGTCCAAGGCCTCCCGTATTATGGGGTGGTTTGGGGGGAACCGCCCGCCACGGGCTTGATTTGTGTGCGTGGCTTTTTGGCAATCGGGCTAGGGTTTGGCTTTGTGCGGATCGGGTTTGCTGCGGTTTAGTTTCCTCCGGGCTGGCTTGCGGTGAGCGGGGGGGCTTAAAAGGGAGAATATTACGTTATTATAAAAATGGAGACCTACTTTACGTGGTCATCGCATCACGCCTGGAGGCCAAGTCGAAATATTAACGACAGCTCCAACGTTAACAATTTGTTGTTATTTCCATAGAGATAACGTAAAAACTGTTGTTCAACGTGCGTTAAACAATGCTGTTCCAAATTCCGAGTCAAAAAAATAATTCTGTCAGTTATTCAAAATTAACGTTAAACGTTACCTCAAAATCTTTGGAAGTATTACGACGCTGCTATTATATTGAAGACGAAACGCATTTTTTTTTGTTTGGAAACCATTTTCAATTTGGTAAACGTTAACGTTCGGAACGTTAACAGTTTTCACGTTTAACGTTATTTATTTCGACCTGAACGGCTGGACCGATATCGTTTATTCTTTTTATGTCGTGTTTGCTCAGGATAAGATATTTATGAACTAAATTTCGAACCTACGACCAGACAAACAACAACAAATCAACGTGAAAGATATAAATTGAAATGTTAAAAAAAACGTCTGTAGCTTGAAAAATGCCCAAAGCAGATAGAAATAAGTGTTTTAAAGATCACTAATTTCATTGCTTTTCGAGACCTGAATATTTTTTTATTCATATCCAGCAATATAAAAATTGATTTCAAATAACGTCATTTGATGGAATAAAAGTTATTCGAGTTATTTTTTGGGATTCTCATAGAACAATGTCAGTCAAGTTAGCGAAATTTTTAAGTTCGCGGGCTGATTCTATTTGTATAAGAAGCACATATTTTTTAAATACAGATTAATAACGACAAATATAAATAAAAATATAGTAATTTAATGGAAATTTTAGAATATATATTTAAAAAAGGAAATGTTGATGATGTTTCTTATTATTATTAATTTTGATGCGAATATAATTAATTCTGCATTGTTTAGGAAGAGAAAGCAAATACAGTAACACGTGAGCGAAGCCACGGGTAACTAGCTAGTATATCATAAACGTCAGATGTAATCGCTTGTAGTTTCTTGTACCAATATTCAATATCTTCTGTATTCATTGCTTAAATACAACAGTGGACCCCAAATAAATACATTTACACTTTTCTGCACAAAGGTGTCAGCATAGTCGCATAATACTTATTGTCTGAGTCAATTTTTTCCCGCATGTCTATTCTTACTCTTGCGAAAGTTTTACTCTATATTATAACAGGCAAAGTTCGTCCGTAGCTCAGTTTTTTCGTTGAAACATTCCAACCTCAAGCGAAATATTTTTCATACCTAACCTTTGACAAAATTAATCTAACTATACTTACTGAAATATTTTTCATACTTATAACTTTTGTCTTTTCGGGTGCAAGTCAGTAGAAAAAAAAATTGTCTTTAAGTCGATAGTTGCTATGGAAATTTATTAATAATAACAGGTAGGTATATATATATGAAGAAATAAGTGAGGTACCTATGTACATACAACTATGGGAAGAAATGTTAAAAAGTTCGTAGTTCCCCACGTGGTGGTGTAAAAGAACGGACGATTTAACTGTTTTTTTTTTATTTTACAATATTTAATATATCATTAACATTTTTATATTGCCATTTATGTGTATCCCGATTTTCTTTACTTTACAATACTTTAATTCACACAAAGTTTTATTATTACACAGTCTTTACAATGATAACATCACTTTTAAATTAATGGGGATGGAAGGGTGGGGAAGGAGATTATTTTGTAGTCTATGGGTAAGAACACGTAGAAAGCCGATTCCGACCCGCGCCGACCGGCGCAAAGAATGTTACTATGAATTTGAATGGGGATTCCCACAGAAAAAGCAAAAGCCCGCTTTCCGGCATGCCCATTTAAATGCATTGAAACCATAGAAAACAATCTATGCGAGCACCCAGCAGACTTGCACTGTCTATTTTATTGTTTATTATTTTGTGAAGATATACAAGGTCAGCTATGATGCGTCGATTTTCAAGGGAATTTACTTTTTAATGGGTTAGAGCCCGCCTGTAATCGTCAAAGTGCAGTCTGTTTCGATAATTGAGTTTCTTTATGAATTTTCTTTGCACTCGTTCTATTGGACTTATATCGATTTCGTACATTTATAGTACAATCTAAAAAATTTAGCTTGTGATGTCATATTTGACGTGCGGGTGATGCTCCTGGTTTTGCTAAGATCGGCAGTGCTGGAGTAGGAGTATTTGAATATGCAAATTAGCAGAGCTCTGGGTAGATACATACTTCCTCACACCATATTAGAGGACCTCCCACACGACTCCTCCCGTGCCCGGACCATGTGTCTCTCGCTACCACCGCATCTTCACTCCTATACGAGTACCTACTTACCCATAATTTAATTCGTATTATTTAAAGAAGGAATTCATTGTTCTGTAGCAATCGTATTTTTCCACACTGCTCTCTTTATTCGATACTAGAGGTCCGCCCCAGCTTCGCACGGGTAGATAGATACTTAAAAATAATTTAGTTTTCATACAGATCCCTAACTTTTTCAAAATATTTTATAGCATATGTTAATCTGTAATAATTGCATTGCAATGTATCGTGTGACGTCACTTTACCACCGTGACTACTTTGCGCGGTATTTCTACTAAACTTGACATGCCTCCCCCCTCCCCGGCTGCGGCTCCCGTACGCACTCTGCATCGGATAAGTTGAGATGATAAGAGACTATGCTTTTTTTTCCAATACTCACATTTTTAAACTCGTGATAACTTTCGAATGGAATGTCCGAATTGAATAATTCAAAAAGTTATACAAACATATTGAAGCAGACTTGAATATGAACTAATTTATTTTAATAAGGAGTAATACCAAGATACCAATAAAGAGCCTTTTCTAGAGGTGACAATTTATTGATTTTTTTAAAATAAAAAAACACTTATTGTAGCATAATTATAATAGTTAGACATATGCTGTCGCGATACTTTTTATAAATAATGATGTCTTCTACAAAATTGTAGTACATTGTTTTATTCTATCATCATTAGTTTTCACAGCGTTTGCGATAAAAATAATATTTTAGGTAAATTTTTTACACCTTGGGTTACATTATTGAAGTTTTCGTAGGTTACCCACATTTTTTTGGAAATTTAATATAGCCTATGTTCACCGCCGATATTGTAGCTTCCCAAAAGTGAAAGAATTTTTCAAATCGGTTCAGTAGTTTTGGAGCCTATTCGATGCAAACAAACAAACAAACAAACAAACAAACAAAAAATCAAATCTTTCCTCTTTATATATTAGTATAGACAAGATTTTATTAAGCACTTCTATTATATTATATTCATCTATAGATATGAAAGAAAGTCGGATTAGTTCGAACACTTATAACTCGAGATCGGATGAACAGATTTTTATGATGCTTGGTTTATTGGATTATTTTCCGCTTCGGATTACAGAATAACTAATAAAACATCGAAAACTAGATAGCAAATAATATAGAATAATATTAAAGTTATAAAAATGGAAAGAATTTCCTAACAACAATTGTGAAAAATTCTGTAGCAACACAATTTTTATTTACTTGACAACCATTGACATGCCAAAATTTTTGATGGAACGATTTTCAAGTTTTTTTTCTAATTTGTTAACATTGAAACGCATATTTTTATACATAAATTAAAACGCGAATTGTTGGTTAAAAGTCATTTTCACCATTCTTTCAAATTGGAATTCAATATTCATAGTTTGATCACAGGACAGCGTCTGCCGGGCAAGCTTGTTCCTCATTAAATCAACGGAGAAAAGCTGTTATTGACTCAACTACGAATTAAAAGCTTTGATTTGACTTCATAACGAATGAATCACAGTACAAAACATTCTTAGTTGGATCTGTGGTTTTGGTTTCAAGAATTAAGTATACGATTATGGATATATGAATTATTCCTTTAAAATTCCATTTTTTTAGAAAAGGAGGTTCTAACAATGCTTTAGAGAACAATAATAATAATATTTGGATAACTTTTATGGCGCCGTTTAGTGAAATATCTTCACCCCAAGGGAGCTTCACATAAAACAAAGAAAAGAGTAATACCTAATCACCAGTAGGTTCGTCAAAACATAGTAAAATAACAAAAAAATGCCAATAATCCCACAAGGTTCGTCTTGTTGTAAAATAGTGAAATATGTGAAATCATCAAAGATACTTCTTGCAAACAGTTATATAATAATAAAGAAAAGTAACAAAGAGTGCATCAAAGGACAATTCCACATATTCGGTACAAACCATTCGGTTCGAATTCGCTTTCGATCGCTGCTGACAAAAATGTGAAACAATTTTTCTGTTTCTATTCGTAGAAAGAGGAGAATCATTTCATATGTATAGGTAGCGACCGAAAAAGAGACCAAACCTAATGGAACCGAATTTTTATGAAGTGAATCTTAGTATCATCTACCGTTTGTTTTCGATACAAAAAGAAGCGGTCGAACCGTTTCAGATTTGTCGGGAGTGACCGCAAAAAACAGCAGAATAATATGTTATGTGAAATACTCGACCCTTATTGCAAACACAGTGGAACCTCTTACAACGAGCATAACTCGTTCCAGAGTATTATACTCGTTATGCGAAGCTATTTTTTCCATACAGATGTATGAAAAGTACAACAATGCGTTCAATGAGGAAACATTGTTATTTTCTATCTATAGTATACTCAAAATCAAAAGGTAGATACATTATTAAGGAATAAGGAGGTTTAACTTGTAACAACATGGACTTGAATTTGAATCGAATATCGCACTCCTTATGCGAAGTTTTGCATATAGTTATGGGAGCAAAAGTTTCACAATTTATTTTGCTCGTTATTCGAATTTCTCGTTACAGGTGTTATTTATTAGAGGTTCCACTGTATATATAAAGAACTGTAAAAAAGATCTGTTCAACTGTTTGTTTCGGTCCGAACCAGAAGAGCCGTTCCACATTTGTCACCAGCGACCGAAAAAAAACCGAACATATTCTATACTTATGAACCGTAAAAGAGACCGGTGATAAATATTTATGAAGTATTTGGACACGAGTCGAGAAGAGGTTTTGAAGAACTAGTTTTGATATAAGTAACAACGATAATTCCACACGAAATGTTCTAATCTCTAATCAAGAAAAATGTAACGCGTCAATCCGATCGTAATAAAATCGTTTGGAGGCAGCTGGACTGGTCTGGCTACACCAGCTAGTGGATACTGAGACGCACATACCTATATGTAACTAAACTATTTTATTATTTTTTAATTAACGTTTAGCTTTTTTTTGTCGAGGTGATTGACATAAAATATCTTAACACTTAGGAGTACCTACCTATACAAATGCTTAGTTCTAGACTAGACTTGTTTTTACGCTACAAAATATTATGACAAAGCATCTTTGAAATATGAGAAATGTGTTTGAAAATGAAGATATGTGGACACTATTTTATAGTATTGTTATTCATAAAAGTAAGACCTACGTGAAAAGTTTTTGGTGTAGATAGTTTTGGTGATGCGCTTTAAAATGTATATAGGCATTGAAATAAGGTTTTCTGATCATACACTCGCATAAGCTAGGCTTTTATAAGTAATTAAATCTACACCCTTCTTTTTATCCCATAAGATAGATCTCACCTATATTCCACATCAGTGGTGTTAGCCGCCTGTGTTCGATGGAACACCAGGAATTAGGTTACTCCGTATCTACATATTAAAAAACATATATTAAAAAACACCATACTATAAACTCCAAGCATTTCAAGAAGTTTTTGGTGTTAATTTTTTTTGATAATAGAAACGATAATAAATACCGTATTAACCCGAATATAACTCGATATTTTTCGAAGTAACACTTCATTCCCATTTTTTATAAAAATGAATCTTTATTTTTATTTTTTGGAAATAATTAATCTGTGCCCACTCAAAGTGAACACAAATACACTCCTTGACTCTTTCACAGTAAGCTACTGAAAGCTTGTGTCGTGAAAGAGGAAGATGGTCGGCACCTGGGATCGAACCACGACGTCCGCAGTACGAAAGCCGGCGTTGTAACCGCTGGGTCACCAACCACTTCTTAAATCGATTCGGGGTTTAAAGCCAGTCGATACTGCATAATGTAGTACCTACAGCTAGGTTCCACCTACCTATGATTTTGCGTGTTAACATATCTTGCGCATTTTTATTGTTTCATTGCGCGAGACTTTAACATTGATGAATGTGAATCTCTTTTTACTTACAGTTACCTAAAAATGGATTTTTGATTGAATTTTACATTCTTTGAATTCTCTTTTTTTTTTTTTTTTTTCTATAAAATCTTTATGAAAATTTCGCATTCGCGTTATATTCGGGCTAATAAGGTAAGTGATTCTCATACAAGTATCATCTTACAATCATTGAGTAATCAACGAATCTGCATGTAACCTAGTGGTAATGGTCATTAAGTATTGTGGTCAGGAATATGGAATATAATACCCGTCTACTGCGGATATAATGTTGCATGGTACCTACCTATGTGCAAATATTTTTATTGTTTGACTGGTCCCAACTTGAATTTTTGCCGCCTAGCTAGAGCAATTTAAAACTCATTTGACCACAAATTCCGTTCGTTGTAAATTATATTTTGTCCTGCGAATATACAGTCGATGATTGATTCATATTTGTTTTGAAAGGGACCTACTTATGCTACAATTGCACGCTTGCCATGGCTTGGCAAGCCACCACAAGCTCCAAGCCTACACAAACGCTTGGACGCCATTCACACGTTGGCGTGCGCATCGGTATTTCAATACATTTGCCGCAAATTCCTATGATCTGTGTCAAAAACCGACGCTTGTTGCAAGCGTTGGCAAGCTCACAAGCCAAAGCAATCACCCCTTTTACACGTTGGTGTTTGTGATGGTTTGCCAAACCATGACAAGCGTGTAAATGCAGCATTAAAATATCAAATAAATATTTTTCCTCAACTTCAATAATAATTAGGGTTGCCATACGTCCCGTATATACGGGACTGTCCGGTATTCTGATCCTCCCGCTCCCTATTTGTCCCGATTTTCATCCCTTCTAGAAATATTATCTTTGTCTGGTTATAAGGGAATAATTTCTATTGAACAGAAATGGAAAAAAAATATTACAGGAACGTGTTATTAACTTGCCAGTGAAGCAAAATACAAAATCACCCTTTATGATATTAAAACATAATAACATGAAAGAATACTTATAGCGGAAACATTTGCACAAGTTGCGCCGAAAGGGCATTTACCTACCCAGTATATAAATACTTAGTAATTTTAACTACTATCAGTGATGATTTTTTGACTTACCTCATAATTCGAAATGTTTTATACCTATTTCAAAATTTGGATCTAAAAAAGTACGTGGCCGATGTTTTTGGTGGTCTGTCAAAAATACTCAAAAATTTCTTTCAAAAATTCAAATTAGGCGCGTAAGTATGTACATAATTTTACGGTCGCGGGGAAAAACTGATCGAAAACAGCACAAAATAGACAAAGGTGGAAAACTTTAGAAGAGGACTACATCCAGCAGTGGGGGGGGGGGGGGCAAAGAAGAAGATTGGAAAAGAAATGTCCCGTATTGGTTCCTGAAAGTTATGGCAACCCTATCTATAATACTAAATCTGAGCTGTTTTGTAGATTTTATATCTTCGTTTTTGAATCGGGAAATATTTTATATATTTTATACAATTTTAATAAAACAGATCCTTCTGTTTACGATAAAGAAAAAAATAAAGAGCACTGGGTACTTTTCTTACAAAATTAAAAGTAACCACAATTACTCAACGATGAGTGCAGTTAAGTTCCGCCTGCAATACTTACTGACACCTTTGAATAGAAAAGTGATTATTTATTTATTTATTATTAAATGCAGAGTAAGTCCCCAGATAGTACATTGGGATTGTTTCCCAATACTAATGAAATAATCGTGTAGTTAACCAATTTATTTCGAAGAAAACTTCACACGAGAGCCATAAATACGAATCTACGGTAGCAATCAAAACCTAGACAAACCCATTTTATAGTTATTATCTGGTAATAAAATGTTCGGTGGTATTTTCAGACAAACCACGGAAATATTTCACATACGTGCCCAGATAATTCCGTCCAAAATGAATAGTTTAATTGGCCAAACTGATATTACCTAGTTATAAACCAATCAGCACGTAAACAGTCGCCATAAATAACACCCAATTGCGACCATAATATTTCTATCAAGCTGCCAATCCGCGCCACACAGCCCACCAACGAACGATTTTATGAAGAACGATGAACTTCGAAAATTTCCAATCATTACTCAACCAAAGGTCAAATTTTAATGAGAGAAAAGTCAAATCTTCGAGCTTATCAATTGTTCGCTTGTTCTAATATTGGATCATTATTGTGGAGAACTCTAGTCCTATATATATAATCGTTTTGCTGCTTTTCAATAAACTACCCAAATACAGTTCCATTCGAAATTGATTGGAAGGGAAATAAAATAAGCGTACATAATTAAAGTGCAAGAATTCTAAATTAAGCCTCCCTATTTATTATGAATGAATACACATTCGTCAACACAGATGACTTATTCATAGAATAGTTAATATTATATTCAAATAGTTACTCAACATGCTCAACTCTCAAAAATAGGGCACTTTACTTTCGATTTCCAGTTACATAATATTTATATCATCCATAAATTATTTTGGGAGTTAAACCGATCCTCCAAAAATCAGATACGACTTGTCTTCGCGTGAACGCAGCGTTATTATAGTACTTTAAAAACATCTAAATTCATTATGGATATACATACATAAACTCGGGGATTTGAACGACTAACCAATTCACTGAAATAACAATTATTGCTTTATTTATTTGCAATCATTATTACTTATTGACTGGTATTCTCAAATTCACGCTCCAAATCTTGCTTAGACCTTAATCGGTTGCCAATAGTAACGCAACTAATGTATTGGATAAAACATTTTCAGAATACAGAAATATCAAAATTCTCAGTAAAAATTGGATACTACGCAACTCAATCGTCTGTTTTTCATTTCAGAATTATAGTCATTATTTATCGACAATCAAATAAACTTCAATAAAAGATATGCATGTAATAATTAATTATTGACTCAGTTACAATATTTAGTTGACATTATCATTGATGAGCCCACGTCTGTGCTTAGTAACATGGATATTGGATACCTCACGTGGGAAAGCACTGTCTTATAGATTAACCAGAGCTGGAAAGTGGACAGGATTATAGTTTTGTTATCATCCTTACATAGAGCTCAATGAGGAAGATGACGATTGTCTAAGCAGATAAGAACAGGTGTTTGAACGTATCCAATTATCTCCGCAGATTATTTATTGAGGCCGCGTGTCACGTATGTATTATGTTAATATTATCTTGGTTGAGTACGGATCAAATTGTACCATGGAGAGTGATTCAAGCTAAACAACGTACCTTGGGTAACTTCTACATAGAATGTCCATTTTTTCTGGATGATACATAATATGTCAATGGTGGGATACTCAACATGATTAAATTTAAATAATTAAATACATACACAAAAGGTCTTGAAGACGAGATTCTTGTCAATAGCCGCCTCCAGACAGACCGAGCACGGCTCGCGAGCCACGCTCAGACTTCCTGCTCGCGAGCCGTGGCACCCGAGGCGAATTTTAAAGGTTGCGAGCGGGCCTCGCGAGCCACGGTGAGCCAGTTTGATCATTTAGTTTTCCTACATATACGATCTTTCCTTTCCCTCCCGCGATCTTTCTCCAGCAATCTTCTCGTTTGCTTTTAATCAAATGATCTGGATCTTAAGTTTCGAAGCTTCCATAAAGTTGTATCAAACGAATAATACAATACAAGCTTCCCTATCATAATGTTCCACTGGCTTACGAGTATCGATTAATCTGTCCACACCACTCGAGCAGCTCAGACTGAGGCGCCTTTGAGAATTAGCAAAAACCGACAACGTACCTACGGCTCGCGGTCGAGCGGCGCTCGGTCGAGGCAACGTATCCCTGAGGCAGCCCGAGCCGCGTCCACACCGGGCGAGGCTTTGGCTCACGAAGCTGCCAAGCGAGCCGTGCTCGGTCGGTCGGGACACGGCTAATAAGGTAGGTACTCAGAGTCGAAAAATAAAGGTTATTCTGATAAAGATATAGAGATAGGGTAACTTTAGACGACGCCCTATGCTGAACATATTTTAAGGATAAGTGGTATGTTCAATAGGGCTACAGAAAATCGCAAAGGAATAAGATGTATGAAACAAACAAAAAAATAGGTACCTAACTACCTTAGGTATTCACTATTTCTTATATATTTTTACACATGGGGTGTAAAGCTAGTTCGCCTCCACGTGGTGCACCCCGGATAACGCAAAATGAGCTAGCACATAGGCTGCCAGATATATTTACTAATGATCCTGGCACAACACATCTAATAACAACCGAGAAAGAGATTACACGAAGCTTACTAAGAAACAAAACTAAGAGAAATGCAAAAAACTGATAATACTGGCCTGTCACAGGGCCCCATGACAAGAGATCTCGGTGCATGCATCCGTATCTGCCAAATAAATATAGAGGGAATAAGCCATGCAAAATACTAGGACGAATACTGACTGAACAAAACATAGACGTAGTTGCTGTTCAGGAAACCCATACAGTAAACGAGGAACAACTCACCCGAAGAGGTACAATACCTGACTATGACATCATTGGTGCCACCTACCACCGAGCTTATGGAGTGGCCACATATATTAGATCTGACATAGAAAACGCTCACATACAGTCAGTATCCGATGAAGACAATGTACATAACGTTACCATCAGACTGGGGGAGAATACTATAAGTAATATCTACAAGCCACCTTCATCTTCATGGCCAAAAGATACCTTGCCTATAAATCCCCACCCTGCCATCTATGTGGGTGATTTTAATAGCCACCACACTCAGTGGAAATACAGATCAAACAACGAAGATGGAGAAACATTGGTGAATTGGGCCGAGGACCACAACATCCACCTTGTCTTCGACGCTAAAGACCGAGGATCATTCCGGTCAGCAGCGTGGAATCGGGATTACAACCCAGACCTCTGCTTTGTGTCCACTAGAGATAGCAAACCACTAACATGCTATCGAAAAATTCTTTCAGACTTTCCACACAGCCAACACCGCCCGGCAGTCATCGAAGTTGGTATTAGAATTCCACTAATATCATCATACCCAAGACCAAGATGGAACCTTCGAAAGGCAAACTGGGCAGCTTTCTCAAGGGAGCTTGACAAGTGCCTCAGATGGATTCCGCCAAAAAACACTTCCTACAGCCGATTTGTCAGTGCGATCACCAGCACAGCAAAGAGACATATTCCAAGAGGTTACAGGAAGCAGTATATCCCGGGCTGGAACGAAGAAAGCGAAACCTTATATAACGAGTTTCTGCAGAGTGGTGAGCGGGAGATCGCCGACGAGCTGATTACCAGCCTCGATGCGGCACGAAGACAAAGATGGATTGAAACCGTGGAATCCATGGATTTTAAGACTTCGAGTCGCAAGGCATGGTCTGTGCTTCGTAAGCTTGGTGAAGGAGGAAAGATTGGAAACTCTAATCAACCAATTTCACCTAACAAAATAGCCTCACACATAGTGCAAACATCTAGAGCCCCTAACGACAAAGCACACACAAGGAAAGTGAAATCTGATCTCAGGACCCTAAAGAGATCTATTAACTTGGGGAACACCGTAATAAATCCCTTCACCAGAGAAGAGACTAGGTTAGCAATAAAGGAAATGAAAACTGGGAAAGCACCCGGATTTGATGGCGTGCTGACAGAATTTCTAACTCACTGCAGTGAATACGCTGTTAAATGGATGACACGGTTCTTTTCGGACATTCTTTTATCAGGCAATATTCCAGATAAAATGAAGCGTGCCAAAATAATCGCCCTGCTAAAACCTGGCAAACCACCGGAAGAACCTAAAAGCTACCGACCCATTGCTCTTCTCAGTGTAACATTCAAACTTCTCGAGAGGCTTTTATACAATAGAATCAGCCCACTAATTCTAGAGAGGGTGCCGGTGGAACAGGCAGGCTTTCGCCCGAACCGCAGCTGCAGTGACCAAATCCTCGCACTCACTACATACATCGAGGCAGGATTTGAGAAAAACCTAAAAACGTCTGCAGCATTCATAGATCTCTCGGCAGCGTACGACACTGTTTGGAGACAGGGTCTTATTTGTAAGCTTGCCCGTATCATACCATCTCAGAAAATAGTGACACTCATAAACAACATGCTCGTTGGCCGTACATTTCAGATAATAATGGGAAACACCAAGAGCAGAGTCAGGAAACTGAATAATGGACTCCCCCAAGGGTCGGTTCTGGCCCCACTCCTTTTCAACTTGTATATCTCAGACATGCCACAAACAGCTTCACGAAAATTCGGCTACGCGGACGACTGGACTCTCGCATGTCAGCATCGCACATTTGAAGCGGGAGAGTCTAATCTATCGTCCGACTTGGATATACTTGGACAATACTTTAGAAATTGGAGATTACAGCCCAATGCAAACAAAACAGAGGTCACATGTTTCCATCTTAATAACAGAGAGGCTAACAAAATATTAAATGTGACTTTCGAGGGGAAGACACTGAACCACAACGTGCATCCAAAATATTTAGGGGTGACGCTCGACAGAACGCTCTCCTTCAGGGAACATTTAAGCAAACTCTCTGCAAAAATTAAAACTCGTAATAACATCGTCCACAAACTAACTGGCACCTCCTGGGGATCAACCGCGGAGACCCTGCGCATGTCTGCATTGAGCCTTGTTCATTCAGCGGCGGAATATGCGTCACCTGTGTGGATAAACAGTGCTCACACTGGCCTCGTGGACGTCCAACTAAACAACACGCTGAGGACTGTCTCGGGAACATTAAGATCCACCCCGACATACTGGTTGCCCATTCTCAGTCATATTGCACCCCACGATATCCGAAGGCAAAATGCACTTGTACGGGAATACGATAAATTGTTGAAAACCCCTGAACTGCCGAGCGGACCAGACTTTGAATTCCTCTTAACCAGCAATAGACTAAGATCAAGAAACCCTCCATTGAAAACAGCCAAAAACCTTTGTGACTCTAACTTCAATAGCACAGACACATGGAAAGCCAGGTGGGAGGAGGCTTCGGACCCGGTAAATCACTGCCTGCCCTGCATAACAACGAAACCGCCTGGATTCGACCAGCCACGTAAACTCTGGTCCGCATTGAACAGGATCCGAACAGGGCATGGCAGATGTGCCGATTTTCTCCACAAGTGTGGATGGCTGGATTCCCCTGGTTGCGACTGCGGAGCGGAAAAGCAAACCATGCAACATATCACAACCGAATGCGACCTCAGATCATACGCGGGGAATTTCAGGGATTTCCTCTTGCTGACTGACACAGCAACTGAATACATTTTAAATATTGACCTTAACTTTTGACAATCAGATATCTGTGCTATTATTAATTTTTTATGTCTAGATTATAAGATGTGTTGTAAAAGAGAAGCCATACGATAAATGAAAAAAAAAAAAAATATTTTTAGGGCTTACTATAAAACAGCTTATAACATTTTTATGTTTTGAAAAAATAAACTATTTTTTAACTGTTATTTTCTTTTTTATTTATTTGGTTACCGGCTTCGGCTACCAGCCATCATCAGACCAAACTTAAAACTAATGAGCGCAGATGACGATGAAGGATACCTTAGGTATATTTTATATGTTGAGAAATATAAAACAGTTACCTACCATTGAACTTTTAAAAATAAATAAACACTCTTCTATATAAAGGTGTCAATAATTAAATTTATTGAAACTGATGCAATTTTTAATAGCCAACTGATTCAGTCCAGTCTGCAACAGACTGAACCTGGGTTGATGTTTAATGTGAAAAATACCAAAATTCCGACTGTTGATAGGCAAACAAACGCACAGTTTAATATGACAAGAAGTTATCCATAGGTATTCTCTCTTGCCGTGGTGTTGCCGGCTAAGAATAGCACCTCTGCTCTTTTTGTTGGTTTTTCGAGCATCCTGTAAGAGGCAGGAAATCGAAAAATCAGATCGGGAGCGTGAGGTTGACCACCTCACGTCCTTAAACCTCAACTGGTCAGAAAAGGCCTTCGAGCGCAATGGAGAGCTCTTGATGCTTTATTTTATATCTGTGTAAAATAAAAAAAATTATAACAAATTTAAATCTAAAATTTATCATACACCTCATTTACATACTACGAGTCTAAAGTTTTAACGGGATATAATACATTGTTTAATAATGTCATTTAATTTTCGCTTTTTCAAACGTAATCTTGACTGAATGGTGTCAACAAACCTGTTACAATTCATGTCAATTGAAAAAAAATCCACGTGACGCACCAATATCTGCACTTATTTTTTATTTGGTTAATTTTTAAGCCACCTCTAAACAAAATTAACTATTTCTTTATAAATCTTCAAACTTTTTGTCGTGAGCAACTTTTTAGAATATATAAATATTAAAAAAAAAAATTAAAATAACCGAAAACTTTGTCAATTCTACTAATTTAATGTAGTATTCCTGTACTAGGAATACTTAGACGAGAGTAAGCTTGTCTTCAATAAATATGGATGCACGTGTGATGACTGATGACTCAAACAATCGATCACCTGAGAAGCAAGTGTCTAATATTGTACACATTCTTAGAGGGAATACAGGACATGCACTGCCGGATAATACAATCCAATAGCATCGGTTTCTCGCAGACAAATTGTCAGCGACCTTAAGAAGAAATACAAACTAACCGTTTTAGAAAAGTTAAAAATTAATTATCCAGTAACGAGAGGTGCCGCTGATCTAGAAATGCTTTAAAAAAGATGAAGTCATTATTTTTTGCAATGAAAATCTGAATTTGAAATTAAGACTAAGGATGATAAAATGTTACGTCTGGTCTGTACTGTTATACCAAAGTTATATATGGTGGACACCAAAGATCAAGACGTTGAATAGAGTAGAGCCTTCGAAATGTGGATGCACAGATGGATGCTTGATAGGACATCAGATCCGGAGTTGACTATTAAAAGTTGCTTAAGATCCTATGTCTGGGTATTATCTTGTGGGGTGAAAAATATATAAAACTCAAACTTATAATGAAGAGGAAATAGAGGGGAGCAGTGGGCTTGGGAGAAGGCAGATAGCTTCGTAATGTTTGAGGCTAGATACCGGAATAAAAATAAGCTACGAAGAGTTATTCCAGAGAGCGTAAGATGGAGAAGTTTTCGCCGCAGTGATCGCCAACATCGCGGTGACCTGATATGGCATAAGAAGAAGCTCGATACAATTTATAATTAGATTAGTCAATAAAGTGATTAGAATTCCAGGACTGGAAAGAAATGACCGTCATTACGGTTCTTTCACTTTTATGGCCCGAAATTATTAATAGATATTGTGATTCGACGGTCGGGATGGAATGTGGAGCTGGACTAGAAACGTTATTGATGCGTGAAATCAAATTTATCACCTGTTTATTACAGGTTATCCGTACAAATCAATTACGCGGGGGCGTGGCTCACCTGTCGTATATTTTATTAATATTCATCAGAAAAAATGACGATAAATTAGATATGTAACTTGCAAATTAATAACGTAGATAAATAATATTCAGCTAGGTACTACGTAACGAAACAGCAGAAGTGTTCCAGTGATTATTTTTTCTCTTTTTTTATATTCATGTGTTCTAATTATCTATACCTTTATGAAGTAAGAAGATGAAAGATCTGTGAATATAAAGTTAGTTAAATGAGGACGAAAAATAAAAAAGTTCTGGAACGAGCCCAACGCATCAGTCAGTGGATAGATAAATATATCTTAAAGAAAAGCCTTTCTATAAAATATTTGCCGAATCAATGTGTGGATATCGCTTATGTATAAGATATCCGACGCCATTTTTAACAAGAGGTACCTACTGTTGGGTAATGATTTGTCTCTAGGATGGCTGTCAAAATAGCGTTCACTGACGTTTATACACTCCCGTAACGCCGTGAAGAACTTTCGACTTATTTTTCAATAAACCAAAATTATAACTACATAATATATCCTCATTAAAATATACATATTAGGTATAATGAATTATCATTTTGAAGCTTCGAACAAATCATATTATTCTTCAATTTCGATTGACAAAAGATATCAATTTGCCGGTTTTCAAACAAACGATCTGGAATAAAATATCTAAATAGTGATAGAAATGTTGGTATATTCTCAAACTTTTTGTTACATCATTGTAAAGTTTCAAGATTTAGAAATAATATTATGAAATTATAATATGCGAAACAAAAAATAACATTAGAACCTAACCAAATATTTGATTCAGTACGCATTGTCAAAACAAGACTTCATCTGACATTAAATCTGGCGCGAAAAAGCAAATCCATAGAAATTTATATGGAATCCATAGAAATCAATAGATTTCAGCATAGTAACACTGTTATCTGCTAGATATCCATCTATTGGATTGGATATAAAGGGAGCCGTAAACCTAAACAGATTGGGAACCTCTGCACTAATGCTTTTTTGGCTACTACCTTGGTTCTGAGGTTAAAAGTTAAAAATCTAAACACTCTAACCATAGGAAAAAAATATTATCACACCACACTAACTAATGCGGTTGATGTTTTTTCTACAATGAACTCAATGATCCTACATGGATGCACCAATTAATCATATACATACGCCGGATATCCGGTATTCGGCTGCTTAGTTGGCCGAATATCCGGCATCCGGCAAAAATTATATCCGTTTCATCTCTATAGTCAGTATAGCCGGCGGGAGCTATTGCCTGAGGCATTTTTTCCAGTCAACCTGTCCCGTCAAATCTGAGACTGGTCAACCCCGAGTAGAACGATCATAATAATATGGAAAAAGAAAATTGAACGGTTTTTTTATTTTTACTTAAATAAATAGAACACACTTCAATAATCGCAGGACAACTACATTTGAATCATATTCGAATAATATACCTACTGACCAATTGGCACACATCACCCCCCTGAGTGGATTGCCTAATAAAGGAAGAAGAAGACCAATTTGCAAACTGAACACGGGACCTCTAATTCTAATATCGGCGCTTAGAAAACAGAACTAGTCTTAAATCTCTGAGTTGATACACTTTAAGTACTCAAGTGTCTAGGAAGCATGATTGTGTGTTTGCGTTGAGCTACTAGTTGATGATAGACAATGTACCCGGTTGTACAACGACAGAAAGCACGTTGATACGGGAAATTTATATGGGTAAGAAAATATTATAAAATATTTTAATTGAATAGCGAATTCCTCAAGCGGACTGCCCCGCCCGATATGGTATAATTTGACTGATTTTCTCACATGGAGCAAGCAGACTGCGGCCGCGACAGCAATGCGGTGGTTGCACTCGGAACTACGTGGGATATTGGAGCAATCTTCAGTCTCATAAAGCCTACTCCACACGTGACTATTTATATTAATTACATTATTAAAAAAATGAGTCTTACTTTACAAAATGTAATTAGTTTTAATAAACAGTGTTGTTTCTTTACCTACCCTACCTACTTTTTATCCCAAAATGGATATACTTAAATTATAGTTCGAAGGAATTGCGATTTTACTTAAACCTAAATATCACCCCCAGGGTCTGAAAACTGCGATCTGTCATGAAAAAGTTTCAGAGTCGGAATACCCCCTATTCTGGTTTTGGTTCGAACTAAAATAACGTCCCAAAATTTAAGAATTAAGTTCACATGAATTAAAATGAACTAATTTGAATATTAGTCTTATTAGGAACGTGCTTAATTTTTATAGAATACCAATGTGCAGTTACTAAAATTGAAACGTTCTGATTTTATTAAGTGCACACTAAAATTGAAGTAGAATCGGGCGTAATATTGAACGTGGGTGATTTTCGAGGTGTTGGAGTATAGGGTGGCATGAGACGTGAGGACTGCGGGGAACAGGGTGTCATGGAGGACTTGTGGAGTTCATATACTCCAACTAGGTAGCGGGCATGGTTGAAGGAGTAAAATATATTTATTTTATGTAATTCGCATTAATAATACAGCTCTAAGGCGAAATGAATGTGAATTTAAAAATCATTCAAAATTTGGAAATCAACGCGATATGATACCTTACGGCGACTTTAGAGTCCCGTATTATTTCACGATTAAAAAATGAATCAGGTGGTAAATGACGAATCTATCCTTTGAGGTGGTTTTACAAGTGACTTCTAAAAGTAATGGGGGATTTCATAAAAAAGTTCGGTTAGGTACACGGAACGCGAACTGTGTTGCCTGGTATAGATATGGCTGAAGTAGTGAGATACAAATAAGAGATATGCATTTAATTATGTTCGCGCATTGAAATATGCTGACAGTGTATGGTAGAATGTCATCTTCTTGTTGACTAGACGCGTCACTACTGTTGCTCCATACTGTTCTCCGGTATTCAGGGGTCAATCAATCGCCGACCAACATTCATACAGATAGATTGGGTTTGAAATTAAAGCATTATATCTTCTACATTGTTATCATTGAATTTGAATATTTGGAAATCGTTCCATAATTCAAATTTAAATGACTCGCAAATCCATGGATGAAGTTTTGCTTCAAAATATAAGTTTTGTTATTCATTGAAGGCGGTTGGTGGTATAAAGTTTTTATTAAAAAAAATTAAGATTGTCTCCCAAATGTGTTTATTTTACTGGTAATAAATAAAAATAACAGTCTAAAATTGTTATACTACTTTTCGAAAGCTTCCGTTTTTTTTATTCAAATAGTATTCAATATTATTAGAAAAAGATAACATTGTGTTGGGCATTTGAGGAAAATGGTTATGAAATTCATTGTAACAACACCAGTATCACTAGTATGAGTTTTCGATGATCGAATATCGAAACGATCATCGAAAGAGTTTCGTAAAATTTCCATACAAAAATGATCGAATGATTCGATCGTTTGATTTACGAACACTATTTGCACACTAATAAGCGCTTATTAGCGTGCAATAAGCTTTCGATTAAACTCGTACTAGCCTCACAGATCAAAGAGAGAAGCGCGAGATGGTTGGGGCATGTAATGAGACATGAAAATTTACTGGGTACAATATTGGAGGGAATGATGGATGATTCAATTGGTAGAGAACGCCCACGTCAGGAATATTTGCAATATATATGTCAGGATATGGAACGCAGTTCATACATCGAACTTTAGAGAACAGCAGAGAACCGAGAGGAGTGGAGAAGGAGATGTTCGCATAAGAAGAAACCGCAGAAGATGTCATGTCCCGTGAAGAAACGATGGAAGATGGGCCCCGAAAATTGTCAAAATCGTCAAGTGGTGGTCATGTGATAGGAAAAGTATAGGCAGATCCATGAAATGATGGACAGATGAAATTAAACCGGTGCCGGTGACGACGCACGGGCTAGAGAAAGGTGGAAAATTTTGGAGAAGACTAGTAGAGATATGGCTGAGAAGAAGAGAGATTTGATAGTTTTGTATGTATTAGAGTCACTAAATAAAGTAAATGGAATAGTTTGAACAACCTTCTCATACAATGTAATCAGAGTGACAGCACTCGTCTGTCTCACATCCATAATAAAACTACAAGAATGACCTGGATGTCAGCTCTGATCTCGTCACACCTGTTGTTACGTCCAGTCCAAGCATACGAACCTGGGCAACATAACATAGAACCAGTGCTCTTTCAACACCAACCATCTTATTAGTTGTATGGCTCTAGTGGAATTATAAATTATGATAGCCATAAATATTGATTAATATTTTAGTTTATGAGGCATCGATCTGGACTAATATCACAACTTTTTTTTACTCATCTCCGTATGGGGCCCTATTTTCTGTGATCTTCGCATCACGCCTGAACGGCTGGACCAATTCGTTGATTCTTTTTTGTTTGAAGAAGGTTCTTAGCAACATTAACAAATTTAAGAAAATTTAAAGTAGCTCTCCTTGTTAGTGATTTTTACAGTATACTATTTTCTATATAGCTTTGAATTTAAATTGTTTGACAGAAACTGACAGTTGTCTGATGGTTAGTGCGGTTGGAACAACAAAAAGCCTTTTGAACACGGCAAAACATCAAAAACCATCTACGAACTTATCATAAAAAAACATAGTTTAGCAGCTTCTAAAGGTACCTACACTTTATTCTAATCAACGCAGAGTGAGCATTTGATTCACAAACAGATGGAATAGAAACCCAATTACTATTTGGAAATAAATCTATCACTGTGTAGGTATAGATGTTAAATGAATCGCAAGACGCGTGTCTAATAATAGGTACGTGTACAATAGCAAACAAGGAAGTACGTAGCTGAACGGAATAGATGAAAGTCCTATTAGCTTGATTGTTCATTGAGCAGCACACGGATTGTTTATTACGAGAGAGATAATAGGTTTTTGTGTTTATCGGCGTGTTTGTTTGAACACAAATGAATCAATTGTAGGAGATGAATGACAAAGCTGTTAGTTGGCCTTTGCGGCATTTCGTCTTCGATTCCACGGTTAAATTCAGACGTAATGACCACTCTATATTATTATTATTATGTAGCACTTGCGGCGGACATGGTTTTATGACTCCAAATGAATCGAAGCGAGTGGAACTATCAAAAGTTATCAAAAATAACGGCTGTTTAGTCAATGCTATAGTAATTTGTCATAAAAAGGTGTCAATTCGAGTAAAAGAAGTAATATTTTTTGGTTGTTGGCACCCAACCAAAATGCTTAGTGAAATAGATATGAATTAAAATACGTTTTACCCGTTTATATGATTTACTGCAGTTTGCGTAATGTATTGTTTGATTAAGCAAAATATGGTTCTATCTAACTGATATTGTTTGAAAAGAGGGAAATAAATTTACTAAGATATAATAAACTTCAGAATCTGCAAAGCTACTAAGACACTTTTGGGAGAAAGAAATATAAAAATACGGGCAAGAAGCTGAATAAACTTAACTAATTCACAGACCCCAGTTTTTAAGGCACAGATGGGCGGATAAAAACAAGACATGAAAGATGCCAGCATGGAAAGAAGATTAGGCAGGTCTATAATAGTGTAATGGGAGGATGAGGAGCAGAAATATGCTGCACACCAGTAAATGTATGCATTTGGAGCTGCAGTAGAAAGCTTTATTTATCGACATGAGCTCTAAAGTTATCTATCAGAAAATGTGTGCACTCAATGTAGGTATGTGTTTAAAAAATATGAATTTGATTAAATTATCATAAATCAAGCAAGCCTTTCTTGCATGTTTTGTGTCGATAAGTTCAACAATAATAATTGTACCACACATGCGCCCATTCATAAGATTTGCAGTATTGTTGTATTACGCGAGGTATTCCACAAGGACTGATTGTTGTTGGATCAGTCACATTTGATAAATTGAGTTAAGATGGCCACAAGTAACTACATCAATATAAGTTATTCACCAGAGACCCAAAGATCTTTAAATGTGATTTTAAATGGTGATTTGAAATGGCGCTTTCCGTCAGGAAGGTAAAAGTTCTGGCTATTTCAACCGGATTTAGAGATTATTGTTTTTGATAATTCTTCATCTTCTTGGTGTGTCATGTCAGGTCCTCAATATATAGGATTGATCGTCATTATTTTTTGAAAGACTGTTTTTTTTAATACTTTTTAGGTCGAATTCGGAACATCTAAGACAGAATTGAAAAGGGATTTCAGGGAAGTTTTTTTTATTTTTTTGTATCAAACACACTTGCAGACATTGTGCACATCTCCAGAATCTAAAAATTTTATAGTTTTCTTCAACCCTGGAAGAAGGAGACATGGAAAAGAAAATTGAACATTCAACGAGCCTTTGTTGGCTATTGATTAGATCGGTATTGGAATGACGAGCTAGAACTACTTGGAGGGACTTTGTGGCTCCATCTAGGGAGTTTACATGGATTCAAACAGTGTACCTTATAAATGTAACAATATAAACCACAAATTAATATTAAATTGGTTAGATATAAATCATATAAAAAATTAAGTAAGTATGCCTAAAATTATTACCGGAAGTCTGGTCGATTATACACTGTTGTAGTGTAGCCCCTGGTCTTCTAAATAATAAGTCAGAATTTATTACTTATTCAGAATTTTGATCTCAGTGAAATGTTTGTGCATTCTTCATGTGTAGCTAATAGAAACATATATTTTAAATAGATAGGTACTTACAACATACGCGCATCTATATTTTTGATTTCCTGTGATAGGTATAAGTGACCTGAAACAAGAATAAAAATAAACAAATGAAAAAAATGTAAGTATAAATAACGAAAAGCAAGGTAAAAAGGTTGCGTGACAAAAGAAATCAAATATACGACGGAAAAGCAAACCCAGCTAAAAACTAAAAAAAAAAATACACACAAAAATATAAAAGTGTTCAAACATAAAAAAATATAAAAATTTTGGACATATGGGAAAGACAGAAAAAATTGAAATATGAGTACCTAAATGGTGACGACTAATTAGGTACCTATTTTAGATTATTTCAGGAATTAAACCATGAATAGAACAGAGACACCTTATTTGAATTTTTGAAGAGCCAGCGAAACTGAATGCCTTGCATATCCTTCTGAACAAGGAATCCAACTCTTAAAAAGTTTTGATTTGACTGGAGACTGGCGTTTAGTAATTTGCCGTCTTAAAACTAATCTTTTGAGGCCGGCTTCAATAAGTGAATAAAGAGCTATGTGAATAAGAGAATGAAAAAAAAATCATATACACGTATTTGTCAATATTCACATTCATAGATGGGGTATGTAAGGATACATGACATGACTTAAAACATGGCAAAACCAGCATCCAGTTTATACATTTCAAAATAAATCAAGTGGAATCATTTAAAAGAGATCGTAACCAGATGATAATGTAATTAATATCAGTGGCTGTGTAATTCCTTGGCAGTAATGAAGCTACTTATAGGGAAATGTTCAACACTCTGCATCAACAATACTGATGTAAAGTCTAGTTCAGACTATACGCTAATTAGTACTAAAATACTCGTCGTAGGCACTCATGAAAATTAGTGGGAATTTAAGATGAATAAGCTGAACACAATAGAGCAAGTGAATCATTTTAAATACCTAAAATGCTGGCTCAGCAGTGAGTGGGATCCATCAGTCTCGGAAATAAAACACGGATTGAAATGGTGAGGTCAACCTTCTAAAAAAGGTAGAAGCTCTTTTCTAATCATGATCTGAGCATATGCAGAATGCTGTTAGTGTTGCTGTATGGAATGGATGGATTGGAGCATTTTAATTCCGGCTTTACCGAAGAATGCTCCGCATCTCGTAATGAGATCCCGTACCCAACGTGGAGGTCCTGAGAGTAAACCGCATTCTTTGGTCATATCTTCCGCAATGATAAAAATATGCTCTCCTACAATTAATTGTGAAAGGAAAAATAGAGGGCAGTCGGAATATGGGGCGTAAAATAGCCTCGTGGCCAAAGAATGTGGATATCAGTAGGTATATGGTTTAGATGAGCCAGGGAAAATATAATAGCTTAGTTGACGGACAAGTAGCTAATTCAGGTCGTTAAGTGATTTAACCGATTTTTACAAGATCCCTGGCGAGTCATATGGTTTTTTATCGATAAATTTTATCTTTTTTTATAGTCTTTTTAAAGTTTCGTTGACGACAGATTCTAGCAGTTTGTTTATCTTACCAACGATGATAACTCACTCGTACGTACTGTCAAAGATATTTTTGATAGAATTCCATACTTATTTATTCGTCACTCGACTTAGAACTTAACTAAGTGTGAACTAGGCTTTATAGTGTGTAAGAATATTGTGTGTTGCACCAGTGACGAGATTTGTTGACGATAATTAAGCGATCTATTACTCGTGTTGATTGGCTGGAAATGCTATGCTAATCGACCAATCAGAAGCAGAGAAAGAACGGAGCGTGCGATAGGAATACTAATGTCACAATGCGATGTGATCATTAGAGCTCAGCTGGTTATTTGTAACTTTCCAAATGGGAGACAATCATTTGCCAGTCAACTTGTTACGGCCAAACTACTGTAGCTGCCTACAATGGACGGTGTCGTGGGATTGCGTGGTGGTCGCACACGAGTGCGTGGACTTGTACCAACTCGAGGAGGCGGCAGAACATCACGAAACCTTCAAGTACAAATGTTAATCGTGTCCTTAGTGTTCATGCATTTCTTTTACATTATTATAATAGGTACTAAACGGTGCAAATAAATCGTTACTTTTCAAAAGGTTCTAACAAACATTTATTTATCAAAGATTTGAAGATAACTCATGTTTAAACTATTTTACAACAAAAACTAACGTTAAAAAAAAGAAGTTAAAAAGTGTTGAAACTGTTTTCAAAGAGAAATTGAGTATTGGTTATAACCTTTTTCAAAGAAAGTCAAATGTGTTACTTAGAACCTTTTTCAAATGCATGTAAAAACATTATCATTACTAATTGATTAAAATAATAAATTACATTTTTTGTGGTTTTCGCAGTAAACTAAGCATCAAACATAAAAGCCAAAGCTCTTAAAGATAATATGTGATACCACATTAACAAAGAAGTGAGATGACTCAAGAAGAATGACTGAAAATGGTTTGATCTTGTGGGAGCTGTGGAGGTCCCGAAGGGATAAGCAAGGGTTATAAAGAAGTTATATAATTTAATTCAGAACATTTATCTTGATCTGATCAAATAAATATTATATTAATATGATAAATAATATAGGCAATGATTTTTTTTCATACAGTTCACATAGAGCTTTATGAGTTGATTATAATAATACATTGTATTAATTGCTATTACACAAAAACACGTTTGTAATAAATTAACATTCGCTTGATACCCGTACAGACAATAAGAAGAAAATATTAAGTTAAAACGACTCCAATCGTGATTTATTTAATTAAAAAGATGAGAAATATCAGATTGTGATAATAATTATTAAAATGAATATGATTTTGTTTGGAATAAGCTTGCATGCAACGACGCCATAAAAACTGCATCTAATTAAGGATTTCCCGATGTAAACAGCGAACCAGTTGAGACTCAAGGTGTTGAACGTTCGTCCCTCCCCCCGCATACAGCTTTTGTCAGAACAAATCAGGACATCTCTGTTGTAAGTTGCAGTAGGGTTGATTTAAATCAGAATGGTGTTAATGAAATGATTCTTGTGGCTGTAACAATCAATGGCTGGTTGTAGGGGGTTAGCTCTCGGGAGCATTATTAATAAGGAGCAGGTACCTATTGATTTGAACATTAGGAAAACAAAAACCACGAGTCTAATGAACGATAGCCAACAAACACACTGAGGAAGTAAATTTACCTCGGACATAAACAGAGGTTCTTGCGAGAGTTCGGGAGGAAAGGCAAATATTGAACAGCATATTAGAGAGACGCCTAAAGACGAAGGTATGTATGCGATATGCAAAATAATATTATTATGTATCCTATGTATTTGAACATAACTACATGGGAATATTATTTTTATTTTCAGAATTCTGGTAAAATTAACCGCAATTTCTCAAAAATTCAATGTTAATAGCTTTGTTGGTATAGGTGTTTTATTTTGAATACTTAAGTATCATAATTTTTCGAAAGCACTGCAGAATTATATTTAAACACATCAGCGTAGAGGTACGTATTAACTATTTAATCTTCTTAATATATATAAATCTCGTGTCACGATGTTTGTCCTCAATGGACTCCTAAACCACTTAACCGATTATAGTAAAATTCGCACACCATGTGCAGTTCGATCCAACTTGAGAGATAGGATAGTTTAAATCTCAAAAAAACCTTGGGTAACCTACGAAAACTTCAATAATGTAACCCATGGTGTAAAAAATTTACCTAAAATATTCTTTTTATCGCGAACGCTGTGAAAACTAATGATGATAGAATAAAACAATGTACCACAATTTTGTAGAAGACATCATTATTTACAAAAAGTATCGCGACAGCATATGTCTAACTATTATAGTTATGCCACAATAAGTGTTTTTTTATTTAAAAAAAATCAATAAAATGTCACCTCTAGAAAAGGCTCTTTATTGGTATCTTGGTATTACTCCTTATTAAAATAAATTAGTTCATATTCAAGTCTGCTTCAATATGTTTGTATAACTTTTTGAATTATTCAATTCGGTAATTCCATTCGAAAGTCATTACGAGTTTAAAAATGTGAGTATTGGAAAAAAAAGCATAGTCTCTTATCATCTCAACTTATCCGATGCAGAGTGCGTACGGGAGAGGGGAGGGGACTGATGGGAGTCATGTCAAGTTTAGTAGAAATACCGCGCAAAGTAGTCACGGTGGTAAACTGACGTGACACGATACATTGCAATGCAATTATTCCAGATTAACATATCCTATAAAATATTTTGAAAAAGTTAGGGATCTGTATGAAAGCTAAATTATTTTTAAGTATCTATCTACCCGTGCGAAGCTGGGGCGGACCTCTAGTTATTTTATAAAAAGTAAATCTATCGTAGCAATAATTTTAAAAGTTCGATGGTTAATCCGAGATATTGCAGGAAGGAATGAGTTTTTACAAATTGTCATCTATAGAATGTAACATCACGCCAAACGTCTGTCTTAAACTGTGATACCTAGTACTTCTTGACCTATCTGTGACAGGGGCGTTACAAGAACATTTACATGTCTAGAAATAAATATGTTGAAAATTACCATTTCCAAAAATACAATTTTGGATTTTGATTTTGAATTATTGCTTTTATTCGGCTATTTGGCTTAATTGAAAGAAATTACTCGATCCGTTTTATGAGAATTGAATAATTGTACATTAGTAATTTTTCGCTAAAGAAACCCTTCTGAGTTCGCATAGAATCATTTTTTCTTTATTTTCGTGACGTTTCATCGACGTCTGGGAAGACCGAAACCAGGCATTGGTACCTATTGGTGTTCTTAAAAAATCCAACCCAATCCAATCTCTCTTAATGCTCCACTTTTGGGCATAGGGAGGTAACAAGAGATCTACATTGCGCTCGATCTTGCTCAATGTTTGTGACCTCCTCCCACACCATGTCCGTACAAAAACACTTAAAACTTATGGAATTTTATCTTTACAAGCCAAAATAGTGAAAAAAATCTTAACATATGACTACTTGAAGTGGTTGGTAGACTAGCGGTTACAACGCCGGCTTTCGTACTGTTTCGTATTGGAGGTCGTGGGTTCGATCCCAGGTGTCGACAATCCTCACGATACAAGCTTTAAGTAACTTACTGTGAAAGAGTCAAAGAGTTTATTTGTGTTCACTTTGAGTGAGCATGGATTAATAAAAAAAAAACGTTTTAACACGTTTCAATAGTAATACGTATTTTAACAGTTTATGCTATGCTCCCACTGAGGATGGGGACGCGGCTGCTAAGGACTGTTTCTATGACAGTCTGGATGCAGTTGTGTCCCATGTTCCGAGGCGCCATCGCCTAATAGTTCTGGGGGACTTTAATGCCAAGGTTGGCAACGACCCCCAGAATGGACCAGGCGTCATGGGTAAGCATGGCTTAGGAGTGATGAATGATAACGGAAGCCGTCTCATTGGTTTCGCCACGCTCCATGGACTCTTAATAGGGGGAACTCTCTTCCCCCACAAGGATATCCATAAATACACCTGGACCTCGCCCGACAGAAGAACGAAAAACCAGATAGACCATTTCCTGGTAAGGGCTAGCAGCCGAACTGACCTGCGGGATGTCCGCACCTGCCGGGGAGCAGACATGGACACGGATCACAAACTCCTTGTGGGTTCGTTCAGATTCAAATTTCACCATTTCCAGCCAAGATCGTCTGCTCCTCGCCCGCTGGACATACGCAGGTTAGAGAGTGCTCAGTGTCGCCACACGTACGAGACTGAGTTACGCACAAGGTTTGCCCCCTTGCAGGATTCACCCAGAGCTGCCCCAATTGAGTCAGCCTGGACTAGCTTTCGTGACGCGGTTATGGAATCCGCACGTTCTTCTGTCGGCTATAAGAATAAAAAGAGGCCAATATGGATGTCCGATGGGTCCTGGAGTCTCATCGAAGATCGCCAGAAGGCTAAGACCCTCAGAGACAGCGAAAAAGACCCTCAAAAACTGGCCGCTTTGGTGTCTGAGTACAGGGAGCTGAGCCGCAAGGTGAAGCACTCTGTACGAACAGATAAAAGAAGACACCTGGACTCTCAGATACGGCGAGCACAGTCTGCTGCACTCGGTAATGACTCGAGGACACTCTTCGAAATCACCCGGGAGGTCGGGGGCAGGGGTCAAAAAAGACCCGTGACGGCAATACGAGACTCTCGTGGAGCCACTGTCACTGCCCCCGAACTGATTAAAGGGAGATGGAGGGAGTACTTTGAGTCAATATTGAACCGCCCCGAACCCTCCTCACCTTACAACTTTGAGGACGAGTTGGCGGGTCTGAATATGCCTCAGGTGACTGGGATATGTGAAGATCCGCCGACCCACAGCGAGATGGTGCTGGCCGTGATGAGATTGAAAAACAACAAAGCGCCAGGAGACGATGGAATCCACGCAGAGCTCCTCAAACAAGGCATAGACACCCTTGGCCAACCACTTCT
The DNA here is from genome assembly GCA_963576905.1 of Mystacides longicornis. Taxonomy (NCBI): domain Eukaryota; kingdom Metazoa; phylum Arthropoda; class Insecta; order Trichoptera; family Leptoceridae; genus Mystacides; species Mystacides longicornis. The sequence continues at coordinate 12,282,387 of OY756425.1, read as the reverse complement.
TGATATATTTAAAATGGCGTGGGAAGAGGAGAGGTGCCCAAAAGATTGGCGGAATGGATCCATCGTCGCAATATTTAAAAAGGGGGATCCCCTTGAATGCGGAAACTACCGTGGAATTACTCTACTGAGTGTTCCCGGTAAGGTATTATCTCAGATATTACTACACCGCATTCGGGGGCCTATCATGGCTGTCCTGAGAGAGCAACAATGCGGCTTTGTACCTGGCAAGTCCTGCACGGACCCAATTTTCTGTGCCAGGTGCATCTTTCAGCAGTGCAAAGAGTTTAACTCTCCAGTCGCTTGTTGCTTCATAGATTTTGAAAAGGCCTTCGACAGCCCACATAGACCATCGATATGGAAAATTTTAGCTCTGTACGGTATACCTCCGAAGATAGTAAAAATGGTGCAGTCCCTGTATGAAGACTCCGAGTGTAGCGTCAAAACGCCAGGTGGTCCTACTGAAGCTTTCAGGATCACCACGGGAGTCAGACAGGGCTGCGTACTGGCTCCATTTATATTTATTATTGTCATGGACTTCCTCTTGAGAAAGTCCATGCAAGGAGCAAGAGGTATACCGATAACACAGAGAGATGGTCTAATGGGCGAACTGTGCGATCTGGAGTACGCGGACGACCTAGCGTTGTTCAGTACGACAGTGGAGGAATTACAGCGCAGTGTTTCAAGACTCTGCGACGAAACAGCACGCCTTGGCCTTCGAGTCAATGCCAGTAAGACGGAGCTCATGGCGAGTAATGCCTGCCCCGATAAACAGCTACCGATAACCATAGACGGTCACCAGGTCTCCCGGGTGGATAAATTTAAATACCTGGGAGCAACCATTACCACCTCTGGTGACCTCGGGGCTGAGCTCCCGATACGTATCGGTATGGCAAGTGGCGCCTTTAACAACATGACCAAGATTTGGAAAGCGTCGGCGTTTAGTGTCGAGACGAAATGTAAACTGTTTGATGCGTGTGTGTTGCCCATTCTCCTCTATGGGTGTGAGTCCTGGCACCTGACAAAGCCCAGGCACAAAAAGTCTCAGCTTTTGAAATGAAGTGCCTAAGGAGAATTCTGGGTGTAAGGTGGTACCACCGCATCACGAACGACGCTATACGCCGGCGCACCCAGCGTGAGCCCATCACCTCTACCATTGTGGGGAGGAGATGGACTTGGCTGGGACATGTGTTAAGGATGCCGAATGACAGTTGGCCGAGGAGAGCGCTGTTCTTCCTCCCATCAGGGTCCCGAAGACGAGGAAGACCCTCTCACACTGTGTTCCGCTCCTTCGAAGCAGAGCTGAGGGACATGGACATGGTGTGGGAGGAGGTCATAAAAATTGCGCAAGATCGAGCGCAATGGAGAGCTCTTGTTGCCTCCCTATGCCCCTGAGTGGGGTGTAAAAGGGAGAATTGATTGATTGATTGATTTTAACAGTAGAATATGTTTCCACTCGATCACACATATTTTGATCGTGTGATGGTAACAGACTTAACTTCGATTCATTCCAATCCAATAGGTACGAAAAATATCACGACGACGCAACGCGACGGTTTGAGTGAGTTCAATTAAAGATGAAAAAACATTGAAGAAAATTAACACAATAAATCAAGTTCCTTTGGTAAGTATTTTTTACAGTTTATCTAAGTACAAACTAGATATTGAAATAAAAAGTGTGGGAACTGTCTTGGAAGCGTCCCTGCTGGAGAGAGTAGTCGGGTCTAATTGGTGCACCTGGGGGACTCTTGTCCGCAGACGTACAACATCCGATCCAATCAACGGAGATGGACAATCCTTGTGACGCTCGCAACACTGTAACGAACCAGCAACTAACATTGTCTTATCATCCACCTTCATCGACCAGGAACCTAAATTATGTACCACTACATTTACCACTTTTATTGAAGAAACATTATTTGTCCCATGTTTCTCTTCAATTTCATTTCAATTTGAAAGCTATAATACTTTGTAATCAAAACAGCATATAAATCTCTCTTCACAGTCTTTCATATTGTGTCCTTCAACTCTATTTCGAAGAAACAATACACGGGACGAGAAAGTCTTCATTTTTCTCCAAATCCTTAACGAAGTTTCTCCAATAATAAAATATTTTTGTCACATTTTTGTGAAAGAAGAAGTATATTTTGACATACCAGGGGAAATAATTTTTGACCTTCGGGACCTTTATTTATGTAAAGGCCGTAACTCTAAATGTAATTTGTTGAATATTGACTAAAATGAAAGTCTGTAATAAGACCTTCATTCTTGGCTAAAGTCAGTAATTGTTTGGGATTTTAAAACGAAAACTATTCTCTATTCAAAGTAGGTATTTGCTTTAAAATTATACCTACCTAAAGGAAAAGAAGATTGTCCATTGAAGGATTTTTTCAGTAGGATAGAAATGACTGCATGGCAAAGGTGGCGGTGGGTGTTAGTATGCCAAAAGACGAAAGAGTACCGGGAAGCCTGCCCAAAAGTTTGTGACAGCTGGCAGTATGGTTGCTTACAGATAACAGGGAGGAGGGGCTACTCTGGAAATTCAATCATTTCAATGTCCTTAATGAAATCATTATTTATATCCCATAGAAGATTTATTTATATAACTTAAATAAGTACCAAGAAGAGTTTATCCAATTTATATTTTTTCTATATTATCTTCTTCGTAGCTGCGGAGGCGTGCAAAATTTCAAATCGGTTGCGTAATGGGAAGTTAGTGATTTATAACGGAGGTTAGTACAACTGCTGTGGACACGGTAAAAGGAAACAAATTAAAAATAAAGAGTCGCAATAGGTTCTCTCGCTGATTGGTTTTTACTGCTCTCGTTTGGTGCTTTGGCCGCTTTAATAAGGCGAAACCCGGTGTCTTTGTCAGAGGCCCAGACGACTTTTATCATCTAATAAACGTATCCAGATCCAGACTAACAAGAAATTACAACGTCCACGGAGAACATTTCCATTATTATAAAAATTATAAGTCAGGCCGTGCCGCATTCCATTAGTCCTATCAAACACACCGTGAGCTGAATGAAAATATATATTGACAGCTACCAGCTTCCCACTAAGAGCTCGTTATAAATATATATTTTTTATATAAAAAGATGAAATTGCATTTTATTACAGTTGATCGTTACTTTTAGAGATTAAAGTGTCGTGGTTTTGAAGGCGATTGCACATTAATTAGAGCGGAACGGTGGGTGGACACCGGAGCCAATATATAAAACGATCCGATCGTTGAAGAGATAAGTTTTTACACGATCAACGAGATGATAAGTAACATGTCCGATGTTTTATTGGTCTCTGAATTAAGTAGCTACAAGACAGGGAGCGCCGATAGAAGCGGCGGCGCTGACACTCTGATGGAGGGCTTCCTTCTGCTGTTTATTCAGTGCGATATGTTCACTCTACATACGTGACGGAAATACAGAAATTTCCACCAATATCCTCTACACTATACCAAACAGTTTATACACTTTAAATACTAGGTTATAAACTTTAAATACCCATCTTTGTGTTGGACTGTTAGGACGACTTTATCGGAAATTTAATTATGTCAAAGGTGTTGGTTAGTGGGAAAACAAAGGAAAACCCTCTACTTGCATACCACGCACCTATCCAGGTTAACGCGCCATTTATTGACCAGAGAGAATAATAACAATATACATAGGTCACCAACTGTCATAGACTAACAAAAGGACTACTCACTATATTTAAACAAGTTTCAAAGAAATAACATATGACAGCAAAGAAATGGCGCATGTTTATTAGCCCTCTTATCTGTTTTCCAAAATCTGATAGTCATTGCGTCAAGATTGTTTTCAATACATTAATTGGTCCACTTATTGTTATCATACTTGTTTTAATTTTTATGTATTGTTAATGACTGTCTGTTTACCTAAATAAATAAATAAAACATTAGTTTGATTACTATGTTTCATTAGAAAAAAACGAATTTACAATCGTGTAAACCTTTTAATCGAATCTCAAATCTGAAAAGGACGTAAACAATGATGTATTGAGATTATTCCTATTCTTTGATAAACGGTAAAAAATCACTCTTATTTTTTATTTATTTTAATCGAATCCGGGTTCTTGAGTAACAGTAAATCATTTTCATATTGAGCAAATTTTTGATGAAGAACAAGCTGCTATGGTACATACATGTATGGGAACTATTGCTAGCTGAAATCATTTATGTAAACAAAACCTTTTGATACCTACCTAATCCACCAAAATATTTTTATGAATACAAAAATGGATGGTAGCCTAACGGTTATGATGCCGACTTCCGTACTGTTTCGTATTGGAGGTTGTTAGCTCGATCCCAGGTGTCCCCCACCTTCCTCTTACACGATACAAGCTCAACAAGCTCTAAGTAAAATATAGTGAAAGAGTCAAATGGTGTATTTCTGTTCACTTTGAGTGAGCACAGATTCATTAAAACTCATCTCATTCCATTGCTCATTCGGAGAAGCAACGTTAGGAAAGCGAAGATAAAAGAAATAGCAACAGACAGGTCGATTCTTTGTACACTGGATTTCGATAAGCGCTCTTTCATACTGCTTTCATTCTTTATTAACAATTAAAGTGTCTGGAGTTGTAACATAACAAAGAATGAACTTTTGCATGAGGTAATTTTCTTTAGAATCCCCTACATATTGAGCAAGGTGAAGTGTGGTATCTGGTATTGAGATCAGCGTGCAATTTATTCCAACACACCATATATCAAGTCGGTGGCACAAACAAGACATTAGAGGCCAGTACAATAAAATGAAGTTCTAAATAATTCGAATAAAGGAATTGGTGTTGCAGTACAATGTGATGGCGGCCATAGAGTATTGACAAGAGTGTGCAAGCACGCGGCCAATTACGATCCGAGATAGCCTGGCGCAGCGGTGCGAGCTCGTACGACGGCTCTTTAGTCTTTACACGGAAACACTTTGTATGGGAGGTGATAACGTCAGGCCACAAGGCATACAAATGTGACTGCATACTTCCTCTATGGGGGTGTCACGCCACTGTAATAACATGACTTTTTGAGTCTTCAAACTCATGCAAATTTCACCCAAAGAGTGCTGAGACGTGAAACTTTATTTTAAATAAACGATTAGCTTAGAGAGATTTAAGAAACCGTTGTCAAATTTACTATAATGTTTAGTCTAAAATGTCTTTGAAAAATTCAACTCTTTACTACTACATTATTAATTAAAGTTAAGGTTATGCCTACGTATTTTACTCGTATTAAAATGGTACGGGAAATATGCGAGATTGAAGATTAGGAAGGTAAAGAAGATACTGCTATGCACATGTGAGAAGACAGGATTCATCCAGACTCCCCCACATTGCTTTGCACGGCCCACCCCATTTAAGACGACTATCAGGCAGACTAGACCAATAAAGAGATGGATAGACATCTAGGAGTCGACAATAGTAGGGCATCATGCCTGTAATAAGAATAAGAAGGATATTTTATGGTGTATTTGTCTTTCTAGAATCGATTCTGTAACTCCTCAACCATGAACCATCATTGTCCTTTCAATTAGACTAGCTGCTATCTCGCAGTCGGTCGTTGACAGTTCAGCCACGCGAATTTCTCGCTTTCTTTTGAGATTAAATCTCCGTCATGCTCCACGTATATGTGCACTGACATTAGAGACACTTTCTCGAGAATTTACTCGTGATCCTCCCACCTGAGATATACGTATTGTTAATTCCTTTTGATGTTATCACTCAGCAACGTCTTGTGACAAACGTCAGTGTTGCCTTTATACATGTACAATAGTACAATCACGAATAGAGAAAAGGGCTGATCAAATTAATGAAAGAGTGTTAACATTAGTGAATATAGCCGTGTCTTTTTTATTTATTTAAGATTTTTTTTCTTAATCACGTGATGTTTTTAGCAAAATTGTAAAATCCCATCCCCGTTGGTGATACGAGTAATCAGTAAGGTTTTCAACAAATCTTTAATCAGACAAAATCACATGTAATAATGTTTAAGGCACAAAAAAAGAATGAAATCATGTGAAACGCCTTATGTTACATATTATGATTACGAATAAATTTAGGCAATTACTACAAGTAAAATTGAAAGTTCCTCTTCCTTTGGAGCTCATGTGTTAATGGACAAGCCCTAACAGATAATGGGATGTTTTTTTTCCATTTTGTGCCACTAGAGTCGCCCTAGCTAATCCGGTCTATTGTCGAATTCAGTGTTGCCAAAGGGGGCGATTTACTTCTATTTGGGCTATTTGGAATGAGAATATGCGACGAAAAAATCTAAAAGGCGACAGGTAGCCACTTGGGTTACTTCCCTTTTAGCGAATTTTCACCTTTCGGATACTAAATGACCTTTTTTTAGTGAACTCCCACCTCTCTTCGGATACTAAAATTTTCGGAATGACCGCATACCAAATTTTCAGTTTGGCTACTTTGCGTTTGAAAAACGGCGTTGGCAACACTGGTCAAATTAACGTTTATAACCTCAACCATATGTTTAAAATAATCATTGTACATTTCTTTTTACATACTATTACAAATAAAATAATTGTTTATCTTATTTTATTTTTTATATACCTACCTAAATACAAATGAAAAAATACCGTAACAGAAAACAATAAAACAAGAAGATACAGAAAAGCACTGCAAAACCACCCTTGAAGACAAATACATACCTTGTTAATTAATGTTAACTGTATTATTTTGTTTGTGTGTAGTGTAAAAGGACACACTATGGTTTACCTCCTAGAAAAAGCCACTTTTGCAATCATCAATAATGGGAAGTTTTCTGGGGAGCTTCCGATAATACACACTAGGTGGCAGAACTTCTAATCAGGTCTATTGTCAAATTCAGTGCTGCCAACGTAGAGATGTTTTTATTCTTCAAAAACGTTACTTGAAACTTTGTAATACTTAGCCATTATACCGATTTGAGGGGTTAAATAAAACTTTGCAGTACCTATTACGATATTTTTTTTTATTGTTTTTATTCCTTTTTCTGCCACTAGAGGCGCCCTCGCTAACCCGGTCTATGGTAAATGTCAAATTAACGTTTATAATCTCAATATCTACATATATAATATTAATACGTGAAGGAAAAAGTTTGAAAAAAAAAATATTTTTAAATATGCCTTCAACATACTGTTGCGTGCCGTTTTGCAAAAACAAGGGAACACATCTTTTTCCAAAGGATAAAACCTTGATGTCAAAGTGGTTACATGCTATTAAACATGAAAATTGGAAACCGTCACTTAGCTCAGTAGTTTGCAAGGATCATTTTCAATCAAATGACTATTTCAAGGAAACTTTGAATTGTAAGTATAATGTGTATTATGAATATTTAGAAAAATCTTATTATAAAAATCATACTAACCTTCCTACTAATACGGCCTTTTCCCCACAAACCTTCGCATTACGTCTTTTTAATTCTTTTTTTAACTGATTTATAGACCATTCTCCGTAATTTCTATTCATTTTAAAATTAAACGCAATGGTAAAAATAACAAAAATACAGTCTCAAACTGACAAATCTCCGAACGTATTTATGTTTTAATAACCAGCTGTCATATTATTATAATATTTAGATGAGAAACGCTGCTACCCAGTATATTATTATATTATCTATGCTGCTACCTACCAAATGGCAGTAAATCGGCCCCGTTGGCCACACTGAATTTGACAATAGACCGGATTAGCTAGGGCGCCCCTAGCGGCACACAAGGGAAGAAAAACTTCCCATTAAAACGTTAAATTGTTTAATTGAGAAAAAAAGAGAGGAGATATATTAGCATAATATTCATCAGTCAATGCTAGATGGTATGTTTGACAGCTGTCATAATTTGACAATAGACCGGATTAGGAGCGCTGCCACCTAGTGTGTATTGTCGTAAACTCCCTAGAAAACCTCCTATTAGAATAGTTTCAAACCAAAAACTCATTTCGAATATTTCCATATTATGAGATACAAGTAACGCAAAACATGCACGGAGTACTTCCGTAGAGTTCAGCAGTAAGCCCCTGCGGTCCAATGATCAGCGTTGACATTTTATGGTAATTATAATTGGTTCAAAATACAGCCAATTCAATTTGCAGATATTCGCATGCAGAGCAGTCGGACATTCAAAGTGAAATGTTATTTGAATTACGTGTCCGCGAACTAATAAGTTATCGGATAATTTCAATTCAAGTAACAACCTCTCATATGGACAACTGTAAAAGACTCAATTTATTTGAAATACCAATAATAAATAAACGGAGCTAAGGCAGAGCAGCTCAATAGGTTCCCACAGAGCGTCCCGACCACAATTCATTGAGGATTGTATACAACATTTTCCTTCATGTGAATTGAAATACTTGAAATGAGTAGCGCCTTCGTATACTTGCTCGAGTCCACATCCTTTCTACGGTAGCATTCCCCATTGATGTGTTGTGAGATTTATTCAAGAACAAGATGTTTAAAAGGATCTGAATATACCATGGTGACGTTTATAATAATAATTGGATAATTTATATGTCGACTGTCGGGTTTGAGTAAGATGCGTCGTTTACGGAGGCAAAACTATTGAAAAATGCTCTCAATAAAGGTGATGGATTACAAAATACACGTGAGAGAAAATCAGAACGTTGAATTGAAAATAAAAATGTTAAAGATACATTAAATACTCAATCAACGTCCCGGGATGTTTCAATTTAGAATTTTCGCAGATCATCCTCGGTAATTTAATAATTTCGAAAAGAAATAATAAAGAAGTCTTTGTTTAAAATAAGAAACACTGGGAGCGACATGCCTCAAAGGGCGAGGGAATGTGCGTCACCGTGACTGGCTGGACCTTCTCTGGGGACCGCCGCGAAAATTGATTGATGCACCAAAACGATAATAATTTCTCAAGTGACGATGCAGTCATGAACTGTTTCCAAATTGCGAACAACTCAATTAAGAAGTAATGTGGTTTTCCTGGTGATGTCTATACAACTTAACTTAGTTTTGTTTTTATTTAGTGGCTACCTATAAAAATTTTCACCGAATGGTGAATATATTGACAAATATAATAGAATTAAGAATTCTTCTAACTTTTATATTCTAACTTTTATCAGACCTTCCATCTTCCGAGGGTTTTGTCGTTATCTTTTGGATGGCATTTTAAAAATAGTTACTTTGCTATGCAAAGTTATGTAAGATGCAATTAAACCGATTATTTTTTTTATAAAATTTTACTTACTAGAATTTTTCTGTTTTCTAAAACTTTTTAATAAAATGAAAATTTTTCTAGTTGTTCCGATAATTTAAGTATATAATTTTTGACGAAGTTTCAAATTTTGTGTGAGACGGTTATTCCTGAACATTTTCAAATGTCTCTATTATTATAGTTTTTTTTCTCAATTCTCATTTTGAAGAAATGGATAACAATATAACAATATTGGTGCAACCAAGTCGAGCGTAAATGATTTTTTCTGCAGAGGAATGAGCGAATACGGTGAAGTGACGGTGGCAAGAATGCTGCATCCGAGTATCGATTCCGATTGGGAACATTCCATTAGCGTGATGTTCTTTAATGAATTCTTCACAACCATTTTACTATCCTATGTAGTTGATTAATCATTAATAATTATTATGAATTTAATATTTATTAATTAAAACTAGAATGAATCGGTATGGGGAGGCATGAGAAGGGAATGATTCCGACACACCGGTTCTAGCGGGTCGAGCTTCTGCATGCATACCGGACCTGCTACTGCATGTCCATGCACGAGTACCTACTGGGAACTGAATGATGTTCCTACATATTCCAATAGCACTCTTATCATGTCTTGCATATGCATATTTTGAATCACGCCGTATTGTATTTTAAGTCCATCTTTTTTGTTTTAGATTTTTATTCTGTTTTCTTGTAAGTGTGATAGACGCAAAGGCTTTATGAAGCTGTTAAGTCTGTTTCACTAAATAAATAAATATTTGTATCGGTTGCAGTACTGTATAGACAAAATAGGGTGAGATATAGCGAAGGATGCCAATCTTATACGCATATTGGGGAATCGATTAAGATAATCATCGTTCTTTGATCAAAAATAATGTTTAGAACCTCTTCCCCCAGGTGAACGTGGCAAGATTTCAGAATACCCCCCTCCCACTCGTCATCATATATCACGTATTTGTATAAAATATAACACGTAATACCCCCCCCCCCTCCTATAGAGATCACGTGATAATTTTCCATTGGATTAATTTATTATGTTGCGTGCGAGCGGGGTGGCATCCGTCGCATCCGACATTGATTCTGACGTCGTCGACTTTGTTCCCACTGGGCCGTTTGAGGACTATTGTATCGGAACAGCTCCGTTGACGGATAGATGTGAACAGATCCATAATAATTATAATATATTTAGCCACGACATTTTATTATAACACGATTATCCATACTATTATTATTCAGTGACGCCTAGACACTAACACGATCACACGGCTTTCACAGACACTGTCTAGTGTCTACTCAATACTTAACTAACCGATCGTAATATGCTGAAAATTATGAGAGTGCGATTGGAATTCCAGTATCGGCATTTCCCTTTGCCTTATACTGTCATATTATCATTATGTGAACGTTATTTAATCTGTAGTAATTTCTAACTGATGCTTAGCAGTTTTGATATTAATATTTATAAATACCAACAACAGTGTATGTCCTTTTCTCCATACATTTAATAAGTTTACTTGAATTATCGAACAAAAGAGCCAGAGTTGGTAGATAGTTTTATGACGCGAAAAGCATTTGGATCATGTGCTCAGTTGACATAAAAGTGAAATCTTCTACATCTGATCACGAAAGGCAATTTAAATGATCATAGAGGTGAAATTAATAGGACTGAACTAGAAGCGTTGTAGAAGCGAACACAGAGATAATCTTTGTAAATCATTGGGTCTCTCCAATCAACTGCAAAAGAGGAAAGAGAAGAAATAAAAGAAAATCTTTTTTTTTCTATTTAGTAGTGTGCAAGATTTTGATTATTGGAACAATAAGGGGGAAAATTGAAAAAAAAAAACATTTCGCATGATAAACTCAGATTATAAGCATGACTTTTGCCAATCGTTCTTCACCATCAGCTGTCTGTAGAAGAGGAACATTCTAATATATTTTTTACGTTAGCCGTACATAAGGAGACTGACATGCTTTGGGTGGAGGTCATTATATTTGATTGATTAATATTGTATTGCACAGAAACTCAGTTATTTTATGCAGAGTCGAGTCCAATGAAGTGCTTTGCAAACACTGTTTAACTTTTAAGAAGATTTCTCTCTCGTTATTTTGATAAATCACGTCGATAGGTTTTTTCATTTTCAGTATTTTATTTTATTTTGCGATAAAATTGATTGCCGTCTCTAAGTTATAATTTTTTTTTAATCAAATGCTATTGCTATTATGGTGTTTACAATAAGAAGGGACTTAGTTTAGAACTTGCATCAGGAAGAACTGCAGTGCAACAGATTCATGGCGGGGAGCTATCGCCCACTGCGCTCAAGAAAGAGCCGCTTCTAGCCTATCTACGGGATGCCCAACAAATTAACATCAGCGCAGTGCGGCTCCTGACAGGTACCTACCAGAGGCTTGGATACTTGATAGATGATATTAATTAGGTATTACTGGTATTAGGTAGGCTGGTCTTAAGGTACACTGATACTGAGTAGAGAACTATCTTGCTCGAAAAGGCTCTATTTATGAAGACTTCTCAAGAACTATGTTTACACTACAGAGCTGTAGCCCTAGTATAAGTATCGAAACGATCATCGAAAGAGTTTCGAAAAATTTTCATACTAAAATGATCGAATGATTTGAGAACACTAATTGCACGCTAATAAGCGCTTATTAGCGTGCAATAAGCATTCGATAGAACTAGTACTAGGCCCACTGTTCTTTTCTAGCTATAGAGGACCTAAGGTATGTCAAATACACAGAATTAGTGTAACCAACAAAACACGCGTTTAGTTTTGGCAAATACAGCGCGGAACACATATTATCTAAAAAAAAAAACAACACTGAAAATTGTAGAATACAACACGTAGGTATTACTGGATTCAAAGTTTTTTTAATTTTTGTTGAAAGCGAATTTTGAGATAGGAATACCTACATAATATAATTTATATGAAAGGGAAATAAAGCAATATTATGTCTGTGTATCTACTACAAGAGAAAAATTTACATTTTGTAAATAAAAAAGGAAAACACGATAAAAACATGGTATTACCATTCAAGAACAATATTAACGTCTAATTTATTTGAGTATTATGGTCGTAAGTGCTGTGCAAAAAGAGGAAAAACGTTATAAGGTAACTTGTGCACAGACTTTACCTTTCCGAGTTACTCATCAAGTCGACCCAATTCAGAGAGATTTGCTTCTACTCCGAGCCATAATGACATCCTACGCAATGTTCTGCTACTTGCAACCCTACCAATTATTATTAAAATAAAACAATTGGTTCATATAATATAATATTATCTTTTAATAAAATTATGTGTAAGTATATATTATTATACGCCAGATTTATACAACAATGTCCATGTATAGTAAGACAAAGAAATGCGATTAAGAGGAAAATCTACAAAGCGCGCATAAGACCTTTTATGATGTTTGATATTCAAAGTATGTATGTAGATATATTGTACATAATAAACGGTTAGAACTTCTTTTTTTTTATTTATTTAGTAAAAGATCAGTGAAATAGACTTGGCAGCTTATTAAAACATGTTCCTTCAGCAAGTAACGGTGGAAAAGATATAAATTGTATTAACGCCGGCTTTCGTACTGTTTCGTATCGAAGGTCGTGGGTTAGATCCCATGTGCCGACCATCTTCCTCTTTCACGACACAAGCTTTAAGTAGCTTACTGCGAAATAGTCAAATAGAGTATTTGTGTTCACTTTGAGTGAGCACAGATTAATTATTTCCAAAAGATAAAAATAAAGCTTTATTGTTATAAATTAAAAATACATTCGTGATAGAATCTATTCACTAGAGTCAAAGGGCGGACTTGTCCCCAGGATCTCTTCCAGCCAATTCAAATTACAAACATAAATAATAAAAAAAAAAACAAGATAGTAAGAAAAATAATAATAATAACTACATACTAATAACACAAGATCACACAATGAAGAGATAAAATATTTAAAAGGGTATAATTGATACAAAATTTAACTGAAATAAAATTAAATACCTACATATGTAAGTACATAAAATAAATTTAATAAAAATAACATGTTAAGAATCCATGAAATATAGAGATTAAATGATCCAAATCCAAACTCCCTTAAGACCCCACTCAGGGGCATAGGGAGGCAACAAGAGCTCTCCATTGCGCTCGATCTTGCGCAACTTTAATGACCATGATTACATGATACAATGTGTTAAAAATAGCAAACATGTTAAGGATTATAAAAATAAAGAAACACAGTGTATGTGTGAGGAATACCCGAAAAATATGAACAGGCTGGAAAGTGAAGGAGTGACTGTTATAGCCACGTTCAAAGAATACAAACAAGCATATTTATTTATATTTCTCTGCCAAAATCGATATTAAAGCATGTTGAAAGGAAGAAAAGGAAATATGTCATCTACTTTTACGGTAAATACCTATCACGATTATAAAAACAGATAGATCCAATTTCATAAAACATTAAAAAAGCTTAAATATTTTCCACAAATTTCTGATAAAATATTATTAAGGATAAAAACACTTTTTTTTTAAATTTAAAAAATAAAAATGCTCCTATAAAACAAGAGGAATATTTTTTTCATAAAAATGCATTTAAATCAATAAGGTTATGTCTTTCATTCGCACATTTTGTTTGATGAAGCGTCATGAAAGCACATTATATTCACCTGCCTTGAGTAGGCATCACATAGATTAATCACAGTTAATCTGCCTCTTCTAATTATTACAGCACATCTATAATTATAAAATACGGTGTAACTAAATGCCGCAACAACTAAAATTGACAATCACAGGAAACAAAAAATCGCATATTCAGACCACCTCACCTCACATACAACGTTATTCCATACTAACACGTACCTACTGTAGCATAATAATTGTTTAAGTATCACTTCTCGAGTCTTTGTATTGTTTTTTATTTGTGGGTGATCTGTGCAAACACGATGGATGCTTTGCGTGTGGAAGAATGTCCAGCCGCGCGTCGATGGAGACGTACTTAATCACGTGAGAGGAGATCTAGGGGAGATTGTAATGAGAAATGAACCTCTTCAAGTATCAATCAATCAAAACTCCCTTTAAACCCCACTCACTGGCATAGGGAGGTAACATGAGCTTTCCATTGCGCTCGATCTTGCGCAATGCTCATGACCTCCTTCCACACCATGTCCAATTACCTCAGTTCTGCCTCGATGAAACGGAACCCGGTATGAGAGGGTATTCCACGTCTTCGAGACCTTGATGGGAGGAAAAACAGCGCACTCCTCGACCAACTGTCATTCGGCATCCTTAACGCATATCTCAGTTATGTCCATCTCCTCTCCACAATGGTGAAAGTGACGTATGTGCGCTGGGTGCGCTGGCGTAAAGCGTCGTTCGCGATACGGTGGTACCATCTCATATACAAGATACCTTTTGTGCCTGGGCTTTGCTCAGGTGTCAGGACTCACACCCATACAGGATAATGGGCAACACACACGCATCAAATAGTTTACATTTCATTTCGACACTAAACGCCGACGCCTTCTATATCTTGGTCATGTTGTTAAAAGTATACAAGTATAGTGAATTAAATTTGATAGTCGCATACTTCATACTTTTTAATCATAAGGACTGTAAAGCTTTCATTCAGCAGAGATTGAAGAATTGAAAAGTAGAATGCGAGTGAATTAAAGTACAGTAAGAAATTCCTTCATTTGTTGGTCTTACATCAAGCAGGACATCCATACGAAGCTCCACAAGACCGTACGTACAGCCGCGGATAAACAAAACTGGAGATTAAAGGTCCACAACGAGTCCACCAAATTATTGATGAAGGCGACCTTTAGCTCTAATTTTCTATACTCCTAGGTATTGTGACAATTATAAAAGTGTAATTTTAAAACAAATCGTTCTGCTGAAGAAAGTTTTTCTCATAAAAGTAAGCCGGCTCTATAAATGACGGTTGTTGTAAGCTCATGTCATTAAACCATAAAAGTTCGAATATGGCAGACTATAAAAGACTTTTTTTATAAGTTTTCAAACAACGTGTTGAGAACAAGTTAATTTACACTTTGTCGACTCCTCCGCGTCGTTTTTATGTACCTAGTATTAACACCTCTTCTATATAGAAATAGTTGGTGCACTTAATGCAAAATAATTGTCAGTATTATAAAAACGCTGTACCTTTGAATAAGATAAGTTTTTACAGCGAGCTAAATTCTACAGCTTCTAAACAAGTTAAAGCATCTTGGAACTTCCTGACTTGCACGACTAAGCACGGGTCTGTACCAGATGGGAGAGAATCGCATGTAATTTTTATAAAACAAGCTGTTAACCGTCCTGTTAAAACTAGATACCGATGTATCTTTTAATTGCGAAACAGTTGCGTAATTTGAAATGATCGAAAGAATTGTGGTTAATTTCCTCCGATGATGAATGCATTTATTGAAACTGAATACCGTATATAGGATGGGAAGGGTGCGATAAATAATTTAAAAACACATATTTTTATTGTACCGATTGCTGTTTATCTATTACTAGCTGACCCTTGTTCAAAATCTTCGTACGAAAATTCTTTTCAAAATTTCTGACTACTTTCTGAAACATCATGTTTGATAAAAAATCGCTTATCAAACAAACAAATGAATTTTCCAGTAACTGACGGCATAACCTTACAACATAATTAATCAAACTAAAATCATCTCTTTTTATTCACTTTTTGTGTTTTAAATTATACAAAAAAAAAACGTTTAAAATATGTATGTTTGAATCTTAAAAAAATATTTCTGAAAGCTTGAGTAGGTACCAATGGTTATCAGGTAAATGTTATGGAATTTTCACTGTTGTTAAGTAAGTCCGTTCCAATCTAACATTAATATTATATTTTCTATCCATTTTTAGATATTTTTATAGTAGTTATTCTGTTACCCGGAGCGGAGAAGAATCTAATAAACCAAGCATGATATAAATCTGTTCAGCCGATCTCGAGTTATAAGTATTTGTACTAACCTAACTTTCTTTTATATTATAGATTATAATTATTTTGCGTATGCCAGTATAAGGGGGTTGAAACCAGAAAGCGTAGTGTCAAGTTTCCTGCTGCTTTTTCTATTAACGATTGTCTTTGGTTTATTATATTCACTGTGTGTTGATAAATTTTGCTATGCATTCATGTTCTTAGGTAAAAAGAAAGAAAAAGAATCATATGCACCTACCAATAAACTTTAATTTTTATACATAAGAGAAACTTTTAAAATTATTACGGAATATAACGGAGTTTTCTGTCACGTTACAAAATTCTCAAAAATATAACTTTAAAAATCTGGCAATGGCATTAAAAATCTGGCAATGGCAAAATGGCATTAAAGGCTCGTATAACTATGAATAGTAGCACAACCTCACAATAATTAATTTTCTTCCATAGCATGCGTCTGACCTTACTAAGAGTACTTAGATTACTTCATTGATACGTTGTGGAGACCTGGACCCTCAAAACAGAAGCATTTGCAATCCCGTGGACATAGAGAGATAATTAAGGACCCCATATTATGGTCAAGACCCTCAAACACGAGGAGCACGACGGAGAAGAAGTTATGGTCACAAACGGCGAAGAGTTGGACTAGATAGAAAGCAATTCCAGAATGTGAGGCAAGACACTTGCACAGGCAGACTTGACCTGGAAATTAAAGAAGACTAAAAATACTATTTTTCTTGAAGGAAGCATAGACCTTACAAGGTTTATATGTTTAAAAAGATGATCTAATGCAGCTGAAATAATCATCATATGCAATAAATTAAGTATGGAAAGTGAACCCTCCCGGAACAATACTGTGATGGATGTGAAATAAGAAGTTGCTATCTGATTCAAGTGAAGAAATTATGATTTATGATTAAAATGATAGTTTATGACATGTAGGAATGTGGATTTTTTTCTACTACTGCTGCCTATTCTGCGGAGTCTGATATGGAAAAGTCACCGAAAACAGAATGAATACGAGATGGTGAATTATTATTGCTAAATGGAAACCTGATTGCCGCATATATATTGTGTGCTTTGCTTAAGTGATGTATCATAAAAATTGCGTAGCCATTAGTCTTCGGAGCAGCACCGCTCCTCTATATGGGCCTGATAATTGCTTTACCTTTGCCGTGGCTCTGCGCATCCTAATACGGTCGCCTCGGATTTATTTTCAACTGTAATCATTAATTTTTATTCCCACCGGCACGCGTTTTTAGTATATCAAGTCCTTCTATCTGTCAATCTCACAAACATACTCGTAGATATGTAAGGCATGGTACGACCCATCAACTGTTGTATCGATCCAAAAGGAACATATCAATAAATCAATCCGCTATGATGCTATGAATGTAGGCATGTAAAAAAGAGATGTTTTGTTTGATTACAGCTACAAATGTTCCAGAGATTTTTTTGAATTGTGATAGATGTTTCGAGCTGTTTCACATAATATTATAATGTTCCAATTCTGTATCGGTTTTCTGAATATGGTGATGATTTACAGAATTTCATCTTAAGATTAAATTATTATAGACTAGCTAATACCCGTCTTGCTTTACGTTTTTAATTCCGAATGTCAAGCTTGATTGGTAGGTAATTAAACAGGTTCTATTGTTCTAGTCTAGCTTCCCATTGCTTAACTGACCTCTATAACTGACATAAGCACAGAAAAAGAAGAATTACACTTTCACAATTCATAAAAAGAGAGAAGAATGACAGTTTTAATGTTTATAAAAAAGAAAGAAGAAAAATTATAGTCTGCCACATACCTAGGTACATGGAAAAAACTGCATGTATCATAATATGTTACATCTTACACTTGATTCAATTCCACTGCTCAATAGAAGGGTAAAAAATTCCTTTAATAGTAATATAATACAAACCTACCTAAATAATATGAAAGTTTTACTCTCAATATGGTTTGAGTCTTGACTACATTCCCTACAACCTCTATGTGTGGAATGGTACAAATTTTATGCGATTGGCTAATGATAAAGGCAGCTGTTTTACCGACCTCAAACGTTAGTCGAAAAGTAATCTGAAAATGTACTTTCATTTTAATGTTGATAAAATGTGTTTTATATGGTTTGAATTACATTTATTTTTACTTCAAAACAACCTTGAATCTTTTAAATACATTTTTATTCTGTCAAACTTTGGTTCCATGCAACATTTACATGAGTAATTTTGTTTTCAAAAGATGGCCATCTGTGTTTACGCAGATTTTACTATGAAAATTTTGTAATTTTAGAAATTTATTAATCACATTAAATATATATGAGAAATTGTAAAAATTTGTATCTATGATTACCATAAATTTCTTTTCCATGTCTGGATACATCAAACTCAAAATAATCGCCACAAATTGTTGAAGAGTTTTGCATCTAACTTGACATCAATGGTTGATGTGTTATAACTTCAAGATGCAAGTAACAACATCTGGTAGATTATTACTGAGCGAATAAAAATCAACTTGATTATGCAAATAAACTCACCTACATAGATTAACAATACTCTCTATTTTGGTGGTTCAACTTATAAATCTGCAATCCCCAGACTCGTCACAGGAAATTGAAGAATTAATTGCCCATAGTAGGATTCGAAACCTACCGAGATGCTCACTTGACGTCAATAGATGTTGTATTATTATTATGTGAAAAATTAGGTGAAAAATTCTATGGCAATTAGGCAAAACTATTTAATGTCATTTTGAGAAAGGCATTGGAATCAAAACAAAACTACACCACTACAATATAATTTAAAAAAATATGTGAAGTTACCTATAAGGAAATTTTCAATGAATCAATGCAGGTATATCAATATCCAATTTAGGTATTTCTTCTTCTCCTTATTGATAAATGCCATTATCTATTAAAATTAAACAAAATTTGAACCAAAATGTACATAGGAAACAAATTCAAATTTAAGTTATTGGCTTCTGAAAAATGTCAAGTTTTTCAAGGTAGAACCATTTTAGTAGTAGTATTATTTATGAGTATGAATGAATGAATGAAAGAATTTTTATTTATTTTTTGTCCAATCATTATTTAATTCATAAAACATAAAATCAACAATTGAAAAGCTATATAAAAAAAATAAAATATGTATAATCTCAAAGTTTTATTGTTAAATCAGCAGAGTAAAAAAAATATTCTCCCAAACAAATGGAAACCAGAAAAGATATTCCGACCCACCGTTATATTAGTTATTCGCTTCTTAACCCAACATTATATCATTTTTATTCCATAACCGAAATAAAAAATTTAAAGTTTAAATAAATCTGATGCTAGAACACAGAATTCTATACAATAAATAACGTAGAATCCCGATTCGCATTCAAAAATGAAGCCGAAATATTGCAACTTTTGACAGTTTGGTTCCCAAAAGAACGTGGTACGGTGTATATTTATTCAGTCGATTTTGTCGTGTTTTTTACAATAAAATATATTTTTACATTGAAATACCTAAGTGAAATTAGATCATTTTTAAGTATCTTTATAAATGTCAACATCATTTCTTACGTTCCGTTTTGACTACTGTACTGTCAAAATTGCCGGCCAAATCGGCTTCACTTATTTACTATGAAGAGCTATTGGAGTACTCCATCTCGGTAGTTATATATAAAAATCTATTTGCTAGAAACACACTAATTGTATCAGCTTGTGTTGTGTCGAGCCAGAAGCATTATTGTTTTTATATAATATGGTTTAAGATACATTTAGACTCTGTATGAAGCTGATAATATGCTTTTAGCGGGCCACAACACAAAAGAAGAAAGAGAACTTATTTATAATGATATGTAGTAAAAATTTATAAAATCACTGGCACCCGCAAGAGTCTGTTATTGATTATGGTCAATCTTCTTTACATCCCATAAGCTGCCATTGAATATTTTTTCAATACAATTATTTCCCTTCTCAACTAAATGGGAAATTTTAAGGAACTCTCTAAAATTATTCATCTGCAACATAATGTTTCTGAATTAAAATACACATAAAGAAATTCAAGAAAGATAATTAATGAAATTCTTACATAGCTTACCATTTTGTTAAATAATGTTGTCTTGCAAAAATAAAACTTTTGAGTTTGTTTAAATAGAAATGCACTTTTATCAATCAATTTGATCATTAGAAGTATGTACTTAATTGCTATGTCAAAAAGGTGGGATGAAAGCAATTAGTCTTGTTGAAAACACGTTTGCCAGAGGAACCTGAAAAAATATAAACAAAATTAATTACTTTAATTACTATTAAGATCCTGTAATTTCGGTACTTTCCGCCTTATAACATAACTATTCTGCAATTTGCAACGCATAAATGTTTGAAGTTATGGCTTAAGCTTACAAATATTTTAATCAATTAATGACTTACCAGTTTTATTTTCATTAAACTCAATTGAAAATAATTATTTTCAAAATCGAACCGTAACTTTCGTTTGACAACAAAATACGATTTATTGTGAAGTGTCCATAGATAATATAATATATACTGGAAGTGTCATCCTGTCATCGTGGTGTGATCCATGGATAACAAAAGATAATTATTATTACAATTCAACATTAGTTAGAATATAGGTATAAGTACTATAAAATTATTTTATGGTATAATAATATTTTGATTTACTTTTATAATGGCCTCTTAAAATACTTAATTCATTCAAAAAATATTTTTTACACATAAACCACCTTAAATGTGAAAAAAAAAATATAAAACATTCAATAAATTATATTTTTTCTCGAATTACTTATATAATGGCCTCTTTAAATACTTGATTCATTTAAAAAAATATTTTTCACACAAAAACTACATTATTGTGTAAAAAAAAAATTATAAAACATTCAATAAATTATTATAAAAAATTTCTTCATTCTTTTTTGTTTTCTCGCTCACTATCTATGGCGACCGCGGACCGATTGTCATTAGATTCAGATTCTGACAGCTCATACAAACAAAACGAAACAGCGATTGAATTCCAAATTCAAAAACATATTGAAATATATTTTTCTAAGTAGGTACCTAAGCTATATATAATTACTAAGATTAGGCTATTCATGAATTGTAAAGATATAGGGGCATAATATGTGATACTTTTTGAATTTGCTGTCCCTGTAACTAAAATATGACAGGTTTTGAAGATTATTTTGTATACTATGTTCTAGACATGGAGTAGCAGCTTTGAAATAATAATACCTGGTACATTATGCAGTCTAAATAGATTTTATGAAGATCTTTAAAAGGTATAAATGCTACACTTTCAAACAAATAATGAAAGATTCCAAATGAAGGTTTTATGCAGAGCATATATCAAATATGGTTCATTATGCAGTCTAAATGGATTTTATGAAGATCTTTAAAAGGTATAAATACTACACTTTAATATAATATGAAGTTCTTAAAAGTTTGATATACTTTCTAAATCCTTAATATTGATTCTAATCAAATTCTCACAATGTGTATTTTTAAAACAAATCCCTGAAAAATGCAAAATTTTCTAATCTTGTCTTATATATTTGCAACCATGTAATCACTTTATTTTGCTTTCATATATTAAATGAATTATGTTTTTTTCTAGGTCAGAACCTTGCAAGGATTTTGGATATGTCAAGAAACGCTGCCAAAAATATTACCCACCTTGTTTTGTGATGAATGTAACATTAAATAAAATAAGTAAAAGGTAAGAGAATATAAGTTTGCATTTATCTACATAAGAATTTTGAGCTCGATACAGTTTCGTGAATTCATATTCTGGTAATATTTTGAGATTTAGATGTGGGTAAGTACACACTACGCAAACTGTTTTACCATCCAATTCTTGCTATTATGGATGTTCATACAAATTTCAAATTAAATCTTCATTAATATATTTTATTACCTTAGCTTTATTATATTTTCTTTAATATTTAATACATTTTCTTTAATATTTAATATGATTTTATCTGGTACCCACATAATTACTCATCTATCTGGCTACGACAGTTTGAAAAAAAACTGTGGCCATAAATTTTTTAAAATGTGTCAATATTCAAAATGGAGGAAATATTTTTCCAAAATCTTTCATTAAATCTTTATTTATTGAGAATAATAAGATTTGAATAACATTTATATGTATAACAAATCAATCTCCAATTATTTTATTACATTTTCATACAGTAATACCAAGATTCCATTCTACGTTTACATGAGTAATTTTGTTTCCAAAAGATGGCTTACTGTCTTTTTTGAAAAATTTGTATGAAGATCTTAAAAAAATAAAGTTTTTTAAATAGCGCTAAATATATTAAAGTTAATATATCAAAGAGTATTTAAGAACGCTCTACGGAATTTTGCGCGGCTTTTCGCATATTAATATCTGACCTTAACGTCTGTTTTCTACGATTGATGCGCATTCAAAAATATAAATAAATAAACGGACTAAAATATTATGTAGAGTAGATATTGATTTCATTGTGATCTTATTCATTTAAATACTTCAAAAAAATCTCTGTTATAAAAAGAGTGTTGATTTTGGCTACTTATAGATGTATTATATACCTACTATAACTTTAATTAATGTACCTACATGATATTACATAATGTAAATTATGTGGAAGATGGAATGATATTATATGTCGTATCATAATAATGTTGTATTTTTTCTAGGATGAATGATTTGTTACAAACCTTGGAAGGTCGTCAAGAAAGGCTTCCAATCAAACCTCTTACTGGCCGCTGTCTTTGAAGAATACTTCTTTTAACACGATGATTAAGTATACGACACCCTATGAATATTTTTTTTAACGAATCGAAGGTAATTATGCTAAAGTGGTTTTGAGTTTATTTACATACTAATTTAGATACAATATAATACCGTTGTTGAGTGTGATTAATTGGAATACAAATATTATGTGGATAAAACAAATGTTTTATTAAACTGATTAAAATCCCGAAGACATTAATTTAAAGATTCTCAATTATTGTCAACAATTTTATTTCTTTCTCTCAACAATTCTGTCAAGTTCACTGTACCTTATGATCTAATTTATCACTGTTACCGGCCAGTTTGTCTATGGAATGTTCATACCAATTTCAACGATGATTTTAAGATTTATCTTTTTCAACAATGATTTTAAGATTTAAACATTATTTATATTTCAGGAATATAAAATGATTCAACAATTGTTGCTAAATTATTTAATACTTATCTACATTAGAATATTATTTTATCAGGCACCTACATAATTACTTATCTATTACAGTGGCTACGACGCTTTGTAAAAAGTATGGCCATAAATTTTCTAAAATATGTCAATTTCAAAATGGAGGAATGATTTTTACAAAATTTTGCATTAAATCTTTATTTATTGAGAATAATAAGATTTGAATAACATTTATATGTATAACAAATCAATCTCCAATTATTTTATTACATTTTCATACAGTAATACCAAGATTCCATTCTACGTTTACATGAGTAATTTTGTTTCCAAAAGATGGCTTACTGTCTTTTGTGAAAAATTTGTATGAAGATCTTAAAAAAATAAAGTTTTTTAAATAGCTCTAAATATATTAATGTTAATTTATCAAAGAGTATTTAAGAACGCTCTCTGGAATTTTGCACGGCTTTTCGCATATTAATATCTGACCTTTACGTTTGTTTTCTATGATTGATGCTGTTACAAAAATATATATAAATAAACGGACTAAAATATTATGTAGAATAGATACGTTATCAATGTCTTGAAAGGAATATTTAATTATTTTTGTGTTGGATTGTTTTTGGTTAATTATGAGTTTGAACCGAAAATATATGGGTCTTAGTAGTAGATGCTTTGAAGGTATTTTTTTTGACTAGGAAACCATAATGTAAGAAATATACTTACCATTCATTGAACGTTAAAGTCTTTTACATGAAAAATGTGTTCAGTATACCTGAAATGAAAGAAATATATACTGTTACTTAATGAAATATCTTAAAAAAAGCACATAATTGAACAAATTGTATCAGTTCACAATAAAAACATAATATTTAAATTGATTAAAAAATAACTAGAAATATACATACATTTTTTTATTATTTTTTCTATTATTTGTATTGTACCTACCTATTCACTATTCTCGATACAGGTTTAAAACTAGTGAGGCAGTATTTTCCGTGTAATTTGTAATTTATTTTACAAATTTCTAATGTAAGCAGATAATTATAAATATGATTTCAAGTTAATAAGTAAATAAAAATAACGTTTAGGTACTTAAGTATAACTTTTAAAATGCCCAATTCTGTATCGATTTTCTGTAGTTTAAAGCTAATGGTACAATGGCGAAGTGATGGTAGACTAGCGGTTACGATGCCGCGCCGGCTTTCACGCTGTTTCACTCTGAATGTTTGTGTGTGTGTGTGTGTGGTACCTACTCGATAGATTCAAAGTCCAGTGAACGTATTTAAATTAAACTTTGGTGATCTGTTCTACTAATGTCCGGGAAGTTTTAAGCGGAGTATGAGTGCAATACAACTCCTTGGAGAGTAGGTAGTTACATGTTAAAATGGTTAAAACGTAGCTCTCTCTCTCTCTTCTTCGTTTCCTCATTACTGAGGGCCGTGACCCATGGAACTACTGGGTGTCTGTTGTGAGCACCAAACGCCTTCAATCCTCTCTGTCTTCCGCCGCCCGCATCGCCGAGTACAAGTCTCCTCCTGTTGCCTTTTTAATTTAGTCACACCACCTTGCAGGTGATCTGCCTGGAACGCCTCTGGTGATTATAATTGTTTCCAGGTTATCTGGCTCTCGTCTGGCAATGTGACCAAAGAAACCCAGCACCCGCCGACTACAGACTGCACACATTCTCTCAGAGATATTCAGCTCTTTAAGAATTGAGTCGTTTGTTCTCTTGGCAGTCCATGGGATCCTCAGCATACAACGCCAACACCACATTTCAAAGGCATCGATCCTTGCTCAATCACGGGCTGCCATTGTCCATGTTTCGGCTGCGTAGAGAAATATTGGGAATATCAGGGTGCGGATTAATTTCATTTTGGTGTGATTGGACACTCCTCTGTCTTTCCATATTTTATTTAGAAATAACACATAAATAAATAAATAATACATAAAATGTAACAAACATTGTATAAACCAGGAGTACGTTATTTTTTTTATACAGGGTTAGGTCGAAGTTCGACAGGCGGGTCAGCTAGTTTGATATAAGACATGATCATTAGATCTAATGTATATTTTTTAAAAAATACGCGGTTGTTTTATCTAGATCAGAAAAACCTTTTGTAAACGAGATCTGGTTAAGTTCTATAGCAGATCTGGTTGCTGTTATCTGAAGCCAGATCATGATTGATAGGCAGAGGGACTCGAGATAAAACTAGTTAGCAATTAATGTATCGGTGTTTGGAAAATGACTTGACCCCTGACCAATCACGCACGACTTCTGTCGGAATTTGATCCTCGCTGTATGGCGCCCGTGGCCCGAGCGCAGCCTGTCTTGTCATAGATATTGCTTCATTAGCTAACACCTTTCCAATTAAATATTATAATTTTATTTTTAAATGAAACTTGCACACTTTGCAAATTATTGAACACTTTTTGCATTTAGGCATCCAAAAACATTGTTGTTTTGGTATATTGTATATATGTTAAATGCAGTAGAACTAATTGAAAGCATTACAACTAGCGTTCGGTACGCATGTGAAACCAAGCATTGTTTTACACATGTGGAAAGTTCCTAGTAAGCAAACTTGAAAAAGTGTAGGTTTTTCTCTTCTAAGTTGTTACCTTTACAAAAATCTGAAAGCCCTGCTTTATATTCTGCTATAGTGGTCAAAGATCCTCAATCTCAGAGCGCTTTAACTTCTTCTAGATGAGCATATTCCCTTCTATGTAACTTCCTTCAACACATTCCAGAAATCTTAACCTCTAGGCGTTGAGGTTTCGGGCTAAAATCTCAATCTTTGCCCCTGGCCAATTTTACAAGTATTTTCTAGATAAATTTTACATCCCTCTCTCTGATTGGAGGAGAGCAGTTGACTGGTAGAAAATACAAAGGCGTTATAGAGAAGTGTTAATTCATTAAATTTATATAAAACGGATTAAAGTTTGATATATGTTTAAGATACAATCTCGAATATAATAAATTGGTGTATAATAAAAGACAACTATCATGATTGTTTATGGGGTATATAATAAAGGTTTAACTCCATAGTAAGCATAAGCATCTGAAATATTAAATAGAATTGTTATTGAATCGGGTCGTAAAGTGTAAATGGTAAATGGCTCAATTCTTGTGGAGTTATAATGTAAGGATTTATCTGTCGGAAGCTGTGCGCTCATAAAGATATAAGGGGAATGACAGCGCGCGTATATCATGGTTTTCATGAATGAATGTGAAATAATGCTATGGCCGCAGCTTCCCGCTGTTAACTGCGCTTTGATACATCTCTCGCAGAATGCCTAATGGCTCTGGGAGCAGGCCATACTATTTGTCTTGGATGTTCGAGGAACAGTTTACACCGCGTTACACCCATCAACGTATCCAACTTTCACCTTGGTATTTCCATGTTATTGTAATTATTTAAACTGTAACCGATATCATTCCGTCATGAAATATTTCTATAACGAGTCCATTCTTAATTCTATTCTAATTTGATGTTTAAATAAAGTATTACATCCACCTGTAAATATTTTGTTTATGCCGATGACACGGCCCTTGTGGTATCGCATCGGGATGAGATGGAGGCTTGCAAATTGTTGCAGTACGACTATGACAGATTGGTTCGGTGGTCGCATGATTGCGGCTTGATTATCAATGCAAAGAAAACCAAGCTGATGCATGTCAGATCTCCAAGTATTGCAGCGGTTGGTGGGGCTCCGAAACTGGTGTCACACAACTATGAGTGTATACATAAAAATGTTGAGCAGCCCTTATTATGTGATTGTCAATGTATAGATATTGTAAATAATTTTTTGTATCTGGGACTAAATATAGACAATAGATTTAAATGGGACATACATGTTAATAGTATTTGTAAAAGGTTAAGATCAATTGCTGCTATGCTTTATAGAATAAGATATTTTGTTCCTAGGTCCACACTTATTACTGTATACAAGTCTTTGGCTGAGTCTTTGATTAGATATGGTATTGGCAGCTGGGGCAATTGCACTAATACTAATTTGAAAAGGGTAATGTTCGCACAAAAATCGATTTTAAGACTAGTAGTGGGGGAGCAGGTTTGCAACGCGGCGCGGAATAATATTTCATTATATTTTAAAAAATTGAATGTTTTATCAGCTAAAGGCTTGTTCTGGCAGAGAATGGTCCTTGACCAGTTTTCAAAAACCGAATTTAAAAATAATCCGCGACATAAGCATCACACGCGATTTAAGTATAATGATGGGTATGTGGTCCCCAAATTTAATAATAAGTACGGTAAAAGAACATTAGAATACAACGTGCCAAAGATATTTAATATGATGCCGGCATCTATTAAGGAATGCAAAAGTAAAAATATTGCAAAAAAGTTAGTCAAGGAATGGTTAATAAAGTGTGGATTTGTATATAATTAGTTATTTGTATTAAGGTCTGAATTTAATTAATTTTGATTTTTAGGGATTAAGTTTAAAGTTTGGTTTGTAAGTTTAAAATTAATTTAATTTTAATGTAGTAGTAGATTAAGTAAATTTTCTTTATATCATGTACAATTAAAGAGAACACGCCGACAAATCTTTAAGATTTGGCGTGACTCAATATGATACTTGTTTTTGTAAATAATTATATGTTCTATATTATTTCAATAAATAAAAAAAAAAAAAAAAAAAAAAAAAAAAAAAAAAAAAAAAAAATTTGATGTAAGTAAGTGTTGCAAATTCTGACTGTAAATTCTATATTTGAATACAACTTCTTCCTTGGAGTTCTGCTTCATTCAGTTCAGTTCATCCTTTATTCGCTGAACATGCCCTAACCATCAAAGCTGATGTATTTTTAAAATTTCAGTTTTTTTATTATTTTACAAAATTACAATATTAACACCATCAGCATGACAGCTTTCGCCTTTGCGCTGATGGTGTTCAAATACCACAACAAAATCAAGAATTTACTAATAAGAAAACAAACACATATCTGAAACACAATGCTGAAACATCACAAAACAAAATACAATTGAAAATACAAACGACGTACATGTACATGACAAATGACAAGTATGCCCTTTTAAGTCTTTATATTACATAGATTGAGTCATAGAAAAAAATAATTTGATAATGTTGGGTTCGCCGTAAATGTTTTCCAGTTCATGGTTTTATCCGATCCTCCAAGTTCCATTATCCAGGACCGAAGATTTTCGTTAGTTTGGATACAACTGTGTCTCTGGTAAGAAATCTTAGAAATTGCGCAAGATCAGGCGCAGAGTAGGGCACATTGAGCTGCTATTTCACGGTGTAGAATCATAAAGAGAAGATAGCTGGATGCCAATTATATCTTGAAATGACAAAATCGTGAAATTGCAGTTATCTAGTCATAATAGAGAAGTCGCAGGAAGCAATTAAACACAATAATAATTAAGACGTGACTAATATTCAGGAATGGGGAGACAAGAAAGTTGAAATGAGTATGAGAAGGATAAGAAATCCTTGATAAGGAAACAATAGCATCTTCAAACAACCGGATATATACATAATTAGGTATGATATATTACCAGATAGGCACTGATTCTGAACAAATCACTAGTGTGAAGCGAGGCACAATTAGTGTTAGACCCACATGGACACATAACTCATTCGTACATTATTTGTTTGACTGTAAATCATTTCATACATTTGCATGCTCACGTAAATTCTTATTGATATCAGCTGTAATTTGAGCTCGAGGCTGAAAGTCTAATTTCTACGGGTATAGAGTTTCATTTTTAGTTCATTAAGATATTCAACTGGGAAATATTTTAGAGGCATGAGTGTTTCTAAAAGCCTTTCTTCACTCTTCTATGAGAGGGTAATATGCCTTATTTTCATTTATCAGAGCTGGCTTTAAATTATGTGAAAGTATCCTTTCCTCTATTGATGAATTATTTATTTATTTTGTTTTTTCTTCTTCAGTTGGTCCCTCGATGCTTAGGATCGAGAACATCATGCATTCGCACCAATGTATACTCATTGTAAGATCTGTATAATCCATATTTTAATCGTTTATATTCTTTTATTTACTTTTTAAACACAGCTAATCTTGTATTTATTTTTGTCTCACCTTTTTTAGTATAATATGTAAAGTTTGTTTTTTGTATGTAAATGTTACTCTTAAACTGTAAAAGGCGAAAGCCGTTAATTGAATAAATAAATAAACTTCCTCCAATGAATCCATGGAGTGTTGTCCATCGGACATGGGAAAACGTCCCCTTCCTCTCTTGGACATCTACGAGGATATGTCCGAGAAGCAAAGGATGAGCAGCTCACTTTTAGTGGAGAAATTAGATAAGATGCCGAGTTCGCTGCCTTTAGATTCTTTAGCCCGGTAAAATATATAGAGCAGACTTCTATCTCTTCCGGGTTTCTGAAGCATAATGGAAGCAGCTGAACACGATTTGACCAGCCCTCTTTTTGTATCTCATGCAATATCACTACATTTCCATATTTTTGTAATAATACAGAAGTTTTTTAATTTTCTTATAGTGATTTATAAATAATAATGAATTGTGATGTTCATGGACCACTCTACCTTATTTAAAATCATAGTATGATTCGACATTTCAGAGAAAATTTTCGAATGAAAAGGCGTTTTTCTTCTATAAAAGCGTCAAAATCCTGATAAATCTAGATACTAATATTATGCATAAATATTATATCTCATAAGTACAAATTATGTAACTGGTACCTCGAATCAAGTGCGATATATTTGAACATAAATAATCCTTAACATTGTAATGTTTAGTTTGAATATTTTATCAAATACAAATTCAACAGTGAGTAAATAAATGAAATCAATAAATAACAAGTGATCACTATGGAAATAGAAAAATTAAATCTCTGTTTGAAAATATAAAATCTCTATTTACAAACTCATGTATGGTCCGTAATGATATTCGAACACAATTCCAAGCGTAGCTGTAAACAACATTCATTTATATGTCTACGGCTTGCAGTGAAATAGCATGAATGATTTTAATAATAAATTTCAAAAAATAATCTTGTTAAATATTGTATGAAGGTACGTACGAAGCGGAGGCTGCTTACCGACGGAATCAATTTACGAGTTGTACGGAAGATATTTATGTACGTAATTTGGAACCTATTATGAAATACAATATTTTATTTTAAAACGAGCAAACATGATTTTGTATTTTATTACAATACCCACTACTAGTTGACCCGACAGCTGACGACGTTCTGTAAAAATTGGAAAGTATGTATGAGACTCTTCAACCATTTTGAACACAATGTTCCAAATTCAAATTTTTGGGATTCGAACAACTAAACGACAAAGCCAACCTTCGAAACAACATTTTGAACTTTGAAGATAATATATGGTTCCAATTACAAAATGACCACTTCAAATCGAACCCTAGGTAATTAAGTGGTTATTTGTGCAAAAGTTTGGCCTTTACATGGCCGCTACGAACATTTTGATTCGAAAAAATATGAAAACAATTATAAACGTGATGTGAATGAAAACATAAAATCGAAATAAAGGGTGGGTTTGGTATTTGATATACGAAAGCTCTTTATATATAATTTTTGAAAAAAAAAAAAAAATAGTAATAATTTGGATAGTTTTTAAAAATGCTAGTTTAAAAATTATTTTGATGTATGAACAAACAGTGAAATATATTATGTCGTCGCCGTTTTAAGATCGTGGAATATATTTTATGAAGAGTGAAGACTTATGATCGTGTAAAGAGCGATCTTAAGCAGTAATTTCATACAAATATATCGGCTTTATCTTTACCTATAATTCAACAGATTATAACAGGAATAATAATTAATAAACTACCAAAAAAAAATATTCTAAAACTATTGTGAATCTCAACTATCAATTAATTCGGGATATAACCCTAATCACACTCACAAAATTTCATAAAAACCGAATCGAGTTTATAGGGCTTTGATGGCACACGTACAGACAAACAGAAGAAGTTTATATATAAAAATATATTTGGTACTTCAGTAGCATTGATGGATGCGGTTTGTGTGTGTGTAGTGTGGTTAGCTCCCAGCCATCGGGGATATGAAAAATGTTTTTATATTCTAATCAGAGTGAGCCCAGAGCCATACACGACGGGCACACTACATAATTAATTGATATTTATGAAAGAAACCTAGTTGTAGAAACAAAGCGTTGTTAAGCCGCATCCACTGGAACGGAAGAACTGTATCGTGTTCATTATTCATTGTTCGAAATTTGAATTAACTTTTTTAAATCATAATGACCACTGACCAGGGGCTGAAGTAACAACTTATAAGGTAAGTAACGACAGTTAACATTTTAGTACACTACTTGCCTTAGTTCCCACGAGAGCTCCTCTTTAAATTCAATCTCGTTTGTGTTTGAAATGGTAATGCTGTCAGACAACTCAATCGCGAAAAAGTAAAATGTTTCGTGTTTTTGAAATGTTGATGTTTATAGAAAAAAATCCAAAGATATCAGCTGAATATTCTCAATTATATTGCTGTATGCAACGTTAAAACACGGTATTGTACCTTATAATTTTTAATTTCTTACACAGATATACAGACTGCGATGATACAAAAATTATTCCAAAAATTTTATAGATAACTAAAACACCAGTAAATGGTATAGAATATAAATAAAATATAAAGTAATTATCGGTAGCCTAGTGGTATATTCGTGAGCTTCATATCACGAGGTCTCAGGTTTGATTATGTTACAATAATGTTACACAAGTTTAAATTAAATGTTCATAGTGAGAAAAAAGGATAACGTCTGTCGGGAAATATAGTATTGTGATACAAGATAATCGGCCAGATCTAAATAACATTAGAAAATCATTGTCAAAATTTAAAGATTTTGCTAGCGTAATGTAGTATGTAATTATGTAAATGAAATTCATAAATTAATAAACAGATAAACCATTATAAAATTTATTGATTTCAAAGTCTGGGAATTGTTTATTATTACGGACTAATTTTGTACCAATAACTTATTTATTACCTAGAGAATGAACGGTGGCTCGCGCACCGAAAGTAGGTACCCGAGCTAATAAACATAGGTATTTTTATTTTATCTACATAATATTTTAGTCCGTTTATATTTTTGAATGCGCATCAATCGTAGAAAACAGACGTTAAGGTCAGATATTAATATGCGAAAAGCCGCGCAAAATTCCATAGAGCGTTCTTA
The DNA here is from genome assembly GCA_963576905.1 of Mystacides longicornis. NCBI lineage: Eukaryota > Metazoa > Arthropoda > Insecta > Trichoptera > Leptoceridae > Mystacides > Mystacides longicornis. Next base: position 12,249,873 of record OY756425.1, on the reverse strand, counting down.
AATACTCTTTGATATATTAACTTTAATATATTTAGAGCTATTTAAAAAACTTTATTTTTTTAAGATCTTCATACAAATTTTTCACAAAAGACAGTAAGCCATCTTTTGGAAACAAAATTACTCATGTAAACGTTGAACGGAATCTTGGTATTACTGTATGAAAATCCAATAAAATAATTGGAGATTGATTTGTTATACATATAAATGTTATTCAAAACTTATTATTCTCAATAAAAAAGATTTAATGAAAGATTTTGGAAAAATATTTCCTCCATTTTGAATATTGACACATTTTAAAAAATTTATGGCCACAGTTTTTTTTCAAAATGTCGTAGCCAGATAGATGAGTAATTATGTGGGTACCAGATAAATTCATATTAAATATTAAATAAAATGTATTAAATATTAAAGAAAATATAATAAAGCTAAGGTAATAAAATATATTAATGAAGATTTAATTTGAAATTTGTATGAACATCCATAATAGCAAGAATTGGATGGTAAAACAGTTTGCGTAGTGTGTACTTACCCACATCTAAATCTCAAAACATTACCAGAATATGAATTCACGAAACTGTATCGAGCTCAAAATTCTTATGTAGATAAATGCAAACTTATATTCTCTTACCTTTTACTTATTTTATTTAATGTTACATTCATCACAAAACAAGGTGGGTAATATTTTTAATAAACATAGCATGTTGTTGAATGTTGAAGCATCCGGTAAAAATTTGGCAGCGTTTCTTGACATATCCAAAATCCTTGCAAGGTTCTGACCTAGAAAAAAACATAATTCATTTAATATATGAAAGCAAAATAAAGTGATTACATGGCCATGGTTGCAAATATATAAGACAAGATTAGAAAATTTTGCATTTTTCAGGGATTTGTTTTAAAAATACACATTGTGAGAATTTGATTAGAATCAATATTAAGGATTTAGAAAGTATATCAAACTTTTAAGAACTTCATATTATATTAAAGTGTAGTATTTATACCTTTTAAAGATCTTCATAAAATCCATTTAGACTGCATAATGAACCATATTTGATATATGCTCTGCATAAAACCTTCATTTGGAATCTTTCATTATTTGTTTGAAAGTGTAGCATTTATACCTTTTAAAGATCTTCATAAAATCTATTTAGACTGCATAATGTACCAGGTATTATTATTTCAAAGCTGCTACTCCATGTCTAGAACATAGTATCTACATAATAATTCAGAAATGTTTTTTTATTTGCCTTTGACAATACTTTCCGTTATGTCGGAGCATCACGCTCAAAATACAAATGCTACGTCAGATATGAATCTGCGCAGAGCGGTGAAATTTGCTCGAGAACGTTCTAAGATACAATTGGCAACGTTAACTTTAATATATTAAGCGCTATTTAAAAAACTTTATTTTTTTAGGATCTTCATACAAATTTTCAAAAAAGACAGAAAGCCATCTTTTGGAAACAAAATTACTCATGTAAACGTTGAATGGAATCTTGGTATTACGGTATGAAAATGTAATAAAATAATTGGAGATTGATTCGTTATACATATAAATGTTATTCAAATCTTATTATTCTCAATAAATAAAGATTTAATGCAAAATTTTGGAAATATAATTCCTCCATTTTGTAATTTGACACATTTAAAAAAATTTATGGCCGCAGTTTGTGTAAATCTGTCGTGGCCATTAGATGAGTAAGTACCTGATAAAATCATATTAAATGTTGGTAAATAATAAAGATACATGAAATTAAATTCATAATACATTTAAATATATTAATCGTAAAAATGATTTTTGAAAATTGAAATGAGTATAAAAATTCTTTAGTAGATTTGGTCGATAAAACAGAACTCTGAAAGAAAGCGAACCTGACATGAACTAATGACGTTCCTGTTTATCAAAATCATAATGAATTTGTCAGGTATTTGTGCATGTTTATTATAGTAAAAAATAGAATCATCGAATATCACTTTATTTGCTATTATAATTATAATAACAAAATTATCTAAATTCTTAATTAATAGGTATGAAGATAAATTAAAAACAATGTTAAATATATATTAATATTTTATTGCGTTAATATAACAATCTTCACGTATGTTTCATGTTTCATAATACGACAAGAAGCATTATATTAAAAAAGTATGGTCAATAACATATTCTCTTTACACATCTCAAACATGATCCTGTAGAATAAAGAATCCTTCAAAGACCAAAACTGCAATCGTTGGATGTAGTCTGTAAAGATTGACAGGTTTTGACGCAAAAAAAACCAAAAGGTATCTCAGTCACAGCACAATTTGATGACAGATAAAAGCAACCAAGGTTTGTGACACTGAAAATGAATAAATTAATCATCAGTCAGTAAATATTTGCGTTTATTTTTCTTTACTAACCCCTTTGCACTAATGGTTGAATTTAAAATCAAATCTTATAGTTTAGCATAAATCATATTGCTTATATATTTTCAAAAAGAGTATGATTGTCTTAGCTCATTTGTTTCCAATTCGGTTAACATTTCAAAGTGATTCATGCATTCTTAAACTAAAAAAATAAAATACTAAGTGATGGAAAGAATGTTACAGAAAAGGTCATCATTTTTTATGTTTCTGAGTCAGTACTTAAAAATTACAAAGAAGTGATAATATAATAAATCTTAATAAACAACAATAGGTACCTACCGAAAATATCTATTGAGCAGCAAATAATTATTTTAATTTTGAAATTGGAAGCATTCCATCACTCTCTTATTTTTTTTTTGACAGATGAATATTTATCAATATTGAGTGACATTGACAATGAATTCTACTAATCTATGTATTAGTAAATCTATGGTTGAGTGGCGCACAATCTAATTAAAATAAAGCAGCGTATTTTTCACAAATCATTCTTCCAGGATGGGTTGCCTAAGAATAATAAAATAATAATATTGATTAACCAATTTATATATTTTATTTTATGTGTAAATGACATCTACTTCATATTATATTTTTATGAAGGTTGGTTTTACAGACACTATCAAAAGAAAATATGTATAGCGGAATAAAATGTCGTCTATAATTAATTAGTTACTTTTGCTACGTCAAAATTAATTATTAAATAAAAAAAGGTTTTAATTATTTATATGAATAAAAAACATATTTTCAATAATCAATTTTATAAATATTTTTACAATATTATAATGAATTATTTCTGTACTGTATGCACTATCTTCATCTATGGTATTTTTGCTTCCGTATGATCTGTCAAATTTTATAGGTACGCAAATCCAAATATGTGCGCCAGCGCAATTTTGCACGAAAACGCAATAATCGAAGAGATTGGCGGTAATGATATTATCGTGTTTGTGTTGACAATAAGTTATGACTTTTGTGTAATGTTGAGTTATATAGCGAATTAGTTTAGTACAAAATATATATTTTAAATGTGAGAGTGGTTTGTCGAAAATAGACATCAAAACTGATTCATTCCTTGGAAAAACATATGTCAGTATGTGTTTGATGGATGGACTGAGATTTAAATTCATTAATATTGGATTTCTGGTCTTCAGGTAACTTATTTATTTTTATTTATTTAGTCATAGTTTCAAAAAACATATAATTTATAACCTAAAAATAATTATGAATACGACATATTCAAACATCACCTTCATTTTCAACCTGTGGAACATTATTCCAAATTCCTTCCAATGTTTTATTGGAAATTATAAAAAGAAATAGACATTAAATGCAGCAAATTTAAAAGGCTAAATAAAAACACACATAATTTTTTTGTTGCAGATAAGTTTCTAGCCTGATAGAATGAAGTAGCCAGTCATTGCAAGGAATCACAGAGACGGCAGAGCAATATCTGATAATATTTTGACAGAGCCAGTCATTGCAAGGAATCACAGAGACGGCAGAGCAATATCTGATAATATTTTGACAGAGCCAGTCATTGCAAGGAATCACAGAGACGGCAGAGCAATATCTGATAATATTTTGACAAGGGGGATGAACTGATAAGAATGATGAATATAACTTTGCTTGAACACAAATCAATTCTAAGTATTGAATCTTCTCAATAATAACTATCAATATCAATGTTCATTTTAAATTGATTTATTTTAGAATTTATTATTCAGTACATTTAATTATACTTTTCACTCCTAAAATATGTTCTTTTAATTAAACTCATGTTATATCCATTACTTTATTTAAAAAGTGTAATCTCTTATTTGTTTTAAAATTATGCATAAGAAAATTTTGAGATACCTATCTAACCTTAGAAAGTCCCATCCTAATATTGGTTTTATTATTATAGATATAGACTACGCTGGGCCAGACATGAGCAGATAATGCTATCATTGCGAGCACCAAAGAGAATTATGGGTGGACATCCAGCCGAATTGGAAGACCTAGGCTGCGATGAGAGAATGAGGTCAGGAGGGATGCCGAGAAACTTCTTGACCCACGAAATCAGGACAGAAGTAGAGACAAAGTTGTCTCTAGGCGTTGAGTATTGGAAGCCAAGGCTGAATTAGGCTGTAGCGCCATCGGAAGAAGAAATATTTATTTGATATTTAACACTTTGATTATTTTAATTGGAATAGGCCTTATAATCTTAACAAGATATTATGTTAAAATAACCAACACCGGGCCGATTAAAACGTCATTTACTTTATAAACTTTTCACAATTTTTAATATCATTCTTATGAATATGAAGATTACCTATGTATATTTAATTTGCAGATTATGTGTATTAAGTAAGTACGTAAGTACTAAAAAGAGCATTCATAGATTTGTTAAAAGAATCTAGCAACATCATTAACTTACAAGTGATTGCATTGGAGGACAATTGTTAGCCTATAGCAGCTTAACTTCCAAACTATTAATTGTTTTTAAATTTAGATATATGATTATTTTAATTTCAGAGTTATTATTATTGTAAACCTGTTTTTTTTTTGTTGAAATTTAGTTGAAGTTTCTATAATCAGACCTCTTTTCCTGTAACATCGAAAAGTGTCATATTATTACAGACTGATAGATTCAACATTACACCGTTATTTATGGTCAATTTTAAAATGCCATTTTTTTTTTCAATTTGACCAGTACTAACTGGATTATGACTTTCTTCTCTTGCTATTTCGAATGGCTTTGTGTGATGACTTCACGTTAACAACGTTCCTTATTTAGGTGGTCAAATTGAAATCCTTGAGTATTCGACAAATTCAACAATCTGCTGAGATGCTAGCCACCGGGCCAACGGCCCGTTGCATTTATGCCTTCCATAATTCGTCTATGGAGCTGAGATTCCTAAGATTATATCTTATCATGAATGCAATGCCAAAATGTCTACAGAATTTTAAAGTGTGTCAAAATTTTCAAGATATTATCTCACAACAATAACGTTTACTTTAATGTTTTGTATATCTCTTATTAATTGTCAACTCTTAGTATGACTTATATTAAGCACCTATGAGAGTTCTAATTCTCTAGAAGTACCTAAATATTTATACTCAAAATTATCATTTATTAAAAAGTTTTACCCTGTAAAAATGATGTTTAAAGATCAACTGCAAAATACCTTAGTTATTTATTATAAAAATGTTTTTCTTTACCAATTGTATTGATTGTTTTATTAATGTAAGTAAAATTAATTTTTGAAATCCAAACTCCCTTTACGCCCCACTTAGGGGCATAGGGATTTAATAAATTGGTGGAATTATTGCCATAGCAATTTGAAATTTTTATTATTACCCTATTCCTGTGTTATATTTTTAATAAGCAATCTACACTGATTTTTCTATTCACACGAAGGCTGGATGTGAGGTGCAGGTTCGAATCCTTGGCCACAAAATTCTTTACTATGCTCATAATAATTAACACCCACTTCTGGTAAGAAATTTCTGGTTCCAATTCCCAGATGGGTCAGAATATTTATAGGAGTTTTTTATGCAATATTTTCTTGCTGGCTATACTGACAATTTTTCATACAAAAGATTTTTGGGTACAAAATCACTGGCTCGGGTAGAGGTCTTAACACTTAAAATAATTATGTACCTACCTGTTAAATTTGATATTAAGAATAAATAAAGCTTTGTAGGTACATAATTAATTTTTGCAGAAGAACAACTAAAGCATTTACTGCCATTTACAGAAATCAAGTGTTCTATCTAAATGTACTTGATGGGGAAGGTATAGAAAATGCTATGTTTATGACTCACCTTTGCTGCCTCCACAGCAATAATTCTACAAATTTCTCATACTATCTAATTATATCTACCTATTTACCAATTCAAATCCTCTGACTTATAGGTAATGCAAACTCGATCAGTCAATCAATTCTCCATTTTTTGACCCCACTTAGGGACATACTTTATAGGTAGCATATTTTATTAATCCATAAATCAGGTTCTGTAATTCACATTTTTCTCAACAAACTTCATCAACAATTTTATGGACGGGTAAAAAGGCTAGTACATAATATTTAAGTGAATTTTTTCTATTAAATTTTTTAGGTAGGTACTTATATGGGAAAAAAAATTATGAGAAAGTATAGCACTGTATTTTGACCCAAGTACCTAAACCATTTGAAGCAACTTATTCATCATAGGTAACTATAGTTTCGATTCTCGATCGGTCAAAAAAAATTCTACGTGATTTTCAATCGATTTAAATTTACACTCATCGCATCAAGCATGAACTGCTGGACCAATTTCGCTAATTAGCTATTGTCATCAGGAGAAGTTTATTATATGAAAGAAAAAATAAAGAATGTTTCGCAAAAACAGTAACATTTTTAGTGCTTTTCTAATTGGCGTTTGACAGAAACTGTTAGTTGTTTGATTGAAAATCACAGAATGCCGATGAAAAGCACATGGTTTAAAACAGATGCATTGGTCGTAAATGCGTCGATTGAATAAATACCTTATTAATTAATGATTACTTCTATAAATAGAGTAACTGAAGAGAGCTGCAACTGGTAGAGTGGAGAAAATTGCTGCAAACCAATCATAAGATTGTGACCAGAGAAGAAGATACAAATCCGAATTCAGTAGGTATTCAATTTCACGGGTTAACTTCTTTCAGGAAAGCTAGTTGTTTAACAAATATGAAAAGTTATGTCTTGGATAATGGATACTTAATTCTTTTCTCAAAAAGTTGCTTGGTTCCTACGCGACAATCTCAAATAGTAAATAGTGAGGACACCCATAATAATTTAACTTCATCACGACAACAGAATGATGTGTTATCAGAAAATCACTAATTGAGCACATTTGAATACAGGCGAAGATACGAATGCAAGACGTAACATTTATTATGTTATTTTGAAATATAATTCTATTGAACTACGGACTGGCAGACACAAGAAACAGAATACATTAGATCCCATTACAATGGGTGTCCCTGTCACCCGTACATTAGATTTATGAATCAACCAAATTATATATTGTGAGTAGCAGTGTGGCAGAAAAGTAAAGAGACTGGCAAAACTGCAAAATATAAAATATCTAGTCGCTCTGCGCAGCAGTAGCCATGTGTCAGTACCTACCCTTAACTTAGTGATGCTGTGTTGGTTGTAAGTCACTCAAAATGGAAAACGGAAATTTGAAACAATGTGATCGCGATGAACATTGTGTTGAACTAAGATGATTTGGCAGATGTAACGTTTGAAAAGTTAAAAGAGGACTTTTGTGAATATTATCTACTATTACTTGGTAGCCTTGGTCACTGCATCCCATAATGTGACTATTGTGGCTATCCTTAAATTAAGAGCTCATTGCTCAGTTCAGCCTATCAAATAACTGTTAGCGCTTAGTTTATTGATTTCTTCTGGGCGCAATATAAATTTTAACACTATCTTAATTAATGAGCTCAAGTTTTTTGTCGGCAAATGTTATTTTTGGTTGGCAGAGAACACGTTGAAGATTATCAATGTTCAGGGAGACTTTAACTTCGAAACCGACTAAAGTGTGAAAATTCTTGTTAGATCAAACCAACGAAAAAGTTAAATGAATACCTACACAATTAATTTTGAACACAGCCCATAAAAAACCTTTTGCGTAAGACCATAAATTGGAGGCTAATGGATATTCCATTACGACAAAACCCCATCTCCTAAGGCACTTCTTCAGTTTCTCATACTTTGACTTTTACTTCAAATGAAAAATGTTCTCAAAGAGCGTCGTTTGGGGACTTACAGCCAAAAGCGTGTGTCGAACATCGAGAAGACAATGTTGATTAAAGACTTCCAGCGTTGTTATCAACAGTGGAAACGACCTGTCCATTGTTGTTATGCTGCTGAAAGTAACTGATTTGAAGGGGATAACATTGATGATAAAAAAATCGTAAATAAATAATCAATCTCATTACTTTTCTGCCACACCGCGTATGTCAAAGTAGGAAATATTATAAGTTCGAGAGTGTTCATTCTCTAATATAACAAAGTGCAAGAAGTCCACTTTAAATCTGATTATATCAGACAATATTGTTCTTGCCGTAAATTCCGAACTCACAATAATCCAACAATCCGTAGCACAATACGAGCTTCGATTAAGAAAACTTGTTTGAGTGGACAAAACATTATTCTTGTATTCAATACTTAACCGTCCAAGAATCCTTCCTCCATTTCAATCACTTTGTATCGTACCTACATTTAAAGCGAAATTTGTTTAAGGCTTAAGGCATCAAAATTTATAATAGGGCTACTACCTACTTAATATATTATATGATCGAAATAATTATTGTGCGCTACTTTTATGAAATAATTTTGATAAATCTACAAAAAAAACGAAAAAAAAAACTATGTACACGAACCTCGGTTCCATGACAGCAGAAACGATTGTAACGAAGTGACAACGATTGTTGATGACAACAAAATATGCCGGAAAGTTTTAAATTACCTACATTTTACCTCAAGGAGATTATATCTCTAATATAAATAAAGTCGGGTTAGTGTGAACACTTATAACTCAAGATTGACTGAACAGATTCTTCCGATGTATAATTTATTGGATTCTTATCCGCTCCAGATAACATAATAACTAATAAAAAGTTGAAAAATGGATAAGAAATAATATAAAATAGGTATAATATTAAAGTTAGTATGGAACGAATTTCATGCGACGCCATCTTTGAAAAAATCTAACAACAAAATTATTGTCTTCTGCACCTGCACCCTCTCATTCTCGCATACGTAATTGCCACTCTTAGAGTAGCCCATTTCACTTACTCCACCGTTTCGGGCGTTTTAGAATTTTTTTTATACAAATTGCGCGCATATAATTATATTCTTCCGTTGATACCCTCTGAGCTTTGAATACGAATGAAATATGAACGTTTTAGAATTAATATTTTAATGTTATTGGTTTATTTTTGTTTCTGGAAGCGCAGTGCACAATGAACGGGCCGCCTCTGGTTAGGACCAAAGGGTCCACAGGACAACGTCTGTCGGGAATGCTAGTTATAAATAAAAAAAGGGAGTTCAATTCGATCACGTTGAAAATTCTTTAAATAGTTTTGTTTGTTTGAGTTTGATGGTCATCCTCTGCACCTTTTATTTTTGTCAAAATATGAATCTAATCACACTAAGAGTGTTTCGTGAAAGATTACAACCACGAACAAGGTGTTCTATAAAAAGGACCTTTTAATTCAGTACTCGATTCCTTTTAATTAAAAAATCAACCAAATATTGTGCCCAGTCGGTCCGATTGTCATTGCGTACGTTTTAAATATGCTCCATATTCATAGTTGAATAGCAGGCCAACTTTTTCCTTTCCAAAACACAGCATATTTTCCAGTATTACTCTTTTTTGGTGCCCAGTCGAGGCACCTCGTCGTTGACGTCTATTGGGAAAAGGCTTTCTTATGTTGCGCTACCAGTAACTGACATTCAACATTAAAACTCAATCCATTCTTGTAATTTTGAATTCAGTATCCAACTTTTACCTGTAGATTTTCTGATATTTAAATTCAAATATATTTTATCTAAACAATTATTTAAAGTAATTGGAATTTTGTTTGAGAATAAAACCAGAGGAATGCAATCGAGTTTAATTACTGATGTAAATTGACATGAATTGTTCCAGGAATAATCGTATTAGATCCAAAGCAGCACCTCATGGGGAATTAATGTCTGAGTGCTGGAATTACAATAGCGGCCTTACGGCATCGCATCGTTTACATTAAATCGTTCAAAGTGTTACAACAACATTACTTATAATGATTAACACCCGTACGGCCGACGTTCCTATAACGACGTATCAAATATCAATATCGCATATTGAGTCATTAACGGATTGTTTGAATATTTCAGAGCAGCGCCACTCTCGGTGAATACATGCAGCCATTCCCATCAATAGGCTGACGCCACTTTTTTGTCTATGCCAACAGAACAATACCACAAATGGTGACCTCTCATTCGCTTCATTGTCTTAGAAAGAGACCCGTTGCACGCAATACCAGGGCATTACAACTGGCTGGACATAAAGCTTTTAAAAGCTATTGTTGTGATGATTCTTTATTGATCGGAGCCACAATATACTTTTTTGTACATCTAATCAACCATAAATCAGAAGTGTTTGTTCTCATAAACATTTAAAACTAGCTGACCAGACAGATGTTCTACTATCTTAAATATAAATATTGAAAATGATTAATTTACTAAATCAGTATAATTTCGACGACTCATCTGTTTTCAATAATATTTGCAACGGGCATTCTGTCAATCGCGTAAACAGATACTTTTGTCAAACGCCATGCTAGAGTTACATTTGAAAAGTTTATATTTTCTAAAGCATTAAGAAGGTTACATTAGATAAATTAGTAAGTATAGTGTTTTCATAAATTTTCTAATACGTAGGGGAACTATTCGACTCTAACATAAAAGGGTAGGGGCGCTATTCAACACCAACGTAAAAAAAGTTCGAACACTACCCGAATAAAAGAACTTTGTTCGAACTTGCGAACACTATTCGATTAAGAGTAGGGACACTATTCGACACCAACATAAAAGGGTAGAGGCTCTATTCAACACCAACATAAAAAAGTAGGAACGCTATTCGAATAAGCGTAGGGACACTATTCGACACCAACACAAAAGAGGCGGAACAATATATTTTTTGGTTTACAATCAAAGAATGGTGACAGTTTTGAACACTCTTATAATAAATGCTGACTTTATTCCACATAAAAAAACACTTTAATTGGATCATAACGAGAAAATTCAAACGAAAATAAAATAAAAAGTGAATGCGCATTTCTTGATGCGCACCAGCACTCTTGTGGTCGTAGACAACGGGTTGCCTCTGCGGTTTTGTTTTATTACACTTTATGCATAATCTATGAGATAATTACTTTAATTAATTTCTCCAGGTATGAAAATAATGTTCAGCTTGTAACCATAACACGTAAAAACGTGAATCGCTTGCATTCGTCTCACTTAACTTTACACTCCATGTACATAATAAATCAGAGGAGCTTTCAAGCGATTTAAACCTTTAATACATTATTATTATTATTTATATCAATAATATTCTTGTATTTATTTATTGTGCTAGTCAACATCATAGAACAAGTATCGTTTTACTGAATAAATCGAGGATCTTTTTCATTGCGGCACAGAACATGGCGAAATTATTTATAACGCGATGTTCTGTGCGTTGTAGCCCTGGGTTTTTGTTTAAAAAAGAAATAAACAAGAATAATTAAACTCAACTCTTAGAATAACAAGGACAGCTTATGAAGAGCTTTTAGTACAGAAATACTCATCTCATGAATACTTTGAGTTTCTAACAAAAACTTATGTGTAAATCATGAATCTTTAAACGTAAATTAAATCACGATTTCGTTCACATCTTTGTAAAAATGGAGCCATTTTTCCGTGGTCATCGTATCACGCCAGCACGGCAGGACTAATTATTTAGCTCAGTGATTCCCTAACTGTGGTACGCTACAATTGTTAAGGTGGTACGCAAGAATATTTAAAAAAAGATTATTCGGAGTTCAATTGGATAAGGGACCCATTCGTGTCGGATCTGGATAGTGTTGGTGAAAATTTAAGTGTGAGTGAAAAGGAATCTCTGATAGAACTATCTTGCGATGGAGGTTTGCAAGCAAAATTCAACAAAGTAGTGATGTGTGAATTTTGGCTAAATGTTAAAAATGAACATCCATCGCTGTCCAGAAAAGCATTACTGTTGATTCTATTTACAACCATGCTCACCGCAAAGGATTAGGTACTCTGTAATGGTGAGCAATGCTTAATTTTGACAGAAAATACATAACAATGTATCTCTGTGAGAGCGGAATTTCTACTATGTTGATAATAAAAAACAAATATCGTATGTAATAAGCTTAACGTAGGGCCCAATTTGCGCTTAAAATCAGGTACAACTGAGCCAGATATTTCCTATCTTATCTCGAACATGCAGCACCATTTTTCGCACTAAGCTTATTGTATTTTTTCCTTTAATTAATAAATGATTATGTTGTCATACAGTTGTTGCAGTTTTTATAACTTTACCATTTTGAAGGTTTTTTTTTAACGGTTACAGTTCAGTGGTACGCTACTGATTTATAATTTCATGTGTGGTACGCGAATTTAAAAGTTTGGGAACCACTGATTAGCGCAATCTTTTTTTGACGTGTTTGATATTTAATTAATTTATTTTAACTAAATATACGGCACTGAGTGCCTTTGACAACAATTCAAAATTACAAAAAGCAGAAACAAGGATTAAACAACAACATCATTTTATATAAACACAGGTTGAGATTGCATAAAACAAGATGAAGTAGATAAAGTACATAAAATTAAATCATAAGCAATAATTATTCATACAAGTGAGAATGAAATGTCCATCAGATCAGATTGTTAAATATGTTAGGAGAATGTTCTTGTGAAAGAAAAGAGTAAGAAAGTTGTGCGGAACATTAGAAAACTTAAAAGAAGGTGGCGCTTGGCGCTTTTTGCAATATAACTTAATTCCAATTTTGAAATTAAAATGGCGTTTGACCGAAACTGTCGGATTTTTTAAAGTTGGTGAGATTGACAGAATGTGGATGGAAAATTATATGGTTTAAAACAGATGCACTGGTCGGAATTACATTGGTTAAAAGGTTATTAATTTATCATTATATGGGTTAGGAATAATTTGGACGGGACAATGTCTGTCGGGAAGGCTAGTAGGTATTTTATATACCTATTTAATAATCTCAGAGTAAATATAATTTTGTGTAATTCCGGGATGACTGAGCTTTCAACTGATATCTATTAGATATTCGGCACATGAATATGGTTCAGAAAATAAATATTCTCACCACATACCAATATAGATGTCTCTGTATTGAATTGTTAAATAATCTAATTACTACCTATGTACCTACAGTGTTTACATGCACGTACATAATATATCGAAGGTTTTATTGTCGGATCAGTTGGCCCAATGGCTAACTAATCTTCTACTTGGTGAACATGTTTACTCGTAGAAGATTCCTATTATTTTGAATATCGGGAATTTTGAATAAATTGACCAACAGAGGCGAACGTTGTTAACGTAAAGTGAGCCCGTACCAGTGCAAAATTACAAAAATTTACCTCTTAAAATCGAACAATATAATGTATTTAATGATTGTATCAAATTGTTGCTTTTATAATGTCTGATGAATTCGTTCAAACATTTAAATTCCTTTGTGAGATTGGTCTCAACCATTTTTCCTCGATTTGTTTCAGTGATCTTCGAATGTCTTTTATTGTATACCAGCTTTCCCGACAGACGTTGTCCTGTAGCCCTTACTATGAATATTGATTTCAAATTTGTAATTAATTTATACAAATATACGTTTAAATTAATATGTTTGAATGTTAATAAACTGTTTGATGCGTGTGTGTTGCCCATTCTCCTCTATGGGTGTGAGTCCTGGCACCTGACCAAAGCCCAGGCACAAAAAGTCTCAGCTTTTGAAATGAAGTGCCTAAGGAGAATTCTGGGTGTAAGATGGTACCACCGCATCACGAACGACGCTATACGCCGGCGCACCCAGCGTGGGCCCATCACCTCTACCATTGTGGGGAGGAGATGGACTTGGCTGGGACATGTGTTAAGGATGCCGAATGACAGTTGGCCGAGGAGAGCGCTGTTCTTCCTCCCATCAGGGTCCCGAAGACGAGGAAGACCCTCTCACACTGTGTTCCGCTCCTTCGAAGCAGAGCTGAGGGACATGGACATAGTGTGGGAGGAGGTCATAAACATTGCGCAAGATCGAGCGCAATGGAGAGCTCTTGTTGCCTCACTATGCCCCTGAGTGGGGTGTAAAAGGGAGAATTGTATTGTATTGTTGTTAAAAAAATATTTCTGAAAGCTCGAAATAAATTATTCCATAAAAAATCTGCGACCAATATTTTTAATGTCAATAGTTCTTCTTCTTCTACTGTTTTACGGCTTGCACCCATTCTTGGGTGATGCAGCCACAATGTTATAAAATATACCTATATAAATTTATAAAATTTTATTAAATATATACCAGCAATGTTATAAAATGTATACCAGCAAGTTGCGGAGGCACCTAGGTATGTATATCAGTTAAAAATAATTAACAGGCTATTTATAGTTCGACAGTATACAAATAAGTGCATATAAAAATGGCTTTCAATGTTGAAAAATTACAAAAATATTGAAAAAAAATCCAACAAATATCTGCGTGCCAATATTTTTAATGTCAATGGTTGTAACGTTAGCAATAATTTTGTTGCTATAGAATTTTTCATAGATGGCATTGTTGTATCGAAATTCGTTCAACGCTCACTTTGATAATATGTTTTTTAATATTATTTGCTATCGATGTTATATTAGTTATTTTGTTATCCGGAGCGGAGGTGAATCCAATAAACCAAAAATCATAAAATCTGTTCAGCTGATCTCGAGTTATGAGTGTTCGCACTAACCCTACTTCCTTTTATATTATAGATAATGTCCAGAAAAAGTAATAGATATTTCCTTAAAATTTAGTATTGGGTGTTCAATATGTATTCGCGATTCCTTCAATTGTTATACTTCTAAGCTTGGCTGAGCATGAAACGTGTTGAAAGTTAATGTTCATTTTCGGTTCACCAAGATTCCTTTTAATAAAAACCAAGATTCATTTAAAAGACCTTTTAAGTATAACAACATTCCGTAAAATTAAATAATGTTTTAAAGTGGGAAATGCTATTAAAAAGTTGGTGAGAAAGTAGAATGACACAGGTATATAAATGTCAGGTGAACAGAACCTTAAATTAATGAAACGTAGAAGTTATATGCAGGAACGATTGCAAAATTGTTTGAAGCAATCAGTTTTTCATAGACAGGAGACCATCGGCATCGGTTAGGAATAATAGATAGATAGACGGAGCTGGTATAATCACCTCGCCATTATAAAACACGCAACACTAAAAAGCGGCATTTCATCTTATTAAGAAGAGAGTGTGCTCCAACTAAACACGACCACACGAGACATAGATGGATGGACTCCGAGCTGAATGTATCAATAACAACATTACATAAATTAATATTCTATTGGACCGCGTCTAATAACAACACGCTGTCTCTAATATTAACGGGACCTACCCGTAGGTACCCACCAACCACAGACAAATCGTCGATATCCTAAATGTCTATGGCGCGTTTCGAATCAATAAGAAATTCAAATAATGTTCGTTTGTGATTGGTTAGCGATACGTCAAACATTCAGAAAAATCATAGACTGAGATATAGATAAAATACTAGACGAAGCATAGACCTACTTGGAAACGATGTCCACCCAATGAGGGAGTAATTTAATAGGAAACGCTAAAATTATGATTGATTGATTTGATGGTGAGTCTTTTTCTTGCATTTCGGTCATTCAACAAGGCCTTTACTATCAATGTACATCGGATGAATAGAACTTTATCTCCATTACGACAATTTTATAGAAGGACAGAAAAATATTTTTTCTATTTCATTTAATAAAACATTCAAGGTGCGTCTTTTTATTTTGATTTTTATTAATTGTTACACAAATGTTTTTTTATAGAAAAAAGTGGCTAAATTGAGATAGGTACTGTCATTTACCTCCGAGGTACTGTCTTTAAGTGTGATTAATGTTCTTTAAATCAATCTGTCAATATAACCTCAGTTATAATAGAATAAAAAAACCAAGCAGTTAATTTTAGTCGTGTGACCGAATAAACATGTTCATTTAAAAAGTCATATTTGACGGGTCTTTTTTATAAATGTCGTTGTGAAAGATTTATCAATGCGAAAAGGTACGAAGAGGTAATATTTGCATTACTAAACAGGCGATAATAAGATTTACAATACTGAAGATACACGAAGAACGGCCATAGATCGTCCGAAACACGAACACTTCCCGCTACACATCTACGACAGGCCATCAAACCTGCGCTGATTTATTCGTATCGTCAGGTGAATTGAGTTACAAAAACTATATAATGATATCAATACTTTATTTATTTATTTATTCACTCTGGCCTGGGTTGATAATCTCTTCCACTCTTCTACTCTCCTAATACGGTTCGGTGTGTTTATTTTAAACACATACATACGTACAATGTGCAACAAGTTTCTAAGTGCATTCATAAAAAAATGATGGCAATTTTATGTAAATCCAATCTGTTGGTATTCTAATGGTATGACATCACTCTACACTACAGTTTAAGCGTAACGTGTTTGAGACGAAATTGTTGTATCGCGCAATTATTGTAAATATAGTTTATACCAAGCCCCCGAGTTACGAGAGATTTAAACTGTTTCAAATAATTATTATGTTTTTCGATCTAAACAACAGGTGGCTGGTGTCGAATGTAATGATCCGACACGAGCAGAACATATAAGGAAAGTATTTCTGGTTTACCGATATTATGTATTGTACTGCACAAGCAGAGACCAAATTTTGATGTGTTGGCAAATATTTTAAATACATGGTCCAATACAGCCACAACCAATGAATAATGCCAGCTGATGTGAGCAGAAATTAAATTTATTTTACTTCAATAATCCTTTTGAAAGAAATAATTCCAAAACATGACACAGTATGTACCACCTTTAATATATTATACTAGCTTCCCGACAGACGTTGTAGTCCTTACTATGAATATTGATTTCGAATTTGTAATTCATGCAAAAATACGTTTAAAGTATGTTTGATTATAAAAAATTTTTTTACTGTAAGCTTGTAAGAATCTTATCAAAAATCTGCGTGCCAATATTTTTAATGCCAATGGTTGTCAGGTAAACAATAATTTTTTTGTTATATAATTTTTCATAGATTGCGTTGGCGTCGTAGGAAATCCTTCCATACTAACTTTAATATTATATTTTATATTATTTCTTACTCATTTTTCAACTTTTTAATAATTATATTCTGTTATCCAGAGCGGAGAAGCATCCAATAAACCAAGCGTCATAAAAATCTGTTCAGCCGATCTCGAGTTATAAGTGTTCGCACTAACCCGTCTTTCTTTTATATTAGGTAACGATTATAAAGATTGGCCCGTAAATGAATAAGGCCAAACCAAGATTGTTGAGCAACTCAACATGGTAATGCGATATTAAAGTCAGATTATTGTGAAGTTGATAGTTGTTTAGCTATAAGATAACTTTTTTAGGCAGATAAAGAAGCGTGCTCTGGTCTGGGTTACGTTCTCTCACACATCCAGAAGTCTTTGAGATTCACCAAGAAAAATAGTTTGATACTTGTGTCCTCGCAGTTCTTACATATGACATGGAAGATGCATAATATATGTTGGAAGTAACACTGAAACCCGTGGAGAGAAAGATGTATGAAAGGTATTTGCAATAAAGACAGGGAAACAAATACGTATACCTATATGAAGAATTATTAGAGGATCAAGGTCGTTTATGCTATGGAGAGGGTCGCCTTTCCTCCGCTCATACTTATTTTCTTCTTCATTATTTTTTACTGTTGATAAGACAAACAACTTCATAATTCAATATCAATCACATTAAAACTTTGTTGCAATACGATTAAAATTATTGAGATTAATTGGTAGACACCATTTTCGAATGTAAAATCTCTGATATAAATTAAAGTCGGGTTAGTGCGAACACTTATAACTCGAGATTGGCTCAACAGATTCTTCCGATGTTTGATTTATTGGATTTTTCTTTGCTCCGGATAACAGAATAACTGATAAAAAAATGAAAAATGTATAAAAAATAATATAAAATATGATATTAAAGTTTGTATGGAACGAATATGATGCGACGCCATCTTTGAAATAATCTTACAACAAAATTATTGTCTTCTGCATCTGCACCCTCTCATTCTCGCATACGTAATTGTCCATTCTTACAGTAGCCCATTTCACTTACTCCACCGTTTCTGGCGTTTTAGAAATTTTTCATACAAAGTCAACCAAATTGCGCTCATATAATTATATTCTCGCGTTAATCCCGTCTGAGCTTTGAATACGAATGAAATATGGACGTTTTAGAATTAATATTTTAAAGCTATTATTTAGTAGGTAGTTTATTTTTGTTTCTGGAGGCGCAGTGCACAATGAACGGGCCGCCTCGGGTCCACAGGACAACGCCTGTCGGGAAAGCTAGTGTTTAATTAAAATAATATTACGTACTTAGCCGGTCTACCTAATATTCCTGTAATGAGGTGTGTGGGAACACGTGTCGCATACCAAATTAGTCTCATCTCAATGGTCATTCATTCGGAGACAGTGTACGAAATAAAGTGCTAAGACATTCTTTTGTATCTTCATTGCAGGGCGTCAGATTGACTGTTTACGTAATTATTGGCGTTATTTTTTTTTTATTATCATCATCCGTGGTGATGATAGTAATGATCATGAGTCGTTGTCTTTCAAGGAATCATCCTTTCAAAAAGTAAACCGACTGCAACGATTGCAGGGCCTTTTCAACAAGATCGAACTAACTCACTTATGGATTTTTACTCTTGATAGCTTTTTCAATTTCATAGTTGTCTTTTTATTTAAATAAATAAAAAAAAATGTCTTTCATTGGAAAGAAACAAAATTTTATGATCTAGCCCACTGATTCCCAAAGTGGGAATCTATATATTAATAGTGAAGTAACAACTTTATGACCTTTTTACGAAAATTGCGAGGACGGAGGAGTATCAAATTTCGCAAACTATAGTTTATATAGAGAAGGAGTGGCGGTACCAATTTTTATTTAAAATTATGTATAAAAAATACATTAAATCAATAAAAAAACATTACAAACACTAGGTACTGTAATGTTATGAATTTGACATTGACACAGACGCATGTATTCTTTTCTTAAACTGTGGTCAAATTGAGAATAGATAAATATTTTGTAAAATCAGACTTTGACAATGGAACCTTAATACTTTTCAAACTTATTTAAATTAATAATTATGGCTGAATTTCGAGCACTGGTCGACCATTACTAACCTTATAAATGAAAGTCGGGTTAGTGCGAACACTTATAACTCGATATCGGTTGAACAGATTTTCATCATTTTTGGCTTATTGGATTCTTCTCCGCTCCGGATAACAGAATAAGTAAAATGGAAAATAAAAAATCAATAAATGGATATCAAATAATATAAAATACATATAATATCATAGTTAATATGGAACGAATTTCCGTTTTGAGTTTCAAAACATTGGTACGCAGTTTTGATAAAATTTCTTTCAAGTTTTCATAAATCATTTTTTAACATTCAAACATATTTAATTCGAAATCAATATTCATAGTAAGGGCTACAGGACGTCTGTCGGGAAAGGTAGTAAATAAATTAACACTTTTCTATACAAAGGTGTAAGTATACCCGCCGGAATTTATTGCCTGAGACATTTTTTCCTATCCTACTGGCCGTGTCCTACCTGAGGCAGGCCAATGCCGGAAAGAAATTTCAGGTGAAAAAAAACTGAGGTCGGAAAATATATAAAAAAAAAATTCATTCAGTCAATGATTTAATAAATTATATAGACTTTTGCAGAGCATTTATTAATTAGAAGTATATTTTCATTTCAAATACTGGAATTTTATTCTAGATTAAATTGATCGAATTACTGTAGAACAATTATTATTATAATAATTATAGTTCTACAAGAATTCGATAAATTTAAAATATAAATTACTTTAAATGTACCTTTGTTTTAATTTAAAACAATAATTGATAACAGATCGATAAACACCCTAACCTTTTCAAAATAACTCATAGCAAATTTTAATTAATAAAATAACATAAATAAAGGACAAGTTTCTGAGGTGAGGCGGAGTTGAAACTTCGATCCAATTGTTGCGATTAGACATTTGTGTGGACTTCTTGCTTGTAATTATATAAAAATATTATTAACGGCTCACAATACTCAATAATTATTATTGTAACATTCAATGTTTAAAGGCTACTTCTACTCCATTTATCTGATTCCATTAAAAAGCTCTCCAGAAAGTTAAACTGTTAACTAGCTTATTAACTAGCCGACACCCGGCCGGCGTTATGCAGCCGCAAATGTTTTCATAGTTCTTAAAATATCAAATTGAAATTCAACAAGGTTTTTTTTTAATTAATTGCAAAAAAAATCAATATTTTTTCTGATTGTGAATACATTTATGGCTTGATTGATTGATATATCAATAAAAAGTTAGTGTACAACAAGTGTACCTACAACTTTTGTTCAATTGAACAGGTGCCTTTAAAGTAATACGCACGAATGTAAGTCGAGGAAGGGATTCGAACAATACTTTATGTATATGTATGTTTTTTTAAATTTAAAATAGGTATGAAGTTTAGAAAATGGGAAACGAAAAAAAAGTATTACCCCAAACGTGATTAAAACAAGATTAAACCTACACGGCGTTCCAGTACTTTCCGCAACTTTATAATTGTATTTTAAATGTAAAAAATAGTCACTTGACTGTGTTTTAATGTAAAAAATATTTACTTGAGTCTGTTTTAATGTAAAAAATAGTTACTTGAGTGTGTTTTAATGTAAAAAATATTTACTTGAGTCTGTTTTAATGTAAAAAATAGTTACTTGAGTGTGTTTTAATGTAAAAAATATTTACTTGAGTCTGTTTTAATGTAAAAAATAGTTACTTGAGTGTGTTTTAATGTAAAAAATAGTTACTTACTTAATGTTAAGGGAGGGGGTTAGGGGACAGAAAAACTTTACGGCGCATCACATGGATGGGGGGGGGGGGGGGGATAATAAAAAATCACAGGAACTTGAGTTGAGGTCTTTAATAAAATAAATCGTAAAATTGATGTGCTAAACCCTGGCGTCAGGTCAGTGGTAAGTGTTCAAAAATTTGGTTTCTTAAAAAGTTCCCATGTCCAAGAGATATCTATCTCATAAACCGCAGTATATCTAACTACTTATCAGTTTCGTACACATAGCTTATGGCTTCTCGCTAAGTGCTTCTTCAACGGTCGTAGGTTCGAATCCTACCGGAGGAATGCGATTTTTCAACAAATATGTCATTTAACCCATCATACGGATAAAGTACGAAACAACAAATTTTTAAATATAAGATTCGTGGGTTGTTACTTCATTATATTCTCATTTCTATATTTTATGGATAGGTTTAATTTATCGCCACTTAAACAAACATATTATTTAATTAATTTTGGATTCGGTAGTAGCACTAACGTACAACAATAATTTATTACCAATATAAAATGGTGAAGGCGATAGTAGTGACATTGGTAACGGCACTGTTTTAAGTGTGAAGTGGTCAAAGCCTTTAATTCGTACCCCGATGGTGACGAACTTTAGTCTTCCACGATACTGTGACCGTTTAGGACATCGATACTCAACCTGCTGCCCGCGCGGCGTTTTTTTGTGCGGCTCGGCACACTTTTTATCCAAAATATGATTTAAAAAATTCGCAATTCCATTCCATGAAACTTGAAGAGGATTGTCATTAGGAACCACCTAACCTATTAAAATATGGGGTCTTTTTGGACTCTATGATCGTAAAATAAGCGATGTTTGGTCGAACAAGATACTTTTTTGGATAAAATATGCACGTATTGTTATTTTTTTTTCATTTTTTAAATTTGGCAAAGTAAATAGAATAAATGACAGCCAATTCGATGTATTTAACTTCAACAAAATAGCCACTGTGAACTGTCAAAGTACGAACTTCCTGTTGAAATACCCTTGTTGATAGGCACGCAAAATGTCGATCTCGGGCAATCCTCACTTAAATAGAATAGTAGGTATAGAAAAAAAAATATTTCTCACATTTTTGTAAATTAAAAACCAATAGGTACAATGTCCACATAAAAAAAAAATGAAAGTTAAAGTGGTATTTTTTTTAAAGTAAGGCAACTAGGTTATAAACGCTGATTCTTTATGCGCACACAAAATATTTTTTTCATCCTTAACCGAGTGTATATTTGTATAAAATTCAAATATGAATTATTGGGGAGGAGGGGAGGGGGGTTGTGCGGCCCGCGCAAGTTTAAAATATATGTATGTGGCCTGATGAAAAAAAAGGTTGAGTACCATTGGTCTAGGATCTAGGCACTAGGGTGTATGAGATGACCAGTGAAATTATTCAAAAGGTGTAATGTAAGCAAGTGGAAAAACACCAAGAATACACTTATATTTTTTATTACTCCGCAGTTTGCCTTACTAGGTAATTTTCTTTTATTAGCCTAATAACTAGCCTAGGTTATTAGCCTGTGTTCGTCCACTGCAGAAAAAAATTAATTGAAATAAAATAATTGATTGAGAAACAAATGGATCCGAAGAATAATTTTGAGATTTTCAAAAACACTATTGTCAACATACAAACATCAGTATAATTTTGAGATTTAGATGGTACGAACGCGCCTCTCCTATAACATGGAGATGCACCATTTATGGATGCTGAGTGATTCTTCCTTTTATTAGGATGACCTTCCCATATTGTCGATGATTCCTCATGTTTCAGGTTTGTGGTCAAATTTCATTCCGGTCTCTGCTTTTTGACGATGCCTTTCCAACCTTCACGGAACTGCACCACTACCATCGCCTAGGCCCTAGACTATCCTCGATCCCAGTTCAGCTTATATTGGCTCTCTCCATTCATCTTATCACACTATATCTTACAAGTAAACTCTTAAGGGAATTCCAACCCCTGTTTAATCTGTTTCGAGATATTCTGCTGAAGTTGCATATATATACCTATTTTTTTATTCGAGACACTTCAGAGAACACAAAATATTAAATAATGTATCAGACGTTTGGCTTGCACCTGTCATTCAATGGTCACAGCTGATCATATCTTGCTGGAAATTTTGAGTTGGGGGAAAATAAAATGATAGTGAACATGGTCAAATCAATTTAATACATAAATACAATAAGCACTAACTAAAGAACCGCTAAAGTATGCGGTTAACTAGGTGGGTTAATATTGGTGCAATTTCAGCAGGTGTTTTTTTTTAACTCGATCACTTGTCAATTTAATTTAATCTAAAGAAAATTGATTATATTATGTACCCGTGTAGTGTGTTTATGTTAAACATTAAATGGGTAATTTGTTCAATATGAACTTTAAGTGCCTATGTATTGTATTATATATTTCAGATAATGTGATTGTAATGTGGCAGATGGGAATATTTGATTATTGATAAACATAATGATACACGTCATATTGTAGAAAAAATTATAAGTCAAAACTCAAAACAAAACTGATTGTTACACGTTTCTGTGAGACTATTTATATCGATCTCTTGAAAAAACAGTGTAATGTTATCAAAAGATATATAAATACAGAGACAGGAACTTTCTCAACATTCTCTAAGAAGATAATAAGACTGCCTTTCAATGGCATATTAACCAAGACCCGTACAGATGCAAAGCATACCAAAATTGTCTAAGAGAATTTGAAATTACACCACTAGTAGTTATTCAGATATAAGGCTCAGTCAAAGTGAACACAAATATACATTCTTTGAAGCTTTCACAGTAAGCAAATTCGAACCCACGACCTCGCAGTACAAAAGTCGACGAAAATTTATTTATTATTTAAACGGTTGCTTTAAAAATTATAACATAGTCAAGTCGCCGCTGATATTTTGCAGTGGACCGCAAAGTTAGTACCGAACGATAGGTCAAGGGCGTGCAGCCCGTATAAGCACAACGCCTGTCACTTTTTTTGAATTTTGAATTCGCGGTAACAGAGATAAACGATTATAAAAAGTTAAAATATGATCTTTCTTCTTCATTTTGCAATGCCAATCCTGTCTGAGGTAGAACGACCATCTGTGAATATTCTAATCGATGCATTTTGATTATATTTTTCTATAGAATATTGTTTCAAACATATATTTTTTTTTTTTTTTTATTTCAAATTCAAAATAATTTAAAATTTAAATCAAACATGTTTCACAAAACCGTGCTCTACAAATCATCTAGATTGTAAAAATATATAACTAGCACTATAGACTATAAAAGGTTTTCTAGAATTCAAGTAGCAATCTGCAACCTATTTTAAATATTAATAACGCATTTTTTGTTGGTATAGACATCTTTCATGTATCCCTTTCTGTGTTTAAGAGGTCCATAATTAGATCCCTGATAGGTTCTGGATCTCATCGGGCATAGGCGGGGGTCCTCCGATCCATTGTCGTCTTCCCTTTTCCTCATTCCTTACCTTTCCCAATCCCCTTACTGGTGTTCATGTTATATACATTTTAATGAGGGTACTGTTGCCGGGTGTCGGGAATCCGTCGTGACGAGCGTCGAGGTATGCGCCCTGGTGGGTTTTTTCGGCCCGGCGGCGAGCCCGTCTAGCTTTAGTGTTTTTTTTCTTATACTTGATGGTGTGTAGTGTATGTCGAGTGGGGAGAAGAAGAACCCTCCAGATATTAAAAAATAAGTAAGTAATGTCTGCAAACTTTGCTTGTTTATGTATTGTACTTTTCATTATATTGTTATTATTTGTTAAAGAAAACTGTATGTTTGCGAAAATCTGAAATAAAAAATAAAAAAAATAAAAAAAATATTTTTAGAACCCCTTGTACCATTTGACAGACGCTATACGCCGGCGAACCCAGCGCAGGCCCATCACTCTGACCATTATGGAGAGGAGGTGGACTTGGCTGGGACATGTGTTAAGGATGTCGAATTACAGATTGCCGAGGCGAGCGCTGTTTTTTTTCTCCCATCTGGAAGGTAAAGACCTTCTAATACCGTGTTCCATTCATATGTTGAACATGATGTGGGAGGAGGTCGTAAGCATTGCGTAAGATCGTGCGCAATGAATAGCTCTTGTTGCCTCCCTATGCCCCTGAGTGGGGTTCAAAGGGAGATTGTTTTTGTGCCATTTGAGTACATACATACATCCCTGGAGCTACAACCTACAACCTTGTGTGGGTCTTGGCCTCCTCCAAAAGATTTATCCATGTCACCCTGGATCCAGCAATCTCAGTCTGGGACCTCCAATGCTCCTCTTTCCAGCAGGTCTCCCACAGAAAACTTCCTTGAGGACGGACGGTTCGCTCGATCTTTGAACATGGCCCAGTCAGCGGAGTGGGCTAAGGTTTAAAAATTTTGCAGCGTTGACATCATCATTTGAGTAGTGTAATATTGATATTTTCATCACCATTTGGCAGGAATTACTAAAATAGTTCTTTCTCTTTTTTAATAATAGGTACACATTACTATTACCTACCTAATTGTATTCTGAAAAAAAAACAGAGAATTTCATAACATAATCTTTAAATCACCACACGCCACTGTAATCGGTTCTCAAACGCTAATACTCTGTCCAATGCATTGTGTAGGCCGTCGGTTAGTTTGAGCGCGAGAGTAACAAGAGAGCGAGCGCTGCGCTGGTGTGGCTAATAGTATTAAAAGTAAACGATATTACGGCAGATATGATCTGGAGGTATTCTCAAATCGTGCCAAGTCTTTAAACGGTTTATAATAACAAGACAGTGGAGGAGCCCTGCGCTTGATTGATTACATCTCGGCTCTGATGAACGGGTTCTACACACAGCTTCCTCGCTATTTACACTAATCATTTAAATTGCTTTCTGTCTTTCAATCCATCAGCCCTCGTCCTACCCACAGCGTGCTGGATACAAAGGAGTTGGCATTTAGTATATTTAAATAGTCTTACGCTACTAAATGATTGTATTACGTACGGTATTGTTTGAGCGAGTCGCATTTGTGCAACACCAAGCTTCAGGGCAATGTGGATTAGTTAGTTGAGGGTGTGACACCCTTTGTATAATTACCATCAATCATATACACGTAACAGCCTAGTTATTATTTTCTTCATACAATGTATGTCCTATATCTTTAGGCTTTCAATTCAGTATTTGATCTTAGTACAGTTTTTCTTTTATGTTGTTTTTGCTCTGTCTCTTCAACTCCACTAAGAAGAACCTTGTAGTTGCCATCATACTTATGATTCCGCCAATCTACCTAGCACGAAATATTAAATGCGGATAGACTTTTGATTGATTTTCAAGTTTCATTCGAAGAATGTTTTGCATCTCTCGGAAGGATATAGCATAGTCAGCAATTTTGAAGACCTGCATGGGTATTCACGAAAAAGTTTAGTTGGAATTAAACTTATTCTTTTTCTTAATGGTTATTATAGCGTTAAAAATTTATAATTTTTCAGGTTGATGAGATACAATTCCAAATTATTTTTAAGATTATACTTCACATTTTTCCGAATAAATATTAATATTTTTGAGGCATGGATTTAAGACAATTTTCGTAGGCGTTCGAGAAAAATATACTCAAAAAGCATTCTAAACCAGCTAAACCATTGAATCAAAGTTCATTCTAAAATAAAATAGAAAAATCAGTTTCATATATTATGTTAGAGAAATCGATAAAGTAACGTTCATAAAACGAGTGTTTTAGTGCAACACTCCTTATATATATGACTAGTTCTAAACTTAAACTTTTTCGTGAATTATCTTGCTAAGAACTGTCTCGACTGTTGGCCACGTCCTCTGCAGCTAATCAAGCAGCAAAGGGAAGGCGTAATGTCGTAGAAGGCAGGTGTCACAGCACTGCAATATTGCGGACTGGAATACTGAAAACGCAAAACGTCGGGAAACTTATGATATGGAAACTAGGAAAGCCTATGTTCAATTACCTATGAATTAGTTCAAAGAACCTATGAATTCGTTCACTTGTTTATCTGTAATACCTATCTCCCATAGCAATGGTTTGCTGCGCATTTCTTTGTGACAGTATCCATGCCTTTTGATCCTAATGTGTCAAATCTTCGTACCTCCTGACAACTTCATTCAATTCTTCTTCAATTCATCTCTTTCTTTCAGTTAAAATATAGAGGTTAATAATACAAACCGCTCAAGATTTAATCTGCAACAAAAAAACATACGAATGTTCCAGATCGGCTTTTCAAATAATTGATCGGAAGATTAATGATTTTTAAATTGAATAAATATGATGTATGTGCCGAAGGTTAGTGAGAGATCTTCATCCCGCTGTTTTGCGCACGACCGGCTGTGTGTTTGAAATGAAAAAAAATAACACAAGTGAGATGTCACCGCAGCTATGACGGATTATGTCCGCATGAAAATATCATAAAAACCTAATGAACGTTGAAATCAATAAAGAATGATTTATGGTGTAATATGACAGGAGAAATAATTTTTATAAACTTCCTCTTAGAAGCGTTTCCTTTGTGGAATAAATGTTTTTTTGTTTTTTTTATTATTACTAGCTGACCCGGCGAACTTAATATCGCCTTGGAATTTTTTACTTTATATGAAAAATACTAATTATAAAAATACTCGCTATGAAAGAAAAAAGTTGGATTAAAAAAGTCAACGAAAACAAAAAACCAGATCTTGAGAAATCATAAAAAGAGTTCCATATAAATAGAATAAGAAGAAAATAACTATCTCACACACAATTTAAATTCTTAATGCGTTTTTCTCCAAAGTCTTATTAACTTCAGACCAAGCTCCGAACTCGTATAGTAAAATTCAGAAACAGTACAAATCTATAATATAAAGAATGTCGGGGTAGTGCGAACACTTATAACTCGACATCGGCTGAACAGAATTTTATGATGCTTGGTTTGTTGGATTCTTATCCGCTCCGGATAACAGAATAATTAATAAAAATTCGAAAAATGGATAGCAAATGATATGAAATATAATATTAAAGTTGTGTGGAGCGGATTTATTGACAACAACGCCATCTCTGAAAAATTACATAAAACGCATTTTTATTCACAGTTTCAAATGGTCCGCATTGATAGAATTTTTTTCGGGCTTTCAGAAATAATTTTTAAATTTCAAACAATATTTAAACGTATATTTGTATAAAATTACAAATATGAAATCAACATTATTCATGCATAGACTACAGGACAACGTCTTTCGGGAAAGCTAGTTTATATATAAAGATAACACTGACATATTATTTCCGACGCAATTTTCGCATTCACCAAGAAGAGCCGCTTCAATGAAAATGAATAAAATCCACGATGCGTCAGGTATTTTTTTTAGTCCCTTTGGTTTTTTTAAGGTTTGAAAAACACTTCGATGGTTTTGCTGAACAGACGGGATAGCACTCATATAATAACGAGTGCACTTGACATTATATTTTATGATGATAATCCGCATAATTTTCCAATGACAGCGGTCTTTCATTCATCTTTGCCATGAATTTTTTGTTTCAAAAGCATCCAACAGGTGTATGGCGTGTTTTGTTATGCATTTTTTTTCCTTTAACGGAAATAATAAATTTGTAGAGGAAAAAAATATAGCAAAAATAATTGAATTTCAATAATCGAAAAATAAATGAAAACTGTTTAGTTTAGTTTAGTCCAAATTAATTTGGCTGTCCAGTGTCCGCCCATGCATCCATTCAACAAGGATGATTTGTGAAATATTTAATTTAATCACAAAAATACCTTTATAAAAGTTTCACACATGGTAATGTTATAGTCAACTCAAATGCAACTGCTTATATGGTTGAATATTATAGAAGACGGTTGCAAAAACTTGTGTCAAGTGTTTTTGAAAATTGTGCAAAAAACGGCCTTGAAATGAATGTCAGCAAAACAAAGGTTTTGGTTTTTGAAAGGGATGAAGCAATAACGAATTGTAAAATGACATTGACAGATAATTCGATCTAAACGAGTTAGGAATAAGGCTTGTTCTGTCAGAAAAAGTGAATAGCTACTAAAAAAGAACAAATAAAAAACCTTCACCTTACAAAGGAAGTGCAGGAGTCGCGCCATGATTTTCAGGGGTCCGTGCTTTAATTAGTTACTGTGGCCAGAAGATGCGCATTGGACGGTTTGAATTTCAGCCGAAACATTCACTCAAAGAACCCCGGATGTAGTTGCGTTTTTATATGTAACGAAATATTGTGATGATAGTAATAATTATTATTCACAAAGACTTGAAAGGTTCTTGTAGCGGCGGATCTTCGGAGCCTATCTGCTCTTCTGATCAGCCGTGGAGCTCGCTTCAGCCAGGAGCTGGTGCTGCGTGGACGGCTATCTGCAGATTAGATCTGTGATAACCTCGCGACACTCTGGCCCGAAGCCTTGTTAGATGGATTCCATTACGGCCACCACATTCTACTTGTTGTGGCTCGCACTAAACACTCTGATGCCTTTGTCTCAACAGTACCTACACGAACCACATACCGCCGTATACTCGCCACTAACTTATAAGCCGAGTCATGACACAGCGACTTAGAATATTTTCGTCAAGGTATTTTATTGATTAGTTTATTTGAAAACAACGTCTTATTGTTTAAGCACACACAATGTGACTCATGTGTAAATTAAATTGCACGGAAAATATTACGTACTATATGTGCAAATTTGAGTCGAATTTTTCAAGATGATCTTTCATACAAATTGTTTATGGCAAACAGTGCATTGTTAATTAAAATAGTCAATGCGCATTGTGGATTAAAATTTTCAGACTTGATCAGTGTTATAGTCTAGCTTCCCGTTGCTAAAAACCACGATGAAAAAAGCTTGAGCAGTAATCTATGGTAATGTTTTATAAACGTAAATGTATGGTGGGAAGACAGAAAAAACGTTTTTGGAACGACCATGTCTCAATATTGGAGAACAGAGACCCGCAAAAATTGCTAGAAGAAAGGAGACGGGAAGGAGCGCTGACATTCTGTAGCAGAAGTCTCTGGATGCGAGGGTCCATATGAGGCGGCGCTCTATGAATGAATTGAAAAATATCGCACTAGAAATATTTAGGTCGCAACGACATAAGGGATATTATATATAGTTCCTTGACCTTCTTTATAAAAAAATGCTTTGTAACGTATTAAATCCCATGGCAAAAATAGCACTCCTAGATTTTGTTTGGCAAAAAATGCTTATCTCATTAAACTTAAAATTATTCGCCCCAATCGTTCTCACGTATTCCCAGAAATCTGTCATACTTCACAATTATTATAATAATTACTGTAGTAATAAGAGAATATTTAAAACAAACAAACCTGGCTACCGAATGGGTTCTATGATTGTTTTAAAATCTCGAAAACTATTATTAATTTCATATAGAATCATTTACTATGAAGTCGAGTTAATTATTATTTACGTCAATGTAAAATCTACCGGTCCGGAATCTCTCGTAAAGATGACGCCTACCAGCTCGGTATTATGAAGGCTGATGGGCACTGGGCAATGCCTGACAGGTGACTATTTGTATGTATTGTACCACCTCATGATATTGTTGTTTTGATCTTGTGATGAATAACTTTTTAAATATCTTTTGATGAATCGAATAACTGTTCTTAATGTTTGGATTAATAAAATATTTAATTATAGTGGGTATGAACTTTTCTAAATATCACACACATACGAGTACACACCAAAAAATTGAACTTGTTGACTAGACTGACAAACTATACATAGTTCAATAAGATATTGGTTAAATGTTTCTGACTCAGTCACAAGTAGAATATATCTTCAAACACATTATTTTCAACTTTGTAATACTTAGACATTATAAATGTTTATAAATAAAAATAACTTTGCAGTATTACATATATATATATTTTTTTCCGAAATATATTTTCGATCGACTATGCGACCATCGTCAGCGGAGAGTTTATTAGACTAACAATTATTTTATTTTTTAAAAACATCTACTCAACATAAAAATGAAATAAAATAATTGTTAGTCTAATAAACTCTCCGCTGACGATGGTCGCATAGTCGATCGAAAATATATTTCGGAAAAAAATATATATATATGTAATACTGCAAAGTTATTTTTATTTATAAACATTTAGAATATATCTGATCCTCTTAGAAAATATTTTTACGAATTGACAACTGAGAACGAAAAAAGAAAAAAGTTCAATTCGAGTTATTTATTGAAACGGAATATAATAATTACAATACTATGAAATAAAAATTATGTACTACGCGAAATGAAAACATCTACAATAAATGCAGCAAGCGAAATGGAACCTTTTTTTAATCCCACTTTTGCGCTCGAACGGTCCCTATTATAACACTTTTTTAACAACACTGTTGTTTGAATGAAAGAAAAATGAAAGTGAAAAAGCTTGTGATAAAAAATAGCAAAGAGTGTAAAACTGTAACGCAGGACGGTGATATTTTTTACTTGTAAATAAACAAAATGGAAAAAAATATTTCAATATCTTTACCTATATAAAAATTATTCACCGCTGGTTTTCAAGAAAAAAATGGACCACCAACGCCATAATACAAAAAAAAAAAAAAACAAATTTTCAGTGTTACTAACTAAGGCCCGGTATTCACTTGCGCCGCGAACGTGTGACATTGGATCAAATTTTTTTTTTTTTTTTTAAATGAATCTGTGCTCACTCAAAGTGAACACAAATACACTCCTTGACTCTTTCACAGTAAGCTACCGAAAGCTTGTGTCGTGAAAGAGGAAGATGGTCGGCACCTGGGATCGAACCACGATCGAACTTATATACGTATATACTTAACCTTTCGAAACACAATCGAAAGGTTAAGTATACGTGATTCGAAAAAGCGAACGCGAGCGGAAGACATGCATCCTTTTGATAAAATTGATGTAACGATACACGTTCGCGGCGCAAGTGATTACCGAGCCTAATATTGCAAAAGTTTTTGAATTCAACCTTTTTCTTGTATATTTTTTTTCAGTGGGCATCTTGTTTACAAAGGTATCCAAGCTACGCAAAATGACACTAAACGACAAGCTTACACTGTCTCATTTCTGCATTAATTATTTTACTATAATTTTAAAATTCTTTGACGAGTCTACTGGGTGATATTAAATATTGTATGTACAGTGCCCTTGAAGTGCAATGCACTAAACGGCGCTATATAAATTGTGATGTTATTATTACTGCATGCAGTGAAAGAGATAAAAATAATATACAATGTTTTGTCTATAAAAATACTGCGTTTGTGGTGCTACGGCCGCTTTTCTTTTCTAGCATTAGAAAGAAATTAATTCATAGACAAATTATCAAAAGGTTGAAATGACAAAAAAAAACAATACGTCATTACCTAAACGCAAAATATGGTACCAACACATGTGTGTAAATTGTTTATAAATTATTCAGACAAGAACTTGAAGTATCGCACTCAATCGTCAAAATTTTCATTTTGCTCAAATTAAGCATGAAAATAAATACACATCATTAATTTTATATACCTTATGTATTTAAGATTTATTTTATATAAATAAAAATAAATTAATAAGTAATAATAATTATTCATTTTCAACTGCTGTCCAGAGGAGAACGGGCAAGGCGTCAGGACTTCTAGCCGGGTAGCCACCACGTCATTATATTGTGTTTATTCAACAAACATCTTTTGCAGCCTCACACTAAGATCGTGATGTGTTCTCGGACGTAAATGGTGATTAATCTGACATTCTTACTATATGCTGATATGAGTATACAACAAATAAAAAAACCATTGGTTTTTTCTACCCTCTTAAAGATATTTTCTCTGTTCGTAGACAATTTCCGGTTTAAATTTCGAAAGCATACTGTCGAGAGTTGAATTAAAATAAGTAGAAAAATGTGTTAGAAATAGGTACAAAATACAAATTTAATGACGCGTATAGATTTATAAGAAACGAGAAATCTGTTTGGAAATCAAAAAAACTATCACAATATTGAGGTTGAAATAGGCATATTATGCCTTGCTTCATATTATTTACAAAAAAAAAATTAAACATAAAATCGAAAAGTAATATAAAACCGTTTCATTACATAAATTAATATATTTTACTCTTTTTGGATATTAGGTATGTAGTAGTTAGTCATAAAAATGCTCACTTACAGGATCAGTTAAACCGCGAAATATGTATACAGCATCTGAAACATAAACAAAAATTTGATGAGTTAAGGTTAGTGAGAAACTGAATTGAATTTTTAACTTATAAATAAAACACATAATATTAAATTTGAGTAGTACTAAAAAATTCCATGAAGCAACAATATCGTCTTAATCAAGAATGCAAAAAAATAGTTGTTGCCTCATTACTCATGTGTAAAAAAAAAAGTTTGGTTTCGTAAATGATTTTAGAATCAGAGAGGTTATTTTATCTAAATGCCTTTTTTACTATCAGTGGTAAGATCAGCGCAGAGGTGTATTGGCATATTTCTTTGACTATGAGAAAGCGTTTGATAGAGTAAACGACAACAAGCTGAAATAAAGTGCAAACGGGAGTAATAGTTCTTCGATGTTTTAGGTAAAAGGTAGGTACCTTGGAAATAAAACAAATGTCACTCATGACGTGTGTTCTTGTATGCCACTCCAATGTTTTGCCTATTTCATAGCAAGCGTTCTACCTTTTTAAATAGCTCAAAAGACATAGAAGTTTTTGAAATTATCCGCAGAATTAGTTCCATAAATTATTTTCAATAAAGCGCATCCAAGTTAAAAACACGTGATATTTTTTAAATTCTATTCTTTATCGAGCAAAATTTTTAATCTGTTATTAGAAGTTTCAGCTTTTGTTAATCACTTTTATTAATTGACATGTTCTCTAACTGGATAATTAAGAAAATAACTCTAAGAGCTCTAATACGAAAGAAAATCAATTAAAAGGGCAAAAAATAAAGGATTTTTCAGAAAATCTTTAAAAGTCATATAACATATGGGGATCAACTCCATCAGAAATGACCTGAATAATTACGTCCTTTAATATTCCGTACGACTTTTCCTGTAACCCTGTATACGAGTGCATCAATTTCAACAAAGACGAGAAAGTAAGTGAAGAAGGCGTTTGCTCATAGTGGGACGATAAGAATGCTGAAGAGGAAGAAATAGGCAAGTGGATATAGACTAGACTAGAGTGTCCATGGAGAAGTGTTGATAAAATTAATTCTTGGTACGTGCTTTGGATTAGTAAAATTACCTGTGAACTTAGAGCAGAGATAAATCACTATTGATTTAAACCGCGGTGCAAATTAATAATAAAAGTAACGACATGAGATATTCGAGCAGCAGAAACATTCTATCATTATAATTACGCATACATATAGCGCTCTCCATCCACCATCAACCAATAAACAATATTTCATCCGGCTAAATAATTATAAGCGCATGTACAGTATAGTGGCTACAATCGATTTATTACAGAAACATCGAGTCGACGAGTAGGGAATTAATTGCAATGCAGACATAATTGTGTATGGAAACATTAATAATGGCGGTCGTCTTTAAAACATAGAAAATATTTGAGGTTTATCAAGATCTTAACACTATTACTCGAGTATCCAGCGCACACATCTATTACTCGCTACACTTTGTAGAAAGCCTCTATGTATGTACGCGACTGTGCTGAGCGAAAGTCTAGCCCACTAAAGTGCAATATTGAGTCCAAAAGTCTTTTTAATCTTGAAAGTCTTCGATTTTTTTATCAAAATAGCCGCTTACATCAGTAAAACTTCCATTCTATAACCCAGTTGGTGTTTTCATGGTCTTGACTCTTGATATATTTCCAACAGTTCTCCACCGCACCCCGTTGCCTTTACTTGTTATCTATCTATATAGGTTATCGCATTTTGTTCAAGTCATTTCATTGTCTTTCAAGATCTTCCAAGACATCATTATTGGATTATACATTATCTGCTTCAATTTGGCTATGTTTTTCTTTCATATAATTTCATGCAATTTTTCTTTTGAGCGAAAGCTTTTATTTAGCCACGCAGAAAATTTTTACATTTCAGATTTTATTCCTTGCGTAATCGAGATTAGAGTGGTATATTTGGTCTTGGAGTTAAAATGGTACCTACCTTAATGTCATAATATGTTTAACCTATACATTATTAATTCCATCATGCAGTCTATAGTGATACATCTGGTCTACATTCTTACCGTCAAAACAATAATTATATTAAAATGAAGGGCATTATACTTAATGTAGGTACGCTAATAGTATATTTTGATTTATGTTTTTTTTTTTCAGAATAACTGCATTCACTTTAAGACTGTGATTATTGAGTAATGTCATCAAACATAGGTAATGTCATAACATACGGCGTTTATGCCTTTTACAAAATAATAAGTAAACATAACATTTGCATAAGGTGACACAACAAATATAACAAGCCCAAGCAAAAAATAAATTCCAAACAAACATCATAGTAAAATAAAAATAATATGTCAATAACTATAAAATGCATAAACTAGCTCAAATAAAGAGAAAAAATATAATAGCAAAATATCAAACCAAGGGTAAGAAAATAACATCAAATAACTAAGAAAATCGTTTAAAATATGGGAAAGAAATCAAACAAAATGAACAAACAACTCTCAATAAAACATTGCATTAAGATCAATAATTGAAATCATCGAAACATATGAAAAATAGCCTACCCTCTCTTGTATATCTACAGCAAATAATTTAAAATATGAGAAATAATAATAATACCCCCTATTCCAATTCAAATTAAGTACGCACTAAACTAAAATAAGAACGTTCCAATTTTAATTAGCCGGATTGGTATTCGAGAAATTTTAGAACGTTCCAATTTGTTCTTAATTAGACTTTAGTTTGAAATTAGTTCATTTTGGTATTCGAATTTCGTATTTAAGTCAATTTTAGTGCGTTTATCTGTCAAAACGTTTCTAATCTTAGTTCACACCTAATTGTATGCATCTAAAAAGATATCTGATGATATTTTTATGATAAAAGTTTTTTTTAACCAAATAATTATAAAACAAGTTTATTTTTATTAAAAATATTTAAAAAGAAACTTGGTAATTAAGTATAATCTACATAATAATGCAGTTCTTGTTTGTTTGGGTTTGGATTCTTTAGTTGTGGATGCATATTTATTTAAAAACCGCAGACTCTAGGTTTGATATTAATCGTCGTGGATCCTTGCAGGTATATTTATGGTAATCATAGATATTTTTTTTTTCCAATTTCTCAAATATATTTAATGTTATTAACAAATATCTAAAAACTTCTTCATACAATAAGTTCAATTATTAAGACAGTCATGTTTTAAAAGTTAAATTAAGCATGTAAATTTTGTTTAGAACTTGTAGCAATACGGTATGAAAATGTATAAAAACGATTGAAGTTTGATTTGAAATACAAAAAATGTAGGTACAAATCTTATACGTCATTCTTATTTACTAAAGATTTTCACACTTTCACAGAACAATACGTACGTCATGAAAAGATGGTAAAACTCCAGCAAAGTAGGTCAAACTACATAACTATAAGTAGGTAGGTAGGTACCTATATTTTACATTCATGCAGTATTGTGAAAAATGTTCGATCCATAGACAATTATAATTCAAAAATTATTTATGGTGAACTAATTTTAGAACACGGCATAATTTCAAATACGAATTTTAGTTCGAGTGAACTTAATTCTAAATAATTTGGAACGTTCTTAATAAGAACGTTCCAAAATCCGAATAGGGGGTATTATCATACTAATAATAAAAAGAACTAGATAAAGAAAATAATATAGTTTGATATGCGTACATATGTATGGAACATGACTAAAATAATGAACACTTTTCAAATATTATGAAAGAATTAAAGAATTAAATTGAATTAAAACAAATCTATGCTACATTTACACGCTTGCCACGGTTAGGCAAACCACCACAAACACCAACGTGTAAATGGGGTGTTCGCCGTGGCTTGTGTGAGCTTGCTAACGCTTTTTCCGATCTGGGCTAGTGTCGGTTTTTTGACACAGATCAAAGGAATTTGCGGCAAATGTATTAAAATACCGACGCACACGCCAACGTGTAAATGGCGTCCAATCGTTTGTGAAGGCTCGGAGTTTGTGGTGGCTTGCCAAGCCATGGCAAGCGTGTTAATGTAGCATAGATTTGTAACATTCACATAGGAGCAAAACAGAACCGTAAAGTTGAGAATACATAATATGTGCTATATTCTCGTATTCAATATGTTTGATGACGGTGTATATTTAAAATATTAAATTTATTTTATTTAACTAATCACCTGCGTATATGGATGATAAATAGTATTTGTGTTCTTTTTTTTAAGAACATGGGTAATTAAAAGGTGCCTAATTCCAATAAAACAGTTCCCCGCTGAGAGCCTCCGAATTAGATATTCGATATTTTATTTGAGGAACTCGTGAACTTTACGAGTATTATTATTTCTAAGTATCTCATTTTGAATTTCAACGGACCATGCACTATTTAGCTTAATAATGCATTATTTATTATTTAAAATGAGCTAGATTACAAAAACAAATTAAATTTGATAGATAACAAAAACAAATGAACTTTGCTTAATTACAACAAGATTGAAATATGGTGGATTACAACAATGTTAAAATATGATAGATTACCAGAAAGTTAATATGTGATAGATTTAACCTAGATTGAAATGTAGAAGATTACAACAAAATTGAAATTTGGTAGATAACAACAAGATTGAAATACGGTAGATCACAACTATGTATAAATGTGATGGATGGACAAATAAGATTGAAATGTGGTAGATAATAATAAATTTGAAATGTGGTAGATGACTAACAAGATTGAAATACGGTAGATCACAACTATGTATAAATGTGATGGATGGACAAATAAGATTGAAATGTGGTAGATAATAATAAATTTGAAATGTGGTAGATGACTACAAGATTTTCGATAAGTACACTCTGAGCACGTTTAAATTATTCGCCTTTGGTCAGTTGGTTACCTCTGGTAATATTCACCTAAATTTTACTGCTAGGTATCATAGAAAGCCAAGCATCCCTATTGTCATATGTATAAGTATGGGTACGATGAATAGGTAAATAACAAAAATATAGAACGAGAAATATCAAAACCCGTTAAGTTAAGATAGTCGCTAGATTTAGCCGTCGGTGGAAGAACCCAATGCAGTAAAATAGCATTAATATTGGTGATTGTATATTGAAGAGTGCTAGAAATTAGTTCATGGAGTGTTTTGTGGTGTTTTATACATACAGAAGTTTGCATGGCTAATTGCTCCGAAACGGTTTCATATAAACAACCATTACAGTATGACCGTGAGAGATTCTATTTAATCATAATTGCACACAAAATACGAATCATGAATACATTTTAGTACACGCAAAATTGCTCATAATGAAATTCATTTAAAATTCTTACAAATTGGTTAAAATTTGCCGAATTTACGTGCACTCCAATGAACACAAAGCTCGTATTTAGTGTGCAACGACGACATGATATTTACATACGAGTTCTACAGAGATAAGCTCAGTGCATTGCGGAGATCATTTAATAGCTAAATTTAAGGCTTTAGGCGAAATTGTTTCTTATATGAGGGTTCGCTAATACATCAGGCTTCAACATGACTCTGTGGAGCTGACCTACTCAATCAAGTTTATTTCTTCAGGTGGGTAGTAAATATAATATTAATAGTTAAATTTTAAGAAAAACAATGTTTGCTGAATATCCTCACAATAATATTACACTTTAACATAATAAAGGAACAATTACATCTGCGATGAAGTCAACGAACAAACAAACAATGCTGATGCCATTAATACTGAATGCTTAAGAAAAGTCAACGAAAAAGAGCAAAGTAAGGATTTAAAAGAGCTTTTTTCGCGCGATGAATGAAAAAACTCTCGAAAACCAAAAGATAATAGATAATAAATAGATAGAAAAATAAAAAAGTTATTATTCCTCTAGATGGAGCATGGAACATTGTGAACACAGCGGCAAATGATATGCTATCAGACACCCAACTCCTAGAGAAAGCACACAAAATATGTTGATAATTTTTGACAGCCATCTCCGAGAAACAGTTCTGCGTAATGACAGGGCGGAGTCCTAAAGCAAGCATCAGTTAAATTCATATCACCAATATTTTAAAGACAATTATTTATAAGTCAAAATTTTGCCGGAAACTGCTAAACTAGTAAGACCTAGAGTTATGAAACTTACAAAAATGGTCGCCAACCTCCGATGGGAGTAGAATTTCAAAATAAAGGAAAATCAAAGGAGAAAATTTGCCATTCATAATGATACTTGGGTAATGTGTCCTCCCAGTGATCACTTATGGCTTGGAAACCATTACGCTCACTGCTACTATTGTACATAAATCAAACTGTCACAAAGGTCCATGTAAAGACAGATGTTAGGCGTGTGTCTAAAACAAAAAAAAATGATTAAATTGTCGCTTAAGAGTAATGGTAGTGAACAGGTGATGTTTTCAGACAAGAAACGAAACGATGGGCAATCAGAATCCACAAATGGAGACCATGGGATAGAGGAATGGAGAGGAGTGGGCCGGCCCACAAAAAGACGGGGGGCTCATGATATGATTATCCCAGTCGTGGTAAAGGTTGGATTATAAAACTCCAGGAAAGAGGAGAGTTTAAGAGAAAATGGAAGAAACCAATGTAGTAGGGGAAAGTATGAATCCGTAATTGTTGGATGAAATATCTGATAGCCTACTATCAAATACTTGACATCGTATCAAATTCCTAAACGGTCTGCAATACCAAGAGCTATTTTCCAAACGCGCAGACAATAACAAGGTTTATTTTATCCATCAGCTCATTATTATTTCAGCAAAACGTTAGCAGAGTAAAGAGACAGCGAGTAGAGTGTGCGCTGGATCCGATAGGGAAATGGCCCAAGGACATGCAGCAGGTCATCAAGGATGGAACATCTTGTTAGGAATAACTCACGGAGTGGGCCGTGCTCGCCATCTCGTATTCTAACACTGACACTTCTACTACTTGGAACTCGCAGGGCTACACACCATTATATTAGTCTTTGGAAATATTTTGAACTAAATTGAATTTTAGTTGTTCATTGTATGTGACCATGAGCGAAAGATTTTTATGGAAATGTGTTTCAAGCTAAATAAGATAAATACTATATTTTCATTCGTTTAAATATTCATATCATGATGAATAAGGCCAAGAGTAGATACATACGAGTATATATTGGATGAATTGAAATCCTTAGGCTGTTGTCCGGTATCTGACGGATTCATTGTGTTCTGGGATCATTTCCAAATACCTCTTAATCTTCATCGACTTCTTCTTAAATAAGGCCTGCAAGCCTTTTGTTCCAGCTGTGGTGTCTGTGCTTAAATTTTCCCAAAGGTCTGTTATCCTATGGTTTTTGGTCTCTTGCAGTTTTTGGAGCTCTTTTTTCTTCTATTCCTGAGTGAGACACTGTCTTTCAAGAACCTTTATCTGTCTTGTCTTTCCATCTCAAAATTTTCTCAACATCGCACATTTATGGATCTCTGTGTTTCGAAAGGTTTTGCCGGTGGTTTGAAGAAGGTTCTTGGTTCGGACAGTTTCGACTATGGTTTCTAATCATAGTTCAATAAAGAGGTAGACGCATACTTAGTTAATTATAACCAAGCTTTGAATATGTACATCGTATTTCTACGGTATCCTGCTTAATATGGTTGCAACATTTTTTGCTTGCTGCAGTACTTTCCCGTAAATGTCCCTACTGCATTCTGATCTAGCTTCATAAAAATGTTTGAAATAAATTGTGAACATATATGGTTAATATAAATTGTGTACTATAATAATATATGATTGTCCGAAGTTACCGAGTCATAATCTTCAAAAAGAATCTGAGGATAATAATTTTAGCTTTTGACCAACCCTGGTTGACAGTTCATATTGGTCTTTGGTGTACCAAACTATAGTTAAACTGTTTATACCATCAGAGACCCTCTGGTTGCCATTGGTGATTGCTTGTCTAGTTGGGCAGATTGAAGACTTGCCATGTTAAACGTATGGTACAACATGAACAATTTTCTTACATTTCATACCTTTTTAAATTATACATTTCATCTATCCGCAGGAATGTGACTGAAATTATTTATAAATAATATGCTTTTTAGAAATATTGTGCGATAAGATTATTTTCAAAAATGGTTTAGATCAGTGATGGCAATCTCAAAAGCTAGGTCAAAAAAAAAAACAAAATTTAACTTCAGGTGAACCTCAAACAAGACTTATTTTACGGGTCACATCAAGTGACACCCAAACTCCATTTATTTTATAAACATAGGTATATATTTTGTTTTTCAATAAAAAATTTTTTCTTAAGGGAAAGTGTTTCAATAAAATATTTAGATAAGCAAATTAAATATTCAAAATAAAACAAAGTGATTGCCTAAAATATGTACTCCATACATAGTGTTTCATCCTTAAAATAATCACTTTTAATAAGGCATATTAATCTGCCTTCAAATACAATAATAAATTATTATTATTGGACGTACTGCTACTTTTTTATATTAAAATTATATAAAGAAACACCTCTCCAAGTCTCAATTGTCAAAATTGTTAAAATAGATATAGGTCCCTACATGTGCAATGTGCATGTAAAATACACACAATTAAATGTGTGGAGCTCTCTTTACTTGTAACACGTCTTCTAACTACATTTTAGTGCAGAGCGTTAAACTCCACACGGAACATTTTACATGACGCCATCCAAATGTATTCCTCTTTTGTACGCCTGTGAATCATTACATTTATTGAATCTTACATATTAAGTACGCGTATTATTGTTTTTGTTTCTTTTGGTTTGTATAAATTTGTTAATTATTAGTCAAGTTATATTTATAGTTTTTATTTCGTGTGTTTCATTTATTTTAGGAACCTAAGTGTTACTGTTTTTATTGCTTTATATCATTTGCTTATTGGTAAATAATACTTAATGTGTTTATTTGGTTTGTGTATTGGTACCACAGCTTTATTGTTTTAACGTGGTGTGTAGCATTTATTTATTGGTACCTAAGTGTTATTGTTTTTTTTTATTTGGTATGCAAAATAATTATGCAATAAAAATTATTTTATTTACTTTTTACTTACATCAGACCAACAATCTTGATGATGGCCACCTGTATGACCCTGTCAGTGGCGTCGATTTATTGGTAAGTAAGTAGGCATTTACGTGCTTATTTGATGTGCACACAATTTTACCAAATAATTGCACAAATTTTTATTCAAACTCATCAGTTTTTTTTTTAACATAGCATTCGTCATTTCAATATATGCGCCTCGGCTAATTTCGTTTTGTAACTTATTCCCTTTTAAACAAATTGTGAATAACACTAAAAATTGGCATGTTAATAAACCGGCAATATAAAATGGCTATTTTATTTCACGTAAATGATATTATCTGAAATTAAAACGAACGCTAAACAAAATAGTTTTATATGATGATAATTATTAGTATAAACCACAAACAGTATTTAATTTAATATATTCCAAATGGACAGATATTCCACATTCCCTGCTCATGGCATTATCAATGGAGTTCATTTAATCAAATTAATAATATTATTTAATGAACAAGTTAATTAAGAAATTAAGATACAATAATATGGTAATTTATGATCAACAATTTATTCAACTATTTCAATGTAGCGAGGTACCCACCTACTACTTAGTTGTTAGTTAGATAGCTCTCATCCGCGTTGTCGCAAGAATCAACATTTTGTATTATTGCCCACTGCAGACAGCTGTAGGTGAGAGAACATAACAGGCAACACGGCAACAATATAGCATTAATGGCGATCCCGTGATAGGATGGTTCTGTATGGGTCTCCAACTGGCCGTTCTGCAGTGTCGCATGGCATCTTGTCTTGTCCTACAGGCGAGGAATCATTTAATAAATCCGACTAACGAGATTGTGAATATGTTCTTAGGAGGTAATCTCATTTCTGCAATTGCTAAATCTTATTTTCTAACAAAGTCAATAAGAGATCTTGTTAATATTTTTGTACATAAATTATTTTTACCTATTAGCTTGTTTTCTATCTCTGATGGTTTAAAGTCTATCATGGTGAATCTAATTAACCATTTTTTATTAAGGTAATAAAAAGGAGTTTTGATATTTATTTATTGTCTACGCAACCAGTGGTTGCTTTTACAAACACTTTTAAAGCATCTAAAAAAATACAATAATAGGTGATGCCAAGAAGCAAACACCAAAAGAAAATAAATACAAACAAGAGACACAAAACAAACAGTGAGAAATACATGAACATATTATACAAATTCAATAAATGGAATGTTGCGACATGGGGCTTTGCATATTCTACTAAGATCTACCACGAGAGATAAGAAGGAATGGAAAGGAAGAAAGAGAAGAACAGTGGGACAACCTTCCAATCCAAGGATCTTCTTGGTGGTTTTAACTTCAGAAGAACCAAAACATGTTAGTCTAAGGAAAATATGTCTTAAAATCCTAACATGCTTCTTAACGGGTCACTGTAGACTTAGGGAACTCCTGTTGAAGCTGGGACTCGAAGATGATGGAACCTGTAGATTCTGCGAAGAAGGGGTAGAAACGCCTCACCACCTACTTACAGGCTGCGATTCAGTAGTTCATGCGAAAGCAAGAAGTTTTGGTAAACACAGGAGGTAGAGGACTTCGCCGCCTTGGATCCCCTCTTAATGCTGGGCTTCTTGAAGCATCTGGGATTAGTAGAAAAGCTCTAATTAGGAAACATCATGAGCAAAGCAAGTAGGGGAAGCACAATATACCACTACAAGTCGGAGCGAAATTAATCCCCTAAAAAAATATCTACCGCGCTAACTTCACGTCAAGGAAATAAGTTGTCTGATTGGGCTAATTGGGAGATTCTTAGGTAAGCATTTAAATATTCGAAAGCTGCTTGACGATTTTCATAACCGAGTGATTAAATTTTGCTCATGCACTAGATATGGTCCGTAGTTGTTCAAATTTTGCCAATGAAGTTCAAAAATTATGAGCCAAATTTGCATTTCAGAATGATAATAATATATCGTTGGCAAGTTAACACACATTTCAAAGATGTCATAAGGCCTTAAATGAAGTAAAATATAATATGCTCTGATAACCTTAAAAAAAAAGTAAACAAAATATTGAAATAAGTAACATTGTCATTGAAAGATTTTTATAAATTACATCAAAACAGTAACCCTAGTATAATTTTTCGATGATCGAATATAGAAACGATCATCGAAAGAGTTTCGAAAATTTTCCATACAAAAATGATCGAATGATTCGATCGTTTGATTTTAGAACACTATAAGCACGATTAGCGTGCAATATTCTTTCGATAAAACTGGTACTAGCCCCACAGAATGTCCATTACTTTTAAAGGAATATTTTGATGACGCATGTTTTCATTTTCATGAACATTTCCTAGGCACGCGTCCTATGTACAATGGTCATAGGAAACACAGATATAGTTGATTTTTTTTGCCTTCAAAGCATGTTGTATACAGCATGCTTTATATTTGCATCTATTGAACTAACGCGTATTGTTCGCTATCTTCTTGGTCTCTAACTTAAGCCTAAATCACCTGTAAAGCCCTTTTCATTCTAGTGATTATTTTCAAATACAATTGTTCAAAATCACTCGATTTCGGGTAGAGGGCCTCATTGAATATTGAAAGAAAAAAATACAATTGCCGCATAGTTCCAACTATTTC
The DNA here is from genome assembly GCA_963576905.1 of Mystacides longicornis. Taxonomy (NCBI): domain Eukaryota; kingdom Metazoa; phylum Arthropoda; class Insecta; order Trichoptera; family Leptoceridae; genus Mystacides; species Mystacides longicornis. The sequence goes on along the minus strand of OY756425.1, from coordinate 12,204,961 downwards.
TCGTGTTCCTGGGAGCGATTTCGGATCTCTGAAAAGACAAGTAACAACTGAGGCGAGATTCCTATAAAATTGATCTTTACGATACCCAAAAATAAGATATTTCAATTCATCTTTTGTGATTGCAGTGCCATTGAGTTAGTTGGGGAATATACATACCTGGGTATTGATATTGATAGCTTTTTTAAATGGGACATTCAAGTTAAAAAAGTATGTAACAGATTATACTCCATTCTGGGTAGGTTGTATAGAATTCAATTTTTTGTTCCAAAGTCTATTCTTAAAATCATATACAGATCCTTGGCAGAGTCAGTGATTAGATACGGTTTGTCTGCCTGGGGTAAGACGACACAAACAAACTTAAAGAAAGTTCAGCACAAGCAAAATTCAATAATCAGATTGATTTCTGACTATATACCAGGACCGCATAGACATTTTGACACGTACAAATATTTTGGGGAATTGAAGTTGCTGACTGTTAGGGCTATTTTTTATTACAAATTGGGTATGGAGAACTTTTCAGACAATAAATTTAAAAAAAGATTAATACATGCACATAACACAAGGTTTACTAAAAATGAAGGATTAAAGGTACCAAAAACTAACAACAAGTATGGTGATCGCACTTTAGAGTGCTTAGTTCCGAAAATGTTTAACTCATTGCCAATGAAAATAAAAAAATGTAAAAAAATTGGAAAATTGAAATTGTTGCTAAGGGATTGGCTGTGTAAAAATAAAACTATGTATGTATAACCAAACCATAGTATAATTAGTATTAAATGTAAGTGGATATTATGATGCGGTAAACTGAGGGTGGAAGTGAGCGGTACCTGTTGACAAGTCATTTAAATGACTTAACGGGTTCCGCTCATTTGTTGCACTGTTTCTGTGTAAAATATTGTGTAAATAAGTTTCTTATTGTATCTTTCTGTTTGCTTGTGTATATTTATTTATTTAATAAAAGTTTAATTTCTAAAAAAAAAAAAAAAATCTTCGGTGGCTTAGATAGAAAGAGAACAAGATCTTTTTGGGAACAATTAAGCAATTAATATTAAAGGCTGTGAGGCAGAGCTGAGTAGCTAGTAGGAGGCCTGGCTGGGTGTGGAGGAGCCAGACACGGAACACGGTGTAGTCGCACGCCGGAGCGTGTCAGGACATCAACAAATTACATTACTCCCATTTGTTGCAGCGACTACTCCTATGTAGTGTCCTTAATATTCTTATCTCGAAACACCAATCTCTCTCTTGCCACTCTTAATCTCTACCCACAGCTAACAAACAACGCACTCCATATTATAATTCACACCGTAAATCTCCCAGAAGATTGCAATCGCTTCTTTGCTTCAATGATTCTGGCAGGCGTATCATAATAATTATAATTAAAACTTTTATGTCGTGTGTCCTTTGAGGAGTAGAAAATGAACAGGCATTTACAATTTTCTTAAGATTCTCTATTCTTTTATTCCGTGTAACAGCACACCATGCAACTTTCTCTTGTTTCGTTTCTTTAACATTTGGCCTAGTGTCCTTGTAGAGGAATGGATGTTGTCAATTCAAATTTTAGCTATCGCTTTCTCACATGCAGTGCGTATGGTAACGTATCGATTAAGTCGCCGACTTTCGTAGTGCAGGTTGTAGATTCCATTCTAGGTGTCGACCGTCTTCTTCTTCTACAACACAAGCTTTGTTTTCTGTGAAAGATGTCAAAAATTCATTTGCCCAAATCGATTTTTATAAAAAAAATCTAATGACATTTTTAAAAGCTCTCCACCCGACCTCGACAAATAATATTTTCTGATTCCACAAAAATACTAAAATCACGCGATTTCAATTAATTTTATTGATCATTCAAAATATTTGTATCCATTTCTTATACATACCTATTCCTTTTTTGTTTGAAGTTTAAAGCAAGAGGCTATTTATTTCTAGCCATATTGTGTTTTATAATTAATTAATAATTATTATCTTCAGACTTTATGGACAAAATGACGTTTCCTAGATAAAATGTTATCTCTAGTATTATTTCCCCACAATAAATGTGTAGAAATTTCAATTCGGTAATTCATTGGCATCTCGTAATTGTGGACAATTCGTGATGTGTGTGGGAAGTCTCTAACACCTCCCGATATATTTTATTATCAATAACAACTCCTCTAACGTTATCTTTCATTTCAACATATTTGAAGTCCAACACTTTAACTATTCTGTGAACTGTCAGGAGGTCTACGTATTGAGTAGAGAGATAATTTAATAGAGCACAGTTAAAAGCTTACAGTAGTTATTTATTATGTACTATTGTCACAGTATAGAAATGTCTAGTAGAAGAATATTTGACTTTTATAGTTACAAACTAAAGTTGGTGGGTTTAACTCCAATAATATGTCCCAATATCAATTCCTTTTTCTAAACACAAACTTTGTCAAGTTTACAAAAGGATTAAAATATTTTTCTAAAAGTATGCAACGATGTTTGGAGTACTTGTAGACGAACTACAAAAAAGTAAAAGCAGAAGCAGACTAAGTATACCTTGAAGATATATCTTTAAACCTGGACTAAACATTTAGAAAAGTTCAAGAAAAATCCGATGATTGAATTTGATCTCTCACGTAAAGTAAAGCGGTCATAAGCTTTTGTAAGTTGGACGTATTTGAGCAGAATGTTGTTTACATTATTTAAAAGTCCTAACGTTTTAAACAGATCTTCTAATTTTTTTTTAAATAATTAGATCCAGCTGTTATTCCATTTTTTGGCAGTGTTTCAGATTATTTTCTTTAACATCTTCTATAGCTTATATTTTGCATTGATACCTTAATCTTAAACTTCGCCAGAGTATGGTTAGGTGCTATTTCTGGTGTGTGCTTCTGGATGGTGTAGAGTCATAGTCACCAGGTGAACGCTATGAACTGGCTAGATTAAAAAACTGGATGCATCGGCAAATGCTCTTCTGTCTTTTCTAAAGGTGCGTTTACACCAAATAAACATATTATAGCCGAATCTTCAAATAGAGCATACTTTCTTTTATGGTTCATACTAACTGGACACCATGGAAATATTAAACAATCAAGAATTTGTTAATGGGCGATGACAGATTAGTTTCAATATCAACGATAAATAAAATACGCTTTACCTACTTCCAGCTCTCGCACTGTGCTCGTTTTGTTTAAGTACACCCTAAAATAATAATAAACGAAAGGCAGGTCATGTTTGGTCAAAATTTTCAATATTATATAAAGTGTAATACTTTAATTTAAAGTTGTTGTACCAAACAATTTTGAATCACCTGATGGATAATAATAATTATCATTACCGTTAACAAGAGAATGTGACAAAGGCGGCAAACCTAATAATATATAATCAAACTAATTGTACGCCTAAAATAGGTGGTTATTCCAATTCAATCTCGGTATAAAGAGTTAACATTATGAAAGGGACTGTCCGTTTATTTGTAGCATTTGATAATGACAGTATCGAGAGAACAGCTAACTGCTAACCACTGACCACTAACCGCTTCATAAATGGTAAAGTCATAAACAATTTTTCTAAACGTTGATCAGATAGGAGAGCAGCCCAACTATAATAACGATTGCCGATTAGTACTAGTCGACATTTACTGCAGATAATTTAGAAAGCTGGATAATTTTCATGGACCTTACAACGGAGGCAAAGAGACCAAGAAGTTGCCATTATAGAAGAAAATCATTAATGCTCTGTCTCTCCCTTCTGCGTGCCTGAGATTATCTGCAAACTGCATCTCGTTACAATATAAAGAAGTGTATTATTATCATGGCTGGTATTCTGATCACCTCGCTTTGTTAGGCCCAACTGTTATTAGATATTTATGATTTAAACAAATCGCTACCAGGTGTGGAGTCATTTGCAAAGTAAATCATTGCACTTCTGTTTGTAAACAGGGACATGGAGTGTTTCTGTATCTGCAAAAGCTAGATGTATGGTTGTGAAACGTGGACATGGACGAAAAAAGAAGAATGTAGTACAAATGCAGTAGAGATGAAATCTCTACGAAGAATATGTGGAAAAGCTTTATGGGATATGGAAAGGAATGAAAATATTAGAAAGGAATGTGGTATGGAAGTAAGTGTTGTGACAAAGATGAAAGTTAATAAGTTGAGATGGTTTGGACATTTATTATTTTTTATTTTACAAAATTACAATATAACACCATCAGCATGACAGCTTTCGCCTTTGCACTGATGGTGTTCAAATATTATTGTGGAAATAATGGATGCAAACATATGACAAAGAGAATTCATAAGGCTGAAAGTAAAGGTGTATAAGAAAGTGTGGCCGACCGAGCATGATGTGGATCGAACACATCGATTCCGTCCTCAAGGAAGGACTGGTAAGAAGTAAGAGATATAGGAGAGGGTGTATGAGAAGTTTTATGTCGGTGGAAGAAGCGACAGAAGTAGGTACATATGCTTGGATAGAAAAGAGTGGAGCTCCGTTCTCTCTACCTACCTCTTAGGGGACAAGGAAAAAGAATAATTTCAGTCGCTGTTATTCGATGAATTGCGAAGTTTATCTCCGCGCAGAAATTATTTCGACCAGCGGGGTTATTCACGAAAAAGTTTAAGTTTAGAACTAGTCTTAAGGGTGCGTCGCACGTAAACACCCATTTTTTGCACTTTTGCTCTTTCGAGAGACCTTAACATACGAACCTGGCATTGCTTTTTTATTGTAGAATGAACTTTCATTGAATAGTTTAGTAGGTTTAGGATGCCGTTGAGTATTTTTTACTGAAACGTCTCTGAAATTTCTACACGATCAATAACTCAAAAAAATGTAGGTATTTATTTATTTATTTTTTTATTTCATTTCAATTATCGACCATTGACCTTCGCTAGGTCAGGTCTACTCGTCAGAAGCAGCGAAGAAACGAAGATGCAAAAAAATATGAAGATTAAACGTGTTCACTGTGAGTGAATACACTCTCTGACTCATTCACAGTAAGCTACTTAAAACTTGTGTGTAATAGCCTGCTTGTGAAAGAGGAAGATGGTCGGCACCTGGGATCGAACCCACGACCTCAGCACGAAACAAATTAAATAATAAGTGTAGGTAATATGACTCATTTACCTAAAAAAATCTTTTTGGAGTAAGAGTAAAAGAATAAGTTCAGTTTGAACTAAACTTTTTCGCGAATACCCATGCTGTGTCAAAAAAGCCGTATTAAAGTCCCGTGAAAGCATCGGATTGATTATTGTTTTCTATCCGCTGATTAGAATCTATTAAAGGCGGCCAACGTGTTAATATACCCCGATGTGTATTGATTGTATGCACGGGTAAGCACCTTTGATATAATTCGCAGTTCGAGGACGTGAATTTATAGGTTCACTTCTCTGCGACAAATAATGTAATTATCATTATCCGTACAACTGGCCAATGGGTATACTTACTTGCGTTATGCATTCTATGGCGTGGTGACTAATCAGATGCTTTGAGAAGAAAATACTAGAGAGATAAACAAACTGTGTCGTTTCTCGGTAGTGGTTTCTGAGATTCTTTTCTTTTATATTTTTAGCGTTAACTTAGAAACATTTTATGTTTTAATCATATAAATATCTATAAATCACTCGAGATCGGGTGCATTGCCGGAAAAAAAAGAAGAAGAATCATATAAATATTTAAAGGAAGTAGGTATGGGTATTGATTGTTGTGCTTTGGATGGTATAACGGATAAAGGATTGTAAATAAAAATTATTATCAGTCACGTGACTACTAGGTAAAAGAACCAACTTGTGGTTCTCCGCATCCACAAAAGCTCTTATAATGTTTGTACTCAATCATCAGTTTTTTTATAGAGGGAAATCCCAATTCTTTTCGACTGGGTGGTGTTGGACTTTAACTGGTTAAAACCTCTCTTGTCCGAACAAACTCAGTCTATCCTCGTTAGATCTCCACCGAAATAATTGTTCCCTTAAACTTCTTACTTTTTTTTTAATAAATTCCTATTATTTTTAATATTGAAGCAGGATCTAACCATAGGTGACAGCTATAAAGTCCTGTAAGTCAAGGTTTGACATAAATAACTCGAAAACTATAAAAAATCGCTGAACATATATTGAGTTATTTGGATAGCCCTTAAGGAGGGTGTTCTATATCTGGACTTTCGCTTGGTCGTACTTTCTGAGCCACTCTGTATAATGATCGTCAGTCTGTATGTTGTTCTTGTATGTAGGTGGTTCACATTCATTAGGATTAGGAACCTCACAGATCGCGTTTAGCACGTAGACCGCAGGTTGTCCGCCCATCAGCTGAATAGAGGAATGTTTCTACTGTGATGGTTGGTTTTATTTGAAACACAAAATATCTTGCATTTTCCTGACCCTTTTAATATATCAAAAGTACCTATTACGAATAGGTTATCCTTAGAATTCAGATGATTTCTTTTAAATGTTTGCGGTACAGTAGGAATTTACCGTTTGTATTTTCCCCCTAAAGGAACAATCGGTATCATAACCAAATAAATTATGCTGGTTGTGAATTTATGAACAGCGCTGTTTTTCCTCCCATCAGGGTCTCGAAGACATGGAAGACCCTCTCATACCAGGTTCCGTTTCTTCAAGGCAGGGCTGAGGAAATTGGACTGGTATGGGAGGAGGTCATAAATATTGCACAAGAGAGCTCTTTTTGCCTCCCTATGCTCCTGAGTGGATTTCATTGATTTCAAAGGGAGTTTTGATTGTGAATTTATACGTCTGAATCCTAGCAATTTTTTTTATTTTGTAAATGTGCTGTTTTGTTTAAGATTTAATTTTAGTTGCCACTCAGAAGATATTTGTGAATATTCATTGTATTTTGGGTAGATGGTTGTATAATTGTTTCTCTGTCGAGTGCAAACACATTACTGAATATGTATGAGTTCTTGCTCAACAAATTTCTTCAATATTGGACCACTCCATGGCACGTTGCATTAATATTCAATTAAGATAATATGATGTTTTATTTAAGCAAAAATTTCGATTAACTCAATGGGTTTTCTACAAATTCTTTTTATTTATTGTTCTTAATTACTATTTTGTTCCTCCGCTTGGTGTAATTTATAGGAAAGTATTAGTATGGAAATTAATCTTAGCACTATGTTAAATCTCCCATCGACAGATATGCAGGTTTATAACCTGCACATAAGCAAAAAAAGATAATCTTTGTAGACCAAGTGTTGGAAAGAATGTCTCGAATATTTTGATGCATATCCTGTAATAGAACGTCTTTTTAATAATAACAATTATTATTAAAAAAACGTTATAATATTTACCGGTAAAACTAGTTTTTTTTAATATCTTAATTATTCAGAGAACTGCTGTTATTAAATTTTAAAAAATCCATTACTAATCCAATTAAAGCTCATCAGAAATAATCAAAAAAAATATCTCCTGCATTCTGTTCTGGAGTTTCCTGCTCCACTTTTTAAGGGGCCTTAATTTGTAGTTCACTTCATTAAAAAGTATGTAAATTTATTATGAGACGGTTTTGGAACGACCATATTTCAAGAATTGGAGTAGACTAGAGCTGCAAAAGTTGCCAGAAAAAATATACCAGAAGGATAGGTTGGAGGTGGTTGATAGACCAGCGGTTACGACGCCGGCTTTCGCACTGTTTCGTGCGGAGGTCGTGGGTTCGAATCCCGGCCGTGTCGACCATTTTCCGCTTTCACGACACAAGCAATTTGCTTACTGTGAAAGATGTCAAAAGTGTATTTGTGTTCACTTCGAGTGAGCACAGATTCATTTTTTAAAAAAAAAAAAAAAAAAAAAAAAAGGATACTGACTTCTAGAAGGATCACCCAAACGCTGGAGGAATAGTTGGTGTTCAGTTTCCAGAGGACAACACAACAGAAATAACAGGCCAGCAGGCCTTATCAAAGAGGAAGAATAATATAAGTAAATTTGAATTAATTTATGCTCTGCAGCCCTATTCACGAAAAAGTTTGAATTGATCTTCGAACTAAAATTAGACTTAAACTTTTCTGAAAACTTTTCTAAATATCTAGTCATATAAGTAGTCTGTGATCTGTCACATTTACTCCGACTTTTCCAACTTATTGAGCTGTCAAAAATTCTGTCTGTTAGATATGTACATTTCGCCCATCTAAATTTCTTTTTCAGCCTTTATAATTGATTTATTCCGTATTTACAAGCCACATATGCGTGTTTATTTGTAATAATATTATTTTAATATGAATAAAGTTGGAAAAGTCGGAGTAAATCTGACAGGTAGTAAATCTGACAGATCACAGACTACTTATATGACTAGATATTTAGAAAATTTTTCAGAAAAGTTTAAGTCTAAGTTTAGTTCGAAGTTCGATCCAAACTTTTTCGTGAATAGGGCTGCTGCATCTAAAGTTTTTTTCTAATTAAAAGTTGACAACTGACACACCTGTATGAGGTACGACTGCGTGTATCCGCCCTTTTAAAAGAACACAATTTACGCACCACTACATATTATAATATTAGAGCCTTTTAAACGATCATTCATTTATTAAGTCAGATTTCTGGATTAATCTTATACTATAAAAAAAGTCGGGTTAGTGCGAAAACTTATAACTTGAGATCGGCCGAACAGATTCTTCCGATGTTGATTTATTGGATTCTACTCCGCTCCGGATAACAGAATAACTCATAATAAATGGATAATAAATAATATAAAATATAATATTAAAGTAAGTATGGAATGGACTTCCTAACAACAACGCCATTAGTGAAAATTCCAAAAGAGTACAATTTTTATTTACCTGAAACCATTTTGTTTCAAAACACCGATACGAAGATAGAATTTCTTTCAAGCTTTCAGAAATAATTTTTTAACACTCAAACATATTATTTTAAGCGTATTTTTGAATAAATTAAAACGGAAAGTGAATAAAAAGAGATGATTTTAGTTTGATCAAAATTTGGAACGCGAAAAGTGAATAAAAGGAAGTGATTATTATGTTGTGAGGTTATTTTATTTTATTTTTATTTTTTTATTGTTAAAAAAATGCCACTGTAAAAACCTTTGCGCCAAACAGTGTTTATATTACAGAAAAAGTGTACAAGTAAAAAAAAAACAACATACTTACGCCGTTTGTCATTGGATTTTTTTTATTTTTTCATTTGTTTGTTTGATTAGTGAATTTTTATTTACCATGATGTTTCAGAAAGTAAGTAGATATTTTGGAATCATCGTACGAAGATGTTGAATATAATATGCTACTCAAGCATCAATTTACGAGAGCGCGAGATTTGGAGGCGAATCGTAGACAGGTACCTTCATGTTTTTTTTTTTCATCAAACATCTAAGTGCTGACTTACTGAGTACCTAGTAAAACGTTCATCAATGTCGACAGATCAAATATAAACTCTAAACCTAATGTGATCTCACACATCATCGAACCTATTTGGTACAGACAAGTTTTGTAACTAATTTGCATAAAGAGTGTTTGAAGAGGCTTCCGTTTTATGGGGTTCAACTCAAACAGCTCCACATGGTGTTAAATAATAATGTTGAATCCCGTCGAATCTCAGCGAGTCATTTCGTAAATCATTAATGTTGAATCAGCACCAGCCACATAAAGTTTTAATTACCTTAATTATATCAAATTGGGATTGTTTGATCTACCATATGTTGCAAAACGTTGCATCATTCAAAATATTTATAGCAAATCATCATCACTCTTGGTGTGCATTTGCAAGGCAGTAGCCAGAAAATAATTTCAGCTTTTATGTTCTTAGCTCTGGCAATGGAGGATGTACCTGGCACCTTTGTAGACACGACCTCAATGCTCAAAGGGGACATGCGGTTGCATGACAAAAAACCAATCGTTGCAATCAGTTTCTCGCTCATATCTATAAGAGCATTTCTGTATCATTTTAATTATTATAATAAGATACATCACACCTTCTTCTATTTATATCCAATCCAAATCGAAACTCCCTTTACGTCCCACTTAGGAGCATAGGGAGACAACACAACCTCTCCATTGCGCTCGATCTTGCGCAATGTTTATGACCTATGTATGTATATACTTACTGTTTTTACAAAAACAATTTTGCAACTTTATCGTAATTTTGTTTGACGTTTTTGTAAATAAAAACCCGTGCTTTTTTTACCCATCACGTTGTGTCCTGTAAGGGGTAGGCAGAGAAAAGGGACCTCCACTCTTTTCTATCCAAGCATACTTCTTCCGCTTCTGCCATCGACATAACATTTCTCATACACTCTCTCCTATTTCTCTTACTTCTGACCTGGCCTTCCTTGAGGACGGAATCGATGTGTTCGATCCACGTCATTCTCGGTCGGCCACACTTTCTTACACCTTTCCTTTCAGCCTTATGAATTATCTGTGTAATTCTGTTTGCATCCATTCTTTCCACATGTCCACAACATCTCAACTTATTCTTTCATCTTTGTCACAACACTTACTTCCATACCACATTCCTTCCTAATATTTTCATTCCTTTCCATATCCCATAAAGTTTTTCAACATATTCTTCGTAGATGTTTCATCTCTACTGCATTTATACTACATTCTTCTTTTTTCATCCATGTCCACGTTTCACAACCATACATCATCGATGGTAGCAGGATTGCGTTATGCACTAGTTTCTTTGCTTGTAGTGAGACGTTGTTGTTTCTTATTATAGGTCTTAGTGCACCGCCCACCCTGCAACCAGCGACTTTCCTTCGTTCGATTTCTTTTTCACACTTTCTATCCCGACTAAACATGCTTCCTAAATACACATACTCATTCACTTGCTCAAGACATTCATTTTCTACGGTTACTTTGCAATTCGTTCTTGCTTCATCCGTTTGAAATACCAAAACCTTTGTTTTGCTGAAATTCATTTTTAGACCGTTTTTGCACAATTTTCTCACACACTTGACACAAGTTCTTGCAAATCATTTTCACCCTCAGCCATTACTACTTATTGTTTTTATTACTAACTCGGAATATTTTCGAGTGATATGATCCATTCTCAGCGGAGAGTACGTTCCTATTTGACAATTATTCGGTTTAATCGAAACAACTGTGACATATTATAATAGCTTAAAGTTTTAATTAAAATTCAGGTGTTTTAAATATTGCACAACTCTACATAAACTAGTTGTATTATAATTTTGTGAGTGACAACCACACTAAGATCCTTTTAAACTATTGATATTAATGACAGGTCGAGAGTGATTAGCGTTAATTAATACTTTATTTCGCAGTAAATTACCTACAAACGTCAAACTAAAAGTGCGGATTACATGCAAATTTAAAAGGTTCTTATGAGAACATGCGAAATCCTCAAACTCCATTCTGGCGTTGAATTAAAACGAAATGCAAATCATTGTTGCGCATACATTCACTACAATGTCTGGGGTACAATCAATTATTATAATTATAATTACTCCATCATATTCTGTTAATTAGATATTCCTCTAACGTCACTTGCAGATCAAAACATGCAACGCAATGCAGGCCGTTGTAATACAAAAATATACGAATGCCACTATATGCAGAAGAACTTAAAACGATTTGCATATTAATACACACCACATTATTTCTTTAATGAAACATGGTCTGACGCGAGAACCAACCGCTTTTTTCCAAGGAACTACTGTAAATCCAGGGTAGTTAATACTATTATCCAGACTCATATATCAGCAAATTCAAACACATAGTTCGACCTGACAAAGCCTTGAAATGAATAATATAGTCACAGTTTAAAATTACTTGTTGTCCTCGAATCCGTGTTAGAATGAAACTTAAATAAAACAATTTATTGGTTTTTCCACAAAATCCTGATAAGTTTCCTAGCCACACTCAGCCCAACATTGTCTGAAGACAAAGAATCACGCGATTTTTTTTTTAAATTTAATTAATTCATTAATTCATTCAAATATATTCATTGCTCCAACTAGAATGCACATTCAATTCGTTAACTATTGTATTAACATATCATTTTCTCTTTCATGAAACAAAGTTTGCTATGAATAATGTCAAAATTGTGTTTGTGTATGTAAATTAAAAGAAGTTTACACGGAAAATTTTCATTTGAATTCGAACTGACGAGTTTCTATGTTCCTATATCCAAAACATACATTTTCCATTGAAGATATCTATGAAAGGAAATGCAACATTGTATAAGCATTCTGGTTCTACATACCAAGTTGTATTAAATATGTAATTCATGTCATGGTTTCAAATTACAATGTTTAAACATTGATCTGGTGGAATGCTTATTGAAAGAAAAAGAATTTTGTTGTCTCTTGATACTATAGAACAATAATAATTGTAAAAAATAACAAGTACAGATTAATTATAAATAAGTATTTAAAAATAAGCTGGAAGTGATGAAGCGATCCTCTGATACGTGGCTACAGGAGTGTACGACTGCCGCAGCACGAGAATGTTATGAGGGCAATATCAATAAAATATTATTATCACCGACGAGAATATATTAAGCCGATCACGAGACATTCTTTGAAGTTATGCACGACTGGAGATCGCTGCCACTAGACATTCTGCTCATGGTCTCTGCACAAAAACCTACAACTTCACCACTAACAATTTCATTACATGGTTCAACGTGTATTTTTATTGTTTTATGAGAGCATTTTGTGAATTTAAGCATTACCTCGCATTTAGTCCTGTTGTGATGGTTGTTGTTGTAATAATGACTGAAAGAAGACATTCATATTGAAACGTGTCTGTATTTCCACGAGGCCCTCGGCTCTTACAATGTTGTGAACTATCAAACATAGGACATCTTATAACGGATCTATCAGAGAATTGCTGGTTTTGAGCTGTCTCACAGAGTGGACAGTTTTAAACTGTCCCAAATTTGTCTCTCAGAGTGGGCAGTTTAAATCTCTCGCTAATAGAGCAATTTTGAACTTCTATTATGACCAATTTTGGCCTTCAAAGTGGCTGAAATTGTGACATGTATAATTTTTGTATCAATTATTTATTCATAGCAAAATGAATAGGAAGACAAAAAAATGTGGTGTTAGAAGGCAAGTATGTTGGAAAACTAGTACCTACTTACTTCAAAAAACGCGTCCTTTAGTATTGTAAGAAGTAGGCATAATAAATGAGAAGTGATTGGTAGACCAGCGGTATCAGTCGGCGTCTTTCGTACGCACAGCATAGTGAAGGTCGCGGGTGCGAATCCCGGTGTCGACCATTTCCACTTTTATATCATATTGAATGTGTCGACCATTTCCACTTTTACAACACAAGCTTTGTTATAATATGTCGAAGGTATATTTTCGTTCACTTTGAATCAGTCCAAATTCATTTAATTAAAAAAATAGAGGACATTAGTTTTAGAATCACAGTTTGTAGAGAAGAGGGTAGTAGTGAAGAAGGTTTATCCAAAAATCCCTCCAACACTCCAGGAACTTGAGCCTGTGTACGTGCAAAGATCCACAGAAAGATCATCAACTCTAAAAAAATAAGCACAATCAAACAGGTCTTTAAAAACCTTAAAAATAGGAATAAGAAGATGTTATGCAGGGATACAGAAGATTATGAAATGTCGGAGTTAGATGACTGTTGCTTGAAAGAACAGAGTAAGCAGATCGAAGATCTATGATCTTCCTTGTCGTTACAAGGAAGAGGGAGATATTGTGATGAAGTGTGGGATGAATAACTTAGCAGGTGTTGAAATGTGAATATTGCGGGTAGATAATAAGATTTCATGCCACGACTCCATCCATCCTGAAGGCGCCCAGCTTGCCCTGACCATTAATATAATCCCTTTCGGAGGATGATATACGGCGGCCGAGTGCTACTGAGCATGATAGGTCACTGCTGTGAAAGAGCACTTTGTCAAATGATTATTGATACACGACTGGTAGACACTTCATAAATCTAAATAAGAACGCGCGTCATCTTCGCAGGTATTTTATTGGACTCTTTCTTTATGTTCCCAGATCTTATTAATTATTATTTTCTTGCATTTACAAATTTATTGCATGTTCGCTTACATAAATACCTGTAAATTATTTGCGTGTTTCCTGTGCTCTTTTTTATTTCAAATGAAAATAATTCATAAAAGGTACTTATTTGTATGCTTACTTAGCGAAGTAAACGAAGATATTTTTAGCATTTTATTTTATAATCAGGATACTAAATTTATCTACTTAGTATCACGCCATCGTTCACAATGAATGTTAGCTATCAATCAGCAAGCATATTAGATTAATTAATTCATTTAACGTGTAAATACCAAAACCCAATCTTTCTTATTGTAAAAAATTAAAATAAACTTTTGTATTTACATAATTATTTGAATATTTATTATTTGCGTGTAGGTACTTATATTGTATTCGTGGAGTGCTTAAATAAATTTAAAAAATGTATAAGTATATTAAAGTGGTTGGTGGTCTAGCGGTTATGACGCCGGCTTTCGCACTGTGCGGAGGTCGTGGGTTCGATCCCAGGTGCCGACCATCTTCCTCTTTCACGACACAAGCTTTAAGTAGCTTACCTTGAAAGTGTCAATGAGTGTTTTTATGTTCACTTTTAGTGAGGACAGATTCATTAAAAAAAATCTTCTTATTGTTTTCTAATCGTATTTTCTTCTTAAAGCCAAGCCAAGTTGAATTCCACCACTTGATGTAGTATTGGTATTGGTGTCAGTTTAGTTGATTTCTGGCAGAAAGGTAAAAAGAAACATTGGTTCAAATTGAAAGTTATATCAACGAGAATCAAACCCGAGACTTTCGATTCAGATACTTTCGAAAACCAAGCTATCAAGGTCGTTTAAATAAGTGGAGAAAATAAAAAATGTTTCCAGTTAAGTTGTAAAAGTAAGTAGGTACATTGGGGTTTCAAAAGACTGCGCGTTGATGTTTATTGTACTAATCAACATTCTCACGGAGCAGAATAAAGCTGTAAAGAATCTTGAAAACTCTAAAAAGAAAAATAAATAGGGGAAATACAATAACGTTTCTTTACAAGCTAAAAAATGAATGCATAATACAATCATGGTCACCATCAATGATGTAGATATGCCTGTGAAACGTGGACATATGAGAGTTCTACAAAGAATAGAATCCTCTGTGTGTCATGGAAAAGAATGCAACCTAATTATTATTAGTTGTTACTGAAAAGAAAATTAATAGATCGGGGTGTTCAAATAAAAGATTGTATAACTTTTCCACAATTTTTTATTATCCTGACTAGTTTCGTAGGCACACGTCCTACATTCTCACAGGAGACTAAGAAACGTTTCGTTGTAAAAAAGTTTCTTAGTCTCCTGTGACCATGTAGGACGTAGGACGTGTGCCTACGAAACTAGTCAGGATAATAAAAAATTGTGGAAAAGTTATACAATCTTTTATTTGATCTTTATTATTTTCAAATAAATTCCACCAAGAAATGCATGTTCATCATTTAGTAGATTGGGGTGGTTTGGGCATGGTGAAAGAATAGATGCAAGTAAACTTGAAAGGAAATGCGTAAGAAGGTGCGGTTAACCAAGAATTAGATTGATTCTGTCCTCAAGGAAGGTTCAGTAATAGGTAAAAGAAGTAGGAGAGGTTTTATGAGAAACATAAAATAATGTCGGTGGAAGGAGCGGATTGCATAGAAAAGATTGGATTACACGGCGTAAAGGGTAAAAAAATAACTTTTATCAAAAAAAATCCTTCTCAATACCTTTAATTTCTTAAATTGAGCCTCTATTGAACCAAGTTTGCATCCAGAGGACTAGCGTGACCATGAATTACGCATTCAAGAGGCGACACACAATTTTGGTTGAGGAACTGAAGCATAGACTAGGCCACATCTAATTAGATTATTATAAATGATTTCTCAATACGTGGTCTATACCCGGCTGTTTAGACAAGATTTATTTGTATTATAGAGCGGTGGGTAGTCTGTTTTTTTGTGTTCCCGACCTCTCGCCGCAGTATCATATGACTTCATCCCATTACCCTGGCTCGGCACCAAACATAAATCACCATTAACCTGCGCCTCATTTATCATGGTGCGTTCACTATTTTAGTTTATCTGAGGTTTATTCCGTAAGAATTCCGCTCAAGCTTAGAATCTTACAAAGGCGCCTTTTAAGTTTCACTTTACCATAATTCCTAGAGCCTAGAGAAGCTCTTTAGAAAACAATATGGCTTTTATGACAAAATTACTCTTATCAAAAATTTTCTCAGATTAACAATAAAAAAAAATAGAAATATGATAATGTAGTGTACGATCTGCTGCCAGAAAAATATTATTTAAGACGTTCAACATGTTACCATCACTCTCTCGAGGGAGTCGATTGTCACATTGTCATAACATATTGTTTTTTCTATTTTTTTATTTTGGTTCCTACTAAAATATATCAAATAAAAGTAAAAAAATACATAAACCTAAGTACTTATTATAAACTAATATTAATTATAATAAAACACTTACAATCTTATTTATAAAAATTCGTTAATTGCACAATTACGTATGACTCAATGATCAGTTTTTACTGTGTGTTTACAACCACAATGTACTATGTTAAATTTGAATGATTTCAAGTTATTGATGCAGAATAGGTAGGTTCCTTATTTTTTAATGATTTATTTTCTATAAAAATTTAGTCAAGTTCTGATTTTTATTTCATAAAATAAACATTTGCATTAAATCATAGTACGAAGCCTCTTTGATTCAGCCAAAATGAACTAAATCATGTTTGGTCACTTCAATTCTAATTATCTACCTTTTACGTAAGAAGAAAGCAGTATGGAGTTACATCTAGTTTTTTTTCGCATAATTTATAATAGAGTTCCATAATGTTTATTATATTTATCGAATTTCATATTTGTATCTACTCAAAAAGTATTCTTTGAATTTTTTCTTCGGAATATCATTTTCTTTCTTAAAAATTTAGTTGGTGCATCATAGTTGTAAGACCTCTAATGATTACGGGAATGCAATATTTGCTTTATTTGTTTAAATTTTCTATTATTAAAATAATAAACCAAAACAAAATGGACCAAAATATGAAGGGAGTACATAATTGGACGGGGAAAAACTTAAAAACAGTGTATTCGTTACAGAAAGCGTTGTTGTACACTCGAAACCACTGTCAGTTGACATAAAATCCAACATGGCGGGTTATAATCTACAGAGATCAGCGCACAATCAATCGATATGGGTTTTCTATCGCTGAGCTATTTTTTCGACTCATCAGAGTTTATAAATATATTAGTTAGTCTCTCTCATAATGCTTGTGTTGAGAGAGTGGAGATTATTTCATGTGTTTTTGAAAAACTCTTGAAAAAATAGTGACACGACCGGGAATCGAACCCGGGACTTCTTTATCAGAAGTTCACGCCTACACCACTAGGCTAGAAATCGAACGTTGGTAAGGTTGGTATTATATTTAGTATAATTATATCAAAGATGAAATTAAGTATTGACCGTCACTGGAGAGACTAAGTTGGCAAAATGGGTGCAAAGAATAGTAACGGAGGAACTACCAGAGGGACGCAGACTGCCGGGGAGACGAGGAGAGAAAGAGGGAGAGCTGGTCATCGACCAGGCTGATTTCAGAAAAAAACCAGATCCTGGTAAATCGATCCTGAAAATAAATAAATAAATCATGAAATCCATCTAGCAAATTTACTAAAATGAAAATCGTGCACTTGTTATCGAAGAATAATTTTCGTAGCCAAAAGTAACATCTATTTCCGCATATAATATCGTGGGTATCCAAGTTTCAAGAATTGATTACCTACGTACAATATAAGCACAGGCAAGCTATGTACGTAAGTCAGTACAACGAGCACCTACATTTTGGTCAGGTTAATGAACTACTTGTCTGATTTTCTCTCCAGATTATCATAATGGTTAATCCGAATAACTAGCCATTCTGTGTGGAGGCACCCATCTTATATAATTATATACGTAATAAATTTCAATTGATTTTCATTAATATTAATAAAAATGTAATTCATCCAAACCCAAACGGGATTTAATAATACGGGAAGTAAATAATTTATCTCATTATACATGAATATTTTTAAGTTTTGATTACTTTACAGAGCAAATTTCCTGGATATAATATAAGACTAGGTAACGTCCATCATTTTCAGCCGAAGCCTATATCAACTTACTTTATAGTCACTCAATAAAAAACGATCCTTGATCCACATTTTATTATTAAAAAAAAACTATTTTTTTTTGTATTTCCTCGCAATTATTCCAGATAGCCATCTCACCGTTAAAAAAAAATGCCTGAACATTCTTAAATACTGCGAAACCAAAATAATGCAAATCGGTTCGAGTTTAACGAAACTAACGAAATGCGATACATTTATAATAAAGGTGCGTTTACAACGAACTAACCGAGCCAGTGCTGGAAATAGAGTACCTATGTACTTATATTTTCTTGTTTATTGATATGGACAGTGGACACCAAGGAAACAGCTACGAGAAAGAACCAGAACTCTAAGAATTCATTATAATATTTTAGTTCTTGCTCGTTGTTGTTTCCATGGAGTCCAATCTCAATGGTAAAAGAAAGTATGCTTTATTTATAACTCCGGTTCCATGTTCGTTTGGTGTAAACGCACCCTTACTAATCACAACAAAATGGGTGTTGACCATAGGTACATTTCAAGACGCTGTTTGCGGTAAGGCAGATTGTCCAAAAGGTGGAGAAACAGCTGAAAATCAGTTTCCACGGAAGAGTCATCTGGACGAAACAGATCATACAATAATAAAAATAATAAGCTCTTTGCCCGTAGATACGGGCTTCAGGTGCACAAAAAGCAAAGATTTATCTATTCTTCTAGGCCACATACTATGTCAAGGATAGGAGTGTATAGCCATATAATTATATAGAAAAAGAAAGGATTTACATACGTATGGAAATTAACACAAAGATGGACGAATATAAGAGGTTTATTTTCATGTTTTCTCCTCTAAGGCCTTGCCTAGCTGTTCACATGATCGCACGATTGCGATGATTGCATGAACGCATAAACAAATTTGTGATCGCATGATGAAAAATTGTGTGTCCTGACTGCCATCGCATGATCGCGCGTCCACTTTCCTTGACAACGCAAACAAATACTAATGAATGTTAGTAAGTAAGAACTTTTGACAAGTAGGTGTCGTATTAATTATCGATACAACAGAGCAATACAAGCGACGTGAGATCATTTCAATCAAGGAACCCATCGGACGATCGAATTTACGTCTGTCCGTCTGCCCAGTTAGTACACGTTTATACAATGTTATGTTTGAATACGATCATGCGATCGTGCGATCATGCGACCAGCTAAGCCAGGGCCTAAGGTCCATTGAGTAATCTTTAAAAGATTTTTACAGAAAGCTTCTATTTAATAGTTCAAAATACAGAGGTAGGTATAAGAATAAGCTTTACAGTTCTATCGAAGACGTACCTAGAGCGTACTTCGGATAGCTTTTTGAGCCCTGTTGCTGACTACTTTTATTTTTCAAACTCACATACGATATAAAGTAGGTATTTTTTAATTAAAAATTATAAGATTTTTTTTTAACTTTCTATTTACAACAGCTGTAAACATCATTCTTTTCGTATTTCCTTCTTGTGTCTATGATGTGATTGACATCATCTTAAACGGATGAAATGAAAGACCATACAATGAATGATAAAACATTCAAGGAAATTTCAAATTTCATAAGAATAAATTTAAGAAATGAATGAATAAGTTTATTGAAGTAAAAGTTTAAAAAAAAAGGTAATATTAAGCTTATAAAGGTGGGTTATCTTGATTGTAATGAAATTACTCATCAATTGAAATGCTCAAACATTTTGGTTGCTTTTGATGGAACGACTTCTGTCGAGTCAGCTAAGTATAGGTAGTATAAACGATGCGTCGACACGATAATAACTATCGGCCGAGAGAGATGTGGTGTACGTCAAACTCCGTATAAATTGCTTTGTAATTTATGTACGGTGGGTTGCGTGTTAAATGAAATTCAATTACTGTCCGTATCAGTGGACCATCGAATCTCTTTGGAGGGCTCACAGCTCCCACATCTCATATTATTACCGGTTTAACGACATACTACTTAAAGCCACAACAATAAAGGTATTGTGTACCGCTTGGTTATGAATTGCAATACAATGTCACACATGTTTTATATGAAATACATTTTCGTTACAAGTTCGTAAGTGATTCTAGAATTTAGATTGAACAATTCGAATTTGATTCTTCTTTTGAATTTGATAGGTTTCAAGTATTTTTTTCCGCTATTAGATTTTTTTCAAGAAGTCCGAATTACAGTATACGTAACTATATTTCGGTCTTATAATACTTGAAAAAAAAATGGAGAGAAAGGTTTTGAATTTCGTAGTCCGTATGGCCCCACTAGAAGTAATATAAGAAAGAGGCAATGTCTGAGGTCTAGATTTATGAAAAGAAGGCTTAGCAAGTAATGTTTACAAACATTTTATTTCAAATATACGTCAACTATAATGGGCATTACACAGCAAGACAAGAAGAGAAATAAATGTGGTTTAGTTGATAGCGGTGGTGAAATGTATGTATTCTACTATTTAAAAAAGCCCTTCAAAATTATTTTTTGGCTACGGCCGTGGTATTGAGGAAGGTAAGTTACATGTTTAAGAAATCGTTTATAAGTAAACTTCCTTTGTTTCGTTTAAAAGTCCCATGTCTCAATTTTATTATGGTTCCAAGTCTAAATATTCTTAGGGTCTGATAATTAAACATGATTAGGAAAAGTTAACCTTTTGGTTTATTACAATTTGATAAAAAAATATTACAATTGTTTAATTTAATGGATGCTATAAGTATGTATCAAAAAGTTTTGTGTACAAATATATTATGATTTGTAAAAGAATGCAAAAAAAAATAATCGTAAAATTAGATTAACAATGTACCCAGCATCCTTCGTGAATAAACCAACACGTTCTATAGAATATTTATTCGGTATAGTTTGGTTGGATCGAGACATCTGACCTCAAACTATTAAGTAAATAAATACGCCAATTATAGAATTTAAATAATTTGCCTATAAACATAAAACATACAAACAATAATTGTCTATAAAGTTGCTACCAGATTTTGTGTTTGAATTAATTTCTGATTGAAATATTCATATATCTATTGATTTAAGTTGTTTTATCGACGAGATGATTTCTTTGATTTTTATGTCCATGTTTTATGACGCCATGACGGTCAGTTCATTTGTTTTCATGCGGGAATTATTAATTTTTGGAACAGCACAGAAGCAAAAATATGGTGATTATTCCAATGCAAATTCGACAGCAATTATGATTTTAAGTGGAATTCTTCTACCAATGAAGAACCGCAATGGTATAAATTTGAATGTGTGATGATGATTTAACATTCGAATGAGCCACTAAACAAGGCAGTTGATTTTGAATAATGTAAACATCTAACAGCTATCTGAGTGGTCGTTTTAAAAAACTATATTTTACATAGTTAAACAGTGGGGCTAGTACGAATTTTATCGAAACCTAATTGCACGCAAATAAGCGCTTATTAGCGTACAATTAGTGTTCTTAAGTCAAACGATCGAATCATTCGATCATTTTAGTATGAAAATATTTCGAAACTCGATGATCGCTTCGATATTCGATCATCGAAAACTTATACTAGGGCTATAGTTGTTTAATATTTAAGCTATTGAACGTGCATTTTTGCGTATGGTTAAATCTTTATACTTAAAATGGAACACTATTTCCTGTGGCCAACGATCCGCGTGAACGACTGGACCGATTTTGCTAAAATTATACATATTTTTGCCGGAAGTAAGTTCTAATAACCTTCCTTTCTACAATAATAGATATTTTTCAAAAATCCTAATCTGGGAATAGTAAAAAAAAATATATGAAACCAATGAAAAATAAACTTATAGAAAAGTTGTATCAAAACTTTTTTTTATTTCAACGTAAAAATCACAGAACAATCTAGTGCAAATATTAATTTTACCGTACTGAAGTTATCCCTAATAACTCTTACTCATCATCTCCGAAAAAAGCAAGTTATTTTTTTAAATAAATAAAATAAAATAACTGTTCATCATATATTATACAGTAACAAATGCATGAAGAAAACGTCTAAATCTCGACAAAAAAAGTGTGCTCAGAAAAACTGATTTCAATGAGTTGAAAACGTGCAATTTCAGAAAAAATCGAATCATTCATTATTTGAAATAGGTAATTTTCTACACGTTAGGTTTTATTTAATTATCATTAAAAACTTTTTTACATCTTCAAATAACTTTTGCATACAAAAGATTCACCCATTTTAACAAAAAATAAAACAAAGAAACCGTAGATATTTTTTTTTCATTTTAATGTAATTACGAAATTTTCATACTAATAAAAATATCTATCAATCGATGTTTGAATGGACCACACAAGACAGTAGGTAGATTCGTATTTCATACGAACAATATCACCTTTATTGTTTTTTAGTCAGTAGGTGTACCTACACCAATATGAGAACCTGAATACTATAAAGTTTTATAGTTACCTATATTCATAATCCATAGAGTTCTGTTTCACCAAGGCATGTTTCAAGTTTTTTTTAGCTATAAACGTCAAGTTTGATCAATGGCGATACGCGAGCATGTTCCAGCACACCTCGCTGTTAATTTCCTGTTTTATCGGATTGTTCAGGTTTCCTATAAATCTATTCACAGGACATCACAATATTGATGGAGAACTCCGCTGTTTATTTGGCAGAATAAAATAATAAATCATAGAAGCGAGCCAGATTGTACCGAGAATTGGAATAAAAATCAACATCTTAATTTAGCAGGTCCATCAAAGTTAACAGCTTGCCGTCTATATTGTTATGGCACTAGTTTGACTAATGTGCGAGGTGTGTGTCTACGTAGATCCAGGGCAGTGCGCGGACAAGTGCTCGCCCGCATGTCGACCAACACATTATTAAGATTCTTCTAAGCATGTTTACGGTTAGTTCAATTATACGATGATATTTTTATTGGGGCAATCCAGTTTGGATTGTAAATTTGATCGTAAACACCAATTAAAAGATAGACTATCGTTATTCTCGTACATTCAACAGATAACACTCACTGCACAGATATTTAACCAACAGGGAAACCTCTGATGTGATGCAATTGTAATTCTCGTATAGATCCAATGAACCAAAAACAAAAGTCTTAACACTCTACATGGGGACAACAGAAGTACCTTCTTAATGGTAGATATACGTGAGACCCCTGCAGATCCTAAGCTTTCCAAGATTCTCTTTAAGAGAATTTGTAATAACACCATTTATTAGGATAGCATTGCGCTATGTTGGTGGTTGGTGTACAAGATATTATACTAAACTTGTCAAATTCCAATCGGATATAGTGGATAACATATCCCGTGGATATCACAGGAAAGAACGGGATATGCTATCCCGTTCCTTCCCGGTAGATTTGCATTAATTAAGGTGAAATTAAATAATTCGTGTATGCTTTGGCATATTATATTAATATCACGATTCAATATTAAAGAAGAGGTAAAACAAAAGATTATCGACAAAGAATTTACACGGATCCTCATTATGTTGGTATTTAAGATTCTTTTAATATTTATGTGTAAGTATTTTAATTAATTAATTTATTTATTTTTAATTTATAAAGAAAACTTCCGTCTAGACAGAAAAAACTTATCATCAAGTATTTAACCCATTTCAGTGAAACTAAAAAAAAGGTACCTTTACATATTATATCCCCGCCCGGGTCATTTGAAGAAGGTGTTAGTTGAAATAAAAAAGTTTTTAATCACAGTCCAATACTGTAGCTTTATCTCAGTGATATTTTTATATTATTTTTATTTTTCTTTAATAAAAAGAATCGCACTCAGCATAACAACATAATATGCCTTTCCCAGCATAGAAATAATTACTAATTTTATTATCTGTGATGATTTTTTGATGCCCTCACTACTTACCTCATATTATTATGCCGAAATGATTTATATTTCAAAATTTTGTAATAAATTCCTCACCGATTGAGTACATGGCCGATGTTTTCGGAGGTCCGTCAAAATTACTCAAAACTTTTCCACGTTCTGTATTCACTCTTATTCGGAATAATTGAGACTCTTTTTAAACATGAATGGAAGTTGAACATTGATGAAATCGAAAATGGCGGCCATGCCAAATATTTCCTTTGTAGATGACCCTATCTTCCGTTTGTGTGACCTTATCTTCCGTTTATGAGCGCCATATAAAAGTAAGATGCTGGGCCTCCGGCCTGTCATAAGAAAATAGAGTCAAAATATAAACAACAAACTTTAGACCACCTATAAGAAGATGTCAGACTTTTGGCAAATTAAAATTGCTATGGTAGCTGTTAATATGATATAGTTTAAATAATTATTGGAAGACGTCCATCTACCTACGCTGCGGTGGTTCAGCCTAAAGTATATCTAATATCTGACGCAGTAAAATTATAATAAAAATGTAATAAACTAGCGATAATAGATTGGTAGATCTACTTAGGTGTTATTATTTATAAATGTGCAGCTTCCTATTATATGAGAATAGTTTTAAAATTACTCCTTGAAGCTGTAATTTAATCAATTTACCTGCTACGAGTTACGTCTACCACTTGCCAATTTATAGATGGAAGCATCTCGTCTAACTGTATCCGCTCCTATATTTACGCTTTTTTATCAATGCGGAATTTTTTCTACCTAAGGGTGTGAGATATAAGTGCACAGTATTGTCTAGACTCTAGAGTCTAGACCTTATACAATCAGTTAACATATTTTTATATTGAAAAATCCATACTATTATATACACGGTGTAACCCGAAGCAGGGAGGTAGAAGACTTCAATACCTACCTATCGATTTAACCCCCATGTATGTTCAGCGGTATTGGGTGGTTCAAAAGTTATTTATGTTTTTGTGAATCTTATAATATAAATGAAAGTCGGGATAGTGCGAACACTTATAACTCGAGATCGGCTGAACAGATTCTTCCGATGTTTGATTTATTGGATTCTTCTCGAAAATTATTGTTTAGCTTTCGAGCTTTCAGATATAATTTATCAACATTCAAACATATTTTAAAAGTATTTTTGTATAAATTACAAATTTGAAATCAATTTTTATAGTAAGGACTACACGCAACGTCTGTTGGGAAAGCTAGTTTTGAATAAATTCCGGATTTCAGACTGAAATACATAACTGTGCCCAAACCATTAATTTTAAGTACGATCCAGATTTTTTTCTGAGAATAGTCCGCTAGTCGTACTAATGCTATATTATATATTTTTAAATCCGTTCCCAATAGCTTTTGTTTAAAAAAATCTTTTCTTAAATTATCAACTAAACTAGGGTTTATCTTTATCAAGATATACCACAGAGGTATATAGAGAGAGAGAGAACGAACACAGCTCTACCTTAGAGAAAGTTATCCAGCTAGTATGAACCACAGAATTCTATACAATGTATGAACCGATCTTATTGTGAATAATTTATATTAAATTTGTGATTAATATTCAAACAGACAGCGTCCGGCCTATGAATCAGAGAACATAAAGCAGTAATTATTATTATGACGAGTGGGGAACTTGGTTCTGATCTTCTCTTGAATTATTCATTAATTTTTGATAATGGCTAATTAAAGTTTATGTTGAGAGATTTTATGGAGAATTGTTTTAATTATTATTAAATTTACTCACATTTTTATTGGCTGTAGCAGCGGAGGCAGAGTGTTGAAAGTTTTTTTCTGAAACAAAAGAATAAATCATTATTGATATTTTTTCGATATCCGTGCCCTATTTTATTTTAGTTTATTTTCACTAAATTTTGAGTGATGGTGTTTCATTTTGAATGCTAAATAAATAAAGGATTAATTTTTTTAAGAAACTTGACGAAAATACTGGCGTCCAATATAAACATTTCACCTCATAATAATTACTAATTCTAACCGTTTAAAAATACTCTGAGCTTTTACCAATATGTCTAAACCAACATTAGCTAAATCTCTCCAGCCGTTCCTGATTAATGGCGAGAAAAAAAAGTGGGAATATTTAGAAACATGCTAAAATTTACACTTTTCTACACAAACGAGTCAAGTATAGCCGACGTAGCTTATTGCCTGAGGCAATTTTCCCAATCAACCAAGGCAATGAAAGACGCATGGTTATTCACATGAAACATATATATATATATATATATATATATATATATATATATATATATATATATATATATATATATATCTACAATGGCGCTTCAGCCCATATCGAGCCTTGGCCTCCCTTAGAATTCGCATCCAACAAGTCGTGTCCTCTACCGCCATCTTCCAACTTCCCACCTCATCATTCCAGCTAAGCCGAGGTCTGCCGACTCGTCTCCGTCCTCCTGGCCGTCCACTTGAGATTATTTTCGTGACACGTGAATTGGGCATTCGTAGTACGCGTCCAGCCCATCTCAACATGAAACATATGAGTGCTTTTTATACCCTACGCTTTTACAGGTTTTAAGTATACCGAACAAATAAGCCAGCTAGTAAGTAGGTAGGTACGCAATCGTTTTCGCTGAAATTCTCCACATTAAGGTGATACGTTTGATTTTAATGTCTTTATTAGGTTTAAAATAAATCCAACATAGATGATAATAATTATTATTGTATTTTATTATTGTGTTATAAACGTGATAACATAATTTATTCGTAATAAAGGTTTGCAGTTGGAGATAGACAAGCATCAGAGATATTTGTATACAAACAAATAGTCAGAGCATTCGACATGCAGCAGCAAAAGAGCCCATCGTCTGATATGTTAATTTGCCCGCTATTAAATGTGATTGATTGAAGTTATATACTATACCCTATACCATTTCTTCTTTTACACGCTCCTACAATAAGAAAAGAATACAAATAAAATCACGAGTAGAAGTTCTCCGAATGTATTCCAATAAAACATACACTAGGTACCTATATACAGCCACAACGTCACATGCGCTGTGTTGATGTAGACATTAGCGCCGTAAGAGAATTAATTAAACAGTTTGTTCCGCCAATTAAGAACACATCCAATGAGTTTAATATGTTATTTAGCAAGCAGTCCTGTCTTTTTATGCGCTTTTAAATGTCGCGCCGTGTTCTCGATATTAAACAGGACTGTGGGAAACCATCTTACAATAGTGTCTCCGTGTTTTTGCTTATTTCCACTTCTGGGTCTGTTCCTCTCATCATGTGGGGTTGCTCAGCTGGAGTTTTCTGATTGCCACTTTACTTCATCACGGGGGAGTACTTTTTTTTAGTTCAGATAAGTTCCTTTTTTGTTCCGTCTGACGACATCTTCTTTTTCTCAGGAATCTTACAATACGAGAATGTGCGCATAATATTGTCAATATGATTTTTTTTTATTTAAAAAAAATTATTTTTTTTTATTTTTGGCGCTCCTTTTTAAGAACAGAAATATTGGCGCAAGTTTAATTCAGTTAATTCAATTCTGCGGCTCATTCATGATTTAGGTAGTGGAAATACGATTCGAACGATCCTCCTACTATTGTACGCCTTGAAGCCTACCGAACAACAGAAGAAGACGTTTTGTGTTCATAGCGGTCGTCAAACAATTCGTTATGGTTGTGATAGTTGCAATAAAAAGTTTACCTTTCTATCTTAACTAGTGGTCGACCAGTGCTCGAAATTCGACTATTACTAATTTAGATTATAAGTTAGAACATTTGACTGAGAGTGCTGTTTTACAATTTTCTTTCCAAAACAATTACATAAATACTATAGCTTTCCCGACAGACGTTGCCCTGTGTTCCTAACTAATTGTTGAATTTCGTTTTGTTCTCTTGAATTCGAATTTGTATGGTGATTCATTAATTTTCATTTGACCAATGCGATTCCGAACGATACGTCTGTTTTAAACCATGTATATTCCATCCGCATTCTGTCAATCGCACCAATTGACAATTTCTGTCAAAATTTATTAATTGGAATAAAAATTGTAAGATAAAAAAAGTACTAATAAAGTCGTCTACGTAGAGTTTCCTTTAATTTTCTAATTTTCCATGCATTTTTTATTCTAAAAGGACATTCTCCTGATAAAAGCCTACACGACAAAAAAAGGATTAGCGAAATCGGTCCAGCCGTTTAGGCGTGATGCCATGACATCCGGAAATAGCTCTCCATATTTATTTATACGAAAATAAGAGCCCCCCCCCTCTCCTGTAAACAATCGATTTTGAGAAAGCATCGATGTTTCTATCAGATGCATCGGATAACATTGATGTATAGTTCCAATGCAACGCGCATCGATGTATTACTCATCTAAATAACCAACCGTTCTTTCCGCGATGCCCGTTTCTTGTACATACCTACCTATATCTTTCTCTCAATATAAAGAAAAAACCTTAACATATTACCTGCTTAGAAAACGAACGACAATTTTATGACGTTTAAAAAAAACACAAACGATTCTTAGATCTAATGTACGCTCTTTAGAAATAAAATCACCCTTTTTACGAACGTAGTTGTTTTACTCGATCTTTTTTTGACATATAAAAGTTGAAATGGGAGCAAAAAACGCAAAAACTAAAAACATTAATTAAATCAGAAATATAGTATCTAGAAAGCCCCTGTTTTCATCTAAACCATCCTTGGGTAACCCTCGACATCTCCAATTTTTTTCATCGAAATCCGTCCAGTAATAAAGGAGGAGTTAGGTAACAAAGAAAACGGCTAGATTATTATAGAGTAAGATGTAGGTACTTCAAATTTTAAATGTTTAAATGGTATAAAGTTTTTTTTTATTATTATAAAAAAAACAATAAACACATCAACTGCGGGAAGGGAATTTCTACCCGTTCTGTAGCTTTCACTTAACGGCGGGAAGGGTATTAATTTATTCTCAATTTGATGCAATGAGTTTGAGTATTCCGCTATTTTCAGCTCCACCTTCCATTTAAATATCAATCAATTCTCCCTTTTACACCCCACTCAGGAGCATAGGGAGGCAACAAAAGCTCTCCATTGCGCTCGATCTCGCGCAATGTTTATGACCTCCCACACCATGTCCAAATCCCTCAGCTTCGCTTCGAAGGAGCGGAACACAGTGTTAGAGAGTCTTACTCGTCTTCGGGACCCTGATGGGAGGAGGAACAGCGCTCTCCTCGGCCAACTGTCATTCGGCATTCTTAACACATGCTCTAGCCAAGTCCATCTCCTCTCCACAATGGCAGAGAGAATTTAAATATACCGCCTTCAAAGAGTTTTCTTCGCCCATTATGAGGCGCTTTACATTTTTTTCTATGAAATTGATCTTCTTTATAAGTAGTCTGTGGAAGTGTGTGTGAGTATCAGATACATAACATTACAGTAGTGTTTGTAATGTTTTTTTTGTTGATTCACTCTTTTGTTTATGCATAAGAAAATATTTGCATTCACCACCCCTTCTCTATATAAACTACTAGCTGACCCGTCGAACTTCGTATCGAAATAAATATTATGGGTACTCTAGGTTTTATGCAACAGAGCTCAAATTCGTTTTTTAGTTGTTATTTAACACGAATGACTATTTACTGGCATTAGCAAAACCTGCATACCACACTGCATTCATTGGGTCTGAGTTTATTTTTGCATCAAAAACTTATAACCTATGTTAATATGATGTGGGAAGAGGTCATCATTGCGCAAGATCGATTGCAATGGAGAGCTCTTATTGCCTCACTTTGCTCCTGAGTGGAGTTCAAAGGGAGTTTTAATTTTTATTGATTTGATGTTAATATGTAAAAAAAAAGAATTTAGGTATGTCATTATATTCGATATTTTAATAGTTATTTTGCTCAGTTAAAATAATATTGATTGATTAATCAAAGTACGATAAGGAACATCTCCGTACCGATTCAAAATACGCATTGAGGTATCACGCTGATTCCCGAAGGGGGTAGGCTGAGAGTATGGACTTCCATTCTTTCCAATCCAAACTCATTCGCTTCCTCCAAACGCATAACATTCCGCATATTATATGCTCTTATATTCCTTTTGCTCCTGACTTAGCCCTCACGTAAGACGGCACCGATATGGTCGGTCTATGTCATTCCAGGTCGGCCTCGTCTGCGTGCACCTATTCTTTCAGATGTATATATCCTTTTAGTCATTCTCTCTTCGTTCATTTTCTTTACATGCCCAAACGTACTTTCTTTATTCACTTTCATTCTAGTCACTACACTAACATCCACTCCACATTCCTTTCTAATATTATCATTCCTCACCTTATCAATAAGTCTCTTTCCGCATATCCTACGCAGTGATCTCATTTCCACAGCATTTATTCCAACTTCCCAATTTTTCATCCATGTCCAAGTTTCACTCCCATAAATCATGGATAGAGTGCAAAGGGTTTAAAAAAAAAATCATGGATAGTATCAGGATTGCATCAACTGTCGATTTCAGAGATATCTTCTTAGAGGTCTAAGTGCACCACAAACCCTTCTCCCAGCCAATTTCCTTCTTTCAATCTCTTTTTCACACCTTGCATCTCTTCTAAATAAATTACCTAAATAGACATACTTCCAAGTTCTCGACATTCACTTTCACACAACATTGCGTTATTAAATCTTCTCTTTCAAAACAGTGGAAATAAATAAAAAGCACATTTAATGCGGTATCTGTGATTTTTTTTCTATCTTCTATTACAACATAGTGGAAGTGTAGCAATTTTTATTTTCAATAAAAAAACAAATGCTAGGTCATTAGCAAATAATATCTAGCTTTTTTTACATATTAACGATGCATATTTACGTTATATGTAGGTATGTACTCATCCTCTGTAAAAATCAGCCCATTAACGAAGAATTGATTTTCAAACAAACAAAAAAAATATTCTACTCGTTCTTCAATATGTATTCCTTGTGTTCAAACTTATCAAAACTCCTTATAAAAAATAACTGAATATTATATGACTTATCCATCCAATCAATCTATTTCATACGATATATTTTACATTCGCATTCTGTCAATTGCAACAACAATCAATCCACTGACAGTTCTTTCAAATGTCAATTAATAAAAATTCAAAGTAGAACAAAATTATATTGTAAAAAGTACTAAAAAGATTACCTACTTTCTGTGTTTTCTTTAATTTTCTAATTTTCCATGCATTTTTCTTATTTTTCTCTTCTATATCAACCTTCTCATGATAAGAGCCTACACGACAAAAAAAGAATTAGCGAAATCGGTCCAGCCATTTAGGCGCGATGCGATAACACCGGGAAATAGCTCTCCATTTTTATAGTTTTCTTAAATTTTATAATTTCCTATGCATTTTTCTTAAATTTTTTGTTCTAAAAGTACACTCTCTTGATAAAAGCCTACACGACAAAAAAAGAAATAGCGAAATCGGTCCAGCCGTTTAGGCGTGATGCGATGATATCGGGAAATAAATCTCCATTTTTATAGCTTTCTTAAATTTTCTAATTTCCTATGCATTTTTCTTAATTTTTTTGTTCTAAAAGGACACTCTCCTGATAAAAGCCTATACGACAATAAACTATAAGTGTGCGAAATTTCATACTCCTCCGTCAGCGCATTTTCCGTAAAATAGTCACAAAGTTTGTCCTTCACGTATTAATATATAGATTTATTGATGGATAACCATTAATTATAGTTTTATTATAAGAAAGATGTTTATAAATACTCAATTATTTCTTATGAACAGGATAGTAGGTATAGTCAGTAGTGAAATCTATCTGTACCTACCGTAAAATCTTTAATTAAGATTTTACGGTAGGTACAGATAGATTTCTTCAGAAACTATTTGCAATAATTATTATTCAATAATATTCAGGCTTCTAATACTCATTAGAAGCGTTAATAGAACACAAATCTAAAGATACATATATCTGCAAAAGATGTGTCTTACCTAGGAGTATTATGTTCATACAAAACCCGGATTGAAGCTTTAAGACATGTATTTTTGGAGTTATAACTACACAGATTAAGTTTAGTTGCATAATCCTATTCGAAAAACGTGAGAAGATTTATTTTGGAGGGTATAAAAGCGAAAACGATACTGAAAGGATACATACATACATTCTCCCATCAAGGCCCCCCGCACACCGCATGCCAGCCCGGAGGAGACAAATCCGCAGCAAACCCGACCCGCGCGAAACCAACCCCTTAGTTCGATCGAAGCAATCAAACCAGAAAGCCGGCCCCACACAAATTAAGCCCGCCGCGGATCCCTCCCCCCCCCCTACCCCAAACCAATCTGCAATGCAAGGGGTCTAAACCCCACTTAGGGGCATAGGGAGGCATCAATAGCTCTACATTGCACTCAAAGGCGTCCGAGGCTCATTGTGCCATTTCTGACCGAACGAGGGTTCCGGAGGGGGTTTCCGTGGGGTTGCCGGCTAAGAATAGCACCTCTGCTCTTTTTGCTGGTTGTTCAAGCATCTTGTAAGAGGCAGGAAATCGAAAAATCAGATCGGGGCCGTCCTTAAACCTCTTTCGGTCAGAAATGGCACTGAAAGGATAAAGTAAGTAAATAGAATGTCAGAAGACAATCTTTCACGCATGGCGCTCCTAAAAACCCTTGCAAGAAGAAAACCTTCAAGAACACACTCAAAACTCTGGGGGAGAAACCAAAATATCTCTCAGATCTCAGACGCATTCTTTTTTTAATGAATCTGGGCTCAATCAAAAGCTTTTGCCGTGATAGTGCATGAAAATGGTCACCACCAGGACTCGAACTCGCGACGCTCAGGACGCTCTACGTACGGAAGCCATCGGTTGAACCGCTAGGCTGCCAACAACTTTACCCTATTCTCCACACGTGCAAGTTTAGTTATACCTACCTACAAATAACATTACAACGTTATGCTCGCCAAGCAAGTTAAGGAGAATTCCATCTAGATTGTCCAAATAATCCATCAAAGTTGTTTACCCGAACTCGTATGTTTTTCAGTAATGGCATATGTTGAGATTCGAATAGATAGGTGAGAGCAAGAGGGCTTCTCTAGAAATTCAATCCGGATATCAATATTGATCGTGTATGCATTCAATACTAAAAATACCGGATTCAAACACACAGTGGAACTATTTTTATGGTAAGCAACCAAAATCTAAATGTCATAATGGCATCGTTGTTAGGACTGCAATTGGATCGGAATCGTTATCTAAATGCAGTGTAAGGCCCGCCCAGATTAGTCCAGTTGAAATATCCTATTATTTAATTGGTTTTTATGAGTATCACTCTTAAGAGTATCACAAATCTTTTTCAAATTGATCAAATTCAATTTGCTATTATTTTAAACCATAAAAAGCACGATCCGTTGATGTGCACGTGTGCGATGAGGTAATAATTTTTAGCAGTCAGAGACAGCTGAAAGGATTCCTGGACCATAGATCAACATGCAAATGTTCTAATCACAGCCGATGAGATATGTGAGTGACTACAGCAGCCACAATTCTAGGAAGAATAAGTGACTCGTTTGCATGCCAAGGCTTCATAACTCCGCAGGATGGGGCCAGCCACTGCAGTCCACACAATCATGCCCAACTAACGTGTCTACTTTACTGTGTATCGTCAGCCAGGGAGCCTAAGTGTTGGACGACACGCCACTGCAACTCTTGCTTTAGCCGTGGTAATTAAAATAGCAAACGTTAACCTTCCATAGGTACAAGATTCTATCAATTACCTACCTTAATAGTTTATTTAAGTTTAACTGGGATTGCTATACGACTATAATCAAAGTTATCTTCAATAGATACATATTTTTAAAATAAGGTCTAAGCTATCACGACAGAATATTAAAACCATCCAATCGATGCAATATTTATTATCAGCTTACTAGGTATAACTTCCTTATAACGTGATTTATCACTTTTTCCAATCAATAGTAACATGTTGCCTTGCTAAAATACCTTATCAGAACACACAAACCATCTGTTTTTGCGTGTTCTTAATCTTAAGTGTAAAAACCGTCAATTTATACACGACAAAAAGAAAACCCTCTGTGTTCGTAGGTCTCTTAACAAATACCTAGCTATAAATCCAAAATTATCTTATTGTTAAATGAAAATATGAAGAAAAAAAAACTTAATTTATCGGCATTGTAATTATGTAGTTTTGTCTTCAATATATTATTTGATCACATTCTGATTACGAATATGTAACAACTAATGACTAACAATTCATTATGTAGTTTTGTCTTCAATATATTCTTTGACCACATTCTGTTTACGAATATGTAACAACTAATGATTAACAATTCATTATGTAGTTTTGTCTTCAATATATTCTTTGACCACATTCTGATTACGAATATGTAACAACTAATGACTAACAATTCATTATGTAGTTTTGTCTTCAATATATTCTTTGACCACATTCTGATTACGAATATGTATCAACTAATGACTAACAATTCATTATGTAGTTTTGTCTTCAATATATTCTTTGACCACATTCTGATTACGAATATGTAACAACTAATGACTAACAATTCATATGTAGTTTTTTCTTCAAAATATTCTTTGACCACATTCTGATTACGAATATGTAACAACAAAACTAATGATTTTAAATGGAACAAACCAATATGGGCTTACGACCGTCTTCTACTGTTGTTTCGAAGGCAGGCTTAGTGTGATCACTTTACGTTAACAACGTTCGCCATTAGGTGGTAATGTTTAAGTCTCCGAAACTCATAATCATGAGAATTCTCGACATGTTCAACATGTCGAAAAATCTCATGAATACAACAAGTAGATATTTTATAATAATAAATGAAATATAAAGATTAAAGTTGAAAATTATTATTATTTTTTTTTTTTTTCTTTATTGGATACAGACAGCTAAACAAATTTTACAAAGCTTGAATATAACATTTTATAATTTACATCGCCATTTATATGTATCCCACTATATTTCATTTTTTTTACACACTATAGTCTTAAAAGCACTTTAATTTCACCGTTAATTCACTTTGAGGGGAAGGGAAATGGGGAAGGGGGTGGGAGAGGGAGAGGGAGGGAGGAACAGACCATGCTGGCACACGCTTGGTTATCTTGCACGAGGTGCTGTAGACCTCTCCACCAACTTTTTTTTGAACTTTTTTAAAGAAATGCCAAAGGGATCCAACTCGGGGACCCCCATACAGTTTCTGTTAAAACTGTTACACGCTCTGTTTACATATGTGTTTTGGTGGTAGTTTGTTTTTGAGGGTTCAACATAGAAGAGAGTCGGGCAACGCTGCGGTCTTCCACTGCAGTGAAATGGCAGGGCACCCAGCAAACATGAACTGTCTATTTTATTATTTAATATCTTATACAGATACACGAGGTCGGCTATGATGCGTCGATTCTCCAGTGAAT
Organism: Mystacides longicornis; assembly: GCA_963576905.1. NCBI lineage: Eukaryota > Metazoa > Arthropoda > Insecta > Trichoptera > Leptoceridae > Mystacides > Mystacides longicornis. The sequence continues at coordinate 12,169,631 of OY756425.1, read as the reverse complement.
TAATTTTGTAGTGAGTCAGGGCCCGGGCATAGTCATCGAAGTGCAGTCTGTTACGGTAATTTAGTTTTTTTATGAATTTTTTTTGTACTCGTTCCAACGCACTTATATCGATTTCGTATGCGGGGTTCCATATGGTGGATCCGAATTCCAAGATGCTGCGCACGAAGGAATTGAAGAGGATTGTTAGTGAGGAAGTATTTTTAAAGATTGAAGTATTTCTACTGATAAAGCCAAGTGTTCGGAATGCTCGGGCTGTTATGTGATCAATGTGCTTTTAGAAACTCAGCTTCTCATCCAGAATAATACCGAGATCGCGTATTTCACTTTTTCGTAACATTACCTTGTCCGATATTCTATAGTTGTGTTCTATTCTAGTTTTATTACGTGTGTAGGATATTATATTACACTTGTCTGGGTTTAAATACAACTGATTTTCCTCACAGTACCTTTCGAGACGGACAAGATCCTCCTGCAATTTTTCACAATCGGAGACGCTGCCTATTTTTTTGAAAATTTTCGCGTCGTCGGCAAACAGTAATATTTTGGAGTGTTTCAGACATTCGGCTATGTCATTTATATAAATTAAGAACAACAGTGGTCCCAGGTGGGAGCCCTGAGGAATTCCCGATTATTGAGAACAAGAGAGCAACCAAATTTAAAGACTGCGACTGATGTCATGTAATTGGCGTCAGGATATAAATATATCCTATATCACATTCTGATTGATGGGAGAAAATGATTGCCGTTGGAGATACAATTAATACCCCCTTCTAAATTTACTCGGTGGAAGGCTAAGCCTACAACTAGTCATGATCGGAAGATCCTGGAAGATATTATACAGCAAAATCTATATATTATGATAGCGAAGAGTGCAATCATAATATATACCTACTGAAAAAGTAGGGAAAGCTATTTTTTTATAAGTCGTACCTATATAGATTTAAGAAACAAAAATGCCGTTTTTTATTTAATTCAAATCTTGCATCAATTTTGGGACAACCTATATTGGGCAGTCTGTAATATCAAAGCTCCTATTTGTTAAACTATAAGATACGCATTACTACTACTTGTAAAACAACTTTATTTAGCAAGACCGAAAACCTCGGTGTGGCTTTACATAGCTTTTTTTTCAATAAAAAATTATAATATAAATAGGATTTTTGTTTATTTATTGTTATTAAAAAGAGTAGACCATTAACACACCCCTCAATCCAACCAGACTGTTATAAACTCAATACAGGAAGATGTAAATTGAGTTTTAATTTTTGTTTATTTATTTTATTACACATTTAGAAGCCGAAGATACGAGATGACCAGTAGCTGTAAATATTTAATCATTTTTAAAAGCATATTATGTAGCACAATGTTGAAATTCAGAACGACTTGTAGCTTGTAGACGTGTCAGTAAAAAAGATTATATCTTTGGATAGTCTTAAATACTCCGTGAACCCTATTCCACGTAAAGTGAGTTTTTGATGGCATAAAACCTAATCCACTCAGTCATACGAGTGTAGCCTCTACAGAGAAAACAGTAGGAAATCTCATCGGACTCCCTAGAATTATGACTTTGGATCTAACAATAGGTATTTGTGAAGGGACAGTGAAAGAGACGAAGTATTTCGTGATGCTTAAACTTGGAATACCTTCTACGAGGTTAGTCAATGTTGGTTAAACCTTGCAAAACACAATTAGAAGAATATTCTTAAAAATCACATTTGTTTGGTCCTGTAAATAGGTACCTACCTAATAGGAAATTCATTTTACATTAAATAAATAAATAAATTAAGCTTTATTACTGATATATGTGGCGATAAAACATTCGGACAATAGAAGGGCGGACTTATCACGAAGGATCTCTGCCAGCCAACACAGTAAAAAATATAGATAACATACCAAAAAAGTATAAAAAATTGACAAAACAATAGATAATGTTCAAAAATATTTAATTATGTTAGATATCATAAATAAATAACAGACAAACATATAAATACACAAAATATATCTAAAAATACGTACATATGCATACATAAACATATAAATCTCTAATATAAATGAAAGTCGGGTTAGTGCGAACAACTCGAGATCGGCTGAACAGATTCTTTCAATGTTTGATTTATTGGCTTCTTCTCCGCTCCGGATAACATAATAACTAATAATTAGTTAGAAAATGGGTAAGAAATGATATAAAATATAATATTAAAGTTAGTGTGGAACGGATCACCTGCGACGCGCCAACGCTATCGCGGGTAGTTCCCTCTCATTCTCGCATACGTGATTGCCGTTCTTACAGTAATCCATCCCACTTACTCCACCGTACCGTTTCGAGCGTTTTGGAAAATTTTCATACAAAGTCGTCGGGCACATTCGATCGGTACGTCATAGGTGAGGTAGAATATGTGCGCGCGCATATTATATTCTCACGTTGTTCCTGCCTGAGCTTTGAATACGAATGAAATATGGATGTTTTAGAAATATTTTAACATTATTATTTTATTAGTAACTTAATCGGATTAATTATGTATTTTTGTTTAAATTTATCCCGCTTTGATTATGTAAGTAAATAAGTTATTATTTTTATTTATTCACGACTATAATATGCATTAACCAAAAAAGTGCCATAAAATGATTTAAGAAATGGCAAAACCACAAAATCAATAATAAGCAACACGCAACATATTATTTAGGTGTAGGTACAATCGATAGACAGAAAATAAGGTTATATAAAAAAAATCAATTAAACACAAACCTTTGTGTACCTAGTGTAACGGTTTATTCCTCTTGGTTTACATCTCTAAGTTTAATTGTCGCTGAAAGCTCTTACTTCCTTCCTTCTAGGTGGTAATGGGGAATGGAGTTGAATTTGGTCTACATCATATTAATGAAGACTTACCATATTGCCTCGGCTCAGCTGCAGTGGTAGACCAATGCTCTCATCGTCAAGATTCGTTGTAGTTCGTGGATCTTCTTAATAATGTATTATAAATGGAAACTCGATATTGCACTGTATTATAACAAACTGTTTATTTCTGTTTCATTACAAGAAGTTATGTTGCAAATTATATTATTTTCAAGCCATTAAATGTTCAATATTCAAATTATCACTACAAGAATTTACGTTACATTTCTTCACAAAGTTCTGCCTGGGATTTCGTCACTTACACTTGATTTGGTCATACTATGGTTCGAATTATATCTACGTGATGCACGAGGCATTTGGAGACGACATTTTCACATTGTTCAGTTATCACATTTTTACAATATAAGGGAATCTACTTTATTGTTCGTTAGTTTATTAGTCTATAAGAATTTAACACACACTGAAGAGATGAATTAACTACGAATCCACTCGACACTCATGTCCAATCACTTTATTTAACTTGGTAAACTTAAACAAACATTGTTCTATAATTTTCTTTACTGAATTTAAATACTAAGGCGGGCGGACAGGGATTTCGTCCTTAAAAGGACAATTCCACCGCCACCCTTTCACACATGAGTTGTGTCGTAACCAGCTCGCAAACGGAAGTGACTCGAGAATTTAAAAAGAGACGCTTGGTAGCGATCCCCCACTCCGTGGACAGCTCAACTGCCGAACCACGAGAACCAATACTGCATTGTTTATCACGTGCTTAGCGTATGCCAGCACTCTTAATGGTCGGCATAGCGCGCCGAGGGGAAACGGGTGGTGGAGCGGTACCTGGGGTCCGTGCGGAACGCAGAAATTATTCTATTAACCCTTAGCTAGTCATGGTAGTTAACCCTCAACCTAGCCATAATATTTTATACATATTACAATACATCGATGGTTAAAAAGCAAAAAAAAATAATAAAAAAAAGCACTCAAACTAGGGGTACTTCAAAAGAAAACTGAATTGACCAAAAATGTGACGAATCCAGGAGAAGGTAATTATACAATACAAACCATAAACAAATATCTCATTATGATTTAAACAACAACAGAAAAATTTAAAACCAAGGTTGTGTGGAAGTGGAGGAAAAGAGGTGCACCGGGCAGAAAACTAGTACGGAGTCGTACGCTAGTACTCACAAGTAGGTACCAAACATTTTACTTTCCGCCTCTCGTCCACGACCACTGAAATACAGTACAAATTATTATATGCTTAGGACTATACATTCATACTTGATACTTACTCAAAATCTTAAGAATATAATATTATATTATATCTTAATTAATCTTATACTATACAAGTTACAAGTGTCATGTACTTATTTCAATACCTATCTGTGCAGTTCATTATTTTTAGGGTTTATTGAAGTTAAATTGTTCTAATGTTACCATAAGGTTGGTAACACCGCACTATCAATAATTATTCACTTTTTATATCACCTTTGGTTTAAATGTTGCACAGCCTATACAGCTCAAAAGCTCAAATATTTATTTTAGAAATAACTACTTTATAAAATTTTACCAGGTTGTCACAGATCTAAAATTCAAAACTGAGGAATCAATATACACGACACTATACTTGCCGTGACCTAAATTAACTAAAAAAATTAATTCCTAATTTAACCACGCACTGCCCATAGTAATGTATGCGGGTGAACAAGAATTGATGGTAATTATTTTCTTTGCTAGCGATGGTCATTAGATGCACTAGACCATATATGTCGGACGCCACTGAGTTTGATTCACTTACATGGGAAAACTCAGAAATACCTATAACTATAATTAATCCGTATTACTATCAATAACAGATTACTATTATCTGCTAACTATACTTAGCTAAAAGAAAATTCTATCTAAGGGTTGGTTATTTGAGTTGAGGCGTCCCTGCAACACAATAACGACATACATACTAACACTTAACTAAGAGCTCTACATTTATATGTACCTAACTTACGATACGAGGAGATAGCTATCAAAATTACAATCAGTCTCAAATAATTAACTAACAACCGTACTGTAATATACAAAGGTCCGCATTCCAGTTGATTAACATGAATCTACTGTACAAGTTGGAACCATATACGCACGCACACAACAACAAAATTACTTAAACTAAATATGAACACAGCCTCGCTACGAATAGTCAATCCGGAGGAAAATTCTGTAGGACATATGAATGTACACAATAAACGATAAACAACGTTGACCTGCTTTTAGCCAGTCTGGCTTTGGTGACTGCATGAATAATCATATCATACATCCACTCGGATATCAGATTCCTTCTGATACCTATACTCAATTCCAACACATGAGTATCTATTAAACTATTTACGAATCGCAACTTTGGGTTTCAAACATTATTGAATTTTCCAAATCGCGACACGTACCAAAATTCCATATACTACAACCTGAGTATAGGATACGATACAATATCTCTTCAGACATTGAACGTACTTTACGTATTTTCATACGTACTCAAACGCACAGTCGCGCGTGACTTTTAACATTAAATCTTTCCCCTTAGAGTGATCATAACTTAAATGACACTTGATTACAAAACATCTTACTCTCCCTTTACACGTAGCTAGAATTCCCTGTATACCATATACTGCTTCTAATAGTGACAATCGATTCACTCATTGCTGTGAAATCCTCAACTCAATCTTCCAAATAATACCTATCCAAACATGAGACTATACCTGAGTATACAGTGTAACAAAAAAATAAAAATGGAGATTGCTCTTTCTCCTGGTTTACAAACTGTAATTAAACGTAGGATTCCTCTAGTTCTATTATTCAAATTGTTTTTAAGAAACGTAATCTATTGTGCAAAACTCATTATTATTATTATTATTACTTTCTTCCACGCACGTCGTGAAACAAAAACGAAACTAAATTTGAACTATACATAATTACGTGCTACACTGTCATTATTTTAATCCCTTGAATTTATTAAACTTTCTGTGTGTCTTTAAACAAAATTAATACGACGTAGGTATACTCCAAAACAAATAAAAAAAAACTATATCTCAAATGATTATTAAACCTTTATTGAAACTACGGCTCGCTTCTGTGTCTTTCCGAAATTCCTATATACGTACTTCCGCACTTCGCTTGTGTGTGCAACATTATTCTTGAACGAGTTAAGTTCACAAAAACTACCGCAATATTATTTTCAAAGTTTAATCCATACTTAATTGGCATTCCTATTTTACGCTGATCTTATTAATTTCCAAATTTACTTTATGCGTGGCTATTCGCATTTCTAATTGCCTACCAATTCCTATCATAGACCTTCAAAACCTGGAATCTGCGATCTTATTTACGATAATTCGGCATCGAAATCTTTTGCTAACTGTACTATGCGCTCGATAAGTACCTACATTCGGAACGGGCGAATAATTATTATTATTATTAACCTCCAACGGGGTCACACGGGTTCAATTATTTCGCGGTCATTCATTTTTACACGTGGATACTAGCTTGGGTACTTTATCCTGAGTTCCAATTTTCCTTCCGAAAAAAAATAAAAATTTAAATCATATATGAAATTACTTTACATATTTCTACGGATGATGTTTACTTGCCTACCAACTGAGTTTATTAATTCTTATCTGGACCAAACTGCTATTTTAATTTTATGCTATTTGTAACTAAGTCTTTCTGTTTATCTGTACCGATGCCTAACCATATAAACAAAATTAAACATCCTATTAGACAAAATTTATTTCTATTTACCTTATAATGAAAAGGAGACTAATTCCTTTCATGGAAGCAACTCTACATGTCACAAAATTACATTCTTTTAACACTATGCTAATGTGAATCCTGTATTCGCTGGCTATTCCTTTATTAAATTATATTCTGCTATTTTCTGTATCTATTAAATACCAAACTTGAAGTAAAAAAAATTGAACAAACATCTCAACGGCGCTCCGCTTTTAATATATCGATTCCCCAGAATTCTAATACAATGGAAGTAGGTACGGCAGGTACATACATCATACTTCGCAACAGCGCACGGCCTTGAGGCATGATTCAACCTGCAATATTTTGGACGAGTCTATTTTTATAACAATACAATATTTTATGAAACAATATTTTCTCTAAATTCAAATTATCTATTTTCGGCACTTTGATTAGGTACTTTTATTCTTTACTTTAACTTGCAAAAACTATTTATACAAGTATTGGGACATCCCTTGACTCAAAAAAAATATTCTAAAAAAAATTTAAATTTACATTTCTGTGGGTCAACAAAACCTTCAGTCAACCGGCTTTACACATGGGGAACTACAATATTATATCTGTACTTCTGGACAACCTTTACAGCAATTAATTTTCAACAATTAGAAACAATTATAACATTTTTTTAATTTAATTTAAATGTGAAATCTATTATTAAGAAAATCCATTTATGCCCCACGTTGGGCGCCATTTTGTAACGGTTTATTCCTCTTGGTTTACATCTCTAAGTTTAATTGTCGCTGAAAGCTCTTACTTCCTTCCTTCTAGGTGGTAATGGGGAATGGAGTTGAATTTGGTCTACATCATATTAATGAAGACTTACCATATTGCCTCGGCTCAGCTGCAGTGGTAGACCAATGCTCTCATCGTCAAGATTCGTTGTAGTTCGTGGATCTTCTTAATAATGTATTATAAATGGAAACTCGATATTGCACTGTATTATAACAAACTGTTTATTTCTGTTTCATTACAAGAAGTTATGTTGCAAATTATATTATTTTCAAGCCATTAAATGTTCAATATTCAAATTATCACTACAAGAATTTACGTTACATTTCTTCACAAAGTTCTGCCTGGGATTTCGTCACTTACACTTGATTTGGTCATACTATGGTTCGAATTATATCTACGTGATGCACGAGGCATTTGGAGACGACATTTTCACATTGTTCAGTTATCACATTTTTACAATATAAGGGAATCTACTTTATTGTTCGTTAGTTTATTAGTCTATAAGAATTTAACACACACTGAAGAGATGAATTAACTACGAATCCACTCGACACTCATGTCCAATCACTTTATTTAACTTGGTAAACTTAAACAAACATTGTTCTATAATTTTCTTTACTGAATTTAAATACTAAGGCGGGCGGACAGGGATTTCGTCCTTAAAAGGACAATTCCACCGCCACCCTTTCACACATGAGTTGTGTCGTAACCAGCTCGCAAACGGAAGTGACTCGAGAATTTAAAAAGAGACGCTTGGTAGCGATCCCCCACTCCGTGGACAGCTCAACTGCCGAACCACGAGAACCAATACTGCATTGTTTATCACGTGCTTAGCGTATGCCAGCACTCTTAATGGTCGGCATAGCGCGCCGAGGGGAAACGGGTGGTGGAGCGGTACCTGGGGTCCGTGCGGAACGCAGAAATTATTCTATTAACCCTTAGCTAGTCATGGTAGTTAACCCTCAACCTAGCCATAATATTTTATACATATTACAATAGTTAAACTGATATTAAAAAGAAAAGGAAGTAGTGTGTTCGAAAAAGGACATAGACATTCATTGCTAAGTTTTGAACATTGCAAGGAAAAGAAATTCTTTGCATAAAGATAAATGAATGTTTAATATCAGTGTTGGTTAAAGAGCAATCGGTGTGAACTTTTTGAAAAAAGCAGCGCAAAATATGAGCTTATGGTTAAGCGTAAAAAACGGTCTGTTACATAGGTACTTGAAAAGATGAACATAAACATAGTGAGATGTGAACGAGTAACGAGTTGATTGTATAATGATAATAGAAATATTACTACACATTATTATCGTTATAATGATAATTTATGCAAGACAATGTCCAGAGAGAACAGGTCAGATAGAAGAGGAACAACTCGCCGTGTGATAATACCGAGTACGGTGATTTGCAACAATGTAATGGTCTCACCTCACTCTAGCGCTGTGACAAAAAGTAATATAAGAATATTAACTTCATATAATAATATTATTAATCACGCATTTATGCCAGGGGATATACTCACCATACACGATACCAAGAAGAGTTGTTTGGTTTTTTGTTTCCTCGACGCAGCGTGAGAGAGTCTATAATGGATCTAGTTCTTATAAATTCAGCAATATTATGTGGACGTTGGGTGAAACTGAATTCTATTGAATTTTAATATATGTAAGGGGTAAATTTCTTTATCAATAGTTCAAGCCGTTTTTTGAGGTAAAACCTAACGTCACTTAAAGAATAATCAGTCATCTATTAATGGACATGTAGGACCACAGAATAACTGCAGGAGGTGTCAATGAACTCTGCCCACATAATGTCCAAACTCCTTAGATTTTAGGCTTTCTCATCTTCGAAAATAGACTCATTAGCTTAAGTGATTTTTTTTCTATTTCATTAAATAGATTAAAAAACTTAATTGAAGCAATGGGAAATCCACTCTCAAAATATGAGATTCTCACTCTCAAAATCCCGAATTCGGTACTTTGTTGAGAATAAGAGTAGTCTACGAATAAGCGTGTAAGAAACGTTCTGGGAACTCCGTGTACTGAGCAGGTTAACTCTGAAAAGAGCCGTTGGTCGCCCGACGTTTCGACTGGATTCCACCAATCATCATCTGGGGCAGATGGGCAGCCGCTGCAGCAGCTAGCGACGAAGGGTGGGGGAGAGGTAGTGGACTAAATGTTGATTACCGCGGCGTGTACATCCCTGCATGGCAGGTGACGTCGATCGCGCTATCTACAGTATTTTCCTCGTGTATCCGACTTATTTAACAGATAGCCCAGTCACATCTTCGAAGAGGTTATTAATCAAGAGTTAATAAGAGTAAATTAACCAAGAGTTTGTTGTACAAAGGTGTCAGTGAGTATAATTTATTTCTGGAAACAGTCTTTATAATCAACCGTCCTGTTCAACTTGAGAAAGGATATCACTACCGGGTAGAAATTTGAAGTGACCACATATATAATTGAATTACGACCTGACTAAGAATCGAACCCGAGAGGTCTTGTTCAGAATAAGTCTAAATCAATCAGCGCCTTAACTTCCAAGCTACCGAAGTCGATCAACCCGTGAACTCAAATAACGCGCTCCTTATTTAAGTCAAAAAAAATTAAAATGAAAAGAAAAATGCCAGCTTCTATAGATCAAGATATCTTTGATGTTTTCTGTAAATTAAATTAGATCCATTTATGCTTTAAAAAAAACATGCGATTAATTAGTGTTAAGTTTGTACCTGCAAGTAAGGTTTGTAAGTGTAAGTCATTTTAAAGATTATTCTAGTGATTCGCCAGAGTACATCTGGAGATATCACCCGCCCACGAGGATGTTCAGCTTTGACGGGTTTACATACATGGAGTCAGCCAGAGTACACCTGTTAGACCTCTACTCTGCTACAATGTTGGACTTCTTTATCAACATATTGTAACTAACATAGTTGGCCAAAATATTAGCATGGAACAAGAAATGCTAGTTTTATCACCCTTATAGATACAAAGACAGTGTGTTTTGGATAATATAATTATTATTGACAAATCACATCACATCAGCATTTTGCAATAGTCAAAACAAATCAGTTATGAGATTCAAAATGTTAGGTCTACTATTACGAAAAATTCACAGCAGGGCCTTATCGTTTCAAGAGAAATTATTCTATCATTTTTGATTTTCGGGTCCCATAATATTTTTTCAATTTGGTGTTCTAAAAGGAAGAGCATTGTAGTTTGATGATTCTCAAAATTCTACAAAAGCATTCGGCTTCAGAATCCATTCGAATTTATAAGCAAAATTTTGAAATATACCTATATATCATAATGACGTTGTTACAGAAATTTGCACCTTGTAGAAAGGAAGTACCTACTAACGAAACGATGTGCTTGAAGAAACAAATAATATTTGTCCAGAAAGAATTGACAAAAGTGTAAACTTTGCCGCCAAATTTTGACATAAATTAATTCTACGATCGACTTGTTGACGAAAATGAAAAGAATAAGACGATGTTTGGATGACGGTGTCCAAGAATGAGTCAATCATTGATCTCAAGCACCCTCTCCTCCAAAATTCCGATATCCAACACCAATGGAGTCTCTGATTAAGGGGCTTTCAAACACTAAGAACAGGCTGAGAGCAGATGAATATTGGCAACAGAATTTTCAGTGTTGTGGATAATACAAACTGCTGTACAAGGAGAAAATACTGCACTACCTTCACATGAAAATCTATGGACGAAGCACATATACTTACAAATCTATTGATGGTTTTGACATATACCTACATTCGTTTAGGTATACGCTTGTGTAAGAAATGAGAGCCCATCATAAAACAAATCGACCACCAAATAATAAACCAGGTGTATACCTAGATCTAATCTGAGTTATGACGTCGGCAGGTAGAGACAGGTTTAGCAGTTCTCGGTAAAGACAATACAGAGTAAATAATAACATAATATATAATACATCAGTACGTGTATGTTAATAATTTGATGGATGGAACGAGATTAATAAAGTGAATGTAAGACATTTTAGTGAAGTCCAATTTTGGTATCGATATTTTATATTGACAGGGGCGCTGATGCGATGAAATTAAAAGAATGATATTCTGTATTGTAAGCGGGCGCATTATTGATGCTGGCAAATCAGTTATTCCACCTGTCAGGCCTAAACACATTTCTAATTACTCCAACATTATAATAATTAACAGCCTAAAATATGTTCACCGTACTATCCAGGGTTATTTTAGGGTGAGAGCCATTAATACAGGTGATGAATAATCTTCTAGCTTTCCGCTTATGAATTGTTTGCTAACGAACGTCTCCTTCAAGGTGGGTTTGGAGTATTTAGACCAAACGACCGAATGCTCAGATTCTTCTTGTGTTATCGGAGACAGATCGTTCTTTCGTTGCTCTGCCTTTTTCACCAAAACTTAATGGAATATTCTAAAATGCTTGCTCGTTGGATTCAAAAGGCATGTGTGAATACTGCGTAAAGTTATCTTATGGACAATAATTATCAATTGACAAAAATTACAAATTAATCTCAGCATCAAATGATCGCAATCTTAATCATAACATATTGTCTTAAACAAGTACTCTAGAATTCTAGTTTTTAGTTTTCATTCTTGTTCGTTGAAATTTGTTTGGAGTAAAGGCTGAAAACGAGCCTTCGTTAACACTAAAATTCAAGAATAACTGCTCTATTTGGGTCTTAATCTTTGTTCATTTGGTCTGTTTAAGCCCTTCTTTAGTCGTTTTTCTCATGAAATTTTAAAAACGACTTTATATTAGTCTCGTTATTGGCACTAAATTCGACTTAAGTATAGTTCAGTCTTTTAACATCGGAATTCATAGAATATTTCGTGGCGCTTTAACTGTCACAAATAATTATGAACATTTTTAAACGGTGACACTGTGGACAATAAAGACCGAAATAGGGTGGAACACGTGGCAAAACGGGAAGAATAGTAGGTATTGTTTACTGATTTCATTTACTAATTCATAAACCATAACAATAAATTAACAACAATAACGACACGTTGAAGCTTTATTGAGAAACGAAATTGACAGATCAACAGAAATTCCGCGAAAATATTAGTAAACAACCTATATGTTTTCCATAGATTCCATGGTAACACTACCAACTGCTACCAACTTTCAAATGAAACGCGTCAACTTAAAGGATACTTTAAAATTTAAATCTTCCTTTAGCTAAAGAGTTCTTTAGTCGCTTTTTTTAAACCGGCCGTAATAAGAACGTATGCCAAACTAGCATCTATTTCCCGGCGAAATATACCTAACTGCATGTCAAAAAATATAATCAATTATTATACCCAAGGAGTTTGTTTATTAAGATTTAAATCTTCGAAAAGCCATTGCTGTCTATTGTAATTTAGAACGTTGAATTCATTAAAGACGTACGACTAATGATATACTTAAACACAGAGTGAAGATCTGTTCTTTGGTATCCTTAACATTATCGCGTGCTGTAATGCCTGTATAGTTTGTTGGTATGTAAGTAATATGCACGGTGGAGTACATTTGTACACGATCATTTGATAGGGATCTGCATATAAGTTTGTTATCCGCGAGTGTGTTCACTGCAAATTTATATAGCGATTGTATTGGAGTTGGTAATATCGGGTAATTTAATTGTGTTCCGCGGTAGAGATTGTGTCAGTGAGCATCTGTAGATCAACGGATTGTAATTGTTTAATACTCTGCTCTGTGCGTACAGGCATGTTTTGCTGATTACAGTGTCAAGTGTTTGGTAACGCAGGAGTATTTTGTAAATAGAGGAATTGTTATTGTACTCTGATCTTTGTGAAAATGTGTGTATGGGTATTTTACTAATCGTAATGTCAAATAAATGTTAAGGATGTTTTGTAAATAGAGGAATTGTTATTGTACTCTGATCTTTGTGAAAATGTGTGTATGGGCAAAAATTACTAATCGTAATGTCAAATAAATGTTAAGGATGTTTTGTAAATAGAGGAATTGTTATTGTACTCTGATCTTTGTGAAAATGTGTGTATGGGTATTTTACTAATCGTAATGTCAAATAAATGTTAAGGATGTTATGTAAATAGATCGACGAACTGAAAAAAAAATCTGTTTAGCCGTTTTATTAATGAAATTTTTAGTTAATTAACTTATCTACCGAGAGAAAAATGGAACAACTTTCTTATTTATTACTATTGTTTAATACGCGACTTAGTTGCGAAATTCTTCCGATTGATGATTTACGACAGCGTGAATTGATGCAAGAAAGTTACGGCAATACGTAGGACGCCTTTTAAAGGATTAACATTGATCAAACATGTTTCACGACAACACTGGAATCTCCCACGCGGACAACAAAGAACCCGAATTGGAAGATCGATTTAAAAGCGGTGATATTTTCGGAGCATGTCAATCAGTGCTCGTTACATTAACTGTACCGCATCAATCAATGAGATTACACCATAAAACTGTATACACGCGATTTAATTAATTATTTAAATGCAGTTCTGTTTGAATTTCATCAGTGATCTGATTTGATATCGCCGATGTAAATCGTTCGACCCACGACATAAAATTGCAAATTAACTCTCTAAAAAGGAAGTGTTCGAAATGTGAGTTCATCAAAACATTCTGCGAATACCTCGGGCAGGTATGATGAGATCCTGAAAATGTGACGAAATTATAAGGTTTTAATAATTAAAGGTAGAAATATTTGCTTTTAGAACTCGCAGGAAGAAAAAGTCACGGAGTCATAATATCTGAACAGATTTTCAAACCGTTGGTGTTGGAAGCACTGCTACGACTTTCTAATTTGAGTGATAGGGCTTTGCGGCATGTGGCACCCAAGGCAAATAAATACCTACAGCTCAAGAAACGAAATCAAGCAGTCACTTTGGGAAAGTATACTAATAATTCCGTTTATTTTTCAGATAATCTTGGAGTTCAAACTCCACCCTATACTACATATATCAGTTTCTAATTTGATAGTTATGTATGGTTTTTATTGAGGCAATAAAACCTGTCTCTCTATATTCCATAGTCAAGGAAACATCTTGAGTGAGTGTAATGTGGCAGGAAGTAACGCGTATACATTTCTGTCGGTCGAAAATTTAATATTACAAGAGTCTCTTCAGGGTCCGTGTCAACAACACGCTCCGGATGTGTCTTGCAAGCAACACGGCCATTTAGTTTTATTTAGCTATCAGCTAGAAACTTTATATTCCCACGTGTCGTTACAACCATAAGGGCATCTCTCACAATAATGATTCAGACGAAACATTTCACTCGACAACTCGGTTAAAAGTATAACAAAACCGTACACTACTCCTTGATACCTAGCACATAATGTTTACCTACATCTTTCTGGATACATACACATACATCCTCAGCGTCACAACCCTTTGTGGGTCTTAGCTGCCTCCAGGAAATGTCTCTAAATCTCCCTGTCGCCGTCTGTCACCTTCCAGTTCCTTTTCCCCAGAGCCCTGCAGTCTGCAACTACATAATTCAACCATCTCAGCTTTGGCCTTCCAACGCTCCTTCTTCCAACTGGATCATTAATAATATTAATCTTTCTGGGAGTCTCTCTCTTTGGGGTCATCCATGCGGAACAGATGTCCTAGCCAGCGTAGTCTGTTAATCTTAATGAACTTGACTACACTGACATCCTGGTATAGACCATAAAGCTCGGCAATGTATCGTTTTTGCCATATTTCACCATCTTTAACTTCACATCTTTCTGGATGGATCATGCCAAACGTGAGTGACAATTGTCATTTTAACCCCACTCTTTCCAAACTGCTCCGTTTGACAAAGACATCATTCAACTTTGGCCTAAAGGTCTGTAGACATTTATGTCAATATCCACCATATATTGGTTAGTCGATGTCCAATACGTAGCACGGTTTTCAGGGAAACTAACGTCGGGCAGGTAAAAAAAAGCTTTAGTTCAAAGGGGGGGGGGGGGGGGTTCGTATTAACTCTTTATTTGAGGAATGGGAAGGCGCAAGTATTTTTATTTGCATTGATTTAATCTTGATGGAAAGAAAAACGAACCTCTCAATTCTTCAGAAAATTGCGTTTCTTTGTCTCAAACAAATATAAATGTTTTCTGAACATATATCTTGGGAGGACAGCTTTGAAAAGATCATAATTGTTGGAAAAGCGCCAGGTAAAAGACCACGAGGCAGATCACCGACGCTCTTCCCGACACACTCCGTAGGTATAGCTGAACATCGGAATGTGAACAGGATATCCTGAAGGGCAATGCTTTGAGGGGAAGAATTCATGATGGCCCCCAGCAATGAGGATGACGACTGGTAGGATAAAGTATTGCATATAAAATATTATGAATTTGTCCCTAAATAACTTTGGTAGAAAAAAGTAGGAGACACTTTTGAAGCAGGTGTACAAATCGTACCACCATTTTCAAACTTTAGAATATTATCCTACTCCTATCCTAATGGATTGTACAAAGTATCTTAAATTTACCCACTGAAGTGGAAGTATGTTATTTGAAAATTGATCCAGTCAGTTGTTACCGTGTTGTGAAGATCGTAAACCATGATGGGCCAATGTGTTATTATCTCTATAGGTTTTCCGGAATTATTCTAATCACATTTTTGTGGTGTTGTCTAAATGGCTGAAATGGTTACATTTCAAGTGTAAATGGAATCCAAATTGCGGATAATTAAAGTGGATGTAAAAAAAAACAAAATTATATTGATTATAAAGTCATGGATGGTCTGTGATGATAGCACTCTGGATCAGATAGTATTAATTATGAATAGTTATAAATGTTTGCCGCCTTTTGCTCGGAGAACGTCTCTCTTGGGCCTCAGGGCTCTGTACACCGGAGGACGCCCAATGCCCATGCCCAACTACTTGGATACGTTTGAAATAATAATTATCGGGCAAGCAGAGTTGTCCTTCTGGCGATGTGACTGACTTGAAGTATTATAATAAGCATTAATAATTATGGGCTCAAGAACCATTAATGGAAATTTTAATACGACTTCCAGCTTTTATTACGACCATCTCATATGTTTGTAATCTAGTGTGAAATGTTTGAGAACCTCTGATTTAACTGTCACTAATCGTCCAAACGGGATCGGCCCATCAAATAATATAGAATTGAATCGATATAATTGGTTAATTTATTTCAATGTGTTTTTACAAAGAATTACCTATATATCTTCCTATCTCAATCTCGATTCGTATTGGTTGTATAAAATTATATAAAAAAACAATCAATATATTATTTAAATTTACATAAAACAACAAAAACGACCCCCCTAAATGGAGTTTAAAGTGAAAATGTATGTATTGTATTTAGTTAAATCTTAAATTGAGTATTTGTAAATTCATCAACACTCTTTATGCTAATAATATCGTTTTTTACTGATTAAAAAAGAAAAGAGTCCTGTTGAACACCGCCCAAAAAAAAGGTTCACATTTCAAGCACATTATCAACAGTGATAAAAAAAACCACGGCAGGACCTCCCGTTTGAAGCAGGACTGACGGACGTAGAGTGGGAAAAGATCACTGAAATTGAACAAGTTCGAGCGCAATATAAGGACCTTCTTGCTTTGAAAATATCCGAGTGAAAAACTAAAAAGGGTGGAAAAATTTAAAATATTAATGTTTTTTGATTATTTGTTTTTATCAGTCAATCACATCGAACCCCAATTATTGTTTATCTCGTTACAAATTGTATGGTCCGTTGAAAGCTTCTGCCGTTACAGCCGGATAATGGGCGGGCTGTGGCCTCAAGAGACGGGCAATTATTGGAGTAACCTCTGAAGTAAAGACGGTCGGGTTAAACGGAGACTAACTGTAGGCCTCGTTCGGTTATTTGTAATCCGGATGGACCGTGATAGACCGCCGTATTATCTTGTTACATAAAGAACTCACTGACTTATCATTAAACTCGGAAACAAATTAAACCCAATGCGAGAAGGCATCTCTACACTCGCAACTCGTGGTATATCACGTGTATTGGAGCGATTGTGTATGGTCGCCGTAAACATTAATATTGTCAGCAACTGGTGTTTTCTATCTGGAGCAATAGTTCTTCATGAAATTTAATTTTCAGATATTTTTAAGAGTACACTCGTTTAAGTCATCACCAATTCTTTAATAGTGTATACTTAAACAAGATAGGGTTTTCAAAAAGATTTTGTTGGAAGTTATTGGTCAAGTCCAAGTCTTACGTTTCTTGATTGTCAGTTCTTCAATTTGATAATTTTGAATTTAATAATAGAAAAAAAACGAAGTGAAATTTCTTCAAAATGATTGCAAAAAAAACTCAAACTTCACATCTGTCAAAATGGAGTGACATTGCTGACGACATCCATGAATTTGGAGCGATAGTGAGTGGGGGGGCTTAAGATGTTCACTGCGACTATTATAGAACTAATATTCCGTAAAACAAAGAATTTACCGTGAATCATATTAAATCTGCTCGTCGGTAGTCAAAAGTTTAGAAATTGGTTCATACTCGTCGCCTTATGAACTAGCTGACCCGCCCATCGAACTTCGACCAACCCCAAATATAAAAAAGCTGCTAACCTAGGGTAGCCCAGAACTCATAGTATATTATAACAGCCTTTTCGTGTAAAACATATCTTTGCATAAAAATTCATAATTTTACGATTAAAATGAATTTATCCTTGGAATTATTATAGAAACTTTAAAATGATATCGACTATTGGAGCTTTTTATTATCTGCTTTAGAACTACATATTCAATATTAATCGGTAATTTAAGGGGGACCCACTGAAGTAACGGACCACAAATTTTAAGTACTTGTGTAGGAGCATAAGACCAACCCGTATACCAAATTTTATGAAAATTGAAGATATTTTAAGAGGGTTCCCCTGAAGGTACACATCTCAACATTTTACTGACTCATCTACATCGAGGGGCTAACCGTTCTTCCAAATTTCAATCAAATCGGATAAGAATTACTTTATGAGTTATGGGTGCGCACACATTTTTGGCGTACGCGGAAATTAAAAAAAAAATTTTTTTGCGTTTTTGGAATCTACACCCTCGAAAACGTCGAGAAAATTAATTTCAGCGAAATCTATTTTTTTTTTGAAATCCGATCACAAGACTCGTGTATAATTCATATACTATGAGTAAAAAATTGTTGTGTTAACTTTTGTTCCCTTTCCCGACATCTTAAGCGACGAAATTACAATTTAATAATTCGGCTTCGTATCCGGGATCCGGTTATCCCAGTAGACGATGATTTATGTCAGACACAGAATTTAATTCAGCTATTAGTTAGAGGCTGGAGGAAGTTCAATGGGTTAGAAACGTTAAAAATAATTCAATAGGGAGGTGTAGTAGAAAATAAGTCACATAAATGAAGTATGTTAAGTTCCTTATTTTATTATGGAGATTCAAAACATTTCTATGAACCCAATCGGGAAGATAAGTTTACAATAACACAACAAGAAGTATTCCAATCACAGCCCAATGATGTCCTGTATATTTGTATTGGTGAGAGTAGAGACACCAATTCGTGTAATATTGAGATAAGCACTAGAAATTTAAAAAAAACGCGAAATGATCGAATCAAGTCAGTAAAAATGATGCAAGCAGACTACAGTTTGTAGTAAGCAATGATTGTGAGATCTTATAGATTGAGAACGGTTGTCCCCATACACTCTGTATGGCAGATCTATAGGAAATACATTTATACCACAGTAGAAAGATAAGATGTTATCTTAATTGTGATCAGCGTCAGATATACGCGTAATTAAGATACTAATTCAGATCTCTGAGTGTTGCTGGTACGTCTGTTGGACATGTAGATATCAATCCATCTCCTGTTTATAGTTTGGGCGCTTCCGTTTCACGCAGCACCATACTCAGCCATTAGGATTGAAAAGATCCGTTAAACTTTCAACGGGCATCACTTAAATCAATAGGTACCAACTCGATTTATAGACAGCCACAGAAGAAAACTAATAAATAAAATAAAATAGTCTAAATCAAAACCAAATTAGTTAAAAATGATCAAAACTCTTGTCTGGGGTATAAGGCTTTATGGATATACAACGTAACTGTGAGACAAAGGGGAAAGGTACGTCTGTCTGAGTTTGAGTTGTGGTGCTACAGACGCATGGCTGACATTCACTGGTTAGAGCGTATCAAAGGGGATGAGGTTTAGAAAATCAAGAAAACCCAAAAAAAAAATACAACACAGACCAGCCCCTGTAGACAAATTCAAATTGGCGTTCGACTACAAACGAAGATTTCGCCAATGTATAGTGCGATAAAATTAACTGTCCAAAAAGTGGACAGTTAATTTTCTTTCTACTCTACATTGTCGAAGAATTCGTCTGTAGTCGATCGCCAAATGCAATTTGTCTAGGCCTACTGGTCTGATTTTACCATCGCCAAACGAATAATCACTGAGAGCGGTAAATCCACAGGTCATCCCAGAAATAGCAGTTGGATTGAGTCCCGAATAAAATATCCGACGTCACTTCGAGTGATTTGATATTTCACCAAATCAATCTAGACAGAAAACGAAGGGCACTTTGGGTAAGTCCAGATTCATTTAAAAAATTATGCTAAGACTAAGTCATATACGATTCACTTGGAGCTTTGCTAAAGCATATTATTATGTATTAAAAGAGTTTATAAAACGTAACGTGTAAATTATCGAAATTATAGGACTAGGTACTAGTAAATTTTATAATATTGGAAAACTTGTTTGTCCATTGAATTCTTCAATGTGTTCATAGCTTTCTTCACACCATTATTAATGATGTGTTCGGTGTAGATCATTATTACTGATCCGGATAACAATCTTCGACCGAAATAATAAAAATGACATCTTCTACGTCGGTGAGCAAAACAGAGAAATCAATTATTATCAACTAGTTTTTTAAAGGCGCCCGTGGCGCCCCTGGCCGGAGAGGTGAAAGTTCACCAAAAAAAGGGCATTTTGTCGTCGCCAATTCTCGTTCCGAGTAGCCCAAATGGCGATAAATCGCCCACGTTGGCAACACTTAATAATATTAGTTAGTATACCTGTATGTTCAACGCGCGTGCGCATAACGGCAAAACGCTATTGGTTACTCAGAAGCATCCCCGATCCGCTGGATCAAAACTTGTTTGAGGGTGCGAGTGGCGCGCCATCTAGCGGCGTTAATGACATCAGTCAGTCAGTCAGTCAGGCAGGCAGTCAGTCAGTCAGTCAGTGAGTCAGTGTTCAAGACAAATATTATTATCAATGGTAACACATCAATAAGAAACTGTTTTATATAAGGTAAGTAATACAAGTGAATAGCAGTAATGAGTAATTTGAGAGTAATTCGATTACTAGTCTAGAGTTCGACCACATTGGGTGGTCCGCTAGGCCGGCTTGCCTCTCTCCCTACTACCGACTCAAGCAACATTTTGACTTGATACACTAGTCAAGTCTCATACACTCTTAACATAAGATACAGGCTGATTATTTAAACATTAAACCAATTATTATGCTTGCAAAACTTGAAAAAATCTACAGTGTATTGTTAACTTTTGGCTCTCATTGTTTATTTATTTATTTTATTCAGTTAAATATTAGTGAAATAGACTTAACGGCTTCAAAAAGCCTTTGCGTCTATCACACTTACAAGAAAATACAAATAAAAAAAAACAAAGAATAACTAAAAATACAATACAGGTTATTTTCATATTAAAGCAGATCATCAATATTTCTACACCAAATACTCAATTCGCTTGCAGAAAAGTTCATATGTAATATTGAAAATATCAATATCATCAGACAGCTGATTCCCCAAGAGCATCGTTCGGTTAATTGGTGAATGCTTTGTAACGTTTGTACGTCCTCTATGAATATAAAATAAAAAATGGGAGCGAGATCTCATGTAATCGTCAGGGACGTAGAGATTCAGCTCAACCTGCGGGTTATTAATTATACAATTTATAAGCTTAGAAGTGCCTACAAAGGTATTCTCTTCTTCGTCTCTCCAACGTAGTAATGTTTAAGCACCCAAATAATGATGCGTGCATATATGGATAATAACAATTGGATCATGTTTGTTTTCTCCTAAATAAACGAATAACATAATGAAGTGGTTGGTAAAGCTCTTATTATACTGTTTCGTACTGGAGGTATTGAGATCGACCACCGTCCTCTTTCACGACACAACTTTAAGTATCTTACCGTCTAAGAGTCAAAGAGTGTATTTGTGTTCACTTTGAGTGAGCAATAACAAAGAAAATGAATGGGGCCGGGGGCGGATAGGGATGCGGGTTCGATTCCCATATGGGGTATGAGATTTTTCATCGTGTTGAAGATTCCATATTTTGAGTGTAAAAGCAGATAATAAAAAAAAATTCCTTTGATTTCGTAATTTCGGGGATTTCGACGAATTTGACCACCTAAATGGTGAACGTTGTTAGCGTAAAGGGATAACACTAAGCCAACCTTCGAAATAGCAGTAGACGATGGTTGTAAGCCCATAGTGGTTCAAATTTGTATAAAATTTACCTCTCAAAATCGACTAATAATTAGTACTTACAGTAGTAGACAGTCCAGTAGAATGAATTATTGTTAGAGTCATTAGTTGTTACATATTCTTTCCGAATACTAATTGGTTGGCATGTTTTTCATATTTGGTTGTATATGTGAATATTCCTCTAGTGTTAGCTCTACGATAGTGTATTTTAGTAAATCTCATAGTATTATGTCATGTTATGATTTATGTGAATGAAAATCAAAGAATTTATGTTAACCTTTGTAAAATCAGATTAATTAAAAAAATATATAAATATTTAGTAGCAGCCTATAGTTTGGTGTAAGCGGGCTTCGAGTAGGTAAGTATCTCAATAATATCTGTTTATATTTTTCTCCCAACATCCGTGCGTCTAACAATGCCAATAATACAATACATAATATCGTTAGTTGTCTAATCATTTTATGAACCCTAGTTGCTGGCAGCTTGGTGCTCATAGCTATTGTATTGCTGCTGACCAGCGATTATCAATATTTATTGGTTCTGGCGAGCTTCTCAGAAACTTGGATCACCACCAACGAAGACTAGAAGAGTTGGATATATTTTGTAGGTACCTACTTCCCTATATTAACACCAATATACCGAGTACCTTACTGCATTTATTGTTTTATAGTCACGCGACCTTATAAACCATTATGATTAGTTTCTAGTAATAACATAATAAATAATTCACCCATGTTTTCAGAAAATAAACAACGAGATTGAAAGTGTCACCTTATAAAAAACAAACGTGAGATAAGTATTGCCGAATGACAGCGGGGCCGAGAAGAGCGCTGTTCTTCCTCCCATTAGGGTCTCGAAGACGAGGAGGACTCGCTCATGAATAAATAAATTAACACTTTTCTATACAAAAGTGTTTGTATAGAAAGTGTCAGTTTAGCCGACGAAACTTATTGCCTGAGTCAATTTTTTACAGTCAGCCGGTCCGCTACAATCCGAGACAGGTAGAATTTCAAGTGAAAAAACACTTAGAAAAAGTCTGACCCGATTGGCAATCGAACCCGGAATCCCTAATCTGAAGCCACGCCTATACCACGAGGCTACCATACTCCCTTTTTGACCCCATTCGGGGGCATAGGGGGGCCACAAGAGCTCTCTACTCCGCTCTATCTCGCGCAGCCCTTTTGTTATAAAAATGAACCTGAGATCACTCCAAGTAAACACAAATACACTATTTGACTCTTTCACAGTAAGCTACTTAAAGCTTGTCTCGTGAAAGAGGAAGATGGTCTGCACCTGAGATCGAACCCACGACCCCCACGCTACGCTGTATTAACCACTCCAATTATCTTTGGTATATTAGAATATTTATATTGCTGATTTTATATCTAAAAAAAAACCTTTAAAGAACTTTTTTTTAGAGATTTCTGGCGACTCGTTCAATTGGGAGCGTATTTCCTTCCTGTCCTTCCTTGTTACTGGTTTCCTTCCTTATTACTGGTTTCCTTCCTTATTACGGGTTTCCTTCCTTATTACGGGTTTCCTTCCTTTGAGCCAGATCTGAAGGATGTCGATATATGTGACGGAGGAGAACATCGAAGCTGCCCGAGGTCGAGCGCTCTTGTTGCCTCTCTATGCTCCTGAGTGGACTCAAGAACGGAGTATATGTTTGTCAGAGAGAAATTTAACCTAACTTTTAATATTTTTGAGTAGGTATCTACCTAAATTATAAAAAAGTACAATTAGCAAAGATTGAAATGAGGTATTTGAACATGCTGTGGGAGAAGGTCATCGGAACTGACCGAAAACTAAAGAACTGCTGGACCAATTTGGCTAATTTTGATTTTTAAATATTCTTCGGCATAAGATTAGGCTATTTTTAAACGGTGTGAAAAAAAATTTGCGAGGAAAATAGATAAACAACAATTTTGTTTTCCCATACAAAGTATTCCCGCCTTTCGAATATGTCACAACAAGGGATCATATTTTATTTGTTGGTTGTGAGTTTCTGGAAATGAATTATGTAATACGAAT
The DNA here is from genome assembly GCA_963576905.1 of Mystacides longicornis. NCBI lineage: Eukaryota > Metazoa > Arthropoda > Insecta > Trichoptera > Leptoceridae > Mystacides > Mystacides longicornis. Next base: position 12,145,737 of record OY756425.1, on the reverse strand, counting down.
TATCTAGTGAATAATATTGTGTTTCTTTGTTTATTAAAACAAAATAATAACAGTTTAAAAACTAGTGTCGAATAGCGGGTAGATCAGTTAGAAATCAAACATACTCTGTGATAAATAGGAAAAGATTTCCACGATACGTAACGATTAATGGGCGAATATTGGTACATTTATCACTGTGTCATACTTTCTAGTTTTATTTTTTTTATCTGTTTGTATGTAATTTTTATATCTTTAATTGGTTATCGTGCAACTTACTAAACCTTGAAATAGCATAGCGTTTGTATTATGATAAGCCAGAAATAGTTGAGCTAGCGACGTAGATTTTTTTTGCATACATAATATGGGTCACTTGTAAATTGCAAAATAAGACTAAAATACAAGTTTCAACAAAATAGAGTGCTGATTTAAGCAACTACATTATTTATATAATTTTAATTATTTTTGGTATAACAATATTTATATTGCTAAATGACTAAACTATTAAAGAACATTTTTTCAAGACTTCCGGCAACTCGTTCAATTGGGAAAGTTTTGCGCAGTAGTAAGTCATTATAGAACAAATTGAAATACCAAAGATTTACAACGTTTATAAAATAACTAACCGAAGTAAATCAAATTCCAATAAAAATAACACAGTTGAATAATAATATTATGTATGAACATATTGGGCTAACATATTGGGACACCGCAAGCTAGCCCGGAAGAGACAAATCAGCAGCAAACCCGACCCGCACGAAACCAAGCCCCTAGCCTGGTCAAAGTAACCAAACTAAAATGTCGACCCCACACAAATCAAGCCCGCCGAGAAACTCCCCCCCAAACCGACCCACAATACGGGGGGCCTAAGCCCCACTAAGGAGCATAGGGAGGCACAAGAGCTCTCCATCGCGCTGGATCATGCACCTTTACAGGGGGACACCATCTGGCTGAAATCCCCCTGATGCGACCGAGGCTTATACCTTGTGCCTTTGCTGACCTGTTGGGGTTCAAGGACGTGAGATGGTCAATCTCACGGTCCCGATCTGATTTTTCGATTTCCTGGCTCTTACAGAATGCTCGAAAAACCAGCAAAAAGAACAGATGTGCTATTCTTAGCCGGCAACCGCACGGCAATATGAACATAATGTTAATCATAATACTATGAGTTTATATAATTTGCATTTGTCTATTTTTGCATGGTACTATCATTTACACATAATTCATATTTCGTGTCCATACAATGTGCGTTTGCAAAAAATACTCAATTAGACAGGAGACATATAGCTTCAAGAATGCTCCGTGCATTTCTACCCAATGTTTATTGAGATTATACTCATTAGTCATTCGGTTCACCTAACACCTACCGTCTATTATTCGCTATAATTATTTTTTAAAAGAAATAAACATTCAAGTTTTGTTAGAATGCAATTTAACTATAGGCAGTCGATTTATTACTAGTACGTCTTTTTAATTGTAAGGTTTTAAAATACATATTATTACTATCGGGATATATTAAATTCAATAGTATATTTATAGAAACAAAAATGTATCTATACGAATTTGAATTTTTTTGAGCAAACAAAGGTCGGTCACACCCATTATCATACCGCCCCCCCCCCCCCCTTCCATCATTGAAATCTGACTGACAAGAATTTTTATTGTAAGTGTAGCGAAAAGCTTTTCATTGCGCAAAAATGTTTTAATTTCGTGTATATATAGGGAAAACATTGATCTATACTATAGAAATATCAATCTACCAGAAATCTTCCTATTTCCCCAATAGATGGCGGTAGCAGTACCTCTGCCGAATTCGTTTCATACAAACTTTAATATTATTTTTATCATTTGCTGTTCATTTTTTCAACTTCTTATTATTTATTTTGTTATCCGGAGCGGAGAAGAATCCAATAAATCAAACATCGGAAGAATCTGTCCAGCCGATCTCGAGTTATAAGTGTTCGCACTAACCTGACTTTAATTTATATTAGAGATTATCTCCATAAATAGGGTATAGCTTTTCGATTATATCTCTTGTCGGTTCGGTTCGGTTAGCTGAGGAAATAGCTGGCGGAACTTATTGCCTGAGGCGATTTTTTCCAGTCAACCGGTCCCGTCCAATCTGAGACAGGTAGAAATTTCAAGTGAAAAAAAAAACACTTTGATTCGGGAATCGAACCCGGGACCTCGTGACCTGAAGTTCACGCCTATACCACTAGGCTACCGAAGTCGCGCTACTTATGCACTGACAACAATGAGAAATAGGTCTTGTTTTTGTCAAAATTACGCCAACGCTTAGTAAAATCGGAAACCCAAAATGCCATGTTATGTCTTTATACTTTACTATTCGAAGGTGTTACTATGGTCGGTGGTACTTATTTAACACCATAATAAATAAGCAGGTTCACTAAAACAAATTGTCCTGTGTGATTTGTAACAGTAGGTATATCAAGTTTAGAAAATGAAAAAAATAAAACATTCTTATACTGAACGATGGAGTAATTAGGCTTACCTACTCTCAAACGTAACAGAAGTAAAGGTATTGTGGTGTTATTTGAATATTTAGTTCCCACTCGAATGATTTATCTGTAATATATTCCAGCGCTGATATGGCGGCACCGCGTGTTCCCTCATTTAACCGATTACAATCTCCCAAGAGGCGATATATCATGGCGAATCATACTTCGGATGACATACATCACTGATTTATTATTTTTTCACTACCCATTGGTTTGTATTGTCCGACTCTGCTAGAAGTGAATAACGCGTACTTATGTTATGTGTACAATATGAGATATGTGTAAATTTTAGAGTGGAAGATTTGTTTTAAATAAAATAAGTTAATTTAGGCTCTCTTAAAATAAGCAAAAATACACATACAGAATACAAAGGTTGTGTTGTGAAAGAGGAAGATGGTGGTACCCGATAAACGAACCTTCGAAACGAATGTAGGCGACTAAACGGCTAGGCAACCAACCATATATTATAAAAGTGCAAATTGGGGCAAATTGAGTGTGAAATACTAAGTTGAGCATAGACCGCGTCTTATATATTTACTAGCTTAATTAACAGAAAATATTAACAATCAACCAATTAAGTGACAGATAGATGATACTTTTGGTTGCTTTTTTAGATGCACAATTACTTTAAATCAATTACCAGGATATTTAAAAATACATAATTTATACATAGACCTCTGAAGTCGACGACTTTACTTCGATTAGCCATGAATATCCTGATCATACTACTTGATACCATGAATCGCATAAAATTTGGTAGAAATCCCTACACTTATACAAATATCATCGTTAAAATACAAATATAAAAGTATTTTTGCACTTAAGTCTAATTAAACGTGTGCAAATATATATACATATATGAAAAACGTATATGACTCAAATTTTGTGTGCAATGATGAATAATAATTGCCGTTCTTTTATACTGGAGACACTGTCTAGTTTTTTCTCATATTTTTTCCGTTGTTCTGACTGTATAAGGGGACATTTACCATGTTTGTGCGAAGCAGCAGCAGATCAACAGACGATTCTGCTAATCAATCATTTTTCTGTGTGTTATGACGAATAATATGATTCCAATCACGTTTTACAAATCTGTTTTTCCCTTGACAATTTAAACAGATTCCGTTCAAAACATAACAAGATACCTATAAAAGTTGTGTTTTAACACAAAACTTTATAGAAACAGAAATAATAAGAGCGATAAAAAAAGTTATGCTTGAGATTCTAGCCATTAATCTTTAAAAAAAAATACCTATACTACATACTTGGTTGAAACAAAATGGAATTATTTTCATTAAATTAGTTTTTAGAAATACCAACTGTCAAGTTTACGTTAAACGTAGTCTATTACCTACCTGTGTAAAATTTCTATTGCCTTATTATTATTCACAGTGACGTAGAATTTATACCAACTAGCATTGCCACAATAATCGATTTAGTATACACTGACTAAATATCAGATAATAAATTTGTTCGATATTAAAAAAAAATAAGTATATACAAGAAAGTTAAAAAAAATTCAAATAATAAGAATGCTAATGTCAAACCATGGATATCATTAAATTTCCCATGATTTTATCAGATCTAGCAAGACATAATATCCAAGTGAATAGCTTATACATAGGTAGGTATATCACACAATAACATTACCAATGAGATATACAATGTACCTAATTCTATCTGATTAGAGAATGACAAATGATGTTATTTTGAGTAAGTACAATAATTTATTATAAAAATTGTTGTCTATGGATCAAGTAAGTAGGTAGGTAGGTACCCATCACACTAACTGGTACGTGATGATAATAGATGTTACCGAACCTACAGTTGTTGGCTTTTCAATGGAGTATCGATAAGAGGGGTACAGTTCTCACTTTTGAAGCCAGTTTTGAGCGGCGCATAAAAATTACGGCGGACTCTTTCCCCTACCCCACTCTCACTATATTGGTGCGTATATAAGTGTAGAGTTAGCGGTCGGAAACCAGTGGAATGCGTCGCAATATTCAAAACCTCAATGTTCTTTTGACTGCAAATGTGTTTGGAATTTTTGAACAACGGTGGATGAAAGTGATGTTAACGTTTATACTGACAATGATTATAAACATGTCATTGTATTTGGTTTAGGCGACATGATTAAATTTACGTTACATTCACGTAGGTATATATTGATTTTAACAGTTTTTTTAAACATGAGTTCTCAACATTAATTATTAATCTAAATGTTCTCAATGTTTTTTCTAACGCTCACATACTATTCATTCTAACTGCCACCATTTCAGGTTATATGATGGGAACGGAAAAAAATATACTTTTTTAATAATATTTTATATAATAATAATAAATTATATACAAAAACAAATTTTATATCTTATGTATATATTTCTTGTGTGCAGATTTACTGTTTACTGTTTAGCACTGTTTAGCATCAGTTAAACCCTTTGCGCCAAACAGTGTTTACAATAATCTATAATATAAAAGGGTACGTTGATTTTTAATAGAATTTCTTTCAATTTTTCAGAAATACATTTTTAATATTGAAACATATGTTTGTATAAATTACAAATTTGAAATCAATGTTCATAAAGTAAGGAATACAAGACAATATCTGTCGGGAAAACTAGTTACCTATATAATATAAACAATTCCAACAACAAAAACATAATACTACCTACTCGTAATAATACCTACTAAATGATAATAATTTAGACGAAAAAATTAATAACATGTATGCAATGTAAACATAATATTACCTATACCTAATTCAACAATAAAAACTTTAAAATCACCAAACAGCGATGATAGAATTAATTGCTGAATATAAATAATAAATTAAAAAACCAATGTTGGCCGTCCTCTGTAATATACGGAATTTCGCAAAATATTATATAAAATACAAAACGTCAATTGAACTGGCGCAGATCATACGCCATCTCAGCCCAAAAGATTTTGGGCGACTGAAAAATTGACACAACGAAAACCACCGCGTTCCTTGTAATTCCTGTGCTCGAAGTGTCATTATCGCACGCACCTTAAAGCCGATAGAATATTTTGATATAGAGCGTTTTTGTGAAATAGAGTTTTTTTTTTGGGATTATACGCTAAGCAGGAAATAAATATTAGCATTTCGTTCTATGATCTTGTAGATTTTTTAATGCTCTTTAAGACAAAAAAAATAATCATTTCATTCCGACGTATATATCAGTTGGAATATTAAAAAAAACAATGAAAAACGACATTTACTATTTTTATTTTTTACAAGAAACTATACTTTATATCAAAATACGGCTCTGAGGCCTTCATTAAAGTCTAATTATTGTTATATATTTTTTTCAACGAAATACGACAGTAGATAACGCAGGAAAATGGATTGAAAAATCACTAAAATCACTTTTTAAGCTACTCTTACAGCCTTTATGATGATATTATAATAGGTAGTTCAGACAATATCGTGGAAAGAGAGCTTTTAAAATAGAGTTTTGAGAAGGAAAAATTATAATTAGGTAACTAAAATGCAATTTTCTGAAAAAAAAAAAATAAAACAATTTTCAGTACCAAAACCATAATACCGGTTGCGAAAAACTCTAGCGCCTGTGAATGATGGCGAATTCTCATGAATAAATGTATAAAAAAAATATAAAAAAAAAACTATATAAGATCTATCTAGCTCCAATTTTTATATACCTACTTATTCTTTTGTGAATTACCTATTAACTAAATTAAATTAATAAGTATATTTTATCTCATATCAATAACCCCCCCTCTCAGAATCATCAGTGTCCCACTTTTCCAAACTGTTCACCTTACTCTATGCTTATTTATTGTTAAACATGCTACGATGGACAGGGTATATAGGTACATGAAAATGGCATCACTATCACACAATGTAGGGATACCTAGAATATAGTAGAAGAATTGATAGACGAAGGCTGCTTTAAGGAGGACTCTCGACTTTTTGTGTCCCAGGTTGTTGAAGGATCGAGGACATGACTAGAATTTACTGCAGCGCTTTCAAAAGAACAATAGTGTAAAAAATGAGAAAAAGAATAGGTACCTACGAGAAAATTCCTATCATGAATGCGGGATAAAGCGTTTGAAATAAAAAACATGGCATGCTCAGTAAGCGGGGACATTAACGTCAAATTAAGTGATGATCTCCCTGGAGGTGGGCAGTGATATTGATAGCTGAGCTGCCCTCTGTGCTGTGATGCACGGGCCGTGGAAGCAGGCAGCAGCGGGTGGGATCTGCTCTCTCCGCTAAAGATTCTACAATGTCGAGTAATTTCAACTGCCCATCAACACCACACTTACACGCGCCATTAAATTGACTGAATGTGGATATTAAAAAGATTCCCCGTAGCACGTAAACCTGTTTCACGAAACAAGCAGCAAAAATAATTTCGTATATAGTAGGTTCCTTGTTCTGAAAGATCAAACTTCTCTTCCTCCTTCCGCTTTCGCAGAAAAAAAACAATAAAAAGATTTTGCTTAGTTGCATAATGTATGTAGAAAGAAGTTTGTGTTGGCGAGTGTGTGTCCAATCTAGAAACGTCGCGGGGAAATGTTCAATTATTAATTTTGTTGTCTTCTTGTCGTGACTACAAATTTTATCAGTTAGATTTTATCTCCGGTGGAATTCAAATTCTAGATTTACTGCTTGTCCAACCACATATTTGAATACCAACAATATAGGTACCCACCTCGGTTCATAATCTACAAATTATATACCAACTCCGCATAGAGAAGTTATCTATGTGGATTCCAAATTACCTACTTAGCACAGTGCAACCGTGAATTGACCTGATATATTCGATAAGAATAAACTGTTTTATTATGTTTGATCATCTGTGATTATACGGAGAATTTTATTTCTTGATAATTTGGGCACCGTATAGCGAATTACTGAAATAAACATAAAATATAACAAATCAATAAATTTGAAGCGTCTGAAATATGTATCTATCGGCTGATAAAGACACCTGCTTGAACCGATATGCTTAGCAAAGCAGTGCCTGAATTCTGATGTTCCTACCTCGATAATGTTCTCAGAGAAGAAAATGATCTTCTTCTCCACTTGATGATTAAAAGCAAGAAAGATGGTCGTAGAGGTATTGGCATCAGACAACTGCAGAAGGACTGTTCTGAGCCGTCCATGACAGAGAAACCTATTCAAACAAGGTTGTACAAGGCATTCTTGGCTCGGTCATTTGACAATTCTTAACAAAGTAGGTATGTCAGAAATAATGAACCTGAATATTAAAAAAATTGTTTCAACAATAAGCTAAATTACAAATAGGTACGAGAAGTTACCCACCTATCTTTTTGATTCATCGTTTCGACTATTCTGATAATACCTACTTCGTAAATTCACAGTATGCCGTGAAAAAATATTGGAAGCATGAATGAAACGCGTTAAATATCGATTCTGATATTCGTGGAAAAAAGCTATATTATGGTGAAAATAATTGTAGTATCGTGTAACAAGATTCTCACACGTTACTATGTACCTACCTAAATAACTTTAAATATTGTTGTAAATTATAGTTAAGTTAGTCATCGAAATGTTCAGAATCAAACACAGAGGTAGTCCAGAGCCGATTGCTAAAATCTGCAAATTTTAGATACTCTACTCCTTAGATACTAGTGAGAATGCTTCCAAAATCTGAAATATGAGTAAGGAAAATACAAAGATAACCTCGGAACAGACATGCTGTATTAAAACCTGGCATGATATGCTTGTTTTACAGACGATGTTGGAAAGGAATATGAGCAAAGAAAAAACCTGCGAGATTCAGCGCTATAACGTACGTTTGTCTTAATGTTTGGGAAGTGTTCAACCGTCTCCTGAAAACGTCAAACTTAGTTGACCTTAAGATTGCTGATGGAAAATACTTCATAAATACCTAGTTTTTGTTACCAATTGATGGAGACCTCTTACCTACTTGCTTAATCTCCTCTCCTGTTAACACTGCTCCTTAAGTACCATCACCTTTTGTCTAACTCGTCCGAACCAATCAAATTTGCTTCACAGCGAAAATACAATAATTTAGTCTAAAAAAATATCTAACTGCATTTTTAGAATAAAAATATACCTTCCCTATAATTTAAAGTGTACCTATGGTTATATTATGTACAATTAGGGATTGCAATCCGGTCTCATTTTGAATCCGGCCGGATCCAACCAGATTTTCGTCAATCCGGCCGGATCCGATCGGATCCGACCGGATTGAAATAACCTTGATTAATTGACATTTTTAACAATAATGAAGGCTAAAAATAAAACAGCACATATACGAAAGTAATTTTATAAGGGTATGACTACTTTTAAATGGTAAAAACTATAAAAAAAATAGTTTCAAAAGAAAAAAAATTACAAATTAGATTACGTATTATGAAAGTCAAATTCAAATTTAACGAAAATATTTATTTTAACCTGCTTGATTGATCATGATTTGAAAAGAAAGATTCTCAGAGAACCGACACCACGATAAAGAAAGGTTCTCGAAAACTCTCCAACCCATTGTGGAATAAACCATTCGAGGTAGAGTTAGAAACTCCGAATTCGGAGCTTCTGCGATATCGAGAACGGCAGGCAATGGGGTGGCAAAGCAATAGAAGGCGTTACTGGAATGATCACGTCAACAAAACGGATCCGGTGATTCTGGTAGAGGATGAAATCACATCAACCAAAATACCCTTGGACGAGCACTAAAGAGATTTATTTATTTTATTTTCCATTATCAATTACACAACAAACAGTTTACATATATAATTATTGGAATTTACTGCCCCACTAGACAAAGTCTGTTCTGGGGCAATACTACTTCAATTCAAAACAAAATTGGATGTTCAGTTAGACATCCGCGTCCTAGAAGTAATACTTATAACCGGAAATATTCAGAGACACTCCTATATCGAGAATAAATGTTTGAGAAATTATTTCAGTTTTATCCTTGAATATAACTGCACACACAATCTAATGTATACCAGATAATAATCATAATAGTTTTGCTTTTAAATAGGTTAATATATTTTTTGTTAGCTAATTATTGCTTCATGCTCACGCCATTTTTCTACGAGATGCCTTTTCATTGGATAGTCAATGCTATCAATACGATCAGTCAACACTACTTAACCCCACTTTGGGACAGGGAGGCAAAAACAGCATTACACTGCGCTCAGTGTGACGGATTTGCCTCCTCTTCTCTTATTACCTTTATGAGTACCTACAACGACCCTGTGGTATTGCTAGGGATACGGATTCGAGTCCGGTCTGTGTCGAAAAATCCCTAAATATGATTAACCGGATCCGATCTCCGGATCCGTCAATTTGTGCCGGATCCGATATGAGCATTTTGATGCCGGATCCGCCGGAATACCGGATCCGGTTTTCCGGATTGCAATCCCTATGTACAATCAATCCCCCTTAGGCAAACTCCAATAATTTAAAAACACACATCATCCAAACATTCACTCACATACCAACTTCTCACCAATAATCATTAGTTTTGTTTATTATGTGTGTAAACAATAATAATACATCACAACGCGCCAATCCAATAACTACCAAACTATTAAATTATGCGCTCTTGTCAAAATCAGTTGCTGTTTCCATTCTATGTATACAAGAAGACCGTGAGACATTTTATTGGAATGAAACGTCAAATGTCAGAATTTGACTTAATGTAGTCAGTCATTCCTCGGCTACATATGGTTCTCCATAATGATGTGAAATAAGATATACTTGAGGAAATACTTCACATTCTAGGGATCAGATTTGATCGAATAAAATATACCGTCGATGATAAAAATGTATTTCTCTACTGATACCATCTTATTCCCGCAATATTTTTGAGGTTGTGTCTCAAATGACAAGTATTTTTTACTGATATCTTCGTGTTCCGAAGGTTTCGGCAAACAGTACGAACATCCATTCTTTCCTACTCAGAAAAACCTCTTTCGGACCATTCAACAAACATAATTTTCCGCACACATTTCACATGTCATTCTAGGTTGTCCATCTTTTCATATTAATAGATGCTTTTTGTCATTCTCTCTAAATGCCCCATCCTCCTCAATATATTTTCACTTTCATTCTATTCACTATGCTAACATTGACTTCATATACCTTTCTAATAATTTTATATTATCATTCCTCAACTTATAAATCTTTCTTTTTCCGCATATCCTGCCTAGTGATTTCATTTCAACCGCATTTGTATCTACATCCAGATTTTTTTTCATGTCCGGATTTCACTTCCATACATCATGGATTGTACCACACGACACGCGCGCGGCACAAGGGACTGCAGGCGCAGGCTCTAAGGGTCAGTCAGCCGCCGAGGGGTACGTGCACACGTCAATCGTCATCCGCTGGCGTCTTCGAAGGAGCCCCCTAGTAACGACGCAGACCGTACTAGCTTCGGGTCTAAGCGTCGCTTTCGTGAGGCACCGCAGTGAGGACACGCCCGGCCGCTTCCTCGGATGGCGGAGCTCTCCTAATAACTACGCGGGCCGTACTTGATTTCGGGCCGACGTGCTTTCGAGAGAGTTGTAGCTCCGACGTCTTCTTCTGCGCCCTCGACGAGTAAATCCCCTAATAATCACGTGAGACCGTACTCAGTTCGGGTCTCAACGCGCGTTCGAGGGAAGTCTCGCTCCAGTGGTATCAGCCGTAGTCAGGGTCCAATTGCATGGGTCGAGTCCACGGTCCAATGTGCAGAGAGAAGTCCAAGTAGTCAGCGCGGTCCAGGTAGAGAAGTCCAGTAGAGAGCAGGCAGGGTAGTCAAGTCAAACACCAAGTGTAAACGAAGATAGAATGATAATTTATTGGAATGTATGGGCTTATATACAAATTCGCGCCGTCGCTCCCCAGCTCGCAGGCTGCGGCGAACGGCGCGGACACATGATGCGCGCGCGAGCGCTCCCCACCATCTCACGCATCGCAGTGCTGAGTGGCAGGGGAAACAATTAATCATATTTTCGCCTCTCCGCGGATTATCATCGCGAATCTGGGGCACATCCCGGCTTATTGGGTATCATCGGAATCGCCTCGCGATTTCCGACCAGGATGTGCTCACCAGAATCCGCTATCTTTAAAATAGTGGGAGTTAGTAATTTACCATACTAAATATCAATTATCCGCGAAGAGGCGAATACATACACATATTCAAATGCCCACCTCGGTGTATTTGGTATCGATGAGTTCGTCTCATCATGATACACCGAGGCGTGCTTATCAAATTAACCTACAAGTTAATTACAATATTTTGCACATTGTGCTGCACTGTCCAGCCGCGTAGGAATCCACGGCTGGCAGGCCTATACGCAGTGCCGGGCCTTGCTGAACATCTCCGTGTCCAGCAAGCACCCGTCAATCAAAGCCCCATAACATTCCCCATGCATAGGCCGCTCTGCCAGACAGCTAGTCAGCATGCGGACACTATGCTGGGCCCGCTAGATTCCCTAGCGAGACCCCAAGATTACATACGACAGGCTGCGCCTCTAGCGAGCCTGCCGTCATACCTCCACACCAGGTATTGTCATGAGCCTCGCTACATGACTGGCCGCACCAGTGTCTCAGCACTGGTGTGCCTTCGCTCAGCGTACACATACGCCTTTCATTTGCATGTACCGTGTTACTCGGCCTCTCAGGGCCGAGCCACCGACGCAGCATGCTGTGTCATGCCAGAGTGAGCATCTGGCATGCACTCATGTCCCCATATGCATAGGCCGCTCTGCCAGACCTCGGGTCAGCACGCGGACACTATGCTGGGTCCGCTAGATTCATCTAGCAGGACCCCAGTTTACAAGCGACAGGCCTCGCATCTCGCGAGCCTGCCGCCATACCAATAGGTATTGGCCGCACCAGTGTCTCATCACTGGCGTGCCTTCTAGCGGCGTGTTCACACACCTTTCATTGCATCTGCCGTGTTACTCGGCCTCTCCTAGCCGAGCCACCGACGCAGCATGCTGTGCCATGCCAGAATAAGTCTCTGGCATGCATTCACCATGTCCCCAGATATACATATCAAACATACATAAACATACAAGGGATTCTATACAATATGTTGGCCCCCGCCTCGGCTCTACAGGGACAAACCAGTCCTTTATTAGCTTGTCCGAGACGGGATGCACAACCAAATCACAATTATATACATTAGATTACAGGTACTTATCCTAATGCACAATAATCAATCATCGGGTTGGGGGCACGAGGTCGCATTCACGAGTTTTCCCAACAACTCGGCGGCCGCGGTAGTGAAAATGCGTCAGTCTCAGCGGACTGACATACACACTCCGCGGTCGTCATAAGTTAGAAGACCCCGTGCACCCACCCTTAATAGGTATAAATCAACGTCGCAGGCATTGTTCTTAATTCAGTAATATTTACAAATGTCCAACACAAATCACAATATTGTCAATAACCCTCCCGTCCGGTACATGGATGGTAACAGGATTGCATTGTGATTTATTGTTTGAATTTAAGATATTCTCTTATTTCTCAAACCAATCCTGCTACCAGCCAGTTCCCTTCTTTCAAACATTCAATCAATTTGTGCTTTGATTATCCAATAAAGAAGTTTGGGTGACACGCATGTACAAAACCATTAACGTCTCGACGCGAAAAAAAGTTAATGCAAAGCTATAATAAAACTATTTTTATGAGTGTTCAATACGTAGATGCTGGTTAATCATAAATAAAAACAAGAATCAAAAGTGTATTAGATATGTATTGTATAGAGATAATCTTATATTATTAGATGCCTGTCTGACTATTACAGTAGATAAGTATGTGTGTGTGTATGGAGTAGTTTAAAATGAGCCCACGAAGCATTTCTTTCTGCTTATTATTAAAATAAATTGTTGATTAAACGGATAATAAAAGCTAAGATAATCACCTCAATTAAAGTCTAATATAAAAAACTTTTCGATAATATTTTGATTTCGTGTTCTGGGTGTTTACGACTGTTGCCTCATAAAGCCTTGTTAGCACAACGAATCTAAGAGATCTACTCTTGGCCGTCATAAAAAAATTATTGGAATTTGTGAACTAACCGAACTCTTTTAGACGCTGTAAACACATAATAATAACAAGTAGGTAAGATGCGAATATTTATACCGGAATACTAGCCGACTCGACTGAACTCGCTCTGTTAAAAGCTTATGAAAAATTTGTCAATTTGAGCTTTTTATAGAAATGAGCACCTAGAGTATTTTACTATAATCAAAGATAAATAATTTATAATCGTATCAGCTTAATATTGAAAATCATCAAAGAATTTAGTATTTTTCCTCTAATATAGGTATTTCATTCAATCAACAAATGGCTCTTATCAATAATAATTAATCAATTAGCCAACTACCTACCTACTTACTAAACAAAAATTTCCTTCAAATCTATATTTGAATGTACCGATATCGGTAGCCTAGTTGTACTGGCGTGGAGTTCAGATCACGAGGTCCCGGGTTCGATTCCCGGTCGGGTCAGAGTTTTTTTAAGTGTTTTTCACTTGAAATTTCTACCCGGGGTTGGCCTGTCTCAGATTGGACGGGACCGGTTGACTGGAAAAAATCCATCAGGCAATAAGTTCCGCCGGCTATACTGACACCTTTGTATAGAAAAATGTTATATTGTTATTAATGCAATTTAATTATTGTGTGGATGTGCCTTGTCAATAGGACTCATTCACCTTAGTGAATTGAAAATTCTAATAGTTATGAAAAACTTGGTTTTAGAATTAAAAAGTAAAAAAATATACTTATTAATTTTTTTCATTAAAACAAAGATTTTAATCAGTTGTAACGATCTTTTTATATTCATTTTACGAACCTCTATTTTTGGGAAATAGACCCTTTTTAGATCTAGCGATTCGCAATCAAATGAGCATTATTTCGTACAAGAAATATCACAAATATATACTTTTTCTATCCATCCATTTAGTATATTATTATGTACAAGAGAATCAGCCTACATACGGACAGAATAAATTTATAAATAAAGATAAAGCTATGTTATAAAAAATATCGGAATTGAACTGAACCAATAAATAACAGACCACATTTTATTAAAATACCTGCAATTTTATTTACCGATTTTACGTTACGTCTTTATTCGTGAGAGAACTCATGTAATCATTTTACCGTGTCCTACATTATATTATTATACTAGCTGCAAAACCTGACGGACGACAGACATAGAAAAGCGTAATAAATTGTTTATTTGACCAATTAATAAATCAGTTTTATTGTCCAAATTTTACTTGAGAACTGCTGACATTTCTTCCCATTGCAACAGCAGTATGTAGTTATAATATTTCCCGCACACGCCTGTTACTATTGCCATACCTAACAATCATCGACTTACTAAGGAATATTATATAAGTACACCTGAAACAATTCTCGGTAGTTGGATTGGTTTTGTCATATTTACGAAAAATATTTTGCGTGTGTTCAGAATATTTCAACGAAAATAGTGAGTTACGGATGAACTTATCAATTATTATGTAGATTGTGGAGATGCAATAAATTCATGTCTGTTCCGATCGCAATACACCTGTTGAAAGTTTTCTAGAATAACAACACAATGGCAAATTGTATTGAGAAATCAAGTCTTTCATTCATTTATCTGGGAGAAGACATTCCGGCAGATACATCCTGTAGGCATTATGTTAATTCCAACGCACCAACGTGTTTTCTGGAAATAGGAATGGCTTAATTCTTGTGTCTAAAACAACCTCCTTCGAAACAAGTAGGTAAAATCTAAGTAGAATAGCTCAATAACCTGATTGTTTGAAAACTGTGTAACGTCCCTACTCCCTACCCAGAGTGTTCTCGAAAAAAACTCTCTCACATCAGCCTGTTGTCAATTTAGTGGCTGACAACCACCCTGGGAGTTCTGTGATATATAGATTATTATATAAACATCTTCTTCTTCCTTTATTAGGCAACCCACCCAGGGGAGTGAAGTATGCCATTACCAAGATTAATTTAGAAGTTCATATGACAAATCTACAAACAAAAAAGAAAAAAAAGCAATGCCATATCCTAAGTTTGTTCATTTAAATAAAACGCCAAATGTCCCTGTGTATATGTCTATATTACAAAGATTGAGTAAATATGTTGAATTTATAGGACCATTGACAATAACATGCTTCTTACCAAAGACAGGGGTGTTCTTAGAGAGCAATCGAAAAAAAAGGTCCTATTATATAAATATATTATGAGGTGGTTGATAGACCAGCGGTTACGACGCCGGCTTTCGCACCGTTTCGTGTGGAGGTCGTGGGTTCGAATCCCGGCCGTGTCGACCATTTTCCGCTTTCACGACACAAGCATTTGCTTACTGTGAAAGATGTCAAAAGTGTATTTGTGTTCACTTCGAGTGAGCACAGATTCATTTAAAAAAAAAATATTGAAAAGAACATCGAATTTAGTAGGTATACATAATATGTACCTACCCGACACAACTACGTAGAAAGGAGCACATAATTGGACGTGGAAAAACTTAAATACAGTGTATTTGTTACAGAAAGCTTCCTTGCACATTCGAAACAACTGTCAGTTGACGTGAAATCCAACATGGCGGATCAAAAGCTAACAATTAAGCGATATGGGTTAATCTACCTCGATCACGGCTTGATTTTCTATCGCTGAACTATTTTTTCCACTGATCATTGTTTATTAATAAAGTAGTATGAGTTCTCATTCTCTCTATGTTATACATACATTAAGGGTATAACATTTCCATGATCCGGGGGGGGTCATGAACCACAAAAACTTGTAATTATAATAGAAAAGTAGGTATTTTTTTAATAAATGTAAGTACTGTGCTTCAAATTAAAGGCCTGGACCCAGCGGGGTCATGACCCCCCTGACCCCCCCTGGATCCGCGCTTGTAACTAAGTAGGTATGTCTTATAAAACTAACGCCTCAGTGTCATAAAAGTGCACTTATAAAGGAACTGTGAATTAACAATTCATTACAATTAATTAATATCTCCAAATATCTAGAACTTTAAGTAAGTACCTACAGCCATCAATCGAAATAATAATTCCATCTTTGCATCACAGGTTCACGGATGACCCCTAGTTAAGAATAATGAAGACTGTGTCGAAATCGTATAATTTACAGCCGATTTTGATAGCATTTTGAATGGAATGCGTTTCGATGTTTTATTCATGGGATAACATACAACCATGCGCGATCTTTGACTCTTGCGGTAACACATTAAATTCGCTAAAGATAGGTACTAAACAGAGCAAGGATTTATTTGACATTGTTTCCAGAGGATGATTATCAACGATAACATACATTACATTTGTTATTACATTTTATTTATGTATAATGAATAATGCATCGTAATAAATATTTAATGCCTTGTAGAAATATGAAGATTTAATAAAAAAATGTTTTTAAAATAACTGTATCTGATGCATTTTGATTGAATAAAACTGTTTATTATGGAAATTCACTCGCAAAGTTCAATAATTTATGACTGATTTTCTATAGTGAACAAATGTTTCCTCTTTTGTCAATGACTTGTTGATTTCTCTATTTTTTATGTTTTTATTTTTGTATTTAGAAATTATGAACGTCTCCGTATAGTCATGGGTCGGGAAATTGACTGCGAACTACATACTTTTTGCTGGATATTTTTTTACGCAACTAAAGTCTTTGATTCTATCCCCTGTACCGAACATTTTTTTTTCTCTCATTTTATAAGTTTTGCTAATGGTGAAATAGACGAATATTTTTTTGTGTTTTTTTTTTCCTGTAATATTGACCCCCTTTTTCTAATAAGTGAAATAATAATAGATCGTAGAATAAAAAAAATCTTAGTTGTGGATCCTTGAATGAGTATGTCTAGGGCCGTTTAATTAAATATCGGGCGTGATTCACTACGATAAGAACCTTTACGCCGATTTCGGAGTCCATAGCTGTCTTCGCCTTATATGACATAAAAGGCGAAGACAGCTGATGACTCCGATTGTATGTATATTGCTTGTAAAAAATGGTTCACATTGCTGTTATAATCGGGTATTCAATGTTACAAATATGTCCGGAGCTTCATTTAAAGAAAGACATGTTTCTTGGAATCGCTTCGGCTTGAAGAATTACATAATGACATGTAATTATATTCTGCTGTTACAAATATATTCGTTGTGTAATGTTAGAGTGCTTTGATTAGTTCTAAGTACAACAATTATACAATGTTGGCTCTATCTTATCGCCGAAAAGAGAGGTAGGTATAGTGTTGCTAATGAAGGCGTGATCCATTGAGGAAGCGCAAGAGAGGAAGCCTCCATCAAATTGACAGTTAACGTCTCTTAATTACGATATTTAATTCGGGTGAAGTGATTTAAAACCACGTTTGTGGGCTTTTATGTGAGTTGGGCGCTAATTTATATAGGAAGCCTTGTAATTAAAGTAATGCACTCCACGTTAATTTTGATTTTTACGACGCGAAATTCCCCGCTGTTAGTGGATAAATTCGGTTCCAGCCGTTTCGTTTTCGGTCGAAATCGACAAAACGTTAAAAGGAGTTTTTGAAGAAAAAATAACAACTAATGACTCTAACAATTCATTACTAATGTTCGATTTTTAAATGGAACGGAAGGAATGGAAGTTTTTGTTTCATGCAAGTCAAACCGAACAGAAACGCGACGAATGGATTAGAGACAGAACAACCGTAACAGATAATATGGTCCATAAAACGGTTGAAATAGAGCTGGGCTGGACACGTGGAAAGAATAAAAGACCGTCGGACGAAAAATAGCTTCGGAGTGGCGACCGAAAACCGGTAGCAAAACCCCAGGGATCTGACGTTATGAAGAAAGTGATCGGACACCAACGGTAACGGATTCTAGGCTGCCGACAGAGAGCTATGGAAGTCAGGAAGTGAAGTATATGTCCAAATGTCCAATACTGGGCTGGATAGGGCTGATGATGATGACGAAAGTGTAGGGTAAGGTTGCTTATGTCGTACCCCCTAAGGAAATAATACTGTAATATTCCGTACAATTAAAATAAATTTAAATGATCTGCATCTATTAAATCTTTATTTAGTTGCCTATTAATCAACAATCTTAGAAACTTGAAAATCTTTTATCAATATAGGTATTTTAACGTTTTTCAAAAATATACCTTCGGTACGATTAAGGCGCCTAGTCGCCTAATTCGTACCACCTATAGCCTTAGTCGTACTTAGAGAATATAATTTATTGAAAACATAATAAACTATAGAAAAGTAATTAATAATCAGAAATCAAATGAATAACTTAAAAAACACTAAACTAAATTCGGTCTGAGATCAACTTAAAACAATTTTTTTTGTGGTCAAACCTATAATTACTAAATAAATAAAAATGTAGAAAATAGAATTAAAAAAAAAAAAATTAAGATTAAACAAGATTCTAAATTCAACAAATATTGTGCAAATATCTCTTCAGTGTCTGGTAACATATCATTAGGTCTTCCTAATTTGATTTATTTATTTATCAAAAATTTTCAAATTTTGTCGTAGTGTAGGCTTCGGTACCTATATTAAATTTTCTAAAGGCTTCATTAAATCCATTTTCTCCATTTCGATGTTTCTACAAAGCTTCGTTTATATCCTCCTGCTTCCAAGTATTGTAGTATTGTACTTTCTTTCGCCATATATATGTATTACCTGATAAAAAGTTAGGTAAATTATTAAACAATTTTCTTAATACTTAAGTCGTACCGGTACGAGTAAGGAATTTTGCACAGGTACGACTTAAGCAGCCGGGTGTTCTATGTTTAAAACTAAAAACCTATAAATAATCTATAAATATTCTACCCTTTGAATATGCGTAAAATATTGCCAGATAAGTCTTACAAATAGACGTTAACAATGAATATAGGTAGGGATCACATACCTGCCATAAAAAGACTACGAATGAGTCAAGAAATTTAATGAAGACTGTACAAAAAACTTACTTTTTCAATATTTTTGCTTCACGATGACAGCCGGCCGTCCAGTAGTTTACGTTCGCTCACTCAACTAAATAGTTCAGATTGACGTCACTAGATGGTGCATTTTATTACTGTTAGGAAAGATATTGAGGGAGTACGACTTAGGCCGTGGTACGACTAACGCAACCTTACCCTATATTAAATATATGAAAACGAAAATGCTTCTGGAGCTACACAACACAATAATGTATTCCTACAGCCAATCCAACCCAAACTCCCTTTATTCCACATAAGGGGCATAGGGAGGCAACGAAAGCTCTCAATTGCGCTCGATCTTGTGCAATGCTTATGACCTCCTCCCATACCATATCCAAATCACTAAGCTCGAATCTGCTTCAAATGAGCGGCAGATGGTATGAGAGGGAATAGTCCTTGTCAATTGTGTCAGTTATTACTTCTGAACAGAAAAGATCCATTAATTAATGAAGTATGCTATTCTAATGCAGCTCATAACATTGAAACCGTATGAAATAGGCCTTATACAAGTTACCTACTCATAATATTTAAACAGAATGTCACCACATTATAATAATATGTAGGTATATTGTAAAATTATAGGCCTCGCTTATTCCTTCATGTAAGTGAGTATTTAATAAATTCCGAACCGAATGGAAGCACATATTGAACAAAGTGGACCTTGTTTTTTTTCCTTTATTCGAATCGAATAAAACCGCATTTTGGTGAATAGGTATGTTCTTAATTTTGTGAGTACCTACGTAATAACTTTATTGCCGGTAAAACGTGATATTTGCAAAAAAAATCTTTGCACATTATCTTTTGGTAAAAACTTGAACTGGAATACTGCACTATACCCATATTAAATGTTCAATCAACAGTTTATTCTTATTTGCAAATTCAAACATAATATCCATGCAGAAACACGGGTTTTTTGACGAGCACAATATCCATCCATTCAACAACTATAAATACTTGCTAAACTTAAAATGTGAAAGTACCTACAGGTTCATGTTTAAAATTAATCAATAAAACATAGATATTATATGTGTATTACTTGTGCAAAAAAAAATTGTTATAAGTATAATATAAACATACAAATATATGTTTTCTGTCTATGACACAATATCGTATACTTAAGCGTCTATTTGAAGATCGAAAAAAGATTGATCAGAATTCTTATAGAATTTTACAGAAATCTATTCTTCAAAAAATGTTTAGAATCACTAAAAACGGGGAAAATATGGATCACGACAATAATTGGTAAAGGTAACTACATATGTCGTTGATGATTAACGTATCATTTAAATGGAAACATTCAATAAGCACGCTTCTTAGAATCATATGACCGGACTATGAGATAAAATCTTGGGGCGGAACGAAGTATAAAACATGACAAGGGCGAGACGCTAGACCAAAGAAGTCAACAATAAAATACATTGTTGCAACCGCATATAAACTCCTTAGAAACATGTTTTAATCTAATAATGTGATAAAACCTAATGTAAATATTCGTAATTCTCATATAATATGTAATATTATACCAAACTAAGTGCATATTATGTAGGTTAAGTGTTTAAAAAATATATTTCTGTATAGGTATCAGACTCCGTGAAGTTATTGTTGAAAGAAATTCAAAGTTTTCGAAATGGTAGAGATGTTCAAATAATAAAATAATAGGCGTAAAATTTTAACAGAAAGAAGTTACGAGTAATGTAGTAGTTAAAAGATATGGCTCTCAAATATTCACTCGAGAGGCATCTTCAAGAATATGACCATTGCTTACCAGAGCCAGATAAAGTTAAGATAGCGTGTTGAAGAAGTTGTTACCTACAATGAATCAATGACTTTGCAAAAGGGTCGACAAATACAAAATAAGTAGTTGATATTGAAAACTTAAAGGTGCAACATATGAGACTTAGTTTATAAAAATCGTTGTAATTTACTACATGAAATGGTTAGGTAGTTAATTAGGTTCAAATTGCTCGCTTGTAAGTTGCCTATTATAGTTAAAGTAGCAACAGAGTACAGTGATATACAAGTTAGAATGCGAGCTGAAGAACGAGCTTCTCTCCCAACAGAGGTGGGGCGAATATAATGATAATTATTTATGCAAAGAGAGGCTAGCGCAAGTCACGAGGTGCAGCGCGCAGGTCTAGCTGTACACACATCACACTGTGACCGATATCAGGCTAACAATCGATGTGTGGTAATAGGTACGGACCGTTTCCACTTCGCGAAGTAGCAAGTGTATGTGTGAGTGCGAGTGCAGGTAACAAGTAGTATTGGACAGAACTGCGAGTTGCGGGCAACGTGCAGGCTGTCAAATTAACAGTGATAAAAATTGTTCTATTCTGTAGCCTCGTCCACCGCAGAATACCACCAATGACGGTACGTGCACCTTGTTATATCATAGTCTGCCCCCGGTGGTTATTATTATCGTTTGCAATCAGCCACCAAAAGGTGGCATCGTCAGAAGACAGAAAACAAGAAATGAAAGCAAAGGTTTCACTGCTGCATCCAGGAGACACACTAAAGAGCAACATCCAAGATACTAAGCCATTGCAAGGCATTAGGTGAAAAAATAGAATAAAGAATCCCCCGGTGGTGAAAAAAGAGAATAAACATTACGTTAGACTGAACGGAGCAATTTTGGACTCGCAATCAACAGATTTTAACCTGCAATTCGCACCTGCATTTTTGACTTGCTATCCGCAAATTGGAAACGGCCTAATAGGAAAATCGCGATATTTTCCAGCGAGAGATGGAAGTGCTTCGTGCGCAAGAAGAACGGAATGTCGGCTACTTGACCACCGCCGTGTTATTACAGCCTGCTGCCTGCCTGATAATTCTATGCAAATGAAGTGACTAGTTTATCTCTATCTGCACAACAAGCCATCGTCCCTCACTCGCGGTCCTTCAATCACTAACTATCCTCACTGAGGGTCATCTCACTAGCATGGATTACACGCAATTTTAATATCTACGAGATAAAAATTGACCTACCTATTAAGAAAGTTTTGATTGAACTAATAAAAATCAGTGGCATGAAAAGGGTGATTTTTTTATGATTAAACTATTACGAAAAAATTAAGCAAGCTTTACAATGTTCCAATGTATTTTATCGCTATCCCAGGTTCTGAAAAAAAACTACCACCTCACGTCCTTAAATCTCAACTGGTCAGAAAAGACACAATGAGCCTCGGACGCCTTCGAGCGCAATGGAGAGCTATTGATGCCTCCCTATGCTCCCGAGTGGGGCTTAGGCCCCCCGCATTGCTGGTAGGTTTGAGGGTGATTCGCGGCGGGCTTGATTTGTCCGGGGCCGGCTTTTTGGTTTGATTGCTTCGATCGAGCTAGGAGGTCGGTTTCGTGCGGGTCGGGTTTGCTGCGGATTGTTCCCTCCGGGCTGGCTTACGGTGTGCGGGTGGCCTTAAAGGGAGAATGTATGTATGTTAATCAATAACAATCAATATTCCCTTTATTTGCCCTACTTAGGACACAGGGAGGCAACAAGAGCCCTTCACGCGCTTAAAAGTGCGCGGCTTCAATGACCTCAACCTACACCATGTCCAAATTCCTTCAGCCCTGCTTCGAAGGAGCGGAACTCGGTATGATAGGGTCTTCCTCGTCTTCGGGACCCTGATGGGAGAAAGAACAGCGCTCTTTCTTTCCATAATTTAGTAGAAGTGTTTGGCCTCCGCTTGTTGTGCTGGCGAATAACGTCATTCGTGATGCGATGGTAACATTTTATACCCGAAATTCTCCTTAGGCACTTTGTTTCAAACGTAGAGACTTTTTGTGTTTTCAATATACAATATTCATATATTTTTATATTTTTTATCTACCTCACTCCCTTTACCATCCAAACAGGCAGTTGAGCATCGTTGCGGAAATTACAAAATGTCTTAAGTACTTATATTTCATTCGCTTTGATTTCGACTTTTAAGACTGTATGAAATAGATTCTATGTCGGTATCTTATATTACCAATCATTGGCAATAAAAAATGAAACAATAGAATGTACCTATTAAAGTATTTAGATCCGTTTATGTTGAATTAGTTTGAATCTTTCTAGGAAAAGTGCGCGGGGTGAAGGTAATGTGGCATTGTTAGGGCTTGTAACGTATCGGCGGTGATCTGTGCCATTAGAAAACAATTGTTTGACCCTTGGCTTCCCATTTCACCGCGCACAACACGACCACTAGAGCTAAGCACTGGACCAAATATCTACCTACCTACCTTCCTACATACAGAACTACACAGACTCCGGTACACGCTCTACAGATAAACTCTGATTAAATTATTATTGTGTACGTAGCTAGTTTTATTATTATACTAGCTGACCCTTCGAACTTCTTCCAGTCGTAGTCAATAAAATATTGCAGGGTAATATATATATTTTTTAATTAAAATGAATCTGTGCTCACTCAAAGTGAACACAAATACACTCCTTGACTCTTTCACAGTAAGCTACTTAAAGCTTGTGTCGTGAAAGAGGAAGATGGTCGACACCTGGGATCGAACCACGACGTCCGCACCAAACAGTATGAAAGCTGGCGTTGTAACCGCCAGTCTACCAACCACTTCTAACATAGCTGACATACATCACTATAATACATCGTGTAAAAATCAAAAGTTATGTGGTTATAGCTTATAATACCGTATTATGAATAAGTTATTTCAAAAGCACTAAAACTTACACATTGTACATCATATTAGATATTTTCATTGATTTATTAAAGCCAGATAATACAGACTTTTTAATAAGTCAGATGATGCACAAATTTTATGCACAAAAACACCAGAAAAGCATTCATTAAATGGTGTTAAATACAAAAATACGCTTAAAAATATGTGTGAATTTTAAAAAATTATTTCTGTAAACTCGAAAAAAACTGCGTACCAATATTTTTAATGTCAATGGTTGTCAGGCAAACAAGAATTTTTATTATTTTTTTTTTATTTATTTTATATTATTTGCTATCCATTTTTCAATTTTATATTAGTTATTCTGTTGTCCGGAGCGAAGAAGAATCTAAACATTGTAAGAATCTGTTCAGCCAATCTCGAGTTATTTAAGTGTTCGCACTAACCCAACATTCTTTTATATTATAGATAGATATAGTGGACGGCCAAATACACGAAATGAGCAAAGTCATCCGTAAATTATTTCATGTAATAAAGTACCTAATACTTATACCTACGTCTTATAAACTCTCTTTCAGTAAATTCCTGGTCAGAATTGGTCAATGGTTAAGTATGTCCTGTTCTTCTTTTAAAATTATTGATTCAATATTTTGACTGAGTATTATTTTTTAATGGAACGCAATTCGTCGAATAAGCAAATCTTCCACAGCAGCGTCCCAAATGGACTGTCGGCAAGTAAGTACAGTTGCAAATTTATATTTCGTATTGATTTTTGCTATGTAACATAATACATGCTTTTTTATTAATATAGTTCTTGTAATACCCACAAACGAGTACCTACTGTTATGTGGGATTTCTCGTTACATGCACTTTGTAATTTTCTCTATTGTTTTTTTTTTATTTATTTATCAATATTCATATTATTTTGTTCATTATTCTGAAAATTTCGAGTTGTGAAGCTACATAATATATTATTTATTTTCGATTTTTCTTCCATTACAGTAAGTACTTATTAATCTATGCCCCGGTTGACGGACTGTGTGAATGAAAAAAAGCGGTTTTTAAAAATATAATATTGCGGTTTGTGCGGGGAGGATAGAGTGATGATTGCGACAGAACTATCTATGACGGTTATTCTGAAATGAAAAACAGACGATTGAGTTGCGTTGTATCCAATTTTTATTGAGACTTCTGACATTTCTGTATTCTGAAAATGTTTTATCCACTAAGTTCCGGAACTACTGGCAACCGATTTAGTTCTAAGCAAGAGCTTCTTATTTTCAGTTGGAACGTGAATTTGAGAATACCAGTCTTTGAAATTACTGATGAAATCAATTAATTATCAATGATGAAATTAATATTTTCTTTGCTCTCAATATTCACTATCAAATAGTGACACTGCGAGAAAGTGTGAAGTTTTTTTTTCTAATTTTATTATCCGTCAAGACTCAGAGCATACCTACAGAAAGCGGATAAAGTTACTCAAATAAATACCTGTTTTAATTAAATATTATATCATTTTCTAGGTTTGATATGATAATTAACACACTTGTATATACATAAACGTGTTGGAAGGTATCTACCTAGAGCCGGTGATACTAAATTGCCTGAGGAGTCTTGCCTATTCGAATTTAATGGGTTAGAATCTGAGGCAGGATGTCTTAAAGAACAGACAACTCATCGTGACGAGTCTCTTTACTGGTAGACAGAGAGAACGAAAATCCAGACAAAATGCTTTGGCGTCTCCCAATATGGAATAATATATTGGGTCAGCAAGGGAAATTTTTTTCAGCCATTTTTTATTTACACAAGACGCCGTCGCCTAGCAGATTTAATATTATTTATTTATAGTTTATAAAGTTACTAGAAAATACAAATTTTATAACTAAAAAGTAAAAATATTATACTACTTATAAATAAATAAATAAAATTAAATATTTTTATTTAACATTCGGCAAGACCATTTACATGTTTATTAGTTATACAGGTATATAAAATAAAGTATGACAGACATATTCAAAATACATAAAACAAACTTTATATTCACATCTAAAGAACCACAGATAAATGAAATAATAAATTGATTGATTGATTGATCACGTACATTGCATTGTGTGCCAAGGGAGGGCTTATTGCCAAGTGGCAATTTCTACAAGCCAACCCTAAATACATAGTATATTATACATTCATTTATACTTTATCAATCAATTAATTAATCAATACTCCTTATCAATAACCCCATACATGGGCACAGGGAGGCAATAGGAGCCGTCCGCTGCATTCGATCTTGCGCGGCTTCAATGACCTCCTCCCACACCATGTCTAAGAACCTCAGCTCTGCTTCAAAAGAACGAAACACGGTGCGAAAGGTTCCTGTTAATACAACTGTCTATATTAGGCATATATATATATATATAGTTAGGATATCATTGATTATTAATAAAATAGAGATATCTGTAGGAAATTAGTAACCAAATATTAAGTTCACTTTTTTGTAGTCGGTGAATACAGACTTGCATATTTTCCTATTCAGATAACCCTCTTTCGTTCATTCATAAACTACCGCATACGTTTTCTCCTTTTCCTTTTTCTCCTGACTTGGCCCTCCTAAAATTAACTTTTATAATATACCTAAGGTACTCAACAATCATTCAATGTTAAACATTTTTTTAACATCCAATAATATTATTAACAAATTAAAATTAATTTAAAGCGTTTACTTATCGTGAGTTCTTTTCAAGAGAAAACTACTTCAGACCTTCGTCATACTTTAAATGTATAAAAAAAATGTGATAATTGGAAATTTAAATGGCACGTTTATTTTTCGTTATTAACGGTCTTTTATCAGCGTGACACCCCGACATTATTGACTCAATTGTTCCCGACGAGTAAATCCACAGCACATTCCATTACAATGCCAGATTATATTACATAAAAATATAAAAAAAAGTCTATACACAACAATACGAATCAATCACGAGAAGTCTTTGTGATATTTAGGAAGCGAATCTGCCAGTCATCCCGCTTAAATGAAAATCGTGTCTTTTTATTTTCACAACTGAGTAGGTATCTAGAGATGAACCACATTTAGTTTGTAATATGCTTTCGTAACTTCCATCGTCATACTTGAATCAGCTATTATCAAATTCCCTTTATATGTGTATACATCTCTGCTAGGTGATTCTGCCTAGCAGAGATATGATGGCTAAACGATATTTTGACGTACGAAAAATAGCAAAACAGATGACCTTTCAAAGAAAATCATCATATTATATAGTATAGTACATAAATAAGTATTTTCTACCTTAAAAAATATATATGACAGTTAGTGTAATATTGGGTTAGTTTAGAGAATATTAAGTAGAATAAATTACCATAAAATTTAATAAAACATCCAATAAATTCTACCTCAATGACCTAATGTAAAATTACAGAACAAAAAAAAACATTTTCTTTTATTTCTTCTTGTTATTTTTTTTTCGTTTTTGTTGGTTTCTTTTTATATCATAATTTTTATTTATGACGCGTCAACGTCTGGACCAATTTCGCTTATTATTATTTTGTTGTGTTAACTATTTTCAGGAGCATGCAGTTATGAAAGAAAGCAGAACATTTCTTATGAAATAAAAAAAGTCGGGGGAAACATTATAAAATTTAAAAAAACTTTACGTAGGTAACCTTCTAAGTTCAGGATAAAAATGAAACGAGTCTTATATACCAAGTTTTTTTAACCCTTTGCACTCGTTGTCGAGTGATTTGGTATAATATACTTAGTTCCATCACAAATTTTCATAGTTATATCACAAACTTTCTAAGTATTAAATACGTAATTTATTTATCATTACACAAGATCGAATTCAAGCATCATAGTAAGGACAGGACTTCATCTGTCGAAAAACTAGTACTTATGTCATAAATCACTACTTAATTCTGATTATGTATTGTAATTAATTAAGACTGCTAATTTCAAAAGTTTTTATGAGTTTCGCGTATGCCCTATAAATTAGTTGAAGTCTACAGGTGTTTGCTCACATTTCACTAACATTGACTACGAGCAGGTTATAAAAAGGAAATAAATTAATTAATCTGATATTATTCTAATCATAACTACGATAGTATTACAGTCTAGCGCTGTAAGTAGCAGGGAAGAGTAGGATAAGGTTAATGAACAGCAGCTGGTGTAAGGGGGCGTCCACCAGCACCTAGATACCTACCTACATACCAACCTACAAAGTTACGCTTTTATGTGAAATTATTGTTTTTAAAGGCGTCTTTAAAATAACTAGTGGTCGACCATTGCTCGAAATTCGCCAATAACTTATTTAAATTATGAATTGAACATTATTTAGGTTCCTTTGTCAAAGGCTGAGCGAGCGCTATTTCACAATTTTCTTTCAAAAACAATGACAGGGATACGTCAAATTTGAAATGTTGACATTATTAAAGATAAACAATATTAATCTATTCACAATTTGACCACAGATAAGCAAAAGAATATATGCGTCTGTGCCAATGTCAAATACATCGAAGTCTGTGCATGTGAGTATCAATGTAATGTTTTTTTTTTTATTGATTTAATCAATTTTTATGCATAACTAGCTGACCCATCACTTACGAGAAGCATTCTATTGTCTATGGATAAACTTTATGAAATACTCCTGTGTTGAAATAGTTTTTCTATGTACTTACGTAATTTTAATAATTTGTTTGCAGTAGGTAGGTAAAACAAAACCGAAAGATAAATAACGAATTTTAGTTCATCCTACTAATCAAAAAAATTGCTGTTTGACTATTCAAATTTGAATATAATAAAAGCTATGATTGCGTCAAAAAGTGGTTGTTTATAAATAGGTACAAGTTAACTTTATCTTTTTGTTTTTATAAAACGATTATTAAAGTATAAATCAAATCAGCAGGAATAAATTAGATTAATATTTTCGACGTGCGGTGTAAAAGTATGTGAAATGTTGTCCGATTAAAAATAAAGCCCCCACACTCGGAGACTTATTAATATTCCAAATATAAAACGGCGCACATTTGAATGTAACCAATAAAGAAAAACATCCAGTTATATAAGATTAGGATATATTATTATCATAAAGGTGTCGTAACCGAAATGCGATCGACCGATGCAGTGAATCGGCGAGATTAATTGGCCAAACCGCGATATTTATTACTGACCGGATTCTAGTTTTAGGTGGCTTATGATAAATGTACGGCGCAGACCTGTTTGATCTTGATAAAATAAAAACGTTTTTAATTACAATTTTAAAACCAATTAAACCATTCCAACTGTTCATACATATGTACAAAACAGTGCCTGGTCACAATTTTATAACTGTAAATTTTTTATTTTTATTTATTTTATTTCCCATACCAATAATACATGAGTACAATAATAATACATAGATATGTATGTATGTATATATATATATATATATATTGGGATATAAAACTAAATAAACTGTAAATATTCTAATATTATTCCACCCTTTTATAAGTCTTATTAAACGGGAGATTGGGACAAACTTATAAGGCAAGTGTTTTATCAGGATGCACAGAGGTAGGAGTTCACTCTTCTTTTTATCATACTCCACATAAAATACTTGTATAGTTTAAAACCTTTCTTTCTTTGATTTTCTGCAAACAGGACATCCAACTTTTTCCAGCCCTTCTTTTGTGAATTCAATTGAATTATATAGGAGACCCAAAAAAATTTAAATCATATAAAAAAAACAGAGAATTTTTTTGAAATTTGAATTTTCTTCTCAATGCACACGTACTAGTGCGCTTGTTGCTAGAGACCTCTGACTTTGAATAACACCATTACAAAGGATATCTGTTGTTTAATCACACAACCTAGACACCGAAACAAGATAGTGTACGGTCGTAACGTGTTAGGAGGACGAAGTTGCATCACTATTCCAACCATATTTCATACATTTTCGAACTGTAGTCATTTTTGCTAACCATCAACTACAAGGTGGCAAATTCAAAGCTTGCGTTAATTATGAGACTCTTTATGTATTAAGTATTCTCCAAGTATGATGTATTGGGGCCAAAGTAAATTATACTTAGGGTCGCGAGAAGCAAGTTTTTCAGACCAAATCTGAAGAAGGGCAGAACGCAACATATCCCTTTACTATACACAACGTTCTAAGTTTGTCCAGATTCTTGTGTCGCTTTTTCAGGAGTAGATCTTAACGATATATCAACAACTGATGACTGAATAATACTGTTCGATTTTTTTCGACGGTCGTAAGCCTATAATGGTTTTTGAACAAACCATTATAGGCTTACGACCGTCTTCTACTGTTATTTCGAAAGCTGGCTTAGTGTGTCACTTCAGGTAGTAAGGTTCAAATTCCCGAATTTTATGAGAAATTTCAACATTTTCAACATGTGGTAAAATCCCATGCCTCGGGCAGGATTCGAACCTGCGTCCTTCGTCGTACCTTGCCGAGACGGTAACCAGACAGAGAGAGTTGGGGAGAAGTGAAGAGACCTTGGACAAGCAACGTAAACTACAACTGGCTGATGATAATTACAAAGAAACTTCGTCGTACCGTGCCGAGACGGTAACCAGACAGAGAGAGTTGGGGAGAAATGAAGAGACCTTGGTCCAGCAGCGTAAACTACAACTGGCTGATGATAATTACAAAGAAACTTCGTCGTACCGTGCCGAGACGGTAACCAGATAGAGAGAGTTGGGGAGAAATGAAGAGACCTTGGTCCAGCAGCGTAAACTACAACTGGCTGATGATAATTACAAAGAAACTTCGTCGTACCGTGCCGAGATGGTAACCAGACAGAGAGAGTTGGGGAGAAGTGAAGAGACCTTGGACAAGCAACGTATACTACAACTGGCTGATGATAATTACAAAGAAACTTCGTCGTACCGTGCCGAGATGGTAACCAGACAGAGAGAGTTGGGGAGAAGTGAAGAGACCTTGGACAAGCAACGTAAACTACAACTGGCTGATGATAATTACAAAGAAACTTCGTCGTACCGTGCCGAGACGGTAACCAGACAGAGAGAGTTGGGGAGAAATGAAGAGACCTTGGTCCAGCAGCGTAAACTACAACTGGCTGATGATAATTACAAAGAAACTTCGTCGTATCTAACCATAAGATACATTTGTTAAAACATATGGTCGTATAGCTGGGAGTCAAAAGCTGAGAAGAGTTGATATTTTCTCTATAAATTCATGTGTGACAAATTCGCCGTGATTTCCTGATAGACGTGTTAAAGACAGGAACAACTAATGTTTGTTCGTCCATTTAAGGGTAAAGTTGATATTACCACAAGTTACAAGAAGCCATTTTATGACATGTTTGGATGTTACAGCAAGTCATAATATTATTATCTGCGCGATATGGACTGGAATAAAATGCATATTTATATTAAGAAAAACCTTTACTAGTCGTAAAATATAAGTGCACATTTGATTTGAAATATTTTGTAGTTATGGTTGGAATATAATCTATGAAAAAAACTTCAACGCATGTAAGCGTCTTCGTAACAGAAACCTCGACGAGTTTTATTACAGAATTATTATCATAATATGAAGCACGTATGACAAGGATAATATATAATTTATTATATCTGAATAATATTATATCTGAACGTAGATTTAAATTGAAATTAATTTTTATTAGATTCTGATATTCAACAAACTCATTTTTAACAGCAAAATTGATTAGATTTTTTTTTATCCCGAGTAGGTACCTACTTAGAGAAGTTAAATAATCATTTTACCATCAGTTACAAACAGGGTTGCCAGGTATTTTTGCTCCATGTTTGGTGTTCGGTATGAAAAAAATACCGAACTATGAAGTGTTCGGTATTTTTACTTTCGGGAATAATTTTCATTTTTCCTAGTGAATTTGTAACTCCCCGGACAGCAAATTTCGAGAATGACTTTTTTTTAGGGGAAATTTTTACTTTCCGGATAGCAAATTTAGAAAATGGCCTTTTTTTTTAGGGGAAATTTCTACTTTCCGGATAGCAAATTTTGAAAATGACCTTTTTTGTTTTGGTTCGGTATATTTTTGAAAAAAAAACTGGCAACCCTGGTTACAAAGCGTATTGAGCATAACTCTGATCCACACTGAAATACCCATTTCTTCTAAATCTTAACTTTTCCAATCGAGATCGATATATTGGGAAGAAATGAATAGACGCTGGTAGATGAATAAGAATATCTTCCACTTTAACATCACAGCCAAAAATTGAGCCTTCATTTTCAGCTTGAGGGCGTAACAGTGGCATGTAACTGAAAGAATCTATAAGCCCACAAGACAAGCTTCTTTTGGAGACCACGAATATTCCGTTCGAGTTTTCTTTTACTTTTAGTAGCTGAAGTCGCACGAGTAAAGAACTTGAAAGAATTGCTACAGATACCTATTATATCAGACCCACCTAGCACCGCAATAGTTCCTTGCTAGTCCTATGAATCCCAAAAGGCTCCCATTCAGTGAAAATTGTGAAATGTTCAATTGTTCAGCAAGTTTAGGGATTTTAATCTCAAAACTCGTTGAGGCTACGAAGGTTTTGATTTGAAAAAAATATGATAACAAAATATTCATTATCATTAATAGCTTTTAATTTTTTTAAATAACTCAATATTGGTCCATAACACTCGTTTATTTCATAAAATCGAAATTAGGGATGTTTTTGGGGGCTCAAAATACGAAAACCCTTCAATTATCCTTCATATTCTTATTCTTATCTATATCTTCTATTTCTTTCTTCCAGCTTACCACTAAAAAAATATAAATAATCGTGATACATCGCTAAACAATACACTTTTTAGGTACTAATATCTACATCATTTTATGCTCCCATTCGGTCATCCATATAATATATTGTAAGCCCACGTTCTGACTGTTTTAAAAACATGTTACGGCTTCCAGATATTACCTAGCCGAGTTTTTATCGAAAACTGGAATAATTTATTCTAAATTAAAAAAGTTATCATAAAGAAATGAGCTCAATAGCAGGCAGCCAACGATTAAGTGTATTATCAGTCCATCTTATATAATACGTTTACATTGAACTCGTGTTTTTTATTAGATTTTTGACTTCCCATTCGTAATAAGCGTGCTCTTTCATTCATATAAAACATAATTATTATTTCACCAATACACATTTATATTCTCCTTTGGCATCAGTGTAATAAAATTATACACAGAATATTAAAACAAGAGAAGGCGCTTATTATATAACTATGCAGTTGTCTATCCAGACGTTAAGTTAGTTCACAGCCTTTTTTTATTTTGTGTAAAGTTAATAATAATAATGTTTATTTATTATGCAAATTATGAATGAACATCGTGTTAGAGAGATTTCATTGCAAAACTATCTTCTCTCATGCCATAAACTTGATTATATTCAAAGAAGGGGAGAGTCTGCTGTGATTTTCGGAGCTCTGATGGGATTGGTTGTTAGTCAAGCGCTTCAGTCGCCGAATTTTGTAGGGGAGGTTATAGATTCGATCCCCAGTGCCAACCATCTTCTTCTTTCACAAAGTGTAGCCACAGAACATGGAAACTACTAACTGAACCCTTGTCGTTATACCACCACACCATTTCCGTTGCCTGTTTTGGAAAATTTCCACGTTACGTTAGCGTTACTTATAAATACGTATAGTTATTAAAATTATAAAAAATCCAGAAAAGAAGATTCTGGAAGGAGCATGTCTCCAAGATGACGGACAAAATGTCTCCAAGGGCAGCTTGAGATGGCATTCTCCTTTCTAGTGGATGGAAGGACAGTTAAAAGTCCATATCACAAGAGGCTAGTACAGCAGGAACATTATAAGCCAACGGGCCGAGTAAAAGAAAACAGCGTAATCCAGTCAAGAAAATGGTCGTAAATCCTCAAACGAGTAGATAATAAGTTTGAATGAGGCACAATTATTATTGTTATTACTTAGTATATTAATACGGGCAGAAGCTATAATTCAGTAATTGCCAACAAATTGCGATGAGACTTGGTAGAACTTGTTGGACACATTAGCATATATTTATCACTGACGACACAGCATCGGCAATGTGCTATGTAGATGTCCATCACTCTTTGAAAGAAAGAGCGCTTGAGGAAAAATTACATCTGTTCGGACAAAATAAGAATAAATCTTCTTCTTGTTCTTTCGTAGTTGTCAGACCTTTTCGCATATAATGTGCGTGCTACATTTGAGTAAATTAATATAATTCGCAGCGTATTTTGAATGTCTATCAAAATAAACAGTTGGTTCTGGCCTGCGACAACGGTTAATGGAACCCAATAATATAAAAAGTTATTAAATTATGTTGCGCGAGCGCAAGTATGGCACACTGCGCACCGCTTCCTTTTATTCTAAATCAATTAACTTACATTTGAATCATCTGACAAAATAAATATTTGATAGCATTTTAATGGTTTTGTGGGGCGTTACTTGTCTCATAATGACTCAACGTTGTACGTGCTGTGTTTGAAGTTCTGTAGATACAAAATGTAGTCTGCCTAAATAATACTATAGTAAAATTCACTTTTGAATTGAATATAGTGTCCAACAATACATCTGTTTTTTTAATGTTCAAAAGCTCATAATAAACAAAAACAAATAATTTTCATTTTCAGTGTTGAACAAAGATGAAAGTTTATAAGTTAGATGGTTTGGGCATGTGGAAAAAATGGATGCAAACAAACAAAGAGAATTTATAAGGCTTAAAGGAAAGGTGTAAGAAGGCGTGGTCGACCGACAATGACGTGAATTGAACACATTTCGTTAAAAATTTGATTCTCAATATAACATGAAGACATTAAAGTAACTACATAACACAATAAGCATTTTTTTTAAAGCAATAGATGTTTAACAGAACAACATACGAAATCTAAATCTCTGCATTAACTGCACCTACCCTATACCTATGTAAGTCGTAGGCCATGTACTCGCTTGAGCCGCTAGCACGAGCCATTGCATCAATATTATTAAAAGCTCAAAGTGTGTATGTGGTTCGCAAATCAAACGAGAGCGGAACGCGAGCGTCCTTTTGATTAAATTCATGCAACGGCTCAAGTGAGTTGATTAAGGTTTGGGTATTCCTTGATCCAGAAAGAACTGGTAAGCCCACAAAATTATGTAGATCAAAAATTAATACTCCGTAAAAATCGTTAGGTTTAAACTAATTAGTGCTTTATTATTTATCGCGCTTGGAATATTGGCGAATGCTGTCTGTTCCTTTGAGTTAACGCCTGTAATTAAACTTTCACAAATAAGCTGATAATACAGGAAATAATACCGAGTGGACTTGCTCATCTTTTTGTTCCGGGTTCAATTTCCAGTCGGCTTAAAGATTTACTATGCGATTTTCACTTATAAATTATTGAAAATACTACCAAGGTTTAGGAATGCCGTCTCAAATCTGATGCGGCTGTGGTTATCCTGTTTACTTTATTAGATTCTTCTCCGCTCCGGATAACAGAATAAATATCAAAAAATCGAAAA
This sequence comes from Mystacides longicornis, assembly GCA_963576905.1. NCBI lineage: Eukaryota > Metazoa > Arthropoda > Insecta > Trichoptera > Leptoceridae > Mystacides > Mystacides longicornis. Next base: position 12,110,150 of record OY756425.1, on the reverse strand, counting down.
ATAGATAGATAATAGTATGAAATATAAACTAAAGTTAGTATGGAACGGACTTCCTAATAACAACGCCACCTGTGAAAAATCCCATAATAACACAATTTTAGGTACCTGTCAACCATTGAGTTTCAAATCATTGGTACACAGATTATTGATAGAATTTATTTAAAGCTTTCAGAAATATTTTTTCAATATTCAAACATATTATTTAAAGCGTATTATCGTATTTTTAAACCATTGAATGAATGAGTAAATTTTTTGCAATTCTTTTTTTAGTATCATCTGACTTATAAAGAAGTCTGTATTATCTGACATTATAAAAATCAATATAATGATCTAATATACAAAATGTATGAGTTTTGGTGCTTTTGAAATAACTGATTCCCAATATTATAACCACATAATTTTTTTTCAAAATGAGTATGTATGTATGTTAGCTATGTTGAAATACCCAGCAATAGTTTATTGACTTCAAGGCGGGACGAAGTTCAATGGGTTAGCTAGTTTTATTACAAAATACGTGAGAAATTTTGTTATTTTCACATTTCAGTTTTAAGAACCCGGCTGTCAGCTACGTAGAAGAAGAAAATTATTTGTTTAAAAAACAATAAGCCTTCGTTATAAAAGGAATAGAACTTCCCTAGAACCATAGAATTATATGTATATATGTAGAAATAGAACAGACTTTGTCAAATGGTGAAATAAATTTCAGTAGGAATGTAATGTATGCAAATGAAAAGTTACGCATATTTATACGAGTAGATATTATGTTGATCTTATAAATGGATATTAAGTTAAAAAAAAAGGTACTTAATATTTTTCTTTAGGTGTGGAAACTTTGAACAAGAGCTTTTATTTGAATTGTGGAAAGGCATTGAAAGCCGCTTATGTACGTAATTTTATACCAAGCCATATTATAATTTGTAGGATTCCATTAAAAATAACAATATGTTTTTATATTTAAATTTGCATGAAAATAATGCAATAAAAAACCATTCGCAATTCTTGTAATTTACTGAGGGTATAGATAGAGGCCTCTTTTTTGCCTCCACATACTCCTAGGTGGAGTTGTAAAGAGAGTATTGATTGGTAGATAGAGGATTTCAGTCAATAGGAATGTAAAAACTTATAAAATTGTACCCACGCACGCAATTCTCTTGCAAAGGTTAAAATAATTGCTGAAGTCTCCACAGGACGAAATGTGCAATGTGCATACTTTTCACACGTAATAAAAAATTAGTTAGTCAAATACGTGCAAAGATGTTTATTTTATTAATTAATTACAAGCTACGTACATAATTAATAAACTTTAAATTCCACACTTATATAAGTGTTATTTTATTTTGCTCCAAACAAATTATTTTCATTATATGCGGTGAAATTAACAAGGAATTCAAAGTATTTTTGTGAAGTAGAGCAGACGCGATATGGAGTCAAATGTTATTCGTAAAGCAACCAAAGCCAATGCAAACAAAATACGATTTATGTGCAATTTTTCTCCATGCAAAGTAGACTCATGTGACAAAATCCTTAGGTACGTACCTTATAGAATAGAAAAAATCAAAAAACTCAATATTTTTTTAAATTAATCAAACCTTCTTTTTATAAAATTCCGCAGATTTGATTGTGGCTTAAAATTAAGTCGTATTACGACATGCCATTGTATGAGACATCCAGAGGTATTAACTGAAATCTTATAAATAATACACGAATATTATTGTAAATCACTCAAATTTAGTAAAAAATATTTTTTTTTTTTGATAAAAATGAATCTGTGTTTACTCAAAGTGAACACAAATACACTCTTTGACTCTTTAACAGTAAGCTACTTAAATCTTGTATCGTGAAAGAGGAAGATTCTCAGCACCTGGGATCGAACCCAAGACCTCCGCACGGTACCTACAGTACGAAAGTCGGCGTTGTAACCACCAGACTACCAAACACTTCGTGCAAATTTGCACTTAATTCTTATTTTAAGTGCACTGAAATTGTATTTAACTCATATTATGTGCGCAAAAGGAAAAATGTTTAAAGCAACTGTGTTGTTACGACTTCATGTTGTACAGCAATTATCTCTTTTAATAAATAAATAAATGAAACGTGCATGGTAGCACGTGTACACCTGCTTATCAAAATATCCGATAATTATATATTATGTTAAAAGCAACACTCAATTTAAAAGCTCTTACTTTTTTTTTATTTATCGGTATGTCTTTTGTAGAGCCCTCAATTGGTTGTTTAAATTTCAAAAATAGCATCTGCTTTATCTGTAATAATTTCAAAAGCTATTTAATTAAAAAAAAAAATGACATCTTACATCGATTGAGTCGTAATTAAAATCGAATCGATGTTAATTATTTCCGAAAGGTCTACCACGGATATGAATTCAATTAAATATAGACCTTTGTGTAAAGGTATTATGTATTATTTTTGAACAGAGAAAATGGACGTTGTTGGGACATTTGTTAAAGATTCCGAATGACAGTTGGTCGACCAAGAAAAGCGAATTTCTTTGTCTCACTTGGGTTCTGAAAAAAGAAAAAGAGCTCAAGATTTCTAAAGGATTTTGTCACATGGAATATAGGATGGCCCCAAACGGAATCACTTCGGGTGAATTGGTTGATTAATATTTCTATAAGACATTAAACCTTTACTGCTTTATTTAAAAACTATGCTAAGTGGAAAAAATAGCTCTCCGATAGAAAATATAACGATCAAGCTGTCATGGAGATAGTTGTTCAACTCATATCGCTTGATTATGAGCTGATCTCTATAGATTTTGACCCGCCATATTGTATTCAACGTCAACTGACAGTTGTTTCGAGTAAACAAGAACGCTTTTTGTAATAAATACACTGTATTTAAGTATTTTCCCCGTCTAATATGTGCTTCCTTCATATTTTGGTCCATTGTATTTTGGTTTATCAGTTTTATAATAGGAAATTTAAACAAATAAAGCAAATATTATGCATTCTCGTAATCATTCGAGGGCACACAACTATGATGCACAAACTAAATTTTTAAGAAAGATAATGACGTTTTGATGAAAAATTGAAGGAATACTTTTCAAACAGGTACAAATATGAAAATCAGTATAATCAATATTATGGAACTCTTCATTCTAAATTTTATTTAAATAAATTCCAAAAAGATATATAAACAAAACGCTATTTCGTAATTATTAAAAAGAGGATCAAATTAATTTAGTTGCAATGGAGTAAGTTAAATAATTCACATCATATTATCATATATTGATTCAATCGCAATAGTAACGCGTAAGTTTAAACCTATTTTTATTAAATTTTTGTTTTCAATGGCACTGTTTACCCTCTTCAATAGTCTTAAAAGAGATAGTAAGAGATAAATGAATCATAATAAGTTTTCTTTAGTGCATATCTCAGAAATAAAGAGTGGCAACAATAATTACCTAATAGCCCTAAACAGCGCTCGATTGAGCAGATTACCGATGGCCTCCTACTATATAATTAAGTTTATGATTCTTAGTTCTGATTCAAATGACTTCTTTGAAGAAGAACTAAGAAACTAGAAAGAAAGTGTTTTACTTTTATAAATAACTAGCTTTCCCGACAAACGTTGTCCTGTAGTTCTTACTATGAATTTGTAATTTATACAAAAATACGTTTAAAAAATGTTTCTGTGTAAAAAGATATTTCTGAAAGCTTGAAAGAAATTGTATCAAAAATCTGCGTACCAATGTTTTGAAACTCAATGGAAACTCAAAGTAAATAAAAATTGTGTTATGATTTTTTCACAGAGGGCGCTGTTGTCAATATTATATTTTATATTATTTGCTATCCATTTTTGAATTTTTAATAATTATTCTATTGTCCAGAGCGGAGAAGAATCCAATAAATCAAACATCCGAAGAATCTGTTCAGCCGATCTCGAGTTATTTATTTATTTATTTATTTATACGTTTATAAAGTTGCAAATATCAGTTATACATTACATTGAATCAGCCCACTAGGACAAGCCTGTCTCGGGTAGATAAAAATACATATACATTTAAAAACAGTAAACAAAAGAATAGAAAGTATACAACATACAAAGAATAACCCTATAAAAATAAACAAAATTTGTAGTCCAAAATAGAAGTAATTAAATATCACTATAAGCAGTCACATTAATAAGAAAAACAGTTATAAGTGTTCGCACTAACCCGACTTTCATTTACCTATATTATAAGATATTTTGGATACATAAAGGGTTACTTCGCGAGGGATTACACATATTTTATTCTCAAAAACACTCTCAAGTAGCAACCTACAACATTATGTAGGAAAATCGCCAACCAGGTGGGCTATCTCAATGTCGACCGTCCATACTTTAAGTACCTACTATTATGAATACATATTTTTCGTAAAGGCAAGGCCGGATTTAAATTAGGCCTACGTGGAACTATTTTTATGCATAGAAACCAAAATCTAAATCAGATAATGACGTCGTTATTAAGAATGAAATTGGATCGATATTGTGATGTAGAGTAACCGACCAGAAAGACCTCGAATAGACGGCGAGACAGTAAAATTTTGATGTCCCGGGAGACCTCTATATTATAATAAAACAGATCAACAAACTTATTTAAAGAGAAAGAAGAAGATTTACATTTTTTAAAGCGCAGACATTAGATACGTAAGCACCGTGCGTCGGCTTCTCACAATAATTTTCACTGTACAGAGTAATTATTGTGAGAAAAGTTTAACAGATAATAATTAATTCACAATACGATATTTTTAAATTTAAAAAATATCATTATCTTTTTTTATCGTAAATACATAATTTTGTTAAATAATTCAGATTATAAACCTAGATATTTCTATGACAGAAAAAAAAAGAATTTTGTAAATAGATATCTAATTGGAACATCATTTTTCTAACTGGATTTTATGCTACGGGTAACCTTCAAAGTACTTGAGAGCAATTTGAAAATCACAAGATGTTCAGTTATGTTGTAGCTATTTTAAAAGTGTCTTTAGATTTATTATCAAATAGCATCAAAAAAGATATTTACATAGATAACTTTGCCAAGAGCGAACAATTTTATAAAATTTTATTATGAAAGTAGGTATAATAATTGATTAATTTCAGTAGGTATACCTACCTATAATTTCTATTTGTGAAATTGTAGTGTTCACTTAGTAAACTAACAAAAATATTGCCGTCTGTATGAACTATGTGTACCTATCCTAAAGAAAAAACTAGCATACGGGAATGAAAATAGAAAAAAAAACAGAAAATGTATTGAATAATATTCAATCTATTTTCTTTTTTTCATATTATGAATAATCACTTTACTATCAACAGCTAAGTAGTTCATAAAATTGCGTTTAACTGGGTATTTAAAAAATCATTATTCTATTTTAATGCCACATTAATGTTTCAAAGAAAGATTATTCTTTTTTTTACTTTTTTATAACTTTCAGAATTGCTCTGCGAGCGAATATTTTATTTAAACACCTACCTATAAGTAGGTAAGACTTGTATCATGGATGTTCAAGCAACGGAAATAAATATGATAGTATAAAATATAAAGAAATATAAATACCTATTAATGAATATTCTTAAGGATAATGTATTAAGGTGAATTTTAGTTGTTATGGATATACCAGTTCAAAATAATAATGCTGTTACGTAATTACTTCAATATTAATATTTGTGGAAAATCTTCGAAAGTAGATGGATACTCACATTAAGAAGGCTTAGAATCCAACAGGTCCATCCAATCGTCTCGTTGAATAAATATTTCATTCAATATTTTTTACTTGGTTATAAAAAAGAATGATGTAAATGTCACTAGATAAGTATGCAATAAATTTACTGACAAAATAATTTTGTAATTTATGTTATTGTTTCTGTTTTATTTATCAAACACACGAATTAATAAATAATAAAATATGTACGTATAAAAACCACACGATTATTCACTATTATTTTGAAACACTGCTGTAAATCATTATAAATCAAAAACAACTGAGTTATTTTGATATTTCAAATACGTCACATTTTTTAATTTGTGTATGAAAGAATATTAAAACATTTTCTTGTATGGGAAAATTATTGAAGTTATCTTTTCTTTAATTTGATTCTCCAATCGAATCTAAATCGACAATGTTCTTGCGATTGATGCAATAATCATTATTGACATTCTTTCTCTCCGGATTTAGGGTAACAACCTGTGGTCACATGACCTTGGACAAACTGTCGGAAATTGGATGAGGCAGTTTGTTAACCTCGACAAATCATTGCCAATTTTCATGCCGACCATTATTTAGGTATTGATTTTGTTCAGCTTACAATATAAGAAAAAAATGCGACGTATTAAAATAATAACATAGCATATTATATTATATACGAATATAAATTCGTATTTTGCATATTTTTTTTCTAGTGCTTCTAAAAAATGATTTATTAAATTTAGTAAAAACCATGAAAAATATATTTCTATTAATTTTGGGAAATTTTTCACTTACATAATATCTATAGGTATAATGAATTATTGATAGTTTGTTTTTTTTTTATTTATGGGATTTCGCGATTCGTTTATGGTAAACAAAGTCAGCTGCTGACGAACGCCGAGATGAGCGACCGAGAACGCCGAGAGGAGAGACCGGGAACGCCGAGATGAGAGACTACTAAGACCGCCCGCCTCACGACGCAACCACGGGGCGAGTGAGCTCCGGCCTGGTCCCAGCTGAGGTACTGGACCAGGTAGAGGTAGGTACCTAGCTTCTTAGCCCCGTGTGGCTACGGCCGGTCTACTCACCTCTGCTATCATTATTGCTATTCTTATTACTAACCGACTATCACCCATTGAAACTAGATCGCTAGAATCGATCCCGCAGTTGCGATCGCACACTCTTTTTCAATCTAAGTAGATATGTAATTTTTTTTTTAATATTTTCATTAAATTAAAAAAAAGAGCACAGTTTCTATACTATCCTTCTAAGCAGACTGGTTGTTACCAAACATCTCCTTGAGAGCTGGACTAATTTTATTAAAAAAAAGGGTTGGTTTCAGGTAGGTACGGCTTAGAGTTAAGAGTCACAATTTGATCTTCTGGTATTTAATAATTTTATTAACTTGTACATATTATCATTAGATAAGTACCTACCTATATTTAAAAAAAACTACAAGTTTTGTACAAAATCTTGGATAAATATTTTAAAAATGTTGTTAAACTCATACGATATTATGCGTTACGCCCTTACTAAAAACATAGGCGAAACAAGATATGAAATTTCAATTTAACAGATTTTAAACATCCTTTTGTGCAGTCAAAATGTTATTTAAAATGTTTTATTGAATTCCTAAGCAAAACATCGATAAAGATAATTCAGGGCAAGGCATAGATCAGCCACTAAGGTCAATGTCTTCAACATCATTAAAAAATGAAATACCTAGTACTAAAACTAAAGTTTTAAATATAATTCAATATCTCGTTTAATGTATATAAAATATCAATACATGTGAAATTATTATTGTTGGGTTATATACATGAGTACCTATAAGGTATATTATAATAAAAATTTAAAAAAGGAATACATTCATAGACAAATAATTATTATAGTGTCATAGACAAATAAATAGTGTAAGTCCAGCCCGCAACTGTCCTATGGCATAAAATGGTTGGATTAAAAATCTTGTAGTGTAATATCTGGTTTATGAGATAGTGGTTTTCTACTTTGAGTGACCAGCTGAACACGGAAGATCACACACACACAGGCAGGCAGAGATATGCATGTATTTGTGTAAGCTGCTGTATAATTATATAAACGGTTTAACACAACACGTATGTGTGTGTTAGATCTAAAGAAGATTGAGAGAGAAAATTGGCCTATTAACTACCGCATCACATAACACTATCTATCGATACATACCTATGTGTATAAATAACACTCAATTGTCAAAAATATTTTTTTTCTTCATCTTAAAAAAATGAATAAATCAATTTAGTCCGATATTCTTATTTCTATGACATTAATATCAGTCATAGGTGTTTGCGGAAAATTAGTTGTCATTGAATTTAAACATAAATTATTTGATTATTTAACATTAATAATTTATTTCAAATGTTTTAAGGTTTAACAACTGCGCAAGATCGAACATGTTGAGGCAACAAGAGCTCTGAGTGGGGGTCAAAAAAGGGAGAATTGATTGATTGATTGATTGAACTTTTAACGACTACGAGCTTACGACTGTTACTATTGTACTGAAGGTTACTGAATGGACGTCAAATTGGAAATTTTTTATCTAACGTTTCGTTTTTAGTCGAAATCAAAGTAAATGAAAATTATCTCTTACATATTATGGGGAATGTATGAAATAATGTAAAATAATTTTTCAGTAGTAATTGTGAATTAAACTTAATAATAAATAAAACTTCCTATGTAAGTTTCAGCTTCATATTTCTATTAAAAAAAAAGATAGCACAAAGCTTTGAAATAGTTTCCATTATATTGGTAGAATTGATATTTTACCATAATCTGTCTTATTTTCCACAATAAATAATCTTTTATTGCATCTCTAAACCCGTTGGCTGCATCCTAAAATAATTTTCTGTATGAATAGCCACAAAAACGCAATGGTACATAACTAAGTATATAATATGTAGGTACTTATCTATGAGATTATATTCGCATTTTAAATTTAGATTTATATTATTTTGATATCTGGATCCGAAATAGAAAACAATCAAATTTCAAAATAAAGTTATATTTTAAAAATTTGAACGTTATTCTATTGCAGCATAAATAATTTTATGTCCATAGATAAAATATTAATAACAGAAATAATATCTAGATCCTACCTAGCAAACGTCTTAACAAAAATATTTAAGCTTCGCCGGAAACGGAACGGGATTTGTAAGATTAAATCTCGCTACCGGATGAGACATGTCCGTAAGCGGCGGATATTTATTACAAAACTTTAAGTTTTTGCAGTAAAACGCGGCGACCACGTCTGATATTATTTATATTTTAATAACGACATTATTAAAATCTCAAGGAGCAATTCAACGTCGGTATTTTATTTATAAGACTTTTGTATACGATTTAAATGAAATGGATTTCTCAAGATGACCATAACTTCGATTCAAAGAGAGTATTAGTTTGTATACTTTGCTTTGTAACCACTATCTCACTATATTCTTAGGGTCTTTCTCAATTGTTCCTTTTTTTTATTTCTCATTCTTTTGCTAGTGGCTAGATTTCAATCTAACTAATTCGGAGTAACTCTTTTGATAGATGAGTCTTGGAAACGTAACAGGCTTCTTAATGGGTCTACAGACATAGATAACATCTAAAGAAGCTAGGACTCGAGAATGATGGAACCTGTAGATTCTTTGAAGAAGGGGTAGAAAGTAATTCATGCGAGAGCAAGAAGTTTTGGTAAACACAGGACAGAGGTGGAAGACTTTACTGGAAGACATCACCAAAGGAAAAAAAAATTGATAGTGACATGAGAAGATGACCCATGTATAGGTACCTGTTCACCCCTCTCTGGCAACCCTTCATCTGTGTCTCGCCGTGATAGTATCAATGAATGGAAGACAAGAGAAATATAAGTCATTGGTACGTAATGATAATAACACGGCGTCGTTGATAATTCATACAATTTGCATATATAATAGAGCACTTTTATCTGTCATTTACTTAAATATATAATATGAGGCATTTGCTTTAAATAAACATTGTATTTATTTATTTATGGTAGCCGCTATTATTTCGTGAGCCGTCACGCAACCTCTCAGGGATGTGAACCTGGAGCACTCGAGACTATCGCTAATTATCTATCTGCTGAGCGTGCACTTCTGTCCGACTAGAAACATTTATATCTCGAGAGTAATTATTAAGATATCGTTGACAACAGCGTTCAATTCAGAGCGAAAACCCCACTGCAATAGCAATTCTAACTTTATATTCACCACAATATGAAAATCAGCAATTAAATGTGTGTACGAAATGAAGGCATTAAAAGCATTTCTGGGAAGACCTAGAGAGACAGATTAAGAATTGTGAGAACACGATGTGAGAGGAAAAGAACAAGATTCGCATAACCCGGACTCCGAGAAGACGACCCCCAGGCAGAACACCAAAAAGATGAATAGACAGCTAGGAGGACCACGCAAGAATCTAACCTCACATTTTAAAAATCAGGTAATCAGGCCTAAATTAAATAGAAGATGAAAATGTATTCATTTATGAATAATTCATAAAATTATCTTACACTTTTATATACAGATAGTACTTATCACATATTTCGTCGATATAGCAACCAATTCAGACGAAAATCACAAGTATGAAAAATATTTCCCGTAGTCGGATTGATTTTGTCATTTTGTATGAAATGTATGAAAATGCATCGCATTTGGTTAGATTGTTTCAACGAAAATATCGAGCTATGAACTAACGTCCCAATTATGTGAGCACGAGTCAATTTTCTCCCTTTTAAGTTACTTCATATTTTATCACCTTTGTATGTAGATTCCTATTTACTCCCCTATTCCAAGTTTCCATGACATTTACGCTGGTGTGAAGTAACAAAATTTTGTAAGGAATCGTGAATAGCACCTGTAGAGGAAAGCTCAGCAGTCCCCACAAAATTCTCGTGATTTTCTCACTTACGTTAGTGAGTACAGAATAATACTTAGATCAAGGTAAAACATTATATGTATATTCACATACCTACTGCTATTATGACTGCAGCGTTTAGAGAACGCATGTTTATCCCCTCACCGCTATTATTCGAGAGCGACTCCTCTAGAGAAGACAAGAGGGGCAGACTCCACCTCTTGCCCCACTCCTAAGCCAACTAACTGTTGTGCATTCACTTACACTCGGTCAGACCCCCACATGATCGACGCTACTTGCAAACTAACATCACTACTACTTGACTATGACCGTCATAGAAATTGCATTCCATGAATAATTCTCTGACTGATGTGCGTAGGTACACATTATTTTTTAAGGATCTAAAAATTATGAAGAAAATGTATTTATGGTTCATGGTTGCAGAAGTGTGGATTTATTTATAACTGATTTGCGTCAGCCTGTATATATATAATGTGTAAATAGTTGTGTGTTTGTATATTTTGTAGCTAGGTTATTCCAAGTGAATGGTCATTATAGGCATAGTCAAAAAAATGGTTCGATAGAAATCTGTTGTCACTGAATGCACAAAAAAACGAAAATAATGACATTCAGTATTGATGGGAGACAACAACCACAGAGAGAATTAGTTGTAAGGGTTCCCACTTGCGAGGGTCATCCAGATTGTCAGTGTCTCGGCTTAGAGAGAGTCGGAGAATACAAATACTTAGGAGTCTTGGTCGACGAAAACCTCCGATGGACGAGCCATGTTGAGATATTGGCAAAGAAACTCAGGCAAATGATATATATATATTTTGCAATCTGCGTGAGATATTTTCTCGAGACACCCTTAAGATGCTGTACTTTGCACTGGTCCAATCTACACTACTATACGGCATTCTGGGGTGAGGTGGCATGGCGATCACAAATCTTCGCTTATTAATTATTGCGCAGAGATCGATCATCAAGGTGATCGGCAGAAAGCCCTACAGATATTCTTCGGAACTGCTCTTCTCTGAGTTTGGAGTTTTGGATGTTAGGCAGCTGTACATAAAATCATCAGTGCTGTATGTGCATAAAAATATCCCAGACTATACTTCACACACATATATGCTGACCGCTGACACAAGAAACAAACGTCTTCTCCAGCCGCGAGCCGTAAAGACGACATTTGCGCAGAGACACCTCACATTTCTTGGACCTAGAATATACAACAAAATAATGGCAGATATATCAGACTCTGAGCCCTGGAGGTCTAAACCTCAAAAATTCAAATTCAAATATTTTTATTAAGGAAATAAAAAACATTAAAAAATACATTCACAATAACAAATTTATACATTTTTTTAATATATTTTTTTTACCCCCAAAATTGAGCAGAGCTCGTGCTTTGGGGGATTTACATAAAAAGCTAACCAACATCAGCAGCCCGATTCACGGAAAAGTTTAAGTCTAAGTTTAGTTCGAAGTTCGAACGAAGTTCGATTCAAACTTTTCCGTGAACCGGTACATAGACTGTAGATAGTCGCCGCCTACAATTATTATTACCAGCAGCCCTATTCACGGATCGGTAGGTAATTAAACAGATTCTAGTCTAGCATCCCATTGCTTAACATACCACTTTAACTGACATAAGCACAGAAAAAGAAGAATGACACTTTTACAATTTTTGTTTTACCGACCTCATAATATTATACGAACCTATTCAAACCACAGAGCTCTCTCTATGAAAACTTGCAAATTATGTCCACAGATAATATAAATATACTGATTATGTCGGTAGGTTCGTATAATATTTTATTTTTTTTTGGAGGTCTATAATAATAAAAAAAATATTATACGAACCTACCGACATAATTTGCAAGTTTTCATAGAGAGAGCTCTGTGGTTTGAATCTTAGCTACATACATTGCCTGCTTTGATATTAATTGGGCAACCCACCCATAGAGGGTGATTTGTATCTGTCAAACTTCAAAATCAAACTGCAAATTTTTTCATTAAATCTTTATTTATTGAGAATAATAAGCTTTTAATAACATTTATATGTATAACAAATCAATCTACAATTATTTTATTACATTTTCATACCGTAATACCAAGATCCCATTCAACGTTTACATGAGTAATTTTGTTTCCAAAAGTCTTTTTGAGAAATTTGTATGAAGATCCTAAAGAATACAGTTTTTTTAAATAGCTCTAAATATATTAAAGTTAATGCAGCAAATTGTATTTAAGAACCTTCTCCAGCATTTTATACTGCTCTGGGCATATTAATATCTATCTTAGCATTTGTATTTTGAGCGTGATGTTCACATATACGGTTAAAGTATTGTCAAAGGCAAATAAAAAAACATTTCTAAATTATTATATAGATTATATTAACATGAATTAATAAAATAAATTTATTTAAATAAAAATACATACATATTTAGACTACTAACAGACTTCTTTGAAAATGTATGTTTATTGTATTCAAAGTATTCCTGTTAAGGTGCATTTATACCAAACGAACAAAGACCCAGAGCTTGAGAATTAAAGTATATTTTCCTAATCGTTGATATGGTCACCAATAACCAGAAAGAACTGTCATCGCCTACTAATAAGTTGTTGTTTCCATGGTGTACAGTATCAACTATTAGGAAAATATACTCTTATTTTCAAGCTCTGGGTCTTTGTTCGTTTGGTATAAATGGACCTTAGGGATGCATTCAAACCAAACCTACATGGAGACAGAGTTGGAAAATATAGTACCTAGGTATATTATTTTCTTGATCGTTGATATGGCCACCAAGGAAATAACAACGAGAAAAAACTGTCATCACCCATTAATAAATTCTTGTTTTTATTGTTTCCATGATGTACAGTATCAACCATAAAAGAAAGTATGCTCTGTTTCTACATTCGGCTCTCTATGTTTATTTGCAGTAAATACTTCACACCAAACGAACATAGATCCCGTGCTAGAAATAGAGTATATTATGTACTTTCTTTATCGTTGACACGTTCTCAATAATTACTTCAAGTTCTCAATAAGTTTAAGTTCTCAATAATTTTCAACTATTTTCTATATATTTCATGTATTATTCAATTTCTACTTGTTACATACATGAGATTTTTCGACATGTTGAACATGTTGAGAATTCTCATGATTAAGAGTTTCGGAGACAAACATTACCACCTAATGGCGAACGTTGTTAACGTAAAGTGATCACACTAAGCCAGCCTTCGAAATAACAGTAGAAGACGGTCGTAAGCCCGTAGTGGTTTGTTCCATTTGAAAGTCGAACATTAGTAATGAATTGTTAGAGTCATTAGATGTTATTTTTTCTGTTGATACGTTGTTTATATCTATCGACATCAAGGAAACAACAACAAGAAATAACTAGAACTCTGACGCGCGTTATCTCTCATTACCAATTAATAATTAATTCTTGGTCATTGTAGTATCCATGATGTCAACATCAACGGTAAAGAAATATTCGTTTGTTGTAAACTAAGTTTGTTGTTTTGCCGTGGGGTCGCCGGCTAAGAATAGCACCTCTGCTCTTTTTGCTGGTTTTTCGAGCATCCTGTAAGAGGCAGGAAATCGAAAAATCAGATCGGGACCGTGAGGTTGACCACCTCACGTCCTTAAACCTCAACCGGTCAGAAAAGCCACAATGAGTCTCGGACGCCTTCGAGCGCAATGGAGAGCTCTTGATGCCTCCCTATGCTCCTGAGTGGGGCTTAGGCCTCCCGCATTGTGGGTTGGTTTGGGGGGGATCCGCGGCGGGCTTGATTTGTGTGGGGCCGGCTTTTCAGTTTGAGTGCTTTGATCGAGCTGGGGGGTCGGTTTCGTGCAGGTCGGGTTTGCTGTGGATTGATCTTCTCCGGGCTGGCTTGCGTTGTGCGGGGGCCATAAAGGGAGTATGTGTATGTGTGTGTGTGTAAACTAAGACATACCTAGTATCATGTTAATATCTTGACTAAAATGAGAGTATTTACCTAATATTTTGTTATTGAAAAAGAAGGGATTTTAACATAATATACCTAGGTTACTAAATTGATAAAATCGTACGTACCTACAAACGATGATTTGAAATTAAATAAAAAATAGAGAAGAAGAGAAGGTAATAAGGTAAGTACCTATAGAAAAAACACTGGTGTGCATATTTTTTAATTGGAATATAAAAAAGAAATACTTAGGTACCTACCTAAGATGAAAATATCGAAGAAACACAAATACCAGTATAAAATCATGGACGTACAATGGACCGAGCCATTGACAGTTATCTTGAAGCTGCGCGGGGGGGGAATCAAATTTGCGACGGCCATCTTAATAAAGAGACCCACGTCTGTTTAGTGTGTCCTACGTGTTTGTTGGCAAATAGTCGAAATACTTCTAAATTTCCCACGTTTAGTGTTTTATTTATAATCTAGAATCTAAGAACTCGTATTTTAATATGGTGATGTGTGCTGCTTTTCGCTGTGGAAACAGAACGAGTACCTATAGAAGAAAAGTTTCGCAGGAAACAGGATTGTCATTCTTTCAGTAAGTAATTTTATAATCTGTGTCTCATGTTATTATGATGTTCAAGTTATAGTTATCCCAATCTTACTGTACATGTACTAATTTCATATAATGATTATAATTATTGATTGGAAAGTATTGAAAAAAGTGATTTTGATGCAAAGTGGTCCCATGACAATGGCCTAATTTCTTATGTTACCTACAAATTCGCAGTATTATTGTACCAACACAAAGATCTAGATCCCTTTGAAATGATTGAATCTGTCATTATTCTCCCATATCTATACGTTTAATATTTGTTTTAAATTAATTGCAATTTGGGTAATTAAACACTTCGCGGGCGTCTTCTATTTTTCACGATTTTTTATATGAAACATATATCAAATTTATATGCAGATTGGTAAATAAGCATGTTATGGATTGATTTGATAACATTTGAAGTATTTTATCCACCAATTTTAGACTGTAGAGTTACAGTATACCTATTAAAATGTGTTTTCATTATTGTTAGAGCTGCCTAGCTAATATTAGATATTTTATCATTTTTTTAATGTTTCAGGTAAAGATACCATCAAGGATACCTCCGAAGTGCAGGATATTGCCTGAAAATAAGAGAACAGCATCAGTAGTTGAGAGTTCCCCATCTGTAGCTGAGAGTTCCTTGCCTGTAGCTGAGAGAATACATTGTGAACAGTGCCTAGACGCACTAACTGTTTCTGTCCCAGTTATTGAGGAGTCACCATACTCCCTCATACATAATATAAAAAGTAATGGTGGTTTACTATACCCTTCTTCTGACGTAATTAAAATCTGCAAGATTACTGAGAGGGTTGTCAGGCAACGGTTTTCAGAGACTTCTAGTAAATGTATGCCCAAGAAATATAATACGGATACTCTTTTGAATATGGTTTTGATGTTTAAAAGAAAAAAGATAAAAGATAAAACAGTCTCCATTGGACAACCATATTGGTTTACTGACGAGAGCTATTGCCCGAAAATATCTTGATATTAGATTGCATTACATTGCTAAAAGGTTGATATGCTATATTTTTATTTTTAAGACTAAATTTCACATTAAAAAAATATGTTTTGGGTATATCATAAATAATACAGTTAAACAATATTTTAGAAATTTCTTCCGACAAAGGTTTCACGAAAAGTATTGTGACGAAAGAAACTAACATTTGTATTGTTCTTAAAGTGTTAAAAAACTAGGAATTGAATAGGATATGGTCTTAAATTTCGGATGTTTTAAAAAGGGTACAAATTATTGAGGGTAATAAAACATAACTGTTGCGAGAATAATATTTTAGAAAGTCTTTAATGGCACTCGGTTTATTTTCAAAACAAGAGGGGCCATAAATGAACGTTTTCTTTAAATCAATAAAAATCTTGAAGACGTGTCGAATTTTGAGTTTGGACAATGACGCGAAAAATAAAATAATGTCTGAATGGTTCAAAATATAAACAATGAGTTAGGAGAAGACAATAGTTTATAAATATAATAGGTGAATTTTGTAAGGATCTAGGAGACAATAAGTGCAGTAAAGGCTGCAAGGCACATGTTTATCTCGGTCGCAAGTGTGTAGAAACGACTTAGGTACTTACATTAGGTACAGAACAGAAGCCAGTCGATAAAATAAATTATAGACAAAAATTGCATTTCTAATTGGAATAATTATAAATTTTAATCTTAGACATGTCACACCCCGTTTAAATTAAAGTGCTCCTGATACAGAATGTAAGACTTAATTTATATAAGATGTCACCCATGTATTTCCTTGTAATTTTTCATAAATAATTATTGTGTAGTTGAAAGATGTAATTTTAATTGTAAATCTTGTATACAGATGATAATTAAATTGTTCTTGATCATGAATCAATTAATCTCAAGGGATATTCTCAAGTTTGTTTAAAATAAGGAAGTAATGATATTCAGTCGACTTTTATTTGGAGGACATAGCATGTTTCGAATTGGAAAATGTATATTTTTTTTTTAAATGAGTAATTTTAATGTTAAAAAAAAATAACGTCAGCCAGTAGGTACTGAGCTCTTGTTGTAGTAAATGAAATAATGTCGAAAAACTCACATCCCTTTATCAATGTAATTAATAATAATGCTTTGTCTTAGTAGTATAGTTAAACCAAAGGTCCTCCAGTGATACATTTTAATGAAATTGTATATACCTGCCTATAATTGTATTTTTTTACTATAATTAAGAAATTACTTTTCAATAAATTAAGAGATTGAATTAGTCGACCAAGTTATAGTTGTAAGTTATTTTTTTTTATAATTCAGATATTTAGTTTCATAATTGTATATGATGCACACCCCAAAAACACTAAACATTAAAATTTCCTTATAAGTCATTGATTAAATAATGTAAATAATGATCCATTATCTAAAATCCAAATTCTTTTGCATACATCTCCAAAGAGATATGAATTACCTTATGTATATAATAGTAAGTAGGTAGCTATGTATGTAATTACATAATGTACCCAATTAATTGTAATAATATGTAATTATTTTGTATTAACGTCATTTCGTTCAATGGGTACCGAAAATATTATTACGGTGCACAAACAACCGTGGAGAGACGAACACATAAGTCCATAAATCATCCACAAGGGCGTGCGCACAATCTGCGTGAGACAACGAATCACGGAGATGACAGAATGGTTCCACCACCAAAATCATCCCCCACGCTGGTCAAAAATGGGTGGTTTGCTGGAAGGCCTATATAACCCCATATGAGGTCCCAGCACAAGACAGTAAATAGAGTAGACAGTTGACAGTTAACAGTGAGGTGAAGAGCGCGAGGTCCGTCGAGGGAGGCACCTGCCTTCGGGCAGGGTGCCCTTGGACACGTACGCAAATATAATTCGGGTCGGAGTGAAGTAATACGAACCTTGTTGTGTGAAAATCCTGGAGACAATAATAATTATTACAATGAATAGTTTCGTTCGAGAAGAGGGGTTTTTTTTGTCAAAGTGAATAGTGCGCGACAGTTACTAAGGGGAGAAGACGAGGCAGCCTGATCAATGGCTGAGAGACTCACACAGAGGGTGGAGAGTTCCCCAGGATGCGCCCGGAAGGGGAGAGTACGGGCAAGAAGCTGGAAGCCATAATTATTGTAAGTCGTCAGATATTTTACAAAAATGTATTATGCTCAACGGGGGACACAAGTACCATTGCCCAGGTGGCGATATCCCTTTTCAAGGGGATACCTGCAAGGATGGATCTCAAGTGGACCATAAATCGCCGGCCGTAAGGGCCTTGTAAATAATTTCGTTTGGACATTACAATTTTTTGCATACCTAACTTAAGTTTATGTTTTTATTATTTTCATAAGTATTTACTTATTGTAATCATATTTTTCTTTCTTGGGGTGTGACATCTGTTAGGATAGATTCATTTTTTTTTCTTTCTTTGTAATAATTCGTAATACGTAAGTTAGCTTTATTTTTTCTTTGAGTTAGATTTTTATTATTCCTAATTTCTTAATTTAACTAATTTCTTGACCAACATATTGATTTATTTTTTTTGTTTTCATATTTTTTTTGTTTATTTTAAAGAAATAAAGCAAGGATTATTGGTCGTTGTACTTACCCAAATCGGTAATTTGATTTGATAACTCCATGCATGCATCCCTCTATCAGTCACCAGCTTACCAGAGAGAGAATGTTTGTTGATATAGAGGTAGTGTGGTCCTCGGTGAAGACTGAGCTAGCCACGGGGGCATTTTCGGGGACCAACTACCGCCCCTCTCGGTTAGGAGATTTAACTGAGAGGGTGGAGAGAGAAGAAGGAAGAGACAGACCCCCTCTGTGCTCTGCCCTCTCTCCCTCGAGTTGAAAAAGAGGTATATCAAAGTGGCGCCCAACGTCGGGCTTTGCTTGATTAGCATGCTATTAGTAGCACCCACCACGGTGTGAAAACAGCAAATTTTCGCGTCAAGCACGGACCTGGGTATGTAATGCTTTACAGCAGGTACACGAGTTTGAATCTCTCTCTGGAGCGCGATATGGGTGACGTGAGTGGATGCCATGGACGGGTGTGTAATGTACGCGGTTACATTACTATTGATTAGGGTAGACTGGTTGTTTTATTGTAAATTCGGAAAATGTTGTAGTGTACACGGCTATTTTAGAATTATTGTGTTAGAGTGATAGGGTTTAATGTAGAGAAATATATGACGTTATGGGAAATGTGTAATGCTTAAGTTTGCATTACGTTAGATAAGGGTATATTGAAATTTTTGTTGTGAATATTTGGTGGATATATGTATGTGTATTTGATTGTGTTTTTGAGCTACGTGGTAACAAGCTAGGCTATTTTGTATTTTGAGCTATGCGAACAACAAGCTACAGTGGGCTGTTGAACCCCAGATTGCCACCATAGCGACAATAGGTATATTATACGATGTCGGTTATAGAGACGCGTAGAAGAGACCTACGCACAGTACTTTGAGCGGCTTCCGTAGACTTTGGGAAAGCGAGATGTGACTAGTATTGTAAGGAAAAGTTTTGAGGAATGTGATTTGATTGTGAGTCAGGAATTGTATCCGTGTAGGTCGGATTAGAGGTGAAGTGAACGGGTTAATGCGTGAAGAAACCAAGATGGTTGATGGAAGGGTAGTACAGGTTGCTGGTAATTCAACATTATGTGTAGAAATTGTGAATAGTAGGTAGATAGATTAAAATTCCGTATATTTTTGAAGATGAATAGGCCAATATGATATTAATTGTTTATTTTGTTACTGGTAGTTAGTACGTGTATAAAATAGTGAATAAGATATCAGTAGGTATTTGATAATATAAGGTACGAAGGGTCGCACTCCTTGGATATATTCTTACTTTGTAGAAATAGGATTATTGCTGTGTATAGGTCGTTATATTATATTAGCAAGTTAGGTAGCTAGATAGTTTGTAGGTGGTTGTCAAAATTATGTTTATAATCATAGGTATTGTAATTGTTATTTAGCTATTAGGTCAAGTGAATATGTTTAATTTTAGGGGGATTTATGACTTCGTTTAATAGGTAGATTTACGATCGGAGATAGATATTGGTTAGTGTGGGTGCACCTATAATTGCATAGGTGAAGATTCACATAGGAGTAGTTGACGTGTACTCAACACTTTTGATGTTTTGGAGTTCGTAAATTTACGGGTAGGTATATCAAATTACGCGTAGGTCTTTTTGTTCAGAAGTTAATAGTAAAGCGCAGTGTGTAGATTATTTGCTTGTTTCGCTTTAGTTTTGGTACCAGGGTTGTTCAGATGCGCGATACAGGTTGAGCGCTAGTTAGTATGGATAGGAATTTTAGGAAATTCGTATGTGTATAGCTGGGTAGGTTAATGTGAGAACCGAAAGCTAGACTGGGTAGGCGATGTGTGAGCCGGATTATAGACTGGATGTGGTGATGTGAGAGCTGACGGATAGGTTGAAATGAGAGCTGACGGATAGGTTGAAGTGAGGATTGAAAAGCTAGGATCAATAGGGCAAGTGAGGGATGGATAACAGCGGATACCATGACGAATACGGGATGAATAAAGAAGAATCATAATTTCTTATTTAAAGTCAAGTGGGCGTGAATAAAAATACCTACCTGTAATTATGACGATGTAAGAGTGGGCAAGTGAGTATTTTTTGCAGCGTTTGGTACGAATACTTCGTACCCCGGTCTGTGGGTAATGATAATAATCATGTTAGGTATTTTAATGTTGTCGTAGTCGATATTATATTAGAATAGTGATAGCTTGGTCGACCAGTAATTAAGTGTTTATTTTTCCCTTTTTGTTTTTACGTGTTAGTATTGATAATGTCATTGTTGTGCATTGTTTTGATTAAGAAGTGACGTAAGGCGTTAGGTGTTGTAACTGGTAATCCGAGAAGGAACAGAGAGTTCACACAGGTGTTTTGTACATACCTTACACGTAGTAGGACTTAACTAGGTACACGTAATGTAAATATTGTAGATTTTTGGTAATTAGCCAACAGGTAGATTGGGTCTGGATGAAGATATTGGTACAGCCCGTTGTGTACCTGTAGCTTGGTCTACGGTTCAGTTTGTAGTTTGAATTATGGATACGGTGAATAGAGAAGGCAGGCAAGTGGAGTTCATTGTGATGGTTTTAATGTTTTTTTTTGAACAGTTGTGATTAGGTATCATAGTGTTAGAATGTTCTGATATGATGGTAGACCTGGTTAGTGCCGTGAAAGCACGGTGAGAGAATAGGCTTTCCACTTCTTTTCGTGGTTTTTGAGTGTCCTGTAGAAGGCAGGAGAAACGTAAAACTCACATAGGGTGTATGATAGTATTAGTTTGGTAGTATTTACTTTAGTAGACTAGAAGAAAATGTTCACTGGGGAGATCGCTTGGTAGAATAAGAACAATATCGTTTTAGTAAGCATTGTTAGATTTACTTCATAGTTTCAGGGAATTTCGTGCTAGATTGATTTCAGAATAAGTGGAAGGGTAGATGCGTCAGTAATATATAGGTGGGTGGATATAAATAGTGTTGCGTGTTCTTTTGTAACCTGGTCCAGGACAGATGATAGGGTAGTCGATACGTTTGCGTCGTAGTGGGGATAATGAGTGGAATGGCTCGAGTGGTAACTGGTGATGTAGCAGGACTCCGTGAGGCAACAGAATGACTCGCTCTTCTGGTCCAGTTCAGAGGGGAATTGGACACGGCCTGGAGGTTTGAGAGAAAGGTTACGGTTAGGTGAGAGCTCCGTGAGGCAGCAGAATGACTCGCTCTTCTGGTCCAGTTCAGAGGGGAATTGGACACGGCCTGGAGGCAGGGGAAAGTGTTGGTCAGGGCAGGATAAGTGAGGGATGTTCGTATGGAACAGATGTAGGAGGCGTGAGGATAGGTATGAGGAAAAGTTGCGAGTTTGGACCTGAAGTAGGGAATCTGATCAATTCCCAGGGGGGGTTAGTTGTTTTGGTTAAAGAAGGAAAGGCGATGAGCGCAGGTTATTGGTTAGGGTTAGGACAGGTGTAGAAAGGACACGTTAATGAGTTCAGGAGTTATCCACCAGCACTTGAGGGAGATGTGTTAAAATAAAAATGAAGGGATTGAATGACAGTAAATTCTTAAATTCGGGTTATTGAGGGATAGTTTATTTTTAGTTTGATGTATCCAGGTAATTAGCGAAATCAACGTACATACGTGGTATTAGTAGCATATACATATAGACAGGAGAGTCACGGGCTTATAAGACCTTAAGGATGCATGTTATATTCATTACCATTTGGGATTATAACAGAGAAACGTAAGACATAACAAATGGTTGGCGCCTAGGGAAAAAAATCGAGGGATAGTGATGTTACTAATTATGTGACTACGTATGATACTGTAATTCTATAAAGTGAAATTTAGTCTTTTTGAAGGGGGGCGACTTGATATGCTATATTTTTATTTTTAAGACTAAATTTCACATTAAAAAAATATGTTTTGGGTATATCATAAATAATACAGTTAAACAATATTTTAGAAATTTCTTCCGACAAAGGTTTCACGAAAAGTATTGTGACGAAAGAAACTAACATTTGTATTGTTCTTAAAGTGTTAAAAAACTAGGAATTGAATAGGATATGGTCTTAAATTTCGGATGTTTTAAAAAGGGTACAAATTATTGAGGGTAATAAAACATAACTGTTGCGAGAATAATATTTTAGAAAGTCTTTAATGGCACTCGGTTTATTTTCAAAACAAGAGGGGCCATAAATGAACGTTTTCTTTAAATCAATAAAAATCTTGAAGACGTGTCGAATTTTGAGTTTGGACAATGACGCGAAAAATAAAATAATGTCTGAATGGTTCAAAATATAAACAATGAGTTAGGAGAAGACAATAGTTTATAAATATAATAGGTGAATTTTGTAAGGATCTAGGAGACAATAAGTGCAGTAAAGGCTGCAAGGCACATGTTTATCTCGGTCGCAAGTGTGTAGAAACGACTTAGGTACTTACATTAGGTACAGAACAGAAGCCAGTCGATAAAATAAATTATAGACAAAAATTGCATTTCTAATTGGAATAATTATAAATTTTAATCTTAGACATGTCACACCCCGTTTAAATTAAAGTGCTCCTGATACAGAATGTAAGACTTAATTTATATAAGATGTCACCCATGTATTTCCTTGTAATTTTTCATAAATAATTATTGTGTAGTTGAAAGATGTAATTTTAATTGTAAATCTTGTATACAGATGATAATTAAATTGTTCTTGATCATGAATCAATTAATCTCAAGGGATATTCTCAAGTTTGTTTAAAATAAGGAAGTAATGATATTCAGTCGACTTTTATTTGGAGGACATAGCATGTTTCGAATTGGAAAATGTATATTTTTTTTTTAAATGAGTAATTTTAATGTTAAAAAAAAATAACGTCAGCCAGTAGGTACTGAGCTCTTGTTGTAGTAAATGAAATAATGTCGAAAAACTCACATCCCTTTATCAATGTAATTAATAATAATGCTTTGTCTTAGTAGTATAGTTAAACCAAAGGTCCTCCAGTGATACATTTTAATGAAATTGTATATACCTGCCTATAATTGTATTTTTTTACTATAATTAAGAAATTACTTTTCAATAAATTAAGAGATTGAATTAGTCGACCAAGTTATAGTTGTAAGTTATTTTTTTTTATAATTCAGATATTTAGTTTCATAATTGTATATGATGCACACCCCAAAAACACTAAACATTAAAATTTCCTTATAAGTCATTGATTAAATAATGTAAATAATGATCCATTATCTAAAATCCAAATTCTTTTGCATACATCTCCAAAGAGATATGAATTACCTTATGTATATAATAGTAAGTAGGTAGCTATGTATGTAATTACATAATGTACCCAATTAATTGTAATAATATGTAATTATTTTGTATTAACGTCATTTCGTTCAATGGGTACCGAAAATATTATTACGGTGCACAAACAACCGTGGAGAGACGAACACATAAGTCCATAAATCATCCACAAGGGCGTGCGCACAATCTGCGTGAGACAACGAATCACGGAGATGACAGAATGGTTCCACCACCAAAATCATCCCCCACGCTGGTCAAAAATGGGTGGTTTGCTGGAAGGCCTATATAACCCCATATGAGGTCCCAGCACAAGACAGTAAATAGAGTAGACAGTTGACAGTTAACAGTGAGGTGAAGAGCGCGAGGTCCGTCGAGGGAGGCACCTGCCTTCGGGCAGGGTGCCCTTGGACACGTACGCAAATATAATTCGGGTCGGAGTGAAGTAATACGAACCTTGTTGTGTGAAAATCCTGGAGACAATAATAATTATTACAATGAATAGTTTCGTTCGAGAAGAGGGGTTTTTTTTGTCAAAGTGAATAGTGCGCGACAGTTACTAAGGGGAGAAGACGAGGCAGCCTGATCAATGGCTGAGAGACTCACACAGAGGGTGGAGAGTTCCCCAGGATGCGCCCGGAAGGGGAGAGTACGGGCAAGAAGCTGGAAGCCATAATTATTGTAAGTCGTCAGATATTTTACAAAAATGTATTATGCTCAACGGGGGACACAAGTACCATTGCCCAGGTGGCGATATCCCTTTTCAAGGGGATACCTGCAAGGATGGATCTCAAGTGGACCATAAATCGCCGGCCGTAAGGGCCTTGTAAATAATTTCGTTTGGACATTACAATTTTTTGCATACCTAACTTAAGTTTATGTTTTTATTATTTTCATAAGTATTTACTTATTGTAATCATATTTTTCTTTCTTGGGGTGTGACATCTGTTAGGATAGATTCATTTTTTTTTCTTTCTTTGTAATAATTCGTAATACGTAAGTTAGCTTTATTTTTTCTTTGAGTTAGATTTTTATTATTCCTAATTTCTTAATTTAACTAATTTCTTGACCAACATATTGATTTATTTTTTTTGTTTTCATATTTTTTTTGTTTATTTTAAAGAAATAAAGCAAGGATTATTGGTCGTTGTACTTACCCAAATCGGTAATTTGATTTGATAACTCCATGCATGCATCCCTCTATCAGTCACCAGCTTACCAGAGAGAGAATGTTTGTTGATATAGAGGTAGTGTGGTCCTCGGTGAAGACTGAGCTAGCCACGGGGGCATTTTCGGGGACCAACTACCGCCCCTCTCGGTTAGGAGATTTAACTGAGAGGGTGGAGAGAGAAGAAGGAAGAGACAGACCCCCTCTGTGCTCTGCCCTCTCTCCCTCGAGTTGAAAAAGAGGTATATCAAGGTATATTGATAGTTCCCTTTCTGTTCGAAAGTCACTCAACAAATTAATTCTTTTCAAAGGATTTTGAGTTTGTTGTATCTGGTTTCCTTTACAAATTATTAATAGTCATCAATTCTCCATATAAAAATAAAATACTCTTGTGTTATTTACTCATTTTAATACAAACCTATTCCCTATTTCATCAAACATAAGAAAAAAAGTATATTTTGTCACAATATAATCATTTTAAGAAGAAAATGTAATGTTTTCTGATACTAGGTGAATAATTTTCATACATTGTCCATACAAATTCACAAGTATGTGGGTCTTCCATGATGGCCGCCGGCTGATTTCCCTTCCCCACTTTTTGGCTTCACTGTCATTCATACAAAGAAGTATAGACGTTCCATCCTCTTACTTCTTACATCCATGTATAAAATCAACACCACCTATATAAGAAGGCCTCACGTCACGGCTCATACTTTTTGTGCCTGGGCCAAAGTAAGGTGCCAGGACTCACACCCATACAGGAGAATGGGCAACACACACGCATCAAACAGTTTACATTTCGTCTCGACACTAAACGCCAACGCCTTCCATATCTTGGTCATGTTGTTGAAGGCGCCACTTGCCATACCGATACGTATCGGGAGCTCAGCCCCGAGGTCACCAGTGGTGGTAATGGTTGCTCCCAGGTACTTAAATTTATCGGTAGCTGTTTATCGGGGCAGGCATTATTCGCCATGAGCTCCGTCTTACTGGCATTGACTCGAAGGCCGAGGCGTTCTGTTTCGTCGCAGAGTCTTGAAACACTGCGCTGTAATTCCTCCACTGTCGTACTGAAAAACGCTAGGTCGTCCGCGTACTCCAGTGGGCCTAGACAAAATCGCATTTGGCGATCGACTACAAACGAACTTTACGCCAATAGGTCAATTTGGTAGACAAAACCACATAATGACAGTTCATTAGAAACGATATTTCGAATCCGCTTCCATGACGTCACGATTTCTTTCGACGCTCGACGACGCCATACATTTTGTACGTTCTTCGTAGACAAACACATTTATTTTGACACTTTGGCGAAATCTTCGACAAATCGCCGCCATCTTTGCGACGATAAGAATTATTTGTAGAAAAATAATATGTTGTTTTTTCAGCATTCGAGACAAATTTATTAAATTATTTTAAATTGAAAATATGTAATAATATATAATTTATATTTTATACTTCCATTTATCGACGCTTTATTAAAAAAAAATAACGTCTGTTTGTATTTTTTTGGCATTTACTATATACTTAGTAGTTTTAATCCACAACTAGCTGACCCATCGAACTTCATTCTGGCTTATAATCATGAAATGATTTTCAAAGAACTCGTCGTGAATCATCAATAACATATTGTTGGATAAAATCAGGGTTATCAGGTTTTTTTCCCAAAAAATAGCGAACCAGTGTTCCCACTTGGTATCTGAAAAGAATGAAAGTTTACCATAAAAAAGTGATTCTCAAGATTTGGTATCTCCAGAAAGATGAAAATTCAGTAAAAAAAGAAAAACGTTATTCCGAAAATTTCGGAAAGGACTGGTTGGAAAATTACTTGGAAAAATATACCGTAAAATTTTCTTCATACCGAACGCCGAACATGGTTCTAAAATATCGAAAAAATTCGGTAAAATGCCGAACACCTGGCAACCCTGATTAAGAGATGAAAGATGTCAACGGTGTACTTATTTATATTCACTTAATTTTAATTTTTATAAATATAACATTCCTGACATAATATGCACCATTGTCGAGAGTCACCATAGATTTTTATATATAAATACTTTCATTTCGCATGGAATTTGTTTATCAGCGAACGCTTTGTTTCCTTGACAATATTAGAAAACGAGTAAATTATTATCGCCACGACGAAATCTTCGAAAACGAAGTACAGTTTCGTAGACAAACAGACTTCGTTATCTACTTTCGAATTTTTCTCTTTGGCGATGCATCGGCAGCGTCAATTCGACACATTACGTCAGACAGCGTCGTTTTTCTGAATGTTTTTTTGATTCTTACGTTGGTACCACTCGCGTTGCCGAGCTACTATTTTGTTTGTTTACAAAATTTTGTATGAAATGTCATCTTCATACAAAACAAACGCAGATTCAATATTTTTTTTATAATCGAAGTAAAAACTTATCAGTGATTTATACGTAATCTTAGAATGAACCATTTTTTCAGAAGTAAGACGGTTAGTGTTTGGATTTTTATTTAAATTGATATTGTTGAAAATTCCGTTCAATATGAAAAATAATTTCGATATGACGAAAACAACCAGCAAAATTATGTATTTTTACAAAAACAATGTCACTACTGCTAAAAAATCGTTAAAAATAAAATGTATTATTTTTTTAGAAATTTTTACGTGGTGCATTAAAATGCTAAATGGAACAATCAATAAAATCGGGACATCCAAAGACAACGGATAAATTGGAATTTATTAAACATTTCCACTTCCAATGTCCGTCAGAATTGAGCCAGATCAAGGTTGTAAGCATTTTCTGTACAATAATATTTTCTTCTTATTTTGCAGATCAGTCAATACCACATCCATGTGCTCTTCTGTGATCATTTTATTTATTTCAAATTCAATATGTACAATATTAGTAAACACAACACAATAATAAAGCTATAGAACATTATCTAATTGTTTTATTTATTTATTGATTCTTTACTGTACATTAATAAGCATAAGAAACAATATATCTGTGCATCCAAAAGGTTTTCGAAGAAGGTCTAGAAGCTTTTCAGATTTTGATAGGGCTAACAACAAGTTTGCGACAGTGGAAAACCGTAGCTTGCAATTATAATAAGATAGGAATAGAAGGGAATATGAATGGAAAATGGCGCACCTGGATATTTAGCGAAAACAACTATAGACATTTACGCAATTTAATACACACATAGGTATGCTATCAACATCTTTCAAGAAAATAACAGATGTTCTTGTGAAACAAAATAGAGAACAGCATCATAAATGGATTAGTTGTTGCTAGTTCATTTATTAATCATTTTACAACTGTTTTGATTTTCAAGAACATTAATTATTATCTGTGTCGCTTTTAAAAGAATTAGTAAAGTGTTCATTGTTCCTCCTACATGTTCTGTTTGTGAACTTCTATCTTTAGCTCTTTGGAATAGAACAGGGGTTCCACCTATAAAGAGTCGATGGACCGTGGCGAAAGCAATCAGACGGCTTCCGTTATTATGTATTACCCCATGACGCCTGGTCCATACTGGGGGTCGTCAGGACCGTCAGTGTTTCGCCTGTCATCTTGAAGGACGCACTCATCAAGCGGTCAGAAACAGGTTCCCAATCAAGAAGGCGAGTGAAGGCATATTTACTTAAAAGTAGAGCGACGCCGCGCATCCGTGCAGTTCGGTGACCAGAGTGCAGCATGACAAAGTTGCCGGCGTCTCTCTGCCCCGCTCTAGGTTGCATGCCTAGCTCAGCCCCAGGATACCCAGTCCATAGTCTCCCACCAACTTGGCAGGAACAAGCTCCCCGGCCGCCCTCGAGTGCGGAGTGCGGATATTCAGGGCTCCGATCATTGCCCTACCTCTACCTGAACCCCCCCTGGTGGGGTCCAGGCAATGGGGTGGGATTTCTGAACAATGGGGTGTATAATTTATTACCTTTATTTTATTGTAAAACATAATTAAAATGTTAGTAAATATTTTATTTTAGAAAATTTCCTTTCAAAGTGTCGAATTTTTAACAAACGAATTATTTTTCTTCGTTATCTACAAAGATTTCTTATCGTCAAAAAGATGGCGGCGAAGTCGAAGAATTCGACAAATATTGACGAAGAATTCGCCGAACTGTCAAAATTAAATGGGTTTGTCTACGCATTACATATATGATTTCATAATATATATGGCGTCGGCGCGCGTCGAAAAATATGCTGACGTCATGAGATATCGTTTCTAATGAATTAATTAGTCTATGATTCGTGATAAGTAGGCCAGGATTAATATGTAAATACATATTATTATTTTCTATATTTCATGGTTGAGTCCATATTTCACAAAAATATCACAACCGTCCATATTTAATGATTTTTTTCACAATCTCACAAGATAAAAGCACTAGAAAATCCTTCAACATCGGTAAATGAAAACCTGAAGATTATATTGAATGAATATTGTATTGCTAGTGCGGTGGTACCGAAGACCTAAATCATTTATTTATTTGAATATCCAATAATAATTCCTGACAGGTTCCCATTATTGTTTTTTTTCGAATTCGATCTATATACTTTGCCACAACAGTAAGCAGCGACAGTCATCGCCTTGTCGTTTGCCAGGACAAAGTATTGCAGGCAACAACTCCCCCCATCAATGGGCCCATTATTGAATGAACTAAGATGCCGCGTAGAATTCCGATCTAATATTTCTATTCTTTTATCAACCGACAGTACAATCCTTCTTAAAATTTTATTATCTTGCATTAAGGCCAATATTAAATAGTTACGCATCTTATTCTGTACGTATTTTTCTAAATCTAACTTTAATAAAATATAAACATAGCAATTACTATAAACAAAGATTTTGATATTTGTCATAATTAATATACAAGAGATCATGGCATGAACACCCTATTTTTAGGAGTAATATGCTAAATTAAAGAAGAAGAATATAATGACATATCGACCATAGATCAACGACAATAAATGATATGGCTGCCAACGTAACAATTAAAAATCATAGAAAAAAACGACGCTGTCTGACGTCATGTGTCGAATCGACGCTTTGCGTCTTATCGCCACGGCGATATAGAAACGAAGTGTGTTTGTCTACGAAACCGTACTTCGTTATCGAAGAATTCGCTTTGTCGATTCGAATTTACGATTCGCTTTCTAATGTGTTTTGTCTAGGCCAGCAGATCGCACAGTTCGCCCATTAGACCATCTCTCTGTGTTATCGGTATACCTCTTGCTCCTTGCATGGACTTTCTCAACAGGAAGTCCATGACTATTATGAATATAAAAGGAGCTAGTACGCAGCCCTGTCTGAAATGTATGCAGTAGCCCAAAATTATAATATAAAAATTCAAACAAACTAAAAGATACACTATACCTAATCACTGTCAAATATATTTATTTTTTATGTTTTTTTTTGAATAAGCAAAATAAAGATGTCAAAACTCTTTACTAGAAAAATATGAAATATGTTGATAAATCACAATGATCACTATTGATATCTGCCGGTACATAGGTGAATACTGTAATTCCGGCTGATGATAGAAAAACCGAAAATAAATAAATAAATAATAATAATAAATAGACATAGACAAAATTTTATTCTTCTGTTTTACTCCCTAAAACTGAACGAATTTTTTCGACAGTCTTTATATTTTCTGACAAAAACTTCATATACATAATATATACCTACCTTATTTTATTTCAAACATGTTTTTTTTATAAATATAATATTTTAGTAGCCAATGGCCGTATGTGAATGTAAATAGACAAATGATTAATAAATAATTTCAATTTTAAATTGTTAATAAAATTAGGTATCTATCTAAAATATTGGTTGATTTATTTGCTTATTAAAAAATTATTCTTGATCGCTTTCGTTGATCCTATATATTTTATTTATGTTGATGTGTTATGAATTATGTCAAAAATAATCACTTGTCAAAAAAATAACTCAAAAAGTGACGTTATGATATTTTTGGCATACAATACTTTGTTGTGGGTAGGACGATGGTTTCAGTCTGCGGTGTCTATTGGTTCCTGAAAAATTAACTTCGGACTACTATAAACAAAAATATTATGAAGATTGTTTGTCCTAGTTTGTCCTTAACAATGATTTAAAATGAAAGTGTGTTTAAAATTCTTATAATTATTGTGTGTAGCATTAATTGTCAATTGAAAAAAAAAACGAAATATGAATTCGTGTGTGTTTGAAAAGCATTCTGGGAATATTCCAAAAAAGGTGAGAGCAAATTACAATGTGTTTTTTTTATATTAACAAAAAATTAATGAGCTTATCTATTCATTTACAATTCAAATGTGTTCGTAATCGCCTTTCTATTTTTATGATTTCTATTTGAACTATGTCTGCATATGTAAAGATTTTTTGTATATGTTTTTTTTTCTTTCTAATTTAAAATGTCCTATATAGATATACGCTTATTTAAATGCAGTCAGTGAATGCAATATCTAGATTAACCACCTGTTGATACGCTGTCACACGAAACAGCTATGTTTGTATTTAAACAATAAATGCAAAAAAAATGTAATCTCCAAGTCATGTCGAATGCTTGTGTGCACTTCTCAATTATTTCGCAAGATACCGACGTGATACAATGTCTTCTTATTCCAATTTGCGATTCTTTTAAGTTGTGTCCAACTTTTGGTTTTTAGATGATCCGTAGATCAGCCACTTTTGAAACTTCTGATATCTTTTTTTCCAATTCAACCTTTGTCTATTGAGAGAACTACTAAAAACATATATACGAAATTGAAACATTTTCGTCCAATAAAAATGCTTGTCAGTCATACCTATATCAATGATGGGTGTGTAATTTATAAGCGGGTGTGACCCATTTTTTATTTTCTCAAAAAGCTACAAATTCGCATATTTTTTTGGTTATTCTCTCCAGAAATATACTTACGTTGGTAGTTGTAGCAAAAATAGGTATATGCACTTACTTATACGTTTGCTGCGTTTCGAATAAAAATGTCCACTTCTCGAATATTCTCTAACTAGCGGCAAAATCTGTTAGATGACAGATATAAAAAAAAATACTTTGCTTTACCTAGGACCGTGTAGGACGTGTGCTTAAGAAACTAGTCAGAAAATCAAACTGGTGGATTTATACATTGAACCTATCATGAAGTAGGTAAATTTAGTTGTTTTTTCATTATCCCATACCTTTTTAAAAAAAAAAATTTTAATACAAACAATTGGGTGTAAGATGGTACCGACGTATCACGAACGACGCTATACGCCGGCGCACCCAGAGTGAGCCCATCACTTCTACCATTACGGGAAGGAGATGGACTTGGCTGGGACATGTGTTAAGGATGCCGAATGGGAGTTGGCCGAGGAGAGCGCTGTTCTTCCTCCCATCAGGGTCCTGAAGACGAGGAAGACCCTCTCACACTGTGTTCCGCTCCTTCGAAGCAGAGCTGAGGTATTTGGACATGGTGTGAGAGGAGGTCATAAACATTGCGCAAGATCGAGCGCAATGGAGAGCTTTTGTTCCCTCCTGATGAGTGGGGTGTAAAAGGGAGAATTGATTGATCGATTGATTGATAATACAAAGTGGTTAGTAGGTACCCTGGTGAATACAACGCCGACTTTCCTGCGAAAGAGACAACGAGTGTATAGATTTGATTTGTGTTCACTTTCATTGAGCATAGATTAAAAAAACATACACACTTTTCAAGGACCACGAATTATATTTAAGTGTTCTATTTTTGAAATAGCTGTTTTGAACGCTTGACCCAAGAAAACCCGGACTTAGCTTGGAAGCTTCTGTCTAAATATGCAAATAGATGACAATGCAATAAAGCATTTTTTCATCAACAATTCACCTACCTACGCTCATTGAACATGAATCATATGCTGAATAATTTATTTGAAATCGCAAATCAACTCGATAACTCATATTTCATTCGGAGACTTAATTAAATGTCAGATACCCAGTTGCAATAGGCAAACTTGACCAGTAGATATACCTATACACGCTTAATTAATAACTTTCAAACATTCTTCTTCGTTTAAAAGCCTAAATAATTTGTAATTTTTGCTTTTAATCATTTTCTTATCCCTTGCGGACACTTGGTGTTGTCAATATTACATTAAATACAATCTCAATTGTGATGAGAAGACAAAACGATTCTTCATCAATACAGACAATTTTAAAATAAAAATAGAAGACAATCCGATGGTGAATGCAAAATATTATAGAATGGTTAATATAAAGATTTTAAAGGGTAAACCGGTACATCGTCATATTTGAAATAGTTTGAAGTAAAAGTAGATAATCAGTACCTAGCGTTTATTGATATAATTATATCGTTTATAGAATAAAATGATTTATCTACAAAGTACAACTTTACTCCTCTTTCAAGCTGTTTGCTCTTTCTTGGATGTCAATAGAAATCTTAACACCGCTAAAAGATTATATTTCTTTGGTCCATTTCAAGTCGTGCAGTGATTCTTTCGTAAGCTGCGATCAAAAAATCATTTAATTCAAAATAAATAATACTCTTAATTGCCAAGAAGTAGCATTCCTACCGCTATTTTTACCGCAGATTATCACAGGAAGAAATCCATTACTCAAATAATTATCATTAGGTACTTAATATTAACGCTGTATCAATAAATGTTCCTGTTAATCACGCACCTTAGTACTCATAATTATTATGTTGGAACATATTGTTCAGTGTATAGTTTTAATCACAGGTTCAATCTACGACGAATCTTTGATTTACACCACTTTAGATACAACTCACCAAAATATTTCATATTGATTAGTATAATTAGAGTCTAAGATTATACACCCGTGTGCAATAATAGAGATACAACTCTGACCAGACACTCTGCGTAAACCACACGATTAGTGGTCATGACCACATAACTACCTACACGGCTACCATCCATCGGTAAACCAGCGAGTTCAATTTGCACCATTCCGATCGAGGGGAAAATTTATTGAGAAGAGATCAATTGGCTTGACCCATTCGTATTTTTGAGAACATCATTTTTTTATATTATCATCATCTAAACATATTATTATTAAACATTGTCGGTGCGCATCTATAAAGAAGACCTCTGCGCACTTTTATGACTGATAATCTCATATCCACAATTCATGATTTTGTGTAGATCTTTAAGACTTTGAAATATTATTGACAAACATTTTCTTGCTCGATACAAGTTGTATTGTACAAAGTTCCTCGAACACAATATTTGCTAATCCTAGAATATTATTGTAACTGTTGTGTTGGATTCTATTTGGTTACTAACTCAACATGTTCCGTCTTACTCATACTTTTCTCAGAACGGCAGATACTAGCCCTAGGGAAAATAACGGACAAGGCTCGTGAAATTATAGGTAGGTACAAAATGAAAATGAAAATGAGTATTGTATTTAATGTTAATTTAAAGATACCTATGTGAACTACTCCTAATCTGTTTCTTTTTCTATGACTTCTAATGTTTCATTTTTAGCAATTTCTTTAGCAAATGAACACCTTTTGGTTTTATCTATTCGAATAGCCCAGAACAATGGCTGATTGAATGACCGACTAACGCCGCCTATCTACATATGTATTGATGCGTAAGTTCTGCTGTGCATACCTACATACAGGTACCGCGTCATTTTTTCTCAATTTTGAATTGACAAGAACTTTACATAGATACCTACAGCATAGTGGCTGACAACCACCCTGGCAACGAGAGAATGTTCTATCAAACTATGATTTATAAAACTAATGTTCTAATAGTACAAAGGTGACGTAATGCTGGAATTTTTAGTAAACAATAATAATTGTAAAGGGTTGTATTTTGATATACCTAGGTACATATAAACATAAAATAACAGTTCATTATAAAAATTCTCACAAGTACATACAGCCATAATTATTTACGTGTCGAATCGAAATTATAATTGCGTGTCATTGCGACGGGTGACTCCTAGTTATAATTACACAATCTATCTATATATTAATACATGTAGGTATGTATACAAATTTTATACACCTTTTTACGAACATTGCGCGGACGGAGGAGTATGAAATTGTGCACACATAATTATTATACTATAGTATATATACACATAACTATATTATAGTTTATATTATACCTAGAGCAGAAGTGGCCAATGCTAATATTTTTGTTAAATTATGCACAAAAAATACATTAAATCAATAAAAAAAACATAACTAACACTACTGTAATGTTATGTATTTGATACTCATACAAACTTCGATGTATTTGACATTGACACAGATATATTATATATGTTAATATATAGTTTTTCGCGACGAGGAATATGATTATGAGCTTTTTCGGGTACGTCACGTGGTGGTTTACGATTTTCGCGAGCTTTCACCATCACCACAGACACCATCTTCAGGCGAGTTCTAGTTGTTAATGAACTTAACTTAACGTTAACAACTAGAACTCGTCTGAAGATGGTGTCCCAAGAGTTACCGAAAGCTCGCGAAAATCGCAAACCACCACGTGACGTACCCGAAAAAGCTACATATTAAAATTTGACGTATCCATGTCATTGTTTTTGAAAGAAAATTCTGAAATAGCGCTCGCTTAATTATCTAATAGGTTTAAAAAAATATTTGTGTAGCAGTAATCTGTGTTAGTTATTGTCAAATTTCGACCACTGGACGACCATTATTAAAACTCCTTAAGTACTTGATATTACTTGAGTACTTACTAGTAAGATAAATATTGATTTTCTATCTGCGAGTAAATTAGCTCTTTTGCATGACGACAAACCCTTTTACAAAACTTACCCTATTGCTGCATATTAAAAGAGTTTCATAGTAGGTATCTCTCATGATTAACGAGGTGAATGAACGCCGAGCAGGCTCCCATCTGGGAACAGAATCACGGTACAGGAGGTACCCCTATAAATAATAATATACATTTGTTTAGTTTTGCTGTTGGATTTGGTACCGACATTTTAATTGATCGAAGTGTTGGTTTGTTTTATGCTCCTCACTATTATTTGAGTAGCAATCAAACTATTAGATATACAGAATCAATAAATTAAAGTGTGAGGTTCTTTCGTTGGTTGCCTCCTGATTGCCACTGGACTACATCATACCACGAACCTTCCAACAAATGTTTATAAATTTTATGGTCATTTTGTTAAGGTTATAAATCTTTTAGCAGATACATAGCCATTGGAAATAGAGGACTACGATCACACTATTTGATCATTAGGGTTTATCTCTGTATACAGGTGACTGGTAATTCGATACATTCCTTGTAAGGGGTTATACAAGAGAAAAATTGCAACAATTTTGTTCCCATTAATCAGGGGTAAAATTCCAGTGGTTTTCGAGTTATTTAACTTTTTAGAGTTTTTTTTTAAAATAAAATTGAAAATTGTCAACAAAGTACCTACTCCATTTTGGAAAGTAAAAATACATTTTTCTAATAGTTGAAGAATAAAGGAATGGTTGAAGAAAAAAACAACAAGAAAATTCCAAAATCCTCAGAAATACAACGTTTTTAAATCCCATGTCAGTTTTTTTTTTCAGTTTTATTTTCGATTTTTCTAAGGGAGTTACTCCAAAAAAGTATCATATACTTGGCGTACAAACCACAGGAAAAACTTCCCTTAAAAAATTAAGAAAGTTGAGTGGAAAAATAGATAAATAGGAAAATTTAACGTAGGTCACCCTCTTAGCGCAATTAAATTCTAATTTTGAAATTATACATATTGTGTGTTTTTTCACTTGAAATTTCTACCCGGGGTTGGCCTGTCTCAGATTGTACGGGACCGGTTTACTGGAAAAAGTTGCCTCAGCAATGAGTCCAGCCGGCTATACTGGCTCCTTTGTAAGTATAGAAAAGTGTTATATTATTTCAAAACATTTATTCATTAAATCACAATATATTATACAAAGTATACATCATTGTATAAAAATAATAAAAATAAAATTAAATACAATGCTAAATATAAAAATATCGGTGTTATCTCTCATGATACATCAGGATGTAATGTAATCATGAGAGATCTTCGAACTACAGAGAAAGGAACTTTCTTAACATCCTAAATGAGGACAACAGAACTGCCTTTTGAATGGCATATCTGAGACCACTACAGATGCTAAGTTTCCCTAGATTCTCTTTAAAAGACTTTGGAATAACTCCATTCGTTGATATCACTATAGCTATTATGTGGGTGGTTGGTGTATGCCACATATCTTTGATTTCGTGAGCAAGATCAAGATATTTAACTATTTTACCTTGCTCAGCTCTGTAAATCAATAAACTCTTTTAAAAAATTTGACGACTGTGATCATTTCAACGCTGAGTATGATCTCTTGGCATAAACATAAAACAGCGTTCGCATAATTTAGGTAGATCATATTTACACGTAGGTGATTAATGTATCACTAAATCCAGGAGTAAGTACCTTACTGTACGCGTCCATAATGAGTGACCATTCATGAGATTTCCAGTTGCTAGCCAGGAACCCAACCTGACAACTGAAGGATGAATGTGAGCCAGTGGAGTTGCCCCTATCAACAGCGAGATAATAATTTCATTGTCTGTTATTCAAATGAATCATTTACCCTCTGTTCTTGCTCCGTGGATGTCTGCATTGTGGGCACATAGAAGTTGACAATAATAACATCCCAGGGGAATGAATGTGCATCAGATTGACAATAAAGTATGCAAATGTCACACAGCGTTATGTAAGCATCAGCGGTGATACAAAGAGATCTCCGTGAAGAACGCGTGCGCAATGCCTTGCCTTGTCAATATCCGAGGAGGCACTAAATCATTCCATTCCTAACAAGTGCGCCAAGTACGTTCTGCCATTCCCTGCTCATCCGACGTCTGCTCTATTATTTTCAATCAACATTCGCCCATAGTCTGTCCGTTGCCTCGTATCCTTACGTCACGAACGGTTGGGCCCTACTTTTTGCCCCTTATTCCAAAAACTAATAACACTATCATAAATTACAGCAAACATTTTCCTACTAATCACATTCCTACGGACACTTAAAATTACATCATCAGGAATGAAACTTCGCGGAGAGCCATTCCTGGTGTTATTGCATTGCATTGCAATCAATTAATTAATGGGAATATTTGTCATTATTGTACCCAATAAAATAGCACGTTCTGTCTAGATTGAGTAAATGCGTGATAAATGGCGTTATCCATTACACGCTTCGGCATTTGAATTAAACCAGATTATTTTTTCTGCCTATCGTTTACATCAATAAAAATGGTCATTGTCGAGACCTTGTCCGATAAATAACAGACGGGCTGGGACAAGATGGCTCGAAGAATCCACTTGTTCGCAATATTATCTATGACGAGAGTTCGGTATTATCTATGACGAGAGTTCGTTAGCGATTCGAACCCAATAATATATTACGAAGCCATGTCGGGTGTTGTTCATTGTGCTCCGCTATCCGTACGTGCACTTGATAACGGAATACATAGATAAATAAGAACATTGCTATGCTAATCGGTACCTACTTCTACACCATTATTTTATGTGGTTGTATTATAATAGTTTTCGGGTCGTATCTTATAAAATAATGACA
Organism: Mystacides longicornis; assembly: GCA_963576905.1. NCBI lineage: Eukaryota > Metazoa > Arthropoda > Insecta > Trichoptera > Leptoceridae > Mystacides > Mystacides longicornis. Next base: position 12,071,484 of record OY756425.1, on the reverse strand, counting down.
TTTGACAGCGATTTGATTATAGAACTATTTTCAAAAGACCGCACAACATAATAAGCCCTCGTTACATTACGAGTTCAAGCATTGTAGGATAGTTATTTCTTTTTTCTTTTAGTCCATAGATTTAGTGTAAGTCTAAGTTTTCAGCAAAAAAGTTTTTTGATAGATTCATCATACGAAAAACATTCCAGGAATTGGGATTTTCATTTCACTATTAAGTACAGGGCCTTTACATAGCCTACCTAGGTCATAGGGGGTGATTCCGTTTCTAGCTAACATTAAAACGCACTTTTTAAGCAATTGGATACAAAAAATGTAATTGATTGACAATAGTAAAATGTTAACATCAACGCGAAGCAGTTATTTCTTCTATATATTAAATCGCAATATTCCATTAAACAGTAGATACCTTCATATTTCTAAATTTCTATTGAATTTTATCAATATTTCGATATTGAATAAAAGGTTTGGATATAATTGTAAAATATATTAACTAAGTATGTTAGTACTTTTATTATTTTTAATTGATGTATTTCTCTTTTAATTAAAATATTCCATACTGCTTTTTTAATCAAAATATCGCACGCGAACCCGAATTAGAAATAATTCATATTTGACCCTTAAGTATTGACATCATAAATAATATTTTCACTGCTCTGGTTCATAATCTGCATTGCATCTTCTTTAAATGCGACTTTTAAATACAATTCAGTTACTCCGGCAAATAACTTGTCTATGGCTACGAATGCTTTTTAGTCTATGGTAAATTTCAAATATCTTTTTTCTGTTAAGTATTTTCACCGTTCGAAATTCGAAACCAACCAATAGTTCAAATTTGGGCCTAATATAGAATTTGACAGTAGATACCTACCTTTCCGTGATTCAGATTTAAGTTCATATATGTAAGTATACATATATAGTAGTTGCGTGTTAGTATTTAGACTGAGTGATTAGTTCCGTCCAAAGAAAGCGCGTTACAATCGAATAAAATATCCGGCTACCAAAAACAAAAAAAAAGCGATCGGATTTGAAAGTAGTGATTGAATGAGTATGGGTAAGACTAGGCACTGTTTCGGGACTTTTGATCTAATTAAAGTATTTGATTCGGATGTTAAAATTAATGAGACCGTCTTAAATACGACGTTAGGTAATCCATTTAGCCCCGACATTTCAAAGATGCACACATAAATTATGAGTTATGTGTAAATTTTATTGGACGATAAATGTAAACATTAATATTTGATTATTAAATTAATAATATGATACACAATGTTATCGGAGTGAAATTCATCAATTTGTCTTACCTAATGAATCTTATAAGCTTGCAAATTTTTTAAAGCAGTTTTTTAAACAATTTGGACTTGGTGTTACCCTCGATCTAAAAGTTTTCGAATTTTTTATCGTTAACTATGACCGTCTTTAACTGTTAGATTACGAAGAAAGGAATTATTTAATATTCTGCTAGATCGCAAATCTCCATTCGAATCCTGAAGAAACGTCCTAATTCAATTAAACATTTTCATGCAGTGATTTCGAGTCCGTGGGCAATGGAGAGCTCTTGTTGCCTCCCTATGCCCCTAAGTGGGGTCTATAGGGAGTTTGGATTGGATTGGATTTCGAGTCCGTAACAAGAAAATAATTTCGGAGGGTTTAGTCGTGTAGTGGAACTGTAGAAAAACAAAAGCCGGACTCATTGGTTCTTAATTTTCTTTTGTATCTTCGGGGGAAAGGGGGGGGAGGGGGCAGATAAACCCATTCGTGTTAAAAAAAAAACCCTCCTTTTTTTTAATTTTTTTTTTAAGCAGAATTAATATTAAGTGTTTCATTCCACACCGCTTTTTTAAATTCAAAATATCGATAACGAATCGTATCTCGCTCAAATTTGTTAAAACATGCACATAACTCTGTTTTTGCGAGCTTTAAAATTCACACTTGACTCGTATTATTCGATTTACGATCATGTGACGTACAAACGTGTCTGGCTAGGTTCGCGCTCTCTGCACATTCCTAGTCCAGTGTGTAGCCACTCAGAGCATCATTCTGTCGTTATGTTTGACAGGTTTGATTCGGGGAATCTTCTAGCTTAACACTATATTATTCTAAAATATTTAATATCTCAATTTCAAGTAATCAATCAATCAATAGAGCTTCTTCTTTTTTCTTAGTTTCAGTTTTGTGAACTGTACCAGATTAAAAAAATCTAGTATTTTTTTAATTCTGAATATTTTGATTAGATACATTAGATAGATAGGTTCAAAAAGTCTTTCGGTACCGTTTGCCACGGGAAAAACTTCTAAAGGAGGATATTCGGTACCGAGGTTCGAATATACGACCTGTTGCGTGGTATAAAGTCGGCGATCTTATCATCAGATTAACTTACAGTCCATTTTGTTTGTAGGTCATCATTACCATCCACTTTGCATTATCAATCTCAGCCTATGGCCTATTGTCTAGAAACAATCAATGACAAATCTGAACGATAAATCAATAATCGAACAATCGCGCAGCAAAAAATTACACCATCTTGTAGATAGGCAGTTCATGTAATGAAATTTTATCCGAAGTTTATCCAATTGTACTCTAATAATGTCCTGTATTGGTTAATCTAATATATATAGCTGAATACAAGTTGTATTCAGCTCTTGAAAAGGACCAGTGAGATCTGGTCGAAAGCTCGAGCACCGACTCAAAACTACGCGGAGAACCGAAAATAGGTAAAATGTCATATATATTTAGATTCACAGTGTTTGGTTTCGTTCTCCTCCGAAACAACTCGAACCAATTTTTATGATTTTTTTTATGTAGGTATATTTTATGAGAATCTTAATCAATTAACCAGTTATATTTTTTGGTCGTTCAGTATATTTCATACCACTAGGTGATAAATTTAATTTCTATTCTTTTGACATTTTTTCATATTTTTGATATTTATATCTACAACCCCAAAATTTACTTCACCTTCCTATGTTCTAATGTGAGTGAGTACCTACGGAGGTGCATCCTGTTTCATATTATCCCAGTACTAAGTACCTACTAGGTTAGCTTGGTTAAAAATCGAATTCAATTATTCATCTTATAAGCAAACACAGCGATTATTTTTTCTGAGGTGAGACAGAAAACTACGGTTCAGCTAGTATTATTATTTATTTTTTAATTATTTTTATAATATTCTAATTGAAGTGTTCGTGTATTCACGTAGTAAAAGTTACATGAGGCGTTTGACAAGTGACAAGTAGTGTTGAGTGCGGTGTAATTTTTTTTTAGATGTTTACATACTGAAAATACTCAGAGCCTACACAAATTTATTACAGTTTTCGATACTCTCATATTCTTTAATTGTTAACACAATATGTCTTGAAATAGCCTATTTTGGACTACATTATCTACAAATTAACCAACACAAATTTTTATGACATCATTAAAGTGTGATTGGAATAAAAATTCCATATTTTAAGCTGTGTTTGTAGCCTCCAGAGCTAAAAGTAGCGTTAGACAAGCTGAATGTGCGTCCATTGTCTCTGTGCATGCCATCATTTTTAGCACGAATCACATTAATAATATTTTTTACTAGCTGACCCGTCGAACTTCTTCCCGTCCGGAATACAAATTGTTGTAATGATTATTCGTGACCCGAATAAAATTCTAAGTTTAATCAAATGTAAAAATAATAAATAAAATCAGAAATAAGTGTGATAAAAATAATATGATGCTGTAGTGAGGAAGACCCTCTCATACATTGTTTCACTCAATCAAAGCAGAATTGAGAGATATTGTCATGGTGTGGGAGGAGGTCATAAACATTACGCAAGATGGAGCACAATGGAGAGCTCTTGTTGCCTCCCTATGCCCCTGAGTGTAAAGTGAGATTTGATTAATGTAGCTTTTTATTGTAAACATTAAACTTTCGTGTAATTTCGTTGCTAAGATTCCCTAACGCTTTTGTTTTTTTTTTTCTTTAAGATAGAACATTATTTAAAACGCCTTAAATAATATGAGAAGACTATTTTCGGAATCGTTGCCATAGAAAACGTCACTACTTTGTTGTGACTGTGACACAAAAACTGACACACATGAGAACGTTTTTTATAGGAAAATAAAATTGTTATCTATAATTTCTCACCGCACAAAAATACCCCTAACTTATATGAAAATGTCAGGATCAAAATAAACCAAATCGGTCCAGCTATTCTCGAGTTTTAGCAAGACACCCGCACAGCCAATCATTTATATATGTAGATACTAGTGGTCGACCAGTGCTTGAAATTCGACCATTATTACTTATAAAATTATAAGTTTGAACATTATTAATCTTCCATTAACAAAGAATGAGAGATCGCTATTATTTGAAAATTTTCTTTCAAAAACAAAGACATGAATACGTCAAATTTAAAATGTCGATATGTACAAAGTTTTTTCTATTATTAAAATAACAAACAATATTAATCTATTCTCTATATCCCGCCATTTCCAGCTCCACCTTCCATTTGAATATACCGCCTTCAAAAGCTTACTGCGCCCATCATGAGGCGCTTTTCATTTTACATTTTGTTTCTATTCGATGTTCTTATAAGTAGTCTGTGGAAGTGTGTGTGAGGATCAAACACATAACAATACAGTAGTTTTTGTAATGTTTTTGTATTGATATAATCTATTTTTATACGTAATTTAAAAAAAATATAAGCATTCACCACTCTTTCTCTATATAAACTATAAATGTGCGAAATTTCATACTCCTCCGTCCGCGCAATTTTCGTAAAAATAGTTACAAAGTTTTTCTTTCACGTATTAATATATACCTAGATAATCTCTAATATAACTTAAAGTCGGGTTCGTGCGACCACTTATAACTCAAGTTTGGCTCAACAGATTCTTCCGATGTGTGATTTATTGCATTCTTCTCCACTCCGGATAACAGAATAACTAATAAAAAGTTGAAAAAAATGGATAAGAAATAATACAAAATACAACATTAAAGTTAGTATGGGACGAATTTCATACGACGCCATCTTTGAAAAAATCTAACAGCAAATTTATTGTCTTTTGCACCAGCACCTTCTCATTCTCGCATACGTAATTGCCACTCTTACAGTAGCCCGTTTCTCTTACTCCACCGTTTCGGGCGTTTTAAAATTTTTTCATACAAAGTCAACCAAATTGCGCGCATATTATTCTCGCGTTGATCCCGTCTGAGTTTTGAATACGAATCAAATATGGACGTTTAAGAGTTAATATTTTAATACTGTTATTTAATTAGTTTTTTTTTTGTTTCGAACGGGCTGCCTCTAGGACCAAAGGGTCCACAGGACAACGTCTGTCGGGATAGCTAGTTAAGTTAAGTTTTGCCAAAACTTGCTGTTCTTCTACAATTTCATATTGAAGGTTGTGGGTGCCCGTTGCTGGCTGTCTCTTTCTATCAAATTACGTAAGGTTGACTTATTTTTAGTTTTAAGATGTTGAAAGAGGATTTTCCATCACTTGAGTATATAAAAACACTGCCTCGTTTCCTTGGCCATTATTGAACCTTGCTGTTGGTGACATGCTCCGACGTATGGCTCTTGACTTTCGCAAGCGTTAATTAAATCTAAGAATTGAAAAATCTTTGTAATACGAGTTAACGGTACCATTGATAGAAAAAGTGTAATATCAAAACGAAGCTTAACATAACAAAGGTAAGGTGCATTACGAGCACAAATTATTGATAACAGGTAGAAACGACTAGCTGGTCGCATTGATCGATTGCGATGATAGCATCAACTCGGACGCCCTATTCAAACATATATAACATTGTATGAACGTGTCCTAACTGGGCAGACGGACAGACGTAAATTCGATCGTCCGATCAGTGCCTTGTTTGAAATGATCGCGCGTCGCGTGTATTGCTCTGTTTTGTTGTATCAATAATTAAAACGACTCCTACTTGCCAAAAGTTCTTACTTACTAACATTCATATTTATTTGTTTGGGTTGTCAAGTGGACGCGCGATCATGCGATGGCAGTTAGGACAAACAATTTTTCATCGTGTGATCACAAATTTGTTTATGCGTTCATGCCATCATCGCAATCGAATGATCGTGCGATCATGTGAACAGCTAAAACAGGGCCTTATACATTGTATTGAAAAGTTGCAAAATTTAGATATCGTAAATATCAGTCGTAAAATATAACATTTCAGATAATATAAAATATGACCATAAAATAGGTGTCGATATCATGTGACAGTTTTGTTGCTTTGCTTTTATAGTCATCCGATTACAACAATCAAACTAAGTGCGAATGGATCCAATCCAGACTCACTTAAGTCTACCATTTTGATTAATTTTTAAACAGTTTATTTATTTATTATAACTGAAGTAATTGCAGGATAAAAAAAAAATAGAAAAATGCCCCGAGCCCACCAGATCTCAATCTTTCGCTGATAACTCAATTACACACATTCGTGCTTGAGTCCGTTACAAAACTATCAATAAATAATAAGCACAAACAATCTGATAAATAAAAAATATAAATAATAACAACGTGCTCTGAACATCAATTATTCTTTGTCTAAAATCTAGTGGGTAAGTACCTTTTTATTCACTTTCATTTTAAATGTTTTTATTTTACTAGTTATGCTGTTTTGTTGCCTTTAAAACTGTTTTCCCGTTGACAGCAAAATACATAGACAGTAAGAATGCATGTCCATAGACAAAAAAAAAGTTTTAATTGTTAGGTTAGATCTAATTATTTTTGTGAAATAGGTATATTGTTTTGAATGCGTTGATTTAGGTATATAGATGTAATGATTGCAGTCAGCCCAATATAATGTTGAAATCCCACCAGTTTTAATGACATTGATCGATTAAGAGGATACAGTCACCATATTTTATACCGCTGCCTGTGTAGTTTGTTTCAAAATTTAAAAATGCGTTATTCATAATATACCTACTCGTAACGTTTTTTTTTTTTACAATTCGTTCGGTTTCAGTCCTTGAAAGGGACGAGCGACAACGAATTGTAAAATAACCGCAGAATATGAATGCATTCAGCGATAATAATTGAACGAGTATGGTATGTTTATTAAGGAAGTATGTTTATAACGCTTCCAGCGAGTAAAGGCGCGTCAGGTATGATGGTCTCTTTCTCTCATTATAATAAGGGACCATTCTGATTTTGGATAACAGCCACTGACGCGCCGATCACAACGGATGTTCTAGGGACAGGATGGAAGAAGGGGTATAGAGTGGGCTCGCATGCACTTTCTCGCTGAAAGCACTATAGTAGGGTTGGAAAGTGTAAAAACGAAATCGAACGAAGGAAAGTGGCTGATTAGTATACTTCATTTTTGTGTTTTTATTTCAATAAAAAATAGAGAAAAACTTAATATTAAAAAAAACTCGTTATCCACCTACTCTTCGAGAAACGTGGTAATATTTGATTGCAGTTCGAAGAATCTTAGCAATATTTTTTACAGATGGGAATTGTAGTTTTGTAGTTTTCTTAATTTAAATTCATAAATATGAGGGCGTGTTTCCGAGTTATGAGAAGAGATTACAAAATGTTTTCACTTGTCCACGCAGACAGATGTAATATTTGAATATTTAAGTCTAATTATTATTCTAAAATGACATTTATAATAAATAATCTGTTCTAAAATTCTATTGCAAAATTCATTTTTTTTTTAATACCGTTACCACTGATAGTCTAACCTAGATTAAAAACACACACAAATAAAAAGTCGAGTCAGAGGCAGGCAAGTATAAAATTAGTTCACAATAATTAAAAATAGAGATAGCATCACTGTAATGATTAAGCATATCAATTAGCTGGCACCTTCAGCACAGCGACTATTTAGCCCGCAAATGGAGCGTTTGATACAAGTTGCCTACGCTAGCCAGTCCCAAAGATTACTCCAAATAATATTATTGTAATAAATTAAATTAAAAGGTTTTTACGTCAATTGAAAAGATGATTCAAAAATATTATTTTATTTATCCTTTAACAATAATAATTTAACCCTCTGATGCTGAACACATCCTAGAATATAAGTATATCAGACATATTTATCTAATTTATGAAAGACTAACTTTTCTAACAGACGTTACGCTGTGTTCTTAACTATGAATATTTAATTCGAATTTGTATGATGATAAGCTTATTATACCATTTAACCAATGTAATTTAGATCGATACATCTGTTTCAAACCATATATTTTCCATCGACATTCTGTCAATCGCACCAACTATCAAACAACTGACAGTTCCTGTCAAACTTTTCTTTAATTCCGATTTTTCAAATTTGGAAGAAAAATTATATTGTTAAAAGTACTAAGAAGGAAACCTACTTAGAGTTTTCTTTGATTTTGTAACTATCCACGCAATTTTCATATTTTTTTTGCTCCCACACAACCTTCTCCTGATAAAAGCCTACACGACCAAAAAAGAATTAGTGCAATCGGTCCAGCTGTTTAGGTGTGATCCGATGACCACGCGAAATAGCTCTCCATTTTTATATAATAGAGATAAAAAAAAATTGACATAAGTAATCTAAGTATTCTATAAAAACTACTTAAATATTCAATAACAAGCAGCTAAATCTATGGACGAAAGGCATAGAGAAGGGTCATTATTGTTTGTGGAAAAATAATTTGACGTTTCTTCCCACAACAGTTATATTTATGTAATTCTAATCAAGTATCAAATATTTTTATCTTCGACATAATAACGAACTTCGGACGAACTAAACCAATTTCTATGTTTGACAATACTAAACATCAATGCCTAATTCAAGTTCGCAAGTACAAACCTGTGCCATTTTTTACAGGGACAGCATTATGCTTTTATGCTTAAATATTAATTTCTTACTTTCAGCGTTCGCTCACTAGGTGGAGCATGTGTTCGCCACAAAGCCTCGCCAAGCATCTCTATCTCCGTCATTCCAATTTAAGCCGGTAGCCCAAAGGTTTTCATCATACGCTCTCCTGATGATGAATCTTGGTCTGCTACATCTTCTAATACCACCCGGAGTGTAAAATAGGCATCTATAATAATAATAATATAACACTTTTCTATACAAAGGTGTCAGTATAGCCGGCGGAACTTATTGCCTGAGGCAATTGAGGCCTGAGGTCCCGTCCAATCTCGGAGAGAAATTTCAAGTGAAAAAACACTTAGAAAAAACTCTGACCCGACCGGGAATCGAACCCGAGACCTCGGATCTGAAGTCCACGCCAGTACAACTAGGCTACCGAGGTCGGTATAATCTATGTATCGTTCGTGATAATAATAATTAGCATATTATTCTGCAAATTCTCAAAAATTAATTAAGTATGTAAGTAGACGCCTACATTATATTCTCGATTCGTTTTGAAAATTTAAGCAGGTCTTATTTAGAGTGATGGGAATAAAAAGGTTAAAATCAATCTCTTATAAAAACGAGTTCTTTTTTTGTTACGTTTCATTTGTTCCAACGAGTTTGACAGTGGCAATACGTACTCGAATAAACCAAACAATTTTGAATAATTATTATGAATGTTTTATTCATGAATGAAATTATTTTTGTCAATTATATTTCTAAATAAATTATCTATGGCTTTAAAATCGTTGATTAATTTCATAATTTCTTGGGTGGACACAATGTCACTTTAATAAATGGAATACCTGTCTCATAACATACCATTAGTATAATAGGTATTTCGAATATTTTTTTTTCAATCTATAACTATAATCAATTCATAATAAAATTGCTCCATTTCACAATGCATGGAAATAAAATAAATGCTGGATATAAAAACAATAACATAACTTTTTTCAAGATTTGTTTAGTATCTTAATAATTTAAATTAAATCACAAATTGTGAGCTTGACTTTTGTTTCGCGTTCGAGCTCAAACATATAGGTATGACCATGCTCAAACATATAGGTAGGTAGGTTCCTTTGAATCACTGAGTCTTTCACTGATCTTTCAAAAGCATTTGACTTGTTTTTCATGATGATTATAATAGAGGTATAGAAGATTTCGGAGAAAACTCTATTTTCCGTGGCTGGACCAATTTAATATAACTCTTTTTGTCATGTTTGCTATTGTCATTTAAGAAAAAATTAAGAAAGTTACGCGAAAATTAGAAAATTTAATAAAACTTAAAGTATGTAACCTTCTTAGTGCTTTTACACTATAATTTAACTCCAATTTTAAAATTAAATTTGCGTTTGACAGGAACAGACAATTGTTTGATAGTTTTTTGGTGTGATGACAGAATGCGGATGGAAAATATATGATTTAAAACAGATGCATCGATCTATTGCATTGATTAAAAGGTAATTAATAATAAATTACCTAAGTAGGTGTGTTATTTTCTAATGTTTGGTATCATTGTGCTTAGGATTATTAGATGAAATCGTATATAGGTACTTTTTGATACGGATGGTTATATATAAATGGCTACCTATTATATGATCTAGAAACCGGTGCAACCAGATCCAAAGAGATGTTATCATCTTAATATTTTTAAGTGAACGCTTATATTAGGCATCAGAATGTAAGTACATAGGTAGCCTATTAGGCACTTATATTCTCTTCTCAGTGCACATGGGTACTTACCTAGAAGAACCATATTATTTTACCATCCATGGTACTTACTCATTTATCATAATTATTTTTCTTATATATTTTTTTAAAATTATATGAAGACATTTTCAAAAATATCTGTAAATATAATTCGTGGAGGAACTTGTACCCACAATCTGAAAACTGGGAGATAGACTCAAGGTATATTTTACTACTTAAAAATAGATTTGACCTAGGAAAGGTTTCTCTCTACACCCCCGCACACGTTCACCTACCTTCCCCGCGGTTCCCACCATGATCCCAGAGACACACCCTTCCTTTAGTTTTTAAAATTAGTAATAAGCTACTAAAGATGTCACAAGTCTTTTTGGCATAATTATTACATACCAAGTTTTTGGGTCCTAATAAACATATCCTAATAAACAAATCACTCTTTGAGGGTGGAATGCCTAATTAATAAATAATATCCTAATAAATGAATACTAGAAAATATGACAAGATACGCCATACTCGACCAGTCTTAAAAAGTAACGCCATCTTAATCAAACCCGTGAAAGTCATACCAAAGAATAAAGCTCATAGGAGGGTCATAAGAACAACCTTTTTGGTTAGATAGAACTTGTACGTGTGTTATAAGTAGTGTTACAGAGACAATAAATTGGGTTAATATTACATATAAGAATTCAAAAAAAACTATTTTTAATAACGATTTTTTTTTAATTGCGAAACTTTCGAAATTATTGCTTTGAATTGTATAATTAACCTTCATGTATTTACCTTTTATTTTTTGTAATACCTTAAAATCCTACTAAATTTTGGTTCTGCATGTCTTTTTTGCTCAGGTATTCTATACATCATGACCTATACTTATTGCATTTGTATTTAATTTGTTATCCGTAACATTTTTTATTATCTTTATACTTATATTTTTATTGCTTTTATAATTTTGATTTGTTGGTGGCATGAATCATCCAAATGGATGCAATGCCAAAAAAATAAATAAAAAAAAAACTTTCGAAATATTTTCTAATATTTTATTCCATTGTCTACGAGTATTTTTTTCTATCAGCAATTCCGTGTAAGTAAGTAGGTATACCATAACCATTTCGTAAGTGCCTACCTACTAGCAATAATTTGTCAAAGTTTCGTTGCAATCGGACGAACGGAACGGTGTAGTAGCAACACGATATTAAAGTTTAATATGAGCAACAAAAATATAAATTTTTAAATAGGGACTCGAATACCGATAAACTACCCAAGATCAGCTGTTATTTGACATTTGATCGCAGGTCATAAGAAGCCAAAATTCTCAGTGAAACTTGTCTTTCTAATCAATGTGATATTATTATAGGTACCTATTACATTTTATAAACAACACAATTCCATATCGCTATTATACCATAACGTATGCATGGCAGTTGAATCTTTTACTAGCGCAATATAAATTATATTATTAACCATGACATATTTGACACAATGGGGTCTGTTTGACCCTCCTATAAACTTAAGTACAAACCGGTCACTGGACTGGTCATCGCACGTAGGTACAAGGGATGTTTAGGGTTAAAACTGTTAGAATATTGAATTTATTTTTAATGCATATATTTGCTTAAATCATCTTCATTCATTCAGACTTCTGTGATTATTTTAAGGATCTACATTTTTGAAATATCTAATGTTCTATTTCTTTTGACACCCGTGATATGTTAATGTGTTTTTACGGACCATTTTGAATTAAATTAAAACTATCCTCGGTACATTTTGTATTGTAAACAATATAGGTTTTAAGTGCAGCCTAACCCGGGTGAAGTTAATATTATGACCTGGTTGAAAGCGAGGTCATTACAAGTTAGGGGTATATAATATCCATCCACCCCAATCAATTCTAATGTAGATTGTTTACCAACTCCTCGATAATTTCTCATAAAGTAAAAAATAAAGTAGCTCTGTCAGTCTTGTTAATTTTTATGAGTTATTAAATTTGATAAGTTTTTTTTTTTCAAATTTGATAAGATAAGGTGAACACAAATACACTCATTGACTCTTTCACAGTAAGCTACTTAAAGCTTGTGAGATGGTCTTCATCTGAGTAGATAAGACGAATATAAAAGTAATGTGGAAGGTTAATTTCAAAAACAGTCAAAAGCGCGAAGAGTTTGAAGGTCATGCAAGGATCGGTGGATGTGACATCGATGATAAAAAAACGGAAGAATCCTATCAGCATCAGAATCCAGCTCAAATGACAAATGAACAAAACGGCGCATGAGAAGATCCTAGAAAAACCTCGCTTTTACGCTGAAGTGTCAAGCATTATGAGATTAGAAAAAGCAGCTGTGCAACCCAACATCAATGGACCCGCCAGTGTTCATTTAACGAAAAAGCTAGGTCATAAAATTTAACGACCCTGCTAATAGCACCGTTTTAAAGTACCCGCAGCCAGGTTCAATAGGCCACCCGGTCTGCCACTGCAATCTTAGATCCTCATACCTTTCGAGAACATTTGACCCCACAGAGGTCATCTGCACCCTTTTGCCAGCGGTCTCAAACATTCGGCCCTCACGGACCCCTTCTTTAATAAGGTTAAACTCGACGATCCGCATCCTCTATAATAGGTTTGCCCGAATATAAATGATCTTGATATCTTTATCAATAAATACTGCTCAATTTTGGGCACTTCACTTCGTTGATATCTACACCTCTAGTTCTTATACCAGTGCTCTTCCAAATATTATAGATAATCCCATCGTCATTCTTAATGTACTTAAAAAAAGAAACATATTTTGTTCTTATTTGTTACCATTATGTATACACCTAATAGCTCTCTTAATCCTACATACTATCATTAAGGAGATGAACATGTTTGTTACAAAGCCAATAGGCAATAAAGATGAGACATTAACAAAAATGGATATAGTCATATCCTGGCGCCAAATACATGACAGCAGTCGCAGTCTTTAAATTTGGTTGCTCTCTTGTTCTCAATAATTTCCAACTTTTATCTCTATATTTAATTTATTATCAAATTTCTACTTGTTGCATACATGAGATTTTTCGACATGTTGCATTCAAACCAAACCAACATGGAGACAGAGTTGGAAAATATAGTACCTAGGTATATTATTTTCTTGATCGTTGATATGGCCACCAAGGAAATAACAACGAGAAAAAACTGTCATCACCCATTAATAAATTCTTGTTTTTATTGTTTCCATGATGAACAGTATCAACCATAAAAGAAAGTATGCTCTGTTTCTACATTCGGCTCTCTATGTTTATTTGCAGTAAATACTTCACACCAAACGAACATAGATCCCGTGCTAGAAATAGAGTATATTATGTACTTTCTTTATCGTTGACACGTTCTCAATAATTACTTCAAGTTCTCAATAAGTTTAAGTTCTCAATAATTTCCAACTATTTTCTATATATTTCATGTATTATTCAATTTCTACTTGTTACATACATGAGATTTTTCGCCATGTTGAACATGTTGAGAATTCTCATGATTAAGAGTTTCGGAGACAAACATTACCACCTAATGGCGAACGTTGTAATCGTAAAGTGATTACACTAAGCCAGCCTTCGAAATAACAGTAGAAGACGGTCGTAAGCCCATAGTGGTTTGTTCCATTTAAAAATCGAACATTAGTAATGAATTGTTAGAGTCATTAGTTGTTATTTTTTCATGTTTGTACCTACCTGGACATAAATTACTACTTTCCGGATAGCAAATTTTGAAAATGACCTTTGTTTTGGTTCGGTATATTTTTGAAAAAAACCTGGCAACGACATGCGCTCTTTCTCCTATAAGGAACTTAAAAGTGCTGCTAAAGAAAAAGCGGAGAGATAAAAATTGGTCAACATTGCTGCCAACAAATCTCAGGATTGTGACCAGAGAAGATTATCGAGTTATTTCTTTTAGTTTTCACGAGAACGCATTTAATTATTAGATAGAGATGAGATGAGAAAACACCCTTAACTCTGACCATGCCAACTGTTAGTTCTTCTTCCTGTCTACATTATTTACGACTTCATCTTCAGCACGTTACATGTTTAAAATCACATATTCTGCCTCAATTCGCTCACAGGTCTAAAATTCCAAGGAGGTAGATTCTTATCCTTATATATAGTCATCAATTTCGCTGGGACCCCAAAGGGCCCGCAAACCGCTATTGCAGCGACCGCTGGTGCATTAGACACATATTTTGCATACAAGCATCCTGAATTACTCTCAGTGTCTTTCTTTTGTGTTGTCTAATTTATTCCGCTGACCGTTGTCCTGAGAAGATGAATAATTTAATATATTACAGCGACTGCTGTGAAGCGGAGCCACCCCTTAAGAAACTCATTCATATAATACCTACCTATCATCCCCTTTTCATTAAAATATTAACTCATTTTATAAAGCACTAAAAATATTCCATAGTTTTATTGCATTATTTGTTCCAAATTCCTACCAAGTATGAAATATAATATTATTATAAGTATAGGTATTATGAACATCGTTTAAAATTGTCTTATTTTAAAAAGTCTCTAATTTATTTAGGTATATTTGGTACAGATTTTTTAAACGAATTTGACGAGTTATGTTATTTCAAAACTGCCTTTTTATTTTTTTCTAAATAAAAATTTGCACGTGAGTGAACATAATTTATTTTTGAGACCCTGTTGACTTCCACATAAAATAAATAAATAAATAAATAAATAACACTCTTCTATACATAGGTGTCAGTATAGCCGGCGGAACTTAATGCTTGAAGCAATGTCTACCAGTCAACCGGTCCCGTCCAATCTAAGACAAAATTCCAACTCCGAGTAGAAATTTCAAGTGAAAAAACACATTGAAAATTTCTGACCCGACCGGGAATCGAACCCGGGACCTCTTGATCTGAAGTCGGAGCCTTTGCCACTAGGCTACCGAGGTCGGCACATAGGAGTCGCTTCTTTTGCGAAATATTTGGTAACACTTTATCGTCAAAAGAGATCTGGTAGGTATTGTCCATGGGACGAAATGTTTTCAACAGCCTAATTGTGTAGCAGATAAAATTTGATGAAAGATGTATGCTGTAAACAAAACATTGCAATTTTCTCAGATTATTAGATATCATTAAAATCATTCTACTATCGATTTTTTTTTGCAGAAATGTTCAGCTGACAGATTTGTACCAAGAAGAAGCGGAGTAGACCTCAAATCATTGAAATCAAAGATATTGTATGAAAGAAAAATAGGCGAGAAAAATGCTGACGACATATTTGTGGAGGTAAACAAATTGAATAGTGTTTAAAAATATCTACATGAAATAATATATTAGCCAAATTTCTTATTTGATTCCAATTATTGAAGCATCCGCAGTCCTGGCGTCTCAAGGGTTACCGGAGATTACTGAGCTCAACGTGTGGAATCAGCGGATCCCAACCTCAGCCCCTGCTGAAGGTCACGGAAGGCAGTGGAATGTCAGCGAATGTAGCGCCGCAATCTCCAAGCAACTGGGCGTGCTGGCCCAGAAAGAAACCTGTCATTCTTCAACCAGATGTTATATTTGACCTTCCTGGATACGAAGAGTTCATGGGTTAGTTGAGTTCTTTTATCTTTGATCCACCAAAAAATTTTTATATTTCATTTTCTCAATAAATTTTTATGTTTCAGAATTCGACGTTTTGGATTGGGGCAAACGCGATTTTTTTATAGCTGGTCTGAGCGATCAGATCTTCATGCTAGAATCTGCCACCAATAATGTCACAAAGCTATACACTTTGGATGATACGCAGGACTCAGTTTTTGTCGTAAAGTGGGATCCTTTTGGAACACATATCGCAGTAAGTTATAACATTTTTATTTCTACTCGAAAAAATCATATAAAAATCAGGATTTGATTTTTAATTTGATGCCGTGTCAAACCTTTGTGGCAATAATTAATATCCTATAGAACTTTCGCGCTGTAAAAATGACCCAGTATTTTTGTAGGTACATAATATTATAGTATTTTCCTATAAAATGCTGTTAAGCTGTTATGTTTTGTCTATGTAAAAATGATGTGATATTTAGAGCGCTTGTTTATTCTTGAATCAAAATTTACGCACGTCTGATGAATATGTACAACATCTGCACACTGCTCAGTGATGGCATCCTGAAGAATCTAACTATAGTCCAGCGCTATGAATTGTTATTGAACCACCAAGCAAGAGCCTAAGTATAAAATTTACGCACGTCTGATGAATATGTACAACATCTGCACACTGCTCAGTGTTGGCCTCCTGAAGAATCTAACTATAGTCCAGCGCTATGAATTGTTATTGAACCACCAAGCAAGAGCCTAAGTATAAAATTTACGCACGTCTGATAAATATGTACAACATCTGCACACTGCTCAGTGTTGGCCTCCTGAAGAATCTAACTATAGTCCAGCGCTATGAATTGTTATTGAACCACCAAGCAAGAGCCTAAGTATAAAATTTACGCACGTCTGATAAATATGTACAACATCTGCACACTGCTCAGTGTTGGCCTCCTGAAGAATCTAACTATAGTCCAGCGCTATGAATTGTTATTGAACCACCAAGCAAGAGCCTAAGTATAAAATTTACGCACGTCTGATAAATATGTACAACATCTGCACACTGCTCAGTGTTGGCCTCCTGAAGAATCTAACTATAGTCCAGCGCTATGAATTGTTATTGAACCACCAAGCAAGAGCCTAAGTATAAAGAATAAATTTCATAAATATAGTAGGTATGTAAATACATACATTTGTTAAAGGTTCGAAGATCCTAATAAGCAACTACACTCAGTTCTATGGTTTGTTATTTCAGATAGGCACTGAAAATGGAAACCTTCACATCTACGACTCCAACCTAGGATTAATGATGCGCCTGCCCAGCATGTGGTACCAGATACCTGAAGAAGAACACACCCCGATTACAGCTCTCACCTGGCATCCTAAAGGCTTTCTCCTAGCCTGGTAATCGTGCTACAAAAATCCTATACAATAAAGCAATAAGTATGATTATTACTATCGTAATTCGTACAATGACTTTTATTGTGATTGCAGTTGCACTGGTCTAGGTTCTCTTTGTATATGTGACACCCGAGTGAAAAAACCACCGGAGATATCAAGGAAAGCGCACGAAGGTGGAATAGTCAAGTGTTCATTTTCTCCCAATGGGGAATATTTGGTCACTTCTGGTACAGACGGAAACGTGAGAATTTGGCGTCTTCCTGATTTGAAACCTTTCTTTCAAATTGTATACGCACATACAGCAAAGGTTTGTACACAGACTTTTACCAATCCAGATGAAGTCTTTCGAACTTTCTGACAATATTCTCCGCTTGGTCCCAATTTCCCTTGCATTTTTAATTATGTAACTTGTCATTGAGAATGAAATCAATGTCAATGGTCCGCTTCTTATTCGATGTTCTCGCAAAAAAAAATTGTGTCTTTTAGATTTTTGTTAACAACCTGCATCTGCCGCGCCGTACATTGCTTTCTTACATCCTAAATGTTCATTTATTCTACTTTTGTTCAGTTTATACCATCTTACGTATTTATAATTGACTCCTTTAATCTCCCATCTATTTTCATTTTACTTTACCTAATACACTTGTAAGTATAGTTATCTACATAATAATTCAGAAATGTTTTTTTATTTGCTTTTTACCGTATGTTATAGCATCACGCTCAAAATACAAATGCTACGTCAGATATGAATCTACACAGAGCCGTGCAAAATGCCGGAGAAGGTTCTTTAATACAATTGGCTGCATTAACTTTACTATATTTAGAGCTATTTAAAAAAACTCTATTTTTTAGGATCTTCATACAAAATTTTAATAAACATTAAAAGTGTCATTCTTCTCTCTTTTTATGAATTGTAAAAGTTTCATTCTTCTTTTTCTGTGCTTATGTTAGTTATAGAGGTCTGCAAAGCAATGGGAAGCTAGACTAGAACCTGTTTAGCTACCTACCGATCAAGCCTGACAATCGGAATCAAAAACGTAAAGCAAGACGGGTATAAGCTAGTTCACAATCTTTTCAATTCGTTTCTTCTTGTAAATTATTTTATTGAACTCTGTAGTTTTACTATTTTAACTAATTTATTTCCGTCTAAGAGTCGTCCATCTTTTCAAATTTATTTGTTGATCTTTGGTACATTTTCTATTTTTTTCTCCCCGTACCTTCTGTTACTGACTTGTGTTGTTTTTGTTAGTTCAAAATTATTTTATCCGTACATGCCGTCTCTTACCTTTGTCGTTTTATCATTCTATCACCGTTTTCGCTTACTATCTATATTGTATTTTTACTATTGTTATATTTATTAACTGTTTTTGTTCCGTATGTAATGAACCATGTTTTGATTTTTACTATCTTTTACTTTTGAATTTATTTTCTTGTTTTGAGCTTTTTGTGATTTATGTTCCTTTTTATGCATCTTCTTTTGATGCTGCAGAGCTATTAATGATTTTTTTGCCATGTCGGTTTAGCTTTTGTTTATTCAAAAGGAAATTTACTGTTAATGTATATGTAAACAAATCTCCACATGTTAAAGCTAACACTTCATCTCCATTACTCTAATTCCTCTTTTCTCGTCACAACTTATCTTGTTGCAGTCCTTGGCTTGGCATCCTTGGCGCAGCTGCCAACTAGCTGTAGGAGGAGGATTGGGGCCCCAGCACGGACATGGCGATGGATCTCTCTCTGTCTGGGATGTTTCTCTTCAAGTCAATTTATGCCATCAGCTGCCAACCATACCATGCGCTGTCGATAGCTTGGCCTGGAGTCAGTTAACTGGTGAACTGGTGGTCAGCTATTGGGTAAAAGGTAATTTATATTGTGTTTAAAAACTTTTTGTTATACCTGTCCTTTCGAATTGTATCTATACTGTTTATTTCATAATAACTATAAGGCAAGAAAATCTCTGGTCATAGACAGCAGCAATGAATGCTGACTTTCTTTTACTTGGACATTGGACAATCTTTTTTCACCCTAATTTATTTAAAAGTATATTCAGGAGCCCAATAGTATAGATGCTAACTTCTGATCAAGAGGTCCCGGATTCCGTTTGTATCAGGCAATAGCTATTTTGTAAATACCTGTATTATGATATAGGCATATGTACATTGTGCCCCAGTGTTGCTAGAGAAATCGATTGATTTGCTACGGTTTATTATAGTTTTGAACAAATCATTGATCACTACGAATATAGGCGACATCTATTGAAATACTAAAAAATAAAATTTGAATTTAATAGATCTATTACTTTGAGTGGGTATACTCTCAATGTTGATGGCAGAATTAAATATTTAAAAAATCTCTATGTTGTTACAGGCAGACAACCAGGATCCGATGAACAAGCTGACGGCCACTCCAGAGTGCTGGTGCTTTCAGCGCCTGGAAATGCCACCGACGAAATGTCTTCCCCTTCTGGAAGAACTAAGGTTCTGCTTTTTAATCCAGATGGTACTAAAATTGGTAAGAAAAGTCCAAAACTCAGGCGTATTTGCAGTTCAGTCCAGCCAAGACAAAATATAATCTTTTGCTTTTCAGCTACAGCTTCAACTGATGAGAATCTTTTTATTTGGAACTTTCTTGGACCTGAGGGGCCACTATCCAAGAAACACAAGCGCAAAATCAAAAGAAATAACGGAGCGTTCAGATTATCCGAAATCAATGAATACAATAATTTCGGGTACACAATAAGATAAAAACTATTGTATTTTCATCGTGATCTCGAAACTGTGATAGGTAGTTGAATATTTTTAAGGATTAATAAGTTTATAATTTATTGTTATTTGTGATGTTTTTTAGCACAAACTGCCATTTTTATTCAATTTTATTTGTATTATAAGAATAATTAATGTGTTTATGTATTAATGAAGTTCTAATAGTTCTAGGTACATATTTATTTATTAATGAAAATCATATTAGGTATGGAAATATCGTAACAATCTCTTTTTATTGTTTTAATAAAGTTATATGAAATTATCGTTTTATATTTTGAACTTTTTATTACCTATACGGTTTTAGTAAAATATTCTGTGGCGAAGTCCTTGATGGTAAAGATAATAATGTTCAACAAAAATACATAATTCAATATCCCTATGAAAAATAGTACACGCATTTGACCGACCGATGGCTAGTAATGTTTGCATGGATTTATGTTCTGTGATCATCTTGAAGAGTTCACATTCAACACAAAGGACCGAAGAATTTTGTACAAGAACTCGGTATCTATACTTATTTCTATTTATTTTCATTGCACTACACGATACTACAAAACGTTATATTAAAAGCAGCCTAGCCTAGACGGATACAACACTAACGTTTATTGTACGATCCATGTAGCGAGAAAAGTATTGCATGTTGGAATCAATCAATACCGCGGAACAACACGGAGAATCGAGGTATTTCTATATATTCTAAGTATTTGTGTAATGGAACCTTTAGCACTGATTTTTAGCACTGACCTTTAGCACCTTTAGAACGATTCGATATTAGATTCGAGCACCAAGACAATAACCACAGTGTAAACATCTAGCTAGATGAACGCATGATTTCAAAATCTTCTGATCACAGTGCCGTCTTCTTTAATATTTATTATTTGCTTCTCCCACCCCCTACACCCATTCCTAATCCACTCCTGAGTGAAAGCCTGGTTTGCTTTAGATTATTGGTTTGATTAAGTTATAAATACACACTTCTAATGTGCATGTTATACAATATTCTATATTTATTAGTATGCTAAAAATGCTGGGCCTGTTAGTTTAACAATTGATCAATAAAAAAATAATTAAACTAATTTTATTGCAACGCAAACTAGTTTAAACATTTTCAATGGCCCCAAAGCCTTGTTATTAACAAGCATTGAGAATAGAAATCTTTAAAAACAGTGAGTGAAATTTATGTTCAAAATTGAAAGTTCAATAGGTAAGTATATCCCTCTTAATGAGTGTTTGAAGGAAGGAATGCGGGTTTACTATGAATAGGGTTGCCATAACTTCCAATCTTCTTCTTCTTTGCCATATATCACAGCCGTCCCTCCACTGCTGGATGTAGGCAGCAACAACTATATAAGAAGGCCTCAACGCTGGGACTGTGGCGTCACATTGTAAGGCCCAGTATGTACTTGCGTATATTTGTCATACAGCGCCGGCGGCCTGGGCCTCGGGTGTGACGTTAGGGGCAAAATGGCCGCCAGCGCATAGGCATTCTTAAATAGGTGGTGTTGGATGTAGGCATCTTCTAAAGTTTTCCACCTTTATCTGTTTTCGACCAGTTTTTCCCCGCAACCGGAATTTCATCGTCCACCCATCTTTTTGGGGTCTCCCGATTGACAAGGTAAGTAGTGAGGGCATCAAAAAATCATCGTGCTGGGTACTGTCCTTTCGACGCAACTCGTCCAAATATTTCTGCTATAATCTTATTAAATATCTTAAAGGGTGATTTTGTATTTTGCCGACAACCTTGGAAGAAAGGGATACTACGTTTACCGGCAAGTTAATTATAGTTATTACACGTTCCTGATATTGTTTTTCTATTGCTATTCCTTAGACATTATTTGCTTATATCTAACTAGACAAGGATGATACAGGACAAATACGGGACATGTAGCAATTTGGGACAGGAAGGTCAGAATACGGGACAGTCCCGTATATATGGGACGTATGGCAACCCTGACTATGAAGGAGTACAAATTTACTTGAAGGAGTCGCTATCAAAATACTAATTTATGGTAAAAAACTAAAGACTCATTGAACCTTCAAGGGTTTTCAAAAATAGAATATTTTTACATCAAATTAATTCATAGCATCAGCAGCCCGATTCACGGAAAAGTTTAGTTCGAAGTTCGAACGAAGTTCGATTCAAACTTTTCCGTGAATAGGGCTGCTGGTAATAATAATTGTAGGCGGCGACTATCTACAGTCTATGTACCTATTCACGGAGGGTTTGAATCGAACTTCGTTCGAACTTCGAACTAAACTTAGACTTAAACTTTTCCGTGAATCGGGCTGCAGATGTTTTATAAAAAAAAAGAAATTTCCCCAAACCAACTCTACTTATATAGGTAGTTCAAAAATTATGCAATATCATTAGAATAATAAAAACAATAAACAGACCTCTATCTTGAAAACCAGTTCGCATCCATCTGCTTAGAGTTCACGGTTAGAAACATTAATTCTAGGAAGTTTCGATTCTGGAAATTCTTCTAAGAAATAAAGATAGGCAACTGCGAGTAAAATTTAAACAACGGTAACTCGATATTTGAGTACAGAAAGCCAGTAATTATTTTTACTCTTCTATGCTTTTACTCAGCATTTGACAATTCTTTTAACTTTATTTTCTCGGTTCGTAGGGAAGGCATACGTTACTGAGCACCGATTGTGATATTTGCATTCCTTCGTCATTCAATGTAAGTACCTACCTACTGTGAAATCGTTCCGAAAATCCAGTGAGCAATGGTACCTAATGTAAGTACCTACCTACTGTGAAATCGTTCCGAAAATCCAGTGAGCAATGGTACCTAATGTATGTACCTACCTACTGTGAAATCGTTCCGAAAATCCAGTGAGCAATGGTACCTAATGTATGTACCTACCTACTGTGAAATCGTTCCGAAAATCCAGTGAGCAATGGTACCTAATGTATGTACCTACCTACTGTGAAATCGTTCCGAAAATCCAGTGAGCAATGGTACCTAATGTATGTACCTACCTACTGTGAAATCGTTCCGAAAATCCAGTGAGCAATGGTACCTAATGTATGTACCTACCTACTGTGAAATCGTTCCGAAAATCCAGTGAGCAATGGTACCTAATGTATGTACCTACCTACTGTGAAATCGTTCCGAAAATCCAGTGAGCAATGGTACCTAATGTATGTACCTACCTACTGTGAAATCGTTCCGAAAATCCAGTGAGCAATGGTACCTAATGTATGTACCTACCTACTGTGAAATCGTTCCGAAAATCCAGTGAGCAATGGTACCTAATGTATGTACCTACCTACTGTGAAATCGTTCCGAAAATCCAGTGAGCAATGGTACCTAATGTATGTACCTACCTACTGTGAAATCGTTCCGAAAATCCAGTGAGCAATGGTACCTAATGTATGTACCTACCTACTGTGAAATCGTTCCGAAAATCCAGTGAGCAATGGTACCTAATGTATGTACCTACCTACTGTGAAATCGTTCCGAAAATCCAGTGAGCAATGGTACCTAATGTATGTACCTACCTACTTGGTAATCTCGTTCAAATTATAAGAATAGCCTGAGTAATAAGAAGATTATGATTTTATTACAAGGCAAATTAGGTGCAATAGCAGAAATCTATAGCAATTGTGTGAGCTATTATTTTTTGTAATAAAGTAATAATTAAACATAATAAACTCCCACTCAATCGGGTCAATCGGGAGCTCTTATTGGGAATGCAATGTCACCATAGTCAATTTTTATAATCTATACCTGTGTTTGTCTGTACTAGAGTACCATAGATGGTCACTTCCTCTCTTTTTTCAATTTGAATGTTGTATGGAATCTATAGGTTATAAAAGAAAGTCGGCTTAGTTCAAACACTTTTAAATCGAGATCTGCTGAATAAATTTTTATGATGCTTGGTTTATTAGATTCTTCTCCGCTCCGGATAACAGATTATTAAAAATACGAAAAATGGATAGCGAATAATATAAAATATAATATTAAAGTTAGTATGGAACGGATTTAATGACAACAACGCCATCTGTAAAAAAATTCATAATAACATTCTAATTATTTCTAGATTCTTGTGACCATTTTCACAAGCCACAAGAATCTAGACATAATTGGAACGTTGTGCACCAACAAAGCCAATCTTATGTATAAAAATGGAGAGCAATTTCCCGATGTCATCGCATTACAACGTCTGACGGGAAACCTAGTAGTCAATAACAGAAACAGATGAGACATTAACAAAAATTGATATATTCATATCCTGGCGCCAAATACATGACAGCAGTCGAAAAATTAAATTTGGTTACTCTCTTGTTTTCAATAATTTCCAACTTTTATCTCTAAATCTCAGTAATTATTAAACACCTACTACCTACTTGTTGCATGCATAGGATTTTACGACATGCTGAAAACGTCGAGAATTCTCATGATTAGGAGTTTCGGAGACTTAAACATTACCATCGTATGGCGAACGTTGTTAACGTAAAGTGATCACACTAAGCCAACCTTCGAAATAACATTAGAAGACGGGCGTAAGCCCCTAGTGGTTTGTTTCATTTAAAAATCGAACTTCAGTAATGAATTGTTAGTCTTTATATAGTTGTTACGACATATTCCATAATAACACTTTTTTTATTTACTTGACAACCATTGAGTTTTAAAACATTGGTAAGCAGATTTTTGATAAAATTTCTTTCAATCTTTCAGAAATATTTTTTTAACATTCAAACATATTTTAAGCGTATTTTTGTTTAAATCACAATTTCGAAATCAATATTCATAGTAAGGATAACGTCTGTCGGGAAAGCTAGTACTAAAAATATGCGGCTGCTTTTGACATGGCTAGGGATGCAATCCGGTCTCATTTTGAATCCGGCCGCATCCAACCGGATTTTCGCCAATCCGGCCGGATCCGATCGGATCCGACCGGATTGAAATAACCTTGATTAATTAACATTTTTAACAATAATGAAGGCTAAAAATAAAACAGCACATACACGAAATTAATTTAATTAGGGTATGGCTACTTTTAAATGGTAAAAACTATAAAAAATGTAGTTTCAAAAGAAATAAAATTACGAATTAGATTACGGATTATAAAAGTCAAATTTAAATTTAACGAAAATATTTATCTTGACCTGCTTGATTGATCATGATTTGAAAAGAAAGATTCTCAGAGAACCGACACCACGAATAAGAAAGATGTTCGAAAACTCTCCAACCCATTCTGGAATAAACCATTCGAGGCAGAGTTAGAAACTCCGGATTCGGAGCTTCTGCGATATCCACAACGCCAGACAATGGGGTAGCAATAGAAGACATTACTAGAATGATCACGTCAACAGAACGGATCCGGTGATTCTGGATTATAAGAGGATGAGATCACATCAACCAGCAGACCCTTGGACGAACACTAAAGAGATGGATGTGCAGATGATAAGTTTAGTGTTCGAGAAATTATTTCAGTTTTATCCATAAATATAACTGCACACACATTATGACCGAACTAATCTAATTAATACCAGATAATAATCACAATAGTTTTGCTTTTAAATAGGTTAATATATATTCAATTGTTAATATAACTCAATTGTTTTTTAATGTGAACCTGATACTAATTGTTAACAATATTTATAAATATTTCTGTAAAAGGCTTTGGCCGTTGATCTGATAAATAAATAAATAAATATTTTTTTGGCTAATTTTATTTTATTGAGGACGAGGAAGACCCTCCCATACTGTGTTCCGCTCCTTCGAAGCAGATCTGAGGAATCTGGACATGGTGTGGAAGGAGGTCATTAACATAGTCAATAGTATCAATACGGTCAGTCAACACTACCTAACACCACCTTGGGTACAGGGAGACAAAAGCAGCATTACACTGCGCGCAGTGTGACGCATTTGCCTCATCTTCTCTTCGTATCTTTATGGGTACTTACAATGACCCTGTGGAATTGCTAGGGATACGGATTCGAGTTCGGTCCGTGTTGAGTATGTCGAAAAATCCCTTAATATTATTTAAACCGGATCCGATCTCCGGATCCGTAAAATTTTGCCGGATCCGATATGAGCATTTTGATGCCGGATCCGCCGGAATTCCGGATCCGGTTTTCCGGATTGCAATCCCTAGACATGGCGTCTTGCGCATGTTTAAAAGGAGGAATTTCGTTTTAATACTAAATACTTTGAATACCACCAAAATATCTACAGCTCTTGTAATAGTAGGTACATTTTGTATCAAGCTGTACACGTTCACACCTTCCGGCCAGATCGTTTCCAGGTGTGAACAACTCCATATAAAATTAACTGCCACCAAAGAACCAGATTAAAAGTCAGGTCCGACACACTACAAGTGGGAACGGGCTGTTCCGGGTTCAGCTGCAGCCTTTGAATTTTCTTCGTCATTTAAGTGCCTATAGATAATAATATTATTAGCGAACAATTTTCATATCAGTAATAAATATATTATTGCTTCTGAGTCATTACATTTGTTAGAATAATTAATTTTACGACGTCAGAAGTCTAATAACGTACAATAGAGTTTAGAAAAGTGCAGTCATGGCAGAATCATTAATTAGATACGAAATGCGAATGTAAATCTTATGACGACACTCCCACACATAAAGATAACTTGATTTCAAGCCTAGTGCACACTGATCGAGTAGAGAGTAATTTAGTAGATACCTAACTATCAAACTCGTCTGAACACCTAAAATTTACTCGGCAAATTGGTCAAGTCGATCCAATATGTTTAAATTTTAGGGCGAGCACTGCCTCCCACCTGTCCTAGTAAACGTGTGTGAATATATTTTTAAGTCAAGTTCATTAGCTGCAACAAAAATAATACATACCTATTTATTAATTCATACTTAACTGTTATTACTCAACAATAAAACAATGGTCTATAGCAGGGCTGGGCAAACTTTTTGGATGGCGGGCCTAATTCAATAATGAGCGGGCGGCGGGCCGCAAAGAAGAAGAAGAAAATATTGTCTTCTTCTTATTTTTATAAAAAGATGAAAAATCACCATTTTATGTTACGTACATAGACTTACCTGCATGGTTTATTTTATTATCACGAATAAACATTACAAAAAATATGAGGAGTGAACTGATCTTTTTGCACTTAATCTTTTGCATCAGTTGTACACGGGCAGTTCAATGTATTCTCGGCATGAATATGAAGGAAAAGTCAGATGAATAATACCTATAGTCTTTTTAAACCTTAATTAAAACCATGTGTAGTGCATGCATAGGTAAGGTGCTGTAGTAACACTTTGGCCTATTTTAGTAATGTCAATAAGCAAAACTTTTTCGAATCCCAGAATACTGTAAGGAGATTTTCCACCGATTTCGTGACTTATAACTCCTTCGGAGGTCTTGAAAATTTGTTTACCGACTTCCACTTCTCTTATAAGCATAATGACAAACCGACGCGACGTTTCCTTTTCAGTAAAAATGTGATAAAAAAAAGTTCTCCAATTTTCACCACAGAGCTCCAAACTCTCTTTATAAAATGCAATTCGGTTTGTTTCTGCGGTAGCGAGAGGATTCGTGGCACCCATCTTTCACCAGACTTAATGAGGTTCAAAAAGTCATAAACTATTAAAGGTTTGATATCCACGGATAGCTTGGTGGTACCACCTGATCGAAGGTTTTTGGACATTATTAAAAAAAAAAAAAAAAAATTTATTGAAACACTTTTGAATAAGAGGAAACGTAAAAACAAAGTTTTTTGAGCCACAAGTCTGTATCTCTTAATTGATGTTTATTCGATTTTCCTTCATTTTGTAAGGAGTTTAAAAACAGCGCGGTGTTCGATTTTGGTCAAAATTTTCCCATCAGACATTTTCTAACACTCAAAACACAGCTTGTGAAAAAACAAATAATAGTTGAGCGATGAAATTTTAAAATTGTCACATTGAATAATGCCATAAGAGAACCAAAGACAAAAAGTATACATACTCATTACTAACAAAAAAGTTGTCATATCGAGAATACATTGAACTCCCCTTAGCTTGTTTCGGTATTCTCAAAACTGCTTGTGACAACGAGCATCGGTAGAAATTCATCGTAAGCAATTTAGATTATTGATGTTCAGGATAGAAAAGTAATACACATAATTATTAGGTTTTATTATTGTTTTATAATTATTAGGTAATTATTGTTCCGAAATAATGGCATTATAAAATGTATAAAAAGCTCAAAACTTGTGGACTGTTCCAACCAGGACGAATATGTCAATTTTTTATATATAAAAGTTTATAAAAATCTTCAGAACATGGCTAGTGAAAAACTAGTATTGGGATATATTTAGTACTAGCTGACCCGTCGAACTTCGTATCGAAATAAATAATATGGATAGGTACCTACTCTAGGTTTTATGTAACAGAGCTCAAATTCATTTTTTAACTATTTAACACGAATGACTATTTACTGGCATTAGCAAAACATACCAAGCATACCAAGCTGCATTCATTGGGTCTGAGTTTATTTTTACATCAAAAACTTATAACCTATGTTAATATGATGTGGGAAGAGGTCATCATTGCGCAAGATCGAGTGCAATGGAGAGCTCTTCAGCCTCACTTTGCTCCTGAGTGGAGTTCAAAGGGAGTTTTAATTTTGATTGATTTGATGTTAATATTTAAAAAAAAAAAATTTAGGTATGTCATTATATTCGATATTTTAATAGTTATTTTGCTCAGTTAAAATAATATTGATTGATTAATCAAAGTACGATAAGGAACATCTCCGTACCGATTCAAAATACGCATTGAGGTGTCAATACTTTTTTTGCCCATCACGTTGATTCCCGAAGGGGGTAGGCAGAGAGTATGGACTTCCATTCTTTCCAATCCAAACTCATTCGCTTCCTCCAAACGCATAACATTCCGCATACATGCTCTTATATTCCTTTTGCTCCTGAATTGGCCCTCACGTAAGACGGCACCGATATGGTCGGTCTATGTCATTCCAGGTCGGCCTCGTCTGGGTGCACCCATTCTTTCAGATTTATAATATATCCTGTTAGTCATTCTCTCTTCGTTCATTTTCTTTACACAACATTGCGTTCTTAAATCTTCTCTTTCAAAACAGTGGAAATAAATAAAAAGCACATTTAATGCAGTATCTGTGATTTTTGTTCTATCTTCTATTACAACATGGTGGAAGTGTAGCTATTTTTATTTTCAATAAAGAAACAAATGCTAGGTCATTAGCAAATAATATCCAGCTTTTTTATATATGAACGATGCAGATTATATTTACGTTTGTACTCATCCTCTGTAAAAATCAGCCCATAAACGAAGAATTGATTTTCAAACAAACAAAAAAAATATATTCTACTTGTTCTTCTATATAATCATGTATTCCTTGTGTTAAAACTTATCAAAACTCCTTATAAAATGAACTTCAATTAAGTATATCTCCTTAATAGCAATGTTATATATACGATTCTGTTTGCTGGCGGTTTTAAAAATCTCTGTAAATAAAGAAAGTTTTCAAAACTCCTTACACTTCGTTACAATAATGTATTATTTGTATTTAAACTTACCAAAACTCCTTATAAAAAATAACTGCAATGAATATTATATGACTTATTCAATCAATCTATTTCATAATGATTTCATACGATATATTTTACATTCGCATTCTATCAATTGCAACAACAATCAATACACTGACAGTTCTTTCAAATGTCAATTAATAAAAATTCAAAAGTAGAACAAAATTATATTGTAAAAAGTTCTAAAAAGATTACCTACTTTTCTGTGTTTTCTTTAATTTTCTAATTTTCCATGCATTTTTCTTATTTTTGTCTTCTAAAAGGACATTGTCCTGATAAAAGCCTACGCGACAAAAAAAGAATTAGCGAAATCGGTCCAGCCGCTTAGGCGTGATGCGATGACATCGGGATCTCACCATTATAGTTTTCTTAAATTTATTAATTTTCCATGAATTTTTCTTAATTTTTTTCTTCTAATACAACCTTCTTCTGATAAGAGCTTACACGCCAAAAAAAGAATTAGCGAAATCGGTCCAGCCGTTTAGGCGCGATGCGATGACATCGGGAAATAGCTCTCCATTTTTATAGTTTTCTTAAATTTTCTAATTTTCCATGCATTTTTCTTCTAAATCAACCTTCTCCTGATAAAAGCCTACAAGAAAAAAAAAGAATTAGCTAATCGGTCCAGCCGTTTAGACGCCATCCGATGACCACGCGAAATAGCTCTCCATTTTTATATATAAGATTTGCTTTTATATTTTTTTCAAATCAATATGATCATAGCGTCAACGAGATTTGAGATTAAGCCTACCAAACATTTTACCATTTTCAGTGGCCAATAGTTTGTGTGAAAAAGCAAAAGCAGGAACCCGTTTACCGGCATGCCCATTTAAATGCATTGAAACCACAGACAACAATATTTGGCATGACTTCAGCAGCTTGATGTTGACAGAGTGTTACGGCATGCCCATTTAAATGCATTGAAACCACAGACAACAATATTTGGCATGACTTCAGCAGCTTGATGTTGACAGAGTGTAACGGCATAATAATAAATAATAAATAAATAAATTTTATTCATTGAATATAGTGTACAATGGTAGATGAACATTCATGTCTCCCTCCACTAGGCTTAGCCTGTCTAGGAGAGGAGTTACACATAGGTACATGTAGTATAAATAAACAAAATTCTCAATCTAGGATTAAAACAAGTAAAGTTTAAAAAGGTAAAAACAGTATAAGTAAATTTAAAAAAGGTAAAAATAGTAAAAAATAAAGTTTAAAAGGTTAAAAATAATAAGTAAATATATAATAATAAAATAAATAATTGAAATACACCTACTCAAACAATAAATACACATGTACATACACACAAATAGATTCCTTTTTCCTCGATTATTTCAGTATAATTTTAGTAAGAGTTCAACAATTATCAATAAAATCAGTGGAAAAAAAAAACATCAATCATCTAAAAATAAACTCATTACATTTTGTGAATTGCTTCTCCATTATTGTTAAAGGAAATCAAAACATTCTGTTAGCGTATAGTCACAACTTAAGTCAGTCATACAATCATGTCAAATCTTATTGCAGCAAAATAAAATAAGAATAAAAATCGAAAACACAGTAGGTATACGTAAAATACAAATAACATCTACACACATTCACACACGCACCCTTGTTTGTTTTTAGAGTAAAATGCGGACCTTTACAAAAATCATCATTGTGGGGACCCACCTTTCTAGTTGATTGAAGAGAGTGTAAACTCATTTTTAGTGTTTCCCTATCTCTTTCCAACATGAACTTCTATTCGACATTTTTAAACACACTCGTGAGACAGAGATATAAGCAATCAAAGTTTTGGACAAAAATACGGCTTATGAGGACATAGCTGATTGTGAGGACCGTCCTCACGTTATTTAAAATACGTACGTGTTTTACACTAAGTCCCCGCTTTACGTATTAATTCGTATATAGTTTTTACACCCCGAGTGACATTGGCAACGTCGCGTCGCGTTGGTTATGGTTCGGACGTGCTGTGGTCGTAGCGTTCGTATTAGCTACAATAATTAATAAATTGTGTTGCGTTTATAGAGTTAAAATGAGTTATTACAAAGGATATAGATGGCCTATATAAAATTACATAATCAAAGGAGATCATTAAGCCTTTTTTTTTACCCATCACGCCGTTTCCCGAAGGGGGTAGGCAGAGAGAACGGACTTCCATTCTTTCCTATCCAAACAAACCTCTTTCGCTTCTCCAAACGCGGATAACATTCCGCATACATGCTCTTCTATTTCTTTGCTCCTGACTTGGCCCTCCTGTAAGACTGCACCGATATGGTCGGACCATGTCATTCAAGGTCGACCTCGTCTGCGTGCACCCATTCTTTCAGATTTATAAGTATATCCTTTTAGAAAAAATAACAACTAATGACTCTAAAAATACATTACTAAGGTTCGATTTTTAAATGGAACAAACCACTACGGGCTTACGACCGTCTTCTACTGTTATTTCGAAGGCTGGCTTAGTGTGATCACTTTACCTTAACAACGTTCGCCATTAGGTGGTAATGTTTGTCTCCGAAACTCCTAATCATGAGAATTCTCAACATGTTCAACATGTCGAAAAATCTCATGTATGCAACAAGTAGAAATTTAATAATAAAATGAAAAATAGAGATAAAAGTTGGAAATTATTGAGAACAAGAGAGCAACCAAATTTAAAGAATGCAACTGCTATCATGTATTTGGCGCCAGGATATGACTATATCCATTTTTGTTAATGTCTCATATTTATTGCCTATTGGCTTTATTGGTGCACAACGTTCTAATTATGTTTAGATTCTTGTGACCTTTTCAGGACTAGATCTTAAAGAAAAAATAACAACTAATGACTCTAAAAATACATTACTAATGTTCGATTTTTAAATGGAACAAACCACTACGGGCTTACGACCGTCTTCTACTGTTATTTCGAAGGCTGGCTTAGTGTGATCACTTTACGCTAACAAGGTTCGCCATTAGGTGGTAATGTTTATGTCTCCGAAACTCCTAATCATGAGAATTCTCAACATGTTCAACATGTCGAAAAATCTCATGTATGCAACAAGTAGAAATTTAATAATAAAATGAAAAATAGAGATAAAAGTTGGAAATTATTGAGAACAAGAGAGCAACCAAATTTAAAGAATGCAACTGCTATCATGTATTTGGCGCCAGGATATGACTATATCCATTTTTGTTAATGTCTCGTATTTTTATTGCCTATTGGCTTTATTGGTGCACAACGTTCTAATTATGTTTAGATTCTTGTGACCTTTTCAGGACTAGATCTTAAAGAAAAAATTAAATATATATCCTTTTAGTCATTCTATACATGCTCAAACCACATTAATTTATTCACTTTAATTCTAGTCACTATGATAACAACCACTCCACATTCCTTTCTAATTTTATCATTCCTCACCTTATCAATCAGTCTCTTTCCGCATATCCTACGCAGTGATCGCATTTCCACAGCATTTATTCAAACTTCCAGATTTTTCATCCATGTCCAAGTTTCACTACCATACATCATGGATGGAATCAGGATTGCATTATGCATCAATTGTTTGGATTTGGTATCTCTTAAATCCAAACAGTTGATCATTAAGTCTCCATTATTTGTTTTATTTTTGTTGACCGATACTTTCAGAAATTGGCCCAAAATGAATGATCGCCTTTATGTTGCACAGCGTATTTTAAATATAACTATTATGCACAATCATCTTTTTTATTATTAAAAATTATTAATTTCAGCTCGATAGCTCTAGATCTAACAAAGCAGAGATAGAAACCATGAATATTGATCCATAACCCAAAAACACCAAAATCCAAAGAAATATAAATAATATAACCCAAAAATTCCAAAGATTTCCGCGGACACCAGCGGCAAAAGACGCAATGAACAGACAAATGGCTGTGTTCTGGCTTAGAAAAAAAACGACCGAATAAACAGCTCGGTAGCCTAGTTGGACTTCAGATCCGAGGTCCCGGGTTCGATTCCCGGTCGGGTCAGAGTTTTCTAAGTGTTTTTTCACTTGAAATTTCTACCCGGGGTTTCCCTGTCTCAGATTGGACGGGACCGGTTGACTGGAAAAAATTGCCTCAGGCAATAAGTTCCGCCGGCTATACTGACACCTTTGTATAGAAAAGTGTTATATTTTTATTTATTTTTAATGTGAAGAATGTCTCAAAAACTAAAAAGATTTAAGTAGAAGACGCTGGATTGATATAAAAAAAAATACGTTTATAACATAATTTAAAAAAAATGCTAAAAAATAACATATATTTTTTAATTATTATATTTTTTTTTATTAATAATAAGAGAAAACTAGTTATATATTTTAATAATACCTATATTATTATTTAGTTTTATTTTATCATGCCTATTTTTAATGTGTCTCAATCAATCAATGACGATCTGTTTTTTTATGTTTACAAATTGTGTTAGGTATATTCCATCAATGGAAAACTAGAAAAACGGTTTTGTTTGATTTTATATTTAAAAAATACATATATTATCATTTAGTTTTATTTTAACATGCTTATTTTTAATGTGACTCAATCAATCAATGACGATGTGATTTTTTTTATGTTTACAAATTGTGTTATACTCCATTAATTTAATCAAGGGAAAACTAGAAAAACAGTTTTGGCTAATTTTATAATTAAATAATACATAATATACCTATTATCATTTATTTTAACATGCCTATTTTTAATGTGCCTCAATCAGTCAATGACGATGTGATTTTTTTATGTTTACAAATTGTGTTATACTCCATTAATTTAATCAAGGGAAAACTAGAAAAACTGTTTTGGCTAATTTTATATTTAAATAATACATAATATATTATCATTTATTTTAACATGTCTATTTTTAATGTGCCTCAATTAATCAATAACGATGTGATTTTTTATGTTTACAAATTGGTTACCATTAATTACCATTATTTTTATAAATTGTTTTATATTCCATTAATTATATATTAAAGGAAAACTAGAAAAATAGTTTTATTAATTTTATATTTTAATAAAATCAATTTTATTATTTAGTTTTATTTATAAAAAAGACATAGAGAAGAGTGGAGAAAAGGAACTAAGCTTATTGCAGACCAATCGAACGAATCGAATCGATGATGATGATGATGGATAATATAGGTCCCCACTTTACTCTAGCTGCGAACAAGGGTGTATAGCCTCTTGCTATCAATTCTGTTTTCTATTTAGTATGACAAAAGAATAGTTGAAATATGCTACGTTGTCAAATCTTATTACATAGTGTAATGATATCGTACCAGTTCCATATAACGTGGGGACTTTGATTTAGAGTCCCCACTTTGGAGTAAGCGTGCTTAATTATACACTAATTGGGCTGGTGGCGCCACGTGGTGGATACACTCCGAACTTCATTTTTGGTTTGTGTAAGTTTTTTTCGACAAAAATACTGATTTTGGGGTCCTCAACAAAATTCGCTGAGATTTTGCCAGCCGACCAATAAGATCACGAGGATTCGATACGTACCTTTGAAGATATGGGTTGTATATTGCGGGGACGTCCCCGTAAACGGCTTCGTCCCCACAACCAGTATATTTGTCAAGTTCAGGTCCTCACAATATTAGGAAAACAAACGCATACACACATACATAAGTGTTCCTAAGGGCATGCCCATTTAAATGCATTGAAACCACAGACAACAATATTTGGCATGACTTCAGCAGCTTGATGTTGACAGAGTGTTACGGCATGCCCATTTAAATGCATTGAAACCACAGACAACAATATTTGGCATGACTTCAGCAGCTTGATGTTGACAGAGTGTTACGGCATCCTACGCCTTCAATATATTATCTTCCCAGTTCAGTGTTTAGTCTCAAAAGGATATTGTAATTTATTTACAAATATGGGACATGTAGTAACACTAGTAACACAGGACGGGGATGATCCATAGATTTTTATATAAACCTACATATTAGTACATATGGCATATGGAGTACTCCTATATCTCTTCATAGTAAAAAAGTGAAGCCGATTTGGCCGGCAATTTTGACAGTACGGTAGTCAAAACGGAACGTAAAAAATGATGTTAACATTTATAAAGAAACTTAATAATTATCAAATTTCACTTATTTCAACGTAAAAATTCGTTTTATTGTAAAAAAAAAACACGAGAAAAAAACTGTTATATAATACGCTCTTATCTTGATTGACAATCATAAAATGGCGGATTGGTATTCACAAAACAAGATAATATCTAGTAGATATCTTAAAAATTCGTTATGTTTGAAATATCAGTATGAAAGTGATCCAGTTCAAGATAGGATTAACATTAGATTCCGATAGTTTTGTGAATACGACTGCTTGCGATCGTGTCTTAATCTTATCGTTAAGTGATTTTTAAAAGCGATTGATTACGGGAATAGCCCTACTGGCTATACATAAAATCGCAAACTAACTGCAACGGATGACATACCGTTCAGTTTATTTTGCAAGGAGTTGAGTATTGCTGAGAGATTTCAACGCCCTTGAGGTGACTTCCGAGTCACGATAATTCTACAGCCATCTAACTCATCTCAATCATTGTTTTGAGATCAAACGATCCGGGTAACATACAGAAGAGGCAGGTGGCCTGAGTGCCGTGTGTGGAGGTATTGGGAGCAGAGCAACCAATGTCCGGCCCACCTGAACAACCCAAGTGCTGGGGCCTGGACCAGAGCCCACATAAATCTATCGTCGTGATGCCTCTGAGCAAGGCGGGACTGCGCCGTAACATATTACGGACCAGCATCATTGTGGAGTTGTTTCTATTAAGCAGGATATTAATTATATCTCACACATTCCTCTCTACCGGCATTGTATTGTGTTATATTTATGAGTAAGATCCATTTCACCCAGGAACTTAACGCATTTTTGGCAATCTTGTAATGGCATGGTGCGTTAACGAAGCGATTGGAACCTGAATAAATCAACTCGTTTCTATATACTACAAAGGTGTCAGTAATAACTCAGTATAGCCGACGTAACTCATTAAACCGATACCGTCAATACTGAGACAAGCCAACTCCGGGTATAAATTTAAGGTGAAAACCCTACAAAATATAGAAAACCGAATGCATGTATTTGCTTTGAAGTGGTTGGTAGACCAATGGTCGGCGGCTTTCGTACCTACCTACAGCGTATTGAAGTTCGTGGCTTCGAAATCCTGTGCCGACCATTTCCACTTTTACAACACAAGCTTTGCTGTATGTGAAACATGTCGAAACTTTATTTGTGTTCACTTGGGGTGAGCCCAGTTTCATATAATTTTTTTTTTTATTTCTCGGCATATTTTGAAAAACCGTCCATTTTTACCTATCTAGGAAAAATTTAAGCGATTTGCCGAATTCGCAGATTCTAGTTCTCTTAATGAATGTATCAAACTCTTTATGAAACACCTACCTACCACTATAAGATGGAATTATTAAGTAGGTATGAGGGTGGAATGCCGAATTAATACAAAAAATTAAGTAGGCACCTACACAAGTTTTTAAGATCAATTTTATCCTTACTTAATCAACCAAACATGATCATTAAATAGTGAAAGAAATATATTCTCACAAAAAAGGTAAGTATTTATCTGAGTAGCACAAATGGTTTTAGAAAAGTATAGTAAATAGCTTGTGGAAGGCTACCGGAGCTCCTGAAAACTCTTTATAGCCCCAGGTAATTATTCCCAGAATTCGAAAAATTATGCTGATCTGTTTAGTAGAGATAATTTACATGGCCGTTGTGAACTAATGATAATCTCGTAACTAACAATTTGCATCCAATTATGCCAATCTGCTACCGAAGAGAAATCCACTCCTCCTCATTGACTAGACTGCTATGGCCACGTCTCCTCCAGGCATCGAATTCTCTACTCTCCAATAAAGAGGACATTCAACACGCGTTTGCTAGAAACGATTATTTCACATCAGCTTGAGGGTCCTGCTCCATTATGGGAGCTCGGTTAGTCCCTTGCGGTGCCCGTGCCATCTCATAGAACCCAATAATCAATTTCCTGTCAATACCTAATCATCGTGTGTAGGTACCTAACCTGGTTCCAATTGAATTATGCAATTAACCACTTGAGCTTACGACAGGTAATATTAAATCAGGTATTCGAGGAGAAAACTTGACAATAATTACAGAGCTATCGCTCTCCCGCAAACAATCGGTGTCTCGTTGGGCTGTCTGCCTTGAACCGATAGTAAAAACGTTCTAAATGTTAAATCAAAATTACAAAAATTTCCTCAATTGATCACCTTAAGATCTGCGTGTCAAGATCTGTGGTTGGATGTTAGAGATTGCTTCGGCTATAATCCCGCCATTGCCACTTGTTTATACACTATTTTTTGTACACTAATTTTAATATGCATAAAGAATAAAATAAATAAATAAAATAAATAAGATTCTACTCGTAGGTAGATTCTAAATTACTCATTCATTTGTGTACCTGTTGATGTAATGACAATCATAGGGGGGGGAGGGTATTATTAAGCACTGAATGATTTTCATGCAATTTATGAATAAACTTTAGATATAAATATATAAGCTGATTAAAAGCCTTTATTACAAAAAGAGATCTGTAGCCCTAGTATAAGTTTTCGATGATCGAATATCAAAACGAGGATCGAAAGAGTTTCGAAAAAATTTTCATACTAAAATGATCGAATGATTCGATCGTTTGAATTATTAATCGATTTTCGAACACTATTTGCTTTCGATAAAACTCGTACTAGCCCCACTGCTCCTACAGATTAATACTGCTCCAGAGATTTTATGTCAGAATCCTGCAACCAAATTTTAAGTTTAAGAACTCTGATCAAAGAAATAAAAATCCAATATAATATTATCATTCTGAATTTATAATATCCCCCTGCTCTGCAACGATGAAAGTTATGGAAATCCTTGCCTCTCCTTGTTAATAAGGATGATCTATGTTGGTCGCTCCGAAGTACACAGCTTCGCCCTTGCGTCGATACTCGATAGTGCATGCCATTTTATTCCAAAAATCATTCGATGAACGTACTAGCCGGAACACACTATAGTTCATTTTTTTTAAAGATACAGTACTAGAAAATTCGGCATACTTC
Organism: Mystacides longicornis; assembly: GCA_963576905.1. NCBI lineage: Eukaryota > Metazoa > Arthropoda > Insecta > Trichoptera > Leptoceridae > Mystacides > Mystacides longicornis. The sequence goes on along the minus strand of OY756425.1, from coordinate 12,032,576 downwards.
CATTTCATTCTTTACATACATAAGAAAGAGACAAAATACTTCTATAAGATTTATGACTTCGCCGAGAGGCGGTACAGAACCTATTGTTACGCAGGTAGTTGTTTTTATGGGTTGCTATACACACTGCACGAGTTTTATGAAATGCAGTCAGTTTATCGTATTTTACTTCTCATTTTTATCGAAACTGGGTGGCTATTCTCGTAATCAATCAGTATCAGTTTAAGTTTAAAAACTGCAGTCACAGACCTAAATGCGTTCGATTTTCAAAAAAATAAACTAATTTAAGAACGCGGTCTAGTACAATCCGTCATTTTAAGAACAAATTTCAGTCAAGTTTGAATTAAGAACGCTACGAGAATACCCCAGCTGATTTATGTTGCATTTTTTATCCTGGTGTAGGTATATTTTATATCATTTTTGTTTCTTCAACTCAAAGTAAAAAAAAAACATACAGATAAAAAGCATTAGGTAAAATAATTATACACTTTAATATGCAAATATGAAAAAATGCAATAGCAGAATTTAATAAACTTTTCTCTGATTTATCGAGATGCTAGCGAAGACAACCGCACTTCTCGACTTCAAAATATTTATGAGTGTGCTACCTGGTTAAGGGTGGCTACTGTTACCGCCTCTCAATAAAACAATAAATCTTATAGAAGTGTTGTGTCTCTTTCTAATGTATGAAAAGAATGAAATGGGAATATGCCGAAAATTTTCTAGCACTGTATATTTAAAAAAAATGAACTATAGACTAGAAGATCTTAAAGTATTCTCTGTATTGCAACTTTTTTGTTAGCGATGAGGGTAGCGTTTTCATTTGGATCGCTTATTTATTTTATTTTTTATTTATTTTATTCAGGTAAACAGACAGTCATTAACAATACACAAATATTAAACAGGTATGATAACAATTAGTGGACCAATTAAGACATTATCCAACGTGAATATTAGAACATTTCAGTGGTACCTATGCTACATTTAGTGTTTTCACTAAATGACTGACTGTTATTCTGAAATGAAAAACACACGATTGAGTAGAGTCGTATCCAATTTATTTTTATTGAGACTTTTTTGTACTGTATTCTTTATTGAGACTTTTTTGTACTGTATTCTTTGTACTGTATTACTTATTGTGCCGTGAGGTTGCCGGCTTAGAATAGCACCTCTGCTCTTTTTGCTGGTTTTTCGAGCATCCTGTAAGAGGCAGGAAATCGAAAAATCAGATCGGGACCGTGGGGTTGACCACCTCACGTTCTTAAAACAATCGGTCAGAAAAGGCAACAGAATTAAGCCTCGGACGCCTGGACCCCATCAGGGGGGGGTTCAGGCAGCTGGTGTCCCCCCTGTATTGACCACGGCTCGATTAAGGAACAAGAGCTTAAAAATCGGGACTCTGAATGTCCGCACTCTGAGGGCGGGCGGGGAGCTTGTTGCTGCCAAGTTGGCGGGAGATTATGGACTAGATATCCTGGGGCTGAGTGAGGCACGCATCCCAGGCTCGGGACAGAGTGACGCTGGCAATTATGTCATGCTTCACTCTGGCCACCGGACTGCACGGATGCGTGGCGTCGCTCTACTTTTAAGTAAATATGCCTTCTCTCGCCTTCTTGGTTGGGAACCTGTTTCTGACCGCCTGATGAGTGCGTCCTTTAAGATGAGTGGCGAAACACTGACGGTCCTTCTATGCTATGCTCCCACTGAGGATGGGGACGCGGCTGCTAAGGACTGTTTCTATGACAGTCTGGATGCAGTTGTGTCCCATGTTCCGAGGCGCCATCGCCTAATAGTTCTGGGGGACTTTAATGCCAAGGTTGGCAACGACCCCCAGAATGGACCAGGCGTCATGGGTAAGCATGGCTTAGGAGTGATGAATGATAACGGAAGCCGTCTCATTGGTTTCGCCACGCTCCATGGACTCTTAATAGGGGGAACTCTCTTCCCCCACAAGGATATCCATAAATACACCTGGACCTCGCCCGACAGAAGAACGAAAAACCAGATAGACCATCTCCTGGTAAGGGCTAGCAGCCGAACTGACCTGCGGGATGTCCGCACCTGCCGGGGAGCAGACATGGACACGGATCACGAACTCCTTGTGGGTTCGTTCAGATTCAAATTTCACCATTTCCAGCCAAGATCGTCTGCTCCTCGCCCGCTGGACATACGCAGGTTAGAGAGTGCTCAGTGTCGCCACACGTACGAGACTGAGTTACGCACAAGGTTTGCCCCCTTGCAGGATTCACCCAGAGCTGCCCCAATTGAGTCAGCCTGGACTAGCTTTCGTGACGCGGTTATGGAATCCGCACGTTCTTCTGTCGGCTATAAGAATAAAAAGAGGCCAATATGGATGTCCGATGGGTCCTGGAGTCTCATCGAAGATCGCCAGAAGGCTAAGACCCTCAGAGACAGCGAAAAAGACCCTCAAAAACTGGCCGCTTTGGTGTCTGAGTACAGGGAGCTGAGCCGCAAGGTGAAGCACTCTGTACGAACAGATAAAAGAAGACACCTGGACTCTCAGATACGGCGAGCACAGTCTGCTGCACTCGGTAGTGACTCGAGGACACTCTTCGAAATCACCCGGGAGGTCGGGGGCAGGGGTCAAAAAAGACCCGTGACGGCAATACGAGACTCTCGTGGAGCCACTGTCACTGCCCCCGAACTGATTAAAGGGAGATGGAGGGAGTACTTTGAGTCAATATTGAACCGCCCCGAACCCTCCTCACCTTACAACTTTGAGGACGAGTTGGCGGGTCTGAATATACCTCAGGTGACTGGGATATGTGAAGATCCGCCGACCCACAGCGAGATGGTGCTGGCCGTGATGAGATTGAAAAACAACAAAGCGCCAGGAGACGATGGAATCCACGCAGAGCTCCTCAAACAAGGCATAGACACCCTTGGCCAACCACTTCTTGATATATTTAAAATGGCGTGGGAAGAGGAGAGGTGCCCAAAAGATTGGCGGAATGGATCCATCGTCGCAATATTTAAAAAGGGGGATCCCCTTGAATGCGGAAACTACCGTGGAATTACTCTACTGAGTGTTCCCGGTAAGGTATTATCTCAGATATTACTACACCGCATTCGGGGGCCTATCATGGCTGTCCTGAGAGAGCAACAATGCGGCTTTGTACCTGGCAAGTCCTGCACGGACCCAATTTTCTGTGCCAGGTGCATCTTTCAGCAGTGCAAAGAGTTTAACTCTCCAGTCGCTTGTTGCTTCATAGATTTTGAAAAGGCCTTCGACAGCCCACATAGACCATCGATATGGAAAATTTTAGCTCTGTACGGTATACCTCCGAAGATAGTAAAAATGGTGCAGTCCCTGTATGAAGACTCCGAGTGTAGCGTCAAAACGCCAGGTGGTCCTACTGAAGCTTTCAGGATCACCACGGGAGTCAGACAGGGCTGCGTACTGGCTCCATTTATATTTATTATTGTCATGGACTTCCTCTTGAGAAAGTCCATGCAAGGAGCAAGAGGTATACCGATAACACAGAGAGATGGTCTAATGGGCGAACTGTGCGATCTGGAGTACGCGGACGACCTAGCGTTGTTCAGTACGACAGTGGAGGAATTACAGCGCAGTGTTTCAAGACTCTGCGACGAAACAGCACGCCTTGGCCTTCGAGTCAATGCCAGTAAGACGGAGCTCATGGCGAGTAATGCCTGCCCCGATAAACAGCTACCGATAACCATAGACGGTCACCAGGTCTCCCGGGTGGATAAATTTAAATACCTGGGAGCAACCTCGTAACAACCAACTGCAATGCAAAGCCTGCGTATTCCCACAGAGCTTTTAGTATTGCATCTTCAGAAATGTGGAATAAACTTCCTGCCTCCGTGAGAGAAGCTCCAACCATCTCCAGGTTCAAGACTTCTCTTAAGACTCATCTCTTTGGGAAATCATATCCAGACTCAAAGCACTAACTCCACCCATTATAAAAGCGCCCTTGAGGTGGTGTTACACCACAAAACGGCGCTATATAAATCATCTTATATTAATTAATTAATTATTAACCATTACCACCTCTGGTGACCTCGGGGCTGAGCTCCCGATACGTATCGGTATGGCAAGTGGCGCCTTTAACAACATGACCAAGATTTGGAAAGCGTCGGCGTTTAGTGTCGAGACGAAATGTAAACTGTTTGATGCGTGTGTGTTGCCCATTCTCCTCTATGGGTGTGAGTCCTGGCACCTGACCAAAGCCCAGGCACAAAAAGTCTCAGCTTTTGAAATGAAGTGCCTAAGGAGAATTCTGGGTGTAAGATGGTACCACCGCATCACGAACGACGCTATACGCCGGCGCACCCAGTGTGAGCCCATCACCTCTACCATTGTGGGGAGGAGATGGACTTGGCTGGGACATGTGTTAAGGATGCCGAATGACAGTTGGCCGAGGAGAGCGCTGTTCTTCCTCCCATCAGGGTCCCGAAGACGAGGAAGACCCTCTCACACTGTGTTCCGCTCCTTCGAAGCAGAGCTGAGGGACATGGACATGGTGTGGGAGGAGGTCATAAACATTGCGCAAGATCGAGCGCAATGGAGAGCTCTTGTTGCCTCCCTATGCCCCTGAGTGGGGTGTAAAAGGGAGAATTGATTGATTGATTGATTGATTCTGAAAATGTTTTATCCAATACATTAGTTGCGTAACTGCTGGCAACCGATTAAGTTCTAAGCAAGAGCTTCTTGCGTTGAGTTGGAACGTGAATTTGAGAATACCAGTCATCAATTATTGATTTAATCAAAGTAGATACCTGTCAAAATAGTAGGAAAACGGCCCAAGAATCCCTAAATATTTGGAACGTTGTTTCGATACGATGATCTTACATACTGCAAAGTCTTCATTTCCTATGTATCAATATTCTGCATAGTACCTAAATTTTAAAAAATTTGTATTAGCAGACATACACGTTTTAAAAACTTCAGCACTACGTTATCAAAGGTTAAGCTTAGAAGTATTTGATATAGATAAATGCCGTTGCAAAAAAAATCACCATGAGGCATCGAATCCTAAAGTTCCAACGCGAATGTTACCTAAACTGAACCTTGGACTAAACCACTAAAAAAACTAATTATCTCAAATATTTACCTACATTTAATCGAAGTTTTAGAATACATACATATTTACAATTTAGAAACATATTTAGTAAATATTGCAAACCATTCTTAATAGGTATCTCTTGCAATTCTAGTTGTATTTTGATAATTAATATTATAGGTACTCTTCTGACCGTAATTTGGTTGATTCAATTTCCTAACTCGTTTCCTAAATAGTTATGTTAAAATATAAATAAAGCTTTATTAGGTACTCATAAGAACAATGTGGCAATAAAAAACATTTGGAGAGTAGAAAGGGCGGACTTATCCCGAAGGATCTCCGCCATCCAACGCATCAGTAAAGAACTGTCCGTAAAGAATCTTTAAACTCTATAATGCGTTATAATTCATCGAGGTAAGCTTCTTCGTCGTTTCCTCATCTAAAATTATTAGGTCGGTTCATATGAAATTGCCGATTTTCATTTAGTCGTAAATGAACCGCACTTGAGCACGGACGTGCGTTACTCTAAGCGATATTTTTTTATTATTTTGATTCTTTGGTGTGTTGTGTTAGTATTGTTACATTTTTCGGTGATATATTTTCACAAATTTTATATTTTTAGTCCTTCATACAATATGGTCTCAACAAAAAATTTACGTATAGTTTTTTTGTATGAATATAAACTTCAACACAGCGCGGCAACGGCTACAAAAAACATCAATTCAGCCTTTGGGACAGACACCACTAATGAAAGAACCGTTCGGTTTTGGTTTTCCAAATTTCGTTCTGGTGATACCAGCCTTGAAAATAACCCTCGTGGAAGACCACCATCTGTTGTTGAAAATGTGGAATTAAAAAATATTGTCGAATCTAATCCTCAAACAACCGTTCGTAAATACGCAGCAGAACTTGGGGTTTCTCATTCAACGATTGTTCGACATCTGGGTGCTATTGGAAAGGTGAAAAAATTGGATAAATTGGTACCCTTTTAGTAAACAGGCTCGGAATACTCTTACTCCACGACAACGCAAGACCGCATACTTCACAACTGACCATTTCAAAATTAAACGAATTAAACAATGAAGTTCTTCCTCATCCTCCGTATTCACCAGACCTTTCTCCTACAGACTATCATTTTTTCAAACATCTGGACTTATTTTTGAAAAATAAAACGTTCACCAACGAAATCGATATTATTAGGACCTTTGATGACTTTGCGGCTTCCAAAAATCAAGAGTTCTACAAAAGTGGAATTTATTCTTTGCTAACTCGTTGGCAAAAGACTGTTGATGTAAATGGCAATTACTTTGATTAATAAATATTTTTATATTGTTACAAAAAATGCATTTTTATTTGTTGTTAGAAATCGGCAATTTGATGTGAACCAACCTAATATATCAGTGAAATCAGTCAAATTATTACCACGTTGAATTGATAATTTATATGAAAAAAATCATATCGGTACAGGAGATGGACATAGCTGGGATATGTGTTAAGAATGTTGAATGACAATTGGATGTGAAATCCGCCCATCAGGGTCCCAAAGACATGGATAATCCTCTTATATCGTGTTCCGATCCTTCGAGCCAGAGCTGGGGGAGTTGGTATGGGAGGAGTTCATAAGCATTGCGCAAATTCGAGAGTAATGGAGAGCTCTTGTTACCTTCCTATGCCGCTGAGTGGGGTTCAAAGGATGTTTTGATTTACTTTGATTGTTATTGTACATACTCACATCTCAACTGATTTATCATCTTGATGTTGAAATTTAAGGTTTTCATCCAATCCACTTTTGTGTAGCCCAACGTATTGATTGTAAAGTGAATAATTTATGTCCATTTATATTGTGCATCTTCTATTGCTTTTGCAATGTTCCAAATTCGGCGGTGAGTTTATGTTTCAGTAAAAATTATTCTCATAAAAAGATCAGGTTCTTCAAATCTCATTAAAACTTTCCTAAAATATCCTATAACATCCACACAATTAATATGTTCGATACCTTTGAAAAATAAAAGCTTTTCTTGAGGTTCCCCAATCGTAGATATTTTATTTATTTATTTTATTTTAATCTGTTAAATATCAGTGCAATAGACTTAACAGCTTCATAAAGCCTTTGCGTCTATTACACTTACAAAAAATACATAAAAAAAACAATAAACAAAGAAGAATAACTAAAAATACAAAATATAAGAGCTCTTTGAAGAAAATGTGGGATATCGATAGGAATAAGAATATTAGGAAGGAATATGGTATCGAAGTTAAAAATAAAAAAAGTATCTCTGATAATAAAATATTTTTACTTCTGTTTCATTTATTTATTGTACAACAATTATTTTACAAAACATTATTTTCATTTTTTTTCCATTGTATTTTCATTAGCTCATATAGAAGAAATAAAATTTCACAGTATTTCTGTATACCTAAAGACTATGTTATAATATTGGGCTCTTTTCATAATTTTTCGTAGTTTTGAAAATAATCTACTTTTACGGGCCATTTGAAATTTGTTAGTTTTATGCAAAATAATTGTTTACGTTGAAATGGTTATGATAAAAAGAAGATTTGTAGTTCTTTATAGTATGTTCCTCATTCTCTTCCTTCTAAGTTCTGGGGATGGTGATGTTGTTGACTTCCAGGTTATAGTTGAATACATCGAATCACTTACTTGGGCAGGGTATGGATGGAAGGTTCCTGGAGACAACCCGTTGATTACCATTTCTTGCCTGGCTAGCTTGGACATGTGAGCAGCTGCTCTCACCATCAGGGACTTGTGAAAGTTCAGTTTCTCAAAAACACAGATAAATGAAAGTCCGATTTGCACTATATACTGTTTATTGGACGAATACTTGTTGTTTAATTTATCAGTTTCAAGTCTTACATCAATGTGATATGGAGACACCCTTTACATATAATTGTTTAATTATTAAATGATATGAATTTACTAGAACATTAACTTTCTCACACTGTCTCGCATTATTGTCTGAGGGCGGCGTAAGCAGTCTAATTAACAACGAAATACACTGGACGTCGCCTCCTTCTATAATTTATGACATGTGATTCTATTAATATTATTAGAATTTATTTTAACAATGAGTTTACACACTTTTCAAATTATTATAAGCGGAAGGGTTTGGTCAGTTAATTTAACAAAGAAATCACTGTACATGACGAATGGTTAGTTATAAAGTTCTGTAGGCTATCACTTAATTTCTCCTTTTATATTTTACATCACTTTGTTTTATGGCGGGAGCTCGCGGTGGCCCAAAGGGCACCGCTTAGCCTCCACCAAATTACGTGTTTATCGCAGAAGCACGGTAGATCGAATGGTGACGCGCTCTGGAGAAAGTACCCACTAGCCAGAGTGCTCTTACAAAGGTGCAAGGGAGATAGCATGATATCGCAATGGTCAGGAGAGGTACCTCAAATTCTATTTATAGATTGGCTTCAAGACAAGCTTGTGACCTTGTATGCAATTAAGTGAAAGTACATTGCCTAACTCGTACCTATACAATACTCGGATATTATTTAAATAATTTTATTGTACGACTGAATTTCTTTACGGAGATTTGAGGGTCCGTTATGCATATTATTACCCTAATTTAATTAAACCTTTACAACGTAAAACTGTCCTATATTGGGCAACTCAACTACCAGAATATTTAACTTTATTTTCTCCATCTCACCGCTTAATCGATATTAAAGTTCCACAGCCAATCCAGTTTCGAATAACCGAACCAATGTTTGATGTTTATTTACGAATCACTGCGGCTCCTGAGGAATTACTCTTTTTATTGTCGTATTAATACTTGTAAAGGAATATTAAGATGCGTTTATACTGTGCGTCTTCTAGTGGTTGCGATTCAATGTATAATTTAGTACCTGTAAAGTAAAAGAAAAACTATTATAACTTATTTTAGAACCACTAAAAGAAAATGAAGTTAATTATTAAAATCACTTAGGTATGGTTTTGTTTTTCATTTACCTTGAAATTTGTTTTAAATCAGCACATGAAGCATTTCTTCTTGCGCATTGAAAAAAAGGTTCTTATTGCCAACTTTCTGTCGATGTGATTGTAATGCTTGAAGATCGGCCACACTATTTCTTTCATTGCAATTTCGTATTCATCTGCAATCTTCAAAACTTCCGATGACACCAAAGAGTTCTGATGACACACGGCATAACGTTTCACAATTAATATAAGGTGTGTAAGACTTTGCGCAATAAATATTATTAAAATTTAAAAATATCAGCTTATACGTTCTTACAACTCTATTGTAAGTAGCAGATATTTAAAAGAAATGCACAATAATATCAATTCAGTGGTAAGTATATCAGATGAAAACAAAGAGTTCCATAAATAGAGGGGCTAATAGTAAGAAAATTCACTTTAAATTTGTGTCCAGTTTGGTGGGAGGGACGGGAGGTATGCGGGTGATGTTCCAATTGTGTTTAAATAATGCGCCGAAAACATTCATAACGATGACTTAGAAAATTTTAATTTTCGATATAAATGACTTATACTGCGAATGTAATGGAATTCAACCTTTTTACTTAGTGCATTGTTTATATTTCAGTAGATATTTGTTTACTATAGTAACAAACTGTTTACTAGGCAACAATGTTATTATTATGTTGCTATGGTGTCGATACATTGATATACAACATGGATAACTGCATTTTTGACAAAACGATTTACCTAATGATGGTATAAAAATTCTGTGTTCAAATTTTATTATTATGTTCGGCAAATCCAACATAATAATAAAATGTCTTAATAACACCTTAAGAAAAATAGGGAAAAGTTTGTTAGTATTACAACGTTTAAAATGCGCAACTCTATTCTCTATGCAGACCGAGATTGATTGATTGAGATTGAGAATTGTCTTGGATAAATTCAAGATGAAACTGTATACTCATGACATTGATTAAGAAAATCGTTTGATTGAATATCATTACAAGCACAGAATAAGGAAGTTTTTTTTTATTTTAATGTTGTAAGAGATTGCAGGAACATTACGGTCAATAGAATACTCAGATTCTGGTGAAAACTGAGAGATATCAATCTTGTAAAATTAAAAGAAGGAAAATATGTAGCACATAAATTTTCATGGGCCTCAAATTTAAACCAGAAAAAAGAGAAATAGGAAATACTTGGGCAGAAAATTATACTTAAAACAGAAATAAAGCAAACCTTGGATCACAAATTAAAATGATAAAAAAACAAAAGGGCATGAGAGTACATGAACAACGATTTCATTAAATTATGACTTGAAGAGTTTTTCCATATCTAATAAGTTTGAGGGAAGATGTATATGAAGGAAAGAATTTTTTTCTGTTACTTTCACTTGTGATTGCTAACCTAAGGGTTACGAGACCTGGGCCCCGTTCCAAGTTCCACTTTGCGGGTTTTTTTTTTCAAATTATAGAATCGTTATGTATCAAAATTATGTCGTTTTTTTTCATCCAAAAAAGTTAATTTTTTGGAGTTACCCGCTTTGCATATTGACGTATCGATGTGTCAAATAATATTGAAATATATTGTAGAAAATATTATTAATTATTAAATGAAAAAAACATATAATAAATTGTTTTTAAGGATTAAAAGATACAATATTGTCACTTTTATTATCTTATTGCATAATTGGTGAAGTATCTCATTAGACATGAGGGCAATGGGATGTTTTTCTTCCTTTCTGTGCCGCTAGAGGCGCCCTTGCTAATCCGGTCTATTGTCAAATTCAGTGTTGCCAAAGGGGGCGATTTACTGCCGTTTGGGCTATTTGGAACTTACTTGCTTACTTACGTAGTTACTTACTTACGCTTTTAGCGAGTTTTCACCTTTTCGGGATACTAAATGACCTTTTTTTAGTGAACTCCCACCTCTCTTCGGATATCAAAATTTTCGGAATGACCGCATACCAAATTTTCAGTTGGGCTTCTTTGCGTTTGAGAAACAGCGTTGGCAACACTGGTTAGCTAGATGGTATGTTTGACAGCTATCATAATTTGACAATAGACCTGATTAGAAGTTCTGCCACCTAGTGTGTATTGTCGGAAGCTCCCCAGAAAACTTCCCATTATTATGTAAGCAACACGATGCGTCACCTAGCAACGTCTGAGACAGACTGAATTCATAAAAAATACGCAGCAGTTAACTGCCTCATATTGAGAACATAAAATACAAGGCAAGTAAGCCGCTCTAAAACATATTGAATAAAGTTTGAATGAAATTATTATGTCAACAATCACGGTACATTCGTTGCTAACATGTTACCAAGTAAATAAAGTCCCTATCATACAAAGAGTTCCATAAATAGAGCGGCTTACTTGCCTTGTATTTTATGTTCTCAATATGAGGCAGTTAACCGCTGCGTATTTTTTATGAATTCAGTCTGTCACAGACGTTTCTAGGTGACGCATCGTGTTGCTTACATAATAATTGCCCTCATGTGTAATGAGATACTGCACCAATTATGCAATAAGATAATAAAAGTGACAATATTGTGTCTTTTAATCCTTAAAAACAATTTATTATATGTTTTTTTTTTCATTTAATAATTAATAATATCTTCTACAATATATTTCAATATTATTTGACACATCGATACCTCAATATGCAAATTGGGTAACTCCAAAAAATTAACTTTTTTGGATGAAAAAAAAACGACATAATTTTGATACATAACGATTCTATAATTTGAAAAAAAAACCCCGCAAAGTGGAACCTGGAACGGGGCCCAGGTTTCGTAACCCTTAGGTTAGCAATCACAAGTGAAAGTAACAGAAAAAAATTATTTCCTTCATATACATCTTCCTTCAAACTTATTAGATATGGAAAAACTCTTCAAGTCATAATTTAATGAAATCGTTGTTCATGTACCTCATGCCCTTTTGTTTTTTTATCATTTTAATTTGTGATCCAAGGTTTGCTTTATTTCTGTTTTAAGTATAATATTCTGCCCAAGTATTTCATATTTCTCTTTTTTCTGGTTTAAATTTGAGGCCCATGAAAATTTATGTGCTACATATTTTCCTTCTTTTAATTTTACAAGATTGATATCTCTCAGTTTTCACCAGAATCTGAGTATTCTGTTGACCGTAATGTTCCTGCAATCTCTTACAACATTAAAATAAAAAAAACTTTCTTATTCTGTGCTTGTAATGATATTCAATCAAACGATTTTCTTAATCAATGTCATGAGTATACAGTTTCATCTTGAATTTATCCAAGACAATTCTCAATCTCAATCAATCAATCTCGGTCTGCATAGAGAATAGAGTTGCGCATTTTAAACGTTGTAATACTAACAAACTTTTCCCTATTTTTCTTAAGGTGTTATTAAGACATTTTATTATTATGTTGGATTTGCCGAACATAATAATAAAATTTGAACACAGAATTTTTATACCATCATTAGGTAAATCGTTTTGTCAAAAATGCAGTTATCCATGTTGTATATCAATGTATCGACACCATAGCAACATAATAATAATATTGTTGCTTAGTAAACAGTTTGTTACTATAGTAAACAAATATCTACTGAAATATAAACAATGCACTTAGTAAAAAGGTTGAATTCCATTACATTCGCAGTATAAGTCATTTATATGGAAAATTTAAATTTTCTAAGTCATCGTTATGAATGTTTTCGGCGCATTATTTAAACACAATTGGAACATCACCCGCACACCTCCCGTCCCTCCCACCAAACTGGACACAAATTATTTAAAGTGAATTTTCTTCCTATTAGCCTCTCTATTTATGGAACTCTTTGCTATCATACGCCAATTTGAGTAATTTCACAATTGGAATAAAAATTATATTTTAAAAAATACTAAAAAGGTTACCTAATTAGAGCTTTCATTAATTTTATAATTTTCCACGCAACTTTCTTAATTTTTTCTTTCATAAGAATCTTCTTCTGATAAAAGCCAACACGACTAAAAAAGAATTGGCGCAATCGGTCCAGCCGTTTAGGCGTTATGCGGCAAAAACCTATTATTCTTTTCTCTATTTAGCCACAGAATGTCAAATACATCGATGTGTGTATGAGTAGAAGTACAAACATTACAGTAGTGTGCGTAATGTTTTTATTATTGATTTAATCCATTTTTATGTATGATTTTAATAAAAATATTAGCATTCGCCACCCCTTCTCTATATAAACTGTAAGTGTGCGAAATTTCATACTCCTCCGTCCGCTCAATTTTCGTAAAAAGGGACATAAAGTTTTTGCCTCACGTATTAATATATAGATTCTCGATCGAAATGGGTGATTCTCATACTACAGAATTTGTTAATCGTAGATGACACACTGCAACTCATCCTAGTCGCTATAGCGGTGAAATTCTCTGTTAAAGGTCCTTTGATAAGCGAGGGCCGGGAATAGACATTCACAAAAGTATTAACAGACAATGCAATGTCCGTATTAGTAACAACGGCACAACCTCTCGGACCACGGACCACCTACGTATCTCTACGAGTTATGTACGACCAGCACGAGCCTCCTGTGGTATATATTCCATTGGGTTGTTTGCAAACGATAAAACCGATTTATGAATTAGATTAATAACTGTTTTGTACTCACAATACCTAATATTATTGTGTTGGTACGTTTTGATATCGCCATATTAAGTATTTCATCCCATAAAAAGCTTTTTAAAAGGAATATACCTATTTCATTCCTTTCCTTGCTTCTGATTTCTTCTTGAAGGAATCTGTTGATAAGGCTGCAAAAAACGGCCGCCGCTGTTCATAATGAATGCGCTATGTCAACCCTCGTAAATTTTTGGTTGATAAATTCATTTTTTTATAATATTACCCTTGTCGAGGCAAAATGTAAGAAAACTCCTGAAAATAAAGCAATTAGATCCTTTTTCCTCTTTCTCTTTCCATTTCACTTATTCCTGTCCCTCGCCCTTGACCTACATCCCTTTAACCCAGCTGAGACTACATTTACCTACTATTATTGTTTATTGGTCTTTTAAGAAATTGGTATTATTTTGGATAATACTCTCCAGTAGTTTCTAACTCAATAATGCGCTCCACTATTACCTATACTCCTAAAATAAAATATACTTATTGATCTAATAAACAACAGCCATTAGAATTATCCGGTAATCGTGTCGCAGCACCGGGATCAAAGTTCAACAATAATTTCCCCTTATCTCTTGTTCCTGCGACATATTATTTCTATTGTCTTGTAGCTTGTTAGTCTTGTGTCAGCTCCCAGCTACCGTAGGGTCATACGGACCAGCTTTACCTTATGCAGCTGCCAGTATCGCCACATGCGCTACGCTTATCCAAATCATTTTTAATTTCCATTTTTTAATGGCCACTCATTTTTTAACTAGATTCTTGTCGCCTTCAACAATGTTATACAAAATAAATCAAAACTTTCTTTAAATAGTCCTCTACTTGGTAAAAATAAAAGTTTTGAGCGATAAAATAATAAAATTAAAATTTGTGCGATAAGAATCAACCCTTTGATCTGAAAAAAGTTTGCTAAAATCGTTGAATTAAACAATAAAAAACTAGACAGTATTTGAAACGGTATGAAATAATATTTATTGAAATATTCTAATCAATAAAAATCGGTTAAAATAATAACACTTATCTCGTGAAAACATCTAAAGTAAATGAAAACAAAATTTGATTAAACAAAATGAAAACATCTACTTAAAGTTTGGGTGCTGAAGAAAGATGGCATTTAGCGTGTTCCAAGCTAGACACTGTGTCCACATAAGTGCTCAGAAATGTACAAGAATGAGATGCTATCGTCTCCAACATCAGCTCAAAATGCATCGAACTCCGAGTTCTGATGGTGCTCGTGTTATTAAACCAAACAGAACAATGGCAATTAAAATAAAATCTGCATTCAGCGCGAGATAATCCACTTTAGCATTCCGCAATCGATTGTTGCAAATGGCGAATCCACGATTCTCCTACAATCTCTCCTTAGCGATCGAATAAACGTCCTGTGATTCGCACGCTTCAATATTTAAACAATACATTCCTAATTAAATTCTTCCATAAAGCAACGGTCATTTTATCAGTTATTCCATTTGAACTTCGTGTAGAAAAACAATAATCGTTCGCAACTCCAGTAGCAATGTAGGGTATGGCGATGAACTTAAAGTAATAAGGAAATTGCTGGATGACTTTAAAGATTCGATGCAATGGAGATCATAGTAAATATCGCCTTCTTTCGCACTATCATGTGCCACATCCTACTCCCCATCTTTGATCATATCTAAAGCCAACTTCATTTCCAAGGTCATTGTTTGATTGGCGTATTCTTTTAAAGCAATCTTATCACTTTCACGTTCCGACTCCTCATCTGCTGTAAGGCTTTTTTTGCTTGTAACCTTCATCACATTTCCACAATATGGAATGTTCTCACACAAATAGCCTTTATTTTGTAAAACTGTATCGCTTTGCACATCATCATCATGCAATGGGATATCATCCATATTTCGACATTGCAAGTTTGTACTCTCGGACAGAATATCACTTATTTTAACCATTTCTATTTTTTCTGGTTGTTTGAAACATTCATCCTCTCCATCACATTCATTCTCCTTTTCCTGCGTTGGTTCTATAAATGAAGATGTTTGCATCAAAGAAGTTTCGTTATCAGGGTATTTTGTGGAAGCATTTACAGCACACTCAACTACTCCTGATAAAATGTCGCTTATTTTAATCATGTCCATATCTTTGTTTAAATATGTCTCGATGTCCTCGTTTGAAGCTTTTCTTTTACTATATTTTTTTTCAGTTGGAATTTGTTCAAAAGCATCTTCAAACTTTATAACTAACTCGTCAAGCTCTTTTATTAACTCTATTGTTTCATCACAATTGGAATGAGATGATTTTTGATTATCTACAGGATCATTCAAAATTTCACTGATGTTTTTCATTTCAGAGATTTTATTGTCACAGCTATCAACATCCTTACCAGATAAATCATTTCTTGTACATGGTGTGGTGTTAGTACAATTATCTCGGCCATCTTCATCGCTATGCTTAGCAATTTTACTCATCTCAGCATCACTTTCAGTTTCAAATATTATACTATTGATGCTTGGTGGAACAACAGGAATATCCACATTTGAACGATCCGGAACAATATTCTGAAAAAGTCACACGTTTAAATAGGTATTTTCTATAAATATTGGATCAAAACTAAAATATCTATACTAATGATTATTTTTCTTTCAAATTACTCTTCTTCTCGACACTTATTCCTAATTTACCCTCTTTATCGTCATTTGATAATATTTTTAGTACTTACACTGTATATAGTCTGCACGCCTCCCTCGACTTCTTCAATAATATTATTTATAGCATTGTCCATGCTACTACGAATATCCATCATAACGCTAGCTCTTGTCTCTTCATGGCTACGTGGCGATTTCGATCGGTGAGGCCTTCCTAAAATGTAAAAGCATAATAATTTAACAAACATTCAACAAAAGTAACTGCAGCACGAGGAGACTGAACATCAAAAAATAAGTTGATGCTGATCTGATCTTAATTGTAATGATGGAATAAGGCTAAGATAGAGCTCTTTGGAGAGGCTTTGTGACTTCACCCAAGGAGACATCGTAGAAGTAACCGTAACATTTTTAATTAAACCGATACATCAAATCTTCTCACCTTGGTTTCCATTCAGAGAGTTATTATCATTGTTTAGACTCCACAACCCTCCTACTTGGGTCATATTATTATCTTCAGACCGTGATTCATTTTTATCACATATCACACTTTCAACGCTATCTAATAATAAATTGGCAACCGTTTCTTGTGCGGTACTCCGAATCACATTACTCTCACACGGCATCAAATCCGAATTTTCAAAATTCTTTTCTTTCACAAAATCACCAAACATTTTGTCCTCCCCTTCTGGTGATTTAAGTTCCTCTATCTTCCTTACACTGACATCACTTTGGCTATCGTCCTCAAATTGAGATTCTCTAGTTGTCATATTGTTCTCCTCAACTATGCTGAGATTACAATCATTCTTACTGCTTTTATGTTTAATAATTGGTGGTTCTAAAATAAGAAAATAATTTCAAATATGTAGTTAGGTTTATTAATATTTATTATAAAATTAACTCGAAATTATTGATTCATCGAAGCCTATTCTAATTTCTCCAGAAAAATTACGTTTATGAATATATCCAAGATGTAGGTACCTTGCACAAAAAACGCATATTATCAAATTAATAAGTAAAAATAAGCATAGTTACCTGGTTCTAACAAGTCTTTCAACAGCTTAAACTCATTAGAAGAGGCATCTGCATCCTCGCGGGCACTGACCGCTTCGGTTATAATTTCTTGAATTAGGGTCCTATCTTTTGTTTTTTCGCTCCATTTCAGGTTGTCAGTTTTCCACGGCAGTTTTATCCCATCTACACGGATTCATAAAATGAATTGAATTTACACTTGAATACCTACTACCCAAAAACTTTCTATGCAGTTGAGACGCTTATTACAAACTCACCTTGAGGCAGGTCTCCTTCGTCGGACTTGGAATCATCCTCATCCGAGCTGGCGCCATTTGACGAAGAATCTTCATCTTCAGATGGGATTTGATGAATGTTTATACCATTTTTTATAACAGTATCATCAACAACATCATTAGTTTGCTTAAAATAATAAAGGAAGGCTTATTTTATTCTCTGTAAAAAAATTAACTATTTTCAATAAATGAAATAAGAGTAGGTACTGCATTTTGAAGTTTCAATTCATTCTCTTGTTTTTCAGCTCTATGCTTATTCCTCAGGTTGATCAGATAGTTGACTGACTCCATCGTTCTGTCTTGGTCTCGTTGAATCCAACGCCTTCTTTCAGCTGTTTCTTCTTCCAGGCCGCCTATTATAACAGTCATGTCATTTTTGTACCAGTACATAATATATGAAACGTCCAGATCAATTTGAACTTAAAATTCTCCATACCTCTCTGCCACGCTTCCGCACATGCTCTGTCCCTTGGAAATATTGGTCGGTTGTCCAGGTTCATAAGAAGTTCCAGTTTCAATGTGACCGTCTTCCTGTACGCAGGAATATTTTTTATTATTGGGTTTCCAGTTAGCACAAGAACTGCAAGAAAAAAATATTACACGGTATGTTTAAAAGCAAGCAATAACCTATCAACACAATAAAGCTTACCTTTTAGTTGCGGCATGGCACTGAGAACATCCAGTACCAAAGGGTCCTCTATCCTGTTATACGAAATGTCCAACACTGACAATTTCAAACACTTTGGCAAGTTTTCCAAATCAGCTGAAACAGATTTAACAGGACTTAATAATTTCTCCTTTGATCCTTGAGATGGGAGAAAGAAATCTGCCGTTTTAGCTTTCATCAAAACCGTGGTAAAAAAATGTATTCCACTTATTTGGTAAATACATATTAACTGATGAATACAATAATGAAACACATTTCACTCTTTGCCAAAAATATATAACTTATACTTGTGGACTTGATGTGTCCAAACACCAAACCTCCTATAACTTATAGTCATCGAATATGAAATTTAAGCGATATTTTAAATTAATGAAATTGAGATCAATGAATGATGATGTAAAACCGAAACGATTCTACAGATCTCATCATGACTCAAAAGAGATAGGCAGAAGAAGTTGTCCATCAATAGTTTTTTGTACAATCATACTTAATCTAATAACTTAAACTTTCAACAACATGCCTTTTCCCATTTTTGGATTTCAAAAAACTACCGCTAAAGTTAGGTACTTCTAAAAAGTTGTAAATTACCAACTGTGCAGAGATAATTATGACTAATGCTTAAGGTCGATAACAGAGGCACACATTCCAGATTGTCAATTTTCGATATTTGATTATGATCCAAGTTTAGAGTGTCTAGTTTTGGACAGCCATCGAGATTCTCGATTTTCTTGATCAAATTATAATGCAGGTACAGACATCTCAGCTCATTTTGCACGTCCAACCCTTCTAGTTTCCTGATTCCATTGTTTTCCAGGAACAAGCATTTTAAACCGGTATACTCTTCCAGGTTTTCAATTTTCGAAAATCCCTGAAAAGCAAATTGCCGTATAATCATATTTTGCTATAGCAGGCATTATTGTCTAAAATAAACTATTAAAAACATAATGCCACAACTAACCTTGAAGTGGAGATACAAAATATCGTTCAAGTAGGGGGTTACGTATAGCTTGTGCTGCTTACAGTGTTCAATTATGAACTCTCTGGTCATCACAGGACCACGATACACTCGTTCAATCGAGTTATCTCCAATCTCTTCACACTTCTTCTCGGTAACTTTATTATATGGCTCATTCCGTGCGTCATTTTGTATAATTGTTCTTGTACTTAATAATGTTTTTCCATCACCGTCGCCTGCCAATTTGTCTTTGAGGCTATTACTATGTTCAGGTGTATTTTCACTCGTGTTTACCTTACGTACTCGATGCAGAATGTTGGCAGAATTTTCAAGTAGCTTATCTATTTCTTGGAGACATTCTTTGGATTTACTTAAGATTCCGTTATTTTCTTCTGATGGTAGACAGTTTTGTAAACTGTTTTCTTCAGGGTCAATTTTTGATGTGTCTAGATCCACATATTTTTCATTTTTTACTGCATTATTTGATTTGTTTAATAACGATTCAACATTCTTTATGTAATCTTTAAAATTTGATATCTTGTCGTCAATATCGCTTCTTATAAAATTGGTATACTTTTCAGCGTATTCAATAAATTCATTTGACATTTCAACGTTCTCTATCAAGATGCTCTCCGTACGGTCAATATCATCTGCATAATCATTTTCTTTATCTGTTCCATACAATTCCACATTACATCCAACATTGTCTTCGCATTTTATAATTTCACAATTATCCAATAATTTATTTAAATGGTTTTGGACATCACAATCGTCAAAGGTATTATTTGAAGATGTGGTGTTATCTTCACGTTTATCCATTTCAAACGTCTCATTTTCGGTCAATACCGATGAAATTTTCTCAAGAAGATTTGTTGTGGTTCCTAACTGACCTTCCAGTGTGAGATCAGAAGTGTCCTGTCTTTCTTCAGTCTGTAATGGAGCCCTGCTAACATTAGTCAACACATTTACCAGTTCCTCTAACTTATTTTTCATGGAAACATTATTTACTTCGGTAGTTAAATCATCCACAGGTTTTTCTGCAAACTCTTTTCTCAAAAGTTCTGAAGAATTTTCTAGTTGATCAGTCTCTTCTTTTTTCTCATCGAATTCATCTTGTTGAAAATCGACAACATTTTCTAACTTATTTTTCAATGAATCATTTTTTGCACCGTCCACAGCTATTTCTGGAAATTCTTTAAGCTCTGATGAATTTTCTGTTTGGTAAGCTGTTTCTTTTTTCTCATCGACCTCATCTGATTGAAAATCGAAAATATTTTCCAATTCTTTTAACTTATTTTTCATTGAAAAATTATTTTCTTCGGTGGTAACATCATCTACAGCTTTTTCTTCAATTTCTTTTAGCACTGATGAATGTTCAGCCGGTTCACTTGCTTCTTTATTCTCATTGAATTCGTCTTGTCTAAGGGCACTATTGTTTACATATTTTGTGTCACTCTCCATTGCAACTAAATGAAATATGTGGTTATTTTAGTAAAATTTCAGGATTTGCATAAAAAACTACAAACTCTAAACAAACCAATAATAACTCTATGGTAACAAGAGATTATCAGAATTTATTTACTTTCTGCTATGGCAACGCATGGTGTTTACTCGTAAACCCTTGCCGCAAATCATAGGTAGATGCATCGAACTTCCATCGCCAGCACCCAGCTATAAAATACATAGTCGTAAACGCGCGGTACCTACCTTAAATCCCTTTATTTGCGATAAAAAAAATTGAATGAATTAATAATTATATTATTCAAGATCCTATTGCTATGAATTGTATAAGATAAATACCTTAAAATCCTACTAAATTTTGGTTCTGCATGTCTTTTTTGCTTAGGTATTCTAAACATCATGGCCTATACCTACTTATTGCATTTGTATTTAATTTGTTATCCGTAACATTTTTTATTATCTTTATACTTATTTTTTTATGCTGTTATAATTTTGATTTGTTGGTGGCATGAATCATCCAAATGGATGCAATGCCAAAAAATAAATTTAAAAAAAAAATTATTCAAGATAAAGCGTTTGTTTGATGCGTTCTAAAGAACACAAGTTTAAAGCAGGCCTGGGCCAACTGCGGCCCGTCCCGTTATCCTTTTCCCTACTTTAAACACATAGATTATTATAATTTATTTAAACTTACCCTCGGTGGTTTGCGCCCTGGTTTTATGCTTTATTCGCACCTATGGAAGATTCAGCTCTGCCTCCTGGTTTTGATCATAAACATTTTAATTTTATTTATTTTGTATGAGGTAATAAAAACCTTTCTTCATTCTCAAAATGTTTTATCACGCAACATAGCTACACAAGAACTTACCATAAAATAACTTTTTGATAAATTTTCACATATTATTTAAGCTACAATTTGTATTGAAATCCAAATTTTTTTTTTTATTGAAATAATATAAAACATTATAATTATTTACAAAAAACAAGTATCATATTGAGTCACGCCAAATCTAAAAGATTTGTCGGCGTGTTCTCTTTAATTGTACATAATAGGTAAGTTCGAGATTTTTGTTGAGAAATGAGTAAAAACATTAAATATAGCCAATATAGGTATTAACACGGTATTAATAAGTATTAGCACTGATCTGATGTGTACCTACTACACGGTATTAATAAGTATTAGCACTGATCTGATGTGTACCTACCATTTCCTCCTAATATGTGTCTTTGAAAAGGAAGTCCTAAACATTTTCTTCTTGTTCTTTGAATAGACCTTACTTTATACATGTTAAGTATCTAAATTTTGGAAATTCCAGCTAGATGACAAAATAGGGAAATTTCTCATTTTTTTTATTTTTGATAATTCGGTTCATTTTGACTCAGGAATAATAAAACTCTTTGATTTTTATTTTTATTCGCATTTTTCAGAGAGTTATTTGTGTTTAAAAATTACATTTTCAAAAAGCGCGCTAAAAAGGCGTACCTAGGCCGTGACGTCACATGTCTCTAGCAAAGTGACATTGACAGGCGTCATTCTCGTTTTGTTTGCTTCTGTTTGCGGTGTTGGTGTATAGTGCTTCTTGTTTTTGGATTTTCGACTCGGCTTTGCTTTTGGACTGTTTTTGAGAATATATATGCATATTTAGACTTGGCTCCTTCATTTGGTTTTCGACTTGGATCATTAGTGTTAGCAGTTAATAACCACTTTCCATTTTGAAATGTATATAAGCTTAACAATATATATTTTCTTTTAATAATAACAAAAACTAATCAGCAACAACAAACAGCAAGCCGTTATCGTATTTGTATGCAGAACAGTGAGTATTAATAATTTGACGTTTGAATACCATAGAATGGCAGAGACATGTTACGTCATAGTGCGTTTAAAATGACAGCTCTTTTTCAGGATTTTATTTTTTAAATTAAAATTCACATAATTTTTTTCAACCATTTTCACTGAAATATTTGAATTCCTTGCAAAATTTTCAACAAGAATCATATATTTTTTTATTACATAACTCACACATGCAAGTACCCTATTCAATCAAACACGTTAAATTGGAGGGGTCGTAGTTACGCGTGAAAGTCGCAGACACCACGCGTTAGGTGGTAGGTAGAACACGTAGAAAGCGGATTCTGACCCGCGCCGACCGGCTCATAGATTGTTGTCTATGGTTTCAATGCATTTAAATGGGCATGCCAGAAAGCGGGTTCCTGCTTTCTCTGTGGGTAGGTATCTCCATTCAAATGCATAATAACATTCTTTGCGCCGGTCGGGGCGGGTCGGAATCCGCTTTCTACGTGTCGTGTTCTTACCCAGAACCCAAACGAAATACAAGACATTTATCTATGGTTTCTGAATGGATGGGCAAATGAAAAAAATATATCGATATATTATATCGTATCGATAGTTTTTAAAAGTATCGATGTATGAAGAGGAAAAAATATCGATATTTCGATATATCGATATTTTTAGCCCAAAGCCTAAATATCTACCTATACTAATTATCAAAACATTTAAAAATTAAAAGACAAACAACACATATTTGGTACATAGTTTTATTGACTTTATTATTCGTATATAAAATGAAAAAAATATATACCTAGATGCTGGCAAATTTCTTGGGGCGAACGTTAACTGCAAAAAACTTGTAATCAAACCGTTAATTTAGAAAAACGATTTTAAAATATGACTAAAGCAAGAAAAACCTGGGAAAATCAATTTTTAGTCTCGCAAGTTTCGGGTCCATCTACCATTGTTTATTGCTATACTTGAGATTTTGAAGCGGCAATTTTTAAGTATTTTAAGGGTATTTTGCTAAAACTCATTACAACTTAAAATAAATCGACGAAAAATATCGATTATTTTCTAAAAAAATAACGATATTTTTTGCCCATCCCTAATTCTCTTTGGTTCTGAATTGTTCCGAATGTCAATGTCACTTATTTAAGATTTTCGTCAGTGCAAAAACGAGTAATAAATATTATTGGAGTCTCCTGGTATGATGAATTTGCTGATATTTTTTTTATCTAACACTCTTTATTAGTATATGTATTTTCCAATATAACTCTTTATAAAATTGTATCAATATATGAAAACTAACCTAACCTTTCTATTTGATTTGATTTTTGGGTAGGCACCAAAATAATTAAGATTTAATTTATTATTTAATTATAAGTATACGATTAAATAATTTATAATCGGCTTTGGTCGTGTTCTTTGCCAATATAACGCCGACGAAAACGATATCAAAACCCGCGAATAACCATAAAAAATCATGAATTTTTTTGTTTTAGATTTGATAAAGTTACCTCCAGTCGAGTTGTGAAATGTAAGTAGGTACTAAAAATCTTTTTGTCTACTGAAAATCTCTTTTTTTAATAATTTATGTTGACCTTTAAGGCGAAAGCTTTACCAAACATTAGGTTAACAAAGTCAATGCAAATTCTCATAAACTATTTCATTATTATAAAGAATAACTCGCTGTGTAAGTGGTTAAATAAGTTTTAGGTACATTTTAGTATTATTCTGTTAAGTATTTGGTTTAAGTTTCTGCTAAGTTACATTATAACACTTGGGTTGAAATGCACTTTAGAGATCTACTCATACTTTGACATTACTACCAATTCATTAAAAAAATTAGGTTCGTTAGCACGTTTTCTAACTAACCTATTTTCATGACTAACAGTCATGAAAATAGGTTAGGTTAGAACATAATTATTTAGAGGGGTTTGGGGGGCGGAGCCCCCATACCTCTTCACATGCACCCCCGAATCCATTTTACTCTCTGCAAACCGAACATATTTGAATTTTTGGCTTGAGTAGATCTCTAAAGTACATTTTTACCTAACATTTGATAGTGTTTAAATATGTTACCTAAATTAAAATCCCGGAGTAGCTTAGATAAGTCATTGATCAAGAAAGCCTTTGACTGTGTCAAATGAGAATGTGTGGATAAGAACTTGGTGGGTAAAAAAAAAGTGTCCATGTTGAAAAATTTGGAATTTTGTGAGCACTGTTGGTTTGCGTCATAAATAAAAAAATTGATTCATGTAATTTCAGGTCAGAAGCCGTTCTAGAAATAAATTGTGACGATTTCCATAATGTGAAAAGTGATATTACATTGATTCTTTTAAATGGATTGAATATAAGTAAGAATACATGTTTTTGAAAACATCTAATTTAGTCAATCTTATACTAACAACCATTACTTTGTTACAAACATCTAATTTAGTCAATGTTATACTAACAACCATTACTTTGTTACAAACATCTAATTTAGTCAATGTTATACTAACAACCATTACTTTGTTACAAAAATCTAATTTAGTCAATGTTATACTAACAACCATTACTTTGTTACAAACATTACACTTAATATTTTAATGGTTTATTTTATCTCTGAATTCAGATATAAATATTTTTTCTAAAGATTTATAAAAATTATTTTACAGATAGTAATGAAATGAAAGACTCAGCTGTTAGCGAGATTCCAAAACTTGATGAAAATCAATATTTGTGAGTAGTCAATAAAAATATTTTACTCAATTCTTTTTCAAATTTCTATACTCTTACTAAAATATTTACAAATTTTTCCAACAGACTAACTGATGAAAATACAAGTGGAGACAGCGATGGGACGGATACAAAGACATATGGTGATAACAGGTTTACTTCTGTACCTTTATTATTTTGGCTTATGTATGAACAAAAAAAATTGAAACTCTCTATTTTACAGATAGTGATAAAGAAATAGAAGACTATGACGTTGGGAAGATTATCGATCTTGATGAGGACCAATATTTGTGAGTAGGCTATCTAAAAACATTGGTTATCCATATTTTATTATTACACTTTAGATACGCCTTATAAAAAAATGATATTTTTTACAGTGATAATGAAAATCTTAGTGAAGAAGATTATAATGATGATGCAGACACAGACAATGGTAATAAAACTAGATTTATATTTTATTAAGATTTTGAAAATGTTCATTCTCTGAAAATACTAGGTAGTAGGTATAGTTCTATTGGAATATAAGGTAACCTTGAATTTAACACAACTGAAAATTTCATGAAGTTCTAAAAAACAAAAAATATTCATTAAAGAATACAAATAATGTAAAATACAATCTGATAAGTATTTTTTTTTTGTTATTCTAAGCAAAAAAACAGGTTACATTTATTTGAATATGAATATCTCAGACAACGAATCAAAACTTTTGCGAAGATATGTAAACTCGTGGAAATATACTACAGTATCGACTTATACTAAACTCCGAGTTTAACGAGTGAGTTTTACAGAAAGTAAACGGTCCTATAATATTGCCTAATAGTAGCTTATATATGGTAATTTTATCTTGAACTGAAAAGGAAATTGCATATATGAAAAACCCATATATTTCTCTAACTTTGATAAATAAATTTTCACTTTTGGTTGAACTTTCTTATTACAATATTACAGATAGGGTTGCAGTACCTGTGGACATTGAAGATGAAGAGATGTGGGACGATGATTCGGACGAATATTGGGATCCATCAGTCAGAGACATCACATGGGACAAGACCTGCGTAAAACCACAGGTGGAAGACAAATGGACACCTGTTGAAGGCCAATTTGACGACAGCCCAGATGATATCAGCTGATCTTTATTCTTTATTTATATGTTTCTCCATATCTTTAATCATCTTATGTAATCTGCCACATTTTTATTATTACTATTATTGACTTAATTCAAAATTTGCAGATTACAACGTTTTAATATTATTTAAAATGTCTACTTCAAAATTGTGTAAATATTTGGGTTCATTTTAACAGAATAAAACGACAGAGTTGCACCTTCACAGTATATCAAACGAGCTTAATTGCTTTAGCGAAATTCACGAAAGAGCTCCAGCTCATTTAATTTATCGTGTAATTAATTATTTTTAATCTGTTAATTCATTATATTGATTAGCAAATTTGTTTTATATTTCGTTAAAATTTATTTATTTTATAATTTTATTAAGTTATATTATAAATTCACAATATAGCTTATAACAATATATATATAATTAACACTAACTTATTACTACGTCTTCTTAATATTAATTTTATTCTAAATATCTTCATCACTCGCTCGGTCCTCACGCACTATCTACATTCATTCTTACACTACATACTACACCCAGCCATCAACATTTTTTGTAATTAAAAATTTCATACATCTCCAACGAAAAGTCGGTAAGCTTGGTGCACATTTCACATGAGACGGCAAGTCGTTAAACAGCCTGAAACCTCGGTAATACAAGCTGTTCTCCGTACTCGCGCGCCTCGGCACTTTTAACCTAAAAAGGTCTCGACTTCTCGTTGGATAGTCATGCACTTCAAAACTAAATTTCACATTATCTAATAAATATTGTGGCACCATTTTGTTCTTGATTTTATAAACTAAACAGAAAACATTAAGATACAGCATCCTTCTCACATTCACATAGTTCAACTTTAACATCATATCATCCACTCTAGTATACCTGCCACACCCTAGCACAACTCTCATCGCTCTATTCTGAGCCACCTGTAATTTATTTAATTCGGTTTTATTTGTCATGAACAACACAGAAGAGCAGTACCTGATATGTGGCAGTATTGCAAAATTGTGTAATGAAAGTTCATTATGCTAAATTTCCAAAGTTATATATTGACATTTTTGTAATGAATCTCATGTGCTTTTGTTGAACTAAAAAGACATTGTCGGGGGATTCAAACAAAAATGAGGATGCAATGAAACCAATGTTGGTGAAAAAGAATACTTTTCCTAACAGATGACAAGATTATTATACGTGAGAAGAAATTGTTCCATATCTTCATTTTGTCTTATAATATTTGAGTTGGTTGAAAGCGCACAAGATTGAACAAACAAAAATGTGAAAGTGCAACTGTGCTTCTTGAAAGTCATCAAAATGTTTTGATAAAACCATGTTTCTTAGGTTAAAGAAATAAATGTAAAAAATAAAATAATGTTTCGTAGGTCAAGACTGATCATATAAGTGGATAACTAGTCTTCTATATCAGCATGCTTAATAAAATATTTATTTTGAGACACCACTAAACATTTTGTTTTTGATGATTATTTTTAAATCCAGCTAGTTGCTTTGTGTTCAACTCCAAATATGGTGAACAAGAAAAGCAATATTTGTAATAACATTAACAAGTAAATTTAACAACATACATGAAAAGTGTAATTTTAACTGCTGTTTTAGTGTAATTTTTTCATAATTGTTTTTAAACCCTCATATTATATCTAGTTAGTCGTATAATATTTGACATTTTATAAATTTGAAATTTATCTCTACATCTAACACTATTCTTATTAACTTTTCTCTTTGGTTGGATGTATCAAATTTTCTTGGAATGACACAGCTTTTGATTATTTTTTAAAGCATGACACACAAGATTGTTAACCTCAGTAATTTGTGTTAATATGTTTTGCGCTTTATTACATGTGTTTTGTAAATGTATTTGTGCACCTGTGCAGGGTTGAAAAGACCTTAAAAGAAAAATTCTTTTACTAGAACTTATTGTAGTTATTCTTAAAATAAAAAACTCGCACAAATCACAATGTAATTAGTCAAAAAATATTCAAGATGGGCTTTGATTTGAAATTTGACCATCTAATGGCGACATGACACACTAAGCCAGTGTTCGAAACAATGGAAGAAGACGGTCATAAGACCGTAGTGGTCTAAATTAAGCATTAAAATTCAAAGGAAAAAAACATGATTGACATCAATAGGTAACTTGTCCTTTTGAAAAAAAATGAAGCCAAAGAAGTGTTTGTGGATAGAAGAGTTGACACAGAACACAGAGTATGGGTAAAAAAGATATTTTTTAAAAAATATAGGTAGATATATTTATTTAGATTAAACTTTATTGGCTTGAGAAAAGAAGTAAAACAATTGTTCCTAAAAATCATTTAATCTTTAATCATCAATCTTAAAAAAACCAACAAACAATCATTACGAAAAAAATATTTAATTTGCCTAAAAAAATATGTATGTACATATTATAATACATACTTATTTTAATCAAAATTCGTTACACATAATGATGTGAATTTCCACATATTAAAATAACAGACTGTGACTGGGTAAAAGAATCTCCAAACTCCAAGAACTGAACAAAACCCCAAATAGAAAACATCAATTTATCAAAATAATTCATTCTTGCAAACTTTTAATATAGTAGTTTGAAAATCCATCTTTTATACTGGCCAAAATAGAAAAATATGTTATGTGGAGTTTGGTATTATTGTCTACATTATTAAATGGTGGATTTTGTAATATGTAAAGAATTATATACCCATATTTTAATACTTTACAATTTTTATTGAATAAAATTATAACATATTTATTATTTGAAGGAATTTCTCCAAAAAAGAAATGATATCTTTGTTACAAAATCTCTGTTGTTGCTTAACCAGGAATTTCAACATTTTTGTGTTAAATTAACAGTCTTTATTGATCATATTGAAAATAGCCTCTGGAATTGTATTCCTATTTTCGTAGTTAACCTGCATAAAAATTACTATCATTAAACACATCAATAAAATAATTGTGTTTTTATTTATAAAAAAAAAAAACTTATTTTTTTAACCCATAACTTACAGTAATTACGGTATTCCTGTCATCATTCTTAAGATGTTCCACCAAAGGTATTGGTTTTTGTGTAGTTATCGGAACAGTAGCTAATATAATGCAACTACTAGCAAATATTTTTTTGACATTATTTATAAAACTGTTACTAAACATTTCCATTTTTCCAATTTCATCGATTACAACAACTCCATCAGTAGGAATCTAAAATAAATGTGTTATTAATAGAATAGGTTAGTTCATAAACACCAAAATCACTCAAATTCAGGTGGAATTCTTAAAACTAATTAAAATAAAAAACTTTTAAATAGCATCTTCATAGTATGTATTTTGATAAAATTCATGGAACCAAGAAATTAGAAATAATTATAAGTAAATCAACTGTTTTCTATAAAAAGATGTCATTATAGCTGGGAGAACTTATTATTGCCTGAGGCAGTTTTTTTCTAGACAAGTCAACGCTCGGTCGGTAGAAACATTGACAACAATTCTGGCCTAGCCGGGAATAACACCTATACCACTAGGCTATTGAGGTTAGTCAATATAATAATGTAAAAATAATGATGGGTATAATGTTTATATAAAAATATTTTAATGCAAAAAGATTGAATTTAAAGATCACCCTATCGAGAGTGGATTGCCACATTCAAAAAAGGAGAAGAAAATTGAACTCAATACATCTTATACGAATGATAAATTTAAACATTATGTCAAATGTATCCTCAATTAGAAATTTTGAAATTACCTGATGAAAAATTTTCTGTTGATGCTTGTCAAATTCATCGAGTGAAACCACATATTTACCAACTCTAGCTTCTTTGGTCAGCATGCTCTGTTGTGGATTGCCGACTCTTGATAAAGGGCCTCTTTCTCCACTGCATACATCAATTATGTCAAATCCTATCCTAGAACCATTTTGTGTAAGCTCCTCCGTGAAGAATCCACAAACAGGTGTATTTTCTTTCAATAACTGGTTGCTAACTTTTTTTACAATAGTCGATTTACCAATTCCTTATGAAAACATCAAATAGCATAAATGTTAAGGTAGTGACTGCATGTATAAAAAGATTTAAAACTATAAATAAATTTAAAGTATAATATATTCAAGGTGGTTCGTAGTACAGCATACTGAAGGACGTGGGTCGAATTCTGATGCCTTCCACTTTTGCAACACGAGCTTTGCTGTATGTGAAAGAAAATAATTTACTGTAGCAAAGTCTCGTAGGAGAGTTATCACATAAAATAACCAAGGTCTAATACGAGCTGGGAGCGGGAAAATGAGTCACATACTCAAAAACCGTAAAATCCCCATGAACCTTAAACGCAGAGTTTATGAGACGTGCATAATGTCGGTTGCAACATATGGTCTGGAAACAGTGACGCTGACCAAGCTGAGTACAGAAAAAATAAGGGTTACCCAAAGATCCATGGAAAGAGCCATGCTGGGTATCACCCTGAGAGATAGAGTGAGAAATGAAGTGATACGACAAAGAACCATGGTTGCAGATATTGCCCAACGTATCGCCTCCCTCAAATGGCGATGGGCAGGTCACTTGTCAAGAGACCAGGCAGAGAAATGGTCGAAGAGGGTTGAAACTTGGAGACTCAGAACGACCGCCAGGAGCGTCGGGAGACCACCACTACTTTACCTCGTCAAATACGCTGGGGTCAATTGGGTCCAAAAAGCCCAAAACAGAGCGGTGTGGAAGGAGATGGAGGAGACCTTTGTCCAGCAGTGGACGGGAATAGGCTGAGAAGAAGAAGAATACGAGCTAATCATTTTTCTTCTGATCAAAAAATCTGAATTTGTTTGACCATTCTTTAGACCTTGTCTAAAGTATTCCTTGCAACAATATTGCCCAGAGTGGCCAAAAATGTAATGGCAATTGTCGATCATTTCAACTTTTAGTCCTGGTCTAAAATATTAACCATTTTATTTTTCTCCTGAATTCGACTCACCTGGTGGACCTGTTAATAAAATCCTTCTATTTTTCATATCAATAATATTACTTTTTGAGCTGTAAAAAAAGAGATAAAAATGTTTTTTTTTTTTTAAATGAAGGTACATACTCCTAAGCTAATGAACCGATTTTGATTTCGTCACCACTAAGGGGACGTCCATTAATCATGTGATGTTTTTTTACAACTTTTTAGACCCTCCCTCCCCCCTGGTGATGTTTCAGAATACCCCCCGTCCCCCCGAAAACCACGGGTACTTTTTTAGTACAAAGAATTAAAAAACAAGTGCAACTGTGTTTCTTTAAATTCATCAGAAAAACTAAAAGCTCGTGATTTTCTCACTAGATCCCCCCTACGTGATCTTTCGTGAGTCTAGACCCCCCCCTCCCCTTTTTGGGCTCACGTGATTAATGGACGCCCCCTAACCAGGGTTGCCAGGTGTTCGGTATTTTACCGAACCGTTCGGTAATTTTGCCCCATGTTCGGTGTTCGGTATGAAAAAAATACCGAACTATGGAGTGTTCGGTATTTTTACTTTCGGGAATAATATTCATTTTTCCTAGTGAATTTGGAACTTCCCGTACAGCAAATTTCGAGAATGACCTTTTTTTTAGGGGAAATTACTACTTTCCGGATAGCAAATTTTGAAAATGACCTTTTTTTTAAGGGGAAAATTCTACTTTCCGGATAGCAAATTTTGAAAATGACCTTTTTTTGTTTTGGTTCGGTATATTTTTGAAAAAAACCTGGCAACCCTGCCCCTAACAGGTGTATAAAATGAAGAATTATTGCTGCCACCTCAACAAACATATTTTATTTATCTTCAAATTTACTCAATACATTTGGAATACTATTCCTCACAACCACAACAATAATTATACTATGGTAAGCGGGAATTATTGTATTGTACAATAAAACCGGGTAAAAAAGGGCTTAAAAGTAAAAATAATTTTTATTTCATCTCATAGCTTTGACCATAGTAGTCTGTGGCTTTGACTGCCTTAAAAAAATAACAATTAAAATGATATAGTTAGGTATACATTGGCGAATAGAACACAGTGATTTTTAATTCTTGGAGATCAGCATAAATGAATTACCAATCGAGATAAGCTTGATATGAGCTTGATCTTTTAAACTTATTTTTGTAGGTATCACTCCTTAATTCTGACAGCTGTCATCTGGTTTCACAAATTCCGACAACTGTCAGATAAAAACCATACCATAGTAATAAAGAACGGAGTCGCTATTTCTACCCCTTGGTTTCCCGCGCTTTTTCAAATTAAAAATTTTCCCGCCATAAAAGTGGTTATACCTACCCATTTTCTGCGACTTCTATGGTTTACAAAGTAAATAAGCGTGTGTCACTTGTTATCAATGAGCTAGATTATATAACTGGAGTGCCGCTTCCATACTTCGTTTTTGTGCCAAACAATAGTGCGAATGAGATAGCCCGTGGGGGTATTTCTATCTCTGTCTAGGAATGTTACTTCAAAGAATATACGATAAACATGAAGTAATTTTGATAGTTGTAATGGTTTTGATTTCGAAATTCTTTATATACTATGGTAATTTAATTTTGTTTACAATCAAAATACTTACAATCAAAATACTTACTTGAAGCACTAACGTACTACTTTTTTTTTGTATTTTATGACAATATGTAGTTTTAAGACTTATAGATCTTATGCTAATCCCTTGCAAATAAACAAAACCATCCAGTTTTTCCTCGGCTCGGACTACTTTATAATTAGAGTAAACTAAAGGTGTTTCATATAAAATACAAATCTTAATAAAATTTTAAAATATAATTAAATCAATCAATCCAATCTCTGTTTATATCCCACTTAGGGGCTTGGGGAGGCAACACGTGCTCTCCGTTGCGCAATGTTTATGAGCTCCTCTCACACCATGTCCAAATCCCTCAGCTCTGCTTCGAAGAAATGGAACACGGTATGAGAGGGTCTTCCTAGTCTTCGGACCCTGATGGTATTAAAATAATATTAGGTATACATCGTTGATGAAAGCTAGAAGTGAACTCCTACCTTTAATATTTTTTTTTATACAAATATATCTGGGCTCACTCAAAGTGAACAGAAATACACTTTCGACATATTTCACACAAACCAAAGCTTGTGTTGTGAAAGTGTAAATGGTTGGCAGACTGATACCACTGGTCTATCAACCACTTGTTGAAGAGGAGATGGATTTGGCTTGGACATGTGTTAAGGATGCCGGATGACAGCTGGCCGAGGAGAGCGCTGTTCTTCCTCCCATCAGGACCCCTTAAACGAGGAAGACCTTTAAATACCGTGTTCCACTCCTTCGAAGCAGAGCAGAGGCATTTGGACATAAATGGTCATAAACATTGCGCAATGGAGAACTCGTGTTGCTTCCAATGGCGGATCCAGGGGGGGAGGGGCATGACCCCCATGACCCCCCTGGGCTGGGCCAGGCCCTATATTTTTAAGTACAGTAGGTACCTACATTTATTAATAAAATACCAACTTTTCTATTATGATCGTAACAAAATTATGATTTCTTGTGGGTCATGTTTTTTTTTTAGGAAAAGTTCAATTTCCAGATACCAAATTTTGGAAATGACCTTTTTTTAGAAAAAGTTCAGTTTTCAGATACCAAATTTTTGAAATGACCTTTTTTTGCTATGTGACCCCCCCCCCCCCCTGGCGCCAAAGCTGGATCCGCCCTTGGTTGCTTCCCCCCAAGTGGGGTCAAAAAGGGAGTAGTTATAGTTAGTTATTGAAAATCAAATTGAGGAATACCTCCTGAATGAACACAAACTTCAAATAGATACCTATAAGTAGAGGAAATTGAAAAGAGTTGCAGTAGGTATTTACTATTTTTACACCATTTTTTATTAAATAAAAAAAATAATATTGTATGTACTGCTGAATAAGAATAATCCAACGGCCATACGTCAACGAGAACTTAGAACGCGTAGAAAGAGACGGAAATACCACTTGTGTTCTCTTCTATTCGCACACTTGGTCGGCACATATTCTTGTGTTTTGTTGTATTGCCTTTAGCACTCCAGTTATATAATCTAGCTCATTGCTTGTTATATACTACTCAAAAGTGGTTTATATACTGTCATTTGACGTCTGTGATGTTTTGATCGATATTTTTAGCTACATTTGTGTGCAAACTTTATTTTTATTATACTAGTTATCTACTTTTTTATTGTAATTAATTTCCTTACATATTTTCTACAAATTAAGTGTTTTTATGTCGCTTTTAGGTTAAATTTCTGAATATCTTGGATATTTCGTTCTGTGCAACTACTATGAAGTGTGTCATGATTATTTTAAGTGTAATTTAATAATGTGTTGTTATCCAGTATTTCTGACGAACTTTGTATTAAAACAATTGATTTATAGAATAAAATAGCTTAATTATTTCAAGCCTTGTCGCCCAAAGGAATAGCAATAGTGCTTGCCAACAAATTTTATTACTATGCACAATGAAAATTAATGATTTTTTATATTAAATTATTGATTGCAGATCACAAAAACTACAAATTGTGTTTGTTATCCATTAATTAAGGTTAATTTTTCTATGATTCTATGGTAATTGTGACAGCTCCGTTATATAATGCCGTTATTTACCTTTTGATTGTTTTACATAGTTTTTGTTTCATTTAGAAAGAGAAAAAAATAAAAAATAAATTTATTTTCCTTTGTTGTTTATGGTAAATTGATAAAAAAAATTCAAAAATTTGACACTAATGACGGTTGAAGTGTAGAAATAACCACGGCCAATAAAGAAAAGATAAATCAGGTGTTGCAAACTTTATATGAAAAGTTTTTAATCTTTTACATAACAGGAAGAGCCATTCCATATTACTAAACATGTTATGAGGAAATACCAATATGGTTAGCAATACGGAATAAGGCATATACGGGCTCCGGGTAAGAAATATATACCTCTGGATCAATTGGGAGTGAAAACCTTCACATGGGTCCAGGCCCGGGTAGTGAGTACGTAACTTTTGCTATAGCACGACTAACCACACATCAATCTAACTACTCATAACCACGGCTTAACTACATAATAACCACGCTGAAACGCACAACTAACTACATTTGTAATGTTACGTACTCGCGCTAACTACACTAGGAAGTAGTTAGTCGTGCTATAGCCCTTACGTACTCACCCCCCTGGTTTTGAATGTTCTAAATGTAGAATTCTATCTGATGTTTAACTAATACCAACAAGAATTATCAAGACATTTTAGCACTCATTTTAGTATAAAATAAGATAATATAAATATATTGTATGTATAAAGGTGAGATATTCAATAAAAATACACTCAGTGTTTTTAATAGAACTTTATTCTTTAATGAATTATAATTGTTAATTCTGTCTAATAAATACCTATTCAATCTATAACTAGAAAGATATTATTCCTTAGCTTGTATCACAGCCAGTTTTAAAAGTAAGTATCTACTATATTTTTTATTCAAATTCTAAAAATGGAAAGCATTGTTAATAATTATGATTAAAAAATAAAACAAGGGTTAAAAATTCCACTGAAGGAATCATAAGGCAGTATATTATTTTGGCAATACTGTAGTAATGTAAGTGGAGAAGAAAAAACAACCATTTGAAGTTTGGCTATGTGAATAAAAATATACACATTCAAATACAGAAAAAAATTTGCTATATTTTTTAAGGAAGCAAATTCTAAAATTATCCCTACCTACAGGCACACATCACTTTTTGAATTGGTTGTTTGAAAATAATATGGTTAGGTTTTGCTGTAAGAACCATTAAAGATTGACTTCATTTGGCATGGAGGGCATACAGTCTTGTATGTCAGCATACAACCATCATACAAGTAAATTAACAGCAGAATTTAAATAAATACCGTCAAGCACTGCACGGACATGTAAAAAACATACTCAAAAACTCTTTGTTACACATTAAGCAATGTCAAAATTTAATGGTCTATTGATTCAGTATTGATTTTTGAAAGCTATCATCGGTAGATCGAAAGGTGTTGATGAACAATAGAGTAAGTAAAGCTCTTTATCTATCGGATACTATACTACTAAGGTAACATCGATAACACGAGATATGAGAGATCCTGGTGCCTGCTCTCAACCATCTTGAGTGAGTGAATCATCAAAGATAGGCACCGGAGCAAGTACCTGGAAGTAAATATATGGGTGATAAAGAAGATTGGTCAAACAGGGTGTGAATAATTAGTTCAAACTAATTCTAGAATAAATTTTAAATTGGAAAAAGATCAACTAAGAATTCCACACTTTATGTACCTAGTGGCTGCCTAATTACAAAGAGTGTTCAAGAATAACCCGTTATAAAAAAATTAGATTTTTTTATTATTGAGGTGACGTATTTGGTTAGTAACTTTATAAGGCCAAACATTATTAACTACCTACTGCTTATGTCTATGCTCTTTTTTTAAATATTTCTTTTCAATTTTTAAACATCCTTATAACTATTATTGCCTCCTCAGCCAAGTTAAATGGTAAAAAGGAGGGAGTCTTTGAATTTAGCGTATAAATACATTTTCTCTAAGGCATATTCAATAATTGGAGTATTTGTATTTTCAGGGAAGTGAATCACATATGCAATTTGATAATAAACATTGAAAACTGCATAGTAACATACAAAAATAATAAAAATTTTACTTGATTAACCCGACATTGAAATTTAAATATTGATAATGATAACGTAACATCTGATATCATAATCTTTGAAAAAAAATCATCTATTGTTTTTACAATATTTACAAAAATATGTCAGATGGTCATGATATTCTCATAGTTTACAATGAAATTGAAACCCACTGTATATTTTTAGAATTCAAAGTGTCAATAGGAGAAAGAAATTTCACTCCCTCCGATATTTTGAAATTAAGATACAAACTAAATATTTGGCTCTATGTTTGCTTGAAGAAGAAACATTTTTATACAATAAATAATTCTTTATGGAAGGGAACTTGTATATTGGTTAAATCACACCCCTTTTAAGCTGTAGGTCTGCAACGGCGCACATGCCAGCTAGGGAGGTTTCAATGTGATCAACAACTTCCTTGGACTGCTTTTTGTTTTCTTGTAATCCTTACTTAAAAAAGAACCTTCATATTGTCGTCTATCTAACACAGATCTTCTAGAAAGCATTTCAACTATATCTAATGACTTTCTTATTTCCTGCATCTGAAATAAATATTACACATATTCAAATTAATTCATTTACACTTTTCTATATACAACAGTGTCAATATACTGCTAAGACCAAGGCCAATAAGTATAATATACCTATTTGTGTAAAGTACTTACTTCCTTTTTACAAATATTGTTGTAAGTGAATGCATAGATCAACTCTCAATACATTGAACTTTTTTTTACTAACTTTGATAGTAAAAATAAAAATACTCACCATATTGTGATATTGTTCGAATCTTTGATACTTTTGATAGTTGTCATAAGCTTGTTTTACTGCCAATATAAACAGGGCATAAAATAATATCAGGAATAAATAAAGTAACAGAGGAAATCTGCTTCGTATTGAGTGCATAATATTTTCACATCAGTATGTATGTAACGGGAAACCAAAATGAAAAATTCTTCCCTGAAATGAATATTTTAACCGCATTGTAAAAATGATTTTCTGGTATTTTATATCTTATATTAAATAAAAAATATTTTAATATAAAATGGTAGACTATAAAAGTTCTAAATTTTATGCAATGCATTTGAACAATATTAAAGGATATTTTAGATTTATTTTGTTCAATCAAATCTAAGGCTTATATGTGGAGAAAGCTTTATTCTCTAGTGTAAAAATATGATGTGATCTTGAGAAGTTCATCGATCCATTAACTGAATAACCAACCTTATATTCACCACAAGACTGCAGTGTTTACATCTGTAATTTTACTACGTATCTGAATTGATTTATTTTATTTGAAGCCATTTGATATCAATTCATTTTGAATTTAAAAATACCTGGCTAAAATTCCAAAGTTGTTAACAGTTTACGAATTCGTTCAAAGTATCCAAATTACATTACAATAACAAAACTATCACAACTTCTCTAAATAATAAGAAGTCATTTTCATTGGTTACTTGAGTGGTCCAGAAATGCCGCAGTAAATTTTGACATTAAATACTTCTAAGCTTTACATGCTTCCATAGAATCACAGACCACAGACTGATGATCATCGTCGAAAAATAAAAACACTTTCAGTGCTGCCAACGTGGGCGATTTGTCGCTATTTGAGCTACTCAGTACAAAAATCGGAAAAGAAAAAATCTGAATGGCGAATTGGGCTACTTTTCATTTAGCAAATTTTCATCTTTCCGGATACCATTATTTTCTGAACGACCTTTTTTAGCGAACTTTCATCTTTCCGGATACCAAATTTTCTTTGGGCTACTTTTTGTATGAAAACGGCGATATTATGCCAAGCGCTGTTGGAAACACTGAACACTTTTTGACGTTTATGATTTGAAGGTTATGTATATTGGTGCAAATCGTAACACTGTATTTTAAGAAAATAAATATCGTAATCGTTCTCAAACTTTCACGTTTAACCGGCAGCACGTAAAATAAATGATAATTTTGAAGTAAGTTGGTTCATTGTAACTTTCTTTGCTAAATTAATTTTATATCCAGGCTAAATCATCTTGGTTTGATTATTTCCTTTTGTCAACGAAAATTAGGTACTTAACTCAAAATTACGATGATTTAAACAGAATATGATATTTGTACATCTGCCAATACTTACTCAGTTCGGTAATAAGCGTGTTTAGCAAGATTCAGCCTCTCCACTCCAATATTTGCAGAGACACAGTGTTGAAGTACGTCATAGTAGTCGGGTTGGAGATGGTTTTCAAAAAGCCATCAAAATTAAGAATTACTCATCGTGTGCGTGTAATGTATGCCAATATCGCTTAACTCCTCCTATCCCCTTTCAAAGAAACCTCTGTTTCAATTTCTAACATTCATGGAATAATTTTATTTTCAGATAAAATGAGTAACTATGCAAAGTATTGTGACCTTATAAATGCAGCAACAAATTATGGAAAGAGAATGAAATATTTATCAAATCGTATATTTGGTGAGGTAGCAAAACCCACAACATCACCTTCAATGAAAGTGGTCAAATTATTACAAAAAAAGCCACCAGGAAAAGATCCAGAAATATGGAGGTATTATCCTAGACATGTGGAAATCCAACTGTTTACAATGAAGCTACGTGACTACGGCCTGTTCAGAGACGAACATGAAGATTTCCGTGATGAAATGAAAAGAAAGAGGGCGCTCAGGGGGAAAGTGCCACCAAAAAGAGGAGAAGGAAAGAGAGCGCAACTTAAATAGATTTCTTTTTTTTGAACCTAGTTTTAAGAAAAATTGTTTTTGTTATAAATAAAAATTGTAGAATGAGTTTTGTGCATATTTCATTAACCCCTTAAAGTGTTGAAAAAAAGTGTTTTCTGATAAACTCCACTCTATGTAAAAAAATGTGGTTCAAACAAGATGGCTGCTTGTTGATTTCCCATCCCAACTTTTTAGCTTCACTGTCATTCATACAAAGTACATAGTATAAAAATGTTCCATCCTCTTTCTTCATACGTCCATAATTTCATCAGAAGTAATTATTTTGTTACCAGTATACAAAAATATAGTACACTAATCCCTCGTCACTTTGCAGTTTATGTTTTGAAAATTTTTCAAAACAACGCCAAATGTGGATTATTTTCATATCGTATCGTAGTGAAGGCATACAAGAATTTATAAAAAAATTTAAGATCAAGATCATCGAAGATGTCATGGCTACGCAATTTAAGGGTGTACACAAGAGTTCAAACTGCCAAGCTAGTTTATGTCGCTGGAGAAGTATGAAGATATTCTTCTTATTTACTTAATTTGAAAGCAGTGTTGGTCAGTTAAATTTTTTTTAGTGAAACACTTTTTTTTATTCTTCGACATTCTTATACACAATTTCAAGCAATAACATAACATGAATTTATTTTTAGATGTGATTTTTACATTGATTTATATTTGTATATTATGTTATTGAACTTAAGAATTTAAAACTCCTCTTTCATGACACAAGCTTTAAGTATGAGTCACCATAGACCAATAATTATGAACCATCAACAAAGGATCCTGAAAAGAATGTTTTCTTCTTTATCTTTTATTGACTCGAGGTTTTGTTTGAAAGATGAATCAGACCATGTATTGAAATCTCTTTATAAGAGTGCCCACAAAATACAAGATTCTCTCATGAATAAGCTACCACCCATTGTTATGAAGAAGTCAATGTTAAGAATCTCAAAATAATAATTGGAGGAATGATAGCTGTGGTGGATAGATAGGACCCTTTTAAAATAGATTTAAAGGGCGGACTTATCCTGAAGAATCTCTTCCAACCAACCCTTAAATACTATTTCATTTTCAAGTAAAAGAGACACAAGTTAAAACTATTTGATCTGCAAATGATTCATACATATTCAGTTCTAGTAAAAAGTCAGAAAAGTTTCTTTATGTCAAGTACTTGGGGGGAAATGCTTTCACTGCTCTTGATAATCAAAGAAAAAATATAGTCTACATATATGGAGTGGGCTGACGGCAGATATCCTGGCTCCAAAATATTGAAGAGTGGATGAGGATCATACGTGTTCCTCGACACAAACTTTTAGTAGCTTACTGTGAAATGGTCAAAGAGTGTATTTGTGTTCACTTTGGCACTTATACCAATAATATTATGATCAGCCCACATAAAGAAACTCGCTTTAGAATTATTCGATAGAAAATTGAAGATCATTTCACAGAGAAAATTGTGTTCTTATTATTTTTAATCATAATGCAAATAAGTGTTTATACAGACATAATTTTCTAGAATCACATTTTTATGCATATTTTGTATAAATATGTAAATAAAAAAAGTGTACAAAATAAATTCTATTTTACAACATTTGTACATTAAAACACTGGTTTTCTATGTAAAATGTATAGACATCATCTTCATGTATAGTCTGTGAAGTCTTCCATGTAGAGCCTATTGCGACTGTCACTCGGGGTGGGTGTTGGGATGTGATAAGACGGAGCCACTTCTTGGACAGAATTCCTTTCTTGCAGTAACTTGTTACGCAGACGTTTGATGACCCTTAGCCTTTCCAGCCAGTTAGAAGCATAAGGGGTCGATGATTTGTTGCTCAGCGATCGTGAAATCAACGAGGCCAACTGTAGAATTACAAACAACCATATTATAATCACTTAATTTAACATCAAAATAATTAATTTTTTAGACATACTTTTCTAAATAAATGCCCAGTGGCATTTTTTTGCAGTTTACTTATTCCATGAGATCTGAGAAATACTGATAAATATTTTGGTACAAAATATAGAAAAATTCTGTCTATTGGGAATCTGAGAGCTTCTACTGAGACAACTACACTTCTTATATAAGCAACTAGCTTTCCCGACAGACGTTGTCCTGTGGTTCTAACCAGAAGTGGCCCGTTAATATGTACATGATGTGCACTGCGCCCCCGTCAAACAATACAAAATTAATTCGATTAGATAAGCTAATAAAATAATAACATTAAACTATTTCTGAAACATCCCTATTTCATTCGTATTCAAAGCTCTGGCGGGAACAACTTGAGAAAAATGCGCTCGCGCACACACCCTACCTCGCCTGTTACCAACACGAATATGCCCGATAATATTGTTGACTTTGTATGAAAAATATCTACAACTATCGAAACGGTGCGGTGGAGTAAGTGGGATGGGCTACTGTAAGAGCGTATGCGAGAATGAGAGGAAACTACCCGCGATGTCGTGGGTGAGTCCCAGGTAAACTTTCCATACAAACTTAAATATTGTATTTTACATCATTTCTTATCCATTTTTTTTAACTTTTTATTAGTTATTCTGTTATCCGGAGCGGAGAAGAATCCAATAAACCAAACATCAGAAGAATCTGTTGAGCCAATCTCGAGTTATAAGTGTTTGCACTAACCCGACTTTAATTTATATAGTAGATTTCATACAGAATTCAGTAGCCTAGTGATATAGGCACTAATTTCTGAAGTCCCGGGTTTGATTCCCAGTTAGGTCAGAATTTTCTCAAGGGTTTTTCACTAAAAATTAATTATACCTGGGGTGGGCCTCAGATTACAGGAGACTAGAGAAACTTTCCTCAGGCAAAAAGTTCTGATACCTTTGTATAAATTAATTTATTCATCACATTTGAAGTCTTGATGGACCTCAAACACCGTAGATTGGAGAATCAAAAGAATGAAAATTTGGCTTGAAATTTGCTTGAAATTTGCTAAAAATTTGAATTGTACTCACATTGGCGTGAAGAGCGAGCTGTCTAGCTAAAAGTGCTACATTCTGGTCTGATATTATTTTTGGGTCTGTTGTATTCAGGAAATCTCTCTCAATCAGTTCTCCTTTAGTTTTAATTGTCACTTTGTTGGTGCCATGGTCTAAGGGTTCTATTATGATACAGGCGAAATTGAAATGACCCTAAAACAAAACACATTCATGTTTAGGTCACTGAATATATTATGTTCCTAATAATGATTTCTTTGTGTTGATTATTATCAAACATACCTTTATAGTTTGGATATTAAAATCTTCTCCGCTTTCATTATAGACAATAGACACATAGTCGTTACCAATGTGCTTTCTCTTCTCGTTGCATTCAGGATCTGAGGGACTGTTTGGCATAAGCGTAGCTACGTGGAACAGCACCTAAAATGTTAGGAAATATTAAGATTTAATGAAATATCGAAAGCAATGAAAAGCAGAAATATTGTATCCAATGTAACTTAGGTATAAACTAAACAAACACTTAATCAGGCAAATAATAAAATCTTCTTTTAAGTTCTTAGGAATGAAATATAAGAAATATAAGAAAGTTGCGTGAAATATTAGAAAATTTAAGAAAACTTAAAGGAGGTA
Organism: Mystacides longicornis; assembly: GCA_963576905.1. NCBI lineage: Eukaryota > Metazoa > Arthropoda > Insecta > Trichoptera > Leptoceridae > Mystacides > Mystacides longicornis. Next base: position 11,989,367 of record OY756425.1, on the reverse strand, counting down.
ATTAAATTTAATTTTAAATTGGAATTAAATTATATTGTAAAAAGCACTAAGGTTATGATAACCTGTTGGGAAAGCTACTAAACATATAACTTCAAAGTGAACAAAACCCACCTGCATAATATCATCCTGCCAAACATAAGCAAATCTCCCATCTCTGCCCCCCTTTTCTACATCAAGAAACAGTCCCATACTTTCTGCATCTTCCAGTGATATCAATGTTCCCAAATCTTGCAAAAACTCTGCATATCTGTCAATTAATGAAACAGGTTCAACAAAATATTGAGACATTCTTTTATGCATTGTAAGGGAATTTTTTGAATTCATATATATGGAAGTGGTTGATGGACTAGTGGTTACGACGTCAGATATTCCTCTTTCACAACACAAGCTTTAAGAAGCTTACTGTGAAAGAGTCAAAGAGTATATTTGTGTTCACTTTGAGTGAACGCAGATTCATTTAAAATATATATATTTATTAATTTATTTATTATACATTAACGTGACATTGTCACTTTTATAATCAAAGAAAATAAAACATTTTATTCAATACAATACATACTTAATATGCACTTACAAACAATTTAACAAAACATTACATACACTATAGTACTTATAGGTCATACCGCAGGACGCTGCTACACAGGGCGACCACTCGCAATACACCACACAGACGCATGTCATCACCACACACACACCAACAACCGCACTCATACAGTTCATGATTGATACAGGGTGTCCCGTCCGCCGAGACATTACAATCATAATTTTTTTTTTTGATGTGACTGTTATTTGCTTATGTAACGTAATGGCTGATACTGGGGCAATGTGTGGGTCTCTAGCTTTGTGCGTATTGCTTTCTTCTTATGACTTCTATTGCGATATTATATGTGTACCTAATGTAGATAATTTACATTTGCTGACTGTGCGCACGCGACGTGAGGAATATTATGACCGCTGCGCGACTGTCATGGGTACTGCTGGTGGCCAACTTATTATCAAAATATCGACACAAAATAATCTGATTTTATTCTTCTATAATGACATCCAATGATCGACTCGCATGTATGGAATGAGATAGATAATAGTTACATTGCGAGAGAAGTCCTCTGTGACGACATCGAAGGCTGTAACAAAGAACTAAGCCTTCTGGGCAAATACAGATTAAATGAACTTCATTTAAATATACGAAGCATTAGAAGGAATTTTGATCAGTTCTTAATTTACTTAAACTGTTTAAATGTAAAGCCAGATTTTATTATCCTAACTGAGGCCTACCTGGGTGATGACATCGCTGTTGAGTACGTAATTCCCGAATATACTTTTCACCGTACCACCTACAAAATAAATAGGAATAGTGGCTTGGTGTTGTTTGCATCTGATAGATTTACAACTGATGTGGAAGAAATTAAAATATCGCAAACGAACTGTCTGAAAGTTGAATTTGATCTCTTTGGTGTGACCCACTATATATATGGAATATATAGAACACACAAATCAAATATCCCCAGATTTTGTAGCGAACTATACGACATTTTGAATAGAAATTTATCTAAAAATATAATCCTAACTGGAGATTTTAATATCGATGTATCAAAGGAATGTAATAGTGTGGGAAAGTATGAATATATGGACACCCTTGAGTTGTTAAACTTCAAATTGTGCACGACACTGCATACACGAGAGGTGGATCATCAAGCTCCATCTTGTCTGGACCATTTCTGGACCAATATGCCACTAAAAGAATTGAATAACATAAAGACATTGACTTGGAGAAACAATATTACTGACCATCACACTATAATATATACCCACAAAAAATGTGGCGGATGTGAGCCGAAACCTGAATGCACTACGACTGGAGTGAAGACGGACATGGATCTGCTGAAGACATCACTGGGCAGAGAAACTTGGTCCTCTACATATAACTCTTGGGATGCAAATGAGTGCGCTCTCAACTTCCACAATACTCTCAGTGGTCATGTGACGAGTTCAAGTATCACGGTTGGGGCGAACGTACGTTCAAGGTATAAAAAAATTAAGCCATGGATGACACATGGTTTGATAATTTCCATAAGAGAGAAGGAGAAATTGTATCGATTGGTTAAGAGATTTCCAGAGGATGGGCAAGTGAGACTTAAATTCAAGAAATATAAGAATATGATTGTCAATTTAATTAAGAAATGTAAAACAGATTACTACACAAAAAGGATATCACAGCATAGTCAAAAGAATGATACAAAAAAGGTTTGGAGTACTATTGGTGAAATAATTAACAAAAGGAGAAAAAATATGACTATAAATGAAATAGACTGCCGGGGAGAAATTTTGAAGACTAGTGAATTTCCTGAAAGGGTTGCCAATGTTTTCAACGACTATTTCTTATCGGTTGGTCGATGCCTTGCTGAGAAGATTGATGGGTATAATGAGGGCGAAACTCCTGACTGCGTGGATTCTGACAACCAGGTCCGGTTCTCGGACTTTCGGTCTGTTGACAATGACACTATCGTGAAAATAATTGGGGGATTGAAGGGGGGATCATCTCCGGGCTTCGATGGAGTGACAGTTGAGATCCTGAAACAAAATGCTGATGTGTTGGCTCGACCATTAACCCATATAATAAATGTAAGAAATATATTAATTATTTATTTATTTTGACAGAAAATAAATAAATATAATAAATGTAAGCCTGAGGAATGGCATATTTCCGGATATCTATAAGACCACTCACGTCACGCCGATTTACAAAGCTGGAGACAAGAAAGCTGTGAACAAATATAGGCCAATATCCTTAACCTCAAACATCTCCAAGATATATGAAAAAATAGTTAAAGTTCAATTAAATGAATATTTATCGAATAACAATATCTTAAATGGTAGACAATTAGGATTTAGAGAGGGACTGGGTACGGAGGATGCTTTGGCTAAACTAACATCAACAGTGTACGAAGCTCTAGATTCAGGTAGAAAGTGCCTTGGAATATTTGTGGACTTGAAAAAAGCTTTTGACAGCCTCAGCCATTGTAAGCTAATGTCTAAGCTTCATTCTGCCGGAATTCACAACACAGTTAAGCGGTGGTTTCGGAGCTACTTAATAAATAGGAACCAAATGGTCAAAATCAATGGTAGGTTTGGTGACTCTGGTTTTTCTACTTTTGGAGTTCCTCAGGGAACAGTGTTGGGGCCGGTCTTGTTTTTGCTATATGTAAATCAGATATTTCAGATTGGATTGAACTCTAAGCTAATTTCTTATGCGGACGACACGGTGATTTTGGTGGAGGGCAGTTCTTGGGAGGAAGTGTCACAAAAGGCTAGCGCTGATATAACAACCTTGAAAAGATGGTTCGACTCAAACCTTCTTTCCCAAAATATTGAGAAAACAAATTTTTTAACATTTGCCCTTAGGCGGAGTTCTGTGCCTACTGCAACTAAAGTCATTATACATGAAAGGGAATGTCTGAGGGGTGCGACGGGTTGTAGTGGGTGCCAGGAATTAACAAGGGTTCGGGACATCAGATACCTCGGGGTTATATTGGATCAATTGATGAGCTGGAAGGTGCACATAAATGGTACTGTTGAACGTATTAGGAAGATGTATCACATATTTTATGATCTGAGAGACATATTGGAAAGAAAAGTAATAATGTCTGTATACTATGCGATGGTTCACTCAATTCTTAGATATGGGATTGTCTCATGGGGAGGAGCGTACGAGAATGCACTTTACCCCCTTGGGGTGGCGCAGAGGGGAGTTATAAAGATAATTATGAAAAAAAGGAGAGATTTTAGCACAAGTGAGCTTTTTACGTTGTTCCCGGTTCCCAGGCTGACCAACATATTCAATTTTTTTTTTTCTTTCAAATTTATAGCTGTATGCCAGCTGATCAAAAGCATAAAGAATGAAGAATTCGTTCCTGAATTCAGTGTAGGTCCAAGATTGTGTAACACTGGGAGAATAAAATTACCTAGGCGACAAACAACAACTGGGCAGAAATATTATATAACACAGGGCATAAAGTGGTATAATGAGCTCTTGCCAGATTTCAAGTATGACGGAGAAGATTTCGTTGCCTACAAGAAGAGTTGCGTTTTAATTTACATTGAAAGAAATATATATTTTTTTCTTTTTCTCTTTTTTTACATACCGGTTTTGTGTTTTTTATTTTTATTTTATAAATGTGTAAGAACCTTTTTTTTGGCTTAATGTTTTTATTTTTTGTGTTTTTTATTTTTATTTCTTTTATTTTATTTTTTACTTTTGTCAATATGCATGAGGAGGATTTTCCTCCTTTTTCCATTTCTGCCTTATTTTAGCTTGTATGTTCATTGTTTGCAGATATTACCGCAAGGTATGTTTTGCCTTTGTATACAAGAAGTATTTGTTTTGTTTTTTATTTTTTACTTTGTTCATCACCTAAGATTATATAATATTGTCATATGAACTCCTCCCCGAAGCACGAGTTTTACTCATTTTCGGGGAGAATTTCAATACTTAATAGCGATTTTGTCTCAATTTTTTTATTTTGTATTATATTATACTCAGGTAATTATCAATAAAGGAATTATATTATTATTATTATTTTTAAACGAATACCAAGTTTCTGTGTTTAGTTTGTAAAGTTACTAACCTTAAGCTACCAAATTCATTTTTGAGTATTTTGGTTTCATTGTCATGTTGCCCTTTAGCCACATACAACACCCCGACCCTATACGTCTCCAGAGGTGGCACCAGATCCAAGTTTTTGACAGACCTAGTGTGTTGCGAGCCTGTTAGGAGTAGAGGGCGCTCTAACCCCGTGCCAGCATACAACTGCAGAAACACAAATGCTGGACTGGCACCGTAGCGAGAACATGAATCTTTGGGTTTGGGAGAAGGATGATCCCTGTAAATAATATGTTCAATAGATAAGAAAGTAATTCAATTACGTACATTTTTTTTTTTGAGAAATATTCAAATTACCATTTACACCTTGTGTCACTGTGATGCAAGTCTATTGAGGCCGTCAGCGCAAGTGGTCTAACCCACATTAACCAGAAATTTTTTTAACATAACATAACTGTGATTTCGATAATTGATTATATTTAAAGCAAAAAAAAATTCACCATAGATAATGTGATAATGATGATCATAAAATTGAAAATTCAATTTCATGTCATTTCAAACTAAGTTACTCTAAATTTGCAATCTCAAGGTTAGGCCACTTCTGCGCTACCAGGCTCAATTCATCCTCAAGGCTGATGGTTTTCAGATAGCTCACATCCATCTTGGTGCTCTCGGAGAGCATGACTTTGTGAGCCAGTGTATCACAACTGCAGAGGTTGTCAATAAGTGTTATCTTATACTCGGGAGTCTGAAGTCCAATTTTGGACAAATACAAATGTAAAAAAATATTCACCAAATTGAAATAACTGACCTTCTTCTTCTAGTAGGACTCATCACAGATATGGTATTGGATCGTTTAGATCTAGAAACAGGAGGCAAATCGTCTAAATGTAAATTTGATTGTGATTGAGTATTGCTAATTATATCCGTGGGGAGCAAAGAGTTACTTCTGCCGCTCGGCCCTGGGTGCGGTTGACTGGCTCTGTTAGCCGATGTATTGCTGGTCATATTCCACGACTTATTAGTGGTCCTGGGTGAAGCCGGAGCTGGTGACTGCGGTGGTTTTCCACTAAGTTTGGAGACCTCTTGTGATAACGCTACTTTATTATCGGTATTCCTATTCACTTTAGATAACAAATCCACAGTGTCACTTTCAAACGTCACTTTACTGACATTGACTTCAGACGAAGAAGAAGAGGATATTTGTATAACTAGTTTATTTTCCACTTGTTCTGTTCCTCCTGTAAGCACAAGAATCCTTATAGAATGTAGATCTACAGTAAATAAGTATCAGATGTCAAGCTGTACAATATTAGTTTACCTGGATCTGATTTGTAGGTCATGAGATGAGGATGTGGTGGGGTACTGCCGGACATTTCTTCAGGTATTGCCTCACAGCTAACGCGCATATCTTTGGTCAAACTCTTCATTACAGTTTTTTTAGATTGCTGCACTCCACTTGACAGACAACTGTTCAGAAACAGTAGAATTAATTTTATAAAAAATATTGACACGGAGCTATAACTCCAACAGAGGTCGCACGCATAAGAAGAATTTTATTAACAATTGTCTATATAAAAAGTGAACTTAATTATTTTTCTGAATAGTTTTATATGCGTATTAATCAGTAGAGGCAAACTATCTGTTCTCCTCTTTTCAAAGAAATTTAATCCTAGAAATGAATTCCCTCTAGCTTACAATATGAAATATGTCAATACGATAATTAATTTAAAGCCAAAATTGCCCGACCTATAGCCGAGCTAGAAATAAGGTTTGTTCTGCCAACAAGGGGAGGTAAAAAAGTTTATATTGCCACCATGTAAAAAAACTGCATAAAATTTTATTACTCATAGGATGTTGGTATTATCAATAATTCTATGAAGTTGCTTATAAAAACCTCCATATAGATAATCTTCTCTCTGCCTCTGTAAGGTGTTTATTGGTTTTATATGAGTGTTAAGTATATTACCTATTGTCGTCATTCATCTTGGTGGTTGATACAAATGATTCCGCGGGATGTTCTCCAGACGTTACCACAGTCACATTGTTTATATTATTTTGTTCTTTGTTTTGTGCTTCAATAGCCTCCATTCTCTCTCGAACGTGGAAAGGATTCTTCCAGCTTGACGACATATCTGGGGACGAATTAGATCTACGAACCGGGTGACGACATTTCTAAAAAAGTAAAAAATAAAACACAGATAATTTGACATGTTGAGCATCTGTGCGATTCAGATGTAATTGACAATTTAATAAATGTACCAACAAACCTGATCATCATCCAGAAATGCCTGATTATCATTCAAATTCATTTGACTGTCATCATCATCCGTATTTGTCCCTGAAGAACTCTGCCTTTGAGGTGATCCCGGAATGTTTATGGGGCCAGTACTTGTGTGAGATCTAAAACAAATTTGTTGTCATTGCAGTCATACACGGATAAATTTAGCTACATATAAAAAAAAAGGATTTGACACATCTCAGTAAGAAAAGTATCTCTTGTAACAAGCTTAATTTCATAGAGTTTTGCTATGTGGATGACCCGTATAAAACAATGTAAAACACAATACTGAGTTTCAATATTGGCGAAGATATATCACATTCACAGAAAGCTCCAAATATAAAACAAATAAATGAACATATTTGAATTGTTTAGCATAATATAACCTGTTGAAGAACTAAATAAGTATTTTTTTATTTATTTTATTTATTTAGGTAAACAGACAGTCATTAACAATACATAAAAATTAAAACAAGTATGATAACAATAAGTGGACCAATTAAGTATAATAAGATTACCTGAGAGAGTTGAGAGGTTGTATGGAAGAAGCTTGGAATATGGAGTGTGTAGAGGCCTGGGGCAGGGGGAGTGCGGCAACACTTACAACACTATCAGAGCTAGACTTCTGGATCTGTTCCAGTTGGCTTCCACCACTGCCACTTCTGGATCTTGGGTCTCCGTCGGAGAGCTAGAATGCAATTTACAGATCAACACAAAGTACACCCGACAACAATAGTAGGTATATTTGGATGTAATTTTCAGACAAAAACACGAAAAAATAGGAAAAATAAGCAATAGAAACTAATTCTACATTTCACAAAAACTCATTTGACACATACCATATCACTTTTGGCATCGGCAAATCCACTAGAAGCTATGGAAGCAGCACTACCTAGATGTTGCAGTATGCTTTGGTTACTGCTGTTGAGTGGAGACGGACCTCCTCCGCCCAAGAAAAGTGAAGAAATATCACTAAAGGGTGATTCCATCGACAGAGAGTCCATGTTTACCTGCAATTTATATGTACATGATCAGAGACAAGAAAGTTCACTTTGTCACTAATATTCTGTTCATTACGTCATGTTCCTAGGATTAACCTAACTTCTAACAAAATTTCAAACATGACAAATGATGAGTGATGGAAAAAATCATAGAAAAGTCTAATAACATTTAGTTTCAAAGCTGCATATCTTTGTAGTATATTTTGCAATAAGTATATCTAATAAAAAGTTTTCTATACAATGAACCTCAGTAGAACAGACCTCTGTTTAAAGAATTTAAAAAATTCTGGTCACGTTTAAAAATAAAGTTAAAATGTCTCATTAAATTGAAGTGTCACTGCAAATAAACGATATATTGTAATGCCGAAGAAAAATCGAAAATAAAAAAATAAATTTCATGATCTAACACTTAAATTTGAGACATAACACGGATGGATCGCAAATATTATTAGTCTGTTATACCGAGGCTTTACTCATTTTGATTCACTCTATTATAATATCCAAACCTGATTCTGGATCCGCATAACCCAAGAAATGTCTCCAGTGGGTGTTCTCACATGCACCTCAGCCCAGCCTCCACACCAGCACCCACACTGCAGGGCCGACACTGTCCCACTGCTTCCAGCCGCATTGCCTTGCAATATTTTCTCTAGTCTGGGGCCTATTCCATTTGTTCCGTTTTTATCTTCCGAAGACTGGAACAAAATTTTTAAGCTTTTCAATCAAATGTTTTCGCAAAAAGATAACTAGCTGATAGCCCTCTAACTTTACACCTTCATAGTTGCCATGCTTGTTCAACTTACTTGTTTATTTGCTAAACTCTCAAGTTTCAAATTCAATTGTATCGGCTGAGCTGATCCAGTGTCCAAACTTCCTTTGGGAGAACTTGATAATGCTTCGTTACTTTTGTTTTCCGAGGAGTTTTGTCTGAAATAAGAAAATTTCATTTGAAAAAATCACACAGGAAACTAACATAAAGTGATTCCAGAATAGTCGAAATTGGTTCATTCATTCGTGAGATGTTTATCCTTCTTGGCGATTATTTTTTTTATGAGATAGCAGGAAAAAATGTAATGGAAGCATCAGTGCCCGAAAACTATGCTCATGTCATTTACTGTCTTACTTTACCATTCAATATGATGTTGCCCCAGTGGCCCCAATATATTTAGTATCCCCCAGTATATAGTTGCACAAGCACATTTGTCATGAAAAAGAAAATGGTTGACTCTGGTATTTGAACCTACACATTTAAGTATGTTAATAGAAAAGTCGGTGAAGGAACCGCTAAGCTGCCAATCCCATTATTGAATTGATGACTGTAAATTATTTAAAATTAAACACAAGGGGAAGTCATATCAGAAAAAAAAAACAACACATTTATAAAATACTAGCTTATACCCGTCTTGCTTTACGTTTTTGATTCCGATTGTCAGGCTTGATCGGTAGGTAATTAAACAGGTTCTAGTCTAGCTTCCCATTGCTTAACAGACCTCTATAACTGACATAAGCACAGGAAAAGAAGAATGACACTTTTAAAATTTTTGTTTCACAGACCTCATAATATTATACGAACCTACCGACAAAATTTGCAAGTTTTCATAGAGAGAGAGATAGCTCTGTGGTTTGAATCTTAGCTACGATAATTAATTAGGCTCTCCACCCATAGAGGGTGATTTGCGCTATCTGTCAAATTTGCAAAATGGAGGAATCATTTTGCAAATTTTTTCATTAAATCTTTATTTATTGAGAATAATAAGATTTGAATAACATTTATATGTATAACAAATCAATCTACGATTATTTTATTACATTTTCATACCGTAATACCAAGATTCCATTCAACGTTTACATGAGTAATTTTGTTTCCAAAAGTCTTTTTGAGAAATTTGTATGAAGATCCTAAAAAAATAGATTTTTTTAAATAGCTCTAAATATATTAAAGTTAATGCAGCAAATTGTATTTAAGAACCTTCTCCAGCATTTTGTACGGCTCTGGGCATATTAATATCTGACGTAGCATTTGTATTTTGAGCGTGATGTTCACATATAAGGTAAAAGTATTGTCAAAGGCAAATAAAAAAACAAACATTTCTAAAATATTATGTAGATATTGGAGAACAGACTTAGTGCAAAGACTCGTATTCTAGTGAAATTATGTATGAACTTAACTGATGTAACTTTATTTCATACAGAGGTGATTAAACTGGTGATAACCAGTGAATGAATAATGATTTATGTAATCATATAAATAAAAATTCTAAAAATATTTTGAAATGGTGTACACATCTGTCTACTGTGGGCAAGAATAAGTGCTTTGCAATTTTCCCTCTCGCTGACTATCACATACATAATATACCAATAAAGAGATACATTATTAATTTTCATTATTTTCAATATTAATCTTCCGCTCACCAAATAAAAAATTTAGCCTCTTATCTGGGTGTATGATGAAAGATAGTTATTAAATATGAGATCTATTTAAATTATGCTATTCTGGCATGATTGTTTGTCAAAGATTATACCTACATGAAAAATACTGAGGATACATACACCTAAGTTTTTAAAAATAAATAAACAATTGGTATAAACAAAAAAAAACATCTAGGATTAGAATGTAATTAAAATTGAAAGAGGAGAGACATGATAAAAAAATACTAAAAAAAGAAATAAACTTGTAAAAAGTTTGTAATCTAGTCATATCACATAATTATATGCCTATTGCATACTTTTCTTGTACAAGCACTACGCAAGACCAGACATAATATGAATAAAATAACACTAGGGCCTAAGTAAATATGGATGAGTTTAAGGTCGGATGAAACAGAACACTCATGCATCTTGTTTGTAGAACCAAAAATGTTGATGGATACAGTGGGACCTCCGTATTTGTCCTGAACTTTGGGTACAATCTTGTAACTATATTTTTTTTATTTAAATGTATTTTTGTTCACTCAAAGTGAACACAAATACACTATTTGACTCTTTCACAGTAAGCTACTTAAAGCTTGTGCCGTGAAAGAGGAAGATGGTCGGCACCTGGGATCGAACCCATAACCTCCGCATGAAACAGTGCGAAAGCCGGCTTTGTAACCGCTAGTCTACCAACCACTTCAATTTTCCACCTTATCTTGATTTTAAGACAAGGGGCTGAAGTTAAGTGCAATAAAATGGCCACCAACGGTATCCTTCAGTGGGTGTTTCCATGGTAACAATGTAAAAATTTATTGCACTTGACTCCAGCCCCAGTGCTTGCTTGACAAATTTGGAGATTAATGTTCTTTTTTAAATAAGTAAGCACTAAACATCAATGAACATGGCGAAATCGTAAAACCATGCATCAATTAATCATCAGAATGAAATTTCATCACAAAAATATGTGAATAACAACAAATAAACAAACAAAAAAAAGGATGTAGTGTGAGCCCACCTCTCCCACGACATATCGACGTTACACACAAAACATGATTCATGTGTAAGTTTTGTGTGCAACTGCTATATCTAACTCTTTTGTGCAACACGTCTAAAATGAAAGACAACCATTCAACTAAGAAATGAAATGAGAATATAAGTATGATATTTTACCGGGTAGAACGACCAGAGAGACTTTGTAGAGATAATGTTTTGTGACTGGCAGGTGGGTACAAGATATTATCTGAGATGGATAAGGACGAGTGTGTTGTTTCATTACTTTTACTATGCTGTAACGAGTACTTTGTGTATCTTGAAAGAGTTCAACCACAATCATTAGACATTTGCTAGGTAATTCAACAATTCTGTTATACACTATACCACGTGCTATTCAATACCTTTTTGCATCCGCCGCCACTGTTTGGAGTCCTTCACTTGATCCTCTATCTGATTCTGCTCCTGATGGATTCCCCATGCCAAAAGGACTTTGCAAAGAATCGGCATGAGCTTTACAAAGTATCAAACATCTGGAACGAAATTCGACATTAGTCATTCTGACTACAAAAGTATTTTAATGTAAAAATACTAGTACCCCAATTCCCTATCAGATCCGCTAAAATTAAGCATCTACTAAAATTTTGAATTTCGCAGGCAATTCCACGTTATTTCAACCATTCCGAGCAATATTGCTTAAGAAATCAATCGAAGTGAATATAGCTGCAAGTGAATTTCGAATGAATAATTTCACCATGTCAAAATTATCATTGTAGCCGCCAAATTTCCTTTTTCTCAAACAAATTCATCTCGATCAAGAAATAAAACTCCTATTAACGTATATTTTGTGATGAAATCAAGAGCAAAATGATATTTTTACTGAAAATAATAACTAACTTTGTTTTGATTGTTGTTTTTAAGAGAGGTGTCTGAAAAAAAAATGACACGACTTTGACATAAGATAAGCGGTTCCTCTAAAATTTTGGCGGGTCTTTCTAAGGTGCCGCTTAAATTGATCGAAAGGCGGGTTATTTTAGAGGAAATGTGATAATTTAAGTTGAACACTCAGATAAAAATACTTTTTTCATACACTCTTTTGGCGGATTCTTAATTTTAGCAGATCTGACAGCGAATAGGGGTATAGGTCTGCTATACCAACCTGTCACACAATCCTTGACGTAGAGGATTCTGGGAACATCCAGAGGTGGTCACTGTTATTATTTTGTGACCAACTAACCACGACATTGACTGACCACCAGAAAGAAGGAATTCGGCTGTATGGAGTCTAAAAATAAATAAAAAATCCATATAAAATACTACCTACTCTATTTATATGTATGTAGATTAAATATGAAATATTTTTTTAAACCTTTTTGGAGCAGATATACTCGGTGAATAAGTGTATCTAGCCATGAGATCTATACACGTCTCTGTCAGTTCTATGTGAAATGTGTCCGAGACTTCCCGCTGTAAGTTAGTTTCTCCGAGAGTGGAGCGAGAGGAATAATCTCTTCGTCGGGACCCCTACAAAATCAACTCTGTGTTTACAGAAGTAGTGAACAGTTAAAAATGTTCATTCTTTAAGCAACTAGTTTGGAATTGAATGACTTGCCTGTTCAGTTAAACTTGAACTTCGCTTCCTATTAGAGGAGTCCTGGTTCATATCTACAAAATCTTGTCTCACCTTGCCCTCTTCGAAAGGTTTCAACATATTATTATGTAAGCCCTGCTCAAAGTTTAACAAGAATGAGATTGTGACATCAATATAACTTACTAATACTAGAACAGAAATATATATTATATATATATATATATGTTGCTTACGTGTTTGATAAATTTGACAAAATCTTTCCTAAATGGTAGACGACATTTGAGGAACCAAGCTGCTATCACATGATGGGCTAATGACACTATGTAGTGGTTGTACTTGAATGGGTTCGTGTAAGGTAATAAAATTGCAAACACCGACATGTACTGGTCTCCCACAAAAGATGCAAAGACTTTGGGTAGCCTGGTCAGCGCTAAACGTTCAACAATAATCAATTAACATTTATCAAATAATTTTTTTGTACAATTGAGTAATCATTTAGAGAAAGTTCATTATGTTGAGCTTAAAAGAAACATTACAACAATTGAAGTTTGTGAAAGTGTTTCCTTAACCCACTTGTTACGGATATAACTTTTTTTGTAGTAACACTGTGATTTTTGATACACAGACTAATCAAGGCATTATTCAATCAGGAAAAATTGTTAAAAAAATCTATATGTTACGGAAAAGCGGGAAAATGGTGTTTGATATACGGAACGCTAGTAATATGTACTACTGTTTATTGGATGTTCATAGAACTTAAGACACTTCAAAAATAGTTCACTAGTTTCTGAAAGTATGTATTTGTAACATAGTAAATCGATTAAAATGCTATGAACAACCATACTTTTAATCAGTCTGAAGCAGTATTGTATAGGTAAAAGCAGTTTTTAGGATAAAGAGACATTTTACAATTTTTGAAATAAAACATAGCGGTTTTATGACATACCGCACATCGTAGTTGTTCACTTAATAATAAAACTTTTCTATACATAGGTATCAGTATAGCCGGCGGAACCTATTGCCTGATGCAATTTTTTCCAGTCAACCGGACCCGTCCATAGGTACCATACCATAGATTTCCAAAAAAACTCGTTGGAACACTCCTTCGGAATTTTAGATGGTCATATTCCCCCTCATTGATTTATAAAGTTGCCAGACATTGTGCAAAGTCGTAATATATTTTCTAGCTAGACAATGCAAAAAAAGGCAGAAGTACCTTGAATACTTTTGCGATATAAACTAATGTTCCTGTCTAATCTGTCGACGCCTCCCATATTGTTGTAAGCTTTGGTAGCAGCTGGTTGATCAACTTGAATGTATCGCTTAACTAGCTGATTCCAGTCTTGGCCGCTTATCCAAATGAGCAAATGGAACGCTGCATTCTTCATCATCACTTGACGAAGAATTTTCATCGTCAACTTCTGCGTGGGCCCGCAGTTATGACCCAGAAAAGTTGTGTAGGGTCATTTCATTTTCATCACCAGAGTCCTCATCAGCTGTCAGCATTACAATTTTCCAGTAGGAAAATAATTGTAATCGAGTCAGGAAAAGACTCGTCTTCATTTGCCTCCAGCTCCTCGATAATTTCATTGAGTGTCGAAAGTTGTGATGTGAAAAAAATGCGACACCCATATTACTAGCGTTCTTTTTACGGAACACCAAATTAATAGTCGAATTATGAATAGATAATATTAGAAAGAAGATTAGATGGCTATCAGTTTATAAACAGTATACTACATTCTTGCATATTTTGAAATGAAATACTGTTAATTAAAACTACATATTTCAGCACTCACCTTGAAACACTCTTCATAAATTTGAAGTAAATAACAATGCGAGCACAGTTAAAATTTCGAGCTCGATCGAGCTCAAAACATAACTGACCAACAAAGGGACATCTCAGCTAACGTGTAACATAAATAATGTAATTCGAAATTACCCACATTAATTGGAATATTTTTATTTCTATGGTGATCCGTATATCAAACGGTAGTAACAAGTGGGTTAATGTCCATCATATGTAGGGTTGCCATGCGTCTAAAACTTTCCAGAGATGTCCGGAATTTCAGATCTTTGTCCAGAATGCGAGAATATGAAAATCCTCAAATAAAATAGGTATATTTTAATTAAAAATCAAAGTGATCTTTTTTCTGACATAGTTCGAGGTTATCCTATTTGTACAATACCTATAACATTATTTTCCACCAAGTTCTTTGTTTTCTGTTTTATGAATTTGTTCCATTTTAATAGATGCATACCACTTTGTTGTGGATGCTAATAACTAGTTCTTGTTATAGGTAGGTGCCTACTTTCAAGAATATCCGGGATCTTTTTCAAATGCGAGGAATTTGTCCAGAATTTACATTATTTTATAAGAAAACCCTAATCATATGAAATAATTTGTACATTATAATAGAGAAATACATACTTGATAAAAATTCTAATATAGGAACTGCTATATAAACTGTTGCCGATATTTTAGATAAATCAAGAAGCACTTCTGGCAACAGTTTCACCATTGTTTCCCTCATCTCTAAGGTGAATATTGTCAAGGCCGTCACACATTGCTGGGCGCATCTAGAAACTGATATACATTTTTGTTATAAAAACAAATTTCTTGCTAATAATCTTCAAAGCCCACTTATTTTATGAGACATGACATTTTTATCCTTACCTAATCCTGATTTGGTAACATATCTAACAATTCTCTGTTGTAACTGAGGATCTAAATGTGCGTGATATGGTGCCAAACATGACAACACTGGCAACACAAAGGCGTGAAAATCTGATCGTGTAATTTTCCCATTCGTATTCCGTAAACTCTCCGGCATTGTTTTTTCAACCACCTTTGAAAAAGAAACGAGAAATATTAAAGTTATGACGACATCACTGATTTCAAAATTATAATTTGACCGTCAATAATGTTAGCTTACCAAGTTACACAAGGCTGAAGCTAGCAAATCTATATCGTTGCTATTCCTGGACAGGATCAAAGCTTTATTTTGCATGACTTTTGGCAGTTCTTTGAGCACAACCGATAACACAGACCAATCTTTTTCTTGTTTCAAACAAACTACTATTATTCGACATGCTCTTCGGATAGAAACATATGATATATGGGACTGTAACAAAATAACATTCAATTTTATTTTATTACAACTTCTAAAATTGAAATATAGATATATTATAGTGAATATCAGACAAGATACCTGTATGTTATGTGTCAGGGGTGTGGGGCTGTGCGATGGTCTATTGGCTTCAATACTATCTACGCAAAGATATGGACTATACTCCACTCTACCAGTCTCTTCGCAAGGGAATCCAATATGATACAATGAATTTGCTCGAGCCGACAGAAACCATTCCAAAAGCTGTAAATTAAAAACAATTTGTATTCCATCCACAATTGATGAAATTGAAAACCTTTGTACGATGTGAAATAAAGTTATTTTCCCAGATGAAAACTTACTTTTAATCTAATGCTAGGATGATTTTCAAAGAGTGAAGGTTTCTCATAATGCATTTCCAAATGATGTAAAGCTGTTAAGTAAGCACGTTCTGCATGTTGGGATGGCAACTTGTACAGCTTATCTATGAATATCTTGAACATTCCGTGAGCCACGGCTGATACATCTGATATGTCCGTGTCCTCGGATAAACTAATTGGTTCATTCGTTACATACAAGTCAAATTGCCTATTCAAAAGCTGCAAACAGATTAAAACATTAATAAATGATAAATCTCTATTAACCCATGCTCAACCACCGTACACAGATGTAATTTTGTGATAATGTTTGAGCTGCTTGAAGTTAGCCTATGGAAGAAACCAACCTTTTCTAAGATTTCAAAAATATCAGGGAATCGTTTAGAATGACAATGTAAAGCTAAGTCTATGAGAAGTTTGGCAGAAGCACATCGAATGACTGGATCTGCTTCGGTGCAACAGTGGAGTAAATTTGGAAGAACAACTCTGTCCAGCAATTCCTCTTCATAGCAATGCCTATAAATCAAAAATGACAATTAGATTCTAGAATTCGTAGTAGCTTAGTACACTTATATAATATAATCAATCTTCACATCCTATTCTGTATTTTCTGAACAATTTACCAAATTTCATTTTGCATCTCGTCGGTGGATTATTGAAATCTGCTATGTGATATAAACAAAATTCTACAGGAAACACATAAAACTGTTTAAAAGTTTTAACTAATGTACCTAAATAGTAGTTTTCAAATTCCTTAATAACTTTTTCACTCCTCAATATCACATAGTGGGTTTCATTGGTAGATGCGCCTTGACGAGACGATCATTTTGGTACCCAAAACTCATTTTTGCCATTTTGGTCACATAGCAGGTTTCAAGAATCCACCGACGATCTGTCAAAATATTTTGATATATACGAAGAGCATTTCCAACAACAAGTTATGTTTCTGAGGTGAATATTTTACTGAGAATTTACTTACTAGGGCGAGTAGATTTGACCGTGACGACTGATAATTACATAAAAAACACTTAAAATATAATGAATGTATGAAATGTACCTGTTTTGTTCCACTATAGTTTGCAAGGTAGCTAACACTTGTAACCTTATATTAACCCTTGTTTCCTGACGACCATACCTCTCCACCAAGTGATTTAAATTTGTTAACCATTCGTGATTTGTGGGAACAACTTTGGATGAGATGTGCTTCATCAATTTCAACACTGATGACTCCTACAACATAATATAACGTCACAAAATAAAAATAGTTTTTCTTGTATAATGAAAAACGACTATTATTTGTTTATTTATTTATTTCATAGAGACACCAACAGAACACTGAACAACACAAACAATATAAAAACATGAAACAAACACATAGAATATCCAGCGAATATCAAATTGATGTGAGGGATTTATTCAGATGTTTTATTCAAAATATTGTTAAGCAATTTAATATTTGAAAGTTTGCGAATCCGATGGGAAAGAGTTTGAAAAACAATGGTTGTTTGTGACAGACTAGAATGTTTGTTATTTTTTACGCGTTGAATGTATGTACTGGGAATCCATTAGAAAAAAAAATACTATTTAAAGGGATTAGTATAGAAGGCAAGGTTTCTTTGTTTTGAGATAGTATAATATATTTGGCTCTCGATAGTTTTAGTTCTCATCCGTGCTCTGAGGAGAGACGTTCTTTAATTTTGTGTTGAAGTGTTTGATTAATTTTTGAATACCTAACCTTCGCATATTTCAATTGTATGTACCTACGAGTCCGAGTGTGTTGTTATTAATACGGGATTTGCGTGCGACTTGACTGGTGTGTATCTTTGATTGGAGGTTAAAATATCACATTTGATAAATTCGCGCCTTCTGTTTAATTATTATAATATTATATTATTTATTGTTTAACTGGCCTGATCATGAGGGAGGATGCGTGGCGGAACGTTAGATTGGACAGCCCCGTGATAATTTAACTTCCAACTATGAATGTGACGTGTTTATTTTTATTTGAGTGTATTTTGTTCCGTCGCTGGCAGCTACCCAGGTCAGGATGATTATCGGGCACAGAGATATTAGGTATCGACGTAGTATTTTGTACGTTGCATGGTTGCCCCGCCAAGCATGCTTATGAGCAAGTTGCTCTATGTGGTTTTAGATGAGAGATGTATGGCCGACGCGCTACGGCATATTTATGAATGTTTGTGATCTCTGTGTGCCAATGGATTTATTGTACGAGTATTGCAGACTGTACCTACCTGTATTGTTTTCACACGTCACCTGTCTAACACACGTCGCGAATTGTTATCTGTCATTCGCGGGTTACCCCATTTTCCGATACCAGTGGTGTGACCTATCTTTAATGTTTATTTTTGAATCCGGTTAGGAATTTCATATTTAGAACCTTCTAGTAAGCTTAGTGTAGAATTTTCATTTGTAAAAGTAGGTACATTGGTGTGTTTGTTCCCCGTGAGAGTAATTTTATTCAGTCGAGCTATGAATGAGTTTACTAAAAGTTCGCGTCTGTCCGCGCACAGATAGAGTTTGTATTTTAGTTTTCGCCGCCGTGATAAACGTAAAGTTATAAAACCGGTATGTGTAGGAGGGCTGTTGGCGCAAGCTGAAGACCTTCCCCACATGACTGTCTATGAGAATGGGCTGTTACTGATTTGGACGCTTTTCAGCTCAGTTCATGAGGTTCACTGGCGAAAAGGTCGTGCGCTAAGACCGAAGCAGTTGAGCGATTTGGAATTCCAATGAGGAAGGACTTGTGGTTTAATGACAGCCCGTATGTAATTTGACTAGAAGGGTGATTTGTTCGTCTATAAAGTAATTAAAAGTTTATTTTGATATTGAGATCGATAATAATTAAATGCACGTGAGGTAGACATTAAAATTGTTAATAGGCAGGATCGTTTTGACTGTAGCTGGCCGTGGCATATTTTTCGCGTAGTAAAATCCTGTCCTATTTTGAGTCTCTGCCAAAAGTACGTTAAGGTATTTAGAGTCAAGAGTTAGATAGTTAAAAGAAAGCTTTCAGCCCCTATAGTCTGTACACCATCAGGAACCTTTTCCAGTTGTATATATACACTATATCTGATAGCCGAATTTTGGCCCCTTTTTGGTACCTGTTCGAGGCGTGAGGTCGCATCGAAATTGGGCCAGTCTCGGACCTTCGGAGTTTTATTTTTGCCTGAATTTTGGCAAGAAGGTTCGTTTGACATGGAAGGCCCTCTTTCGGTGGCTAATTCCTCCCATAGACCTCGATCATGCATATCAAACCAATATAAATAATATAATTCAAATTGTGAATCCTGGCAGTTGACAGCGGGGACTTTTTAGCGTTGAGAACAGATTCTTGGTACAGATATTGGGGATGAGGTACCATTGTCTGTAATGAAACACTACATGCCAGAACACCACAGCAGCAAATCATTTCAGTCACCCAGAACACGTTCTCTGCATGTCCCCAGGAGTCTTGAGCATGTAAGCCTTTTCTACAATCCGTAAGGGACAAGAACATAAGGAGGAATAAATAAAAAATCATGGGGCATTCTTTGCAGATTTACAAGATGCTGACCTAAGCTGGGATGAAGCTGTGCAAGATAGAGGGGCTTGAAGGAATTTCTGAGAGTGAATGTGTATAAAGTAAGTACTAAGAATTAAGGGAAAGTTGCAGATGACCACACTCTAAAGAGAATAATGCAGTGAAACCATGTTTATGTTCTTTATTCCTTTCTTTCAAAGCCCAGCTAAGGGATTTGAACAAGATTCTAAACAAAAAGGTAAATATTATGTAAGATTTAACACCCCACCGTTGTTTCTTCCTACATCATAAAGAGAGCATTGATTGAGTGATTTCATAGGAGAAATAAAATGATATGACTTACTGGTCTATCATGACCGCACACATCAATCAGATGGTATAGACCGTTGACATTTCCATTAAAATGTCCATTATCGTGTAATGATTCTATGCTAGTTATTGTGTCATGCATGTGGGATACTATCAAGGGGTATGGTGAAGGGGCTGCTTCTGAAAGAGAAAAGGAAAATATCAAATATTAATCAACTCAAGTAATTTCTCAATTTTTACAAGAACTAATGAAGTGGCACTGTAATAAAACCCTAGCACTAGATATTACGGGAATTGGGAAGTCTTCTTTACTTAGTTATTGAACACTCTCACTGCCATCTAAATAACCAGCTTTGTACCAAAACACCTTTGTAACTAATGTCAAATGTTAATTTTGATGCAAAGAGCTAGGATGTCCCACCCGGAGAAGAATTAATAGTCTTGGTTTGAAACCCTCTGGTTATTCAAGTCGAGAACGACGCTATACGCCGGCACACTCAGCGCAGACCCATCACTTTCACCATTACGGAGAGGAGATGGGCATGACTGGGACATGTGTTGAGGATGCCGAATAACAGTTGGCTGAGGAGAGCGCTATTTTTCTTCCCATCAGGGTCTCAAAGACGTGGCAGACCCTCTCATACTGTGTTCCGCTCCTTCGAAGTAGAGCTGAGGGATTTGGACATGGTGTGGGAGGAGGTCATAAGCATTGCGCAAGATCAAGCGCAATGGAGAGCCCTAATGCCGCTCATGCTCTTGAGTTCGAAGGGAGTTTTCATTTGATTGGTTATTCAAGTCAACATGTTTTTTTCATCAATCTGGTCCTTTTATGATTGCATATCTCTACTTCGGAGGTATAGGACATTATCTCCATTTTGACAATTTTTTCTATTAAAAAAAAAACATTTGTCTAACAATTTAAACAAATTAAAGTACAAAAACGCATTTGGAATGTTTTAAATGAAAGAAATACATGAAATATTCAATGTAAAAAAAGGTTTTTCTGGTCTCCTATAAAATTTGCAAAATGGAGATAATGTCCTATACCTCCGAGGTACAGACATATGTAATACTAAGAAACGCTCAAGTGTCATAGCCAAAAAAGTTTCTTTCACAACACAATATTACAATTTTTTCAATTGTCTTTGGGTTTACTTTGTGACAGTTATCCATTTTTAGATAAATAAATGTATAACTATGTTGTTTCTGTCACTAATATTGAAAGACGTGAACCCAGATAAAATTTAATAAAAAAAAGTTATACAGACCCATTTGATTTATAATTGTAGTAATAATTTGAAATATCAAGTCCCACGCAGGCTCATGCAGCTCTTGCCCGTGTTTATTAATGAGACTTTGCATCGCCAGTATCACCTCGTACATTACTACAAACTGCTTTCCTTCCAATGCCTAAACACAAAATCAAATATTAACTCTAAGTATATCATACTAATTCATAAATATATTCCTATCGTTAAATGAATCACAGAATTCACCCTCAAAAAACTGGGTAGCACTTGGGTGGGTGTACATTTCAGAGCGGAAACCCTTTTGGGTCCCCACAAGGCCATGTTGAGGTAAAACACTGCTCCTCTTATGAGCGCACAATCACCGTCTCCGGAGTTTAAAGCTATGCACATCACGTTGAGGGCAGAATGACCCAAATCTGTTCCCAATATTCGCTGCATTATCTTAAAAAAAGATAAAAGTTATATTGAAAAATTATCTGTGAAAAACAGGAACATCAACCTTTCCAATATGACTTATGATACAAATGACAGCACTTTAGATCAGAGGTTCTCCATCTGACAATCCAGACACGAAAAGTAAGCAGAAATAAATTGAAACACAAACCTTCCAGCTTGTTTGACAATACTGCTCTACATTGACGGTTCTACACAGGGCAGTCACAAATATCTGCAAGGACTCAGAAGGAAATATTGAATAGCACACGACAGCGTCCAAAACTTGGAGACATCCAAGTACCACTTGGGGAGAGGTAGAGTAACAACTTAAAAAACATGTATTGCTGAAAACAATAATGACACATCAACAGTGGAATATCAATAGTCAGTTGATAAGTCGAATTATGAAAAGAAATACAGTTGCAATAGTCTACACCAATTTTTAAGTGAAGTTGTAAAAACAAAGTTTTTTGAAAATCATTAACCAATTATGACACAAAACAAAAGGAAGATTAGTGATAAGTGCCACACTGAAGTAACAGCGATAGCCTGGTGACTTGATCAAGACAACACTTGAATGGCCACTATTCATCCCATCTCTATTCACCTTCAACACTAAAACTGTACACAACATCTGTCTGAGTGGTTGATCAGAGGAATTTACTAGCGCAGAAAATTAGAGTCAACATCAATAAACATCTTGATTATGAACAGATTGGCCAGACACCATGACACTGAATACTCTCGATAGGTACTTCAGTATTTATACTGCCTGCCTATAGCCCAGAATAATAATAATAATGTCTCCTGGAGATCTAAAAAAATCTTCTAAAAGTGCAACTGTGTTTCTTTAAAAGTTAATTTTTGATCTTTCACTACTAGGGATTGCAATCCGGTCTCATTTTCAGTCTAGCGATTGAACTAACCTTGATAAATTAACATTTTTAACAATAATAAAGGCTTAAAATAAAACGGCATGTACCTATACCAAATTAATTTAATTAGGGTATGACTTCTTTTAAATAGTAAAAAATATAAAAATTTTAGTTTCGAAAGAAATAAAATTACAAATTAGATTACGTATTATAAAAGTCAAATTGAAATTTAACGAAAATAAGTAACACATTTATATGACCTGCTTGATTAATCATGATTTACGATGTGCAAACCAGAACCGACACCACGAAAAAGAAAGATTCTCAAAAAATCATCCACCCCATAGTGGAATAAACCATTCGAGGCAGAGTTAGAAACTCTGGATTCGGAGCGTCTGCGATATCGAGAACGTCAGGCAATGGGGTAGAAATAGAAGGCATTATTGGAAAGATCACGTCAACAGAACGGATCCGATGATTCTGGTAAATATAATAGGATGAAATCACATCAAACAGCAGACCCTCGGACGAGCACCAAAGAGATGGGTGGGCAGTTGGATGGACATACGAGTCCCAGGAGTAATACTTATAACCGGGAATAATCAGAGACACTCCTACATCAAGTATAAGTGTTTGAGAAATTATTTCAGTTTTATCCTTGAATATAACTGCACACACATTATGACAGACTAGCGAACTAATCTAATGAATAGCAGACAATAATCATAATTATTTTTCTTTTAAATAGGTTAATATATATTTTATTGGCTAATTTTATTGTTTAATGCGCTCACTATTTTTCTTATTTGTCTTTCCATTTGATAGTCAATACTATCAATATGATCAGTCAATACTACCTTTAAAACCCCATCTTGGGCACAGGGAGGCAAAGCAGCATTTCACTGCGCTCAGTGTTATGCATTTGCCACCTCTTTTCTTTTTATCTTTATTGTTACCTACAATGACCCTGTGGAATTGCTAGGGATACGGGTTCGAGTTCTGTCCATGTTGAGTATGTCGAAAAATCCTTTGATATGATTAACCAGATCCGATCTCCGGATCCGTTAATTTGTGCCGTATCCAGTTTTCCGGATTGCAATCCCTATTCACTACTACAAAAATTAAATGACTTACTTGATGAAACCGGAAATAATTTCTTCGTAGAGATAGGACGCGTTATACTTAATTATGTTAATCAACAGGGAGAGGAATTCTTGAATTAAGTCCGGTGTGTTCAAAGATGGCATCCACTGCAGCATAAATTTTCCAATCTAAAATATTACCAATATATATTGTACAGATAGCTCGTGAATTAGGTACAGGATGGTTAATAACAGTTAAAATAATTAAGCATCACCTCTTCTTCAAAATTAGTTATGTCCTTTCCGTTGTCAGTTAAGGTTCGAAGAATTTCAATTCGGTGATGCGTGTCTTCAGGGTGATCATGCTCCTTAACAACACGAAAAAACCCCACTCTCATGATGGTTAATAATTCGTATTGCCCTTGTATTAAATTCTTCACAAATATTAGCTCTGTGTGACGGCATTCTTTTGACTGATCTACATTCAATAAGTCGGAAGTAGACAGCCAAAGCCTTTCTACAACATCTTGCTGTAATTTAGATAACAAAAAATGAAAATGAATTCACATTTATCAAATTAAACATTTCTATCAAAATGACTACAAATAACTATAACTTATAATAAAATAAAAACATCACATGCAATGTTTATGAAAATGAAAAGATATATAAATCAATATTTTTTTCTATAAAATACTCACATCTTGTACACGATTAACTGTTACACTTTCAGATAACTCTTTTATAACTTTCAATCTTTGAGGGATGGAATTTTCTTTACTCAATTCTTTTTCTAACTCTGGTGTAATAACTAAATCTGTTGATCCTCGGCAATACTCTATAAATATAAAAAATATAATAAACTAAATTGTTACCAAAACTGCTGTAAGAACATCTTAAAACTCTGGATCTATAGACATTGTTATCAAGGTTGATGGAAGATATTATTCAATTTATACCTAGATTTCCTCGACCTAATCGAAAAAATTGCTTAAACTTGTCTTGAAACCACTTGCTTTCTTTATCTTTCGAATTCATGATGAACTACTATGTTATAAAAATCTATGAGATAATAATATTTATAAAACATTAGTGAGCGTGTAAAATAATTCCTAAATTTTCATTTGTAGCGAATAAATTAAATATATGGTTCTTATTATTGTATGGGTTAAAAAATTGACAGTTCAAGGCAGATCGGCTCTGTTGTAGATCTGTGCACGAACTGTGTCTAGAACATAGAAAAAAATATTTTTATCGTCGTAACAAATAAAAAACTACAAAACTAAACTAAGTACTCATACCTACTTTATAAAAATTAAATTTTATGAAGTAGGTATGAGTACAGTATACACCTAAAAAAAGTTGATGAGTCCCATATTTGGATAACCATTGTATTAGATTTCCAAAAATCATATTCTATTTACGTTACCGCCAATTCGAATCTTATAGTCTAATGGAAATTCCAACTAGAATATTTTTGTCACTATACCTATTGATTTTTTGAATGTTCAATGCGGCCTTCCACCCGAAATCGAAATACCTATTAAAACAATAACATATTCAGTCTAAATCCGTCAAGTGGTATATTATCCTCTTCAGTTTGTCCTTCGCCGTCGAAGAATTCGATCGGCATACATTTTTACCAACTCTCTTTCGAATCTCAGGCATCACTGTTAGAGCAGCGTTTCCAAAAGAATGGTTGGCGACTCGATACGGTCGCAGAAAACAAAATTCTAAATTGCCAATTTCTCTAAGCCTGTTGTAGTCAACAAAAAAACAGTTGGACTCGACTCATTAATAAACTATCACTGCATTTATTTTGATTCCTTTGAAGTTTTAGGAGTTCCTGTGACAAAGCCATATTATGGGTGAGCCCAGATTCGTTTGAAAAATAAACGCTAAAAATCATTTTTCAAATCACAGACCAAGATAAATAAACTGAAACGCAAGTGGAACATGGTGCTGGCAAAAACTTACGATCAGTGAAAAGCCATCGATGATAAAAAGAAGAAGAAGTGATGACAGGTGATGAGTTTGACAGTGACGTTACTGTCTCATTTCTCAAGCATTTCTCTGTGTTTTTTTGTGCAAACCGATTTGGTGCTTCTGAAAATAACCTATAAACGTTGATTTTCATTAGAAAAGGTTGTAGAATGTAGATCTATAATAAAAAAAAAAATTATTTGAGTAATAATCGCAAATGAAAGTAACCAATCCCTAAGTCATCTTCCGTTCAAAGCTTTGATATTTAAGTCAATAATAATGCACAGTTGATGGAATATAGCATTAATATGTGCAACGGCTCATAATAATTATTTATTTATTTAAATACTTAATTTTTACAAGGTATCCATTTTATCCCATGGGAGCTGTCTCCTAATTTATCGCCTGTGCCTCTATTCCAAATATTATTCACTTATTGTCAATGAGAGCTCTTGTTGCATCCCTATACCCCTCGGTGGGGTTACAAAGAGTGAATGAATAAATGATTTAATAAGATGCACATTTCATATTGATCTTAGTATTCTTTGGTGGCTGTGCTATGTACTCTTTATACAAGATTTTGTTACTTTTCGCCATTGTTAACGTTATAAAGATTCGGAATATGGATATCTGATAAATAATAGCTCTCAACCGCAATAGTTTTCTCTCAACTGTACCATTCCTGTAGAAGACAACATGCGGGTGTGGACATGCTGTTTGTTAAACGGTCCCACTATCGCCAATTGTTACACAAAAAATATATCGCTGAATCAGTAATACCATCTGTAAAACACGAGTTTTAGTGCAATGGTTGTATAGCAAAAATTGTGACATGATTAAGAATAGAATCTCAGGACCCCTTGTTCAGAAATCAGTACAGCAGACAAACTATCCTAACCTTGCATAGTGGTAGTTTTTTTGGGATTATAGTCATGTCTTGAGTTGTTGTTTATTCACTCTAGGTTTCTATTTCGCTGTGGAAATCTTCATCAGGAGCTGTTGTTTAATGCATGTTGATGAGTGGTGGATGTCCGGTGTAATGTTGTGCATTATTTGTGTGATCTTGGTCGAAGTGTGTAGGTATGAGCGTTCTGTGAGGTATTGACGGTCTGACGTGCGATGGCAAAATGATCGCCGGACACAGAGGCGCCGGTATTTGTATTGTTTATGTTCGGTGTGTCTGGGGATCCGGGAATTCCGATTGATTGTTCTTGTTGAACGGCGGTGGCGGTGGAGATATCCTGAGTTTCTTGAGATGAATGTGTGTTATCTCACAATACTATCGGTCTCCAAATCCTATTTGGTGTGGACCCTTCTTCTTTTTTATTGAAGTTATTTGTATGTTTATAAATCTCGATTGCTTCCCTATTTAGTCTGGAGTAATAGTGATTATTGTTGGAAATTATTTTTGTTTCATTGAACAAATGCTGTGTGACCCGTCATTGTTTAGTGCATGTTCTGCTACTGCTGATTTATCTTTTATTCAACATCACACAAAAACACTGAACATCCTCCACTCATCACATCACACAAAAACTCAAGACACAACCATAATCCCAAAAAACTACCATTATGCAAGATTCCGGTCGTGAAAGCCTTAAACAATTTATTATCCCAACCTTGTGCATATTGTTTTTCATAATTACGTTCAGTGTGTAAATATTTTAATTTCACTATGCTTATTTCAGGGATATGATCAGAATTATTCCTACCCGCTCATTACTAAATTTTAAGATAAGAGAATTCACCATTGGTGCAAGAACATCTCATCAAAAAGAGAAAGTGACAGAGGCTGATTGTGCTGTAAATAGTGAAACCAACACTTCTATTAGGATTACTATTGAAGAATCTACTGTGTGTCACTTAGAACAGTTGTCTCTCGTAGAATGTTCTAACAAGGAAGGTGTCAAGACATTAGAAGATGCCATAGAATTTGCAAATAAAATCTTGCATATCAACACGGATAATATTGAACCTATGTATACAGTTTTAGAAGACAGGTGGGTGATTTTATACTTCCTTCTACCAAAATAGCCTTACCATATGGATACCTGAAAGGCTATTACCGTAAGTGACACTTTTGCTAAAATTGTCATTTTTATCGCAAGCAACGCTAAAAAATATTCTGCGTATATGTATCTAACTGGCATGTGTATATTCAAATTATTAGATAAGTTTGGCAAAAAGTAATTTATCGCAAGGTTTTAACTTATTGAAAATTTTGCATAAACGACCCGTTTGGTATATTGTAAGCGACCAAACTGTGCCTTGAAAAGTGTGCAATTTAACTGTAGGTTACGATAATTTTAAAAAATCATTAATATTGCATTTATCTCTTGCAACAATTGCATTCCCTTTTTTATTCATAGTGAATTGTGTGTCTATTTTTACTTATCCACTCAAAGAGATTTCTAATGAATTTAAAAATAAAACTAATAAAAATAAATAATTGGTCTGGCAAAATTATAGTAAGTGACTTATAATAACATTCAATAACTCATTGATTCGCTATATTTTTAATAACTATGTAGCAAAACCTAAAAAGTTCGTGGATTTTTAATATTGTTTAAACAAAAAAGCCTCTCGTGTAAAATTGGTTTTTGTCGCTTATGCTAAGTGGCCTTTCAAGTGTCGATATAACGCGGTATTTTTTTCTAGCAACGAAACTTTTTTTGTTAATATTAAGTAAAATCTTTTTGTTTCAGATATTTAGCTTTAAGAGAAGACAAAGTCACGGATGGTTTTATAAAAAATGACATTCTTAAAAACGCTGTTTTAACCGAAGAAGAATATTTTGTTGCACCCACAGGAAATATTCCCTTAGAACCAAGAAGCAATTTGCTTACCAAAAAAGCCGATTAAAACTTTAAAATAATGAAGTTTCAAAATATATTAGATATAGCTCAAAAATATATGTTTTTCTTTGCCAACAAAAACAATACTAGCGTACTATTTTACAATTATGGTCCTTCTGGTTCGCTTCTTTTAGAAAACCTAAAATTTGAATGGGTTTACTCAAATATAATCAACAGAGACATTTCAGTGTATTTGTTTACTGAAAAGGAATTGGGTGAACAAAAGAATTATGACCATTACATCAATGCAAGAAATTTTCACAATAAACAGTTACCTTTCGGAGTAGCAAAAATATATAATGATAAGAAAGAATTCGCTGATGACTCGCCCATCACAGAAAGTTCCTATTTTAAGCCATTGAACTTCACACACTTATCCTCAGAAGTTTTCATTACTCCATCCGAAGCGTATCATTATTTTTTACATTGGCAAAGACAGCGCAAATTATGGTGGAAAAAGGTTAATAAATACATAGTTATTAGTTTAAAGATGTTGATCAGTATTATTCATTTGAATTAGATGTAGTTTTTTGTGCATAAACTTACATTGATAATAGCATCATTTGGTCACAGCTGACTTGTGTGATCGCTTTCCACTAACAGTGTTTATAATTATGTATCAATGTTTAATAGTCCCATTCCCACAACTACCAAGTTCTTTGCATAGTCCAATTAAATTTAAATATTAGTTTTTCATCTTTAAGTAATACAAAAACAATGGAATTATAATTTTCAGCTAGCGCAATCCCCCAGTAGGCTAAGTTTGGGTGAAATACAGAAATGCGATGATGGAAGCACATCAGTAGAAATATTGGCTAGTTTCCCATGGGGTACAGAAGTAATGGAAACAATATCTATCACTCAAATGAAAAGTGATACAGATTTGACTGTATGTATTTTTGTGAGAATTAACAATCTCCTTTCAATTGTTGGAAATAAAATTTTATACCATACTTCCTTGATTTCAGGCTGTGAATGGAAAAAAGGCTGTCAACCCGACAGTGGTGAAAAACATAATGAACTTGGATGCAGCTTTAATGGGCATATTTTGTGACGGATATGAAGAAGAAAGGAAAACTCACAAAAGCATCCTCAGAGTCAATAAGAAACTTGCACCATATAAATGTATATTTGCTTCTCCGGATTCAAGTTAGTACCAAAATGTTTCATTGCACTTGTCTCATCGTCCTTTGTGGATTAAAATCCTAACATTAGCTTATGAATTTTCAGGTGCAGAATCGTCAGTTCGAGATGAACTGTCAATGTTAGCTTTTAGTTTGTCCAAACAATTAAAAAAGGCAGGTATTTCAACCGTATATTTAGCAAAAGATTCTAAAACCACATTGGCATCTCAGGTGAGTGATACATTCATTATCTTCGGCTACTATAACTGTGCTATTGTGGGCGAGAAATGCATATCATGTCTGCAATGTATTTTCTAGATGGAAAGAAATGACGAATGGGGTATTCCATTTACGATTATCATGGATTCTTCTGCATTAAAAACTGGTATTATAAATATGAGAGACAGGGATACAACGTTATGTGTAAGTGTTTTAATATCAAATATACACACTAATGCCTAATTAATTATATACACACTGTATATTTCCAATCAAATGTCATGTGAATTTAAGTCAGGTTAATGCAGAATGGACCTTATGGTTTGAATTCTTTCTATATATTTTATGTGATAATTATAATAACTTCATACAGTATAAATAATTTTGGTTCAGTTATGGTTTGTTTTCCTAGGAATGCGGCACTTCCATTTAGTGGCCATAAATAGCTGCGAATGAACTCAGTAGAGCGTTATCTATGTTGCTACACAATTTTCAGTCAGCTGACCGCTCCCTAGGAACCCATTGCATTATGAAAGATGATATCTTGCCTTTCTCTGCTTATTCAGGTTCTTTCCAAAACATTTTACATAACCTTTCCTAATATTTCAGGTGTTACGGCAGCGATTTTTTCGCGAAATAACTACATGATAACGATGAGTTAGTAATTCCCTCTGTTATCCTTAAGTTTAGAACCTTATTAGGTATGCTGCCATCTGGTGTACATTGTCGGAAATCACTTAGAAAATGACCCATTTTCAATTCTCCAAGTCTTCTTTGCAAAATATTGAAAAAATAAGTTTAGGGGGTTTTTTTAAAAATGAATTTGTGCTCACTCAAAGTGAACACAAATACACGCTTTGACTCTTTCACAGTAAGCTACTGAAAGCTTGTGTTGTGAAAGAGGAAAACGATCAGCACCTGGGATCAAACCCACGACTTTCGGTAGAATGCAGTGCAAAAATCGGCTTCAAAACCACTTGGTTACCAACCACTTCAAACCACAAAGTCCATTCTGTACCACCTGTTATAAATGACAAGTTGTTGCTTTCTTAAAATCCTAAAATTCAAATACCTTGGTGTCTCCTTGTAGTAATAATATTATATGGATATTTTTACAGGAACAAGTACATGTGTCTGAAATAGTCAATCATATGAAGAAACTTACTAAGAGTTTATGAAAATAAAACACATAAGATATACATTACATTGTTTTATTTCATACTTCATACATAATAATTGTCACACATATTTTCTTGTACCTCGATAAACAAAAATATGGTAAGAATAATAATTACTAATAACATCCAACAAAACATACTTCATCATACAAGAAACAGACCTTAAATTATAAAATAATTGCGGGATAATTTGACTCTTTAATATCTATAACAAAATGGCAAATACAGAACAATACAACTTCAAATATTTTATTTCATTTTGTACACTTTACGTCTGATACATCTTTAGCCATACAAGTTGTTAGTGAAGATCTTTGAAAATTGAATGCCCTTCTTTTGAATTATAGTTTTTCTACAAAATAAGTTTCTTACGTAATATGGAAATAAGTTTCCAATATTGACAAAATAATGGAAAGTTGTAAAAAATTCACTTTCTGCAAGCTGTTGATACGATCATGTGTCGCCTGACATTTCACACAGCCAGGTCTGCCT
Source organism: Mystacides longicornis (assembly GCA_963576905.1). Classification (NCBI taxonomy): domain Eukaryota; kingdom Metazoa; phylum Arthropoda; class Insecta; order Trichoptera; family Leptoceridae; genus Mystacides; species Mystacides longicornis. The sequence continues at coordinate 11,957,665 of OY756425.1, read as the reverse complement.
CAACTGCATCATCTAATTCTTGGCTTACATCAGTTTAGAAGGTTATGTTTCACTGACACCACGAGAAAACAAATAATGTAAGCACAACACTTGAGACAATATCTACAAATTTCCACTGCTCAATAAAAAAATTCAACAGCTTGTTTTTTTTATACAAATTACATTTTTATTAATATCATGCATAAATATCTTAACGGTTACTTGAATTTTGCCAACTAATAGTCCCACATCTAAGAATCTATTTTTTATATATATTTTGTGCTTTTATCTGCTAGCCGCTGACGAAACTAGTTTAGAGTTCTTTTTCGTTTGAATGTAGTGTGAAAAAGGTTGAAATATTCAAATTCGTATGCATGATAATAGTAAAAATGTTACTTAGGTGACGTAGCAATGCATGACGTAATATGATGAGATAGTTAGGACGATGGCTGATGAAGAGAGAGGATAAAGGTAATTCTAATATATAAAGTTAATTATAATATCATTATAATCTACTATAATAGTATATCATAATCAGATTAAGTATGCATGCATGGTTCTCCTCTTATATATTTGGCATTAATATATCTCAAATATGCTAAATTTAATACTTAGTTAATTTGCCCCCATTTGTGGTTATAAACCTGTTATGCTTATCAAGCTAAGATTCCTTCATTCTAACTGAGTAAATGTTGATTTGAAGGCTTGTTAGCCGCTAATGGTAAAAAAACTCGTTGGGGGATAGTGTATTAAATAAATGAAAAATGTAATCAGGTGGAAGTTGAAGAATACACATGCTTCAGTTGAATTTAACTCAAAAACCCTTTTTAATTGAATGGATCCTCAAAAATTAATACAAAGAGTACAAGCATGCAGTATTTATCAATAATAATGAAACACTCAAAGTTGAGGAGTTTACAACGGATATATAAACTCACACATGTCTTCAACCTATGTACATAGTTAAAATGTTATATTGAAATATACATGCTTTAAGCTGGAAGTTGCAGCTTTTTTCCTTTCAGCACTTTAGTGATGTACAAGTAGAAGAAATCACAATACAAGATGGTCTGCACGGCCCCTGCCACAATAGCAATCAAATCGTAGTGATTCTCCACCATGTAGCGGTACACCTAGAAACAGATTCATTATAGGTACACTCGTAAACACTCACATAATATATTCCATATTATAAGATATAAAAATTACCCAGTTAAAGAGGTATAAGCCTCTGTAGGATCCGAGAGCAAACAGATAATGAGAAGTAATACTTTCTGCTTCTCCAGTTTTTGACACCAGGAATAGTTGAGGCAGTATAGCTACAGATTCCAAATATATTGAAAATGTCCAAAGAACCTGTTGAACAACAAATTTTATTGATGTAAACTTGTTTGTTTTTTTTTCCATCTCTCCTCCCATTCATAATATAAAAGAAAAATCAACGGATAAACAATTATAATTGGCCGGTTAAATTACAACTTGGATGTGGAGTTGACCTCCAATGTGGAAGACTACAGATAAATTGTCAACTTTGAATCATCATTATTTAGAAGTGCAGTGATGGTGTCATAATGAAATACAGGTTGGGCGTTGATTGCACATTGCAAAAATGTTAAAAGTCTCTTCCAACAGATATCACTAACATTATAATTGCACTTGAATAAATAACTGCTATCAACACAATATGGCGAGACTCATTATGAGTCATAAAAGTTTCAACATGAGATGAAGCACAATTAGGTGAATGTTGAATTCAATGGATCATTGGATTATTAGTTTACATTTACTGTACTATTCACATCTATTGAAATTTGGACCCTGTCACTGCATACATGGTGAATGATCAATGCAATAAATCTAAGTGTGACCTCATAAAATAATAATATAAACGAATGAAAAAAAGTTGTCCTGTACTTATTTGTGTGCCTTAGAAAGTTTTTGGACAACCAACCGCCCATTCTCGGTAAAATGGTCTAACTATTATGCTCTTAACAGTTACTGTATAATTTACAAAGATTATTGTTCATTTTGGTTATTTATAAAAATGTTCATATCTACATAATTCCATTATGTACTCAATTTCTTATGTCATTGCATCACCATGAAACACAGCTGAACCTTGCAAGTATAATTATTGTAATGTAAGATAGTAAGATCGAATTAATTTGTCTGAAATAATAATAATAATATATTTAAAGTTTAACAAATTCAAAGTGACAGGATCTTCATAGAAAAATTCAGTAAAAAGAATAGTCATCTTTTAAAGATAATTGCTTCAAAATAACACTTTTCTATACAAAGGTGTCGGTATAGCCGGTGGAACTTATTGCCTGAGACAATTTTTTCCAGTCAACCGGTCCTGTCTCAATCTGAGACAGGCCAACCCCGGGTAGAAATTTCAAGTGAAAAAACACTCTGACCCGACCGGGAAACGAACCCGGGACCTCACACTTTTGTGATTTTGAGAAAAACACTGTTGTTCAGCAATGTATTTGTCTGTGCATCTTTTATTATAGTACCGTCGTAACCCCGAACTTCGCCTGGTTTTCAGAAGTTTTTTTTGAATAGCTCCAAAATAGAATAGTACTGGACGAATTGGTATTGAAAATAATATTCAATAAGAAGAATTCTAAAGGAATGTCATGATAAATACCTGTATTTTATAATAATTACCATTTTATTAGCATTTAAAGACGGCAGGCGAAGTTAGGGAACTTTTACCTAACTTCGCCTACCACGTGTAAGTATTAAAGTGTGCACCACAGACACATAAAAATAATACGGTTGTGTTGTGAACATCATACAAAGCAATATGAACCATAACGAGAATACAATAAGGTCTTTTTTAGCAATATATTTCCACTAGGCGAAGTTAGGTACACATTTAAATCTGTTTCCATACATTTGACAAACTTTAGTCAGGGTTGTCAAAAAAAAACTAGAATTCATGTTACATTTTTTATACATTACCTACAACGCAAATTGTAAGAACAGTTATTCTTAAAAATTTAAGAATAAAAAAACAGTTTTGTTATCATGAGGCTATCCTATACATTTTATTAGGACATTTTATTACAACTTAACCAAATTTTTGTTTCCATGTTCCAAAAAAAAGTGTGTTGTGACAACCCTATAGGTAGGCGAAGATTGGATCATTTTTGGAGGTAACCCGCCTCAGTGAATATTTATTTAAATAAATTATAAACTATAATAGATAGTGTTCTACCGATTTTTATTATAAACATTAGATTCTTTTTGTAATCTATTAAATTCCAATACAGGAACCTATCTTTGACAGATTTTTGTTAAAGTGAAAGTTTCGCACAACAATACAATGAACGCTGCCTTCGCGCCAACTTGAAACCAACCATCTGACGTATTCGCATGAAGTTAGCACCAAATTTAAGGAAAAGTATTGCCATTATGAATAAAACTTTCAATCAAATATTAAATGAAGATCGTATTATAGATAAAAATACAAAAATATTGAATTTTACCAAAACAGGCGAAGTTAGGTACCACAGGCGAAGTTAGGGGTCACGACGGTATCATTCTGAACATATCCATATAGCGTCATCTGAGACATCTTTTTTTGCCTTACTTTTTTTTATATTTTGTATAAAATAACTTATTTTTCAAAATATTTCAGAAGTTGAAATTTATTTATTTAAACCGCAGTGAGTTTGTTATGCAAGATGGGTAGCATTATACAAGCGCCCTTGAGGTGGTGTTACACCACAAAACGGCGCTATATAAATCATATTATTATTATTATTATCTAGTATACAAAATTTTCTTAATTTCTCGTATTAAAATGGCTGAGCTTACCTCCAAAACACTGAAGTCATGATTAATGAGAAGTGCAAGCACTGCGGCGGGGATCAGTAAGAATTCAATTCGGAAAGTGTCGTGGTTGTGATCATACGTCGCCTTAAACTTAATGTACATCAAATAGATAGTTGCGTAAGATGCCCCAATGAAGACCACTTTCATGAACGAGTTGTACGCCGATATATAGGTTGTGACCAGATCTAGATATCTAGTGGTGTAAACAATTGCAAACAATATTTGTGATTTTCCTGAAATACCTGAAACATTTCATAATATTCCCTGTTAAAATATAATTTTTTATAACCTGTTTGTGTTTAGTAGTTCAATTAAAACAATCTTGTATTGCCATTGGAAATATATTTTGATAATATGTACCGGTATAATTAATAGACATTATCAAACAAACAAGCTTATTATTTACCCACCGCTATATAAGAATTGATAATTAAGAAAACAGTATTTCACCTAAAGGTGTCATGGGTAAATTTTGTGACCTATGCCCTAAATAGAATTGAGTTTTCTATTATGCATTCGGACAATTATAATGAACTAATGGAAGAAACCTATAATGTTGATTCCCGTTACGAGATGTCAGCAACGAGAGACAAAGTCACAGTGCAACAAACATTTTATGCTTCTCACTATGGAGTTATTGATTGTGAATTTTGCAGGGTTCAAGAGTAGCTTTTTTTGTTATTTGTGAAGTGACATTCTGTAATTATTAATCCTGTAGAAGCCAATTCAATTTCACTGTGAATTGAATTATTATATTAACTGCAAAAGGTCTGATGATATATACAATAAAACGCGATTTTAAGCATATTTTTATTTTGAAAATGAATCTGTATGTTTGTATATCAATGACTGATGGATACATTTGCATGCAGACCTACCCCATGACTACATCTTGAAGTTTTACTTCCTGGGCCTGTTTAAGTAGAAAGTTTCAATCCCAACGCTTTGACATAATAATCTATAGTATAATAATCTGAGTTTATGCAGTATTTATGGATATACAAAAATAAAAAACCATTTAGATATTATTAAGTAAATATTATACATACACCATTGTGACACCGGTATTGAAAATATAGGAAAGATGCTAACCTGCACAAGATCGTGTTTTCCATATTTTAAGTAACAATATAATTATTGCAAGGAGATGAGATAAATCTCCGAGAAGTCTGAATATATTCATTTTTACAAAAAATTAGCCGCTGACACGGCAACCAAACAACCGAAAATGACGTGGACGTGGCTTCAATGCTACTTTTATCTTTGCCTGTCTATGATTACACAAAATAATACAATAATTTTATTTATACCTACTTCTATAAATTAATTGGTAATTTTTCAAAAATAATCGATTGCTTTTTATTTTATAAGATCTTGGTAATTTGATAAAGGCTATATTGAGACGAAGTGAGCAAGCTTTCGGAGTTAGGTATATAGTTAGTAGAAGATGACTCAAATTCCACCCGTTTTCCAAATAATGAAAGCTTAATGAAAGATTTTTTAAACAATAAGGTTAAGAAAATGAAGAGTGAAATTTGGTGGAGGTGGAATATTGTAATAATATCATTCTGGAAAAATAACCAATTTTCATTTTCTATACTAGTATGTCCAACATAAATATCATTCTACTGTATGTTTTTTTAATAAGCGTTTTTTTCTCACAAAAATAAAATTATTTCTAGTCCCCTTCCCAATGTTGTAAATTAATTAATTAATAATAATAATTTTCCAATTAGAACCATAAAATTATTTGCACACTTTATCATGTTCTCTATGAATTTGAGTGCTGACAGGTGTAATCATAGAACATAACTTTCATATAGATAGCGCAATATTGTGCACGATTAGGCATACCTAATCATTTCTTACATATTTTGTGGGACACATATCGTAGCCAGATAATCGAATTTTCAGGGTTATTCATCAGTGGATACTACTTGCGAAACGAGCTTTTTGCTATAATATCAACACTTACAAAGTGTTAAAAATCTTGAAATTCAATTCCTCTTATACTATTTTGACAAGTTTCGAACACCTTCACCATGTCATCTAATGATAATTCGGACGCTGTCTGCGTTGTGTGTTTTAAGCCTATCGAAATATTTTCGATAGGAGATTGTGATCATCCAGTGTGCTTTGAGTGTTCTACTCGTATGAGAGTATTATGTCTTCAGACGGAATGCCCAATATGTAGACATGACATATCCAAGGTATTTTTCAATTTATTTTAATGTTATATTCCACTAGAAGCTCAATATAAGAACAATAATACATTCTCTAGACTCACTAACATCTCCAACAAATGGTCGCTCTGCCGACTGACAGTCTCATTAGATTATGTCAAGATTTGACACCTGACACCACACTATTTTCAAATCTAAATTATGATAAATACTCAAGCGAACTTCAAAGGACAGGTATCTCAAACTTGTTTGACAAATCTTGGTCAAACAAATGTTGTTTTTGTAAATTAAGATAGATAGACTATAGAAAACATTTTTTTAAACGAATCTGTGCTCACTCAAAGTGAAAACAAATACTCTTTGACTCTCACACAATAAGCAGCTTAAAGCTTGTGTCGTGAAAGAGGAATATGGTCGGCACCTTTTATCGAACCCACAACCTCCAAACGATACAGCACGAGAGCCGGCATCGTAACCGCTAGGCTACCAACCACTTCTCACATACTTGATTTAAAGTTTACTTCACATTGGACAAGTGTTTTAGTTGAGTAGGAAGTAATTTAGTTTGGTTGAGTAGTGCGCCCCACCACACGTCACTAGCAACTGGCTCACTTGCCAAATATGTGTGAACCTATAATTTTAGTAAAGCTCATTAGTTCCAACAAAAATAGCATTTAGCAAGTATGAAATTATATTATTACATATTTAAATTTGCTGTGCGTTAGTGATTTAAAAACAATGATCCATACAATTATTCAATGTAGAGAGTTAATATAAAAAATAGTGATGTCTACATTGTGTTGCAGGCTGTCCATTTTAAAAACCCTCCTCACTAACTGTCCACAAATATAATGTGAAAGGTGATTTGCGCAGATAATTGCTAAATTATTTGCTACTCGACCATACTGTGAACTAACTAGGCTTTATAATGTCTTTCCGACCTGATATTTATCTGCTATTTAATTGTTCTTTCTCTGTTTCAGGTTGTGTTTACGTCCAAAGTTGATTCCTATAAGAATGTTATAGCCAGGCTGAATAATAACAAGAAAATTCACTATGATGAAAAATACAAAATTTTGTTTATGGACATCACCATCAAAGAAACTTATCAAAAATTGTTGGAGCATTTTTGCAAGAAGTGCGGGGGAGTTTTCAAATCTTTCAATCTTCTCAAAGACCATATGAGCCGAGAACACGAGTTCTTCTTTTGTGATTTGTGCATTGAGAATTTAAAAGTGGGTATCTTAAGTTTTATATTTCATATCAAATTGCATTTTCTTTTTAATATTACATTTGAAACCTCCCGAGACAGCAGAAACTTACTTTGTGTCATCGAATTACATAGCCATGTTATGTTGAAACATTGTTTTCTTAGAATATTGCGGCATTTGTTTTATTGTTGATTGAGAATAAATTATAAATTGAACGTTTTATTGCAGATATTTACAAATGAAAGAAAATTCTACTCTCGTCAGCAACTTGCAGTGCATAGAAGTAAAGGTGACCCCGATGACACATCTCACAAGTATGTTTACCTTTCAAAGAAATCAAATTCATTATTACCACTCTGGACACTACTTGTATACAAGCATATTATTTACTTTTAAATATTTTTATTGGTAAATTACATTATCATAGCTATTGTACTGTGTAAGATTGTGGTCGTTGATAGATGCTCAGCTGCATTTATCGGACAGCTCCTCTTCAGGATTACAGAAGCCTTGAAATTGGTTGTACAACCAATAAAGCAAAATTAGTATGTTGAAGAAGTTATTAAGAATCATTCAAAACAAATTCACATCTGCAATATGTAAATGGAAATGCACATATTCTTTCCAGAGGTCATCCGAAATGTAAGTTTTGTGACACCCGATACATGGATAATGACGAACTGTTTCGTCATTTAAGAAAGGACCACTTGTATTGCCATTTTTGTGACGCAGATGGCTTCCACCGCTACTATGTTTCCTTTCATACTTTGAGGGATCATTTCCGCAAGGATCATTTTCTTTGTGAGGAAGGGGACTGTTGTTCTGAAGGAAACATGACTGCTTTTCGGACTGACATAGATTTTAGAGGTATGATATTATAACTATTGAATAGTATTTACCTATCCTATATAACATGCAATGTTGTTTAGCCTCTGTAATATCAAACATCCTTCCAAGAAACATGTAGTGGAAGCACACAGTGTTATAAGAAACGAGCATAATTCATTCCTGAGTCTTACTTGTTATGCGATACAATTGCATTTCTAGTGAATGTTTTTTATTTGGAAGGTGTTTGGCAATAAAACACCATGCTTCCCAAGCGTCTTGGTGAGTTCTAGTCCAGCCACCCCTAACATGGGGAACCGATGCTGTTTGCAGCTGCCCACTGGGGATTAGATGCTGCTACCTGTTGGTCCCAGAGAGGTATTTTATTCCCGCTCACCCTGCACATCTACCCAGCATTCCTCTATCCACCACCTAAGGCGTTTCCTGTAGCAGTTACTGGCTCAGCTAAGGATCTAGATCTAAAGCTTTATGTATTCAAAAATATAAATTTGATGCCATAATAATATTTCAATCCCATTATTATGTGATAGTAAAATATTTGTAAATTTTGAAGCTCACAAGGCATCAGAGCATGGCCGAGGATTGAGCAAACAAGCAGCACGTCAGGCTCGCACCTTGGAAGTACAGTTCACTCTGACTCCACGCCCCATGCATGGTTCATCTAGACCACATGCTCGTCAAGAGAGGTTAGTATTTTGTCGTTCAGTATTAATCCTAGTCCACACTAGGTTTAATAGTGTTGACTAAATTACACGCTATTAGACAAGGAATAGTTCGCACTATATTCGAGTACAGTTCATTAGTGTGGTTGGTTTTTAAAAGGAAAATTCCTCAAAACAATATAGGGGTTATTTCAAAGACATTGTATTATAATATAGATCTTTTTTTTGTGTTGATGGAATAACCAATGCACAGGTGGTGCTACTTGCCCAAAAATATAACAAAATGGATTGACTGGATTAAACTGCTGTCTTGTTTCTAAATGACTCACTACTCGACCAAATAGGCTTTACACCCAGCATTTTGTCTCTATTGACCGTAATGCACATTTATTTTATCAAATGTTAACTTTCATCCTCAACATTTGTAGTCCATGTATTATCAGAGGGAGTCTTTTCTTTTAATAATCTGACAATATCTTTGTTCTTCATGAAATGGTGTATAATTTATGTGATGTGTTACTAGGAGTGAAGGAGAGAATGTAAGGAATGAAGCGAATAGAGAGCCAATCAATGAAGTTCCTCAAGCTGTGGTCAGTCCTCCAGTAGTGGACATGGACAGTATTCAGCAGTTTCCCACTCTGGGAGATTTCGGGCTTAATGCTATGACCGTGCCAATGAACCGACATGACAAACCTGTGATTCGTCAAACAACTGGTGCTTTGGCCCGGACTGATGAAAATTTCCCAGCTCTCTCACCTGACACTAATCCTGGAGCATTCCCCTCTACCAGCTTTAGACTCAACATTTCCCATCCTGGACCTTCCAGTACTATCATCAGGACTAATGGTAATCATTGCTCACAATATTAAACACGCTTAACATACACCTGTGTATGGACTTAATTGGATCAGCAGAGCATTTCATACTCGCGAGCGTAAAGTTATTACCAATCTCGATAGCCTTGTGGAACTGATTTCAAATGTTTGAGTCAGTTTTTTTCTTAGGGCTTTAATAAATTTAAATAAAACACAATTTTGCAACATCATTGAATTTTTCATTGATTTCATTTATTGATGTTGCAAAGTTACATTTTATTCCAATTCATTGATATGGAGAAATATTGCAAAGTTGCAGAAAACACATTAAACAGTAAAAAAAAATCTAGCTGAGATTATCATTTTGAGAGTATCTTAATATTTTAGTGATTTTCTTTCATAAAGCTGATTTGTATATATATTTTTTAGTGAAACCTAATGTGTCCATCCAAGTTGGAAGTCAGCAACAAAGTGCAGCTGCCAGTAGACTAATGGTTTCTGAATCGAAAAAGAAACTTCTACCGCAGCATGAAGAAAACGGTAGAAATTATTTGGAAGACTTTCCAAGTCTCCATAAAAAGGACAGAACTCTGTTAATGAATGACTACACCAGCTACTCTAACTCCAATAACATCAGGAAGGTGAGAACCTATTCTCTTTTCTTGGTGTTACATTCTCAGTTATGCCAATTGTCATTTTCTATGTTAGAAGAATTTTGATGATATCCCATATGGCACAGAAACATAGATAGTCACGGTTATGAATGCAAAGTAGCTCAGCAGTATCCAGTTATATGTCCCAGAACCAAGAAACCTGTCTTTAGCTTCTAATTATCTCTTCAAATTTATACAAAATATTAAAGATGATTTTTTTTAATACACATATTATTTCATACAACAGTGATTTCAAAATATTTAGATTTTTCTTTTTGATTTTAGGGACAAACTAACCAAGTCAACGTAGAACCAATTAAAAAAACCGTAGATGTGGAAAAACCTCAAGTACCTCCAACTTTGGACGCTTTCCCAGCTCTGCAGCCAAACTCTTCTGGATCAAATTCTATCACACAACCTCAGTGGATAGCTAAAGTTAAGCCTAAAGAAGTCGTGAAGAAACAAGTAAAAGATCCTGTCCCAATACATAAACCTCCGAAGCCCCAAATCAACAATATTTCAGAGTTCCCTGCCCCGCCTCCTGCATCAGGTGCGCCATTTTGGTTAAATGGGAAAAAAGAAAAGAATGTAAAAAATAATAGTACACCCAGTAGTGCAGATACTTTACAACCTCAATGGGTAACTGCAAAACCAAAAGTATCAGGTGCAAAAGCGTCCAAGGTAAATGCAGCCCCTGTGATTCCAACCCAAGAAATGAATATTGCAGATTTTCCCAGTTTAAAATCCAAACAAAAAAAGAAACCTTCCAAAGAAGTAGAAACTGATGTCAACGACAACAGTTTGAAGGTGTTGAAACAAAAGGATAAAAGTAAGCAGATTCAAGAGAACAACACAGTTCCAAAATGGAAGCCACCCCAAAAAGAAATTGACAAAACATCTAAAGAATCAAAACAAAAAATTAATTCTTCAAACAACAATTCTAATAAAAAAACAACAGCACCACAGGAATTGAACAACAGTAAGCAAGGTCCAGAAATCAATAAGAATGTGAACAATTCTACTCCCAGGCTTTTACCAGATTTTAGTCCTCGTAACTCTGTCATGAACGGCCAAGAGACACCACAGTGCAATGGATTCACTTTTACTAGCTCCTTGGGACAAAACTATAAAATACCAGCACATAATTACATACAACCAATCAATTTCAATGACAGAAACAAATTGTTGGTCAGTAAGTTCATGGAAGTGCTGGGGGAAACCGAGGCCATTCATCAGTTCAAAATATATTCTCAATTGTTTAGAGAAGGAACTTACACTGCAGACTGTTATTACCAACATTGCATAGAATCAATGAAGGATGGATTCAAAGAAATGTTTCCAGAACTGCTAGTCTTGTTACCAGATATACGCAAACAGCAAGAACTCTATAAGGTGCATTTATCCGCATCTGGCTCACCCTTGCACATCTGTAACATTTGTGGTCAAATTCTAGTTGTAGCGGACATGCAGTATCACAATGACTTTCATGCAATGCAATCGGCATTCCCAGCCCTAGGCCCCCCTCCCTCTGTGGCGGCCACCAAGCAAACTAAATAATCGTCAATGTGAAATCATTGTGATTTAAGTGCCTTTTTGTAATTTCATTTTTGATCAATTTGTTCTGTGGTGAGATTATAAGTAAATAGAACTTGATAAGAAAATAATTAACCATATAATTGGGAATTGAAGGACTTACTTACCCCAAGAGATCCTATTTGAACTCTATTATACTTTTTCAATTAATTTTCATGTTTAAGCTTCCAACACAAACGGTACTATTTTTTATAGTATAGATTCGTTTCCCTTACTCTGTTTTACTCAAATGTCATTTGTAGCCGCGAATTGTTTATTTTAGTAATTCTGTTTGCATCTAGATATTAAGAATGTTATATTTTTTTGATATTCTACAAACTTTGATATGCATCTAACTAATCCTGTTACATAATTTAAAAGGATGATTTGTGTTATATCTAAACAATAATGTTGGGTAAATTTATATAAGTACATAAAACTATAAAAAAAGTTGTATGAAACACCCAATTTGCTTATTTATAATTTGTAATATTGCTTGGCGTTGTTTAAAAAGTAGGTTTTATGATTCCAGTAAGATAAATTGTTTCTAAATCATATTAATATTTTTCTTCTCTTGCCATAATCTGCGTTAATGACAAAAGTTTTGATGGCTACATAGGCCAAAATATATTGGACATTCCAACAAACAGTAGTAATTGTTATGATATATTTATTTGGCGCAATAGTTCAAGAATAGGCAGGTGTTTTTATGTCAGGGAGTAGACTTTATACTCGGTTAATTTTTTTAAATATCTTTATTGACAATAATATAACAATCCAGAGAATCATTGATCAATTCAGTAGAGTGAACTCAATATGATAAAATATGTAATTCTTATGATTACTTTCTACAAAGTGTAAATTGATCTTTCAATGTAATTTATCAAGATACAGTGGAACCACTCATAATGAGCAAAAAGAATGAGAAAAAGTTGCTCTGCTAACAAGTGCGAAAATCACAGAAAGGGAAGTCACGCTTTCACATTAACTTGTAAGCCATGACCAAAGAGAATATAATACCTTACGGATAAGAGACGCAACTCCATAGATGAAAAATGTACTGAATGGTTTGTTTAGCCAACATTGAAACAAAATTTTTATTATGGTGATGTTGCCTTTCTGGTACTTGACAGCGGGCAGTCATGGTCATACCCAAGCATTTTAAATTTTTCATAAGTCATTGGTTAAAAAAAAGTATTTAATTTAATGATAGCTTTATTGCAGTTTTACAAAAATTTACACGAGTATCTATACACCTACTAGATATTTATAACACTTTTGACAAAAGTTTTAATACATAATATTTGTTGTACACATATTTTTAATACATAATATTTGAAATTTTTAAAAAAAGTGATAAAAAAAATCATCACAAAAGTCAAAAAAATAAACATTACAATTGGTATTTTTCTCATCACTTTTATGACAAATGACACACCTTTTGCGCATTATGATTATCTTTGAATATCAACAAAATGACCTCAATACTCTTCGAAAATAATACAATAACACAACAGACCGCTAAAAATGGCGTTAAGATTTCAGTTTAGTTTGATGTTTTTCAAACATAAACAGTCACGTCGCAACAACAAGTTTGCAATTCATGATATTATTTTTGTTTTTCAATGTTGGTACCTAAAACCTGTCGCCATCCATACAAAAAGTGCTTTGTATGACGGTTTCGACCCACTGGCCATGACTTCCATGCCAATGCATAAACTTATGTTTAGTGCTTGTTCCGCTCACTCATTTTTCGGAATTTGTAATCAGAAATTAGGTACTTAACTCAAATTAACTTACTCGCACAGTATACCTGATCACCCTTGGAAATATATCTCTGAAAAAATAACCACAAGAAGACAGCTGTACTTAATGTAAAATCATTGAGTAGCTTCACCAAAATAAGGAGGTGGCGAATTTATTAAATGATTTGCCGTGACACATTTTTGTTAAATTTTGAAGAATCTGGGCTGTTCATTCTTTAAAGAGAGGAATGTTTGTGCTGCCAACTATTTTACACTTGAAACTTCCAAACTGTTACCAGCTACACTCTTATTCTTTTGGCATGGAACGCATTATCACATGATTTATATGGGAAAAATGTTTTGCATTACGAGTAATACTATGGAACAAATTTTGCTCATTTAAGAGGTTCCACTGCATTAAACAAAATGAAAAATTATTATATGTATTAAAAGTGTAATGTAGTATAGTTATACAAATTCAAAAATATAGCTGTAGATAAGACCTGGCTTGCAAAGCTGAATCAAACAAAATTTAGACTTGCAATTTAAATAAACAATATTTAAAAACTTCTCGGACATGGGCAGTCAATGATTGCCTTATTCTTTAAAAAAATTTATACTTTAAATATCTATTAACACATTATGAGCTTAAAAAACGCCATGCAGTAGTTATCTTCAGTTATAAATTGATCCAACAGATCAAGCCGTCATAATTGTACCACAACTTACTCCTGCGTGCTATGATTTTGTTTTTAATATTTATTGAGTTCTATAAATGGTAATCTATGTGAATATTTTTTTTTTTTAAACCCTTTGTACATGTGAATATTATTATTTGAATACTAGCCTGCAGCCTCCATGGAGGCCGCCGTCACTGCGTCCCATAAATGTGAATATTTATTAAGCTCGTAATGTACTTTAGGAATTGTTTATGTCGAGTAAAACAGAGCAACCATACCATTATATACCTCTAGGTTCTTAGATACTCCAAATATTGTATTATTCCTCAATTTGTCACTGTAATCATGTTCCAGTTATGATCCTGGAAGTAATAATGACTTCTCTCAAATGAAGCGAGATGAGAAATTGATAGAGAAAATACTATTTTTATATAGCGTGTTGCCGTATTTATTAAAAATCTTTACTTTTATGATTATAGTTTATTATTATATCTATTAAATTTTATTTTAAAAAAGGTTATTGTTTTATTGATGATTTATGTAAGTCATTCCTTTCTGTATAAATAAGTACAAAATACCGGCAATGCATGTCATTTTTACTTTCCATGTCCAAACATCAGATTTGGCCCAGTACAAATTGGACTCAGCCCATGTATATGCCAAGCACAGCACATGTGTGACTGAAACCCAGTCCAAATTCATGTTCTTTTAAATGTAACGCATATTGCACCCACGACTCAAAATCTCAATTACTTCTAACCAGCATGCAAGATGACAACTTCTTCTTTAAGAATCTGAGGATGATGAAATATTAATGATGTTAAATCAAATGTATAGTGGAAATAAAATACGCACTAAACGCCAAAAATGAAAAAAATGAGTTGAGTATGAGGAAATGTTCTATAAACCATTGTCAATAGCCTAAATATTGCACTAAGTCCATATCGATGATCTAAAGGCGTTAAAAAACAGATCCAAAAATCATCATTGTACTATGTCTGTATAGGGGAAAAATCAGTTTTATTAGATTATCTCAAAATGAAGTTTTTGGCGTTTAGTGCGTATTTTATTTCCACTATACAAATGAGAATTGGGATTATAGTGGGCGTGGAATAGGTTTAATACGCGCCATTCTGCCTCAAACCACGTTCTACGAAAATTCCACACGTGTGTTGTGCGTAATGTGTACATAGCGGGGTCCAATTTAAGCCAGGCCCATGAACTTCCAGTAGTTGGTCACATGTACATCTCCCTGTCATCAGCCAGCCCCTACATATCTGCAAAGGAACTACAGTTCATGTCTCAAATCACCTGTCTATGTAGCTGTTTCTGGGGCACAGAACACCTATACTCTCTAATTCTAGGGCGACCTTTGCAATTGTCACCCTCAATCATTCCTTCGACGATGGTACAAAGCACACCTGGGTACTGAATGCGTTGATGCGCTCTGTCCAGTTAACTCAAGCTATGCGTCTGTGGCACCATATCTCAAACGCAAACAGACCACGGACTAAGGTGTGTAATTTGAAAGTATTTCATGTAATACAATCTTGGTGGGTTCACCATTTTTGGGATATCGCTATTTTAGAACTTCCTGCAAGTGTGTTTTTTTTTCAAAATAAATCTGGTCATACCCAAAGTGAAAACAAATACACTTTTGACATCTTTCACAGCAAAGGATTGTGTAGTGAAAGAGGAAGATGGTCAGCATCTGGTACCGAACCCCCAACCTTAGAATTGAAGGTCGCCGACTGAACCGCTAGGCTACCAAACACTTCATTAGTTAGAGAAAAAATAACTAATGACTAACAATTCATTACTAATGTTCGATTTTTAAATGGAACAAACCACTACGGGCTTACGACAGTCTTCTACTGTTATTTCAAAGGCTGGCTTAGTGTGATCACTTTACGTTAACAACGTTCGCCATTAGGTGGTAATGTTTGTCTCCGAAACTCCTAATCATGAGAATTCTCAACATGTTCAACATGTCGAAAAATCTCATGTATGCAACAAGTAGAAATTTAATAATAAAATGAAAAATAGAGATAAAAGTTGGAAATTGTTGAGAACAAGAGAGCAACCAAATTTAAAGACTGCGACCGCTGTCATGTATTTGGCTGCTATTGTTGAGAAGAAGAGAGCAACCAAATTTAAAGACTGCCACCGGTGTCATGTATTTCGCTGTCACTTCATTAGTTGTTAATGATTTCCTGTTTTGGGCACCAGATAATAAATAGGCAATGTGCACTGTGCAGCTACCATAGAGATCTCAATTAGAGATGAAACGGATAGCAGTTTAGCCGGATACCGGATATTCGGCCAACTAGCTGCCGAATACCGGATATCCGGCGTATGTTTCTGGTTAGTTTGTGCATCAATATGGGATTATTGGGAACATTGTCGAAAAAACCATCAACCGCATTAGTTAGTCTGGATTAGTGTGGTGTAATAACATTTTTTCCTATGATTAGAGCGCTTAGATTTTTAACATTTACCCTCGGAACCAAGGTTGTAGCCAGGATAGCATTAGTGCAGAGGTTCCCAATCTGTTTAGGTTTACGGCACCCTTAATATTCAATCCAACCCAAATTCCCTTTATGCTCTACTTAGGAGCACAGAGAGGCAAAAAGACCTCTCCATTGCGCTAAATCTCGCGCATTGTTTATGACCTCCTCACACACTATGTCCAGATTCATCAGCTCTGCTTCGAAGGAGCGGAACACGAGGAAGACCCTCTCGGTATGAGAGGGTCTTTCTCGTCTTCGGGACCCTGATGGGAGGGAGAACAGCGCTCCCCTTAAAATATGAGTGTTTTTTTTTTCAAAATTAATTAAATTCGCTGAATACTGAAGAAGTCTTTAGTAGAGCCCGGGCAATACAGTGGGTACAACGCATGAATTACGCTTACGTAGGCGGCATACCTATACCAAATAATTGGACTGACTCCGTTGCCGGAACGTTATTGTTCCAAAAATCGCGAATCTGCATATTTCAGCAGAATGATATATGACGAAACGTTATTTCATTAAACTTTCCTTATTTACGGAGAAAAGCAAAGCCGCTTGCTACCTCTATATATTCATTCTCCATAATTTACCCTTATTGCAGTATGTTTGCTAATCAATTTTCTAAGTTGGAGACATTTTTCTTGTGATTTCAAGGTGTATTTGTTATCCAAAAATATCTTTTTTTTACTATCCGGTATCCGGCCGGATAGGTGCTAGTTATCCGGTATTCGGCCGGATAGCATTTAGGCGCCGGATATCCGTTGCATCTCTAATCTCAATCCCTAGGTATTGTTGGAAAGTATGATAAGGAAGGGAACGGAAAGGGAAATTGAAACAAAGTGTTTATTACACTTAGATTTTATTAAATAATTTCGTGATACATTATATTTATCAAACCATCAAGATCCTTTTAAACCCAATTTTTGAATGAATATCCTAGATTAAAATTGTGTAGGATAACATTTAAACCTTTTCTAACATTTACAATCTAGTCTTATACCAATAAAACATAATGATTAAGCTTAGAATTGAATGTATTTTCATATTACAAAACATACACATATATAATATATAGGTACTATGCAATATGACCAAAACAATATTGATTTGACTACTACAAATCCATTATTAGTAACGTTTTTTGGCAATAAATGAGTATCAATTTTCATGCCTAGCAATAAAATTTAGAACACAGGAGAGGAGTGTCAAATAAAACATGTTTGTATTGTTTAGGTGAGTGAGGTGGTGACCGCGGATAGTCCTCTACTACAATACACTTACTAATATTAGGTACACACATTTTATTTTATATAATTATCATACGTATTTATTGTATTCATATTCACTTTTTCCTTACAATATTTTCCTTTATATAAAATACTCTATGCTTCAAATATGTTTCCAAAATTATCTAACTACTTTGTTCAATAATAATAATATACTCAATTAAGAGAATTAAATATAAAAATTCAATAAACATTTCTTAGAAACAAACACTTATAAGATATTATATTAAATATTATATACCTATTATAAGGATTATGTGAGAAGGGCTGTTAAATTTAGTTAGGTAACGTAACATATTATGCAACACTCTATATTAAATGTACCACAGAATAATGTAAGAGGCACGATCATTGGTTTATTTATTTATTTAAGACCTTTGTTACAAATAATTTATTTAATTAGTAGTTATTAAATACACAAAATAAATAAATATATTTATTTTTGACAAGATTTCACAAATAATTTCAATTCAAATTGAAAGCGTAAAGCAAAGTGTTTTTGTGTGTGAATTAAGTGCAAACACACAGTGTCTATATTATTATATTTTATATTATCATAGTACCTTCAACACTCACCACTCACTCGCAAGCCATCTCTCAACAGCTTGCAACGTGTCCAGAAGGCAATCTTAGGTACATATGTCATTATATGCACTAGACCTAACAACTTAAACATAGTGAATCAGAATAGTGTATTCCCGGTTTGTGTAACATGTACATACATCATCAGTCTACACTCACTTGGTGAAAATAAACAGAACTAGAGTTGACATGCTAGACAAACCACATTGGAGTGTCGTGCGGGTGAGGGGAGCTGGCACTGTTACACTACAATACAGTACAGTAGACAAGATAATAATATAAGATCACGAGTAAAATATGTGTGTAAATATCTGTTAGAATAGAAATGTAGGTATATGGAGGGTATACACTTAGATAATACATATATGTACTAGTACAGTCAAAACATAAAGGAACACAGAGAAATAAAAATCACAGATGATATGTGCAAGCCCATACAACTCAGGTAGGGTGTTTACATCCATTACAATAATTGTCACTTAGTTTACAAGTATGTAAGTATATTTTATAAAAATAAATATCAAATACCTTCCAAATGGTTTCTTTCTCCTATTCGTTTTGTATTAGTTCACTATTGGTAAGGAATTTTGGCAAACTGCAATGTGGCACACTAATTTAATCAATAAATAATAATGATTGCCATTAAGTGCGGCGGAGCAACTTACAAATAAATATTTAGCAAACATAACATACACTTATTACTTTATTTGCACTCGGCTGAGAGAAGAATGAAACAATAACACTTAAGACTTAATGCACGCTACATCACTTCATTGTCACGGGCGCTGTGCTGCAGCAAAGATTAACTGCACATACATCTCTTTCTTACTTTACTTCATCTCTAATATCTATTACCTTTGTGAATTTGTGTACGACTAATTTGTGAGCAAATAACAAAAATATAGGTACTATATTGCACATTCACTTTTATTATACCTATCACACGGACTACTCACATGGATACACACCCATGGATGGAGGTGTGATCAGACCAACAAGATACAAGTGTGAGTAGAGTCCTATATTGAAGAGAAACACTACTACCAACAACACCCTACACATTATTAGGTATCTTATGAACTAAATAATAATTGTTCCTTATGAATAATTAATATGTTTAAACAAAGTGGCACTTGAATCACAAATACTGGAAATCAACTTAAGAAATACTATTGATTAATAAAAAGCTTGCCAACCAAACCAGCGCGGGGGTTATTGCACACCAACAGAACATTCCATCTCCACCCTCCCCGCACACCACACGCAACTACTTCAGTTTCAAAAATATTTTGTGCTAACTTTATCTTAATGGACAACCTTAGCGACGACCTATGTTGATTCTTGTACATTTATTTAGATTGTAATATAACTTAGCCTACCTTACGGAGTAAATGTTAAATTAGCAGTTCCCTTTTGTTTTGAGTTATGTGTCAATATTAACCACTAACCAATTTCGTCCTATTCTTATTCTTGCACCATTTGCTCCCAGTTAGTGAGAGACACACACAATGCTGGTGGAAGTGAGAAGGGCGGGCGCAGGTCACGTTGCTTACGTAAACTAGTGTCAGTGGGAATAGAATATACATATATTTATCTAGTAGACTGATATATATATATAAGTTAGGTAAATGATAGTACATCTCAATAAGTTATCTCTTACAGCTAACATGTACAAACTAAATCAAATCAGAATAAAGACAGGTATTCAATCACATTTATTTAAATAAGGCAACAATGAAAATTGAACCATAAAATTTAATTAAAATACGTAATGTTATGTTAATGTATGTACTAAATCAATTGCTTTATTCTTTAAGCTCTGTAAAAGAAAGGACTATGATATTATCATTGTAAGATTCTCATTAGCTTTTTGGTTGAGGAATGGATCATCATCCATTAGTTTATTTCTGTCACCAAAACATGTCGGGTCGTATCCATTAGACACTCCCCGCTCCGTTGGTGACAACAAAAATCTTACCATTGCTAAAATTACAAAGTTTATACTTTACTCATAAATGTTTGTACAATTGAATATCATAAAATACTAAGAATAACTTTATATTTACCAAATTAAATAACTTGACTAAGTAATAAAAATAATCTAAACTTATAATAACTCTGTATTGCTCTTAAGTACAATGTCATAAAAAAATAACCACTAACAGGAAAATTATTGATATAGTAAAGCATAACAAAGACTAATACATAATGGCGCAACAGGATCATTGGTTTCACTTAAGTCATTACTATGAAGATCCCACGTTATGTTTCAACAGCCCACTCTAACCCGTCCTCCCGTACACAGCTCCTCTTGGCGGACCATGATATGTTCCACATTGGTCAGTATTACAAGCCTTCCTTTTCCATCATTTATAAAAGACAAAACTGATTTCATTTGAATCTGAGCTTTTAGATTGAAACCAACAGAAGTACAAAAGAGGCCCTAATAAATATCTGCTGCTGTGCGTCCCTCCCTTTTCAAAATTACAAAGGTCACTCTCCCAGGAGTTGCAGTAGTACTATTATCTTGGGTTAATTTATATCATATGCAAAATGCATTTTTGTACAACTAAATTTAAAGATCTTCTCGTTAGGATAAAATAATAAAATTGACTGATTGAAATTATCACAAATATTGATTGATATTATAATGAACAACATTAAAAATAACACGAGACATCCAGAATTATCTACTATGAGCTTTAAAAAATGACCTACAAATACATTTGGGATAAATAAAATTAAAAAAAAAAAAAACAATTAACCCTATGGCCTATATAAATAGAAGCTCGAGTCATATACGAATATTCAAAACTCACAATTAGTGTCATGAAAAGAGGCAATTTAGTGGTCTATACAGATTTCACAAAACAATAGAGAAATAATCTACCTTATAAATTGGATGAGTGACTTTAATAAATAACAAATTTGATGACTAGAATAACTACAACCAATGCCTATTGTAACGTGCAAGAGCCCTCTGTCCACTGCGCTCGGGTGTGGTGGTGGTCCTAGCTGTCTTCTGCCACATTTTGATCTCAACATATGACATGAGGCGAGAGCCTAACTGTGATTGGTAGCTGGAGACAAGTGAGGCGACACAACTGTGGCTCTGTTATGCTTAATCCCGCCCAATAATGTTAAAAAGAAGTAAAGTTAAAATAATTAGGTATATGTTTTGTCTTTTGCAGCCTTAATGGGTTCATTGCGTTGAACAAAATACTGATTTTGGAAAATGCCATTTTGAACAATGATGGTCAGATACAACAACCATATTGAATGTTTCACCTTAAGCCCTTGGAATCTCCCACCAAGTGTAAAGAAAACCATTAGTACGGCACTAGTAAATTCAGTCAATCCAATCAAAATGTAAAACTCACTATCCAACACGCAATTCTGGATGGAACATTCACGTAATACAAAAATAATTCAAATGATTTTCTGTTCCACAAACTTTTTTTCGCAAATAGTTTTGCAGGCACATATCATATATAGGCGTATATGAAGGGAACGCCATTGCTATAACTTTTTTTCATACCCGACTGTGTAAAAAATGGTTGACGATAGCCTCACCATAACTAATAATTTTATCAATGAGCTGAGCTATGATGCTCGACTGACTTTGAGAGTGCAGCACGTTGTTGTTTATTCAAAAAGAGAAATCCTTGTTGAAAAATGCCTTATCCAAATATAAATGATCTAGTTATGTCATAAGTATATAAGCTCAACTGGGATGTGCATGTTAGAGAGGGTCACTTAGAAAAAACTATCCTGTAACTAGATATAATCTTTAAAAAATTCTAATCAAATAGCTCTTACTATATGGATATTTTATATTTTGCGCTAAGTACGTTGCTTCACAATATATCAGTTCTGGACATTAGTTACTATTCCACGTTAATCAGATTCAAATCTGACAATTAATGATTAAAGGATTTTTTCCATACTTATAAAACTAAACGATAAATATGACAATGATTAATGAGCTCTTTTTAAATTTGATTTAAATGCATTAAAAAATGTCCAAATTAATGGAATTCTCTATAATTTTTTGTAGATATTTCATTGCAATGACATGTCTTTTTCCTACCACGACCATGTAGAATATGCGCCCACAAAAAGCTACTGACGAATGGTCTAAAACTAAAGTATGGAACAAGATTTGTTTGGGGGCTAAGATGTGATTGCTGTACATACATTACAATTTAATTAAGTCCTAAGTTACACGCTAAGAATATCACAAATATCTGTAAACTTTTATCAAATGAATTTAATGTAATTGGTTTGCTCACTGAAGAGTTATAGAAACAGTTGATTACAAAATATAAATGCACATACCATTATTTTAAACACATGTCTGTGTGTGGGAATCATTCTACACAAATAAAATGCACCACCATATTACATACGACACATATAGGTACAGTATAAATAAACACGCTCCATATCTCAGTTAACAATAGGTTCAAAGATTAAAATAAAGCTTATCACTATATGTATTACAGAATGGAACATTAAGAGCTTACATATCAAAACGGCGTAATATAATATTCAAGTTTTTAACAAAATAGATACAAAAGATCTGGGTGTTACCACATTATACACAATTTTTATTTTGAATTACATTCAGTCTCATTTACTTTTGGATTGATTTTGAATTCTACAGCAGGAATCAACGTTTATTATTACTTTAAGCATACGGTAGGTAGGGTACAGTATTACAAGAGATAGAGATGTTCTCAGTATGTTAGAGAGGAAATACCTATTAGAATGGAATGTTTGTTCGGCGCCACATACTGCAAAATCAAAACCACATTTATGTACCTACTGACTACAACAACTAGCCTACAACTATCACCTAAGAGATCTGCAATGGATTGGAACACAATCTTTCGCAACTTATTACTACCACTTTTTCATAATTTTCATTCAGTATATCAATTTTCTATTCTGATATTATAATGATATTGTTTTGACCATTATTGTATTGCAGGGGTGAAAGGTTTATTCAAGTATTGATGGCGTAATAAAAAGGAGAAAATATCACAGATAGGCCTAGAAACAAGTTGAACAACACAGAGCATGGGGACTCCTCCAGTAGGGCCATAATAAATTGCAAAAGATAAGGTCATGAAAGAAATGCAAACACGTAGATGGTACAATATCAATTATTCTCTTAATTATTATGAAACACATTAGAAAGCTAACAAATAAAACAGATAGAAAAATCTTAAAAGTATTAAAATCAGGTAATCGCTGGGCATTCAGAGCCCGCAATATGATATTACTCATAGACTAGTGAGTTTTAGCTAACACCAGCAGATCTATGTTTGAATCATTCAAGTAGGTATCTGAACTGACTGTCTTTTCAACTATAAACTACCTAGATGAGAGTACAAGTAACAGACAGGCATGCCGCACCACTGGCGGCCTGCAGCCAGCGTCCAGGAGACTGCTGCAGAGCCAGTGATATGTGTCTGGACCCTGACTGCAGCCACTAGTGCACCTCACCTCTCGCACCACAACACTTACAACTAGACACGGATAAAATATTTACGCCTACACTTATACTTTAGTTTAGTAACTTAGGCTAATCCCAATTTATGTTATTGTTTACCATCAAAGGTCTTAATGAGAAGACACAGTTATTTTTTGTGGATTTATACAAATAAAAAGCCACTCATATTTCACAGCACAGTTGTAATTAATACACAAGTTATTTATTGTATGGATGCTCCCCAACCACTAACCCATTTGCTGGGTGACCAAGATTAACAAGCTTGCCTTGTCACACCCTCCCCTCCTGTCCTGTCCTCACCAGACAGACAATGTACTCGCGTACTTAGTACTGCACACAGCAAAAAGGTGGCTGAACTCCACACATCCATGCCCTTATCCTACATCTTGACACTTAAAACTTATATGATATCATTCAATAAGAAAGTAATACGTACAATTTATAAGTTAACCCAAATATAAAAACACAAAATAATATATTAAAATAGAATAATATAACTACATGTCTTCTGGATATATTATTGGACTGTATGGTACGCACACTAGATGTGATAAAACAAATTTAAAAGGTATCAAAGGATTAGAATGGTAATTAATGATAGGACAAGAGAAGATACAAAGTTGTGAATGGGTGAGGAGCCTAGTGTATGCAGTGTGATGATAAATCCTTAGTTAGCACATTGGTTTGATCAGACCAGCCAGGCGGGTCACCCACACAACATTGTCCACAACTACTGCCATTTGGTATCATCGTTGCGTTTAATAGCATTTATTAGCTTCATACAAATTAAAATTACCCTGCATCAAACAATAATTGCCGACGTCCTTGTGAAATATCCAACTTGTATCAACTTACACCTAGCTACATACATATACTATGTTAATATTAACATCACATTCAGAAACAATAAAATTGTCCATGAGCAAAAAGAAAACTTGACCCATTCCCCCGCCATCGGGTCACTACAATGTAAGTATGCACTCTCCTCTCATTAATATTAGGGTATATTGATATAATAAATTCTTGGAGTCATTCACATTACGTTATTTATATATATAATATATATATATATATAGATAGATATAATATTTGATTCTATGACAGATCACACGCAATTATAAAGTATTAATTTAATTATTTATTTATAAAGATAGTTTAGAGTAGGGCTGTGGACCCCTGACTAGGCAAACCAAGTAGCATCACAAACAATAATAACAACATCTTAACAAATGCCTAAATAATACAAAATATATAACGTACACATATATATATCAATCATTTTATACAACAAATTCAAACTATGTATCACTGGAAACAGTAGAATTGCTAGTAGTTTTGTTATATGTAATGTAGGTATATACCTATTAGTATTTAAGTTAGAAAACAACATGCGATGCCAGGTTAGTTGTATGTGCGCTTCTGCTGCCCATACACATCACTACACCATTTCACTAATAAAAATATATATATATATGTTATATCTATCGTAATATAATAACCAAAATACACATATATCTTATATAGGCTATGTACTTATACACTTACACGCTTACACCTAACAAAAAGTTGATACACTACAAGATTATTTATGTGAACATATTGTTTAAAAATGACATTATACTATAATATACTAAAACAATGTATTAAAATAATAATAAAAAGGTACTATAAAATTGGCCACAAAAATAATTTGGTCGTAATCTGAGGCGTTTCAAATATTTTGGTTAAAATGAAGCTTGTTACATGGACTCCCCTCCTAAGAGATCCTGAGGGAGGAAGCTGAGAGAAGGTGTGGCCCTCTGGTCATTCTCCGACCACAGCGAGGGGTAGCTCCAGTCATTGGAGGAAGCTCCTCCCGCGGGGGTAGAGCCCCCTCCGCCCGTGCGCCACTGGCCCCCGCCCCCTCCGCCCTGCCCCAGATGCTGCAGGATTAGCTTCACATCTGTGTCTCCGGGAGATTCCGCAAATATGGTGGTGTTACCCAACACGCAGTTGTTTAAAGCAGTTTGAGCCTGAAATGTTTCAACTTGGTTATACTCTGTACCTGCGCATGCACTGTATAAGGAACATGTCTTTATCTTAGCACTTACCTTATTAGCTTCTTCTCTCGTACTATATTTGGCAAGAGCAATGCTTTGATTCAAATACAAATGGAAACTCTGCAATGGTCCATGTTGCAAACAAAGGGTTTTCAGGGTAGAACCATCAATCTGTTGAAGGAAATTTATTTTCATTATTCACATTATTATTCTCGATTAACATCAATAAAAGCCAAAACAGTTGCAAAATTTCCCAAATTACCTGAGTTGTCAAATTTTTAAGTAGCAGCCAAGTAGAGGGCCAGGATTGTTGGTTGTACTGCTGGTTGCGGGGCGGAGCTGGGGCAGCCCACGCGTTGGGTCCAGATATGGCAGCCGAGGACTTACTAGTGGGAGGTCTCCCACCTGCTGCACTTGGTTTAGAACCCCACAGGGAGTCTCCTTTGGGAAGTCCCAAGCTTGAGGGAGTGGAGGAGGGGGGTGGGGGGTAAGTCCAGGTGCTGGAGGACAGGGAGGGGGTGTTGGGGGACACTTTGCCCCCCACACCAACTACACTGTTTGGCTCCTTGATAGTGGCCAGAGACAGGGGCGAGAGGGCCACTGATCCTGGGGTGATGGCTGGATCATCTTCTATATTTTTCATGGGATTACCCTGCAAACAAGAGACCAAACAATGTGTTCATTCAATCATTTTTGATTCAGAAATACAATTATCTTTTCTATAGACATAGAATAACACTTTGAAAAACTATGATTTGATTTAGAATTTTTCAATATTTCTTGATTATTATTCACCATCATCAAGATCCATCCCTCTTCTTTAAAAGACAATATTCATTACAACATCTCAAAATAGATGAATGTATATTGGGTTTACAACAGAACTGACCTTCCATGGTTTGCCTGGTTCAAATTCGGGGATGAGATCAGAAATACTGGGTGTGGCGTTAGCATGCTGTTGAGAGGCTGGCCAGGCATCTTTGCCATCAGGCAGGTCTGACGTGTCACTGGTGGGCCACCCATCACTAACTCCTTGTCCTCTGATGCCACTTGACCATGTGCTGAAACAAGGTGCCAAACATTAGTAACACTGCAGGAACCTCTTGTAACAAGTATAATGCATAGTCTTACTTGTTAACCAAACCAATTGTTCCCATACAAATCAATCTAAAATATGTACTTTAATTAGGGTAACTCACAGTACAATTCTACTCACTTATCAGACTGCAATACATGAGGGTTCAACTGAGGACTAGTGGCTGACTTGGAAGTAGTTCCTGGGGCGCGGCTGAACTCTGGTCCTTCCACTTCTTTATCTATAGAAGGCAGCTTCCACTGATTCAATCGAGATTGCTGTCCACTTCCACTACCGTAACCCTACAATGTTTTCAGATAAGTCTAAGTAGTCGCTCTCTAAGAAAAACATGAAATGATTATACAATTAGTGCAAAAGATAAGATTACTCACTCCAGGTGGTTCTTTGCTCAAGGTCAGATCTGTGAAGTTGTTCTGAAGTTGAGCCAAAGGATCGTGCTGCCTGTTGAGGAAATCTCCAGTCGATGGTCCAGTGGAGGAAGGTCCTGTATTGCCATTACCACCACTGGCTTGTTGTTGAACGTAAATATTCTGCTGGGCAGTGATTTGACTCTGAAACACCATCATTATGTCATACATTATGTTGGACTGTATCGCAATACAGCACTACTAAAGTCACTTCTTTTATCTAAGCATTCTAAATTCGATACTAACTTGTAGAGTGGCAATCTGCTGTTTAGTCTTGGTTATTTGGTAAGAATGCTGCAAGAAAGCAGAATTGTTCTTCCCTACAGCCATCGAGTTTTGCATCATGGTCTGCTGACTGAGTTGTTTCTGTAGAAGTTTAATCTAAAACATACAATACACATCAATGTAACGAACATACTCCCTATGTGCACCCCCATAAATAGATAGACAAAGAGATAGTCTGTCGCACCTGTTGCAGCAACTGATTCAACAGAAGCAAAGTTTGTGGAGCCAGCGGCTGGTTCAGGATCTGATGATTCAAGTAGCCAGTGGACACGGCCATCTGGATCTGCTGCACCAGCATACGCAGTTGTGCCGTGCTGGGCTGTCCACCTCCACCTGACTGATTGTTCTGAGGATTGAATTGTGGTTGGGGTTGGTTCGTGGGATTGATCATTTTCTGCACCATAGCGGGAGACATGTTGTTGATAGAGGGCTGAGCAAACTGCAGAGTAGTGGAGGGTGGCTGTTGAGGGGGGAAGGAGTGGTGGGGGCGTGGTGGAGCTGCTGGATATTGCTGCTGATGCTCAAACTGTGGGCCAGCTGGATGCTCATCGTGCCTTCTCCATGTGTCAATACCACCTCCCCCTCTCATTTGACTTAGTAAATCTAAAGCCTCGTCGACATTCATATCCCGACTCCGCAGTGCTTGTTCCACATCTTCTTTCTTATAACCCATATCGGCCAGCAACCTGAATTGTTTGCTGTTCCACACCACATCTTTGGGAAGCAGTTTGGCTGGTGGTCCTCCCCCTGGTGGTTTAGGCCCGCCACACCAATCTCCCATGTCTGAGTCCCAGGAACCTCCTGGACCACTAATGGGCTTGCTCTTAGGCCCGGGCCATCCACCTCCGGTAGAACTCATAGGGTTTTCATTCCATGAGTTAGATCCATCTTTTTCCCAATTAGTACCACCAGTGTGTCCCGAAGGATCTTCCCACGAACCATTGCGGTGGGGATGTTGCCCCCACATAGAATCTGGTTTCATTGGATTAGGGGCCATACCGGGCATGCGATTTGGAGGCATACCTGGTGGACAAGGCATGGCTCGGCCCATTCCGCCAGACATATCTTTCCACGGACCCATTCCTACAGATCCTCCTCTTTGTTGTCCCCAAAGGGATGTGCCATCATCGAAGTTGCTCATGTTGCGCCGAGCAGCTGGAGGGGAGGGCTCCTCCCACCCGGAAGATCCTTTGGACAGCCCCATGTCCTTGGGGGCTTGTGCTCCCCACTGGTTCACTCCATTGCCAACGTTGCTCCCCATTATCTTATTTGGTGGTTGCATGTTGTGCTGCATGTGGTGTTGGCCCCACATGTCTGTAGAACCATTCAAGCGACCTGATATGCCTCTAGGATCCCCGCGCATGTCTCCCATTAGTGTTCGCATGTCCCTGTGGTCGGGGGCTGGGGCACGCAGCATGTCAGGCCGATGCATATCTGGGCGGCAAGGCTCATTCCAGCCCCATTCATCTTTCTTAGCAGCAGAGTTCCAGTGTGGTGGTTGCTGTGGGGGTCCGCCCCATTGTTGTGGCGGGGGTGGGCCATTCCACACATTGTTAGACTCTGGTGGGTCGTCGTCTTCGCCCCATGTGCCACCAATGTTACTGGTTGGAGTGTGTCCCCAAGGAGTCTTAGCTACTGGCTGTGGTGGTGGCTGACCACCATTTCTCAAATTGGCTTCCCACAAGTCGGTCCCTGAAACATATAGTCAACACATCATAATAATATAGTCAACACACACAGCAAGACCTCTATCTTAACATGGAAAAAAGAAAAAGTTGATCATATTAATAATTCTCATCTGCATCTTCACAGTAGTTGGATCCAAGTTCTAATCATGTCAGAAATGTAATTCTCTCACAATAAATCTCTAATAAAATCCACAAAATACAAACCATTGTTGACGTTTGGTTTCCACATTGGAGGCCCCCCGCCTGGTTGATCCATCTTCACGCCTGGTTCTGGTGAATTGGGCACATCCCAATTTGTGTCTTGGTTCACATGTTGCTAAAGAAGAAAGGACACCAATCAATATAAAAGGATAACAATAAAAAGCATTCACATTTCACACAATAGTAACGGACACATACCCCTCCCCAACCGTCAAGCGAGAAGAGAGACTCCCTCATGGTGTTGAGTTGCTCCAGTTGGGTCTTTGCAGAGGTAGCAGCCTGCGGTGGAGTGCTGGGGGCTATGGACCCTGGGGTGCTACTGCCACCTGCCCCATTGGCACCTCCACTCGTACCTCCACTGGGAGATCCACCGCCGTTGTTGCTACCCCCTGAATTTATTCAATCAAATTCAACCACTTAGTTTTATTCCATCGTCAAATAGTAAATCATTTACCGTACCACTATTTTGGGAATAATAAGTTTATTAATTAAATTTTTCCTATAGTTGGTGGCTATAAAGGTGTCTAATCTAAGACAGAATGCCAAACATATGAAAAATTAAACAGAACTTCTTGATCAGAAGTCAAGTGTCCAGAGAACTAGGCCACCTAGTAGGGTCATATTTATTATATAGGTTTGTTGCTCATCTTTGTTCTAGAACTATATGAGAATAATATTAAGTGGAAATGAGAAAGGTATTCCGACCTTGAGGCTGTTGCTGCTGTGACGGAGCTGACCCTCCCCAGCTGCTGTTAGCTGTGTTGTTACCAGAAGAAGTAGAAGGGGGGATGTTGGAGTTATTGTTGCCACTTGAGTTATTCATCTTGTTAGAATTAGCTGCAATACATACAAAAAACGTGTCTTAACAACAGCCACTCAGAATATCGGGACATGGATTTCAGAAATAAAAGTTACCATCTGGCTGGGAGGCTGGTGGCCTTTGATTGTTGGTGACCCACTGTTGCTGTGGATTGTTGCTTGGACCTCCGCTAGCGTTGTTTCCCCAGTTTTGGTTATTACCTGATGAAAATGAAAATAAATGTAAAAGGTTTGAAGAGAGGACATTAAATAGAGATACTGATGAATGAAAACAGCTACTGACCATTACTGTTGGAAGATGGTGGACTTCCCCATCCGGTTGGAGTAT
The DNA here is from genome assembly GCA_963576905.1 of Mystacides longicornis. NCBI lineage: Eukaryota > Metazoa > Arthropoda > Insecta > Trichoptera > Leptoceridae > Mystacides > Mystacides longicornis. Next base: position 11,926,714 of record OY756425.1, on the reverse strand, counting down.
TTAAAGAGCTTTCGCCACCTCCTGCCAGACGCATGAGCCGTGGAATGCCCCAGTTGTTCAAAGTTTCCCCCGCTGCTCTGAGTTGCTTAATAACCTTGGGCGCATCCTCGGCTAACTTGAGCAGATACGCGAATGTGTAGTCCCCATTCCTAAATGTAGGGGATATGGGAGTATCGGAGGTTGAAGCGGCAGCATGATTGTGGCGATGGTTTATTGTCGGAGAGATGACATTATTGTCGGAAGCTGAAGTGGAGGATACGTTTCCTTTCCTTATTTTATTATCCTGGACCCGTTTATTCTCGTCTCTTAGTGCTAAGTTATCCTTAAGATTACATGTTGATACTGTATCAGACTCACGATATAATGTACTGTTTGATAATATAAAAACATAATCAGACTTGTAGAGGATGAAGGGAGCGCAGAAGCGGACTCCGGCTTCAATATATATTAGGGTTACATTAAAGCTATGTGAATGCGGGTCTCCAATCTTGATACCCTGGACAGTTATGGCATTGTTTGTTTCAGGAATGCTGACGTGTGGCTCTTTGCCCTTTATTTGGTTTTTCAGGATACGTTTAATTATAATCTTTTTAAAATCACACTTATTCTCTACGTTATTTAAATTCTGACTTTGAAGATTCCAAAATCTAGGAAAAGCACCAAGATTCTTTGTGTCTGTCAATGTCTTTGTATTATAAATATTCATATAACAATAACTATCACTAGTCGTTAATTGTGGAACACATATTATCATATAGAAGATATTATATATCAGACAATCCTTACTTATAATACTATCCGTTAAAAGTAACTTCTTCATCCAGATATACTCTAAATAATTATCAATCATAAATTCTATCTTTTCTAGTCTAAGTTTCACAGATTGCATATTGTTTTTATCATATAAATTTATATGGGAGCAGTCTGCAGCCATGTGGCGGATCGCATTGCACACGGCGCTCGCTTGACTCTTTGAGCTGGGAAATATCACAGATACCAGGGGCGAGGAGCCAGCCCGCCTCCCCCCTTTGCCTCCCTCCATCTCCGCCATCCTTCCTTCCTTCGTTCCTAGCCTGCTAACCACCTTCAGGCCCACTTTACAAGTCTCCTGCAACAACAATTCGCATTCTATTAAGACATACACATTCCATTCCCCACGTACCTGACGCCCCCGGGCACTCTCTCCAAGCACTAATGTCCCTCACCTGACACTGCGTGGAATGGTCTATCTATTTTGCTAATCCATCAAACTCTTCAATCACTGATTCTTTGAAGTAGGTACTAGTGTATTACAATTATTATTAATGCCCATCATATGGTACAGTACAGTATCTCTTCTGCCTAGTTATATCAGACATGTAGGTAGTCACATACAATGTTTATGAATGTCTATGGAGATCTGAAACAAACATTATAGGTATTTTGAGTTTGGGTTCATTCTTCTCAAAGCTCTCGACATTAAAAATAATAAGTGCAATAATTCTCAAATCACGAAAACGACAAAAGTAAGAGCAGGAAAGCACTCCGAATTGAAAATAGCACAACATAGGTATCAAATTACAAACCGACTACTTCAAACTTGGTTGCATACAAAAACATAATAAAGTTGCTAAAAATTATTCAGATATATAGGATCAACATTACCGTGACTATAACACAACAACTCCGATATTCGTAAGTTGAGAAAAGAGAAATAGCGCTGAACAAAATGGCGATGGAAAATAACTTCGCTGTTAACGACGGCCAACGTGTAACATATTGTGTGTACTTAAAAAACATTGTAACGGCTATGTTGCGGTGTAGTAAATTGCGAAAAACATACCGAGAGTTAATATGGATGGAAGAACTCTATTCAGCTGGGCAACCATTTATTTTTTTTTGTATACAATTTCGTTGTACACCCGAAAAGATGGTGAGCCCACCGCTCCTTTAATTCTGCGTTTCAACATAACAAAGTGTTCGGTAACAAACTAGGAAAGAGCACTGTATTGACAAATAAGGTATACTGATGAAAAGAATACGTCGTATCGATCCCAATGTTACAAGTACGTGGCAAAACAAACTGAAGGACCAAATAAAATTATTCTAGTATTCATTACGGTTTATACCAATCTCAATGTCTAGCTTGCTATTCAAAGGTTTTTAATAAAAAGGTTCGCATATCACTACAGCGACTAAATCACGTACCTATGTACAATCATACGCTTTTTACTTACAGCACGATCACACCGACTGTAAAAACAGCTCGCACGCCGTGGTTTTAGATGAAATAACGCTATCGCTGTCTAGAGACACGGAGCTACTCCCTTGCGCGGCACCGTACAACTTGCGAAGGTATCGCATCGGGCGCTCGGAACATTTTAAATGTATTAGTACAATAATATAATCTATGTATATTATACTACTATTAGGTATTATATACAACATGCAGTAATATTGTAAGTAGGTAGGTATGTACTATACATTAACGTAGGTATGTACATATTTTACGGCCATTGGGCAGAGGGGACTACCGCCAATATTTCTAATAAGAAATGCGCTATCCGTTAATAGAAATATATACCTTTGTATCTAAATACTTGAGAATTCTGTGAATGGCCAAACCATCTCCCTTTTGGATGAAATTCTATGAACACGGTAGGTATAATCGTTTAGAAAACACGAGGAAATCCATCAGCTGTAGATAATAACGGCACAAAACTTCGAAAAACATTTCTTAACATCGTAACTCGCACAAAAACATAATATTCAACTTGAAACTACTACCATACTCAATATACGAGAGTATAAATACTATGATAGACTACATATAGAGAATAATACTAATAATTCATACCTATATTAAATTCATTGAATATATTTACAAATAGGTGGGGGGGAAAGAGACATCTAATGACCTTTAAAAATTATAGGATTATCTGCTAGACACACATATTGGAAGTATGACAAAAAAGATCAAGTCTGAATGCAAAAATGATGGATCCAAAATTTTATTGGATTGTGAATCCTGTCAAGTATAGAGACTGATAAAACCAAGGAACACTGAACAACACAAACAAAACAAATCATGAGACAAAAACAGAATCTTCAGTGCTCCAATAACAGGTATATCACGCAGAATAACAAGGAATGAGAAATCAGTGAAAAACTGAATATAACACGTCAAGTCTTACTTTTCTTTAAGTAGATTTTTACACAACAGTAACTAAAGTGCAAGACAATGATAGGCCATTCAAAATTAGAACTTTTCACATTCATATCCAAAATCTTGTATCTAAGAAATTTTAACTACATCAGCTGTATCACACAATCATGCACGAAAGAAAATGGGATTGGTATTTAAAGACATGGTTGCAATCTTTGTCCGCAAAAATTGCTATCGTCCAGTTCTACATCCTTTGAGAAAGGCATGATGAGCTCACAATTATAATTTTCAATCAAAATATCTAATTAACCGAGACAGAATGTTGATACAGTGTTTCTGTCTGTAGAGCAAAATTCCAGGGAAACAATGAAAGATTTGCTGCACCAAGAATACCCCTGAATTGTTATTAGTTTTGATATTTGACATATATTTTAATCTTTGAAAATGTTTGTTAAATTGCTAAATTGACACTATTATAATTATATTATCCTAGTAACATAATGCAAGTATGGTTTATGGAGATAAGGTGGAAAAGAAGTCTATGAAGTGAACGATTTTGCTGATTTTGTGATACATCAGACAAACACAATTATGGAAAAACATCTCCTAGATATTGCATACCGGTGATACAAATTGATGCGCAATCTTTGGAATAGTAATATTTGCTCGAAATATACTGTTATTCACGAATGGTTTAGGAGTGGACACTTCGGTCGCCTTATATGGGGCATAAAAACATACATAATCAACAAGTAGAAATGAAAGCAGCGGGCCATTAAAGTTTAATTAGCACTAAATATAATTAAAAAAAAACTTAGACACGATATATTTTCGTAATAACCAATCTCGTAGAGTTTACTTACAAGTTGAACACAAAACTTCTTCAATAAATTGCACTACATTTAGCTCACGCCATTTTAATTGTCTAGAAAATAGCACTCGGCGTTCTAAAATATTTTATGTATTTATTTATTAATGGTGAGACGAAAACTTATACAAGACTTTTATAAACCGTGTATGACTTAATACTAAAAATACACACCAGAAGGTGTGTATACTAACTTTCAAAATATAATTTCACACGACTCGAAAATATTGCAGCATTCCCCGACGACGAACGACGAAGAAACTGAGAAAATGGCGGCGAACAGTGTTGCCAACGGAATTTGGCCGATGTCGCAGATTTTCAAAAAGTCGCCGAACTGAAAATTTTGTAGCCCAAAGTCGTTGAAATTGTGCTATAAAAAAAAGATCATTCCGAAAATTTTGGTATCCGGAGAGGTCAAATTCACCAAAAAAGGTCATTTTGTCCGAACGCCATTTAGATTTTTTCGTTGCCAATTCTCGTTCCGAGTAGCCCAAATGGCGATAAATCGCCCACGTTGGCAACACTGGCGGCGAACGAAAACAGGCAAAACATAACGAGCTCCTATTTACACCACAGGACATGGGTGCCGGAAACTGCCGAACCAACCCGAAGTGTAACGAAGACGGCTGTATGATTGTCAATGATAACTTTGATGCTATTTGTATTACTTTATTTACTTTAAATCAATTTGGGGGTAAAACTGAAAAGGTATCGGGGGCTCCGCCCCCCAAACCCCCCCTTTAATTATAAACTAACCTAACTCAATCATAATATTATAAAATACTAAAAAAGTTGCTAACGCTAAAAACGTAAAATAAAATTGAACAGTGAACACTAATACAATATACATTCATACAGTCATCTTCGTTACACTTCGGGTTGGTTCGGCAGTTTCTAGCACCCATGTCCCGTGGTGTAAATAGGAGCTCGTCAAAACATGACATTGGCATAGACTTTTATATTATACTAGGCTGCGTTCGGAAACAACCACGAGTCACCCGTTGACATTTACAGCCGTTCTTTTTAACGTCGGGCGAGTCGCCGTGTGATCAACCTAGCCGTTCACGACATCGTCCGACGATCGCACCAAACACCCTGCTCGGTGCGTAGGGTGAATGTCGCTCTGACAGATTTATTACCCCTTTCCGGTATTCTTGTCACAATAGGGTATTTGACACTATGAAAAATAAGATACAGATTGTGGTCATCCTGTTTGAAAATGGCCCAAGAAAGCTTATTTCTTTTATTTTACAACTTAAACAGGCTTATTTTTTATAAAAACACGTAATAAAAATCCAAATATTTCTATGGAACTAGTCACCGATGAAAACGCCTTGTGATTAGTTGTGGTCTCCGTGACGTCACCCCATGGTAAATGATAGTCATCAACATCATACCAATACAGAAGTGTGACGTAAAATGCACCACGTGACCAGCGCCATTATACAAGACAGCGTTTTACGCGCGTTTTTGGATATTTAAACTTTAAACATGATTTTCATATAAAATATGGCATATCTTCAGAAAATATAAAGAGAATGTGCTTATAATGTATCGTAGAATAATTTAAAACGGTTTCTGGAAATTAGTCAAATACCCTATTTGACATTTGTCGTTAATAGAAATTGTGGTTTTGTTGTCGTGGACAACGAATATTTTTATAGAAATGATGCTAATATTTATTCTGATGATCTTTTTATAGAAATGATGCTAATATTTATAATGATGCTAATAAATATTTATTATCGAAAGGAATAAGTTGGTTGAAGTGTGGCAGGTGCTTATAATAATAACACCTATTTATTGTTATCGATGTATAATTTTTAGTTTTAGTAACAAGTTGGAAGGTATGTACATAATCTAATTGATCCTTTATGTATTATTATTTAGCAATAAAACTTATTAGTATTTATTAATTACTTTCAGTGTTTTCTATTATAATTCTTGGTTTTTAATTGCATGTAAGTCCTAATTGACCCTATCAAATACTAATGAGTCACAATATTAATTGCAAAAGGAAAAAGATTGCATATTTAATACATTTGTTAGTAATGCATGACTCATGAAGTGTTGAAAGAATTATCATTCATTAGAAAGTAGCATAGTAGGGGTTGTGCCTTTATTATAGGGTTGTGCACACGACGACAATTCACCATAGAGTATAATAATACTTACTTAAAATTCACGCTAAAATTCACGCTAAAATGAAATGTTTGACAGAGTCACTCAAACATCACTAAAAGTCGTTCGGATTGAATGTCGCCCCAATGACGTAATTTCCTTCGCCGAGTGAATGTCACTCGACGATGTTTCGGAACGAGGCCCTAGACACAGAACCACAGAACACATATTATACTCTCTAACGAGAGATACTAGAGGTCCGCCCCAGCTTCGCACGGGTAGATAGATACTTAAAAATAATTTAGTTTTCATACAGATCTATAACTTTTTCAAAATATTTTATAGCATATGTTAATCTGGAATAATTGCATTGCAATGTATCGTGTCACGTCACTTTACCACCGTGACTACTTTGCGCGGTATTTCTACTAAACTTGACATGACACCCCTCAGTCCCCTCCCCGCTCCCTTATGCGGTGTTCAGACGGGGCGATGTAAGGCCAGACGATTTCGCTTGCATAAAAAAAATATCGCTCGGTCGCCCATTGATCATCTGATGTGTTCACACGAGTCCACCGACATACATTCAATCTGTCAGGTGCGCTGATTGTTTTAAAAATGGCGGACGTCGAGGTAGAAGTCGCGGAGTAATTGCAGTTGGTTGAAAATATTGTTTTAGATGATATAAAAAGACTCCTAATTGAGGAAAAATAAAAAAAAACGCAGATATTGGGTGCGGAATTGGATTCTAAGGAGAAATAAATTTAGAGCAGTGCTGTCAACTGTCAAGAAACAGAACATACGGACGCCGCGCATATCTGCGCATGCGTGAATCGTTCCACCAGATACAAAAGTTGAAAGGCGTTCAACTTGAGACGATATCGCTTTCAACCATTTTTATCGCTTCAGATTTATCGACAATCTGTTCACACGGTTCAATTCGCTGGCGATATTTTAGTGTCCTGGCGATATTCGCCTCGTCTGAACACCGCATTACGCACACTGCATCGGATAAGCTGAGATGATAAGAGACTATGCTTTTTTTTCCAATACTCACATTTTTAAACTCGTGATAACTTTCGTATGGATTGTCCGAATTGAATAATTCAAAAAGTTATACAAATATTGAAGCAGACTTGAATATGAACTAATTTATTTTAATAAGGAGTAATACCAAGATACCAATAAAGAGCCTTTTCTAGAGGTGACATTTTATTGATTTTTTTAAAATAAAAAAAACACTTATTGTGGCATAACTATAATAGTTAGACATATGCTGTCGGGATACTTTTTGTAAATAATGATGTCTTCTACAAAATTGTACTACATTGTTTTATTCTATCATCATTAGTTTTCACAGCGTTCGCGATAAAAATAATATTTTAGGTAAATTTTTTACACCTTGGGTTACATTATTGAAGTTTTCGTTGGTTACCCAATTTTTTTTTTAAATTAAATATAGCCTATGTTCACCGCCAATATTGTAGCTTCCCAAAAGTGAAAGAATTTTTCAAATCGGTTCAGTAGTTTCGGAGCCTATTCGATGCAAACAAACAAACAAAAAATCAAATCTTTCCTCTTTATATATTAGTATAGATAGACTAGCTTATGTACCCGTCTTGCTTTACGTTTTTGATTCCGATTGTCAGGCTTGATCGGTAGGTAATTAAACAGGTTCTAGTCTAGCTTCCCATTGCAACAGACCTCTATAACTGACATAAGCACAGAAAAAGAAGAATGACACTTTTACAATTTTCGTTTTACCGACCTCATAATATTATACGAACCTACCGACATAATTTGCAAGTTTTCATAGAGAGAGAGAGAGAGAGAGAGAGAGAGAGAGAGAGAGCTCTGTGGTTTGAATCTTAGCTACATTCCATAATGTGTGATAATTAATTAGGCATTCCACCCATAGAGGGTGATTTGTGCTATCTGTCAAACTTCAAAATGGAGGAATCATTTTGCAATTTTTTTCATTAAATCTTTATTTATTGAGAATAATAAGATTTGAATAACATTTATATGTATAACAAATCAAGCTACAATTATTTTATTACATTTTCATACCGTAATACCAAGATTCCATTCAACGTTTACATGAATAATTTTGTTTCCAAAATATGGCTTACTGTCTTTTTGAAAAATTTGTATGAAGATCCTAAAAAAATAAAGTTTTTAAATAGCTCTGAATATATTAAAGTTAATGCAGCAAATTGTATTTAAGAACCTTCTCAAGCAAATTGCACCGCTCTGCGCAGATTCATATCTGACGTAGCATTTGTATTTTGAGCGTGATGTTCACGTATACGATAGAAAGCAGACAAACATTTCTGGGTAGTGAGTACGTAACTTTTGCTATAGCACGACTAACCACACATCAATCTAACTACTCATAACCACGGCTTAACTACATAATAACCACGCTGAAACGCACAACTAACTACATTTGTAACGTTACGTACTCGCGCTAACTACACTAGGCAGTAGTTAGTTGTGTTATTGTGCCCTTACGTACTCACCCCCCTGAATTATTATGTAGATACCTAGACAGCGTAGTAGCCATGGAAAGTGTGTCGATTTGCGCGGCACTTTTTTGTTAGCTGGTTGGCAAGACATTGGTTTCTACTATACGTTTTTTTGGCGGTCCCTCGTGTTTCGTTATAAAATCTTCATTTATACCATGTTTTATACTGTTTAATGGATGTATTTATAATATTGAGGGTTTGTCTAGTGTTTTGTGTTAATTATAATCCGGTTTTACTTTTTATTTTAAGTTTTGTGTAGTTTTAAAACATTGTCTATACAGTTTCTATTTTTAAGTTAGTCACAGCTGTTTTGGTAATATTTTTATTGTTAATATTCGTGGTTTAACTATTATTTACATTATTATTATTATAGTTAAAAGACTTTCTAGAGGTATTTCTAGAGGTGGTGGGTACTTGGTGTGTATGGCTGAGAACACGTAGAAAGCAGGTGGCGGGTTTCCGGTTGCAAGAAACCGTTGCCCGCTTAAATTTGCGCTGGGTACACGGACACAGAGAACGCCGGCAAAGTTTGTTTGTGGTCTAGCAATCTGTGTTAAATACTCCATACTCTATGCTTGTGATCTTGTCAAAGTTAATAACTATCAATAACATAATTGGCTGTCGTCCGCAGTAATGAATGAAAACTTTTCAAATTATGATTTTTTTCTCATCTAGTGCCCATCAATAAAATTAAAAGTAACAAGCGTTCATCTCATTAATTGTGATCGGTTTGTACATGGCGCCCATGGCGGATACCAAAATATGCAAAGTTAAAGAACGAGAAGGAAAGATTCCTACCAGTACTCCGGGATATGTTATGGTGCAATCTTCGACGTGTTTGCGTTAAGGATGCTAAATTTGGATTTATTTTATCACTGGCTATCCATGAACATGAAGTGGTTCCTAGATTACTCACCTAGTACAATTTCGAAATATGAATTCTTTCCTGTTTCTCTGAATAAAGTTAACTGCTTCGATGAGATCAACTGAATGCATTAGTGCTTCATTATCTTGATAAGGATACATTTTTGTCCTTTTAATGTTTTTTTAACTTTCTCACTCTATAATAAGGTAAAAATATACTTTAGAGATCTACTCAAGCCAAAAATTCAAATATGTTCGGTTTGCAGAGGGTAAAATGGATTCGGGGGTGCTTGTGAAGAAGTATGGTAACCTATTTTCATGACTGTTAGTCATGAAAATAGGTTAGTTAGAAAACATGCTAACGAACCTATTTTTTTAATGAATTGGTAGTAATGTCAAGGAAGAGTAGATCTCTAAAGTGCATTTCAACCTAAAATAATAATGGTTAATTAATGAAAGTACGTATACAAAAATAAACTTGTACAGTCATTACTAGCAGTACACAAAAACGATTTCTCGATCAGGTTAGCAAGTGGCAATTACATTGATATTTCCTGTTATAGAAAAAAAGTATAAATATAGGGTAAAGTTATGAATTTATCTCCAAAGCAGCAAAATAAACTAATACATAATAAGTAGGTGATACCCCCAGCACCACTCTATTAAGTTCATAAAAAGTCATAGGTTTCTTTATTGTACTCTTAACAAAAAATCCAGATTGGAAACAGATTTATCCTCCAATTATATTCAATGGCTCCATACAGTGGTAATAAGACCCTTGATAACATATGTCCCTGTTGTTTGGTACAAAAAGACTGAGCAAACAACCATAAGGAACCTAATAATAATATTAATAGATAAATGTCGTGCATGTGGTCAGACAGGAGAGACTCTCAGATCTAGCAAATAAATAATAAAATATATTCAATGAGAAGTAATTCAAGATTAAAAAATAAGTCAAGTTACACAAATCAAGCAGACAAGTTAAGTTACGTTCCATTTAAATTTCCTCGTTTCATAGTTGGAAGCGATATCTCTATCTATCCACACAGTGGGACTTTTTGTCGACTGCTCTACAGTAAAAAAAAGAAACTACACATTTTTTTATTTCAATGAATATATTTTTGTTTATAAGTACATTGTCATTCATAGAACACATTTATAGTTCAATATATTACCCTCCTTATAAAGAAAAACTTGTGTTACAGAATATTAAACATTTGATTGAATGGAGACGGTAGTCTCTGAAAAGCGCTTCATGTTTCAATGAGATATTATATAATAGATATTGTATAATATCTCATTGTCATGTTTGAATCGTTTTATGATAGAACTATATATAAAGGTCTCCTCAAGAATGTCACTAGGTCCTTGAGCTCTTGAATAATAAGGAGGGTAGACTTTTAGAGAAAGTTAGATAGTTTGGTTTTCTTATAGGGAAAAGGGCTCGGCTTGAGTAAAGAAATTAAATACGAGTTTTAGAATAGAGGTAAGAATTTATTCAGTCTTGTACTTACCGATATTAATTTGACATCACATGAAATTGAGAAAAGAAGGTTTGATTCAATATTAAATAAAAAAAGGCTTGCTTTTTTCCATAAAATTATAATGATAAATAAAACTTGTAACAAGGATATTTGAAAAGTTACCGAGGTGCAAAAAATAATTAGATAGCCGTGTCTGCAAATGGAGTGTGTTAGATATTCTGTGCAATCCTCTATGAAATAAGGTTTTGTGTGAAATAAACAATAAATTGATATTCATCCCTGTGTCGAATCAAAAGGTAAACTGTTTATTTTGCATGAATGCTAAATTGGTGCTATTAATGTTGTGAGAAATTTTCGGTAGGTGGCGGAATTTCATCTGTAGATGGTGTGATTTCTCCTATAAATGCGAGCATCACCAAGCACTTTCTGCAAAACACAGTAAGACATCTTGTTTATGAATATGGCATAAAACAAAGAAAGACAATACAAATGTAGAAATAAAAGCAACAATCATGAATAAAAATTATATGTACCTATACCATTTAAAAATATGAGTATGGGCTCACTCAAAGCAAACACAAATACACTTTTGACATCTTTCACACTAACCAAAGGGTTGTGTTGTGAAAGTGGAAATGGTCAGCACCGGGATTCGAACCCACGACCTTCAGTATGCTGTGTGTATGCAAGCCATCGACTGATACTATTGGACTACCAATCACCTCCATACAAATTAAATTTCTTCTAAATAATGTTCTTCCAAATAAACATCTTCGCTAATATCTCTATTGATAACACATGTACTGGGTGATTGTTATAAATCCCTTGTGAAGTATAGAGTAGGAAATGTTGACTGGTATACACAATCTTTTACTAATTTTTGCAACCTGCTTCTAAATGATAATAGATGATCCTTAATATTTATTTGCTTGGAGACACTCTAACTTCTGCTTCAGGAGTTAATGTGTTCAAGTGTGGACTTGACAGACTGAACAAGTGAATACTGTTGTGAGATCAAACATATCAGCATAGCTGCCTGTCTGATAACATTAATAGTAAAAATAATAATATCTAATGACTTTTCGTACTTACATATTTGATGACATGCATCTTTTCCTGCAACTGCTGAATGCTTGCAGATATATGTGGCATGTCTTCCTGCTCCGACCATAAAGAAGACTGTATTTGGAAATTTACTGATAGCTCTTGGGAGTTGAGAAGACAGGAAGCTATCATTTGGGGATTCTAAAACAATATTTGCATGTGTATTTGGACCTCTTAGATTTCCACTTGACTGCCTCGGTTTTACTATATCCCTAAGGGATAAGAGCGATTGATAATACGGCCATTTATGTACATTGTCGTTGATAGATCTTCTGAGCTAATGGTAGAATTTTATCATATTCAACTGCTAACTGGCTCCTTAAATATTTCCATTTCTTTCTCAGTTTAATTTCTGTAAATGAAAATACCATCACATGTAATAAGTTGTTATTGAAATAAGAATGATTTATTATAAATTTCTACAAAACAATAAAATTCTATACAATTAAATATACAGAGGGTGAGTTTATCATTGGACAGAGATATCTTCCAATTAATTTTCATTAACATTTCAAAAACATTCAGGATAAAACGTTTTAAAATTACAGAACAGTTTTATTCCATAGTTCTAAAGGCTATTGTGGGCGCTTCTTACAAATTCATTACAACTGACTTTGGAGGTTAGAGAAACTGTATTTCAAATAAGCTATAGGCGAGCAGTTTATAGCTGATGTGCCCATATCTAGCTCAATCAAAATCAATAATTATTCTTCAAATACTCGTCTTATAAAGGCGTCAAAAGTGTATTTGTGTTCACTTCGAGTAAGCTCGTGTTTCCTCAGGTGCGTGACCTGATTCATTGTTAACATTTCACTAAAGCTGGGAATGTGGTGATGCCCATGCAAGATCTTTAAGGTCTCTAATAATATCCACACATTCTTATTTAAAAACCATGTGTTACTGCAATATGTAGATACATAAACACACTGAATATCAATTGTTATTAAAACTTACCAATCGAGATTTCTCTCCAACATTTTTGTCTACGGCTTTTTATTACTGTGCAATTTGTTTCCTTTATCTTAAATAGGAGTTTAAGCAAAACCCGCGGCAATAAAATTCCCGGTATCCATCGAGTTATAATAATATTTTGACGACTCGACATGACAGTAATGACACATAACAAGAGAAAAAATGACAGAACCAGCGTCTGCCTGCCCAAAAAAGAATGTCCAATTCATTCCGGTAAATATGCCCGCGTCGCGTGCTAGTGCCTGAAAGCGGGCCCCTGTTTTTATTGTGCGCACGTCCATTCAAATGCATAGAAACATTCTTTGCGCCGGTCGGCAGGTGTCGGAATCGGCTTTCTACGTGTTCGCGCCCTATTGTGTGATTGTGGTCTGATTGAGGGTTAATGTGGAGAGCCTGTTTGGAGTGTGTTTTGCCTTGATATTACCTTGTTCAGGGAATTTACTTGAATTGGCGATGTTGCTTGATATGGTTGATCTATAATTGTTATTTGTTGTTTTCTTTTATATAGAGTTTAATTGGGATTATTGCCAAGAATGTATTGTTCGGATGTTTTTAGTCATTATTGGTCCACATTGAATAATTGAGATTTTAACTTTTGACTTTTTAAGATTGTTATTTTGTTCTTTTTGAATTTTTAATGTCCTGGTTCAATGTTTGAAATGAGTGTTATTATCTTTTTCACATAATGTTTACATAAACACTAGTAGTAATAGCTTTGAGCTTATTGATGTTATTTAAATTGTTTTGGAATTGCAAGAGTGTTTTGTTGTCTTGTGATCATAACGATTGTTGGATACTGTTTTAATTTGAATGAATACCTATCTGAAAATTTATTGCTATCTTGTTTGTGGAATAGTTTTAATGGCAATTTCACTGATGACTTGAGATGATGTCCTTGTGATTGTTGATATTGTAGTTTGATTTATGTATTTTAAATGCTTGTGTATATTATGTATATTGTTTTATATGTTATTTAATTTGTTTATGAAATTTTAACTTAGCAATTATGTTTTTGATTTCATTCATTGATGGACTCTTTCTTTACTGTTGTTGTTCTGATTTGTAATTCTGAAAATTCTACTCATTTTTGCTTGTTTGATTTTTACTCTAACGCTTGTTACATAATTATTTTAGAATTGTTTATATTATTATTTCAACTTAATAGAATTATTAATATTGTTTTAACATCAGAGGATTATTGTTTTTTATTGTATTATTGATTAATCATTATAAGGATTACTCCATTTTAAGCTTTTTTTAAATCTATATATGTTTTGATATTGTACATTAATTAAATGGTATTATTTTATTATTTGAATTGTTTGTATTATTTTTTTAACTTAAGAGAATTATTAATATTGTTTTAACATCAGAGGATTGTTGTTTTTTATTGTATGTATTATTGATTAATCAATATAAGGATTACTCCATTTTTAGTTGTTATCTTATTAATTTTATATATGTTTTGATATTGTACATTAATTAAATGGTATTATTTTGAATTGTTTAATTATTTATTTTAACTTAATAGAATTATTAATATTGTTTTTATTGTTTATTGATTAATCATTATAAGGATTACTCCATTTTAAGTTTTTATCTCTTTAATTTTATGTTGTGTTTTGATATTCTATATTAATTAAATAGTATTATTTTATTTGTTTTAGAATTGTTTATATTATTTGATTTAACTTAAGAGAATTATTAATATTGTTTTAACATCAGAGGATTGTTGTTTTTATTATTTTATTGATGAATCATTATAAGGATTGCCCCATTTTAAGTTTCTATCCTATTAATTTGTATATGTTATTGTGTATTAATTAAATGATATTATATTATTGTTTTAGAAAAATGAACCCCTCCCTTAACACGAGACTTGTCTCTACTAGGGAGGTTACTAATTTAAGAATTTTTTACTGTGATTGATGTATTGAATGTATTGTAAAGGAAAGGAAAATGCAAGAAAAAGAAAAAATAAAGTATTATTATTATTATTATTTCAAATCATTTATTCATTAAATCACAATATATCATATGAAGTATACATCATTGTAAAAAAAATTAATAAAAATAAATTAAAATTAAATACAATGCTATATACTAAATATAAAAATATCGGTATTATCTCTCATGATACATCACGATGTAATGTAATCATGAGAGATCTTCGAACTACAGAGAGAGGAACCTTCTTAACATCCTACATGAGGACAACAGAACTGCCTTTTGGATGGCATATCTGAGACCACAACAGATGCCAAGTTTCCCTAGATTGTCTTTAAGAGACTTAGGAATAACTCCATTCGTCGATATCACTATAGGTATTATGTGCGTGGTTGGTGTATGCCACATATCCTTGATTTCGTGAGCAAGATCAAGATATTTAGTTATCTTATCTTGCTCGGCTTTTTTCAAATTTTCGTCATACGGTATAGTGATATCCACGAGATACGTTATCCCGTTCCTACGATCAACCAATACAATGTCCGGACGATTTGCGTTAATCGTTCGGTCAGTTTGTATTGGTATATCCCAATACAACTTTGTATTACTGTTTTGCATTACCGAAATTGGGGTGTACCTATAATAAGGTACTTCAAGATCGAGCAAACCATATTTCAAGGCAAGTTTTTGATGAACTATTTTAGCCACATCGTTATGTCTGTGTAGATACTCAGAACCACACAGGAGAGAACACCCAGACAAAATATGTCTGAGTGTTTCTCCTGTTTGGCCACATGCACGACATTTATCAATTATATCAGGTGCTTTAATAATATATTTTTTATAATTATTAGTGACGATGACCTGGTCTTGTATTGCACAGACAAAACCTTCTGTTTCGCTAAATAGTTCACCAAACCTCAACCATCCAGTCGAATCTTCAAGACTTACATGTGATGAATTTAAAGTTTCGAAGAATCGACCGTGGAGAGACTTGCCTTTCCATATATCAACCCGATCTTGTACCCCAATTATCGGTGGTGAAACAGGATTTGATAAATTTAAGGGCGTGTACTTCAAATCACACGCAATGAGGTCTTCATAACCCAATTTATTCCTTGATGAGATAAAGTAAGATTGGAGGAGGTTTATCTCTTTGTTATTCATGTTTTTGATGTTTAACATGCCTCTACCACCAATCTTCCTTGGTAAATATAATCTCATCAAGGAACATCTTGGATGATGCATCCTATATTGTGTGAGCAAACTACGTACCCTTAAGTCCATCTTGTCTAGTTCCGTTTGGTTCCACTTAATGATTCCAAAAGAATACAAAATTTTCGGTACAACCCATGAATTAATGGCCATAATTTTATTTCTCCCGGAGAGAAAACTTTTCAAAACTTTTTTTAATCGTTTAATAAATTCATTTTTAATGTTATTTTTAATAATTTTGTGGTCAAAAACTAGATTTTGTTGAAAGCCAAGATATTTGTAATTTTGATTATCTAAAAGAGGAATGTTTGTAACAGATGAAGAACTATTTTATTCTATTATTATTATTATTATATTATGTACCTAGCTTAAATATCTCTAGTATAGTGGATGTGATCAGAGACGCACATTTTAAATTTTCGATAACTACTGACATATTTTGGTTTAAAGTACTTCTTGATCTGGATTAAGGGTGGATCCAGGGGGGTCAGGGGGGTCATGACCCCGTCCCCCTCTGGGCTAGGTCCAGGTCTTATATCTTTAATTATAATAGTACTTACATTTAATAATAAAATATCTACTTTTCTATTATAATTATATTTTTAGGAGGAAAAGTGTTGTTTAAAGATTCCAAATTTAGGAAATGACCTTTTTTAGGAAAAGTTTAGTTTCCAGACACCAAATGTTGGAAATGACCTTTTTTACTATGTGACCCTGCCTGGCGCCAAAGCTGGATCCAAGCGGGGTCAGGGGGTCATGACCCCCCCTGGGCTGGGTCCAGGGCTTTTATATTTAAGTACAGTACTTACATTTATTAATAAAAGACCTACTTTTCTTTTATAATTTCCTGTGAGTCGTGACCCCCCTCTGGATCAAAAGTTTAAATTCCAGATAGATATCAAATTTAGATTAAATTTAATTTAATTTAAATAACTCAACTTGTTATGCCTATAGGGCTCGGGAGACAAAAACATGAAAATATTATGCAATACCTATAAGCGAAACAAACAGAAAAATTTCAACTACTTCGGTTAGTATACTAAAACCCGTGGGAGGTATTGTGTGAGGACTGCCCTCCCTGACCCCTCTGAGTAATCCTTTCAGAGGCTCTTCTAGTGAATTTAATTTAATAGTTACACGACTGTGTAACTTGCAACACAAAACAAGTAAAATTTAAATCCTCATATAATACGAACTTGGGTATGAACAAATATTATGATTAGTAAACTAGATACTCAAACCTCTACTGCAACCAGCCAATTAATCCAATTTGGTATCACTACACAACAACTATTATTTATTTACACACTACTAGCCAATAAACTCAATCACTAGATGTAACTATTAATCTCTACTTGTTTATTTTAATACGTCACTACGCAATTACAGTATTCCCGACACCTCTCTACGCTTATTTCCAAATATAAACCGAAATTACACTTTCACCGAATAACTAATTATTTTACAATAAATCTACGGAGACTTTCGAATCAAAACACTACGTCAAACTCTAAAACAACACAGGCAAGCGTTAGCAGTGTAAGTCTAAAAGCGTGCAGCTACGTGTATTAGCGTGTTATGAGGGCTCGCCTTGCGATACAGCTATTTTTAAGAAAACTTCCGAGAGGCGGAGTCAGGACAAGGAAGGGGGAAAAATGGCGTCAAAGGATGATCTTATTGGTGGAGGCGCCTGTGATGTAGTGTGCGAGGGAGACAGGGTAATTGTTTTTATAATTGCTACAAATTGTCTACGCGCGAACAACTTATAATGAAATAATTATACATAGTTTTTAATTTATGAATCTTTCATATACCTAGTAATTAATACATCTTTTCTTTATACATCATTTTTTTTAACCGATATGTTAGTCTACATTGAACATAAACCTAACTTTAATATATCTCTTAATAGTAATCTTATACTAGATTAAGTAAATCTTCTTATCATTTTATGCTTACTTACTCTTAAAATTAGTTACACCCTTATTAATATATTTGTACATCGAAGTCTTATATACTTACTAGACATGTTCAATAATTCTCTTACTATTAATTATTATTAATCTTATTACAAATGTTGGCCATTAATCAATTCTATCTTAGGTAATTCTTAACCTACACATAGGTATATTCCTTCTTAATTAAGATGCTTATCAGTAATTAAACTAACGTGCCTTAATCAATAATTAATCTAATAGTCTTATAATATCTTATATTACTCCTTAAGCATATGTGTTATAATTTATCATTTCAAAACAACATTATAATCTCTACACATTATTTATTCAGTATTTAAGTCTTGTTTAAACCATAGTCTATTATAGAACAACAACATACCTACTTCTGTTAATTTACAGTTACAACTACATAGGTACATAATTTAATAATCAAAATACAATACATTCTAAACCATTATATTTGCCATAACAACCCCTTATTATATTCTATACTTTATTATTACAAAGGTTTTTTCATTCTGCAAAACAATAAAACCTTTGCCTATCTGACTGGAAATTTCCCCTACTATTATTATTATTTCCCTGTCTATGGAATTGTCCGTCGCTATTCCTATTATCAAAAGTCCTATCGTTCCTATTCCTAGTCAATGGACAATTCCTTTGTAAATGCTGCCCGTTGCAGTTGTAACATGAAATGCTAGAAGTTCGCCTTTGAGGCTGTTGTGAAGCTTGTGCCGGCTCGTAATTTACAACTGGGTATACCAGTTCTGTCGGGAAATCAATTTCAGAGACGCGGTTCTCTAAACTGTCAAACGTGATGTCATCTTTGGTGAATTCTCTACGCAGAACATTGGTGTAACGTGGCAGCATCAAATTTAATAGGTGAAAAGCAAACTCTGCTGAATAAATGACATCGTTGCCATAAACCCGGTCATAAACTTTCGTCTTTCTACTTAAAAATGAAGAACCAGACTCATTATCTTGCTGTTTATGTGAGAGTAAATGGCCAGTCAATGCTAGTCTGTTATTATCAATCCCATACCGTTGTAATAAAAGAGCGCTGAAGGCCGACCATCTCAGCAACCCATTTCCACGGCTGGTCCACCAGGTTTTCACGTCACCGCGAAGTTTCAGAGCAGCCAATCTGACTTTCTCCGATTCTCTGATATTCCGAAGAGCAAAGTACTCTTGGCAATCCGCGATAAATGCCTTCGGACATTCTTGAGGTAACCCGCTAAAAAAGAAGTTCTCATTGAGTACTTCATCTCTCACATAAACAATCTGCGGTCTTGTATCAAAATTCCTATCCCTCGTTTCGAATGTGTCAGCTGGTGGCACATTATGGTCATCATCATCATCATGTGACGAAATGGGTGGCGTTTCGTCAACGCCTAACGAACCTGCCGATGCAGCCCCATTTCTCGTGACCACCGCGAAAATAAAAAGTTTGCAAACGCGTAGCAACAACTCGAACCAATTGAAAATAATCATTTTACTTGTCGATGTAAAATAGGATTTAAACTAATGAAATCGACGGATAGTAAGAAAATCTTATTGGATTCTAGTATAAACCGCGTGGTCTCCACGTGTTCAAATATTCGAAATTTCTACAAAAATCACTATAAAAATAATAAAAATTGAAGACTCGTCTCAGGGTGAATTCGTCAATGCTTAATATATAACTAAACACACGTTGGCGCCAAGTTGTTATGCCTATAGGGCTCGGGAGACAAAAACATGAAAATATTATGCAATACCTATAAGCGAAACAAACAGAAAAATTTCAACTACTTCGGTTAGTATACTAAAACCCGTGGGAGGTATTGTGTGAGGACTGCCCTCCCTGACCCCTCTGAGTAATCCTTTCAGAGGCTCTTCTAGTGAATTTAATTTAATAGTTACACGACTGTGTAACTTGCAACACAAAACAAGTAAAATTTAAATCCTCATATAATACGAACTTGGGTATGAACAAATATTATGATTAGTAAACTAGATACTCAAACCTCTACTGCAACCAGCCAATTAATCCAATTTGGTATCACTACACAACAACTATTATTTATTTACACACTACTAGCCAATAAACTCAATCACTAGATGTAACTATTAATCTCTACTTGTTTATTTTAATACGTCACTACGCAATTACAGTATTCCCGACACCTCTCTACGCTTATTTCCAAATATAAACCGAAATTACACTTTCACCGAATAACTAATTATTTTACAATAAATCTACGGAGACTTTCGAATCAAAACACTACGTCAAACTCTAAAACAACACAGGCAAGCGTTAGCAGTGTAAGTCTAAAAGCGTGCAGCTACGTGTATTAGCGTGTTATGAGGGCTCGCCTTGCGATACAGCTATTTTTAAGAAAACTTCCGAGAGGCGGAGTCAGGACAAGGAAGGGGGAAAAATGGCGTCAAAGGATGATCTTATTGGTGGAGGCGCCTGTGATGTAGTGTGCGAGGGAGACAGGGTAATTGTTTTTATAATTGCTACAAATTGTCTACGCGCGAACAACTTATAATGAAATAATTATACATAGTTTTTAATTTATGAATCTTTCATATACCTAGTAATTAATACATCTTTTCTTTATACATCATTTTTTTTAACCGATATGTTAGTCTACATTGAACATAAACCTAACTTTAATATATCTCTTAATAGTAATCTTATACTAGATTAAGTCAATCTTCTTATCATTTTATGCTTACTTACTCTTAAAATTAGTTACACCCTTATTAATATATTTGTACATCGAAGTCTTATATACTTACTAGACATGTTCAATAATTCTCTTACTATTAATTATTATTAATCTTATTACAAATGTTGGCCATTAATCAATTCTATCTTAGGTAATTCTTAACCTACACATAGGTATATTCCTTCTTAATTAAGATGCTTATCAGTAATTAAACTAACGTGCCTTAATCAATAATTAATCTAATAGTCTTATAATATCTTATATTACTCCTTAAGCATATGTGTTATAATTTATCATTTCAAAACAACATTATAATCTCTACACATTATTTATTCAGTATTTAAGTCTTGTTTAAACCATAGTCTATTATAGAACAACAACATACCTACTTCTGTTAATTTACAGTTACAACTACATAGGTACATAATTTAATAATCAAAATACAATACATTCTAAACCATTATATTTGCCATAACAACCCCTTATTATATTCTATACTTTATTATTACAAAGGTTTTTTCATTCTGCAAAACAATAACATGCACTCAAGAGCTACCCTTATCTACGGTGTTCCGAAGCATCCAAAAAAAACCCGTTTCACTAGAATATTGTGAATTAAACAAAAGCCTATGTTAGGGACAAACTGTCGCCGTGTTATTGTTTTCTTATCGCTCGGAACCCACAATGGGATCTACCCACATCCCTACTTTCATGATTTCTCAGAACAGATTTTGAACGCATCAACCGATCATAACAAACTATTAATTATGCACATTAATAAAATATTAAACAAAGCAAATTATTACCTGAAAAATAGAAACATTCTATTCTGGAGGGTTTATTTTATTAGTTTGAGTACCTATACGAACCATACCTATCAACAATATTGTAAGAACCACCTCATAAATATAGGAAAAATAAAAATTGTGCTAGTATTTTATATTACTAGACATTTCAGTTGCTTTCTTAATCCATTCATATTACTGTTTTCAATTTTTACATCTTTTTTCGTTGTTGTTCTTGCCTACCAACTGTGCGAAAGAGACAAATCAAGATTGTCTCACTTCGCCGCTACGAAAAGAAATCAAGGTACTCTGTCTAGGTATATGTATAAAAGTCTATGGGTGCTCGTGCTAACTTCACTCTATAAGTAGTATTATTATACTCTATGGCTAACACCTTCGAAGCACAATTCATCGAAAACTCAGTTCGACGAATTACAATTGATCGAAATATCAATTTTACGAATCATAATTGGTCGAAAAATCTATTTCACGAATCACAATTGGTCGAAAAATCAATTTAACGAATCACAATTGATCAAAATATCAATTTTACGAATCATAATTGGTTGAAAAATCTATTTCAGGAATCACAATTGGACCAATTGGTCGAAAAATCAATTTAACCTTAACGAATCACAATTGATCGAAATATCAATTTTACGAAAACCGTATTCTGCGAATCTCAACATAATAATTCAGAAAAATTGGTTTAAATGGGTCTATTCTTTCGACGTATCTATACAATACGCAAACATACATCACATGTTATGTTCTTCCTACTACACCGCCATCTATTGGATTTTTTAAAAAGTAAAGCAATTAAAGAGGAATTGTTTTGATTTCAAGCTTATGTCTCATCGAACGTCATCCTTCACCCGAATCAACGATAACTTAACATAATTCAATAACTTATTAGCTAAAATTAATAAGTTTTTACATCGTAAATTGCATTTTATCTACATAATAATTCAGAAATGTTTTTTTATTTGCTTTTATACCGTATGTCATAGCATCACGCCTAAACGGCTGAACCGATTTCACTAATTCTTTTTTTGTCGTGTTGGCTTTTATCAGTAGAAGGTTCTTATGAAAGAAAAAATTAAGAAAGTTGCGTGGTAAATCTATATAATAATTCAGAAATGTTTTTTATTTAAAAAAAACTCTATCTTTTAGGATCTTCATACAAAATTTTAATAAACATTAAAAGTGTCATTCTTCTCTCTTTTTATGAATTGTGAAAGTGTAATTCTTCTTTTTCTGTGCTTAAGTCAGTTAAGCAATGAGAAGCTAGACTAGAACAATAGAACCTGTTTAATTACCTACCGATCAAGCCGGACATTCGGAATCAAAAACGTAAAGCAAGACGGGTATAAGCTAGTATACATATATTTTAGAGTTTAATATTTTTAATTAGTTTTATAAAAAAGGAGTCGATCTCATTTGCCCAAAAATATTCTTATAGGTTGATATAAGCTGGATTTCTTACCCTCCGATTATACCTCTTAATCGGGAGGGCCGGTGGATAAAGGTCCTCTTCTTCCCTTCTGCCCCGGCCTAGCTCAGCCAAAATCTGGCCTATCCACCGCTTTATCCCACTATATCTCTTTCTCTCTCTGTGAAGTCTTATGCATGCAGTATGGTGGTACTAACTACTTCTTTGTTAAATTAAACCCTCGTAATTTAAACAAAATAACAAATTTATTGCAAAAAAAAATAAAAACTAACATACATTGGTGCGATGAACAAAATAGAACAACCTATAACTATTGGTCGATACGCGACACATTATTAATAATTATTCATACCCACTTATAAATTTAAAATCATCATCTCTCTTCGAGAAAAAAAATAATACATGAACAAATTATCGAAACAAAGAATGCACTCTTTCAACGGTTCTACCAGCTGATGTTTGGGATAGAGAAATAAGCTATAAAGGAAACGAAATACTTTCCCTTTCGTTCTCAGACATCTGGGAGAAGCGTTGAACAGAGACACAGAAAAAAAAATTAATAATAAAAAAAAAATATTTTCTAAAGGTAGAAAGGAAAAAAAAATTAGGTTCTCTGGACACTGACCACAATACAGTAATAAAATAATAATGCGGAAAAAAAAAACGAATGGTGCAATAAATAATATTGGTCTTCAAGTGAAAATCTCTGCCGAAACCTGACTCGGCGCGGTTCTCCAAAACCTCTCGTAACTGAGCTCGTCGTAAAAAGACTCTACTGTAAACTACGTCTCTCGTGATCTGAATCGCGCGTGAACTCTTCCTTCGTCCCTCGTAAGTCACTTCTCTCGTGAACTCCTCGCGGTAACCTCTCCCGTAAATTCTCGCAAACAACAACGCGTTAACCAACTCCTCGCAAAACAACCCGCAGAACAACAACCTTTGCCTAAGAGTAGGGCTGTTTTTATACCCTTCAGCAAATTCATCCCCGACATGTCTCTCTCCACTCTGACATGTAGGCGTGGTATGTGAATCTGCAGTCTTGATTCGTCATTGTCCATGATGTCCTCAACCCATATGTCAAAAAGGGTCGTCCTTCACACAATGATTTATGCATTTGACACACGGTCCCTTGATGAGCGTGTGTCTATCGCCTCTTCCGAAGATGACTATTTTAATAGTTAAAATCACTGATTATTTACACGGAGTTTTAAGACTCTATTATTAATTAATTATTATTACTGTCAGTGTCCAGTTTTACAATACATATATTTTTGTCAGTGTCCAGTTTACTATTTAAATATAATTTTACTATATCGAACCCATAGTACATATATACATTTAGATAATTTATCATCAGAAGGTTTGCATTATTCATTTTTATAACATGAACTTTAGGTATACTATGCCTTAGGATCTGTCTTCCCAAGGAGTCAAAATTCTATAATACTCATCAGTACAAATTTATAATTCCATAGGTACATTGTTACCTATTTACTCATTTTACCTACCTAATTTCGATTATCTCAACATTTCCATTATTTATTAATCCAATTAGATTCTTACCCCCATTTTATAATATTTGCATTTATTTACTCATTACAAAAATATTAATCACTCTTTCAATTAGCGCTTGTTATATATTAATTACAATCTTTTGAGGCAGCAATATAAAAAGAAAGCAAATGAAATTAGTCTGATATTATATTTTCCTATCAATGATCAATCAACTCTACATTTAATTACACTAAGACAATTACAATATTCATCTGCCTACATCTATGTATTTAGGTATACAACCTCGTAAAATTTTGCTGTCATTTTATCAATTATGACTTTCTTACACCATTATTGTCCATACAAAAATTAATACATTAATCATTAATCACATAGATATGCGCTCGATGGGATACCTATGCTATTTTAAACATCTACAACAACTTATTTCATATGATTATACACTGCTTAGTCTAGTTCCATTTAAGACAATTTACATACAATCATAATAATTTTTCGAGAGATGACGATTTCGCGAAGAATTTCATTACAACTACATATTAAACAAAATTTAATTATATCTAACTATGTAGGTACCTATTTCATCCCCCAGTACTAAAGTACACATGTGTTGACCAGAGATGCACTTATCGCGATCGTCGGTGGTCGGCTCTTTGGGTAGACAATACGCACCATAGTATTGTTTTCTTTTTCATTGTCTCCTTACTACAGGCCCTTGAAACTAGCTAATCGTTAACACGTGTGGGTATCTATACATATATTTAAGAGCTGATGCCAAATTGTGAAATGGTGTGTCATTTAGTAAGAGATGCTACTCACCTAGTTCAATCTACCTACATACCAACAGACACTGGCTGCGCTTTTCTAATTGACAAGTGCTTCCAAAGCATGCTACGTGCCGACTCCTATCCTTGTATGCGATAGGTATAGGCCTCTCATGTACGCGTAAGTAGCAGTACATGGCGTTTCGTGCGGTCTCTACGTTATTATATAACATCCTAAGCTCAAACAACTATCGATCCAAGATTACTATCATCTACCTACGTAAGTGTAGTGATTATTTATCTCCTTTTCTACTGTCCCTGTAGATCATCTTATCTAAAGGACCTGAGCGCGCACGGGGTGGGTGTTGCTAGTATAGTATAGCCCTGAATGAAGTGGTCAATAAAATCATTCTATTATTGTCACCCTCATTGACTCGTCTGTTTCTCATAAATTAAATATTTAGCCCTGTCAATTCACACAAAACCTTTGGTCTATTCACATCCTCATAAGTTAAAGACAATAACGTAGTTTCGCACATGTATCGCATTTCATTCTCACAACCCGTTCAATAGATGACCATTTCTAAAGAGTCAGGATTTAAATTTATTACTTCCTTACACGATAATGGGTTTCTGTCGTAATCACAAAAAATCCTCATCAACTTAATCATATTTTTTTTTTCGAAATGACCGGCAATTGCATCATACGATTACATGAAAGTTCATCGAAGCACAATTCATCGAAAACTCGGTTCGACGAATTACAATTGATCGAAAGATCAATTTTACGAATCACCATTGGTCGAAAATCAATTTAACGAATCACAAATTGATCGAAATATCAATTTTACGAAAACCATATTCTGCGAATATACATACATATATTCTAGAGTTTAATATTTTTAATTAGTTTTATAAAAAGGAGTCGATCTCATTTGCCCAAATATATTCTTATAGGTATCATATTTTTTTTTCGAAATTACCGGCAATTGCATCATTACAAGGAATGATTTGTGCCTGAGTTTAAAATCGAATGAAAATCATAAAAACCAATCATATTTATTATTTGCATATAAGTAGTCTGTGGTTTACCCATGGTATACCGTTTACATCAATATTATTTTGTTATGTCATTTCCCCTGCTAACTTATATGGATTTGGACAAAAGTACTAATGTCATTTTTTGGTCTACCTAGAACGAGGCAGTGTCTTTCTTTCTCGTTATTGATTTGTCAAAATTTAAACATGGCCATGTTTATTTTTGTTTTTTTTTTTGCGTATTTTTATACGTAAGACATCGTTATTACAACTTATAATGTTTAACCCAATGTTGTAACGATAACTTTTATTTGAGCGTTTTTTTTATTGTTGAGATAATTTTCCTGTTTACATTTTATTTTACAATATCTCCCGTAGGTCCTTTACAGGACGCTTGGGTTATCATTCTGAATAACAATAATATAAAACTATAGGAAGGAAGTTATGAACACACAGTAGGTAATAATAACAAAAAAATCCGTAACAAATCAATCAAAAGTTTTTGGAAATTATGATACGGTGGAGAATATAGTAGAATTAATTAATTTTGTGCAGTACTAAAAGGATGCAAAGGGTCCCTTTAGTACCATGTCAAAGTGTGAAAAATTACATACATTGTACCGCACAGCGTGCGGCACAAGGGACTGTAAAAAAGGGTTTATTACAGCCGCGGGTGGAGCACCCAGTGCTCGGTACGATGGCCTCTCGTCTGCTTCTGCGCCCGGTTGTTCTCGCGTCTGCTTCTTCGCCCTGCGCCCACGACGAAACTATTCGTCTCACACGTCAGTCGTCAGCTGCGCTTTTCGTCCCCTGGCTTGTAGAGTCCCCAGACAGAGATCAAAGATCAGAGCTGGTTAGCCTCGTACACCAGGAATCTACTTAGAACACTTAAAGCTTCAGACGTCGGTGCGTACGTATAGAATATCCTCGGTCCAATGGTATCGGTCGTTGTCCAGGTCCACAGCAAAGGTCCAGTCCACGTCCAATCGTCCAGTCAGAGGGGTCACACAGGTCAGCGAAGGAGGTCCAGGTCAGGTCAGGCAGTTCCAGGTCAGATCAGGCAGGTAGGTAGGTAGAATAAAACACCAAGTGTATACGAGGAATGATAATGGAAAGTTTTCTGGGGAGCTTCCGACAATACACACTAGGTGGCAGAACTTCTAATCAGAACATCCTAGATTTCACAACATTATTGGCCATCCAACATGGCGGATACGACGAGCTCCTATTTTCACCAAGGAACATGGTCCCGAAGTGTAACGAAGAACGACTGTATGATTGTATTAGTGTTCAATTTTATTTTACGTTAGCGTTTAGCAAGCTTTCTACTATTTATATGATTGAGTTAGGTTAGGTTAGGATATAATTATAAGGGGGGTTTGGGGGGCGGAGCCCCCCATACCTCATCACGTTCTCCCCCGAATTTATTTAAAGTAATAGAAATACCATCAAATTATCATTGTCACTAATACATCCATACAGTCGTCTCGTAACACTTCGGGATGGTTCGGCAGTTTCCGACGACCATGTTCCTTGGTGCAAATATGGTATCCGCCATGTTGCATGGCCAATAATGTTGTGAAATCTAGGTTGTCCTTCTAATCAGGTCTATTGTCAAATTCAGTGCTGCCAACGTAGAGATGTTTTTTTCAGTGATGCCAACGTTGGGAAGTTTGTTTTCCATTGTGTTGCTAAGAAGTTGTTGATTGAGTCGCTAAGAAGTTGTTGATTTTGTTGCGCATAAATTTGAGAATAAATCTCAGGGGTGCTGTTCTGTATTTTTTAATTTGTATTTAGGTAGGTATATAAAAAAAGATGAACAATTTTATTTGTAATAGTATGTAAAAAATGTACAATGATTACTCTAAACCTATTGTAAGTTATCATGTATAATAATATATAAGTTGTTTAATTTGAAATAAACTAGAATGATATTTTGGAGGTTAGATTGTGAGCGACTATAAGAAGAAGTAAATCGCCCCCGTTGGCAACACTGAATTTGACAATAGACCGGATTATTAAGGGCGCCTCTAGCGGCACAAAAAGGGAAAAAAACATCCCATTTATTGCGTAAATATGGCACTCTTAAATTCTAGTCGAAGTGCGCTTGCGGCTATACAATACCGCGCGCTAGTGGAAAATGGTTCGGGGTACATCCCGTTCGCGCTACGGGGAATCGGCAGCGTAAGTAAGCTCGCGAGTTACTTTCCCGCCAAAACCTCCTGGGGTACCTCGACAGACACGCGGACACCGCCGTGTATTTCCCTGACGCCCCCACATTCTATAGGAGGGGCTGCATCCCCTCCACTCTTGATATCGCGGTACTGAAAGGGATGGGGGACCTCGTCTCCCACCCTCGCGCGGTCGCCGAACTGCAATCGGACCACTGGCCGGTTACATTCGCCATAGTGGCGGAGCATACCACATGCTCCCGCAAACAGTACGACTACGCGAAGGCGGACTGGAAGGGATACAGCCAATACATATCCCGTGAACTGCAGGGGCTCGATCGAGCACCGCAGTCCATAGAGGAGATAGACACAGCAGTACACACACTCACCACCGTCATCTCAGAGGGCCGAGCCCAGTATATCCCACTGCGCACTAAGTCGCGGTACCGCCCCCCGCCCCAGAAAGTCCTAGACCTGATAGCCACCCGGAACTCCCACAGAAGGGGCGATCCCGAGGACAAAGTCATCGTGAATCGTCTCCAGAAAGAGATCAGGTCCCTGCTCCAGCAGCACAAAGACGACCTGTGGCAGAACAGACTCGCCCGCGTGACCCCAGGTGACCACACGGCACTCTGGGGAATCGTTCGCTCCCTCAAGGCGAGCGCGAACACAATCCTGCCTCTAAGGCACGCTTCTGGCATCGCGACGTCAGACAGCGAGAAGGCGGAGGCCCTGGCCGACGCCTACGTACACACGTACGCAACCACCGGTGGCATGCGACACGCCCCCCCGGACAGGCTAGTAAGCGACGTCGTCGCGACGCTGGCCGGCGAGCGCCCGTCTCCCCTGGAGATCCCGCTCGTAACCCCAGGTGAAGTCTCTCGGATCCTACCAGGACTTAAAAACTCGAATACCCCAGGCATCGATTACCTACACCCCTGCATACTCAAGCGCGTGCCCCTCAGAGGGGTGATCTTTATGGTTAAGATCTTCAACGCGTGCCTCATCCTAGGGTACTAACCCTCGGGATGGAAGACAGGCAGAGTTGTCCCCGTACACAAACCGGGCAAGGACCCCACGCTCCCAGTGAGCTACCGTCCGATCAGTCTTCTGCCAATACTGGGCAAGATCTTCGAGAAGACCATAAACACCAGGCTGTTAGCACACCACACAGCGAACAGTACACTCCAGCCTGAACAATTCGGTTTCAGAAAACACCACTCAACCACACAACAATTGATCCGTCTCACAGAACACATCACGAGAGGGTTCAACATATTGTCGTTCACAGCAATGGCCTTGCTTGACCTCTCAAAAGCCTTTGACCTCGTGTGGCATGACGGATTAATATACAAACTCATCAACACGAACACCCCCAAATACCTAACACTCGTACTAAAATCGTACCTCGCCGACAGACACTTCGTCGTGGCGGTGAGGGTCGAACAGTCCACCCCGCGAGCCATCCCAATGGGAGTGCCGCAAGGGAGCATCCTAGGCCCAGTCCTCTTTAACCTCTTCACCCACGACATCCCGTCATCCCCGAACACACAACTGGCATTGTACGCCGACGACGCCGCGGTCTTCACAACATCGCGCGCGTACCGCCTGGTCGGTAGTTACCTCCAACCGGCACTGGACGCCCTCGCAGACTATTACAGGATGTGGAGGCTGAAGGTGGACGAGTCCAAGACGGAGGCCATCATGTTCTCCCAACGCCGCAACACCCCTCCCCCCATCCGCATGGGCAGGGAGACCATTGAGTGGCGCACCTCGGCGTCACTATGGACCCCAAGCTCACATGGGCCCCCCACATCGACAGGGCGATCACGAAGGCTCGCGCCGGACTCTTCGCCCTGTACCCCGTCCTGAACAGCCGATGTCCACTCACAGTGGGCACCAAGCTTAAACTCTACAACCAACTCATCCGCCCTATACTAACATACGCCGCACCGGTATGGCACAGCACCGCGGACATGCATCACATCAAGGCACAAAGAATACAAAACAGAGCACTCAAAATGATATACAACACCGACCCTAGACAAAACCTTACAAGGTTACACAACAGACATAACATAGACACTCTCCTAAAACACTGTACAGATCTAACCGAATCTTTTTACATCAGCACCCAACACCACACGAACACACTAATATTCGCGAAATACACGCTCGAAGACATCCCAACACGGTAAAGGCACAAGATGCCCCGTCATCGATTCATAACAGGAGAAAATACATCCACACCTGTCCCCCGGCCGCGCTCCGATGAGTGACAGGAAGCCCCAGCCACATCATAGCTTAGGATATTACTAACCTTCTTCTCTCGAGTTTCAGCAAAGCATCCACGCAGCCGACACCAGGGAAGAACCAAACTACATTTAGTCCCTAGAGTAACATCAAATACTAGCTGACCCGTCGAACTTCGTATCGAAATAAATAATATGGGTACTCTAGGTTTTATGCAACAGAGCTCAAATTCGTATTTTAGTTATTTAACATGAATGACTATTTACTGGCATTAGCAAAACCTGCATACCACGCTGCATTCATCCGGTCTGAGTTTATTTTTACATCAAAAACATATAACCTATGTTAATATGTTGTGGGAAGAGGTCATCATTGCGCAAGATCGAGTGCAATGGAGAACTCTTATTGCTTCACTTTGCTCCCGAGTGGAGTTCAAAGGGAGTTTTAATTTTGATTGATTTGATGTTAATATGTAAAAAAAAGAATTTAGGTATGTCATTATATTCGATATTTCAATAATTTTTTTGCTCAGTTAAAATAATATTGATTGATTAATCAAAGTACGATAAGGAACTTCTCCGTACCGATTCAAAATACGCATTGAGGTGTCAATACTTATTTTACCGATCACGCTGATTCTGGAAGAGGGTAGGCAGAGAGTATGGACTTCCATTCGCTCCAATCCAAACTCATTCGCTTCCTCCAAACGCATAACATTCCGCATACATGCTCTTCTATTCCTTTTGCTCCTGACTTGGCCCTCCTGTACGACGGCACTGATATGGTCGGACGATGTCATTCAAGGTCGGCCGCGTCTGCGTGCACCTATTCTTTCAGATTTATATATCCTTTTAGTCATTCTTTCTTCGTTCATTTTCTTTACATGCCTAAACCTTCTTTCTTTATTCACTTTCATTCTAGTCACTACACTAACATCCACTCCACATTCCTTTCTAATATTATCATTCCTCACATTATCAATAAGTCTCTTTCCGCATATCCTACGCAGTGAGCTCATTTCCACAGCATTTATTCCAACTTCCAAACTTTTCGTCCATGTCCAAGATTCACTCCCATTACTCCCATAAATCATGGATAGTATCAGGATTGCATTGTACATCAACTGTCGATTTCAGAGATATCTTCTTAGAGGTCTAAGTGCACCGCCAACCCTTCTCCCAGCCAATTTCCTTCTTTCAATCTCTTTTTCACACCTTGCATCTCTTCTAAATAAATTACCTAAATAGACTTACTTCCAAGTTCTCGACATTCACTTTCACACAACATTGCGTTCTTAAATCTTCTCTTTCAAATAAATGGAAATAAATAAAATGCACATTTAATGCAGTATCTGTGATTTTTTTCTATCTTCTATTACAACATGGTGGAAGTGTAGGTAACAATTTTTATTTTCAATAAAGAAACAAATGCTAGGTCATTAGCAAATAATATCCAGCTTCTTTTACATATTAACGATGCAGATTATATTTACGTTATATGTAAGTATGTACTCATCCTCTGTAAAAATCAGCCCATAAACGAAGAATTGATTTTCAAACAAACAAAAAAATATTCTACTTGTTCTTCAATATAATCATGTATTCCTTGTGTTAAAACTTATCAAAACTCCTTATAAAATGAACTTCAATTAAGTATAACTCCTTAATAGCAATATATAATATACAATTCTGTTTGCTGGCGGTTTTAAAAATCTCTGTAAATAAAGAAAGTTTTCAAAACTCCTTACACTTCATTACAATAATGAATTCCTTGTATTAAAACTTACTAAAACTCCTTAAAAAAATAACCACAATTGCAACAACAATCAATCCACTGACAGTTCTTTCAAATGTCAATTAATAAAAATTCAAAAGTAGAAGAAAATAATATTATAAAAAGTACTAAAAAGATTACCTACTTTCTGTGTTTTCTTGCTACCTACCCATGCATTTTTCTTATTTTTTTCTTCTACATTGTCCTGATAAAAGCCTACACGACAAAAAAGAATTAGCGAAATCGGTCCAGCCGTTTAGGCGTGATGCGATGACATCGGGAAATAGCTCTCCATTTTTATAGTGTTCTTAAATTTTCTAATTTTCCATGCATTTTTCTTAATTTTTTTCTTCTAAATCAACCTTCTCCCGATAAGAGCCTACACGCCAAAAAAATAATTAGCGAAATCGGTCCAGCCGTTTGAAGCAATGCGATTACATCGGGAAATAGCTCTCCATTTTTATAGTGTTCTTAAATTTTCTAATTTTTCATGCATTTTTCTTAATTTTTTTCTTCTAATTCAACCTTCTCTTGATAAAAGCCTACACGACAAAAAAATAATTAGCGAAATCGGTCCAACCGTTTAGGCGTGATGCGATGATATCGGGAAATAAATCTCCATTTTTATAGTTTTCTTAAATTTTCTAATTTCCCATGCATTTTTCTTAATTTTTTTGTTCTAAAAGGACACTCTCCTGATAAAAGCCTACACGACAAAAAAAGAATTAGCGAAATCGGTCCAGCCGTTTAGGCGCCATCCGATGACAACGCGAAATAGCTCTCCATTTTTATATATAAGATTATAAGTCCGCGGTCGGGCCTATCCCGACCGCACCTAATATTATTACCTTAAGCTAGCACCTAATCGTTTTTCTATTTCAGATTTACTATTAATTTTCAAATAACCTAAGTCCGCGGCCGGGCCTAACCCGACCGCAAAACATATTATATTAGTCTATCTTAAGTTAGCGCCGCTGTTGGGTTTTTATGCGTTGGGGCTTTTTACCAGCAGTGGAGCATAAGTAGAATCCCTGAGGGGGGCCTTTTGCGAATAGTAGGTGTTGTAAATAAAGTCGCGAGTAACTTCACATGCATACTTAAATTAACTTCGGGTTAACATAATCTCTTGCAAATTGCAATTTCACTCATGTCTCGTTTTTGTTTTGCTTAACCGTTTCTTATTACAGTCATGCGCCTTCTTCTCGGTCATCACTTGGGCAGAAGCACGGCCAACCGCAAAACTGAAGTACCATCAGAAGGATGGAGACCAGCCTACAAGGACCATCAGAAGGATGAAGACCACCTCACGAGGGACATCAGAAGGATGTCCGACCTGCCGACGATAACGCGCCCAGACAAACACACCCCACTCACACACCACACTCTGCACACACAACCCACAAACAGACTATCACAGCACCACACATCTCACGACACACACACTAAAGTAGCTTCTCACACGAACACATTTGTATCGCGCATACACACTCAATACATACCACATGAAAACAAAACTACAGGCAGAAATCCGTATAATGGCACAGACCCAGTCCGCGGAAATTTTCAACACTCAAGCAACACATTCAAGTAAACTCCACACCATTCTCGACCAAATAAACGCACGCTACGCGCGTTTCTCTCTCTCTCTTTTTCCCGCCAAAACTCTTTTCCCGCCCAAACCATTACCACCAGCTCAGCGCACCTCGACATATGTAGAGCTACACAAATTTACTTATAATATAATTGTAGGTGCATTTCGATTACATATCACTGTACATACCTACCAGCAGGGAGATATGACACCTACACTACTGTCATACGAGCCGTGCTGCCACTCATGGCCACTGTCGCTCTAGATTCAGCATCACCAGGGTCTGATCTCTGGTGTGCCTTTCAGGGGTCTCTGCTGGGTTGCCTGGCCGTCTCATAGCCCAACCACAGCATGCCCAGCCTCGTCAGTGTCTCATCGACTGAGAGGCTTAAGTATATAGTAGGTAGGTACCTCCTTTATATACCCTCTTCTAGGTAGTGCATGTGCTGGGTTGTTCCGCCGTCTCATGGCGCAACCGCAGTCACAGCATGCTTAGTCCCATACCAAATTATAGAAATGACCTTTTTTTTTTTTTTAGGAAATGACATGTTTCCAGATACCAAACCAAATTTATGTGGGGGCGCCACGGAACGCCACTGCAGTTAGTCCCGCCAGTGTATCTTCCACTGGCGGGCTTTCTCTCAGTAAGGTTCATAGGTAGGTACCTCCTCTCAAAGCTTATACCTACAGAGATCTAATACACATACATGTCGTTGGCCCCCCACCTCGGCACAAGGGAGAAATCATCCTTTATTGATTGTCCGAGGTGGGGAACACAACGATAATACAATTTCACATATGTACATATCGATGTGTGTACCTATTCGTTAGGTATGGGGACACGAGGCGAGGTTCAACGAGACTCGACGGCCCGCGGTCCTGTGGGACGCCCAACGAGGCACATCAGTGCGGGGCGCCCCGTGGCACACCAGTGGGCGTGCATGCTCCGCGGTCGTCACTTTATTCGGATCCTCGTGTTCCGATACTTGATAGGTATTTACATGACATTTAATACTGCCGTTCGATACACATCTATCACTACATAATATTCACAACACTCCGGCGTTCGGTACATACATAATAAATAAAGTATTGCAATGAGAGCATCAGAACAAGACCGTTTCACAAGAACTAAGTTAGGGTTAGACTAGACAAATTCGTGTTATACTATTTCTTCCTTTGTGTTTGTTATTTATGTATCTATAACGTTTAAACTGTCATTTTTACATTCATAGCAAAAAAAAAGATTTTGTAAACCAGAAGGGATTTTTTTTTTTTTTTTTTATCAAAAAACAACATTAGTCCTTGTATATAGGGATTGCAATCCGGTCTCATTTTGAATCCGGCCGGATTCAACCGGATTTTCGTCAATCCGGCCGGATCCGATCGGATTGAAATAACCTTGATTAATTGACATTTTTAACAATAATGAAGGCTAAAAAATAAACAGCACATATACGAAATTAATTTAATACGGGTATGACTACTTTTAAATGGTAAAAACTTAAAAAAATAGTATCAAAAGAAATAAAATTACAAATTAGATTACGTATTATAAAAGTCAAATTTAAATTTAACGAAAATATTTATTTTGACCTGCTTGATTAATCAAGATTTGAATAGAAAGATTCTCAGACAACCGACACCACGAAAAAGAAAGATTCTTGAAAACTGTCCAACCCATAGTGGAATAAACCATTCGAGGCAGAGTTAGAAACTCCGGATTCAGAGCTTCTGCGATATCGAGAACGTCATGCAATGGGGTACCAATAGAAGGCATTACTGGAATGATCATGTCAACAGAACGGATCCGGTGATTCTGGTAAATATAAGAGGATGAAATCACATCAACCAACAGGACCTTGGACCCTCTAATGCCGTGGTCGTCATCTGCGACCCGCGGGCCGCATGCGGCCCGTAGCCGATTTTTGTGCGGCCCGCGACGCGGCGAGCGATTTCAAAAGCCAAATCTTGCCAAAATCGACAAGGTTAATAATACAGATAACGAGGATCGGAAAAACGGAAATACCTCAAATACATTATATAAAAAAATAAAGTTACACGAATAACATTTGTATTTCTAATAAAAAATCTTTTATATAACGTAGGCAGGTATCACTATTTTTTCAATTTACATACGAGGAGAGTTCAAAGTATTCTCGGTATGGGTGCAAGAAAAGACTGAAATATGGAAGGAAAGGGCAGAAAAATCTGAAATAATTTTACTATTACTACATATTATATATTAAGTCTTTTTCAACCCTAATACGTTTTAAGAAGTGCCAATTACTTTTTTTACTTTTCGTATGGCATTGCCGGAAAATCTTCACTCGTAGAGGGCTGCGTGCATCCTCTACTACAGGCTTGGCTCCAGCGCCATCAGCCAGTCCATCGCCAATTTATGTATCTTTTCAACAGCCTTCAAAAGTATTTTTTATTTTTCTCTAAATAATAATAGTTTTTGGCCACCTTAAAGTCTTCATCGTCGGAAAACCGCTTTCCAATAATATTTATTTCTCTGTTTCGGGAACGAAAATTGTCGGCAGGTCCCAGAGCTAAGCTTTAAGGTAGTTGATTGAAATTTTGAAAACCATAGTATCGAATACCAATGTTAGCAATGCACGCCAATCGAATCGGCGCGTTGTCGTCGAGGAACAAGGCATTGATGGTCAATTTTCCTTGATGATTTTCTTCAAATGCTTCCTACAAAATCATGCATTGTGCTTCCGAAAACTGCTGCGGATATACTTGGGCCTATTTTGAAATGGTCAAAAAGCACAAACTCTTTCGAGTCAGATTTTCGACTGGTTTCATGACATTGAACTACTTCGGAGGGAATTCTTTACGCGCTGTATTGTCTCACGTTTCTTTCAAGAGCATATTAATGACAAAATCAGTTTTCGTTCCCAGTAATAATACGAACAAAAAAAAAACTTCTAGAATACCCCAGAGCTCCAAACTCTCCATAGAGAATTCAATTCGCGTTTGTTACTGCGGTAGTGTGAGGATTTGTGGTGGTACCCATCTTTCACCTGACTTTCATAAACTATTGAGTCTTTTGATATCCACGGAGAGCTTGGTGATCTCTGCTTGCGAATTAATATGTATTGGAGCATATTCGAGTACAATATTTTCGACTTTTGGTACATTTTTTATAATTTTGGTATATTTTTAGGACCACCTGATTGAAGGTGGTCCTAAATACATTTTTTAATTTTCTCTCTCTCTGGATTGAAATCCCTAATATAAGTTCATTAATGCGTCGACGACTGTATTTTCAAACGAGAGCATCGATTTTGT
The DNA here is from genome assembly GCA_963576905.1 of Mystacides longicornis. Lineage (NCBI taxonomy): Eukaryota > Metazoa > Arthropoda > Insecta > Trichoptera > Leptoceridae > Mystacides > Mystacides longicornis. The sequence continues at coordinate 11,889,145 of OY756425.1, read as the reverse complement.
TAACGTTTTCGTCGTAACTTCTTGATGTTGAGAGGTGTGGTGAACGGGATGGGTCATAAATTGACTTTTCTTCATTTTTCAAAATTGAATCCATTTTTTTATTTAGGGCAAAGAAAAGTATTTTTCAATTTCCGCGTCCAAAGCAATTTCACAGCCAAGCATCACGTTTTTCGCGGAAATGGAAAAGCTCACAAGACATGTCTGCAATGGGCACCGGATCGAACAGTAGGTTTCCCCATCTCCTTCCGAGGGCAATTTCATTCCCGTTTTTGTGTACCCCTTCGTACCTAATTTATAAATATGCGGCCCATGTGCTAATTTTTAAGGAGGGGGGGGGGATATTTTTTCACACTTTCTTTATGATAACTCAAAGTGATTTAAGAGTTTACTGTAAAAGCAACATAATTTGTTTATTTTCAATCTACCCATCTCCTTCCCAGGGCAATTTCATTCCCGTTTTTGTGTACCCCTTCGTACCTAATTTATAAATATGCGGCCCATGTGCTAATTTTTAAGGAGGGGGGGGGGATATTTTTTCACACTTTCTTTATGATAACTCAAAGTGATTTAAGAGTTTACTGTAAAAGCAACATAATTTGTTTATTTTCAATCTACCCAGTTGGGGGGGGGGGGGGGGTGCTTGCGCCCATGATGCGGCCCGCGGTGAGAGCTCATATTGTCCAATGCGGCCCTTGAACAGAAAAGTGTGACGACCGCTGCTCTAATGCCTTATTGGTCGTCATCTGCGGCCCGTTGCCGATTTTTGTGCGGCCCGCGACGCGACGAGCGATTTCAAAAGACAAATCTTGCCAAAATCGACAAAGTTAATAAAATAGATAACGGGGATCGGAAATACCTAAAATTCATAATATTAAAAAATAAAGTTACATGAATAACGTTTGAATTTCTAATAAAAATCTTTAATATAACGTAGGTATCACTATTTTTTTCAATTTACATACGAGGAGAGTTCAAAATATTCTCTGTATGGGTGAAAGAAAAGGCAGAAAAATGGAAGAAAAAGACAGAAAAATGGAAGAAAAAGGCAGAAAAATCTGAAATAACTTTACTATTCTACGTAGGTATATACCTAGTCTTTTTCAACCCTAATGCGCTTTATAAAACGCCAATTACTTTCTTTACTTTTCGTATGGCATTTCCGGAAAATCTTCACCCGTAGAGGGCTGCGTGCCATCCTCTTCTTCTACAGGCTTGGCTCCAGCGCCATCAGCCAGTCCACCGCCAATTTATGTATCTTTTCAACAGCCTTCAAAAATATTTTTTATCTTTCTCTTAAAAACAATTGTTTTTGGAACTCTTCATCGTCGGAAAATAGCTTTCCAATAATATTTATTTCTCTGTTTCGGGAACGGAAATTGTCGGCAGGTCCCAGAGCTAGGTTTTAAGGTAGTTGATTGAAATTTTCGAAACCACAGTATCGAATACCAGCCTTAGCAACGCACGCCAATTGAATCGGCGCGTTGTAGGAGCAAGGCATTGGAGGTCAATTTTCCGTGATGATTTTCTTCAATTGCTTCCTACAAAACCATGCATTTTGCTTTCGAAAACTGCTGCGGTAATACTTTGGCCTATTTTGAAATAGTAAGCACAAACTCTTTCGAGTCGTAGAAGGAGATTTTCGACTAATTTCATGGCTTTGAACTACTTTGGAGGGATTTCTTTACGCACTGTATTGACTCACGTTTCTCTCAGGTGCATAATGACAAAATAAGTTTTCGTTCCCAGTAACAATGCGAACAAAAAAAAACTTCTAGAATTTTCACCACAGAGCTCCAAACTCTCCATAGAAAATTCAATTCGCGTTTGTTACTGCGGTAGTGTGAGGATTTGTGGTAGGTACCCATCTTTCACGTGTTTTTCGTGTTTTTTTTTCTGTGTTTTGATATCCACGGATAGCTATCTCTGCTTACGAATTAATTTTTATTCGAGCATATTCGAATACAATATTCTCGACTTTTTTGTAAAACAGGACCACCTGATTTAAGGTCACCTTCAATGCATTTTTGAAAGTTTTAATTTTCTCTCTCTCTCTGGATTGAAATCCCTAATTAATGCGTCGACGACGGTATTTACAAACGAGATCATCGATTTTGTCAACGTTTTTCGTAACTTCTTGATGTTTAGAGGTGTGGTGAACGAGATGGGTCTTCAATTGACTTTTCTTCATTTTTCAAAATTGTAACCATCAGTAAAAATTTAAATCACTTTAGGTTACGATAAAGAAAGTGTGAAAAAATATTTGTCGTCCCATGATGACATTTGTGAATTTAATGGGTAATTCGAAATTTTCGATGAATTGTGAATTTACCGTATAATTCGAATTTTTCGACGAATTGTGATTTCGTAAAATTGCCATTCGGTGAACTGTCACTTCGACTAATTGCCATTCGTAAAATTGTAATTCGACCAATTTACGTGTCACCAACAAAATAATATTGATGTAAACGGTAAACCACAGACTACTTATATGTAAACAATAAATATGATTGGTTTTTATGATTTTCATTAGATTTTAAACTCAGGCACAAATCATTCCTTGTATGATTCAATTGCTGGTAATTTCGAAAAAAAATGATTAAGGACCTATAAGAATATTTTTGGGCAAATGAGATCGACTCCTTTTTATAAAACTAATTAAAAATATTAAACTCTAAAATATATGTATATTCGCAGAATATGGTTTTCGTAAAATTGATATTTCGATCAATTGTGATTCGTTAAATTGTAATTCGTCGAACTGAGTTTTCGATGAATTGTGCTTCGACGAACTTTCATGTAATCCTTCGTACCTACCTAATTTATGTTCGTACCTAAGTATGCGGCCCATATGCGAATTTTTTAAGGGGGGATTTTTTCACACTTTCTTTATGGTAACCTAAAGTGATTTAAATTTTTACTGTAAATGTAACATTATATGTTTATTTTCAATCCCTCCAGTTGGGGGGGGGGGGGGTTTCTGGCGCCCGTGATGCGGCCCGCGGTGAGTGCTCACATTTTTCAAATTGGCCCTTGAACAGAAAAGTGTGACGACCGCTGCTCTAATGAGATGGATGTGCAGTTGGACATCCGCGTCCTAGAAGTAATACCTATAACCGGAAATAATCAGATATCGTACACTCCTATATCGAGAATAAGTGTTTTGAGAAATTATTTCAGTTTTATCCTTGAGTATAACTGCACACACATTTTGACAGACTACCGAACTAATCTAATGTATAACAGACAATTTTTTTTTTTGAGGCTAGCACCCGTATTCGGGTGATGCAGCCTTTGCTTATTTCATATACATATTAGTTTAAGAAAAGAGTAAAAATTAGGAAGGAAAGGAAAATAAAGAGGGATTCAAAGATTCTTGTTATTTCTCCGCAAATGGTTTACTATAATATCATTAATATCTTGTTCATTCCTCGACAGCAAAGACACAACGTTCAGGGGAAGGGGAAGACCCCTTTCCAGTAACTCCCGGAGGAAAACATTATTTGGAAGCAGACTACAGCCGAAGAATACATGGTCGATGGTCTCATCATCCTCCCTACACTCGCAGAGGGACGAGTCGACCACTCCAAGTCTCTTCAAATGTGAAGCCAGGGCGACATGTCCTATACGCAATCTAGTCAACAGGGATATGTATAACTTATTTCTACGCTTACCCTGGAACCATGGTTCTCCTGGTATTAGCGGTTGGATTTGTTTATATCGTGCCCCCTTAGGGGTCTGAGTAAATATATCGTCCCATTCTTTACGTATTAATGTCATAACATCAGCAATACAGTCGTTAAACGGCAGCACAAACGAACTGGGGACACTACCAGAAAGACAAGCTTCCTTCGCCACAGCGTCCACCGTCTCGTTTCCACTAATGCCGATATGCGCAGGTATCCAAATTAAAACGATTTTAATTCCATTAGAGTGGCATTCGTATAATAGCGTCCTGATTTCCCAAAGCAAGTGACTACTCATAGATGACCTTTGGCAACACTTTAGTCCTTCTATAAAGCTAAGTGAATCTGTGAGAATTAAAGTGTGCGTGAGGGAACGGCTACGTATTTCCAAGATGGCTTCTTTGACGGCCAAACATTCTGCGGTAAACACAGATGCAGATTTGGGAAGCTTGAACATTTTTTTAATACCTATTGACGGAATATAGACCGCAGCCCCGCAATCTCCCTCCAGCAACTTGGAACCGTCCGTATATAATCTCACATAAGTCGAAGGCCAATGCTCTTCAATCTTACGAGAGAAAATCGCGTTGACTATATTTGGGCTGAGAAGTGAGTATGATTTGTCTAATTGGATATTATCCAAAACTTCAGGAGAAAAGGAAGAGGGAATACACGGGAAGGAAACAATGTTATGTTTTACAGTTGTTAGATTAGAAAAAATTTTCAAACAATACTCCCACACTGAACGCAAACCTGGGAGCAGGTTTGGCTGTCGGGAACTAAGCAAATTCTGTAGCCTAGAGAAAATAGGATGATTAGTCTGATTCATGCGTTTCAATAAAAATTTAAGAAAGAAGAAGAAGAGACTTCCTTCTCAACGACAGCGGCATCTCCACGCATTCAGCCTGGAGAGCCATTACTGGCGATGATTTCATGGCTCCGAGTATGAGTCGCAAACTTCTGGACTGAACCCTTTCTAGCTTGATCGAGAGGTATTTTGGGAGTGGGTCCATAAGAAAACTACCATAGTCTAAATGACTTTTTATTAACGCTGAATAAAGCATTCTCATTGTGGATGGGTGAGCTCCCCACCACACTCCCGAAACTGCTCTTAAAATATTGAAATTTTTTTCACACTTGCTTGTTATGTAATCAATGTGCATTTTCCATGACAATTTTCTATTCAAAATCATTCCCAAGAACTTAACTGACTCTTTGATAGGTATGGAAGAGTCCCCAAAGCTTATTGGGATGTCTGGGGTGGAGTGTTTATTTGAAAAGAAGACTACTTGACTTTTGGATGGTGAGAATTCCAATCCATTTATATCACACCAGGAACTCAGAGAGTCTAATGATCTCTCAAGATATTCGACAGATTTGACAATATTTTTTTGGGACACGAAGATTACAAAATCATCCGCGTATTGTAATACATTACACGGAGAGGGAATAGAATTTTGGATGTCACAGGTATACAAGTTAAATAAAAATGGACTTAGGACCGATCCTTGAGGCAGGCCACGAAAGATCGTCCTCTCAATTATGCCTAAGGGTGTCTCTATTAAGAGTCTTCTTGAGCACATGATATTGAAAATCAAATCACATAAAAGTAACGGAATACCCAGTAAAACCAGCTTTTCGTATAAAACAGGAAGTAATACATTGTCGTATGCTCTACATATATCCAAAAAACAAGCCACAGTATCCATTTTAACCGATCTGGCAGAATGAATCTCTGCAATCAAGGTACTCAAGTTATCAATACAAGATTTTCCCTTACGGAAGCCAAGCTGCCAAACCGGGAGCAATCCTTGCTCTCGGCAAACCATTCTAGCCTTGATTTAAGCATTCTCTCCAGAATTTTCAAAAAGCATGATGACATAGATATGGGTCGGTATGAGGATCCCTTTGAAATATCTTTTCCTGGTTTTGGTATTGGAATAACAAATTGGGCTTTCCAGGAATCTGGAATAGTTCCCGACATTAATATACAATTATATAGTTTTAATATTTCACAAAGTAGAGACTTTGGGAAGTGTTTGAAAAAGCTGTATGGGATTTGGTCTGGACCTGGTGAAGAAACTCCACATGAATCAATTGCAGATGATAGTTCATTCATTGTGAAAGGAGAGGATAAGGATACACTTGGAGATTGGGAAGTGATCTGGTTTTTTTTAAGTTCCATTTCCTGTGGGACGTACGGAGGTGCAAGCGAATCCACAAATTCCTCAATCCAATCGAACGATTTTGATACATCAGGTCGTGGGGAACAAGCCCCTCTAAATTTTCGAACCGAATTCCACACATCTGAAATGTTGGTTTCCGGGTTAAGCGATGAGCAAAATAAATGCCAGCCCTGACGTTTTTTCCTTCTTAAAAGTTTTTTTGTGATAGCTTGAGTTTTTCGTAATATTAAATAATTTTCATCATTCACGTTTCTTTTATATTTTTTTAGGGCCAAAGATCTCTGCTTTACCGAGTCTGTGCATTCCTGATCCCACCATGGTGGGGAGGGGCTGTAGAATTTACCTTTACTCGCGGAAGAGCTAGGTATTGAGAGACTTGCAGCATTATTGATATAGTCAGTTATTTCTGTGGCATACGTGTTAATATCTATCTGATTGCCTGAATCTACTACAGAAATACATTTTCCTTCCTCCAGGAGAGATTGAAAAAGGGTCCAGTTCGCCCTTCCTATATCAAGTTTCTGTCTTTTTTCAGGTCTTGGTTGTTGACGAACTTGATGATTAATGTGTAAAATTATAGGGTAATGATCGCTCGAGTACGGGTCATTTAAAACAGTCCAAGTTGTAATGGAAGCTATGTTGGAAGATGAGATTGAAAGATCAACCGCGCTTTTGTTTTGGTTGGGAAGGGTTAGCCTAGTAGGTTCCCCACTGTTAAGGATGACTAGATTTTCAGAATCCACAAAATCCAGAATATCCTTTCCCGCAGAATCATAATAGTGGCAACCCCAAGAGGGAGAATGCGCGTTAAAATTGCCCAATAATAGGAAATTGGAGGGAAGTTTTCTAACTACGTCTCTCCAAAAACGAGGGTCAAATTTCGTCCTAGGCGGACAGTATAATGAGATCACTGCGATACCGAATATCTCGGCACCTACAATTTGTATTTTTGGGTGATCAGGTAAAGTAATAGGGTTAAAGGAATAACAGTTTTTAATTAAGAGAGCTGCTCCACCCCTACCATCGGGGCGGTCATTTCTCAAACACACGAATCCAGAAAAATTAACCTGCGAGTCACTGGAAAACCAAGTTTCCGATAAAGCAAAGACATCGGCTCTGTGTTCCTTAAGAAGGAGGGATATATCATCTCGGTTTGCAACAGCGCTTCGGCTGTTCCATTGGAGAATTCGAAAATTATTGATTATGTGATGTCGGGACATTTTCAGAAATAAATGATCTTAACGTGGAAACCAAATGAGCAGAATTAACTGGGGCAGATCTTTGAGACGACAATAGTTCAATAAGCATCGTAATTAAAGTCATGAGAAAATTATTGTTATCTGTTGACAGATTGTCTTTCAGATTTTGATTTTGAATTTCTTGGGCTGGGGAATCATTTAAAGCGAAACCATTAGGAGCACTGGACCATTCTGATCCATTCGGAAACAGAAGCATAGAGTTGTACTCCGACCTATCATATCCTGGGACTATTGCAGCTTTTGGAGTTTTATACTTAAAAACACCTTTAGTAGGGGGCGTGGAATTATTTTGGTTAGAACTATGTTTTATGGCTGACCTGGAGGAGCTTCCCAGCGTTGCTGGGGGCGCGACCTGTGAATTAGGTTTGGGATTAGCTGTTACTTCAGCAAATGTATGCAATAATGGGTGCATTTTAGATGCTTGCACATAGGACACATTCTCACGAGCCATTGTGTTTTTAATATTTTTCTGTCTTGAACGCTCTGGGCACGTGACGCTTATTGCTTTATGGGCTCCTTTGCAGTTGTGACATTGGATTTTATCGGAAGAACAATCGTTAAACTCGTGGTTTTCTCCACATTTAAAACATTTGGCAGGGGATCGACAGGCTGCTTTCGTATGTCCAAATTTGCAACATTTGTAACATTGAATGGTGGGGTAATAGTATATATCCACACCAAAAGAATTATAATACAGATAAACATTATCGGGAAGGGACTGCCCTTCAAAGGTGATAACAATTGTTTGAGAGGGTTTATACTCAGGTTTCTCTCCTGATCGGTCCTTGAATTTTAATCTTCTAACTTTTATTATGTCCAACTTTGGATTAGATTCTTTGAGTCCCTCAAGCAATTCTTCTTCCGAGATGTCAACTGAGACACCCCTTATCAGACCCATTCTGCTAACATTATATGATGGTATAAAAGCTTTGTATAATGAGTTGGAAATTAAATATAAATTTTTTATAAAAGCGTTAGCTGCCTGACCATTTTGAAATTCAAGCGATAATTTATACTTCCCCTCTGCCCTGAGGGATCCGTTTACCACGTTTTTAATATTCCTCTTAAAAATAAATTTCCCAAAGTCCATCGGATGAATAGGCTTACTGTCTGAAAGTTGTATGTTGACAATATAGGGTCCCAATGATTTCGGGGAGTAAAAATGTTCTCGGACCGGGCCGGTACTAATAGTGTTTTGGGGATCGGTTGTCATTTTCCCATTTGTACTATCCTCGTCCATAATGTTGGAGATTATAACGCCATTAAACTTTCTTTTCTTTCCTAAATCAGGCGGATCAGGAGCAGGGTCTGGTGGCTGCATTATACCATCAAACCAATTTCTTTAGTAAAAATGAAAATAAATATTTAGAAAATATTTATACGTATTAAGAAAAATAGACGAAACGAGAACTTTTTATCAAGTAATTGCGAAAAGATATATAAAATTAAATAAAAAAGAAAAGACCTTAACTTATATAGTTACATAACGTAAACCCTAATAAACAAAAAACAAAACAAAACGAAAAAGAGAAAGAAAAAAAAAATATTTACTTAAAAATAATGAAGGAGAGAAAAAACTAAAAAAATAAATCAAATATTTAAATCAGTGAGAATTCCCCGCTACAAGGCGGGTTATTTGCAACAAAACTACAACAAGTATTTATTGAACTAAACTACTAAATAATATAAAGTAACTATACATCTACAAGAAATAGAAAATATTAAACAAATGGGATGTTTTTTTTCCTTTTTGTGCCGCTAGAGGCGCCCTTGCTAATCCGGTCTATTGTCAAATTTAGTGTTGCCAACGGGGGCGATTTACTTCTTCTTCTTCTTATGGTCGCTCACAATCTAACCTCCAAAATATTATTCTAGTTTATTTCAAATTAAACAACTTATTATTATACATGATAACTTACAATAGGTTTAGAGTAATCATGTACATTTTTTACATACTATTACAAATAAAATTGTTAATCTTTTTTTATAAACCTACCTAAATACAAATTAAAAAATACAGAACAGCACCCCTGAGATTTATTCTCAAATTTATGCGCAACAAAATCAACAACTTCTTAGCAACTCAATCAACAACTTCTTAGCAACGCAATGGAAAACAAACTTCCCAACGTTGGCATCACTGAAAAAAAACATCTCTACGTTGGCAGCACTGAATTTGACAATAGACCTGATTAGAAGTTCTGCCACCTAGTGTGTATTGTCGGAAGCTCCCCAGAAAACTTCCCATTATGGATATGTGTAATGTATGTAATATCTAAGTAATTACGACAGAAATAATAATATAAAGTTGAAATTTTTAATCTCACGGCACGGCGTTACTGGTGTCTCGCTAGCGTTGACAACACACAAACACGTCCAAACCACTTGACTTACAAACGACAACTGTATAACAGACGTTACCTTAATGCAGAACTATCCTAAGTTCATGTTTTGGTCAAAATGAGTTGAGTATGAGGAAATGTCGAGCATAGACCAATATATTATTTATGCAGAAATATCCCATCTCACATTGATTATTTTTTTACAAATTCCTCATAAACATTTTGATCCTAAATATATGATACCGTGATTGTTAATGCATTAATTTTAATCTCCTGCAGAATTTCACTATGTAGTGAAAATATAAAAAAAAATGTTAAATAAAGATAACAATTGTTTCAATAAATGTGAGCTTTAACATGTACAATGTACTAATGCATGTCAAAAGTTGGGTTGAATTTTAAAAATATTTTAATTATTATGACATATGTCAAACTTTAAACTGCTCCTGTCAAAAATTACTCTTGAGATACTTAGGATAGTTCTGCATTAAGGGGCCTTTCCCCGAAAACACCCGTTTTTGGCAGTTTTACCAAATAGATTACTCTGCAAGTCCGTAATATACAAAGCTGAAAGTTACGATTTATTGTAGAATGAACTTTAACTTAAAAAGTTAGGCTGGCAGATTTTTTAATAAAAGCATGCTTTTCGAGTAATTTTCAATTTACTGGAACATCTCACAAATTTTTCTCGATAGATAACTCAAAAAATACAATACTTATAGATACGCAAGTTTTTGGATATTTTTACGATTAAGCCAACTCAATAAATTAGCGTGTAACTTTTTTAAATTTCGTCTTTGTTTTCCTGGAAAATCAAAAAAACTTAAATTCTAATTCAAATCTAACCAAAATCTTGCTAAGCTAATATCTAGTAAGATTTTAATATAGGTGGTCCCATATAATGGACTTTTACTTGACCAACCCACAAATATAATGCTATTGTATATACTTTGATTTATGGCTTGAACTAATTTACGATCTTTGAAAATATTAGCATTGCCTTTTATCTACAGATTTCATTCAAACATGTTTTGAGTTTTTGTATAGGTATTATTACCAAATAATAGGTATGTCGTTTGTTTATGTTGCAGCTTTGTTGCAGGTATAATTTTGTCTTCGTTTTATACATGTAATCCTTTCTACGAATTAATATTTTTCAATATTTTTGTGTTTGAATTTTTATGGTCGACTGTAAGCGATTGTAATTGATTACAACATCGGCAAATATCCCCACGATTTTATTGTTCACTATCGGTAGCCTAGTGGTGTGGTGCTAACTACTACCGATCAAGAGGTCCCGGGTTCAGTTCTCGGTCGGGTCGGGTGAATTATTTTTCTTGAACTTGGTGTAATCCAAATTGCGTGGTTTTATTGAGAACATTGTAATCCAAATCGCGCGCTTTTACAGAGAATGTTAATTGACTGATAATGTTATTGTTTATTGTTTACTTTGAATCCCAAAAATTAGGCCACTATCATACGCATTATATGTATACCTACCATTAGTTTATTTAATTTTTTATATTTAATAAATGTATTTGTTCTCACTCAAAGTGAACACAAATATGTATATACAGTCTCTGGTCCTCCTAACACAATGTTTTTTTTTTTTTTAATGAATCTGTGCTCACTCGAAGTGAAAACAAATACACTTTTTTGACATCTTTCACAGTAAGCAAATGCTTGTGTCGTGAAAGCGGAAATAGTCGACACGGCCGGGATTCGAACCCACGACCTCCGCTGATAATAATTATATCGTGATGTTTCATGCGAGATAAGGTCGATATTTTTTATACAACGTGCTCCGACCGACATCGGTGGCCTAGTAGATAGCATGGAGTTCAGATCCGGGGTCCCGTGTTCGATTCCCGGTTGGGTCAGAGTTTTTCGTGTTTTTTCACTTGAAATTTCTACCCAGGGTTGGCCTATCTCAGATTGGACGGGACCGGTTGACTGGAAAAATTGCCTCAGGCAATAAGTTCCACCGGCTATACTAACACCTTTGCATAGAAAAATGTTAATTAATTAATTTATTTACTCTATGATAAGTATTTATATTTTTTCTGATATTAATTGGTTGAATGAAATGAATTGCTTCGAAAATGCCTTTCATCTCCAGATTTCACAAAAACAAGTTTTAAGTTTTTAATTATATTCAATCAATCAATCAAATCTCCCTTTGAACTCCACTTAGGAGCATAGGGAGGCAACAAGAGCTCTCCATTGCGCTCGATCTTGCGCAATGCTTATGACCTCCGACCTCGGTAGCCTAGTGGCAAAGGCTCCGACTTCAGATCAAGAGGTCCCGGGTTCGATTCCCGGTCGGGTCAGAAATTTTCAATGTGTTTTTGCTCTCGTGTATAGCGTCGTTCGTGATGTGGCGGTACCATCTTTTACCCAAGATTCTCTTGAGGCACTTCATTTCAAATGCAGGGACTTTTTGAGCCTGGGCTTTGGTCAGTGGCCATGACTCACACTCATACAAGAGAATGTTTTGTTTAAATAAATAAAAATTGTAAAGTATTGCTCAAAGCAGTCAAAGTTGAAGACACAATGTCTCGGTAAAGTAATGAAATGAGTTTGTTTTGATCTGAATAATCACCGACACCGCTAATTACCTACTATCAGAACAAAAGTATTCTATACCTTTTATTGTGTATCTAAGTTACGCCAGCGTATATCACAATAAATCTACCATGTTAGAAATAAATAAATAAATTAACACTTTTCCACAAAGGTGTCAGTATTGCCAGCAGAACTCATTGCCTGAGGCAATTTTTGCAGTCAACCGGTCCCGTTCAATTTGAGACAGGTCAACCTTGGGTAGAAATTTCAAGTGAAAAAACATTGATCCGACCAGGAATCGAACCCGGGACCTCGTGATCTGAAGTCCTCGCCTATACCACTAGGCTACCGAATCTGTATATCCTTACGAAAGCGGATACTTTTTATCCCTAGGCTTTAGTGAGTGACAATAGAAAGATAAACAATAGAATAGGTTTCTTTTGTTTTGAATATTCACCGCCACTTCTACCTGCCATTATGTATGTAGGTAACCAAAATATCAATACTGTACCTACAACTGTATAACCATGTCAGTTATAATGTTCACTGTATTCAATTCCTTCGAAGCAGAGCTGAGCGATTACGAAATGGTGTGAGAGATGGTCATTGAAATCGCGAAAGATCGATCGCAGTGCTCTTGCCCTCCTATGCCCCTAAGTGGGGTCAAAAAGGGATCAGTAATGTTTTATATTATTAGACGATTTCCCATAGCAAGAGTTGTACATAGGAACAATATTTCCCGCCGCGTCCATTTTTTATTATTTTCATAGAAACTAACGACTTTCAGACGAATAATAAAGATAAGTATGAAAAATATTTCCAGTACTTGGATTCTTTTTATCATATTATGTACGTAAAATGAAATGTTTCAACAAAAACACCGAGCTACGAACGAACCTAACCAATTGTTATGTTTGATTATTTACATAAGATACAATATTATAAAATACACTAAACTTCTCTAAAACAAGTCTAAACCCTAATTTCTGGCAAAATTCTCAGGAAGCAGAACCACAGTTATCTACCTGGCAAAAACAATAGATAGGTATCTATTGTTTTTGCCAGGTATGTATGAAACGGACTTACACCTCTGTAGATAAGTTCGAATGAGACAAGTACACAGGCCATTCCTCATTGTTTTGCTAATATTCGTCAAGTAATAATATCTATCAGGTTCTTTTGTAAATCTTAATATTATTTATGACATGGGTGGACCTACAAAAATTAGGCGTTATTGGAATTTTGCTCAAATACCTAAATATGAAATTTTTCGAGCGTTACATGGAGCCTTAAGGTAATCACAATAGTTTTGCTTTAAAATAGGTAAATATATATTTTTGTTGGCTAATTTTATTGCTTCATGCGCTCACCATTTTTCTAAGAGATGTCTTTTCATTCGATAGTCAATACTATCAATACGATCAGTCAACACTACCTAACCCCACCTTGGGCACAGGGAGGCGAAAGCAGCATTACACTGCTCTCAGTGTGACGTATTTGCCTCCTCTTCTCTTCGTATCTTTATGGGTACCTCCAATGACCCTGTGGAATTGCTAGGGATACGGATTCGTGTCCTGTCCGTGTTGATTATGTCGAAAAATCCCTTAATATAATTCTCCGGATCCGTCAATTTGTGCCGGATCCGATATGAGCATTTTGATGCCGGATCCGCCGGAATTCCGGATTGCAATCCCTACTTGTATAGCTGCGTTCATCTGTCGGATTTTGGAGTGGGTAAGTCACAGATGTATTCATACTACAATGCTACCAACATAACGCCGCTATTTTTCGACGAATTGTGAATTTAATGGGTAATTCGAAATTTTCGATGAATTGTGAATTTACCGTATAATTCGAATTTTTCGACGAATTGTGATTTCGTAAAATTGCCATTCGGTGAAGTGTCACTTCGACTAATTGCCATTCGTAAAATTGTAATTCGACCAATTTACGTGTCACTCATGGTCACTCATCATACAAGGAATGATTTGTGCCTGAGTTTAAAATCTAATGAAAATCATAAAAACCAATCATATATTTATTGTTTACATATAAGTAGTCTGTGGTTTACCGTTTACAACAATATTATTTTGTTTTGTCATTTCCCCTGCTAACTTATATGGATTTGGACAAAAGTACTAATGTCATTTTTTGGTCTACCTAGAACGAGGCAGTGTCTTTCTTTCTCGTTATTGATTTGTCAAAATTTAAACATGGCCATGTTTATTTTGGTTTTTTTTTTTTGCGTATTTTTATACGTAAGACATCGTTATTACAACTTATAATGTTTAACCCAATGTTGTAACGATAACTTTTATTTGAGCGTTTTTTTTATTGTTGAGATAATTTTCCTGTTTACATTTTATTTTACAATATCTCCCGTAGGTCCTTTACAGGACGCTTGGGTTCATCATTCTGAATAACAATCATATAAAACTATAGTTATAAACACACAGTAGGTAATAATAACAAAAACAAAAAATCCGTAACAAAACTATCAAAATTTTTGGAAATTATGATACAGTGGAGAATATAGTAGTATTAATTAATTTTGTGCAGTACTAAAAGGATGTAAAGGGTCCCTTTAGTACCACGTCAAAGTGTGAAAAAGTGCATACATAATAAATAAAGTATTGCAATGAGAGCATCAGAACAAGAGCATTTCACAAGAACTAAGTTAGGGTTAGACTAGACAAATTCGTGTTATACTATTTCTTCCTTTGTGTTTGTTATTTATGTATCTATAACGTTTAAACTGTCATTTTTACATTCATTGCAAAAAAAAAGATTTTGTAAACCAAAAGGAATTTTTTAATTTTTTTTTATCAAAAAACAACATTAGTCCTTGTACAGCTGCGTTCATATGTCGGATTTTGGAGTGGGTAAGTCACAGATGTATTCATACTACAATCAAGGGCGGATCCAGGGGGGGGTCATGGCCCCCCCCCCCCCTAGGCTATGTAATCTCAAGTAGGGCAGTGATATTTATTAATAAAATCTTTATTTTGCTAGCATAATTATAATATCAAGTGGGCCATGACCCCCCCCTGGAGCAAAAGTACCATATAACAAATTAAGAAAATGACCTTTTTTTTTTTTAGGAAAAGTGTAGTTTCCAGATACCAAATTTTTAAGATGACCTTTTTTTTACTTTGTGACCCCCCCCCTGGTGCCAAGGCTGGATCCGCCCTTGACTACAATGCTACCAACATAACGCTGCTATTTTTCGACGAATTGTGAATTTAATGGGCAATTCGAAATTTTCGATGAATTGTGAATTTACCGTATAATTCGAATTTTTCGACGAATTGCGATTTCGTAAAATTGCCATTCGGTGAACTGTCACTTCGACTAATTGCCATTCGTAAAATTGTAATTCGACCCACCCCCGAGTGGTAATTAATACTCCAGCATATTATGTCGCCGCCATTTTTAATTTACAGGAGTGATTAAACTGGAGTTTTATCAATATTTTTATGAAACTTATTTCAACAAGGGCAATTGTAAATAATGAATTATTGTTTACATAAAAAATAGTTGTTCAACTATTCAAAAAGCACCATTATATGATTACCAACATCCTGCAGTCATTCCTCAGATTCAACCTTCAGCTGATGTCTCTACGAGAGGATCTTCCTTACTTTGATGCCTTGCGAATCACTTGGCGCACATCATAAAGTCCCTGCATCTTAGGCCTGAATAAATTACTAGAAACCTTCTTTTCCACATCCAAAAGTATCTTTTAACAGCATTCCTGAGTAATTCATACTTTTGGCATACTAATTTAATAGATATTATTCAACAGTCGAAAGATCTGTATTTTTTTTCTCTATTTAGCCAATAGCACCTTATTTGTCCAACAGAACATTGGGTTATTTATTGAACAATTGAAACATTGACCCCAAGGCAATTCAATTCAAATCTTATTAAGGTGGTACATGTACCTTGAATATCCAGATCATTTACTTTACAACCAATATGCCATGAATACCTTCTTTTCCAGAGGAGTACACAGAGTTTGAAATCAGTGCGCAGTGTTCATAATGCTTTTTTTCAGGCACTTAAATTAAATTTATCCACTGGGAATGCTACAACCTCAAAAAAGCAAGGCATAGATATAAAGGCAATAAATAATTAAATACAATTATATTTATTTATAGGTTCTTCGTAAATAATGTACATATTATAGTTCATGGAATCACATTATTACAAAACAAACAATAATTATTGCAATACAGGAAAAAAGTGGAAACTCACATTATAGTACTGCAGTTCATCAATGAGAGCGGCAACATCTTTATCAATGTCACACTAATAAGCCTTACCACAGCGTAATCATCTTTTAACTAAAATATGAGTATTTATTATTGAATTCTATTATAATAATATTATAATACAGATAATTGTGGAAATGAAAAGGAAGCTGTTTTAAGTTGTAGGTATAGCAGCCATAATATTGCAGACGCATACTAAACAGTTAACTTATTAGGTACCATTAACCTTTCTCTAGTACTCGTGCCATTTAATTTACATAGACAGCGTTAACATGACATAATTCACTGCTGTATTACAGCTGCTATACGGTAGCGCTTTTCCAGGGATATCATATTTCAGGGATATTTTTATTTCGATACACATACAAAATTTTAAAAGGTTGTTGTTTACTATCCTGCTTGTCATAATAATAAAATTCAAAAGAATAAGAATGAAAGAGACGACAACACTTTGGTGTAAATATGGAAAATAAAAATAACCTTATTATACTCGCAAAAATAAGGTGGCTTGCCTACCAAAGCAATTGTCACTAATTATAAATATTTTTTATGATTTTTTAACCATACCTTATGACCATACATACCCCTTCCCCCCATACCTCATAAATAAATATTGGCTTCTAGTATGTACGACATACAATATAGTGATGTTTTTTAGCAATTTAGTTCACTGAAATAGTTAAACAAACTGTTTCATGCAATATTAAATCAGTTAGTATTAGATTTTTATAAACTTGAACCACTAATGTCTTCTGCTGTTTCAATAGGTGGCTGGCTTAATGTGATCACTTTGTGTTGACAATGTTTGCCTTTTAGGTGGTTGCTCCCAACTCCTATATATTACATTATATTTTTGCGAGTTCTTTATTGAATTTGATAGTTTTTAATATCAACCAGGGCCATAGCTAGGAACTCATTCCAGCCAGGGGGGTTGAGAATGCCTCCCCCCCCCCCCATCTCTTCAGATATTTGATGAGGTTTTAGAGCCCCCTCCCCACATATTATAGACCATTCTTCCGTTCTTCAACCATTTAAGAACACTCTATCATGGGCAGTTCTCATTCCAAGACTGTACTTACTTAAGTATAAAGTGGTGGTTTCTGGGCTAAGGAATAACAGGGGAGAGGGGGCTAAAATCTAGGGTGCTTCTTAAAGGTTGAATTTGAAAATGTCAACTGGTCACCCTGTCATTCAGATCTACTATGTAAAAAATGGAACTCCGATTTTTTTCAGAATTTTAAAACATAGTTTAGGGGTTGCTACCGGCTGTTGAAAATTTGTATAGAAAATGTATGGAGACGGAATCTAAATTGGAAAATTTCCTTACAGTTATTCTTATATGCTATGTATCTATTATATCAACATTTTTTTTATTTTAAAATTTCTGTAGGATATAATTCTGAAATAAAAAAAAAAAAAATTTTTTTTCAATTTTTTATACCGACCTATGACATTTTCTTCGAGAGGTAGCGACCCCTAAAAGTTGTTTAAAAATTCTAAAAAAAAACTGTAGCAATAAATTATAGCATAGAACAAAATACAGGGATGACCCCTAAAAAATTAGAATTTTTTTTTTCAACCATATAAGAAGCACCCTACTAAATACCGAAACTCCCCTCTGGCTACGGCCCTAATATCAACAGATTCCCATTCCAAAGTAAAAACTTAAAGCATTTCAAGTATTTTTACTATACTTTTGGAATGCTATACAACAATTAATTACATTATAAAATCCAATGCAGTTGGCAAACTAAAGTTTGGTTACAGCATTGAACTATTGATTGACATATTTCCAGTAAGTGACTTAACAGGTCAAGTTAGATAGAAAGCAATACAGTAATACATTAGTCTTAAAAACGGCATCACATTTTAACTTTCATAGAGAAGTTTAATAATTCATTTGATTATGAAGAAGATCCTATTTATTAAAAATACAAAATTGTATCTACATTTACATCATTCTTATCACACATTATTTTAACAATATAAAATTTGCTTTGTAGCCAGTTCTCCAATTCACAATATTATAAATGATTTGGATGTTCTGTGATATAATGCAAATAGAAAAGTAAAATTCCAGTCCTAAGCAGAAATATACTTTTCCAAGTCTCAACAGTTACCATCTAACATTATATTTATCTTGCAATAGCTGATTGAGAGCTTTGTCAGGGCAACTTTTTATATAACACTATATACCTACAAAGTTACAAAAATATCTGTTACCCGTCTCGCTTTACATAATCAAAAGATAATTTATTTTCAAATAATAGTCACTTCATCAATCACTTTTACTAAAATCTTACTATGAAGATCCTGCAATGTTGGAAATTTATAAAAACTTTAAATATTTTTGAAGAAATGGAAAAGTTTTTGTATAGGTCCCCAACATTATAACAATTATTATATCCGCAATGACAATTATTAAAATCAATCGTAAAGTTAGCTCTATATGTGTGATGTGATGACTTATGAAAATATGTACGTACTTAACTGAATTTTTATATACCTAGATATAATATAATACTTTTTTATGAAAGATTTTCAACAATGGTTTCAAATATTTTCACCAATTTTTGAGTATCATTAATTTTAACATTTTTTAGTAGTGAAGAGTGTTCTATTTACAATTGTACTAAGGGGTGATTCAATACACGTGATATAAAGGTTGGTTTATAGTGGCTTGGTTTAAGTGTTGTGTTGTTTGTTGAAAAAATATTGAAGCGTTATCTGTTATTCAATGAAAGATAGATCAAAAACTCAAGCATAAAATATTTAATGAATGGTCCCTATAACTAATGAAAGGATTTTAAAGAATATGTAACAACTAATGACTCTTAACAATTTCATTCCTGATGTTCTATTTTTAAATGGAACAAACCACTACGGGCTTATGACCGTCTTTTACTGTTATTTCGAAGGCTGGCTTAGCGTGATCACTTTACATTAACAACGTTCGCCATTAGGTGGTAATGTTTAAATCTCCGAAACTCCCGATCATGAGAATTCTCAACATGTCGAAAAATCTCATGCATGCAACAAGTAGATATTTAATAATTAATGAAATATAGAGATAAAAGTTGGAAATTATTGAGAACAAGAGAGCAACCAAATTTAAAGACTGCGACTGCTGTCATGTCTTTGGCGCCAGGATATAACTATATCCATTTTTTTTTAAATATTAATAATGTAAGGATATTTTTATATACATGTCAAAGAGTTGTTTTTAAACTATAAAGTCAAACATAATTATAAAGTAAGCAAATGATGAATATTATTATAACTTAAAATATGTTATGTCGTAAAACATTTTTTTAATCACATGTAACCTCCATTTTAAGATTTTATTTCATCAAGAATAATTTAGTAGAAGACTTTATTCGTGCAGGTCATGGGTTCTAAGCCTGATGATTGATATATTCCTCTTTCACAACACATTGCTGCAAATATTATTTTTCTCTTGACATTTCAAACAGCAACTAAATCTTCCTTCCTTCCTTCCTGGGATGCAAATGTTGTCCCACCTCCTCGCGGTGCATCCTGGGCAGTGTCTGGTGCTGGGTCGCTCATGTGGGGGTGGTTACTTCTACATGAGGGATCGGGCTATGCCGGGACTGGCTAAGAGGACAACACCAATCTAAGGTGTTAAGCGTACCGTGCCGATGGATGAATGGCTGGGGGTTTACCTAGTCTAAACGGTGCCAACAAAGTCCTCCGATTCTTCCAGGAGGCTGGACTAAGCGACGAACTCTATACAGGGCCAGTCACAATAGTTCCATTTTGGGACGCAGTGACGGCGACCTCCTTGGAGGCAGCAGGCCTAGTAAATAATAATAAAATCTTCCTTCTCCTTGGTTCAAAAATCATCCCGAAATGAAGAGCAAATTGCAACGGTGTCACTTTTGTAATCAATTAAGTTGCTTATATTTAAATAATTTTGTGAGAATAATCAAAACATGGTGGCTTAGCCACGCATAACTATGACATAAACACCCATATGTCTTATTTACGCAAGTGTTTTAAAGTACATATAGTAATTGTTTAGTAATTACTAAATATGAAACAGTATAAATTTATTGATTTGGCAACACTAGGGCCATAAACACAGATAAAAGAAGAGCATGTTTTGAAAAAATTTAGGTATAATTTATTTTAGTTAATTATCAGAAACTAAAAATGATTTACTTTATTAGTTAACATTTTGGTGAGGAGATGGAAGTACTGATCAATATTTCACAGTCGTAAAACTCTAGAAAATGATAAGTATTACGTTTTATATCAATACTCATTTTCCTCTTAAGTGAGTGAACCACTCAAATGTGCAAAGGGAAATGTTTGAAGAATATTTTTTAAAATGCAACAATAGAGCGTGTGTCCCGACATCTAAGTATCAGGTCTTCTTAAGATTTAAAACAAACGTTCTTATCTATTTCAGAGATTCTTAAGATGTTAGAAAATTACAAAATATGTTTACATTACGGCAATAACATCAGTCAATTTATAAAGTTTGTCGTAATCCCAGGAGATGTTTGATTTCTATTACTTAACCTTCGTACTCTGAAATAAAATAAAATTATAGTAAACAATTATTAGTTTTTTTTTGACATGATTAAACTATAATGATATGTTGATAAAATTTTTCTCTTAGCTACTTTTGACTTCATGATAGAATATTGCTACTAAAGTTCCCTATAACCAAATAAATATGTAACAGAAGTAAGAGTACCAACCTATAAGAATCGTTTGAAATATGTGATGAGTCGCGAGAATGAATGGGTGCTCTACATGATGCCAGTTTGGATTCTAACCCCTAAAACAACAAACATTCAATCACTTAAAGTTTGATCAATAATTACTGACAATTTAACATTTTATAGCATTATTCGATGAGCATTCAGTATAATCTTTGTATTTGTCATAAATCTGATTCTGAAGGTAAAATACTTTTTTTAAGCTTAAACTTGAAGTAATTTTACCGGATAGATAATTCTTGTAGAAGAGGAATTTCAATATTGGAAAAAAGGTCAATAAAAAACAAAGAATAGCGCCGCGACACAGAAATCAAAACCTGGTCATACGGCAGCCTAACCTAGGAGGACGTGATGTTGTTATGATTGGAAAAATACTTTGTTTGATTCATAAGTTTACTGCGATTTTCACCAATTTTAATTTTGTTTACACCAATAATTATGATTATTAATATTTTTCTAGTCAATATTGCCTGGTATTAAAAAAGTATCTTGTATTGCATTTTATAGCTGGTATATCAGCTTATATGGCCTCCTTCATACCACACCTTGCCTAAATTTAATACAACATCCAATGAACGTTCCCCATCTACCTATAGTTTGACTATTAAATTATGTCTATATTAAAATGTTACAGGTTTCTCTTCATGAAACCATAGTAAAAATCTTGTATACATTACAAACATATTTTCCATCATCTGATAGGAAGTCATAGGCGCAAGGGAATGTAGAACTGCTTTCCAGATCCATAGAAACTGAACTGAATACTCTTAACCTTCCAAGAACTACCCTTAATTCTCTCAAGAATAACAATTTTAATTCTCTTTACAACTCTTCTAGGGCATGCGGTCGGCTTTTCTACATAAAATATTTCAGCTACATCTTTACCAAATAGTTAACTTCACAAATAAAAAAAAGATGCATCTTTACAATTAGTATAAGGATTAAAATAAATGAGGTGTATATCTACAGTGCATATCAAACTACACACCAATAGTTAAAAGCAATACTCTTCCGAGCTTTTATGCAAAATAAGGAAATACATAATGCTCGTCATACACCATCAAGCCTGCAGCGGCGCCCAGTTTGCAGTAGGCTTGCCATAGTCGGATGCAGCTGGCAGTGCCCTGCAGGTTTGATTGCTTATGGCGGCATTACACAAAATAAAGCAAGTTCAACAGATGGTCACTCCAACACTCAGAATAAATGTTCCATTATTGAATTCAGTAGGCTTGATCAAACGACATCCTCATATAAAAAGCTTTGGATCAAGCAATAAATGTTGATTTTGAGTTGCCTGCTATTTAACACCCTAATTAAGGGCATAGGGAGGCAACAAGAACTCTCCAGTAAAACCAGGTAAATAAAAATACAAAAAAGTAACTTCTTGTAAATTCATCAATAATTAAGAATCACATGAACAGCTCTGTCTGGAGACAGTGTCAACTGGGAAGAAGCAGCGAGGCGGAACATCTCTATTTATTGTACGAGGATAGTTAATATGTTCAGCTACAAAAGTAGGTACTGCAAGCTTCTAATCTCTCTGTCACCATACACAATGTGTTAACTACCTAAAGAGTACACTTTCGCAGTTCTTGGAACCTTCTGCAACCTTTTTAGAAAGTTATGTGTTCCCTGGAACTCCAGAGTTATGATTTCAGATGGCTTCCATTTATCTGCACACTGACACAATTAATAATGAATGTGGTTCTACAATTCGCTTTCATATAGATATCGCTTTAAATATACAAGTAACTACCACCTTTGGTTTTTGATTTTAAGGAATTATGAGTGACATTGATCTATGTACGATCACACCAGATTTCAGTTCATAGAAACAGATTATAGGACAGAATGAAGGTGTGCCTGCTACTCTCTGTAGAACAGCGCGTTTTTTCAAATTCTGGTAAAAATAAGGGCTTACAACTGCGGACAGTTCAATTTAACTGTCTGCAGCTTTATGCAGAAGAATGGCCAACACATTTCACTTCTTAACTGTTTCTTTTCTCAACTTCTTTGAATCAAATATCTTTTTTTTTTTTAAATTAATCTGTACTCACTCAAAGTGAACACAAATACACTCCTTGACTCTTTCACATCAAGCTACTGAAAGCTTGTGTCGTGAAAGAGGAAGATGGTCGGCACCTGGGATCGAACCATGACGTCCGCAGTACGAAAGCCGGCGTTGTAACCGCTGGGTCACCAACCACTTCAAATTTATATACTTCTTCTGTATATAAATTTCTTCTAGCATTGTTTTAATTATTATTTTTGTTGGGTGATTGATTTGGAGATATACAGGGTTACAGGAAAAGTCGTACTGAATATTAAAGGACGTTATTATTTAGGTCATTTCTGATGGATTTGATTCTATAATATGGTGTCCGAAACTTAACCGTTATGGAGATATTGAACTTTAAAAATTTTGAAAAAATTTCCTTTATTTTTTGCCTTTTTATCGTTTTTTTCGGATTAGAGGTCCTTGGGTCCAGTTTTTTTTATGTATCTAGTGAGAGGACATGTCAATTAATAAAAATGATTAACAAAAACTGAACCTATTACTAACAGCTTAAAAAGACAGCTCGACACCGGTTAGGATTAAAGAATTTTCACTAAGTGTATTTAACTTTGAAGCGCTTTTTTTTAAAAAAAAATTATGGAACTTGTTCTGCAGATAATTTTAAAAACTTCTACGTCTCTTTAGCTATTCAAAAAGGTATAACACTTGCTATTAAATAGGCAAAACATTGACCAAATAACAGTTAAGGTAGTAGAGGGTTCATTTTTAGTTTGAGGTGAAAGTAGCTAAAATATGTAAATAAAACAAAACAAAAACAGAGCAATATTTTTATAATTCATGTTCTACATGGCCGCCGCTATTTCTTTCACAACCCTCTAGTGTCGAGCTGTCTTTTTAAGCTGTTAGTAGTAGGTTCAGTTTTTGTTAATCATTTTTATTAATAATTGACATGTCCTCTCACTAGATACATAAAAAAACTGGACCCAAGGACCTCTAATCCGAAAAAACGATAAAAAGGCAAAAAATAAAGGAAATTTTTTCTAAATTTTTAAAGTTCAATATCTCCATAACGGTTAAGTTTCGGACACCATATTATAGAACCAAATCCATCAGAAATGACCTAAATAATAACGTCCTTTAATATTCAGTACGACTTTCCCTGTAACCCTGTATATCAGAAGAAGCAAAACATGAGTGAAATAGATAAATGTCACACCATAGGACGAGACAGTTGGTTGCATGACAATGATGCAGTTATGGTCAGCCTTACACCAAAATTTTGTGTCTTTTCATGAGAACAACAAATGAGTAAGATGTTTCTAGTAGACTATAATGGTGTTAAAAAAAAAACACAATTTTTTGAGTAATAAAGATAATGCATAATTTACTGTCAGTATTTTCAACTTAATGTACATATCCCAGACAACATGACTGGTTGAATGAACCATCCATCAGGATTCCTTATTTTGTAAATTTACTCCGACTGACACATTTTTTGGGAGACACGAGTTGGATATTAATATCGACAAGTTGTTGGTTGTTGATTTATCTTTCCCTTTGTCAAGCACGCTTCCACCCTCCGTTTGTGTTAAGCTGTTACCCGAGGAGTCACTATTAGAAAATAGACCCGATAACCAATTTTTGTACGTCTTTGAACTATCACTTGTATCAAACGTTTTTATATCAAAATCACGGTTATTTCTTTGCCACAAATGTAAGTTAGAGCCACCCGATTGAGTTTGCAAATGTTCTTTTCCTGGACACATACATTTGACTTTGTTACATTCAGGACAAAGGAACTTCTCAAGCTAAAAAAACAATACAAAACATGCAAACTACTTAATATTCTCTACAACCAAATGTAAGTGTATAACACAGGGCACACAAATAAGCTTAAAAAAATATAAAAAATAAACAATCTAATTAGAATGAGATTATATATCTAATCAACACATGTAAAATTTACAGTTCTGTATCATTTGACTTTATCTTAAGTCAGTTTTTTCTATAAATATTCATAAATTTTATTTACTGTTAGAAAAAAATACTGATTGAGTAAAATGATTTGAATTCTCATGGTCAAAAGGGATATTCTTTTGTATACTTAATATCAGAATTTTTATGTCTATGTTATAATGGTTTCATAGTATCTTGTGTATTAGCATGTTATTATCAACGAAACACAAAATATAGTTATAAATCTTTTCATTATTTAGAAAAATTAGAACCGGCTACATTCTATACCTATTAACCATGCAAAACCTTGCAAATATTTGATAATGTTTCTTGGTGGCAAATTTACGGTAAACACTAATGTAAAATTTAAATTAAATAAATAAATCCATTTGATAAACTGTATGATTTAAAAAAATTGAAAGTTAAATAAACTTTTCACACCAAATTTCTAACACATCCTTAATAACTTCATACAAAGCTGGAATCATATTTTATCAGAGGAAGATGAAGTTTAATTGATTTTAAACTATGGATGACCTGATAAAAATATTACAATATAAGGTGATTTACAATACAAAATGTAAAGAATAAAAGTAGCATCACAAATTCATTTTTTTTTCATAACTTGAATCTGATGACTCGTGGTAAACATTGAATATGTACAAACACTCTCGAGAGTAATTCAATAAATGTTTTTTTCTACAATTTTGTGATATTTCTCCATATTTTTAGAAGGTATTTTAATAAAAGAACTTTGCTAATATCACTTAAATTTCAGTGGCTGTCTGAGTGAATACTGACTGATCTAGTGGCGCTAGTGTGGTGATTTGAGGTGTGTCTATGTATGTGTTAGTGGCGCTAGTGTACTCTTGAGAGTTTTATTATATTTGAAGATTTGAAATTGATTCAAAATGTCGTAAGAACACAACCTATTGTAAAGGTGTATTTCTGGTCAACCAGGAAATAACGAGAAAAAACTGTCATCGTCTACTAATAAGTTGTTGATTCCATGGTGTCCGGTATCAACGATTAGGAAAATACACTTTATTTTCAAGCTCTGGGTGTTCGTTCTTTTGGTATAAATACACCTTTATGTCATCAGAGCTCGTTAAACAAATGTGATTTCACCTTTAGCCAGTTACATGGTGCGTTCGCAAAAACTACTACAGCAGTGCATACTTACTCTAAAAAATATCCATCAAATATTTGCGATAAGTATACGTGAAATATTATACACATGTGCAAGAACTCAACATAAAAACTACTAAAGCTACCACTAAGTATGCATGAATGAACACAAAGCCTTTTGTCAATCAACCTTATAAACATAGGACATTTTTTTTTAATTTGGGCTCACCCAAAGCGAACACAAATAATACTTTCGATATTCGGAAGTAGAGGTGGGCATTATAACGAAAGCTGATAAAAATATTCGATAAAAAAAAATAACCTCTCTAACGT
This sequence comes from Mystacides longicornis, assembly GCA_963576905.1. Taxonomy (NCBI): domain Eukaryota; kingdom Metazoa; phylum Arthropoda; class Insecta; order Trichoptera; family Leptoceridae; genus Mystacides; species Mystacides longicornis. Next base: position 11,862,654 of record OY756425.1, on the reverse strand, counting down.
TATTCATATTAAACCTTTTTCGTTATTCATAAGCTGTGAAAATAAGTCTTAACAAAAATAATATCTCAAAAAAAAATTGTTTACACCTTCAAAATAATCGTCTAAAATATCACAATATTAGTTTCCGCCTTTAAGTAACGTGACTGTTTAAAATATTCCACAATTATTTTGCACCTCTAGATATTCGCCTGTTAAAAATAATCCACTATTATTTTCCGCCTTTACGTTATTGGTCTAACCTCTAACGTGGCCGTTTAAAATATTCAAACTATTATTTTGCGCCTTTACGTTATTCCTCTAACGTAACTGTTTAATAATAGGTGTAGGTATATCACCGCCACTCTGTCGTGCTTTGGCCACTGCACGTGTACAAAAGAAAGTGAGTGGGTAGGTAGGTAGCTACCTATGTGTGTATTCCTTGATTTACGTAGGTAATACAGTATTGCCTCGGCCTAACAGTTTTGTAATGTAACCCTCCTAAGTCCATTTTTTACACAAGGTTAAAACGGTTTATTTTCAATATAAAGTATAATTTTGATGATTGAACCAACATATTATAAAAATATTTATTTTATTAATCGTATTGAATTCTTCATTCTTAGTTGTGCGGTACTGAACCAGGATTTATGAACCTTGTCCATACAACAATAATATTAAAAAGTAATAAAAAATCAAAAAGGAAAAACTGTACGATAGAAAATTTTATGTAAATATTGTTCATATTACATAATATAAATTATTGTCCAACTGTCGATTTGTTGAAGAGAAATTATTTCTCGAGACAGATCGGCAGTATCAAGCCAAGATACGTGAGATTTGTATGGCCAGGTCTAGATTTGAAAACGGTTTTTCAAACTTTGATGACAAAAAACACCAACTTAGAGGCTTCGCAGCATATATGTTCCATACATGGATTTACTCAGAATTCGGAGGAGAACATTTAGTGTGTCTGTGTGTGCGTGTGTGTGTCTGTGTGTCCCCCCCCCCTTATAACTTTTGATTCGCTTGATGCACAAATAATCAACCTTTGAACTTTTACTAAAGTTTTTCATATATCTCGAAAACTATAAAAGCTAGAATCCTAAAATTTTATATGTATATAGAAAAATATAATATCTCAAATTAAATTTAATGAATGAGTTCCAGAATTTCTCAAACTTTTTTTAAAAAGAAAAATATTTTTTTTATAACAAATTTAAGAGTTTCAGCGCCTATATTTCAGAATTTTATAAAAATATCGAAAAACACCGAAACACCCCAACTAGATAATTAATTTTTCTATAAAAAATGTATACATTATATCAGTACATCTCAAACTTTTCTTAACAATTTTTGTAAAAATTTAATTTATTGACGACATCGTTTCATACAATAAACATACCGACTTAGTGCATCGACAGTTGGATCTCATGTTTACATGCAACTAGTTATTATTCTTTAATACTTTTTGTGCTGTGTATAGATCGCGTGATTGTTTATCTTCAGGGGGTAAGTTGTTATTTTTTTATAAGTAGGTATACCTACCTATTGTATATACGCTACGAAATAAATAACCCTTTTAGCTTTTAAGCTTTTAAAAATAACGTTTTTTGAAATTAACGAAACAGCTATAACGTTTTTGAATTTAAGCCGTTATTCCCACCTCTATTCGGAAGATAGTTGGCACCAGAGATTAAACCTATGACTTTCAGGTTGAAAGTCAGTGACTGAATCACTAGGTCACCAACCACTTTGGGTTTTGGTCTTCCAAACATATTTTTCAGATTATTATAATGAAACTCGAATATATTTTTGTTACATAAAACTGTCTACTTCTATGTATGTTATTTTATCTTGTATTTTCTTAAGCCTAAACTGTGTAGTATTAAAATTATACTAAGATATATAAATATAACGAATGCCAGAAATGGTCAGCGGGCCCGATGGTGGTTGTTGTATCCTGCTGTATGAATTTTGAGCATGGACTGTTGGCAGAAGAGAGGGCGAGACATGTGCCACGGGCACTTTGCTCAAGATTCATTGTTCAGATCAGATCAAGAGCAGAAATGTGCTGAATTGGGCTGGCAAGTCCCGAGAAAGATTGCACAATGAAAGGCCATAACATCAGCTGAGCAGGCCTTCTTGGTAATATAACAGGAAGGATCAAAATAATAAAGGGCTTAATACTTACAAGTAGATTAAATTGTGATGTTGAATAAATAGATTAGAAATGTAGGGAATCAGTAGAAATGAGAGCATCTGGAATGGAATCTGACATGGAAAGGAATGAGAATATTGGGAAGGAATGTGGTATGGAAGATGAAAGTTTACAAGTTGAGATGGCTTAGGGACGTTTAAAGAATCAATGCAAATAGTATTGTTATACTATAGAGAATATATTAGGATGAAAAGAGAGGTGGTCGACTGATAACGATATCTATCAATTCTGTCCTCAAGGAAGGCCAGTTCAGAAGTAAAAGAAAAAAGTTGAGTAAGAAATAGTATTTCGGTATGTTTGTTTGGATACAAGAGAGTGGAGGTATGTTCTCTCTCCCTACTCTTTTAGGGACACAGTTTTATGGTTAAAAATAGAAAAAAATAAAAAGGCAAGTTTTCTTTTTTCAAAAGCCACATGTTTATAATAATAATATAACACTTTTCTATACAAAGGTGTCAGTATAGCCGGCGGAACTTATTGCCTGAGGCAATTTTTTCCAGTCAACCGGTCCCGTCCAATTTGAGACAGGCCAACCCCGGGTAGAAATTTCAAGTGAAAAAACACTTAGAAAAACTCTGATCCGGCCGGGAATCGAACCCGGGACCTCGGATCTGAAGTCCACGCCAGAACTACTAGGCTACCGAGGTCGGTCTATACGGTCGGTCGGTTTATACACTATCAATACAGTGAATCCTCTCATTAAGAGCAAAAAAATATACACGCGAGTACGAAATTCGGATTTCACAGAAAGGGAAGTCCTGTTATGAAACTTTTTTTTTTAAATTTACTGACAAGAAAAATTTGTACTTATTTTAAATAGAAAGATGCCTAATCTCTTACGGGATTTTTGGCTGTTCTGCATACAGTATTATAAACTTAAAAATAACTTATTATAATAATTATTTTAATCCCTTTTTTATCAAATTTAAATTTTATTCCAAGTAATTACCAGTTACGTTATAAGCTAACCTATTAAAGAATAAACTATAGAAAATAGTATAGGTTTTTTCCACATGAAACACATTATCATATTTTACAATGGTTTGTATGGTAAAATTTTTTTCTCATTACGAGTAAGACTCTGGAATAAATGACGCCAATTTTAAGAGGTTCCACTGGATTTAGTCTCGTTTTTAAAAGGTCCCACAAACCATAAAAGGTTGCTCTTGGATTTAAGTTATTATTTTTTCAATGCAGAGTAGTATGCCAAGAAGTTCGTTGGACTTAAAAATATATATAAATTTATAGTGAACTTTCCGTACCCAAAATATTGTAATCACTTAAGAGATTCTTACCCCGACTTTCCTGAGGAGATCACCAACAATGTTTAGTGCAGATATTCTTGCAGAAGGCATCATCGTGTTCCCATTCAAAGTAGAATCACCTACAATATTATGTTTACCAATAATATAAAAAATAACAATCAATATTACCGCAGTCTTTATGAGATTCTCTTATATTTTTATTTCATAAGGAGAATGCAAATAAATTCAAAGCAAAGTTAAAGTGTTTTATATTTTTAATTTCGTATAAATTGTGTCTAAATTGAGACTTTTAAGAGGAATAATTTAGTAGTTTTAAGCAACACCACCTATATAAGAAGGCCTTAATGCTGTGTCACATTGTGAGGCCCAGCATTCGCTTGCCTATATCTGTATGTACTTACCTCTACGCTATGATATCTGTCTACACTCCGGCGGCCTGGTGACGTGAGAGGAATAAATGGCCGCCAGCGCTAAGGCCTTCTTATATAGGTGGTGTTGGTTTTAAGTAGATAAACACGAGTCAACATTTATAAACATCATAGACAAAAACGAGTTAAAAGTTTTAAACATCATAGATAAACACGAGTCAAAATTTTGGTCTAGTTCCATATGGCTTGTCTACATAAATCATACTTGATCAAAAGAGGGGAAAACATCATGAATTGTCATAGAGGGGGATTTGTAGAGTAAATTTTTTTTTCCATAAATGCGCAATTTCTAAACTGAAAAAAGATGTCTGGCCTTGTGGACACAGCTTAATTCATATTATTTTATCTACAATATCCAAATGATTTCAGTTTTCTTTTATTTTTTAAAATGTGATTGAACAGATGCTTACGTTTCATTGGCGTTGATGTGATACTATTTGGAGTTTCGTTCTCAATGAGTCGTGAAGAGTCCAAGGTCCCGTTCAGCATACTGAATGTTCTTCTGCTGGTGTCATATTCACTAATAACTGATGTATTTGTTATGTTACCGTTGGGCAACTTATCCTTAACGTTCAATTCTTGTTTCAAATCTGTCCACATAATTATTATGATTATTCTGTCATTCAGTTTATAAAATCAGCTTTATATTTTATTTCATTCTTAATGCACATACAAGCATGAGATACAAAATAAGAAAAGTTCTGAGCAATGGTGGGATTATCAGCTTAACACCCATTTCTTACATCCAACCATTATAAGGACAGTTTTACAATTAACACTACAAAAGGCACTATTGGAGATTATAATATATCTTTGCATAATTAATTTATATTGTGTACAGGTCTGAAATGTTTAAATATATTAGTCCAAATCTAATGCAATATTTTCGACCATTGAATTTTCGTTAAAAAATATATGATACTGTAGTATGGCTAAGTACCTATGTTTCCCCGCGATAACGTCTTGTGCAATTGTTTTGATACATTGCGCAAGATTTTAACATTGAAATGAATCTAACCTGTGTTATTACTTTTAGCTTATTTTACATTCTTTTATGAATATTACTTTTTTCTGAATATCTTTATGAAAATGTAGTAGTTTATTGGGACTAATATGGTAAATAAATAAACTAGACAACACATACCTCTTGCTTCGTCAGACAATCTTTGTAATTTCATACGAAGATTTTCCATTTCATCTACTTCACTCTCTAAAACGGCATTTCTCTCATACGCTTGATTCAATAATGCTTCAATTCCAATGACAGATTCCGATATTACTCTGAAATTATGAAGGTTCTTTAGTATGATTGAAATGTACAAATTCAATGAGACTTGATGGGTCAAGTAAATCTCGCTTCCCTATGCTATCCATAGAAATATTAAAAAACCATGGTTTTTTTCGTTATGGCAACATATTCATCTATAATATAAAAGAAAGTTGGGTTAGTGCCAACACTTCTAACTCAAGATTGGCAGATCAGATTTTTATGATGCTTAGTTTATCGGATTCTTCTCCGCTCCGAATAACTAATAAAATATCGAAAAGGGATAGAAAATAATATACAAAAATATAATGTTAGTATGGAACGGATTTAATGACAACAACGCCATCTGTGTTCCATAACAACACAATTTTGATTTACTTCACAACCATTGAGTTTCAAAACATTGGTACGCAGATTTTTGATAGAATTTCTTTCAAGCTTTCAGAAATATTTTAAACGTATTTTTGAATAAATTAAAAATTCGACATCAATATTCATAGTAAGGAATACAGGACAACGTCTGTCGGGAAAACTAGTTAATGATAATTCAAATTTGTCTTATGTTTCACACTAAGCTATTTATCATGTCTATGAGTTAAAAAAAATCATTAAATCATCTCTAATCGTTACCTCTGAGCTCTTTCTAAATCATCATTTTTCTGTTCTAGTTCTCTTATATACATCATATGTTTTTCTTTTTCACATCTTAATAATTTAATTTCATTTTCAAACTGAGAATTTTCCTGCAGTGCCGTTTCCATTTTTTTCTGAAACAGTAAAATGTATACTTAACACGTATGCCATGAACATTATTAATCAAATTTGATTTTATGTCTCAGTTTTGAGCTCAAATATTGTATTAAATAATTTTCTATTAAATACTCCACAAATATCTTGAAAATAAAAAAATAATTAATGTTATTATAAAACTTATGTGAATATTTATAAAACTGCATGTATCCAAAGCTAAAAAATGAGTTGTTCTGGCATCTGCTATCATGTTCCCAAAAATATGTTTGTTATGTTAGTGTTTTGATAATATATGATATTATGTATTATTACTAGCATAGGTACTATGTATTTAAATTCCGTTTATCAAATTGTGTACCAACTGATTTTATGAAAACTTTCAAGTATCATTTTCTTTTAACCCATACGCATCTCATTTGTTTGGAGAAATCTATGCACTAAATTCCCATTTAAAATATACTCACCAAATGTCATGCTAGATGTTCATTTTAATTTTGTCAAAACAAAGTTATTGGTTGGAGAATCTTTATAGAAATTGGAAGTTAAGTACAAAAAATATTCATTATTAGATTAAACATTGTAAAGAAGAAGAAGATTAAATCATTTTTTTTGTGATTTTATTTTTTGTGTTTTTTTTGGAGTAACATCTTCTTTACCAATATTGATTTAACTCTCCCAAACGATTAGATGAGAGAATATCATCACAGGAAACGAATCTCATATCATAATCTTTACTGCAGTTCTTCAACAAATGTTAAATCACATTTTAGTTTATATCATACAATTTCAAAATAACAAAAACCTGATAAAAATAACATAAATAACACAGCGCGCACGCAAACAAACATCAATAACAAAGATGGCGGCCATACAAACCACGCAGGTAAAATATCTATCTCTTCTTCAGCGGCGTGTATGCGATTTATTTTGTACAAAACTCTAAGCAGTAAAATATTGGAATAAAAAGGTTTGAATCTTATCTACAATAACATTATTCTAGATTTTGCATAGATGGCAGTAGCAGGTAGTAAAATGGCAATATTCGTAAGCGGATGCAGGTCGGTACCACGTACCGATTGTGAATTTCGGCACATTTCTCTCGGTCGGTACATAGTACCGATTGTGATGCGGATGGGTTAATAGCAATTGCAAAAATTAAGTAAGTACACACAGCATTATCAAAAAACCAAACTATTTTTACCACAGTGAATGTTTTTATTTTAAACTTATTGGCATCTTGCTTTATACCTAATGATATTTAACACCTTATTTTTATTTCAGATCAATTGCACTGTTCATTGGTTTATTTTCAACCATTATAAATGTTTTTAAATACATCTATATTTAATTGAATGTGAAAAAGTTACCGTAATAAATTCATTTTTCCTCTCTAACATTTGAACATGCATTCTAAGATCTTTAATAAGTTTTTCCTTTTGTTCCAAGGATACTTCCAATTCCTTTTCTAGTCCACTAGAGGCTTCTGTGTATTCATCTAATTCCTTTTGTATGTCTACACATCTAGAGGTAAAACATTTTTAAATATATGTATTAAATAACGTACAATATCAAAGTAAATTTATGCTTAAAATAGGCAAACATACTTCTGGTAATAATGTTTAGCTGTTTCACAAAAGTGACCATCCTCAGAAGAACACCTTAAGTTATCCATTATTCACACAATTAACTAAAGCAGTTTTGAAACAATAACGACACTTAAACGCTTTATTTGTAACGTGAAACATCTAAAACATAAACATTCTTTGTACTAGCTAAAAATCTTTCAAGATTGTGCGTCATTCGTGGCCTCACTAAATAATTAACTTTTGATATATTATTTTCTGTAAAGGTGAGTAAAGTTAATCGAGAAATGAAATTGATTTTTATGTTTAACTAAGCCATTTGAAATGTTGAACAGTATAAATCAAATTAAATCTAGCCCTAGTCCAATATTATAAACACAATGTCAAACATGTAATAAGGAAAGAAATCTGCCAACAAAATGCTACCAACGAAGTAGGTATTCGGAAGTGTTCACAGTAGACGGACAGTTTACTACAGTTGTATAGTCCGTTTCGTATAATAATTCCTTTTTTTTAAGTGTGTCATGTTGGTTTTTTTGTTTTATATATATTTAAAATCCACCGTATAACCCACTTATTTATTTACATTTATACCCGTTTGTTATCTGATGGGAGAAAAAAGCTCCTTTAAACCAAATATCTGAAAATCCCGATTCATTTAAAGCCATTTTGAAGTAATAGGGTATTTATTGTTCTGTGTTTTGAAGTATGAAAGAAATCATTTTGCGAAATAGAGTATACTACTATAATTCATTTTATCTTTGCAATGACTCAACATCATAAAACGAAGTAAAAAAAAACGATTATTTATGAAACTAAAAATTGTTGTTGTCATCATTTGTAAAGAGAAATCTATTACTATACCTACTAACTATACTATAGTATAAGTATTTTGTTTTCAATCATACTTATATATACTAAATTAATAATGAACCATTTGCCTCGGTAGCCTAGTGATACAGGCGTGGACTTTAGATCACGAGGTCTTGGCTTCGATTCCCGGTCGGGTCATAGTTATTCTGTGTTTTTGTATGTGAAATTCTACCCATGATTGGCCTGTAGATTGGACGGGACCGGTTGACTGGTAAAAATTGCCTTAAGGTAAGAACACGTAGAAAGCCGGCCGAGCCGACCGGCGCGTATACATTTTACCATAAACGATACGTTTTTAAGATGTTTTTTTCCCCTGCTTGTTTTCAGTACAATAATTAGCAATAATCCTATATTTTGTTTTTCTAAGAAACATTTTTTTTCTGGAACTGATTCCATACAAAATGTATGGAAGAGTGGAGCGCAAAGCTGTCAAATGACGTCACACTTTACATGCGTATAGGGCCGGTTCGCCCCTCCCTCGGTACGCCACTGGTAATACTTATCAAAATATTATGTGAAAATTATTAGGGTGGAACGGTATGATGTCTGCTAAAAAGCAGTATCCACTCGATTCAGCAGTCATATTATATAGGTAGTTCCTACTCAGGTTTGTAAAACATGAAAAACTTTGGACCATTTTTCTCATTCGAATGCCTAATTCCATCCTAATTCGATCTGATGGGGAAATGTAGATAAGTATGGTGTCCACCGACCATTTTAATATGATTGTGTTTCTTGTTGACTTGGTATCTCAACGATTTCTCAAGTAGATCTTCTTATTTTTTTATAACGGCTACTGAGTTTCGAGCTAATACTTTAAAGGTATAGGATGTAACATTTTTATCTATTTGTCTTATTGTGGACTCAATAGAATTATTATTGTTGTGGGAACGAGAAACGCGGCATCTTTATCGCCCACACTTGGTTGGTTGGGTGCACTGCCTCATAAAAAAGCTTGGAGGAATTATTATATATGGAGAGATTGACAGCTGAATTTTGTACGAGAGCAAGTGATGCCACTAGAGGGGGTGTGAGGAAATACTGGCGGCCATCTTGGTTGCACCATATTTCAACAATTCGTATGGAATAATTGAAAATATATATCAGGGTAGTGAGTACGTAACTTTTGCTATAGCACGACTAACCACACTTCAATCTAACTACTCATAACCACGGCTTAACTACATAATAACCACGCTGAAACGCACCACTAACTACATTTGTAACGTTACGTACTCGCGCTAACTACTAATGTAGTTAAGTCGTGGTTATGAGTAGTTAGATTGATGTGTGGTTAGTCGTGCTATAGCAAAAGTTACGTACTCACTACCCAGAACTTCGAGTAGTTTGAAATATCTTGTGTATTTGACTTAAATTAATCATCTCTTCAGTTTAAGGAAAGATTTGAAATAAAGTTCACCAAATAAAACCAACATAACATTAAATCATCAATTTAATATGAAAAAAAAAAACTGTAATTAAACTTTAAAAGAGTAATAATATGTCTACTCGTAAACGTAGTTATTAACAACAAAACACTAAAAAAGAGATCCAGCAACATATTCGTTAAAACAGAGAATATGTTCCCGTAAGTTCCATTAAGATGGCGTCGTAATTCATTTTTCACGAAGCGTTAAATTGTCGACGAATCCTTCTGCTGTGCGCATGCGCAGGTGTTTGAATACGGTGAAGTGAACATAGAACCACGACGGTAAATCAGTTTGAAAAGTAGTCTTATTATATTATACTCTATCACTGATCAGTTTTGGGTTTTGATCTGTCGTCTCAGGCGTCTGGTTGTTAACTTTGTTATTCAGATAACTTATTGGCAAACCACAAGCACAATAATTAACATACCCATATCTAGAGCCAGCTTAAAAAACTACATGAAACTCTCGTAAACATCTGTTCAAATTTTTTTTACAATAAATGGGAACATTTCTTCAAAAGATGATCGAGCTAAGGCCATCCCTTTTGATAAAGCGGAAAACCGCATTTGGAACATTGGTGCTGTCACGCACATGAGTGAGTGTTAAGATTTGGGCTCTAACCCTGTCTACCTATTTTGTTTGGATTATTTTCATCATGTTTGCCACCGAGATTCAGCACATCATTTTAACCTATTGCAGCTTTTTATTCAAAAAGTTTTTAATTTAATTAAGATATCAATGCACTGTATTGTTTTTTTTTTCATTTACAAAAAATAAGGCAATACAAATCATTAAATGATTGTTCTCCAATGTGAGTAAGAACTCATGTTTTGGAGAGGTAACTTAAGTATGATATCAATAAGTGTCCCATATCCCATACCAGTGTCAAATCCTTTTCATTTTTTATCTCCATAATATGATTATTTTTCTTTAAAAAGCCCTCTTAAGAGGCGTGAAAGAAATAAATGACGAGTGTCAAGATTGGTCAAGATCCACAGCATTATTTTGAATTTTGCCGCCAATTTGTCATGCACAGTTTAAACGTCAAACAGGATTCGTTGACAATTTAACGCTTCGTCATTTTTCCCCCCGACCCCGCGGCTTCAAAAGTTTTATCAATGAATCCATCCATAACCATTGATTCATCCAAGTAAAAAAGTATGAAAGAAAAATTTATCTTTTCAATGCATAGATATACCATAACCATAGATGTTTGACGTCATCTATGGTATGATGAATTCGTGCTCTCGTTTAGTGTGATTTGACCGAGTTTGTCGTCTAGTTTTCAGTGTAACTTGGTATTTATTTTCTATTTACAATGAAACCTTTGTTATTGCAAGGACATGAACGTGCAATAACACAAATTAAATATAACCGTGAAGGCGACTTGCTGTTTTCAGCTGCTAAAGATTCAAAACCCAACGTATGGTGGTCGTTGAATGGCGAGAGGCTAGGAACATTCAATGGACACGGCGGTGTTGTGTGGTGTATAGATGTGAATTGGCATTCTACAGTGGTCATTACTGGAGGCGGAGATAGTACATGCAGGTTATGGAATTGTGAAACAGGAAAGGAAATTGGTACTATTAAAACAAACTCTTCTGTAAGAACTTGCGCCTTCAGTTACAGTGCCAATCAAGCGGCATACTCAACAGACAAAGCTATGAAACAACCGTGTGAAGTATTTATAATCGATACCAGAAATGTCGACGAGTCGATTAGTGAGCAGTCTCCCATATTAAAATGGGAAGTCAATGACCACAAAGTTACTTCAGTGCTTTGGGGCTCATTAGATGAAGTGTTAATAACCGGACATGAGAATGGTGAAATCAATCAGTGGGATTTAAGAACAGGAAAGAAAATTCATTCCATCAAAGAGCACACAGGGAGTATAAATGATATGCAAATGTCCAGGGATAGCACGATGTTTGTCACAGCTAGCAAAGATCATACTGCAAAGTTATTTGATTCCAACTCACTAGAACTTCTAAAGGAATATCAAACAGAAAGACCTGTTAACTCTGCCGCCATAAGCCCTATATTAGATCATGTCGTATTGGGTGGTGGACAAGATGCTATGGAAGTGACAACAACATCCACGAGGCATGGAAAATTTGACTCGCGATTCTTCCATCTTGTATTTGAAGAAGAATTTGGTAGAGTCAAGGGTCATTTCGGGCCTATTAACAGTTTAGCTTTTCATCCTGATGGCAAGAGCTATGCTTCTGGAGGAGAAGACGGGTTCACCAGAGTTCATACCTTTGATCCATCATACTTTGATTACTCTTTTGATTATTCCAGAGATTAAAGAATATATGGGAAAGTTTCCATCCGCATACATCTTTTTATTAAAATTAATTATTGAGAATTCTGAATAAATCTTTGAGCTGCAGTTAAGAGTGCCAGTTTTTTTTTTCATAACAAAATCCTCTATAGGCTAATATACTGTGGATCTACAGAAGATTACATTTAAAACACCTGAAGATTCGATTGCAAACAACAGCAACAATACTTCAAAGAAACTAATTTAGTAAGACTAAATATTACCTTAGTCGAGCTTTTCATTAATATCTTATTTTTGTTTTATCTTTCACTTTTCTAACAAAAAAATGTTAAATGATACGGAGGTTTATCACTCGGAGTTTTCGGCAGTCCTCCGCGATAGCATTCCTGTAAAAAATGTATCTATTATTTTTTTTAAATGTCAAAATATGTATCGACCGACACCTGATTCACAGATCTCGGGTTCGAATTCCCGCTGTACTAATTTCTTCTATTTTATTTTCTGAATTTTGAAGGGAAAAATCAATTTTGTAATACTTATTGAGACGCTTTGGAAGAGCGCCTCCGTATTATCTCTATAAAATGAATTGCACAGACACCTAATGCCGCCCTTAGTGTCTCGAATATTTATTTAATTTATGAAATGATTTTTTGGAGGCACTCTTCCAAAGCGTCCCATATAAGTATTTAATACAAAAATGATTTTTCCAAAATTAGTATGGCAGGTGTCTGTGTGGAGCATATTATAGCAATATTACGGATACATTACGAAATTTAAAAAAAAATATTAGGAATACATTTGGGATGCTATCGTGGAGGATTGCTAAATTTTCGTTTGAGTTACTGAGTTTCAAAAAAAGATTATTTCAAATATCTATGTGTGTCTACCTAGCCTAAAGGGTGGCTATCATGAGCTCGCAGTTTTTATCAAATGCATTACTATTGTCCGGTCATCCAAATTAAATCATTCTTAATGTGTTCCAAACATTATCCTGTATTGAATCCGACCTTTCTGAATTACGGGGAAATAATTATTGATGATTGTTATGTTTAAGGATGATTCAGCAGGCCAGGCATCCATACTTTTGGAAGAGTTTGTTCTTTTAAGCTCATAATAAACCTTGACAATTTTCATTGTCAATGCCGGAGATATCTACACTATCTAAATAGTTAAACTATCTCCTCAGTTTGTTATGCAATTACAATTTGACAACTCCATGAGTGACTTTTTTTTAAATGAATGACAATAATGCAGTTTTTATTGTCTGGGGCAGTCTTGCTATCTATGGTAATATTCATATAATAGAACATTAACGGCCACGTGGATTTTGACACTAGTCGGGCGGCATAAACAAAAAGTTTGAGTTGGTATGAGTGTGTTTATCGGGTCACGGATAGAGCGAATCTACAATGTTACGAGTCAATTAGAGTATGAGATAAATAAATAGATATCAAAATTTGAGAAAAAAGCAATGATATATATACTATTTACCATATTTACTTTTTATTTTGGCTTACATTTCACAAAATATCATTGCTTAACATAATAAGTAGGGGTACGTAAATTTCGTATTTACGAAATAGATGCGATAAATGCGAAATTTGTCAATATATTCCATAAATGCGATGTTTTAATTTTAGTAAATTTCAGTGAAATATTGATAATTATTATATTTTAAAGGTAAACGATCAAGTAACTCGTCAAAATGAACGCTTTATCCTTGTGAAAATAATTGAAACTGAAAAATCAGTTAGTAGAAGTCGTCGATGTAACTAAATTGTATTAATTGAAAGTGTATATTTTATTACGTGTTGATATTTTATAAAAGTTTTCTACAATTGTTAACTGTTTATTAAATATTTAAAATACTCAAAGGTGTTTTATTATAGACATTTTATGTTTTATGCGAATAAATGCGAAATTTCGCTTTTATATATTTTTTAAATGCGATATTACAATTTTTTATTTGCGAAAATTACGTACCTCTAATAATAAGAAACCAAAAATTCACATAAATTTTAATTATAGCTTATTAATGAATTCTACGCAACACAACGTTGCTTTTACAAAACATTATTATTATTTGAATACTAGCCTGCAGCCTCCATGGAGGCCGCCGTCACTGCGTCCCATAATGGAACTTTTGTGACTGTTTTGCAAAACATACAAATATCCTAAGTAAATAACTAGTAGATATAAATAGATATAGATCAAATGGAACAGTTAGACACAAAAATCAATTTTCAGATGAGAAAAAAATAATGGGTTTGATAAATAAAATTATAAAAAACAATTATTATGACCGAGAAGAATCATTGATAATATTATAATGGAATAAAATATTTTAATGTGTAGGTACTTAATTATAAGATATTAATAACTAAAAATATTTTAGTATTTTTATTTTTTACTTCCATAATACAAAAGTCCAATTTTATATACCTAATACTTCTGTAATACCCACGAACGGGCACTGCCTTGTGGGATTTCTCATTTATGTGTTATTTGATATTATTTTGAACTATTATTTGTATAATCTTGTTGTTTATATGTTTCAATTGTCTGCGAAATTTTTTATGCGAGAAATAAAGAAAGATTTTATTTTATTTATTTATTTAATAATTAATACGAACAATACAAAATTTCTGTATTTTACAAGAAACATAATATATAATAGTGTTTTATTCCTGGAAAGTATCACAAAACTGACTAAAGTGAACCAGACAACCGATTCCGATCACTATTGATTCGGGCAGTTCGGGTCGCTATGCAAAATAATTTGTTACCCATCACTATGGTTTATGCATGTGTGGTGTGTGTGTGTCGCCATAGCCGCCATTGTGCCTCCAACCTAGAGTCAGATGACGTCATCCTTTAATGGTCTATTTTCTTGTGTCAATACCAACTAAGTAGCCATATTGTTTTTGTTAGCTATAAAAACCAATGTATGGGCTGATGAGCTCTCTTTTCTGCTCAGTAGGCCAACCAGTAAATTTTGACCAAGCCCTTGAGTTTTATTTTACCTCTCAATGGAAGGAAGACGACCACCTAGTAGTTTCATTTATGGTCTCAAATGAAAGATGAATTAAGCCATATAGTAAGATGCAATGGTTTGAATTGTATTAAATAGTACAAAAGATTCATTACACTAATAATTTATTTGTCCAAGCAATACAGTAATAAATATGTCATACAAGGTGATGAACTAACGTGCAGAGAAAATTAACCGCAAATTATAAACATTATTTAGTCCCTTCTTCTATAAGATGGCGAAGGAGTGCGTCTCCGTCTTCTATCACGACTTCGACTACGGGATCTTTTTTCAGGCCTGCAAAAGAAATAGGACCATTCAACTCATTGGAAGCCTTTACGATGGACATCTCTGAATCTGAACAAATAAAATAATATCAAACATAACCTACCTGTCGGAACGATCTTTTCTATCTTTGGATCGAGAGCGATGCCTTCGTGCTCTGCGATCAAGTTCTCTTCCGCCCACGTAATGGTTTCTTCCACCGCCAGTACTGCCACCCCTTCTATCGTCCAATTTAAAAGCTTTTCTCCGCTCTTCTCGGCGACCCTCTATGTCTTTTTTCTAGTGGAAATAATAATCATTGTAATAAATTCAATCAATCTGGATATTAGAGAAAAATCCTGCCATATTGGTTAGAGTGGCCTCAAATTGGTAAGTATTTTTGTTCCTAACCATTTAAGACCTCAAGGCCAAGTGTCCTATGACATGTAATGCCTTTAACAACTAAAAAAAATACATAGGAGCATCAGCTTTTAGAACTGAAATATTTCATGGGTGTGTCACCTTTAATTTTGTATGGTTGGGGTCCAACCTCGCCTAAATCTAGGCATAATTGGCCAGTACTTTTTGGTTTAGAAATCACTATTGATCGAAAAAAAAATAAACACATGTGACATTCCCCTTCCCATCATATGATTTTTTTCTGAGCCTCTTCAATTTTTAGACCTCACATGATTAACGACGAGCCCTAAGGAAATATACAAGCATTACTGATCACAATTGAGGATTTTTAATGCTTGCCTATGTTCCAGTGTGTTACAACAGCTCATACGCCTGCCCTCAGATATGATGCAATGTTTCATTTTGTTGCCAATAAAGTTTATTATGAAATTGAATTCACTAGGAACCACCCACTTTGTGCCAGTTCGCTTGCTCTATTAACCATGAAGTATTTTGAATTCAAACAATGTTGAACAATTACAGACAGCTTTAATCTAATAAGAAGAGATAGAATTTTGACTAATTGGGATGAAAGAAAAAGCAAGTACCGATGGCTGTACCAACCTGAATTTCTGCCAACTTTTCTCTAATTGTGATGAATCCAAGATGTAATTTCCCTCCGAAGTGATCAGCCAGTCGTTTGTCATTATCATGGACGCCCAGATAAGCTGAACAGACTTCGCACACCCGCAGCTTCTGTTGTTGGTAGCTGCTTGCTGGCATTGAATTTCTATATTCTTGTTCCGCATCGTCCTTTTGCTTTCTCAGCCCCTCAATCTGAAATATTTCATACATGCAAAATTACCACTATCCAATTCTTTCCTTGATACAGATATTATGGTCCTAAGCTAAATTACCATATTATAAATCTATTTTCTCTATTTAATGTAAAATATTATTCTCGTACTTAATTACTAAGGGAAAAATATTTCATGCATGCAAAATTACCACTATCCAATTCTTTCCTTGATACAGATATTATGGTCCCAAGCTAAATTACCATATTATAAATCTATTTTCTCTATTTAATGTAAAATATTATTCTCGTACTTAATTACTAAGGGAAAATAATACGGTAATTAATGTTTTCTACAGCTAATTTGAATGCTCATTCCCTTAAACATTGAGTCAGCAGCCTGTCAAAGTGGCCTTTATTTAGAAAAATGATTCCCAGCCCCTGGGGTCTATGACATAATAATATTTTTTTTTACTTACACTATAATGTTGAAATGTATATCATTTAAAGTTTGTGGAACTCTGATTTAGAAGAATATTAGGATAAGAACACGTAGAAAGCCGATTCCAACCCGCGCCGACCGGCTCAAAGATTGTTGTCTATGGTTTCAATGCATTTAAATGGGCATACTGGAAAGCGGGTTTCTGCTTTTTCTGTGGGTATTCCCATTCAAATGCATAGAAACATTCTTTGCACAGGTCGGTGTCGGCTTTCTACGTGTTCTTACCCTTAGGCAGGAAGTTATGTTATGAGATAATAGTTCTGATGGAAAATTAAAAACACAACTGCCACAATATCATGAGCTAAATAAATTTCAAAAATGGTGTAATTAATTGAATAGTTTTTGGCATCAGGATGGCCATTGCTTACCTCTTCCATAAGTTTCATACTCTCATCCACCAACCCCTCTTCTCCCAAGGCTTCGGCTTTTGCTAATTTTTTTCCTATTTGCTCAGCCAAATCGTGCACAACATTGGCTTTCACGGCCACTTCGGCTGATAGTTCCTCCTGAGTTTCTGCTAGCCTTAATTTTGCGGCTTGGGTTCTTCTATCACAGTCACTGATAAACATCTGCAGATGTTCAGTGGCCTAAACACAAGCATTTAATATATTTCACTAAACGCAACTATATTAGGTATTACGGTAAGAATTAAGTTAATATTTTATACGAATTAAAACATATTAACTTTAAATAGAAAACTGCTGACATGGTACGTAGGTACACCCCTTACATGATTACGGGATATAATTATACAGGTGATCATGTATGGTGTGGTGTGTACCTACGGAACACAAACATACCTATCATTATTTAAATAAATGACACTCTTCTATACATAGGTGTTAGTATAGCTGGCGGAACTTAATGCTTAAAGCATTCTCTACCAGTCAACCGGTCCCGTACAATTTGAGACAAAATTCCAACCCTGAGTAGAAATTTTAAGTGAAAAACACACTCTTTCATTTCTCACCCGAACATGAATCAAACCCGGGACCTCCTGATCAGAAGTGCCTATGCCACTGGGCACCGAGGTTGGTAAAATGACACTTTATCTATTTTCCACCTAGATGAATATGCATGTTCAACAACTTTTGAATACTAATTTTAGATACATACCAATATATTTTTACACATATCGGCTATTGAAGCACTATTTTGATATTTATTTCACAGCAAGGACTGTTTTAACTGGTGTTTCCTTTTCAGGGCTTTAAAAGTACAATCCTTATGGTATGGTTATATGATGCTTGAAGTCTCCCAAAACAGCGCTGCATACACTTTAGAAGTCACTAGTCATGACCGTGCCTAAGACCCAAGCCCGAAGCAGAGACACCAGTTAATCCCTGTTTATAAATTTCTTCTTCTTTGGATACAAACATGTTTTAAAAAGGAGTATTCACAATTTGTTTTGTTTTTTTTTTTATAAAGTCATTGCTGGCGCTGATTATTAATTTCGTGGACTGTAAATAGGATTGAGGATTGCTCTGGTAGATTGCGATCGATTGGTGAATTGAATTTGCGTGTTTTTCTCTCAATATGAAAAGAGTATGATACGCCTTAATGCTTTCGGTGTGGGATCACAAAGGAGGAGGAAAGTATAAATGGACTTACCCTTGTTTCTCTTGTTCTCCTCACACTAGTTTGAACTACACTTCTTTAGTTTAATTTATTTTATTTTGGCACGAGCTCGTGTTTGAATAGATAGGGATTATTTAACTTTATTTTATTTAATGAGGTTGATAACAGATGATGATGCGGCGAGTTATTCACACGAACTGAATATTGCTCCAATATTGTAACAAGGGTAATTAAGGATTGGAACAACAATCAGGTAGGAAGTTATGACTTGATGGAACTTAAGGAAGGTTCACACCAAGCCACATAAAGGCGCATCCAGTCATAAACAATTAAACATAAATAAAAGAGATATGGCACATTTCTCCACATAAGCATATTTTTATGGTACAGGGAGATATTACGTAAATTAATAATAAGAAACTTAGGCATTCCCTACCAGTAAACTGGTCTCACCTAATGATACAGTATTCATATGCTAATCATCCAGATAATAAGAGAAAATCTCCACCAGATTAAATATATCGTATAGCCAATAGTAATTATTGTTAGAGATAATTGTATGTCTGTAAAATAAGGAGAATAATCTAACTTGGGGCCTGACAAGATAACTTGATAAGTACTTTACTTGAAAGGGGCATTAGAGAACTAGTGGTTGAGGTATGAACTAACTGGTCCAACTTCCAGTATCTATGTAATATTATAAAAAGAAACTTACATCAATATCATAGAAGTAGTCTTTTGTTTTTGAGGCTTGCACATAATCAGCACGAAGGGCCAAATCATGAATCTTTGGACATTCCCCAAGATCCATTCTCTGTAAAAGTGTTTAAGCAAAATAAGTAGAAAAAGTGTGGATGTCAAAGAGAATGGTAGAGTACATGCACTCATGTATGTGTTAAGTATAACTGTTACAATATTGAAACGCACCAATGATGACAGCGGCAGAGTGACAGGTCCGTCTCAGAGACTCCCTCACCATCCTGTTTACTTTATATTATCATGTCAATAGTATACTCACAATGCGTTGGTGGTTAAACTCACTTTTGGGTACACAAGATAAACAAACACATATCCTTTGTGTATTAACACCTCAACACCGACAGCTTAATTATTTTGACAACTATGTCCTTGGACATTCATTCATTCTACCTCGTCCTTGCTCTCAAATTAAATATTTATATAAACACACCCTCACTAGCAACGTGTATTGAGTACAAACATCAATTTATGGTTTAAACTAACTTTTCCAATGAATATGTGTAATATACATCTTACATCTATGACGGAGATATTTCATTCAATGAAACTTATCACATTAGAAGCCAGAATTAACAAAGTATTAAATCACAAACAACAAGAAAAGGTTATACTGAGAAGTTTTCAAATATTTATAGTTCATCTGTACCATAGAGTAAAGAAGATACTAGACAGATTCAATTGGCAACACTTTGATTTTCCATTCCTCAAAAGCACGCACCACACACGTCAAATAATATAGAGAAATTGTATTTTAGTTTACGTACCCTCACGTATCTCCCATGATAGAGGTTCACCTCCCTAAATTACAATCAATTTCAGTTACTTACCAAAGTGAAGAACATTGTAGGCTTAATAATTTCAAATTTGTTTCAATATGAATCATTAACTTGGATAAAATCTAATGGCTTAAGAACCTAAAGAGGCGCAATTATTAAGTTATAATACATAGATAGATAGATAATCATTATACGTACGTCAGGGTACTTACACAACTCCCTAAATCTTATCATATTTTGCCTATCATTCTCTCATCTTAAGTATTAGATAATCTGATGGTCAATTTCTGAAAAAGTACATTGCACCAATATTAGTTCTCTACCAAAATCAATCCTACAGTGGTTTGGTTTGGGTATGGTTTATCCATCTCATGTTGCATTGTCCATGTTTAAACCACTAAATGGCCAAACATGTACCAACTTTACCAAGATACATTCCTTACAATCTACTTAAATAAAAATTGCCTTCAAAATAATAACTAATAAATTGTTCAACTGTCTTCTCTTTTGAAGAATTAAGTTTTTCAAACAAATTTAGACAGTAGAAAAAAGCCAACAAATTTCATTAATTACTATTCCGAAGTTTGGGGTTTAACAATATTAATGCTGTCATTTAATGTTACTATGTGGTGAAACCAGCGATATTCAAATAAACATAGATTCAGGTTTTCTATTGTAGGGTATTGTATGAATTATGAATCACAATTATTATAAGACATTTTAAACACCGTTCAGCACATTTATCACTTACTTATTATTAAGTATGTATTGAGTTATTATGTACCACATAACAAATTTGTATTCGAGTATAATACTTCATCTCCAGGCAAGTCAACTTATTTCATAGCATAAATTTTAAACACAAGCTCATAGAAGTAGCAAATAGATTGATTGCACAATAGAACTATGCAATGGCCTTGCGCCAAACTAATATCTGTAGCCCTAGTATAAGTTTTCGATGATCGAATATCGAAACGATCATCGAAAGAGTTTCCAAAATTTTCCATACAAAAATGATCGAAGGATTCGATTGTTTGATTTTAGAACACTATTTGCACGTTTATAAGCGCTTATTAGCGTGCAATAAGCTTTCAATAAAACTCGTACTAGCCCCACAGATACCAAAACAAAACAGCTATATCTATATCTCGGAGGTAATGTCGTATACCTCCGAGGTACAGATATTATTATTAAAATAATGGAAGCTATCATTCATATTATCAAACTTATTTGTCAGGGTGGTAGACGGACTATTCAGTCAAGTTGTTGAAAGTTGCTCTACGCGACCCCTAAAAATGTATATTTCATCTAGATGAATTTATATTTTTGTAACTGTTTAAAATTAAAAAAAAAACATACTTCTTTTCAATGAATGCTTGTCTGACACAATATTCTTATGTTTTAAAATTTTCAGGTTGATTGTTTACAAATATTGCTGATATTTTCATTTCTGAACTTTCTAAGTAGGTATGCAAAGAAAATTATAACAAGGTTCTCACAAGAATGGAAGAAGGGAGGCATCTTGCTTGAGAACAGATCAGGGGACATGTATTCGCCTGGAGTACCTCCAACAAGGACATGGGCTGTGCATCCCAGCAGTAATTAAACAAATAATATATAAATCATGAATGTAGCAGGTAGCTTCTATTGCCAGAGAGGAAATGATCAAATAGGCAACCTAAATTTTAGAAAAAGAAGATACACAAGTTGGATCTCAACAAGGAGGAAAAAACTAACATTTACCACTCAGAATAGAAACAAGACAAAAGAATGAAAAAAGGAACTGCATGTATCCATCCACATTGATAAGTTTCTGCAATCATGCAAAGTCTGAAGGTTGTACTCTGAACTATTCCTAGAACTGCACAAGATTGGAATTGTTAAAAAACTTTCAACTATTTCTGTCAGAAAGGATTTCAAATTCTTCAGAAAAATTGCTAGGTGAGCACCAATGGCTGAAAGGGGTCAACAAAATCAAAAGCAATACAGGCGCCAGCAGGGTTGGAGAGAACTCAAGTAATCGAATGTTGGCTGCCTCGATCCAACACCCTTCAATGCATTTCTACGAAAAATTCTCAAACATTAAATATTATACCGACTCAAAAGCAAAAATATTGGCAAATTTCTCATAAACATATTTTTTTAGGCCACCTTGCAATATTCAGTTTGTGAACAATGCTGAAGAATATTAAAGAGAAATTACAAATGTTTAAAGTATGGTGATATTATGTGTCACTTAAGGGCCGAAATTATAAAGACTGGATCATATTTTCGTCAATAAATGTCAAAGTTACCAACGAACGGCGACTCGTTTGTAAAGTTTACCAACAACCATATTATAAACCAAAATTAACTATCCGTATATTTGTTTATGGTTTTCGAAAGCTTCTATGGAATTTTAACGATTCTTATGTCAAAACCATGTCAAAACAAACGAAATCAGTAAAAAAACCGCGCAAAAGCGTTGTAATTTGGTGTGCGTAATTTGTGTTGTTTATCTTTTATAATATTTTGTAAGTGAAATCAACTTTGTGAGACAGGACTCTTTATTTTAATCATAAGTGAAATTAACTTTGCGATACAGGATTGATTATTTTGTTTTAGCGAAATAGGGACATTGTATTATTTTGATTTTTTTTATAACTATTCTCTTGGTGTTGAAATAGTTGATCCAAACTTTAAAAACACCCCTTCTTCATCAGAAGAAGTGAATGAAACTCTGTTAATAAAGGCATCACTATCACTGCTGGAAAACATTTTTAAAATAGCAAAACAACGCGCAACAAAAACACCACAAAATACGCACAACGAATTTAAAAGAATGAAATGACAGCCACGGCCTATTGCTATTTCTTTCTCTCTTAGGTGAAAGAGTGAGACGGCAATGAAGTTACTGTCGCTTAATCGGTGGTCTGGCCGTCAATTAAAGCCGATGGTAACATTTTACCGAAATATTACTAACGGATGTTTATAATTCTGAAAAACGAGTAGTTATATCAAATTTTGAACCAATTTTTTCGTAACTTAAACTAACGGACTTTTATAATTTCGGCCCTAAATCTAACATTCATGAGCTTGGAGACTATTAAATGAAAAAATATTCATTTTTACAAATTAGACAATGTTTCATTATTTTTTACACAGTTCACACCATATAGGCTTAATAATGATATTGACAATCAGATAGTATGCAATATTTTACATGCAGGCAACATTGAAAAGATATTTGAATTTCACCATCTGTCACGGCAAAAAAAAAAAAAATTTGAATTTCATTTTGCTCAAATTTCAAATCATTTAAAAAAACCTCTTTTATAGGAAAGCCAAACAATTTTAGGATCTATTTGCAATTATGTGCCATAAGAGAAAACTGTTCATTATCGAAAGTATAATTCATATTATATTTTTATATCTATAGGCCTCATAAAATATAAAAAATGAAAACAATTAGTATTTACTCTTTATATATCTATATGTAGGTACTTTTAATTTTCATAAAAAGTAGCTAACATATCGACACAAGCTTTAAGTAGCTTACTGTGAAAGAGCGTATTTGTGTTCACTTTGAGTGAGCACAGATTCATTTAAAAAAAATATCTTAGAAAATATGGATAATAATAATTATGCATGCATCATTAAAAACAAATCAATGTGATTGAATTCAAATAAAATCTTAAACTTCATAGAGGAGACATCCCAGGCACCATAAAATTAGTTGTTATTTAAAACATGAGACTTATTCGGTAGGCCTAACAACATTTGTAAAGATAGATTTAGATAAATAAGTTGTGTACTTACAGTTGAGGAAAGAATTTCATGAGGACAACACTCCAACAGAAAACTCTTGCAAACATTGTTATCAGAAAATTTTACTTGATTTCTGTCAGCTTCACCTAAAATCAAATAAAATAAAACAAATTATATAGTATCCAGGTTCCCTTCAAGTGAATTTAATAATTTAAATAAGAATTCGAAAGTCAGGCACTAGTTCACATAAGCTGTAAATTCTATTTTGTTGAATAAAGATTGACAAGTGAAAACAAAGTAATAAAATTGATTTATGACTTATGCACTAATTCGTCGATTCTAGAAGTAAGATACCATAATTCAAAAGTATATATTTTCCAATACAAGAGGTACTCGATAATTTGTGGATTCATGCGAAGATCTATCAAGTTGCATACAGTTGATGCACATTTAAGGTACTACACATTACATTTTCTCACCAAGAATGAAACTCCAAATGTGTACATAATATGTCTATATTATAGATGTGTGAAAACGGTGTTAAATTTGTTTTAAAATGAACATTTGAATAAGTAACAATGAAATTATCAGTCTGCACAATGAATATTCCGAATATCTCGAAAATTTAATGGAAAAATAGGCTGGAGTTAGGTCCCCTTCAAATATTGTCACAGTGCTGGCTTATTTCGTCAAATAGAGCTAAGAAACGTTCGATGTCACAAACAAAATGATAAATGAAAATCTAACACATAATATGTTCCACAATGAACCAAAAGTAGGGAAATTTAATTCAGCGTTCTATTGGTGAAGTAAATATCAAAGGGAAATTGTGTAAAAACCACAAAACTTCGTGCATTACCGTTTCTAGCAGTGCCCATAAGTTGGTCGAGCATTGCTCGCATCTGTTCGTGTGCAGACATTACGAGGAAATGATGATGTATTGTGTTATTCAAAGCAATAATTAAGGAATCAACTGGATATCAGATGCCAACAGAAGTTGAGCTGCGTCAAATTATAGTATAAATCGAATAGCCACAAATGACCAAAATGACGTGCAAGTCTTTTTCGACCCAGCAGTCAACCGAAGCAGATCATTATTTCTTTATCTATGATCAAAGCTTGCTTCATAGATGATAACCTGTCTTGAATATTAAGGCCCGTTTCTACTTTGAAGCTTAGTTCACGCTCACGGTCGAGTAGTCTGTAGTAAGCAAGTAGTGAGTAACCTTAAAAGCTTTTTTTTTTTTTTTTTACCCATCACGCCGTTTCCCGAAGGGGGTAGGCAGAGAGTACGGATTTCCACTCTTTCCTATCCAAACAAACCTCTTTCGCTTCTTCCAAACGCATAACATTCCGCATACATGCTCTTCTATTCCTTTTACTCCTGACTTGGCCCTCCTCTAAGACGGCACCGATATGATCGGACCATGTCATTCGAGGTCGGCCTCGTCTGCGTGCACCCATTCTTTCAGATTTATATATCCTTTTAGTCATTCTATCTTCGTTCATTCTCTCTACATGCCCAAACCACCTTAATTTATTCACTTTCATTCTAGTCACTACACTAACATCCACTCCACATTCCTTTCTAATACTATCATTCCTCACCTTGTCAATCAGTCTCTTTCCGCATATCCTACGCAGTGATCTCATTTCTACAGCATTTATTCCAACTTCCAGATTTTTCGTCCATGTCCATGCAAAGGCGGATCCAGCCTTGGCACCAGGGGGGGGGGTCACAAAGTAAAAAAAAAGGTCATCTTAAAAATTTGGTATCTGGAAATTACACTTTTCCTAAAAAAAAAAAAAGGTCATTTATTTCAAAATTTGGTATCTGGAAACTACACTTTTCCTAAAAAAAAAAGGTCATTTCCTAAATTTGTTATATGGTACTTTTGCTCCAGGGGGGGGGTCATGGCCCACATGAAATTATAATTATGTTAGCAAAATAAAGATTTTATTAATAAATATCACTGCCCTACTTGAGATTACATAGCCTAGGGGGGGGTCATGACCCCCCCATCCCCCCCCCCTGGATCCGCCCTTGTGTCCATGCTTCACTCCCATACATCATTGATGGAATCAGGATTGCATTGTGCATCAATTGTTTGGATTTAAGAGATACATTCTTATTTCTCATTAGAGGTCTTAGTGCACCGCCAACCCTTCTACCAGCCAGTTTCCTTCTTTCAATTTCCTTTTCACACCTTCCATCTCTGCTAAATAAACTACCTAAATAGACATACTCATCCACTTGTTCCAAGTTCTCATCATTCACTTTCACACTACATTGCGTTCTTAAATTTTCTCTTTCAAAAACAAGCACCTTTGTCTTATTGACATTCATCTTAAGACCATTCATTTCACAATTTTGATACACACGCGTCACAAGTTCTTGCAAATCACATTCGCTTTCAGCCATCAACACTAGGTCGTCTGCATACATCAGAGCGCACACATTCATTCCATTCAGATCTACACCTTCTGTACTGTTTTTTATATCACGCACGTAAAAATCAAAGAATAGATTGAACAGCCAAGGTGACATCACGCATCCCTGCCTCACCCCTCTCGTAAGACAGAACTCTCGTGACAGATGAGTATTCACCTTGACACAAGCAGAACTATTAGAGTAAAGGGAAGCAACAGCGCGTATCAGTTGCCTATCCACTCCATAAAAAGACAAAACCTCCCACAATTTCTTTCGGTCGACTCTATCATACGCTTTCTCCAGGTCTACGAATGCACAGAAAAGCTTTTGATGTTTGTTCAATAACTTCTCCGTTCAAAGCATCGTAACCAAATAAGTAAAAAATAATGAATATATTCAAATGGGGCATATAAAATTCACTTTTTTTTGTTATATATGTTTTTATGTAGAGACCTATATGTCTGTATTTTTGTATATATTTATCATTAATAAAAAAAATATATTTATATACAAGTTTCATTCTAGCTAAACGCCAAGTTTGCTGCAGTTAATGTACTCGATTGTCTCTAGGGTCTAGCGTTCCTCGCGAGGGGCCAAAGACGCATGGTGGTGACTCACCCAAAAAAAAACTGATCGGCTTGACTATGCTGCCGTCTAACCTATTTCAATCGAGATTTTGAACTAAAATGTCTGAAAATGCAAAACTTGGGGTGGGTTTCTCGAAGCCGCGAGTAATGGTAAAGTATTAGCACAGTACTTTACTATCAGGTGTTGCTCGATCGCAAGGAATGTCAAAGTAAAAGGTAATCGCTTAGAGTAAAAGAATACTATGGAGGGAGCACAACTGCGAAAAAATGAAGCCTAAAAATGGCGGACAGGGCCATAAAAAGTGATAGAGTGAAGTTGGCTCCATATGGATGCCAATGCTACAGATGACATCGATGATCAATGTATGACACAATTACATCGAATTTCATAGCCCATTAAAAACCATCGTATGAGAACGCTTATGTCATAAATTGTTTTTGAAATAAAGTGCATAAGTATTTTTTTTTATTTTCACATAGGTTATGATATTATAGTAATTTTTATAAGAATTATTTCACAGAATTCCGCATATCTTAAGATTGTTTTGAAGCGTTGCCTTAACTGTCTAGGCCCTCTAGGGTATCAAAACCAACCATTCTCTTCAAAATCTGAAATGCTGTATAGATTTGAAGTGAACCATATATTTTTATACCTGTTTTCTTAGTTAACTCTGTGTGTGTTATCAAAAATCTCACGTTGCTTGGCCAAGCTCAAGTGAAAGCAGGCTTCACAGCAAAGGCAGTGATGAAGATGACGAGTGCTTGTCGAAACGGGGCGGAATTTTTCATCATACACATAAGTAATTTAGAAAACTGATATGCGTAATGGTAGTCATTTAATTATAAGGTTATACAAATTAAAAAAGATGTCATTTTATGGAAATGTCTATATTTCTTTGATAAAAATGTTACAAGAAGATTATACGGTATCATTTTATTGTTACAATGCCAAAGTTTTGAGAGAAAACAAGATAACAACAGAATAAAAAAAAAGTTCAATAGTCACACACAAACATATTATTATGCCAATATACTAATGAATTTGTTCGTTCAAATATAATCATTGAGAAAAAAGTATAATATAATCTAATAGCAAATTTTATAAACACAATAAATTCTAATGTAGAATAACATAAATTCCTACCACACTAATATAGTTAACTGCTATTATAGACTAAGGGTTCCATTAGAAGAGAATTATTTTATAAGAATTAGTCATTTTATGGAAACGTTTATATTCCTTTGATAATTAATGGTACAAGAAAAATATACAATATCATTTTATTGTTACAACGCCAAAGACATGAGATAAAACAACAAGATAATAACAGAATAAAAAAAGTTCAATAGTCACACACAAACATATTTTTATGCCGATACCCTAATGAGTATGTTCGTTCAAATATAATCATTGAGAAAAAGTTTAATATAATATAATGGCAAATTTTATAAACACAATAAATTCTAATGTAGAATAACATAAATTCCTACCACACTAATATAGTTAACTGCTATTATAGACTAAGGGTTCCATTAGAAGAGAATTATTTTATAAGAATTAGTCATTTTATGGAAATTTTTATATTCCTTTGATAATTAATGTTACAATAAAAATATACAGTATCATTTTATTGTTACAATGCCAAAGACATGAGATAAAACAACAAGATAATAACAGAATAAAAAAAGTTCAATTGTCACACACAAACATATTTTTATGCCGATACCCTAATGAGTATGTTCGTTCAAATATAATCATTGAGAAAAAGTTTAATATAATATAATGGCAAATTTTATAAACACAATAAATTCTTATGTAGAATAACATAAATTCCTACCACACTAATATAGTTAACTGCTATTATAGACTAAGGGTTCCATTAGAAGAGAATTATTTTATAAGAATTAGTCATTTTATGGAAACGTTTATATTCCTTTGATAATTAATGGTACAAGAAAAATATACAATATCATTTTATTGTTACAACGCCAAAGACATGAGATAAAACAACAAGATAATAACAGAATGAAAAAAAAGTTCAATACACAAACATATTTTTGTGCCGATATCCTAATGAATATGTTCGTTCAAATATAATCATTGAGAAAAAGTATAATATAATATAATGGCAAATTTTATAAACACAATAAATTCTAATGTAGAATAACATAAATTCCTACCACACTAATATAGTTAACTGCTATTATAGACTAAGGGTTCCATTAGAAGAGAATTATTTTATAAGAATTAGTCATTTTATGGAAATTTTTATATTCCTTTGATAATTAATGTTACAATAAAAATATACAGTATCATTTTATTGTTACAATGCCAAAGACATGAGATAAAACAACAAGATAATAACAGAATAAAAAAAAGTTCAATAGTCACACACAAACATATTTTTATGCCGATACCCTAATGAATATGTTCGTTCAAATATAATCATTGAGAAAAAGTATAATATAATATAATGGCAAATTTTATAAACACAATAAATTCTAATGTAGAATAACATAAATTCCTACCACACTAATATAGTCAACTGCTATTATAGACTAAGGGTTCCAATAGAAAAGAATTACTTAATAAGAATTAAGTATAAAGAAGAAAGCATAAAACATAGTAAAAAAAACCATTAGCGTAGTAATCATTGTTATTATCGTACACCTACATATATTAGCTTTTAAGGATGCAGAATTATTTATGTATTAATAATATTCAAAACAAAAGTGCCAACAAATATATACATATATAATATGATTAGCTCTGGGAAGATATCACCAGGGAGATGTCTTGTATCTAACCGTCAGAACTATTGATGTTTAAACAATATTGTTTTTGTTAAATACTGCCTTACTTTTACATCCTTTGATGCAGATTGCTTTGCTAAATAATGTAAACGTATATCCAAGTATTTAGTAGCAATAGCTTTAATTAATAGAACAGCGTGATTTTCTACTGCACTCTGACTGAACATATGAGTAACTAATGATGGGAAAAAGTTTGTGCCAATGAACATATTCAATACTTTATTTACAAGATACTGAAGGGTAACTTTAGGATTCATCAGCACATTTCTACCGAGTGCTCCTCTAAACACTTTTTCACACTTAGTGCATACATCAATAACATCTTTGGATGGATATGTTAAACCTCCGTAGGATTTTTTGTATATTAAAGAATTTTGCAACGTTGTCTTACTGCCATATAAGGCTGAAATACATGTTTCACAATGTAATCTCTTTTGAATGTACTTTACTGTATAACCTGCAATGTATACTACAGCTTCTTCAACAAAATCACTAAGACATATTAATTCTAAATAGTCAGGATATGCTTCTATTTCTTGGGTTATGACACAATTTTCATCATCAATAAGTCGGCTACGGGAGCATGAATTATTCATCATCGTAATGGCTGTACTGGGAGAGTTTAAAATTTTGATTTGATCAAGTGGGATGCAGTTCCCCGTTTTTGAATCAGTAACTTCAGCATGAATCAATAACTTTTTGTAAGCAGCTCGGAACTGTCGGACAGTTGGATTATTGTTATATCCACCACGGGAACGTATGGCACTAAAAAAAAGTTCTAAATGGTCCTGACTCAACTTGTACATTGGGATAAATTTTAACAGCGGCTCGTCGCAAGATACATATTTATAAAATAGGGATTTTAAACTCTGCATACATGTTTTGAACCCCAGAAATCCTATTTTCCTATTTGATTCTATAATTAATTGACCGGAGGTTAGTCTTAAGCCATTTATGTAGGTTTCCATGGAATCAATGAAATTAAAAATGAAAAAATTATTTGCATCACAAAGAGGCTTTTTAAATCCTGGGTGCAAAATATTCCTTGAATTTAATAAATCAAAAAGATAATTAAACCTCCTAATAAATTGGGTAGTTGCACTGCTATTGCCAAACTCTTTAAGGTGTAATTTTTCATTACAATATTCTATAGCATCTGCAACTGACTCGCTAAAAAGTTGAGCAGCTAATCTAACTTTCATCTTTTGCTTCTCAAATTCAATATGGGATTTTCTTAACCTATTGCCTAAATGAAGACCTTCATTTTCCTGCAAGTGGTGTAATTTTTCAATATACTCCCATTTTATTTCATTTCCATTAGGATCGATTAGTACTTTTTTCTCCCCCAGCGTATTCCTCACCAATTTAAGCATATGGCATGCATCCAAACAAAAGGCAATTGATTTGTCACCATGCAAAAAGGTTGTCTTGAGTTTTTTAGAATTAATTTCACACCCTAAGTGCTTCATCATTGCTATATTGGATGGAGCACCGTCACATGTTAGTGATGCTACTTTAATATTACTGTCAGATAATAATGTCAAACACTGCTGCAGCAATGTACGCTTTTGATCCCCAGACATTCCATTGGATGGAAAATAGCCAACAGGTATTTTCCATGAATCATTGATTGCTACTAGCATGAACACTAATATTTCTGTAGCTAACGGTACTTGGTCACCTTCTAAATTATTACCTATGTTGACGTAACCCAATTCAACGCCTGCATGTCTTTCCAAAAGTTTTCTAATAGATATTTCGTCTATCATTAATGAGCATACGAGTGGATATTTAGCATTCGCCGATTTTAGCATCACTGCATCAAAAGATTCTTTTGTAAACCCCGGCTGACAGTCTACACTTTGGTACCATCTAGATATGGTTTTTGAATGCGGTAGACATGTATTATACGTAGAACGAACATATTCATAGGCCTTCGGACTATAAAAATTTAAAGTAATAGCAAACTTTTTCAAATTTGGAGAATATGTTTTAGGAACAGGTTTACCATTTTTTTTTGCGAATTGTCTATTAATAAGGTCCTTTTGAGCAACATCAATAAAAGACAACTGTTCAATTTGCTCCTCCATAATTTTTGAAGTGTCACGCAACTTCTGGATGATTGTTTTCAAATTAGCCACCTGCTTCTTTTTCCGTCGAACTACTTGCTGCATTCTCCTTATTTTAAAATGTTGTTTACTAATTTTTTCATGACATTTTCCAAGTTCATACTTCATTTTCTTTTTTCGTGGGGTATCTAAGAGTGATATCATCTGTAAATAAAACATTTCACTTATAATATGTTCTCTACATAAGCTTCATAGTTTATTAAACCATATCAACTCAAAAATCTTTTTTGTAATTTTCTCGTATTTTCTGCTTAAATGACGTCTAAATAAAATGTTAAAATTAATAAAAAAAAATATTTTTGAAAATTAAGCTTGTATTCACACATACTATATATATAGTAGGTTGGGCAGATATGTGTACAAAATTAGAACATATTGTTAATTTCTGGGCACATTTGGACATTTTTTTTTATATTATCATGTGTAAGGTATGGAATGGAAAACTTGATATATAAACCAATATTGCTTGCTAAGCAGAATTGAAAGGGTCTAGATTTGATCTCTTTGAAAGCACACTTCCACACCTGAAATGAGCTTGAAACAACTATTACACCAGCTCTATTGTGTGAGACAGAGCAACGTGCTATTGTTGAGAAACCATGCTTGATATATACATTTATCTCGGACATTCGATTTGAACACGTTGTCAAAGGCTCAAAAGTTGTTTAATCATATTATTTAACCAAAATTGGTACTTGTATAGTTCTAATCTAGGAGACGAATATAAGATGCGTAAGAAAACATTAGCATCCTTTTCGAGAGTCATGAGTAGTCAACTAATAAAAATACTTACACTACTATTGGAAGTATTTGTAACTTCTGGGCAGGGCGACAATTTCATTGTAGTGGGAACTGGAAGAAAGCTAGGCACCTGTAAAAGATAACAATTGCATGTATTAATATTCAATCAATTATTACACATATCAAAATAACAAGAACAGTAAATATAAGTTTCTTACATTATTGTTGGAAGTATTTGGGACTGTCGGGCAGGGTGACTGTTCCCTTGCGATGGGATCTTGGAGTGAACTCTGCATCTACAAGTAAAAGTACATATTTTTTATAAGTTTAAACATTCAATCAATAATTACTCATATGTATACAATATATATGTGTGCATACTTACATTACTGTTGGAATTATTTGGATTTATCGGACAGAGTGAAAATTCTTTTGAAATTGGACTTTGAAGACCGTTAAGCACCTGCAAGTGAAAGCAAATATTGTAAGTATAAATATTCAATCGATTACAAATAATTAAAAAAATAGAATGCTACCTACATGACTGCTTGAAAAATTTGTTTGTGAAGACAAAACACCAGTTACACCGGAACTATTTGTCATAATATTTGACAGCATAGGTACAGAACTTGGTTTCAAACGAATAATATATCCACTTCGGTCGATATTTGACGGATGGAAGTGTACAGAACATAAGCATGAAGTAGGCTTAGGTGCCCAATGTTCCCTTCTTACTGCTGCAATCCATTGCCTTCGTAGCACTTCATCTTTGGGAAATCTTAAAAAATACAAAACGTTAGAAAATAAAATAAGTGTATAATTTAAATTCAGATTCAATATTGTATTATGTTATTGAAAATGTTCACACAGAATCAAGCAAACAAATAGCTTATTATGAAATGGTCATATTATGAAATTACGATTTGTTTTTTCACAGAAAGACAAATAGATACATATTTTATTTTATATATACTAATGTAATTTTTATTCAATAATATAAAATGATAATTAAAGCTTTACAGGTCAAAAAATTATCAAAAATAATTATTCGATTATATCATCGATGAGTCATTTTGGCGTCACTACACATAAAATGTCATACACACAACAAATGATTTTTTGAAGTAAAAAACGATTTTTAATTGCTTTTTTCACTAACTAATGACGCATAACAATAAAAGAATACATCTTTATATATTTGATTTATGAAATAATAGAGAAAAGACGTTATATATTAGTATATATTACAAATAAACTTCGATACTCACGTGTGCATGGAAATACCCATTTTTTTATCTTTATCGCCGTTTGTGCACCCAAAAACACTACAATTCCTCATGATGAGTAATAATGAATATTAATTTACAAAATAATGCACACAAATTTATGTGTTAGAGAAAAAAAACAGCTTTTATCACGAACAAGACTTTGACAGAACACACCATTCGAATATCGCTCCACAGACTGCCATAAAAAGTACAAGAGTGAAGTTCGTGCAGGTCTAAAAATCGGCTTCATGCGAGAACAATAGGAAATATACCTATCGCTCCCTCCATAGTATTCTTTTACTCTAAGGGTAATCGATTAGTAACATGCATACCAACATCACAATGCTTAAAAACATTTTTTCATCATGCAACATTATTATAAAATGTCATGTACGCATGCGCGTGCAGTTAGAGAGTATATGTGTTCTATGGCGTGCAATGTCATTCCTTACTTTTTGGTTATATTTACGTGCATCGCTGCTGCGTCGTCAATATTATATTTTTTAAGGCTAAGACTATTTGTCGGTTTAATTGGAAATAAAAATGAATCCCGAAGATTCCAATATTACCAAGTAAGTATATTTTTTATGTCTAAGCAGTTCTGTAGTGTACACACATTTGTTGTTCATAATAATTTTTGAAAATATTATTTAATCTGTTTTCCAGAGCATATTTCCTGCCCATCGATGGTAACAGAATTGCGTTATGCACTAGTTTCTTTGCTTGTAGTGAGACATTGTTGTTTCTCATTATAGGTCTTTGTGCACCGCCCACCCTGTAAGCAGCAACTTTCCTATGTTCGTTTATTTTCACACTTTTCATCCCTACTAAACATGCTTGCATGCATTCATAACATGCTCTTTTTGATATTTATAAATGACATAGCCAATTGTTGTGTCTACTTAAACTTTGTACTCTTTGCTGATGACTTAAAAGTATATTCTAAAATACATGACGTGACTGATTGAATGATGATTTGAACAGCCAATCCAATCCAAACTCCCTTTAGACCCCACTTAGGGGCATAGGGAGGCAACAAGAGCTCTCCATTGCGCTCGATCTTGCGCAACGGTGATGACCTCCTCCCACACCATGTCCATGTCCCAGACAGACAGATTTGAACAGACTAAATGATTATTGCCAGAAGAATAAACTCTACTTGAATATCGATAAGTGTTATACTATTCGTTTCACCAAAAAGAAAATAGCTATTCCATATATGTACTTACAGTTTACAGGAACATATGGGCTTAAGGAATTGACTCATACCAAGGATCTGGGAGTAACTGTGGACTCTAAATTACACTTCGACCAACACATAAATAATATCACTGGGGACTGCTAGGTTTCATTCTGAGGTCAACAAAAAACTTTAAAACTGCAGCTTAGTGCGAAGCAAACTGGAATAGTGTTCAACCATATGGAACCCATACTTTAAGAAATAAATTGATCAGGTTGAAGGTATGCAAAACAGATTTATTAAATTTATGAACGGGAGATATAGGGTAGACATAACCAGTTTAACTACACTATCTAATCAACGAATACTTCTTGATATGACCACTCTGAGAAAAATTTGTACATCCGAGTTTGACACGCCATCATTACTTGAGCTTGTCTTATTCCGGGTGCCATCGCAAACTCGTTCATGCAATCTATTCTATATGGACAAACCCAACACGATTGCAGGCCTTAGAAATCCCCTATATAGAATGGCCGACACAACAAATTCTTCTCTGACAGTATAGATATGTTCGCTGCGTCTTCTCTGCGGCTTAAAAAGAAAGTTCTACAGTGTTTACAATCCAGGTGAATCCTTCCTTACTCCTATTTATCCTTTCCTTCCCCTTTGAAATTTTCTTTTATGATTTAATGTTTCTATTTTTTTGTAATTTGTTGTTTTTTTAGTTTATAACTGATTTAAGCTATGATTATATGTTTCAAAAGTAGTCAATTTGTATGCACATGTAATTGTGGAACAAATTACCTCAGCTTGTACCTTACCTTCATGTTTTTCTTATGTATATTCATATCTGTTCTGTGTTTGTGTATCATAAATAAATAAATAACTTTGTTCATCTCGATTATCACTTGATTGAAATTTTAAACAATGAAGGACAAAATAAAAACAAGCAATACTTCCATATACATATATAATAATAATATTGTTCATTATGCACTTTACATTCTAGGCAACCAGGCTATTTTTCAAGAAATATTTAGACTTGACTGAAGATCGAGTTAAGATAAAAAAACAAGATGAATATTACGTCGATTTGATAAAGTATGCCTTTGAAGACAATATGAGAAAACGGGAAATGGACACTTTAGACATGCAGATAAAGATGTTAGCAAAACAAAAATTATTGTTCGAAGTGAAAAAATTAGAAAATGAATAACGCTTATAAATAAATGATGACATTATCATACATATAAATAAATGCTTGATTTTCATATTTTAATTATAATTAATATGTTTAAATTTATGTTTATACCCATTTTGTTGTTATATTAATTCCAATATATATTCAGTGTAAATATTAAAGATTCTAGATAGGTACATTTGTTTTGTTTTTATTTATCACAAAGATACATTAATTGTTAAAAAAAAAAGCGCAGCAGAGGAGTCTACTGCCTGAGGACGAGGAGAGCTGACCCTAGCAGTCTTCATAGACATTAAGCTGGGAGCAAGCCAGGGAGAGAGAGAGATACTTTTCTTTCTTTCTTCAGCCCTCTCGTGTCCATTGTTGGACATAGGCCTCCCCCTGTGACTTCCACCGTCCTCTGTCTTGCGCCAGCCGCATCCACCCACTCCCGGCAATCCGTCTGATGTCGTCAGACCAACTTGCCTGAGGCCTATCAACACTTCTCCTCCTAGTTCTCGGACGCCACTCAAGAACTTTCTTGGTCCATCTGTTGTCGGTTACTCTGGCCTGTCTACATGACCAGCCAAACTCCACTTTTGCTTTGCGACCCTCTGAACCACATCGGTGACTCGTGTTTTCTGTCTTATCCATGTATTAGTCTTTCTATCACTCAATGAGATACCTAGCATCCTCCTCTCCATAGCTCGTTGTGTTACAGCTAGTTTATTTAATATTCTTTGAGTGAACACAAACGTTTCACAGCCATAAGTGAGCACAGGGAGAACACATGCATCAAAGAGTTTTCTCTTTAAGTAATTGAAATAATTTGGAGACTTCAGGATATAGGACAGTTTACCGAATGCTGCCCATGCCAGTCCTCGCCTTCTGTCTATTTCCGCTTCTTGATTTTCTCTTCCTAGTTTATTGTATGGCCAAGGTATACATAGCTCTCAACTTGTTCAAGTGTCTGACCATCCACCTGGATGTTATGGGGCTGACTTGCAGCACTCATCACTTTGGCAAACAAGACTATGTCGTCTGCGAACCTGAGGTTGTTGAGAGATACATTAATTGTTAAAATGTTGGGATTTGGGGTGTATTCTTATATCCTCTAAAGACGCCATAACTGAGAAAGGCAGAGGTAAAATATAAACCATCTATATCAGGCCTTATTGCCATAGGCACATAAAGATTTTGGATTTTTTTTCAGAAAATTCCCATACAAATGAATTGATATCATGTCATTTTGTTAGAATTCAGTTACCTTGAAACTGTATTTAAATTAGTACAGTCTCGTTCTCATTAGTTTGTATGGCACGGTTCCTGCAATGAAATCATTTTATAAATCATTAAAGTGATAAGTCAGTTATGAAAGATACAGAACATGTAATGTAATAGCTGTTAACCAATATCTGATAAATTTTAAACATAAGCAAAACATTATCTATCTATATATTTGTCATCTTTGTTATAAACTCGTTTCCTATGAGTTTGAATACATCAAATGCTATTAAAGAAAAAAGGAGTATATAATAATACAATGAGATTAAATTAATTAAAACTGACTACAAAATACTCACTTGTTGTATCATTCACAAGCGTCAAATTGAAACTTTTTGACGTTTATGACTAATGCTTCACTATTACTACAGGTAGAATGCGTAGTAAGCGATTAGTAATCCGTTAGTAAAGTACTTTGCTATTATGACGTCACATTTGTGTGGAACAACGCATTTTTTTACTAACAGGTTGCTATTACTTTGCTAATGCTAACGCTTTGCTATTACTAACGATCGGGAAACCCACCCTTGGTCGAGTAGATTAGTACAAGCCATTTTTTTTCTATTTTCTTGTTTGCCCCCCACCACGCGTTAGGGCGCGAACACGTAGAAAGCCGATTCCGACACCTGCCGACCGGCGCAAAGAATGTTTCTATGCATTTGAATGGACGTGCGCACAATAAAAACAGGGGCCCGCTTTCAGGCACTAGCACGCGACGCGGGCATATTTACCGGAATGAATTGGACATTCTTTTTTGGGCAGGCAGACGCTGGTTCTGTCATTTTTTCTCTTGTTATGTGTCATTACTGTCATGTCGAGTCGTCAAAATATTAAAATATTATTATAACTCGATGGATACCGGGAATTTTATTGCCGCGGGTTTTGCTAAAACTCCTATTTAAGATAAAGGAAACAAATTGCACAGCAATAAAAATGCCGTAGACAAAAATGTTGGAGAGAAATCTCGATTGGTAAGTTTTAATAACAATTGATATTCAGTGTGTTTATGTATCTACATATTGCAGTAACACATGGTTTTTAAATAAGAATGTGTGGATATTATTAGAGACCTTAAAGATCTTGCATGGGCATCACCACATTCCCAGCTTTAGTGAAATGTCACGCACCTGAGGAAACACGAACTTACTCGAAGTGAACACAAATACACTTTTGACGCCTTTATAAGACGAGTATTTGAAGAATAATTATTGATTTTGATTGAGCTAGATATGGGCACATCAGCTATAAACTTCTCGCCTATAGCTTATTTGAATTATACAGTTTCTCTAACCTCTAAAGTCAGTTGTAATGAATTTTGTAAGAAGCGCCCACAATAGCCTTTAGAACTATGGAATAAAACTGTTTGTAAATTTAAAACGTTTTATCCTGAATGTTTTTGAAATGTTAATGAAAATTAATTGGAAGATATCTCTGTCCAATGATAAACTCACCCTTTGTATAGTTGTATAGAACTTTATTGTTTTGTAGAAATTTATAATAAATCATTCTTATTTCAATAACAACTTATTACATGTAATGGTATTTTCATTTACAGAAATTAAACTGAGAAAGAAATGGAAATATTTAAGGAGCCAGTTCGCAGTTGAATATGATAAAATTCTACCATTAGCTCAGAAGATCTATCAACAACAATGTACATAAATAGCCGTACTATCAATCGCTCTTATCTCTTAGAGATATAGTAAAACCGAGGCAGTCAAGTGGAAATCTAAGAGGTCCAAATACACATGCAAATATTGTTTTAGAATCCCCAAATGATAGCTTCCTGTCTTCTCAACTCCCAAGAGCTATCAGTAAATTTCCAAATACAGTCTTCTTTATGGTCGGAGCAGGAAGACATGCCACATATATCTGCAAGCATTCCGCAGTTGCAGGAAAAGATGCATGTCATCAAATATGTAAGTACGATAAGTCATTAGATATTATTATTTTTACTATTAATGTTATCAGACAGGCAGCTATGCTGATATGTTTGATCTCACAACAGTATTCACTTGATCAGTCTGTCAAGTCCACACTTGAACACATTAACTCCTGAAGCAGAAGTTAGAGTGTCTCCAAGCAAATAAATATTAAGGATCATCTATTATCATTTAGAAGCAGGTTGCAAAAATTAGTAAAAGATTGTGTATACCAGTCAACATTTCCTACTCTATACTTCACAAGGGATTTATAACAATCACCCAGTACATGTGTTATCAATAGAGATATTTATTTGCGAAGATGTTTATTTGGAAGAACATTATTTAGAAGAAATTTAATTTGTATGGAGGTGATTGGTAGTCCAATGGTATCAGTCGATGGCTTGCATACACACAGCATACTGAAGGTCGTGGGTTCGAATCC
The DNA here is from genome assembly GCA_963576905.1 of Mystacides longicornis. Taxonomy (NCBI): domain Eukaryota; kingdom Metazoa; phylum Arthropoda; class Insecta; order Trichoptera; family Leptoceridae; genus Mystacides; species Mystacides longicornis. The sequence continues at coordinate 11,822,741 of OY756425.1, read as the reverse complement.
CGGTGCCGACCATTTCCACTTTCACAACACAACCCTTTGGTTAGTGTGAAGGATGTCAAAAGTGTATTTGTGTTTGCTTTGAGTGAGCCCATACTCATATTTTTAAATATATAGGTACATATAATTTTTATTCATGATTGTTGCTTTTATTTATACATTTGTATTGTCTTTCTTTGTTTTATGCCATATTCATAAACAAGATGTCTTACTGTGTTTTGCAGAAAGTGCTTGGTGATGCTCGCATTTATAGGAGAAATCACACCATCTACAGATGAAATTCCGCCACCTACCGAAAATTTCTCACAACATTAATAGCACCAATTTAGCATACATGCAAAATAAACAGTTTACCTTTTGATTCGACACAGGGATGAATATCAATTTATTGTTTATTTCACACAAAACCTTATTTCATAGAGGATTGCACAGAATATCTAACACACTCCATTTGCAGACACGGCTATCTAATTATTTTTTGCATCTCGGTAACTTTTCAAATATCCTTGTCAAGTTTTATTTATCATTATAATTTTATGGAAAAAAGCAAGCCTTTTTTTATTTAATATTGAATCAAACCTTCTTTTCTCAATTTCATGTGATGTCAAATTTATATCGGTAAGTACAAGACTGAATAAATTCTTACCTCTATTTTAAAACTCGTATTTAATTTCTTTACTCAAGCCGAGCCCTTTTCCCTATAGGAAAACCAAACTATCTAACTTTCTCTAAAAGTCTACCCTCCTTATTATTCAAGACCATAAGAGCTCAAGGACCTAGTGACATTCTTGAGGAGACCTTTATATATAGTTCTATCATAAAACGATTCAAACATGAAGCGCTTTTCAGAGACTACCGTCTCCATTCAATCAAATGTTTAATATTCTGTAACACAAGTTTTTCTTTATAAGGAGGGTAATATATTGAACTATAAATGTGTTCTATGAATGACAATGTATAGACAAAATATATTCATTGAAATAAAAAAATGTGTAGTTTCTTTTTTTTACTGTAGAGCAGTCAACAAAGAAGTCCCACTGTGTGGATAGATAGATATCGCTTCCAACTATGAAACGAGGAAATTTAAATGGAACGTAACTTAACTTGTCTGCTTGATTTGTGTAACTTGACTTATTTTTGAATCTTGAATTACTTCTCATTGAATATATTTTATTATTTATTTACTAGATGTGAGAGTCTCTCCTGTCTGACCACATGCACGACATTTATCTATAATATTAGGTATTTTCTATATTATATTATTATTAGGTTCCTTACGGTTGTTTGCTCAGTCTTTTTGTACCAAACAACAGGGACATATTATGTTATCAAGGGTCTTATTACCACTGTATGGAGCCATTGAATATAATTGGAGGATAAATCTGTTTCCAATCTGGATTTTTTGTTAAGAGTACAATAAAGAAACCTATGACTTTTTATGAACTTAATAGAGTGGTGCTGGGGGTATCACCTACTTATTATGTATTAGTTTATTTTGCTGCTTTGGAGATAAATTCATAACTTTACCCTATATTTATACTTTTATTCTATAACAGGAAATATCAATGTAATTGCCACTTGCTAACCTGATCGAGAAATCGTTTTTGTGTACTGCTAGTAATGACTGTACAAGTTTATTTTTGTATACATACTTTCATTAATTAATCATTATTATTTTAGGTTGAAATGCACTTTCGAGATCTACTCGTACTTTGACATTACTACCAATTCATTAAAAAAATTAGGTTCGTTAGCATGTTTTCTAACTAACCTATTTTCATGACTAACAGTCATGAAAATAGGTTACCATACTTCTTCACAAGCACCCCCGAATCCATTTTACCCTCTGCAAACCGAACATATTTGAATTTTTGGCTTGAGTAGATCTCTAAAGTACATTTTTACCTTATTATAGAGTGAGAAAGTTAAAAAAAACATTAAAAGGACAAAAATGTATCCTTATCAACATAATGAAGCACTAATGCATTCAGTTGATCTCATCGAAGCAGTTAACTTTATTTAGAGAAACAGGAAAGAATTCGTATTTCGAAATTGTACTAGGTGAGTAATCTAGGAACCACTTCATGTTCATGGATAGCCAGTGATTAAATAAATCCAAATTTAGCATCCTTAACGCAAACACGTCGAAGATTGCACCATAACACATCCTGGAGTACTGGTAGGAATCTTTCCTTGGCGTTCTTTAACTTTGCATATTGTGGTATCCGCCATGGGCGCCATGTACAAACCGATCACAATTAATGGGATGAACGCTTGTAACTTTTAATTTTATTGATGAGCACTAGATGAGAAAAAAATCATAATTTGAAGAGTTTTTCATTCATTACTGCGGACGACAGCCAATTATGTTATTGACAGTTATTAACTTTGACAAGATCACAAGCATAGAGTATGGAGTATTTAACACAGATTGCTAGACCACAAACAAACTTTGCCGGCGTTCTCTGTGTCCGTGTACCCAGCGCAAATTTAAGCGGGCAACGGTTTCTTGCAACCGGAAACCCGCCACCTGCTTTCTACGTGCTCTCAGCCTTACAGACGAAGCGTGTGTGCACGTATTATTATAACATATATACGGTTACATAATATTTAAGCGTTTATATGTGCGTGAACTTTGGGGAGGTTATTTTATAAATATTATTAGACAAATTATGTACTCGCTACTATAAATATTATTTTCATTCCATAAAATAATGGTTTTATAAGATCAATGGTTTTATCTATGGGAAAAAAAGAGATGCTCCATAAACGTACATAGATAAAATATTTACATCGCGAAACTGGTCCATACTCCATAGAATAAAAGATTTTTTGAGATTATTGTATTGGTCTGTGAACTGAACACCGTAATAAATAAAAAGTATGATCTTTAGCTACATATCTTTTTAATTAGTATGGAGTATTTTTGTTTCAATATATTTTAGTTTTAAGTGCATAAAATGTCGTATTAGATGTTTATTATATCTTGACATTTAACAGACTGATAACATGTGTTGCAGCAGTATGTGTACTTGACATTTAAATGGATTTCGAGCTGATTTGGTAATTAAATTAGTATTTATGATTATTTTTCTGCTGACGGTCAAATTATATATTTATTTTCTTTTTTAATAATAATGTTTTATTAATTTGGAAACATTACAGCAGCTCACAAGACTGATTTAATGAAAATAAGTAGTCTGTTCATAGATAGTTCAATCTAGTCGACAACAGTTTTATGGGAGTATAAATCACAAATTTACACGAAATCCACCGTTATTGTTGGATGGGTTATTTAAATGTGGAAAAAATATTATTAAATACATGTTATTCAGAAGAAACAGAGGTTGAAAATATCAATTCAATCCAATGGGCCATTGCTTTAGTTGCTTCAATTCAATATCTGAATCTCCAGCCCCCTGTGATCAAGACCCTACACAAAAGAAAAATGGTAAATCATATTTTTCATCGCAATATTTTTTATTATTATTTTCCTTCTCTCTGGCACATAGTTTTTATCTGCATTAGTCAAATATTAGCTGCTTACTCCATAACATATTTTTATTATTAAAAAATCCTATAAGAGCCATCAGCGAGAGTGTACACATCAAATTGCATTGAACTTATTTTAAGCTGTCTTTTGTGTGATTTTTATCAACAAATTTAATATTGTGATGTGACTTAAATCTATATTCAACTTTGTATATTTTGTTAATAGTTGACATTTTATCTAGTGTTCACAACAATAATCTGTTTAATACCTACTCATCTAATGTACATAATGAAAATATTATTTGTTTATTTCAGTTTGGTCATTATTTGCTTAGTCTACAGCCAAATTTTGATGTTTTATAATTACACCTAATTTGTTTTTAGAAATGAATGAACATGAGAATAAAGCAGGGGTTAAAGTCAATTCAGATTCTGGCAATTTAGTGACACTAGAGCCATTGTTGGGCAATGATAACCAAAGAAATGGAAATAAAAGAAGTAGCACACTGAACTCCATCAACAGCGTCAACACGGCCACCAGCAACAGTAATGTTTTGTGCTACAAGTCTGATTACACTTGGACAACTTCTAACATAACCCTCTCAAACGATGCCAATAAGAAATGTTCCGGTGGTCTGCACTCACACGCCACTACTGATAAATCACACAGAAATTTTTATAACAAAATGCCAACGCCGTTACAAATAGCTAGATGCGTATCTTCAGAGCTGCACGCAAGCGATCATAAAATTAATGCCTTGTTTCAATTGTACAAAGATTCTAACCAGGATGCTATTTTATCAGAAGGAATAGAAAAGCTTTGCAACGATTTACAACTTTCTCCAGACGAGTTCCAGGTTCTAGTTTTGGCGTGGAAGTTGAACGCCGAACAGATGTGTTGCTTCACTAGAACGGAGTTCACTCAAGGCTTGAAAAATATGAAAGTTGACACGATAACGGGGCTACAGAATCGCCTCCCTGAAGTAGTAGCAGAACTAACCCAAGATAGTGAATTATTTAAAGATTTATATAGGTTTACCTTTAAGTTTGGCTTAGACGTATCCACAGGTCAACGTATTCTGCCTATAGATGTGGCTCTTGTTCTATGGAGACTTGTATTCACAATATGCGAACCTCCTATCCTGTGTAAATGGCTGCAATACTTAGAAGAACATCCTCACATTAGAGGTATTCCCAAGGACACTTGGAACATGTTTCTCAACTTCTGTCATACAGTCGGGGTTGACCTTAGTAGCTATGACGATACTGAAGCCTGGCCAAGTCTGTTTGATGATTTTGTCGAATACCAGAACGATCAAATGAATCAAAACATTACGAAAAATGAAACACTTAAAATATCCGACTGATCCTTTGCCAAACTTTGAGTAATATAGAGATGTTCTGTAAATTATCATGTTATATGGTGTGCAAGCATGCTGACATCACTGGAGATTGTGGTGTAATTGCAACTTACACACACCTTGTTTAATCCTTCCATACTTGGACGCTACTTTTACATTATCTATTCAAATAACTTGTGAGTGAAATAAGTTATGTGAAATGATGTTTTTTTCACTTGTAAATAATATAGAAGTCGTGTTGGTGAATAATCAGTTTTTATTTGGTAGATACATATGATGTAAAGAAAACTGTGGTATAACATAAATGTATGGTGTTCAGTACATTTTAATTTGCTTTGATTCACAATAATGTTGTGAGCACTCTAATCAATTAATAAGATAATGTTGTAAGCAATTGAGATTTGGTAAGGAAGGGAATGCTCCGACATTTCCAAAAGTCAAACAATGCAAACTGATTAACATAATATGAAATTCTTTAATTTAGTGTAGAAATTTAAGTGTTAAAAGATTAATTATATTTTAATACCAATTAATAAATGTGATTTACTTGATATTATAAATGTTCAATGTGATTTGCTTGTTTTTTTTATATTTTTATGAATGGTTCTGAATGCGTCTTATAAATCCCAAATCAAATCGTCCTTTTCCACGCTTATTTCATTTGACTCGAAGCATCCCACAGTCATAAAAAATTCAATAGTTTTATCATGAAACATTGTAAAATAAACAAGAGATTCACAAGTTCATATGTTAACGGTGCACAATAAGACTGGCACAATTTTCTTTTTGATACTCTGTGAGACTTGTCAATTTTATTCATTTTGTTTACAATACTTTTTTTGCTTGAATTTCAATCATGATTGGCTTCTCTGATCCGTACACCAGGGTGCCCCACACATAGTTTCTCTTTTGAATACCTTTTTCATTATTTTTAAAATGCTTATGAGTAGATTTATGCCAAATTTTAGTGTCCACCAGATGCAAATCTGTTTTAAGTATGCAGGCATATAGACCGGCACTTGTTTTTTGGTTTATATAACTTTTTGTTTGCATCCAAAAATAATGGAAAAAGCAGTACCACAATTTAAATTACAAATTTAATTTCATTTTTATGGCCCTGTTAAAAAAATTAAAAAAAAAAAAAAAAAAAAATTCAAATTAACACCATCTAACCAAGACAAACAGAAATTTTTTTTTTGCAGTAACTGTCCATTCCCACTTGCAGTGTGTTGCATCTGACAAAATGTAGTGCGCATTGGTGGTTAAACATTTTATAATATGGAGCTGTTCATATCTATAGGCGTGTTGTCTCGGCAATAATTATTCCCAAACGGCCCAGTGGGAACAGAGACGACAACATCCAAGGTCTGTCACTACATAGTGGGCCCAGCACCTGCAGCACTTTGTAAATTAAATTTGTCAATAGTGTTATGATTTTTTTTATATACCATTTAAAATTTTATGTCAAAATATATAGTTGATGATGCTATGCGCAGTGATTCCTCCAAATTAGTCTAATTGACCTGCTCGTATCTCAAAGTAATTTGTCTCATTAATATGCCGTTAATCCATGCCAGCCCAATTGTTTTCGAATAAGAAAAATGTATTTATAAATGACAAATATTGTATAAAAACATAATAAAAGATTGTAAAGAAATATAACTAGTTTTATAAAGTGTCCCCATCATTTAAAAAACGAGAGTTGTGGACCCATGGTTCGTGTTGCCTGCTCGGTGAACCTAATGCCTTCAATCCTCTCTGACTAGTAGAGGTCTCCATGTGTTATTTTTTAGTCAGGTCACACCACCTTGCAGGTGCTATGTCCCTGCTTCTTTCATCCGGAACGAATGTACTTTTTTTGAAAATTATCCAACTTGAGCTTACATAAGAGCCACATTTTATCTCTAAGCTTTATAGAAGGTAACTCAATAGCTGTTTTTTTGAGAGCTTACAAGAGGAAGACTTATATTGAATTAAAAAAAATGAATCAGGGATCACCCAAGGTTTACACAGATAAACTTTTGACTTCTTTCACGCAAAAAGCAAAGATTGTGTCACAAGAGATGGTGGTTACCGCGAATTGAACCCTACATCCAGAACAAAAGTCAACTGAATCGCTCTACCAATTGGAATGAGTTATACAGCATTTTCTACCAGTCATCTTCCAACCTGGCTGGGAATTGAACCTTGAGAACCTCTAGGCTATTTACCGCTAACAGAGATAAAGCTTTGTACGTAAATCAGCTTCTACCATCCCCATTTATATGCTATCCATATTCAAGTCAATTCATTTTGAGCACATCCAGACGCAGTCAGCTGAACTTGACACATTCTTTGGACAGACTCGACACCGAGAGCAATGTGTTGCTCTTTTCTCTTAAAATTACAAATCACACATACCTATTTGATATGATTTTCCATAATTTTATCGTCTTTCATGTGATTATTGTTAGTTCCAAATAATACCTTTCCTTTAAGTGATAATTGTGGACAAATTAAGAATAATTTACAGTAACGTGGAAATCAGCAAAGACAAACAGGATATTATTGTCATTAGCAGTTTATGTACTCTTCCTTTATTCAGTCATCTTCAGAGGAAAGTTGACGACAACTAGTAACTGCCAGTCATTAACGAGTTTTTAGTTAAATGATAAATTGGGTGGGTCTGTAAACTTCCTTCAAGTTTGTTGTCATGTAAAAAGAAAAGACCAACTGTTAAAGTTTTATATTATTCATATAAATGGAGGCTGATTGACAAACAATTTCAAACTTTCTTTTAGAATCAGAATAGACAAAAAATATAATTTATAAGCAACAACTCGTACACTACTTTTATTGCTTGTGGTAAAAAATCTGCATATTCCAGCTAATATTAATGAGACTTAAGTATGTATTCAAAATGCAAAATTTAACATTTTATATAAAATTTAATCAGTTATCTGTTTCATTTTGTTCACCATCAATTATTGGCAAAAGTTTTCGCACATATAATTATTTAGTAAGATTCTAAAATGTCCTTCTCGACTGCAACTGTGTAGGATATGATAATCTCTTGAAGCTTTTTCATATCCTCATAAAGATCCTGCCACATAAAATTGAACATAGCGAGCATTCAATAGTTAAATAAAACAGTCTATATATCAATTATAAGCTCCAGAGTTATTGATTTTAGATAATTGTATTAATTTTATTTATACATTATATAACAAAAATATGATAATCAACATAATTCATAATACATTAAAACAATATAAAAGATAAATGGGTGATAAATACAACATACACATTATAGAAAATAATAAAAAGTCATAATTATCATTTCATACACAATTCAGTTTCATCCGCCGTTTCTAATAAATTTAATGTTGAGAGATATTCTTGTTAGTTGCTTGCCAGTATTAACACATCTGTACCTCATCTAGCCAAATTAATTGCATACAAACCCACACATCCTACATAGTAATCATTATTCTTAGACTACTTGCAAATTTCAGACTTATTACAACATAATCACATATTTTAGGGACATGTCCATGAAAACAATACAATTTAAAAGCTTTCTAGAGATGTAACACTGCTAGGTTCATTATAAACAAAATATATTGCCAAACGCCTGTGTTGTATTTCCACTATACAAATGATAAAACAAAATAATAGAATAAAAATTGCAAAACAATTCAATCCATATACACAATTTATTCTCAATCAGTGAGACAAAATTGCATCCAATCATTACATTTACTCATTTATTTTTTTATCATTTTTCTAGTACCAACAAGGCGGAGAATTTTGTGTGACGATTCATTGTGAATCAACTATTTAACTGGACAGCAATTTTCAACATCAGTAAAATTCCAGCCTTCAAAATTGTATTGGAAGAAGTGCTGTACATAGATACTGCAGAATTCAGAACGAAAAAGCTTTGCTTTGGCTTAGATAAATAAAGGGAGACGAATAAATAAAAAATTGACAGGGAGTGCTGTGTGTATGTATTGCATAACTGGAGTAATGAAATCAGAAAAACTATTAAATAATAGGTAGTGTAATGTACGCTCTCTCTTTGTACTTCACTGGCTCGCCAACACACGGTATGCACAGGGACGCTACTTATCTCGCTCGTGGCCTCGAGCAGACTGACTAACTACTCCGCGTCTCGCCTCTCACACCGTGGCACGAGACAGTGTAAGTCACTATTATGGTTATGCTAGGTTGTGTTATTTAGACCCAAACACTACAGGTAGGTAAATCTGGTTTTAGTAGTTTGATCCATACTCCCACGACTCACATGTATCTATTTCAGAATTTCTTTTAGAAAACTCATGTCACTTGGTATCCGACGGAAAGAACGATCTAGACCTAAAACTCCACAAGTTCATAATTAAGAATTGGAGAAAGGTTGCGCAATTGTACGAGTTATAATATTATAAATGCATGCCATTCTTGGAGAGGAATGTATCAAATTAACAATCAAACATATGGAGTAGGACTGATATTGTTTTGCACATTTTAATATATTTTCAGAGGCACACGTACTATACAAAAATAATTTCACAAGCACAAGGTCTTTCTAGTTTAACTTCCAAATGTCTCGTGATACTTAGAGTTTTATAGCTGAATATTTTGTTCTATACAACAAATTTGGCAGCCGAAAATCCAACCGTTAAAAATATACAGATGAGTTAATGCGATTTAAGCGAATGATTTCTCTAATAAACTGAAAAAATACAAATAGATTTTTCATTATATTCTGTGAAACTCCAAATAATTTTTGCCAATTAACTTATCCAAACGGTTTACAGAAGGTCGGACGCTTTGATTTAAATCAACAGATAAACTGTATTCAATCCCAATTGGAGTAACTAAATCAGAACCAAGGGTAAATGAAACACTTGCATGTCTGCCTTGTAGCTATACCTCATTGAGCTTATCAAGTATGCTTGTTAAAATTCCAGTTTGTTCTCAGATACAGTATAGCAACACAATCAAACAATAAGACTAATACCAATTTTCACACTACCGGTCTCATTTTCTCAACCAAAATATCCTTTGAATCTTTTTCACTATCAAAAATTACAAGTTAATTTTAAAACAACTTTGTACACATTTCTTTCATCCAAAATATAAGCAGTTTTCAACATTATGGACACATTGCCCAAGTGACCATGCAACAACAGGATAAAATAATATCCCCTTTCTGGATGGCAAACTTCTCAAAAATAATCTCATATTATTCAATAAATGAGGAAATATAAAACTACAAACGGTGGTCATATTCCGATTCTGAAAATGTCTCGAGATGATGGGTTTCGAGTTGCACAATATCCTGTCACATAGGACAACACAAAAACAAACCATTCTCAATTCCCATCCAAATACATCTTGTTTATGTACAACTTAAGGGAGAATTGTGATGTGTTGTGGACCCATTAAAACCAACTAAGCATCTAACCGATTGCAAAATATCCCCTGCTGTAGAGAAATTCACAAAACCAAGAGAAATATATGTCTGGACAATGTGCAGGCAAAATGACAATAAGCAATCAATTCACAGCATATTCTCATGTCTTTGTGACTCACTCAAATGCAAATATACTTTAACCATTTCTCTTTTATTATTTTATTAAATAACAGGCCTGATATTATAGCAAGACCTTTTCTTAGTCTATGATGCGTAAATATATAAATATATATTATATATGTATATCACCAATAATTTATTCAATTATCTTGAGAACCTTCCCAATAGCAATGGTTTTATCTGAAAAAACAATCAAACATAAAATATTAGTCAAGTGGTAAAGATTGAAATGTCACCAGATGTAGGTATAGCAATTAGGAGAGGAAGAGAACTCACTTTCATCTCTTAAAGTAAATCTACCCATTTGCGGGAATACTTTGAATTGTTCCAAACAAATAACACCAGAACATTCTATCCTCATTATAGCTACTTGATCTTGTTTAACAAAGCGTGGCCTGGTTTTGGATTTCTCACCAGTTTTCTTATCTACCAAACATATTAAGGCCTGAAACGAAGCAACACAACCATTAGGTATTTCAGTGGCAGACAACATAAGGGACTCAAGACGACTATCAAAGGGGCACTTGGAGCACTCACTTTTACGGTGACTTCCTCCGCGGCACAGTGTATGTGCATCACGGCTGAATATCCTGCGCAGATGATTGATTTGTGTTCTAAAATAACAACTTGCGCATCAAAAACTCTTCCAGTTTTAATAGGAGTGGTTGCGTCGCACAAAACAAAACCCGGAGACACGTCTTCTTCTTCGATGCCCTTTAATTTGATTTTGACATTTTCACCGGCAAATATGGACGTAACTTCCTCGTCGTCCGACCACAACTGGTCGACAGTGACTTGCGATCTATTAGGCATGAGTAATAACAGTTTTCCTTTTCTACAGCCTCCGGCTTCAACTTTTCCCATGACTACAGTCCCCATATCTTTATATTTATCCACTACTGGCATTATAAAGGGGCCATCCATTCTTCTATTCAGCGATGGCATACTGTCGATGAATTCTATAAAAGCTGCTCCTCGGTACCATGGACAGACAGATTCTTCAATTCGCTCCCTAATGCCTTGTCCCGTTTGCCCGGAACACGGTAAAAATGAGAGGTCTTTAGCTGGATTGAATCCTAATTTCTTTAAATATGGAAGAATTTTATCTTTACACTCATTATATCTGAAACAAGGAAGTGTTGCATATTATAATCAGGTGTGAGGTGTGCTATACAAGAGCTGCACAGACTGACTGTGCTATCAATCCAGTTGTTCTTCTTACCTAGCTTCGTCCCAATTCACTGTAGCATCATCCATTTTGTTAACTAACACAACCAAATGCTTGACTCCCGCTGTTTTTGCTAACATCGCATGCTCTCTGGTCTGGCCTCCACGGTCAAATCCTGTTTCAAATTCTCCTTTACGCGCAGATATCACCTGTGGACAGAACAAAACTCATTAATCTTATGCAGGGTTGCCAGGTGTTTTAGCACTGTGTTCGGTCAGAAATACCGAAGTATGGGCGGTTCGGTATTTTTTTCCTTCTAATAAACGATTCAACTGTCAAATTTGCCGCAATCGGAAATCAATGTTGCGTAGCATCCCTACATAGTTTGTGCAATGTTGCCACTTTGTACACAATGCTCACTGTTTTTACTTAATCTTTTTACAAAATCCGTTACAAACTAATAAATGTTACATCATATTATTATCAATGAATATAAATTACTGCCACTGCTATACAATGAAATCCGCGAAACCTGGGAATACCAGAAATTTGTACAATCGTTAAATTTATTGTTTTCACAGTTCACATCTATGTTGGACAACTTAACAAAAAACTGTACAAATATAACTGAATAAAAAAAACAACTACGCTAGCACTCTCTCGTGACTTTTGACTGTAACTAATAGAGGGGGACCACATTTCAAATTAATGCCAGCACCAAGCAGAAACTATAAGTAAAAAATCACTTCTGGCTTGCTGAGAAGTCACCATTCACATACTACAATGTCGGTAAACTAACTAGTTCAATTGGAATACTTCAATGGCAATTCTACTTTTCGAGTTAAAGCGTGTGCAGCAAGAAGGCTTCTTTCCCTTTTCCAGTTTAACTGTGCTAATCTACTGTTAATCCTATTAAAAAAAATAATTTAAATAATGAGGGGTGACTAACCTACAATTAGTACCCAACAACTTGTTTCTTTTTTTATAAAATGATTTTTTCATGATGAGATGTACTTACCAAAACAGCTAAATCGGCTTGGGCAGCACCACCAATCATATTGGGAACAAAACTTTTATGTCCTGGGGCATCCAATATAGTGAAATGTTTTTTCTCAGTCTCAAAATAGGCCCTGCCCACTTCCACTGTTTTACCTTTATCTCTTTCTGAAACAAAATTACAAACTCAAAATTAGACAGTTATCTTACCATAATAATTCAGTAAAATTTGTATAAATGGGGATATATTCTTTAAACAATGTATACAATAAGTAAACAGACATCATATGCATTGTATTTCCTACTACACCGCCATCTCTTGGATTTTTTTTAAAAGTAAAGCAATTATAGAGGAATTGTTTTGATTTCAAACTTATGACTCATCGAATTTCGTCCCGCACATATTAGCTAAATTTAATTAAGTTTTAATGTCATATATCACATTTTATTCATGTAATGAGTTGAAATTATTTTTTTATTCTGTGTTCAGTGGAAAGTCGACGGGCGGGTCAGCTAGTAATATAACTGCCATGGGCCAACAACAGAAGAGAATCGTTGAATAAAGGGATACTTTTCTCTATTCACAACTTCCCACGGGAGAATCATGAACATCAAACAATAATAATGATGCATGGAGTTAATATGGCTTGCAGACATGCACAATAACGCTCAACCCTTATCTGCTACCACTACTCACTGCGTTTTCAGCAGAGTTATTCAAGAAAAAATTTAGTTGGAACTTTTCTTTATTATTTTCTTAGGGGGCATTATAACATTAAAGCGAAAGAAGTATGCTTAGACAGCAAGAGTGGAGGTCCTAATGGGTAAAAATAAAATTATTATATATACTCAAAACAAATCATGTTTAGATTACTGTTTTACGCTTATCGAGAGTACATCATCCTTTCTACAGAGCACAATAAAACGCCGAAAAGTTCAACACGGAATCAGTGTAAACCCGCCACCACAGTATTACGGTACAAAACTCGTTATACCAACCAACCTATATGAGATAGAGATGAATACTGAAGTTGTCCTGTCCGCTGAGGACATTATTATATATAAACCGCCGGTGCTGACATATTTTTTTTATTATTACTTCTAGGAATAAGCCGTCGAGATGTAGTCGGACACTGCGCCTAGCGAATGTTTGGGCCGTCAACTAAGTGTCGACGTGTTAACAGCAGCTTTACTTACTATGAACATTATCAAAAGTTTTATTTCACAAAAGAGTGTTATTATATGCAAGGAACAGGATAAAAACTAAGACAAAACAATTCAATCAACTGAAGAAAAATAAGATTTTGAGGGAAAAATAGATGATCAAGAGGCGTGGGCCGAATACAGATTCCCTGGCTTTGTAATATCCAGGCTGGAATAAGAGTGTTTGAAGCTCTTTTTGTAGCTACAGTAGACAGGGAAAGATACTCTCGAGTGATAGTCTGCGCTGAGGGGACCCAACTTTACACATGAAGACTTAGGAGAGTACAGATTCATTAAGAAAGAAAAAAACAAGAATATATGTAAATTGAACTATTTATAACCAAAATTCCCTATTGAAAAGATACCAAAAATTTTGTTAGGCTTGAAAATGTCTGACTATAATAGAAATGGTTATCCAAGCTTGCTATATGCGTATTGTCTTCGACATCAAATATAGTTAAGTTTAACAGCTTGTGCTGATCATCCTTAAACTACACATTCCTCGCAAGAGTGGCTACATTATAATAGTATGCTTTATAAAATATACCTTCTTGATTTGTGTCTAAGGCCCATGACAAGTACCATGATTCTCTTGATTTTTCTCTAGCTTCTCTTTCATATTTTTCTAAAGTTCTTTTGTCTACCATACCCGTTAAGGACATTATTTGTCCACCAATAGTTGATTTTCCAGCATCTGTGAAATAATAACAAGACGTAATGTTACAAGGTCCCCTTGGAAGGCAATAATAAGTGATGTAAAGTAAAGGAGCAATGGCACCCACCTACATGACCTATAAAAACTACATTTACATGTTCCTTTTTACTCCGAGTATCTTCCACTCTGGGGGGTTTCTTCTTGATAACTTTTCGTAATTCCCCTACTTCTTCTTCCTCTTCCTGAAAGTATTCAATATATTAAGCATTTACATCCCAGATCCGGCACCTTACTTTTCCACTTTTGATTATGCATTTCAGGTAATAAAAATCTAAGCGACTTTTATAAATTTAATTATTACTTAGTTTAGTTTCATGCAAATTTTATAAGGTTATGCAAAACTAGTATAATAGATGTGAATGAAAAAACACTTGTCTTATACTACACAAATTATTTATTGCAGAGACGCGTTTCGTTCTGTTAGAACATTTTCGATCATTTGAGATTGAAAATGTTCTAACAGAACGAAACGCGTCTCTGCAATAAATAATTTGTGTAGTATAAGACAAGTGTTTTTTCATTCACATTATAAATTACTACACGGTAAACACCAAAAATATTAATTAGTATAATATAAATTTGAAACGTCTAGTATTTTCTATTGATTTGCAAAGTTTTTAATGAAAAGAGTTTTATGGTGGAACAAAAACGAGGGTACAATTTGAGAGTTTTTTTTGTCATCATAAACCATATTTAGATCAAGGCGCACTAGAAAACACCATATCTTACAATGTAATATAAATAATGAAGCAATATCAATGTAGTTTTCTATTACAATTGAGAGTATCAAGATACACAAATCCATCATCTAATAAGTGATAAGATAACTGTTTTGATTATGATCACTAGATGCTTCTGGTCAGCACTGTAACCCCATTCAAATATAATTTGTCAGCGTATATTTAAATACTGCGACATGTCTTTAATCTAAAGTTAATTTACATTGGTCAAGTATTTTAGCAGAGTTGCGCGTAATTTAGTTACAGTGTCTGAACTAGTAGCGTCTCCCACCACTCATTGCTGGTGGGGGGCACTAGTCATGTGCAAAGCTATATTTTAGTCCAATTCATTAGATGCAACAAAAATGGCGCTAGACTGAAACTGTATATACCTATTATTATTTTATACTTTACTGTACATGGGTTATTCCATTAACACAAACAATGATTTATGGGTAGACTTGAATGATGGCTGCAGCACATGGGTAAGAGATAAAAACCGATAGTACTGCCCCAGAACAGATTCATCTAGCAAATTCCTTCAAACCAAAAATGGATAAAGTTTCTGTACCTATGTGTGCAATATTATTTGGAATAAAAATCATTTCATTTCATTTTTCAATACGGTATCTTTGAACGAACCCCTACATTGTGTTGATGACCGTATGTTTAAAAAAACCCTCCTCACTAATGAATTCTACTCGAGTATAGTGTGAAGGATTTTTGGTCGATTTAGCTACTAAATTACTCGCTACATAGCCTAGTGGGGAAAAAGGCTCAAGTGTAACGGGCTCAATATGAATGAACAGATTGATTTACTTCTCCAGCTTCCTCTTCTTGTTCAGGTGTGAGTAGTGCATCGTCAGCCTCAGCTTCCCAACTGTCTGCTGTGGGGGAGATTCCACCACCGCCACCTCCCCCGGGTGTAGGTGGTGGTTCTTCTACTCTAGGACATGTCATTACATCTATACCCTCGCCATCACCAACCCCTGCTCCTGCAACACCACAATTATACACATATTAACACCTCCATGCCACCGAATACTTTCAGAATATTCATTTAGTGTAGTGCTGCTGAAAACCAGAGACATAACTGATGCGGGGAGAAGAATAGAGGTGGTATACATATTTTGTTAAATGACAAAAGTGTTTCCAACTATTTCTGTAATATTTCAAAGGAGAATGTTGTTCCATCTTGTGGAAAAGTTCACAGTTACATCTTCATAAGAGTCGTAGATTACGATATAGTGGAGTATTAAAAATTGGTAATGCACCCTAAATTATTGTACCTCCATTTCAACGAAAAAGCATTCTCAACTGATAATGTAAAGCTTCCATTATGTACATACATCTTCACATAATATAGGTATATTATAAGTACAAATGTATCTGTTGGTTTTGTATAATTTGATTTAGTTTATATTTTATAACCTTTGAGGGATTACTGTTATTTTTCTTAATTTAAAGTTTTATTTCGTTAAATTGATGACATGGCAATATCTTAAGAAAACTGGATTTGTCATGTGAATGTATGACGAGTAACGAGTAAGAATTGACCGAGTTTTAATAACAGTACAATTGAAAAGCCTACCGAAAAGTTAACAGCCAACTCTCTCGGAATGACACATCTACAGATTTCAACGAATAACATATGACAACTCCATGCAGACAAACTATGAGCTTATGCACATCGAATTCAAACTTGCGGAAAATACGCAATATGACATGTGAAAACAAAGACACGACATTCGCATACGTTATTCAGCAATGCAGTAAATTGCTTGCTGACAAAGTAGTCAAAAGTCGTTCCATAAGCAAACTAAATGTCATCGGAAGCAATTTCATATTTCATAATCTCCAACTTACCATTCATTACAGGACTTTCAGCCGACGTTGTGGAAGGAGATTCAGATTGCTGAGAAGCCGTTGGGGATTCCATATTATCGTTTCCTTTCGAAGGTATACTGAAAGAAGGCACAAATTCCACTGCATTCACATTCAACGTGGAAAATTTAGTACACAAGTCATTCGAGTCTGTGGCGCTTGACTCCCCGGAGATACCGTCAGCTTGGCTTTCCCAAGAATCTGGAGCACCGTTATTGGACATTATAATCAAGCGCCTTACAATTTTTCGAATTGTTTAGACCTCCCGTCTATCACTTCACTTTTATCGCACCCTAATGAATCCGCGTGTCCTCGCCATAGGCCGGAAATACGCGATATTACGCCAATATAGTTTGTAATAGTAAAAAATATTTAATATTTGGACTTTTTGAGATAACAATAACTTTGAAAAAATCAGTAAATAATTAATATTATAAATTTTCAGTAAATTTATCGCTAAATTTCCAATGTTATATATTAAGTACTTAGTTCCATGTAGTATATCCGGTGAAGTGCACATTTCTGCCAAAAGTTTAAAAATCAGAAAGATATTGAAACAAAAATATTATCATTGTAAGAATAATAGTTCGAAATATTATGGCCGTTTTCAATCTTTTTTGTTATCACTTTATAAATTAATAAATAAATAAAGAATTTAATGCCATTTTATATTAGTACTAATTTGAATAAAAATGTGTTCCAAAGTAAAAATTAATTAAATTTAGGAACAGAAATGATAATGAAAAAAAAATCAAACCTTTTTTGAAAACAAATCAGTTTTTAAAACTGTCTATTGTAAGACTCATGCCAATTCAAAAACAATATTCATGTAACCACCAACTAATTTTTTTACAAAAAAAAATTACAAAGCGCATGTATGCGATATCCATCTATCTATCGCTATCAAATCAACTACAGATTAGGTAACTTTCCTGTAATCTTCAATAGTTATTATTCTATGGGGCATTACAAATCATGGATAAAAAATATTGTAGATATTGTAGACACTGAAAAATATCTTCTGTTAAAATGATAAAATTAAGAAGTTAGAGAAATAGGTTTTATTACAATTATTGACAATCACCTCATCAGTCTTCTCGTATACAGATTCTATTTTTATGTTTAAAACAACCACGAAATATGCTAAGGTTATTTTATTCATATTTTTAAAAGATATTACGAATGGTGTGTCGATCTGTTATAAAACGTACATAACATAGATTATTTCTCAAAACTGTCCCTATTCTGAACTTACACTACTAACGTTAGTAACTCGCGGCTTTGCGTGCTGTGCAGAGTGGAGGTGTAGAGCTTCCGAAATTTTCTGTGCGGCTCTATACACTTTTTCTATAATCTTTCCATACAACTCACCAGCGGCTCCCAACCTGTTGTGCGCGTACCACCGGTGGGACTTTAAAAAGTTAAGGTGATTTATAGTTACAAAATAAATAGGAATAACAATTTTCTCAAAATATTTATAAGTGGTACAATTAAGGGTGATGCACTACCAATTATTGTTATGCGAACCAAAAAAATGTTGGAATTTGGAATCCGCTACAATATACCACCTTTATGCCATATGGATGATTCACGACGAGTTCATCGAAAATCAATTCATGTTTATCGAATAGCACATTCATAGTAAAACAAATTGTAGATATTTGACAGAAATATCGAGCGGACCGGAATTTTAAAAAATCAGCGGTCAATAAAAGTTGACAATAAATTTTATAAATAAAAAAAAATGATACCTAATAAATTGAATTATAAAAAATTGCCGAAAAAATATTATTTATTTATTCATACTCCAGACAGCTCTAATCAAGGGCGGATCCTGGGCTGGGTCCAGCAGCCCGATTCACGGAAAAGTTTAAGTCTAAGTTTAGTTCGAAGTTCGAACGAAGTTCGATTCAAATTTTTCCGTGAATAGGGCTGCTGGTAATAATAATTGTAGGCGGCGACTATCTACAGTCTATGTACCTATTCACGGAGGGTTTGAATCGAACTTCGTTCGAACTTCGAACTAAACTTAGACTTAAACTTTTCCGTGAATCGGGCTGCAGGCCCTATATTTTTGTCTATTTTTAAGTACAGTACTTACATTTATTAATAAAATACCGACTTTTCTATTATGATCAAAATAAAATTATAATTTCTTGTGACATTACCACGAGTCTAGAGATTTATTTTGAGTTTAGTTTAGTTTCCAGATACCAAATTTTGGAAATGACATAGCATTAGCGATGATAGCATTTAAGCAGCCGGATAAGCCGGATACCGGATAGTCGCCGGATATCCGTTTCATCTCTAATGCAAACCCCCCTTTTTAACTACTTTCCAACATTAACCTAACCTATTCAAATTGTATAAGTATAAAATAACCTCGAAATCATTAGGAGTGAATAAACTGAAGTTTTACCAAAAATAATTATTACACAGTTATATACAAAAACCCGGAATCGAATTGCATTCTTTAAATTGAAGACCAAATATTTCAACATTTGAGAGTTTGGTTACCAAAAACTGTAATCAAAAAAGCTAAATTATCAAATGTGAGATTTATTTTCGATGAATTGGTGATTCGATGAATTGATTTTCGACAAATTGATTATCGATTGAAAATCGCGGGTAGGTACATCGCACCATATCTGCTAGTCCGTGGTTTTGACAAAACATCGAAAATCAATTATTATTTCAAAGTTGCGCAGCTGTGTCCTCTATCGTAGTTGAATGAAATAATGATAGCGGTGAAGATTTCTTCTGGCAGCCCTAAAATTAACGACCCCAGTGGACTTGGACTCCAAAAGCTCTTATTGGCCTATGAATTGGATAAGAATTTATGAAAATGTCAGATATGGGATGTGTATGAGAATGACAAATGTCTGGTTGGTATATAGTTATCTCATGCTAGACGACGTGTTATCAGGCCAACAATATTGATAAGAACCAATCCTAAAACATGACACATCCGTTACAGTGGCCACTCTAACATAATAATTGAAGGTGTGCATTCTATTTTAATATTCTACCAGGCATTGTTTCCATAAATTATTGTTTTGTGTATAGTTAGTGAATTAGTGATATTATTAAAATATTACTATCGAAATTACCAAAGGCCAGTGGCAGCTCCAGAAAAGACCAAGAACTTCTTCAAGTTGTAAGCTTTTTATTTACCTTACATGAGTTTGAAATAAACCAAATCGTCGAGTGTGCAGCTAATTTTAATAAACTGATGAATAGAGTTTCGGAGACGAGCTGCGCGACGATATCAACTCTTTTATTTACCTGCCTTGTATGATTACTAATTTGTATACCCAAAGTACACGGTTAAGAGAAATAATACTGGAATAGAACTTAAAATAATTATTGGTTTTTCTATTTAGTTTTTTCGGCACAAATTATCCACTTTTATGGCGGAACACACAACAAATTTTACATCTTCACACAACAAATTTTGCAATGCTTTGTTTCTGTTTACTTTAGAGCAGTTATTGTTCTTAACCTAGGTTCGGTGAGTCAGTCTCGTGGGTTCGGCGGAGAACAAAACATACCCGACTCATATTATGATTGGTGATACACGCCCGATAAGAAAGAGTTTAGTGGATTCGCATACGGAACTGGCGGGGTTCAGTACCTCCAAAAAGGTTAAGAACCACTGCTTTAGAACATCTTACACAGTTTTTCCCGAGTGTGGCGATAATGGGTTCAATACAAGACATCTCCAAAATAACAGTTTTGAGATAATGAAAATCAAAGCTTTTGATTCCATAAGAAATAATATTTTAGTAATAAATACTTACCTAGTTATTTTTTTTTATTTAACCATCTTACATTGATAACTTAAAACCACCAAAAATTGAGTTGTTTTGTTCTAGTCAAAGAGAATATAATACCTTACGGATGGTTCTAGTATTGAATCCACGTTATGTTCTTTTATTAGTTAAGTACTTAGTTAAAATTTTCATATCAATAAGTATTACTTATAAAAATAATAGGTGCCTAACTTTGGCCTAAACAAATAAATTCACACTTTTCGTAGCCGACGGAAATTATTGCCTGAGGAAATTTTTCCCTAAGTCGCGTCCAATCTGATACACGCCAATTCCAGATAGTAATTTCAAGTGAAAAAACGGGACCTCTTGATCTATATACACCACTAGGCTACCAAGGTCGGTGATCTTCTTCTTCTTCATCATTTACTAAGCCTGTTGCCCTGTTATGTTCCTATAGTATTTGCCTCATGTGACATGGACTCCCAACTGTCCTTGATCTTTTGGATGGTCGTCCTGGAAGTTTATCAGATCGGGGAATATATCTACCATCTCTAGCTGCCCTTACAGCTCTTGTGCCGAAGAATCTTCCGGAATCTTCTTCTCTGTCGTGCTTATCTGACAATGTCTTCGAATTCGCATATACCTGATGATCACTTTGGGAACTAAAAATATCTACATTTTTCCAATGGCTTACGAATGAAGGCATGTTTTAAATAAAATATCAATAAGAAAATTTGAAAACGTTCTTAAATACAAGTCAGAATTTTTCACTTCTATCTTCGATTTTTCGCACAGAATTACTCGAAAAAAGTATAGGGGCATTTGTTGTACCTTAGGCATAGAGTATAATAATACTACTTAAAACTACCTTAGGACCTTGGAGGAATTATTATATATGGAGAGATTGACAGCTGAGTTTTGTACGAGAGCAAGTGATGCCACTAGAGGGGGTGTGAGGAAATACTGGCGGCCATCTTGGTTGCACCATATTTCAACAATTCGTATGGAATAATTGAAAATATATATCAGAACTTCGAGTAGTTTGAAATATCTTGTGTATTTGACTTAAATTAATCATCTCTTCAGTTTAAGGAAAGATTTGAAATAAAGTTCACCAAATAAAACCAACATAACATTAAATCATCACAATTTAATATGAAAAAAAAACTGTAATTAAACTTTAAAAGAGTAATAATATGTCTACTCGTAAACGTAGTTAAACAACAAAACACTAAAAAGGAGATCCAGCAACATATTCGTTAAAACAGAGAATATGTTCCCGTAAGTTCCATTAAGATGGCGTCGTAATTCATTTTTCCCCCCGACCCCGCGGCTTCAAAAGTTTTACCAATGAATCCATCCATAACCATAGATTCATCCAAGCTTAGGACAGTTGTATCTTTGGACAGTTGCAATGGGATGTTTTTCCTTTCTGTGCCGCTAGAGGCGCCCTAGCTAATCCGGTCTATTGTCAAATTCAGTGTTGCCAAAGGGGGCGATTTACTGCCGTTTGGGCTATTTGGAACTTACTTGCTTACTTACCCTTTTAGCGAGTTTTCACCTTTCCGGATACTAAATGACCTTTTTTAATGAACTCCCACCTCTCTTCGGATACTAAAATTTTCGGAATGACCGCATACCAAATTTTCAGTTGGGCTTCTTTGCGTTTGAAAAACAGCGTTGGCAACACTGGTTAAATTAATGTTTATAATTGGTTTGGCTAAAGGTTTCCACCAAGCCATCTGTCACGGCAACGCCGTGACTAAAAAAAAAAATAATGTTTATAACCTCGACGGTCCGTTTTGTCTTTCGTAAATAAATTTTCTTCTTCTTCCTCTTTGATTAGGCCTGCTGGCCTGTTGTTCCTGCTATGTTGTCCTCTTGGGAAGCTGAGTGCCAACTGTCCCTCCAGCGTTTAGGCGGTCGTCCTGGAGGTCTGCTTCCTTGTGGTATGTTGTCTCTGGCGATTTTCGCGGCTCTTGTGTCTTCCATTCTTGAGACGTGGTCATTCTAAAACCGTCTCCTCTGTCTTCCCCACCTTACAACGTCCTCGACTTCGCAGATTCTTCGGATCTCTGTGTTTCTAACTCTATCACGAAGGGTTTTTCCGGAGATGTTTCGCAGAATCTTCATCTCACACGTACGAAGGAGGTTCTTGGTTCGGACAGTATCGGCTCTGGATTCTATACCGTAGGTCATAATTGGACGGACGCATGTTTTGTATATCCTGACCTTGCTAGGGATATTCATATGGTCATTTTTCCATATCGCCTCTCTAAGGCATCCTGATATGGCTGCAGCTTTTTGTGTTTGCTCCAGTACTTCCCCATAAAGGTCACTGTTGGATGCCATGCTGACGCCAAGATATTTAAACTTGGTGACTTGTTCGACTGGTGTTCCATCGATTGTCACGTTGCATACCGTCTGTTCTCTGGCCAATGTCATGCACTTTGTTTTGCTTATCGATATAGACTTGTTGTATCTCATAGAGGCCATGTGGAATCGGTTCAGCATAAGTTGAAGATCCAGTTAATATGACTCTAATTTTTAAGTAGTAGGTAGTTATATTTTCTTTTTTATGTTTTCTTTTTCTTACTCTCAATACAAAAATATCGCCTCAATATTTAAATATTTTGTTTGCCAACCCCCCCCCCTCCTCGTACCAATTTTAGCGACTTTTGAACCTCCGCTTAGCGACATTTGGCTTTTCCGGGTTGGCAACACTGGTTCTGCCACCTAGAGTGTATTGTCGGAAGCTCCCCAGAAAACTTCAAATTTGAATAGGTGCAATAGATATAAAAATCTGTAAATTTACAAAAAAATAATGTTTTTGTGATGTGCCAACTTAATCGTGTTTGTTTTGACATTAGTGGAGGGATTCGTCTGGGATGAGATTTTGAAGATTTTTTGATCAAAAAGTAAATTTTTTACTCATTTACATTGTTTCTCTTATTTTGGTTGTTTTATTTGTGAGTTGCGTAAACAATGTGAATCTCTAATCTGACAAGTTTTACCTTTGTGAATACATTGTTGGTTTACCGCTATCATAAGCCCAATTTTTTTGCGCGCCATATTTCCTGTCAGTGTCAAATATTTTGTCATGTTGTACCTTTGGAAAATTCTGTTGTTGTACCTTTGGACATACTAATGTTTGTACTCAGTGCTCTGGACGCGTCAAAAAGTACAAAAACCTTTTGAATAGTCATCGATGGTAGAACAATATTTTGTCTAATAGTATACATACATACACATACATTCTACCTTTAAGGCTCCCCGCACACCGCAAGCCAACCCGGGGGAGACAAATCCGCAGCAAACCAAACCCGCATGAAACCAACCCTCTAGCCTGATCGAAGCAATCATTCCAAAAGCCGGCTCCACACAAATCAAGCCCGCCGCAGATCCCCCCCAAACCAACCCGCAATGCGGGGGGCCTGAACCCCACTTAGGGGCATAGGGAGGCATCAAGAGCTCTCCATTGCGCTCGAAGGCGCTGAGGCCTATGGTGCCTTTTCTGACCGGTTGAGGTTTAAGAACGTGAGGTGGTCAACCTCACGGTCCCGATCTGATTTTTCGATTTCCTGCCTCTTACAGGATGCTCGAAAAACCAGCAAAAAAAGCAGAGGTGCTATTCTTAGCCGACAACCCCACGGACATAATAGTATACCTAAATATATAAATATTAATGAACAGCTTATTTTTAATGAATTTATGTAGATATTATAATTTTATAAATTGTGTATAATTCATACGTAGTAAAAAAGGTGTTATAAGGATTCAACCCAGATCAGATATCAATGGTTAAATCTAAATTAATTCTTTGAATTACACCCTATACATCTCTGTCTTAAGGTACACACATAGCTGTCCAAAGGTACAACGACAAGTTGTACCTTTGGACAAAAACGTATGATTTTATTAAAACGCGTTTCGTCAATAAATAAATATGTAAGAAATGACAAAAAAATGCATACAAGAAAAATGTTCAGGCTACTTATAAAAAAAAGAATTATGCCAAAATCTCGTTTCGTTAAAGAGAAAAAATAAATTGAACGTGTAAAAAAAATATTTGTCCTAAGGTACAACAAATGCCCCTAATAGAAAATAATTACTCGAGAAAAGTTTCCTCTGTGGCGTAAAAAACACAGAGGAAACTTTTCCTAATTAATACGCTTTTCGAAAAGGTAAAAATATTGCCCATTTTAATACAGGCTTGGAAAATAAACAAATAAAATAAGCGATCAACAAGTCATTAAGGCCCCTCGCGCACTAGGCAGCCAGTAAAACATTATTATGACGTTGTATGGGAGCCCGCGCACTAGCGAGGCCTGCGCGATTCCCTGCCGCTTCCATACTTCGTTTTTGTGCCAAACAATAGTGCGAATGAGATAGCCCGTGGGGGTATTTCTATCTCTGTCTAGGAATGTTACTTCAAAGAATATACGATAAACATGAAGTAATTTTGATAGTTGTAATGGTTTTGATTTCGAAATTCTTTATATACTATGGTTATTTAATTTTGTTTACACTCAAAATACTTACTTGAAGCACTAACGTACTACTTTTTTTTGTATTTTATGACAATATGTAGTTTTAAGACTTATTATAGATCTTAAGCTAATCCCTTGCAAATAAACAAAACCATCCAGTTTTTCCTCGGCTCGGACTACTTTATAATTAGAGTAAACTGAAGGTGTTTCATATAAAATACAAATCTTAATAAAATTTTAAAATATAATTAAATCAATCAATCAATCAAATCTCTGTTTATATCCCACTTAGGGGCTTGGGGAAGCAACACGAGCTCTCCGTTGCGCTCGATCTTGCGCAATGTTTATGAGCTCCTCTCACACCATGTCCAAATCCCTCAGCTCTGCTTCGAAGAAATGGAACACGGTATGAGAGGGTCTTCCCAGTCTTCGGACCCTGATGGTATTGAAATAATATTAGGTATACATCGTTGATGAAAGCTAGAAGTGAACTCCTACCTTTAATATATTTTTTTAATACAAATGTGTCTGGGCTCACTCAAAGTGAACAGAAATACACTTTCGACATCTTTCACACAAACCAAAGCTTGTGTTGTGAAAGTGTAAATGGTTGGCAGACTGATACCACTGGTCTATCAACCACTTGTTGAAGAGGAGATGGATTTGGCTTGGACATGTGTTAAGGATGCCGAATGACAGCTGGCCGAGGAGAGCGCTGTTCTTCCTCCCATCAGGACCCCTTAAACGAGGAAGACCTTTTTTTTTTAAATAAATGAATCTGTGCTCACTCAAAGTGAACACAAATACACTCCTTGACTCTTTCACAGTAAGCTACTGAAAGCTTGTGTCGTGAAAGAGGAAAATGGTCGGCACCTGGGATCGAACCACGACGTCCGCAGTACGAAAGCCGGCGCTGTAACCGCTGGGTCACCAACCACTTCGATATTTTAATACCGTGTTCCACTCCTTCGAAGCAGAGCAGAGGCATTTGTACTTGGTATGGTCATAAACATTGCGCAAAATCGAGCGCAATGGAGAGCTCGTGTTGCTTCCAATGGCGGATCCAGGGGGGGGAGGGGCATGACCCCCGTGAACCCCCTGGGCTGGGCCAGGCCCTATATTTTTAAGTACAGTAGGTACTTACATTTATTAATAAAATACCAACTTTTCTATTATGATCGTAACAAAATTATGATTTCTTGTGGGTCATGACCCCCCTGGGTTATGGAAATGACAATTTTTTTTTTAGGAAAAGTTCAATTTCCAGATACCAAATTTTGGAAATGACCTTTTTTTTAGGAAAAGTTCAGTTTTCAGATACCAAATTTTGGAAATGACCTTTTTTTAGAAAAAGTTCAGTTTTCAGATACCAAATTTTTGAAATGACCTTTTTTTGCTATGTGACCCCCCCCCCTGGCGCCAAAGCTGAATCCGCCCTTGGTTGCTTCCCCATAAGTGGGGTCAAAAAGGGAGTAGTTATAGTTAGTTATTGAAAATCAAATTGAGGAATACCTCCTGAATGAACACAAACTTCAAATAGATACCTATAAGTAGAGGAAATTGAAAAAGGGTTGCAGTAGGTATTTACTATTTACACCATTTTTTATTAAATAAAAAAATAATATTGTATGTACTGCTGAATAAGAATAATCCAACGGCCATACGTCAACGAGAACTAAGAACGCGTAGAAAGAGACGGAAATACCACTTGTGTTCTCTTCTATTCGCACACTTGGTCGGCACATATTCTTGTGTTTTGTTGTATTGCCTTTAGCACTCCAGTTATATAATCTAGCTCATTGGGGAAGAGAGACAGCAAAACAAAATCGCGGAGACCTCGGCCCTAGGCAGCCACGATTTCCTACGAATATTCTGGCTGCCGCAGCCAGGCTGCCTAGTGCGCGATGGACCCATGGATGTAAGAAGTAAGAGGATGGAACGTCTATACTACTTTGTATGAATGACAGTGAAGCCAAAAAGTGGGGAAGGGAAATCAGTCGGCGGCCATCTTGGAAGACCCACATACTTGTGAATTTGTATGGACAATGTATGAAAATTATTCACCTAGTATCAGAAAACATTATATTTTCTTCTTAAAATGATTATATTGTCACAAAATATACTTTTTTCTTATGTTTGATGAATTAGGGAGGTTTGTATAAAAATGAGTAAATAATACAAGAGTATTTTATTTTTAAATATATTTATTTGAAATATTATTCTAACATTGAAATGTTAATGTCCTCTTAACTGGATACCCTCTTACTCGAAGATCTCCCTCCTCTGCTA
This sequence comes from Mystacides longicornis, assembly GCA_963576905.1. NCBI lineage: Eukaryota > Metazoa > Arthropoda > Insecta > Trichoptera > Leptoceridae > Mystacides > Mystacides longicornis. Next base: position 11,795,076 of record OY756425.1, on the reverse strand, counting down.
CTTACCATTAAACCAGAAGCTTTCTCTCTTGAACATCTCAGGGAATTTGGGCGCCTTGGTACTCTAGTATTAGCTGGTTAGAAGAGAGACTGGTCCTTTGGAAAGAATTCCTTTGCCGGGCAACTCAGATATGGAGCATCGCTCAATAAGATCTCAGGGTCATATAGATCGTTGAGAAATTGCTGGTCTGACACAGTTCCACTATTATTCTTAATACACAGGTATATAAGTCTAGTTAGAAAAACACGTTTCACTTTTACTGAGTTTATTAAACAAAAAACAATTAAAACAATTTGAATCAAAAGTCGTTACACGTGTTGCACAGTCTGGTTTTTTACATTTTATAGACAAATTGCCAATTTAATATAACAGATTCTATTCTAATATCAGTATATCACCACTGGTTAGTCTATCTTTAATAAAAATGACGCTGTCACATTATAATTCTATGCACTTGGCTTTTAATTTTTTATTCGCTAATGGCGGACGGCCGCCTCTCGCGGGAGCAAAATTGCTATGTGTTGACCGCCGTAAGGAAGATTCTAGAATGACGCCCCGAATTCCCGCCTAGGCGAAAAACGGTGCATACAAAAACTGACAAATTTTACGAACATTCATGTGTCGCCACCCGATTGGTTGAATTTTTAAATTTAAAGGCTAGTTTGGTCTATTGTCGAGGGCACCCCTCACAGTAGGTAGATGACGCAATGAATGTTGTTTTATAGAGGGATCCCCTTTTTTTTTTAAAATGAACTCTCCCAAATTTTGACACGTTACACCCCACTCCAACTTAGTGGGAAGAAAAAAAAGAAAACGGATAAAAGAAAAAAAAGAAGACTCAAGCCAGTGTTGTAAACAGAGAACATTAATTAAATGGAAGCCGGGCAACATAGCTAGTTATGGTGAACAAGGACTAATGCACAAGGCCAAACATACAGGAGGCCTATACACTAATGTGTACACATTGTAATCAACAATTAACATTAATACAGTTTCAATATGGACTATGTAATTTCAAAAATCAATTATCTTAAGATGTGTGTTTTTTTTTACACAAAAGCGTATAATCAAGGTGAGTGACAAGAGTCAAAATAACATTATTCACACTCGGAACACTAGACCGTGGACATTATACAATTTCTATATGCTACCCCTGAATAGGTGAGCAATGGTCTTCCCTTTTCCTTTAGGTAATTAACAAAATTTTCTTGATCTTTGGAAACGGTAATCAGACATATTTCCTTTTTCTTTGTACACTCAACAAGGAAGCAGGAAACGCAATGACAATTAATAACTGGAGATTGTGAATTGAAAACTTCCGAGTAAATCATATATGAGAACTTGATTATTAATGGAACATACTTTATAGATTAATTTTTATTTATTTATTTATTTTATACTTTATGCATATTAAAAATAGTGTACAAAAAATAGTGTATAGACAAGTAGCAATGGCGGGATTATAGCCGTAGCAATCTCTAACATCCATTAATCTAGGTACTATTATCAAAGATTGATCTGTACTGGTCGAATTTAGAAAGGGGAGTGGCTCTAAAATCGCACTTAAAGAGAAGAAATAGGTGAACACATCCGCATACACTCTTCATACACATCTTGCATCCATCCGCACGTTTTACATCTCCTACATTTATACAAAAAACTAAAGTTGGATCCAAAAAAAATTATACAACATGCTTACTTCACCCATAATCTCTAAAGGCGTCAAACAATGAGCGAATCCCAAGTATTCGATCAGTACATCACGAACAATACATATAATTTTTTACAGAAACAAACTTAAAATTCAATTGGTGAGTCAATGTGAACCCAAGGATCAACACATATATAAATATAACAAGTACAAAATTTAGATAACAAATTATACATATCCCTATCTGTGTAGTTATTGAATATTATTGGTTCATGATGTTAAATTGGCGTACCACAGTTTCCAAAATGAACTGAGGCCATCACTTATTTCTCACTGTATGTATTCACTATGTTTCACTTTGTTTTATTATACACAACCTAAACTTGAGCGATGGTAGCTCCAAAGTATTAGAGATATCTATTTATAGATTTGCAAAGGGCAGCATTCAATAACATGCACGGAGTCTACAATTAATATAACATAAATCATAAAAATAAAAAAAAATCCTGTAATGCCCAAGTATTTACAGAGGTATTCGAAGGTCTTGATATCGAAGCCTAGCAATGTTCTGATGGAAAATACAGAGCTGAACTCGGAAAAGAAGGCGCCATTCTATTTTTACTATAAGGGAACAGAAAAACCCCGCATAGAAAATTCAATCATCCTTAAAGATATCTTAGAAAACAAACAATATGGTCTCATGAATAAGAGGCGTCCCAGCTTATCACGAACCTAATACAATCTTACAACGAGAACAACTATATCGACAAAAAAATTGATTTAGTTAAACTAGGGATTCGAAGTGTATTATAATTGTCTAACTAGAGACCAGTAGATACCAACGATGGTTTACATAAGCTAACAGAAGAATTATTCTAATAAATACTATATCTAAGCCGAGGATCCGTCAGTTAGGAGATCATTTCTCGAAACAATTTCAACAAACCCGGCAAAAAAAGAGAAAATTTTATATATTTGCGTACTGTAAGCCCGCATCGCTATAACCTGGCGCATATTGGTTCTTTTTTTTATAAGACACCAATCTGCTAAATAACATGACACAAATTTTCTAAATCACCTCCTCACGTGTCCAAGTCACTTAACAACTTGTGTCTTTTACTTACACATACTCATTCTGTAGTGAGCCGTGTACCAAATCCGAATACTCTCGAATTTCGAACGCATAACTCCGTATACGTTCATAACACCTTGTCTTAACAATGACACTGTGTTCATATGGCTTGTGGACTATTACCACAAGGCGTAACATAAAATTTTTAAACTAAAATTTACAACTTTGTAGAATTGTAAATTCTTTGATAGTTCCCAAACATGGTGAAAACTAGGATTAAATAATAAATCATACTAAGACTAGAATAATATAATAAGAAGCTTAGACACTTCTTTTATGGTTAAAGAGATGACCCACAATTCAAACATATAAAGTTAAAAGATATACAATTTAAACGTATAACAACGTAAATACTAATCTAGACAGGGGATGTCAGAATTTACAAGAAGACGTAACGTAGCCTAATACTGAAAGTGATGATGACGGTGCATGAATATTAACCTAATGTCGTTCCTAAAAGACGGAGGTAACCTGTGAATTTCAGACGAAAAGGAGGAATACCTACCGACAGCTAAGAGATCGACTGCCCTAAAGTTCGCTGAGCGACGCTGCAGTAAGGCAACGGGGCAAACAAACAAAACAAAAAAAAAATAAAAGATAACAATGGAAATAATCATGCTTATTCCGGGTAACTGTATTTTTTAAAAGTAGGTTGTTCCCAGCCTTAGCACTGAAGCAAGAAGTGGGGCTAAAACTGAGCCTACTTGGACACCTTAGTCTCTCTCAGGTCCGCTGGAAGACTAGGTAGCCCGAACCTACTCCGTGTGGATATCCGATTGAAGGTCGGGTCCTGGAGCCCACATGGCCTAATCCGTATAAGTATCAGTGTTGCTTATGGTCATAAGACAACTAGATGTGTGATTTGGGTTTTTGAACAAAACACCACTCCTACTCGTAGTGTGTAGAACAGGTCCTAGCCATAAGATTACACTACTACTGTTCCTCTGGAAAGGAAATAATAACGAGTTCCAGAAGAACAAGACACGTTTGGGTAAAGAAAACAGGAAGATAAGATTCACAACTTGACAATGTTCTTGATATGGTAACGACCTATAGAACCGCTTTCCACATCACGAAGCTCATAAACAGTATGGGAAATTTTAGATACAACTTCAGATTTGATAAAACGGGGGGCCAGCTTTTTGGAAAAATATAAGGCAGCCTTAGACAATACAAAAGATCGGCGCCAGACCACTTGTCCGACTGATAATACTATATCTTTTCTTCTCATGTTATAACGAACCGCGTTTCTGTTAAAGGCCTCCACTAGAGACAGTGAGATAGATTCATACAATTCTTCTAAGTGAGAAATGTCGTTCATTCTTTGTGTTATCGCGTCGTTATTTCCGGAACAATTAGTCTGACCATTTGGTAACAATCGATAAAAGGAAGCGTGTGGAACATGTTCGTACCCGAACATCAAGAGGTGAGGAGTCTGACCGGTAGCTATATTTTTAACAGAATTTAGGCAAGAGCAGATTTTTGGCAGATGTGTACACCAATCTCTTTGATTTCTTTCTACCAACAAAGTTATGATTGACTGGTTGTAGCGTTCCGAGGTATTGTGTTGTGGGTGGTAAAAAGCATTATATCTAAGTTCTTCTATGCCGTAAGATTGTAAAAAGGATTTAAATTCTTTAGAAACAAATTGCTTTCCGTTGTCCATTATCAGAACACGGGGAACACCGTGAGGCAAAAATATACGCTCTTCCAACAATTGGATAATACTCTTGGAATTAGCTGCTCTCAAGCCGAAAGCCCAGACATATTTACTGAAATTATCTACTACAGTGAAGATATAGAAATTCCTCTTGAAACTCATAGGGAGAGGACCAATAAAATCGCAAGATAAGCTTTGCATTGGTTTAGTTAAATGTTTTGGGAAAGAGGAAATACCGTGGGGAGGCTGCGTATTGTGTTTGTAAGCCATACACTTATCGCAATCGCCAATCACTTGTTTGACAACTGTTAATAATCCAATACCATAATAATTTCGCGAGATAAGTTCAAACGTTTTTTCTATTCCAGAATAACAGTGATTTTCGTGATAGTTATGAATGAGATTTGATAGGTGGCAAGAAGGGACTACCAGTTTCCAGTGATAAGGAGAAATGTTAGTGACAGGATCTTTCTTAAAACGTGAATATCTATAGAGATGGCCATCACTTAGCATGAAATTCGCGAATTTTTGAGGATTTTCTGAACAATTTGAGAAGATTTTCTTATACCAAGAATCCTTTATGTCGGTGAATGGTTCAGGGACTGACACACCTGAAACTGGTATCCGACTCAAGCCGTCTGCGAGTTTGTTCTCACATCCTCGTTTAAAAACAAAATCGAAATTATACTGTGAAAGACGACAAGCCCATCGGGCAAGCCGACCATTTGGGGAGGAAATAGAACTCAAGAACTTAAGGCAACCATGATCACTGACGACCGTGAAGCGAGTGCCTTCTAGATAGCTACGGAAGTGATGAATTGAGGAGACTACCGCCAATAGTTCTCTTTCGGTAGTGGCGTAATTTTTTTCCTGAGGGGATAACACATAACGACATCGTTTCATACAATAAACATACCGACTCAGGCCATCGACAGTTTGATCTCATTTTTACCTGTAACTTTTTTTATAAAGTAAAACATCTTTTATGACAAATTTACGAGTTTCGGTGCCTATACCTATTTCAGAATTTTATAAAAATATCGAAAAAAGCCGAAACGTTTAAAACTGGTTTTATCGAAATTTCAACTGCAGATGGAGTCTAATTTTATTATTCCGATTAGGGTGCGTGGTAGTTTTTTTCGAAAAACCATATCTCTTAGATAAATTAAGTGAGAAAGCTGTAAATTAATATATAGATTCTTACTTTAAAATAAAAATCGACCGGTTTCATTGTTTTGTCAAAGATTTCTTTTAAGCAGTGTTATGGTATGATAAAGATTTTTGCAACAAACAAAATAATACTATTGAGATCCTAACCTTGAAACGCGGCACGATGAAGTTACACGTGCGGCTAGGTATTTACATACTGCATGTACCTTATTGTAATGCCCAGAACAGTGGTTTCCAAAATTAAAGATTATTTTTGTGAAATTAAAAATACGTTGAAAATATCCTGTCAAAAAGAAATATAAAAAATAGGTATTTTAATGAAAGATCTTTGCAAATATCACTTATTTTTTTATTTTTTATTGCCAAAATATTTTCTACCGCAATGCGGTCATCTTCAGTGGCTGTCTGAGTGAGTATTCAGACAGCCACTGAAGTCAGTATTCACTCAGACAGCCACTGAAGATGACCGCATTGCGGTAGAAAATATTTTGTTATATATAAATTTTTTCATATATCTCGAAAACCATAAAATCTAGAACCCTAAAAATGAGTACGTATATAGAAAAATACAATATCTAAAATATAATTTAATGAAAAAGTTCCAGGATTTCTCAAACTTTTTTTAAAAAGAAAAATATTTTTTTTATGACAAATTTACGAGTTTCAGTGCATATATTTCAGAATTTTATAAAAATATCGATAAACGCCGAAACCCTCCAACTATATAATTGATTTTTCTATAAAAAATATACACATCATAGCAGTACATCTCAAACTTTTCTTAACAATTTTTGTAAAAATTTAATTTATGGACGACATCGTTTCATACAATAAACATACCGACTCAGGCCATCGACAGTTGGATCTCATTTTTACCTGTAACTTTTTTTATAAAGTAAAACATCTTTTATGACAAATTTACGAGTTTCGGTGCCTATACCTATTTCAGAATTTTATAAAAATATCGAAAAAAGCCGAAACGTTTAAAACTGGTTTTATCGAAATTTCAACTGCAGATGGAGTCTAATTTTATTATTCCGATTAGGGTGCGTGGTAGTTTTTTTCGAAAAACCATATCTCTTAGATAAATTAAGTGAGAAAGCTGTAAATTAATATATAGATTCTTACTTTAAAATAAAAATCGACCGGTTTCATTGTTTTGTCAAAGATTTCTTTTAAGCAGTGTTATGGTATGATAAAGATTTTTGCAACAAACAAAATAATACTATTGAGATCCTAACCTTGAAACGCGGCACGATGAAGTTACACGTGCGGCTAGGTATTTACGTACTGCATGTACCTTATTGTAATGCCTAGAACAGTGGTTTCCAAAATTAAAGATTATTTTTGTGAAATTAAAAATACGTTGAAAATATCCTGTCTAAAAGAAATATAAAAAATAGGGATTATAAGTATGAGTTATTTAACAGTTTCCATTCTCACGCAAATTAAAATAAATTAAATTAAAAATAACTTAAAGATTTTGAGATTTTTAAAGAAACTTTGTACATACGTACATAATAATATAATATAGGAACGTAAAGGTCTCAAAATAGCTGATGCAAGTATTTTTTTTTTTTTATGCGGCATTTCCTTAGGTGTGTACAAATATTTTTTTTGATATAACTGTTTGCATCGAAATTTTTTTTACGGTAAGTAGGTACAAGGTAAGAATCTGGATTGTGCTACAAATAATACAATTCTTTATGTCTTGATCTGTCAATATATTTGAAGCCATTTAGTCAAAAAAAGAAAGACATTTCGTACAACAAGAGTTATCTTCTTTGACGAATTAGAAAATGCTGATACACAGTGAATGTAGGTGTCAGCGTTCCCCCAGTTTAGGAAGAGAAACCAAACTTGTATGTATCGTGAGTAAACTAACGAAGAGGCGGTTCGTTGATATATCTGAATAATGTGCACTGTGCTCCCTGCTAAAAATACGTTATCAATTCGTCTTATTTAAACTAATAAATTAAAATCATCATTAAAATATTTCGGAAACAACATCCATATTTTATTTTATTCGTATCCCAGGTGGGAACAAATAGTCGAGAAAATATACCTCGCCTATGAAATATTACTACGAGTTAATATTTGAACGTGCCCGAGAATTCGGTTGATTTTGTATGAAAATTTAGAAAACGGCGTAAACGGTGGAGTTTGTTAAAAGAAAACAATCACGAAACATAACCAGGGAAGAGGGGCGCCTTTTGGGAAAATCACGTGCATTTATTCTTTTTTTTTTCAATGTACGTACCATCAATATAGGCAAACTTATAGCACACCAATAACAGCCGTATGTAAATTACCTACAGTTTGGGAAAAAGTCGTACCTATTCATAAAAATAATTTAATGACGTCATTGGTAGGTAGGTACCTACCTACCCAGACAACTCCCGATTACACAACAGAACAGTGTCCTTGTTGGCTTTCACGGCCATGAGGCGTGCTCGTGTTGCTATAAAAATAACACCGAGGTACGTATGTAGGTACCTACATAAGGATAAAGAAATACTGGTGATCAATAATTAATACAGTTAGGTAGTTAAGCCTAGTTCACAGTAGCGTAGTTTACGTTGGTTGAGTGTTTTAGTCGAGTGACAAATAATTTAGTAGGGGAGAGTGTGGAGGTATGGGACGCAGGAAGTATGGGACAGTACTCGTATTATTCATATTTGGCGCAGTTATATATTCATATACTTGTCAAAAGATGTATATAGGGGTACGTTTAGTAAAAAATCATTGACGACATAAAAAGTAATAGTATACCTATTACAACCCATCCTTTTGGGGGAAAGTAAACCAAAGGTAAGATTATTTTTATGTTTTATTCCTAAACCTGCGATAATTATTATTCGTCATATTAACGCATTGTTTTAACATAACTTAAAACTTATTGTTTTAAATTATGTCATTTACCATTTTATTGTTCATGGTGGAGGTTTCGGACAGTTCATTGAGTGAGGTATCGGACATACCCCATACCTCCTGTATGTGAATATTTTTGCACAATTAGTTATTTTTTATCAAATCAATGAAATATTGAAGCTGTAATGTATTTTTTGTAGATGCCGAGATTAAGGATAAAAAAATATAAATTGAATAAGGAATGATTATACAAAAATTCGCCAGGCTGTTCAATTACAAAATAATGAAGTACTGGTATTGCCATCACCTCAAAAACATGGCAGTGCAAAAAGAATGCCAGAAGTTTTTGCATTCGAAATAAAATTTGATCGTTTTAGCGAAATTAATTAAATAAGTTACAATTTTATTTGCATGTCCCATTCCTCCCATATAGGTGTCCCATTCCTCCGAAAAACTGTTGAGTGACAAATAAAAAACTCCGAAACACTGTGTGGAGGATTGGGACAAAATCAGGGTTTTATAATATTTTGAATAACTCATCAAATATGAACAACCGTATAATTTTAAGTATATGTCATAGCTAATAGCATACATTCAGCAACCTAGTATTTTTTTTAAATAAATTGCTTTTTATTTTTCCAAAATTCAATTTTTAATAAATTTGTCCCATACTAAGGGTTGTGTGATCAATAAAAAATTGCCGAATAGATTAGCTGGCAGAAGAGTTGTCACCTGATAGGAAATTGCGACGTGCGTCCGGGAGTGCGGGCGAAACTTAAAATGTCCGGGTCATGACTTTTCCCAATGACCTTTTTTTAGTTTAATTGTACCTTTCAGGCCACAAAATTTTTGGAACGACCTTTTTTAGCGCACATTCACCTTTCCGGTTACCAAATTTTTGGATTAACATTTTTTAAGTTTGTGTTCGGGTCAAACATTATACAAGGGTAGCAACACTGGCCGGTAGCTTAGTCGGGTCAATAAATTTTTTAATGAACTGTTGAATAGAGTGTGAAAGATTTTTGGTCAAGCAGCGTGTAATTTACTAATTTAGCTACTGAAGTAGCTCTACTCGACCAAGTGTGAACCAAGCTTTAGTAAATTCTTTAGGAAAATTAATTTCTTTCGCACTACATTGACGAAATCTACGGAGGTTGCTAGTGGTTTCAAAACAATTATTTACGATCTATCCTAAAATCATGTGATTATTTTGTAGATGATTTTAAAATGTCATATTTATCAAATTGGTTACATTTTATTTTCATATTCAAAATAATCTAAGTACTTTTTTCAACATATACTTACCTAATATTCATGAATTACGCAATAAATTCAAAGCAAGATTACATAGTATAAAGTATATAGTTTTTTTTTTTTAATAATAAGCTAGTTTTTGTCAAAGGTTTTTGTACGAAATGTCTTTCTTTTTTTGACTAAATGGCTTCAAATATATTTACAGATCAAGACATAAAGAATTGTAGTATTTGTAGTACAATCCAGATTCTTACCTTGTACCTACTTACCGTAAAAAAATTTTCGATGCAAACAGTTATATCAAAAAAAATATTTGTACACACCTAAGGAAATGTCGCATAATAAAAAAAAAATACTTGCATCAGCTATTTTGACACCTTTACGTTCCTATATTATATTATTATGTACGTATGTACAAAGTTTCTTTAAAAATCTCAAAATCTTTAAGTTATTTTTAATTTAATTTATTTTAATTTGCGTGAGAATGGAAACTGTTAAATAACTCATACTTATAATTAGGGAATCCAATCCCGCAAACCGCGGCTCCCGCAAATGCGGGATCCCGCACCTTTTTTGCGGGATCAGAAATGCGGGATTTCTCATGCGGGATCCCGCACGTTCGCGGGACTGAAAAGGAAAAAATAATAATCAATTAGTATGGACTCAGATGAAGTTCTGATTATTTATTAGATCCTGTACAACCTCATTAATGAAAGATTTATCAACTTTCGCTGGAAAAACGGGACTTTTCCTTGGAATTCATATGGAAAATAATTATACTTTCAGTTTTTAACCTACAACTAAGTAAGTTTTGAATTTATATTTTGTGTTGTGTGAATCCTGTATCGGAACGGAACAAAATCAATGTCATTTGACTTACTCTATGGCTAGGTATTCTCCAACGGTAGGAGATTCAGCATCGAGAGTAGTAAATTGTCAAAGAAGGTTACTGCGTGATGCAATGTTAGTTAATGCAGAAACCAAATTGATCGACAAAATACCAGGATAAGCCAGGAACTTATAGTGTCGCTATCTCGTCGGATAAAAGAACGCCTAACCTTCTTCGAACGTATATCAATGGCCGTTATATGGTTGTGAATCCTGGCATCTGACGAAGCCTCAACAGAAGAAGATCCTTAGTGTTAAGAATAGATTTCTGCGACAGATTTTGGGGGTTAGTATTGTACCACTATGTCACAACAGCGAATCAGCTCAGTGATCCATAATCGCAAATTGAGCTGGCTTGGGCATGTTCTTTGCATGCCCCCAGAGAGTCTTGAATACGCAAGTCTACTACAATCCGGATGGGACAAGAAGGCGAGGCAGGCCGAAATTAACAATGATGTGGGCATTCACTGCGGTTCTACGAGATGCTGGACTGAGCTGGGATGAAGCTGTGCAACTGGCGCAAGATAGAGAGGCTTGAAGAAACTTCGTGGCGTCCACATGCTCCACACTGGGAGCGATCGTGGATTAAGTAAGTAAGTACATCAATAACTGGCGTAAAATATCGAGAAAAGAATTCAGGGTTTACAAATGTGGTGGACGATTCGTTTTTTTTATCTGAGCAAAGTAAGAATTGAAATGTGTGTGTTGACACAACAAACTGAACACCAGCAAGTTGATGACAACGACATCAACGACGATGAAAAAGGCATACCTTTAACGAATCTGTTAAATGATGATCCTTCGCTTACACTAGAAAATGAATGTCAACGTAGTCTCCATACCGAATGGATAGCTGAGTCTACCTGTTGTACCTGTATCCGTACCCACTGGAGATAATTCTCTTGATCTGATGTGGAGGGAATAGAGGAAAGCACTTGGATGTTGTAGAGGTGGGAATAGCGGATTAAATTCATAAACTTTATAGCAGTTTCATAAATTTTAAATAACGTTATTTTAAAAGGCTTAAAGCTTATTTATTTCATTAGTATCCGGAAGAAAGACTTTACCACAAAAAAAAATCATTCCGAAAATTTGATGTCTGTTGGCGGTAAGGTAAAATTTCGCTAAAAAGTCATTCAGTAAATTCATAACTCTGATATATTTACAAATATCGTTTAATACGAATAACGAGAATTAAATATTTTTATTTATCGAATATTTTTATCAGCTTTCGTTATAACGCTCGCCTCTTCTTGGAAACTGCTTACAATTATGTAAAGTCAATTCCGTCTACCACGTTTAGACACTTTATGAGATTATCAGAAAAAAAATACTAGTTTTTGTGCCTCTTAAATCAATAAAATGTGTTCATTTGTCAATACGAATCACAATGCTAAAAGCTCAAACGTTCAAATGTTGTATTATATTGTTCCTTAAAAGAAGCGGATTTTTTATAACTACCTCTAAAACATCATTATTTTCAATTGCTAACACTTCTAACAATTAAAAAAATGCATACATATTTTTATTTCATTGTTTTCTTAATAATAATAACCTACTTCAAACAAAGAAATGTCAATCCCGCAGGCTTGCGGGATCGCGAATTTGATGCGGGATTGGATTCCCTACTTATAATCCCTATTTTTTATTTCAATGAATGTTTTTTCAACAACGTTGTGATACTTCTCCATATTAAAGGTATTTTAATGAAAGATCTTTGCAAATATCACTTAATTTTTTATTTTTTATTGCCAAAATATTTTCTACCGCAATGCGGTCATCTTCAGTGGCTGTCTGAGTGAATACTGACTTCAGTGGCTGTCTGAATACTCACTCAGACAGCCACTGAAGATGACCGCATTGCGGTAGAAAATATTTTGGCAATAAAAAATAAAAAATTAAGTGATATTTGCAAAGATCTTTCATTAAAATACCTATTTTTTATATTTCTTTTTGACAGGATATTTTCAACGTATTTTTAATTTCACAAAAATAATCTTTAATTTTGGAAACCACTGTTCTGGGCATTACAATAAGGTACATGCAGTATGTAAATACCTAGCCGCACGTGTAACTTCATCGTGCCGCGTTTCAAGGTTAGGATCTCAATAGTATTATTTTGTTTGTTGCAAAAATCTTTATCATACCATAACACTGTTTAAAAGAAATCTTTGACAAAACAATGAAACCGGTCGATTTTTATTTTAAAGTAAGAATCTATATATTAATTTACAGCTTTCTCACTTAATTTATCTAAGAGATATGGTTTTTCGAAAAAAACTACCACGCACCCTAATCGGAATAATAAAATTAGACTCCATCTGCAGTTGAAATTTCGATAAAACCAGTTTTAAACGTTTCGGCTTTTTTCGATATTTTTATAAAATTCTGAAATAGGTATAGGCACCGAAACTCGTAAATTTGTCATAAAAGATGTTTTACTTTATAAAAAAAGTTACAGGTAAAAATGAGATCCAACTGTCGATGGCCTGAGTCGGTATGTTTATTGTATGAAACGATGTCGTCCATAAATTAAATTTTTACAAAAATTGTTAAGAAAAGTTTGAGATGTACTGCTATGATGTGTATATTTTTTATAGAAAAATCAATTATATAGTTGGAGGGTTTCGGCGTTTATCGATATTTTTATAAAATTCTGAAATATATGCACTGAAACTCGTAAATTTGTCATAAAAAAAATATTTTTCTTTTTAAAAAAAGTTTGAGAAATCCTGGAACTTTTTCATTAAATTATATTTTAGATATTGTATTTTTCTATATACGTACTCATTTTTAGGGTTCTAGATTTTATGGTTTTCGAGATATATGAAAAAATTTAATAAAAATTCAAAGGTTGATTACTCCTGACTGAAAAAAAAATTCAAAATTCTGAGTATACAAATTTTGTAGGCTTAAAGTATACAATATTTTCTGAAGTTTTAGGATCTGTGCATCAAGCGAATCAAAAGTTATAAAGAGGGAACGGACACACACACACATACGTTGGAAAAGTGCCCCTCACCCCCTCCCCTCTAATTAATGATATCTTTTGAAAACAAAATAATATAATTTGACTCTTTTTGTAGAAATAATTTTTTTGAAATTTCGATAAAACCAGTTTTAAACTTTTTAGGAGACACTTAAAAATCATCCCTTTTTATATGTGCCCTTTTTCGTCCCTTTTAGTGAAAATTTGGAAAAACTGGCCAAGAAAACTACTACTTATTTCTATAGGAGAATTCATATGCCAAATCTCAAGTTCGTACCATGTCTAGTTCCCGAGATATTCACATACTTTGAAAAACATTCAACCCTATTTTTCACCCCCTTAGGGGTGGAATTTCCAAAAATCCTTTCTTAGTGGAAGGTTTTGTATCGAAACCTACCTGATTTCCAAATTTCACTTCTTTGCGATTAGCCGTTTGGGCTTGCGTTGATGAGTGAGTATGTCAGTCAGTCAGTCAATCAGTCAGTCCATCAGTCAGTCAGTCAGGCACTTTCCTTTATTATTATAGATTAGGTATAGATAATGGTATACGTATTTCATTTCAGAATATCACAGAGTAAACATGTATGACGAAGACATCAGTTATAAGAAGACGCAGGGGACCGGAATAGAAGGGAGTCTCTACCACATCAGGTTGATTGCAATAACATTTCTTAACAGTATTCAACAGTTCCCGGGTAAATTCCTACTGGGAGCCGAGGTGACACAAGAAATGACAGGAAAGTTTGATGACATCATTGTCATTTATAGCGACGAAGACTTGAATAAAAAGTCCACCCTCGTCCAGGTCAAGCACAAAATATCGGGAGAGGGAAACAAAAAGCCTTCTAAACTGCATCGGGACACTTTAGTGTCGGTCAAAGATAATAATTTTAACATTCCGACTTATTTCCATTCCTACCTGAAGTACATCACACCAACCGTTGAAGACAGAACGAAAAATATGTTTGGCGAAATAGAAGCTCTTGTTCTGTTCACTAACTCAGATTTCGATATTTCTAAATGCGAAAGAGAAGTTTCTGTTATTAATTTCATCAATTCAGTTATTAAGGTGGACTCCACATCAGGTATATTTTATAAGTTCTCTTCGGAGTTTATGACAGGACTTCAGAAGCCATTTTTGGAATACATATGTGGAAAAGCTGCTAAGGAACTGATTGAGGATATTAAACGAAGCGGATCCCTAGGTTTTTCCCCGGCTACAAGATATAACCAAATAGTATTTAGCTTACTCAATGAAGCATTTGTAATCGACATGCATTTGGGGATTATACTTGGTTTAAAAGATGATTTTATTGATGGCAAAGGTGCATTTAGTGATTTAAGTTATGCAAAAGTGTTTAGGGATGAAGTAGCGAAAATGTTTGGTAAGAACTCAACAAAACTCAACAAAAGTGTCAGCGACGTCCTCATGGATCTGCATAACTTTTTACACTCTAACAAACGAGGGATCGTAGCAGATTTTAAAAAGCTACAATTAGAAATAGAAGCTATTCAAGGTATTATAGAACAAGACATACAAGTGTTTTCTGAAATATTTGTTTTGGCAACTAATCAACCCGACATAGACTATTTAGATGTAGTTATTAAAGATAAAATATCACAGAATGAGCTATTCACGGGGATTTCGGTCAATGATGGTGTCGTGGGAAGTTTGTTGGAACAAATCACGAAGTGGTACAGTGATGGAAAAGAAAATGGCATTTATTTGAACAGCAAAATGATTTTGACCAATATTCAACTGTATCTGAAAACGCAACAGCTTCTACGTAATCATTTAAGCCTTTCATTCAGCCAAGAGAGCTTACATTTATTATCCGAGCAAATATTGTCTTGCCCAGAGAGCGTGATTCAGCTCATCAATACGTCGCATAGAGACTTAGTCGTGTTGAAATTAATCAAAGCTTTAGAATCCAAAGGCGATTTTCACTTGATGGACCTATGTTCTGGAATCGTTCTAGATAATATAATATTTCGTAACGGTGTTAGGAGTGGAATAATAGTGCTCTGTTCTGACAGAAATGAACACTCTGTGAGAGACTTGAATGCTTTGAAATCCACCAAACTCATACAAGATACAACCAAAAAGAAAATATTCATTTGCGACAGCGAATCTGACGCTTTCAAAATAGTTTTTGGGGAGATATCTATAAGAATTATGCAAGTCGATGTTTTATTCAAAGACCTTATCGATGAATCTCAAAACGTTGTTTTGTCCAAGAAATGTATATCATTCAATGGAATTCCCATTTCTTGCAACGACCTTATAAGAAGGTTTAAAATCGAAGACAAAGGTATCTTTGATCTAATTCTCAATCAACTTTACGCCGAAAGTGAGAAAAATGGAGCCATTGGAAGTTCGTCTAGTGACTTTTTTGATTTCTTTTCGATTAACACTCAGCACTCTCACAACGAGATTAGCCAACCACTTTTCAAAGAATTGCTTTCAGATGAAAAAATTGTATTTGTTATCGAAACATTTGACAACAAATCCGCTACCTTAAAAATTCTTACTCAAATTTTAGGACCAGCAGTAATGGATTGTATGCTTGGACAAGGAACCAATGTTCTGTTCATAGACTCAGGCGAGATCAACGATTTTATCGGTAGTAAAAATTTCAAGAAAAACAAAATAATTTATTTTCTGAAACCAAATCTTAAAAAAGGAATATTGATGATAAACAACATTTATAACCCCAAGCTTTGCATACCCAGACAGTTGATCCATATACAGGAAGTTTATATTAGCCAAAAATCTTTGGTTGAATTGTTACAGAAAAATTGTGCGTCCGAGGGAGCTTTTCTCATCAGCAAAATCTTGGACGTCGACTCATTTTATAACGAAGTATCTCCAATTTCTGGTATAGATCAGTTGTTGAAGGACCGACGTCTTGTAATGACAACAAAAAAAGGTGGGAAACTGTTTGATAAGCTTTGTGAGAGCTACCCACATGTACATTGGTTTGAAGAACAAAATCAAATATACAAGTGGAAAAGTCGTCACGGATCATTAGATATTTTACGAAAAAATGAAACTCATACAAATGCGATTCTGTACAGCGAAGAAGAGTTTGTCCAAATGGTTAAATCCAGTAGCATTCGCTTCGTAATAATTTCAGATGAGCCAGGTTCAGGGAAATCCACAACGGTCGCGAATTTGTGGCGTAGCTACCTCAGACTTATGGACTGGCCAATTAAGCTAAACTTTAAAGATGCCTCAGTTAGAAGAAGTCTTTACAAAGTGAAAACCGAATCGATATCTGTAGAAGATGTAGCCCAATTCTTGTCCGCTATTGATGAACTGTATATGACTCACCCCCTGGCGCAGTATTTATTGCAATCTTGTTTGAAAAGTAGAGGGCATCAGGAGCAAAAAATCATTTTCTTCTTAGACGGTTTTGATGAAATCCCATTAAAAATCGTAGACAAAGCTAAGAGTTTGATCGAATTCCTCAAATCGAAAACACGCTGCACTATCTATGTAACGGCCAGGAGACATTGTACTCCCTACCTGGAAGAACTTTTCGGCACCCCATCTACACAATTCTACGAAATTCCTGTCAAAACTTGCTTCGAATATTTAAACGAATATTTACGAACCTCTCTATTGCCGTGTCAAGAATACCTGGAACACGAACTAACAACAGCAGATGTCATGAATAAAGTGGAGAAGCTTTTTGCAAAAAACACAAATTTTTTGAAGTTTCCATTACACTTGAGGCTAATTTCAGACGTGTGTTTGTCGCATTTTAGAGAAGGACGCATCGATGCTTTTCTTAATAATGTTACTTCCATTCAATCTCTATTTCAGGAATATGTACACGTAAAACTCCAAATATTTTACAAAGAAAAGAGTGACGTCATATATGAGGACTACTCCGACACTGAATACTTTGCCAAACAGTTCCATAAATATCACAGCAAACTTGCCTTTATTCAGATGTTTCCAAAGCACATTGACTGCAACTCTTTAACCAAGTTTAAAGATTTAGAAAATAGTTTTCTTTTGGTAGGAATTGTAAAAAGAAATGTTTTTACCAATGATGAGAGTAATATCACGAACCAGTTAACATTCGTACATCAGACATTTTGCGAGTATTATTGTGCATATTTTATTGCAAGCAATATTGAGAAACAAAAATACAGAGTCACCTTAAAAACAATTCTTGTCGAGAAAATGTTTCAGCAACAGGCAGTAGATCCTTACACTACTCTAAAAACTTTTTTGGACTCGTTTTTGACAAATTCACTGCCTTTGCTGAAAGCCATTCTCAATGAGAGAGTCATCGACGATCATGCAGTGTTGAAGAATAAAGATAGGGATGCGCTGGGCAGGGGCGCGCTTCATTATGCCGCATTGCATGGAAGCGAAGAGATCATTCGGCGGCTATACGAAAACGGACACGAGTTGCTAGGCAGTGGCGATTTCGCAAATAGAACTCCGCTTCATTACTGCGCTAGATACAAACCGGCCAACATTGATGCACTCCTCTCACCCTACGTCAATCCATCTATTCACACTCAGCAAAATAACATTTTCTTCAAATCTCTCCAAAGATTCACAATAAGGCCATGTAATATATACATGAGCGATGCCCACAGACGTAGTGAACTGCATCAAGTGGTCAACAGTCGGGACCTGGCGGGGCACACTAGCCTGCACTATGCCGACGAAGTGAAAGCCTTCGGATCCCTCATCAACTATGGAGCTAACTTTGTTTCCTTGTCAACCAAACAAAAACTTCAAATGGTCTCACTTAACGACGGACAATATTTCAATTCACTTTTGCTGCTCTCTACATATGATAATGTTTCTGCTACTGAAGTATTTGTTCTGAAGAGCATTTTTGAGACATCCCTTAAGGTTGGGTGTGTGCTCGTTGCGTTTCATATGATCAAACTAATGAACAGCGATCAGTTGCAAAAAGTCCTACAATCTATGACGGTGTGTACTTATGCGAGGCAAGAATCAGTTATTTTCCTAGACGTTTTTCTCACAATATTCTACAAACATATCATGTATATCTCAGATTTAAAACATTACTATTTCCTTACTCACTTATTGGCTGACATCCCTGTAAATCAGTTTTATTGCGTAATTCAAAAGTGTTTGCTGGTAGCGGTGGATTGGGGACATTTAAAATCAACCGATTTTATAATTCGATATGCACTCGCTAAGAAGTATTACGGTTTTAACCTACGAGAAATATGGCTATACCTTTTAAAACATAGAGCTCAAACTGAGATAATAACCTATTTGGAGGAAAATTTCGCTCAATTGGTCGAGGACGACGAGGAAGGAAACATCGCGCTCATGCACTGTGTCGCCCATCACAATTTCCCGCTGGTAAAACACTTTTGCGAAAACCGTGCAGGCGACATCAATCGTAAAAATAACAAAGGGCAAACCGCTCTCCACTTGGCATCTGAACAAGGGACAATAAATATCGTCAAATTTCTTGTGACCAAAGGGGCGGATGTGAATATAGAGGATTTTGAATCAAACACACCACTAGATTACGCTTTGAACAGTAAATGTTATAAATCGATAGATGAAGTTGTAAAATGCATTCAATATCTGGATTCGGAGGGCATGGCAGTGTCTTCTAGAGACGTTGATGACTCCTTCAAAGTCAAAAGGAAACTTATCTTAAAGGCGACACCTACTTCGGTGAATATTAGCATAGGTAAAACTAGTTTATTGAACATTGCCTTGGAAATGAATTCTACCATTTTCTTTCAATATTTACTGTCACTTGGGAGCGAAAAACTCTATGACATCAGAAACAATGACCAGCTTTTATTTTGTGAACTCTTTCAGTGCAAGAGTCGCGTCTACTTCACCAAACCTTACATCAAGAATTTCGACGATGTCAATGGACAGACGGTGTTACATAGAACAGTTCTGCTCGAAGATTTCAAAGCCACTGAGAAGTTACTAAAACATTTGGACAATAAATACTACGACAAACACACCTTCATGTCGATAGCTAACAACAGAGGGGATACTGCTTTGCATCTCGCAGCACATCACGGCAGGGATGATATCATAGAGTTGCTCGTTCGTTACGGATCAAAATACGATGTTGTGGACCAGAACGGTAGGTCTCCAGCTCAGCGATACTTCGACACTCACTTGGAAGTCTCCGATTTACTTCATAATGTTTCTGAACTATTTCAGTGTTGTTCTAATGAAACAAAAGACGATATCAATTTCATAAAATCTATCTATATGCAACTCGGTGAGGCTAGAGATGTACGAGGTAGGACACCATTACTGACTGCTATTGAAACAGGTTCTCTAAATTTAGTACAGACAATGTTGAATATTGATATTGAAGATAATAGAATAATAGACGCGGTTGACGACAATTTTCAAACATCGCTGCATTACGCGGCTAAAAAGGGGCTAGAGACCCTTTTCTTTCAGCTCCTTGAGCGTAAAGCTATTTCATTCCGAGAGGATAAATACGGTAAGTTGCCATCAGATCTTTTCAGCACAAAAACAAGGGATATAAATATTTTAAGAAGCTTGGAGAAACTGTTTGAATATTACACAAACGGAGGTAATGAGGAACACGACGCAATGGCTCTTATTGAGAAGGTAAAAGACAACGCAGGAAACACTTCGATTGCTTATTATTTAGTGAACCTGAGGGATCGTATCGGAAACACTCTCATCAAATATGCAGCTAACAACGGCCACAAGGAGGTAATTTATTTTTTATTAAGTAATGGCGGTATGTATGATGACAGGATCACTAGTGAGAAGTGTCAAACACATGAAATCCGAAAGATCTTACTGTATATCGGATGTTTGTTCATGGAGCCGTATCTGAATCATGTCCACATTCTGGACCACGCGGATAACCACCCGTTAGCTCGTGAGTGTATTATAAATGCAAGGAATACCGTAGGTGACACTTTGCTGCATCGAGTCAGCAACGAAAACCTGGCGAAGTGGTTAGTGAAGAATTCAAAAGATGTCAACAGTCTGGATAAACGAAGGTTGACTCCACTTGACAGAGCAATTAAAGAAAGGAGGAAGAAAATATCGGAAATAATAATAGATGGTGGTGGAACTAGAGGAAACAATACGACACAGAAGTTTAAATAAGAACAGTTGGTAAAATACCTATTCTACATTATTGCACCAATAGTTTTGCATGACAAAAAATATTTATCATTTAATTAAAATACCTTTTTTGTACAGTTTGTGATAAAGATATTAGTACTAGGTAGGGGAGACGCATAATTTAGGAATATGTATAATATAATATATTTAAATGGATTTTGTGAATATGTAAACATTATTTTTTATCAAAAAATGTGTTTATTAACAATATTAATCTTAATAAATGTACATTTTTTATGTTTTCTTTCTTGTGTTATTTATCAAGATAGTATTTGACCGACCTCGGTAGTCTAGTTGTACTAGCGTGGACTTCAGATCCGAGGTCCCGGGTTCGATTCCCGGTCGGGTCAGAGTTTTTCTAACTGTTATTTCACTTGAAATATCTACTCGGGGTTGGCCTGTCTCAGATTGGAAGGGACCGGTTGACTGGAAAAAATTGCCTCAGGCAATAAGTTCCGCCGGCTATACTGACACCTTTGTATAGAAAAGTGTTATATTATATTACTATTTGCCTTGGGAATTATTTCTAGTCCATTGTGGAACAATCTGAAAAAAGGATATTAAGATAAAATTTGACAAATTGTTGAAAAAAAGAAAACTTCTGCCAAACCGATTGAGAGACGAGTGATCCGCAAGTCAGTTACGTCGAAATAGGTAGTAAGATAACAAAATATTCACTATTTATGATAAATAGAAAAAATAGCGAATGCCTGTTATATATATGATGATTTTTTCTCTAATTGTAAAAAAATATGCTTGAGGCTAAGGTTACTCCGGTGTAAGTGTTGAAAAAAAAAATAAAACAAACAATCCAATTTCAAACACGAGTAATTTTTATGGGATTTGAAATGTAGATAGCTTCGTGGACTTCAACGCTAGAGGTATCTACTACGCGCCACTGTGGTCGCTGCAATCGCTGCGACTTATAGCTACTGTGTGAAGCTTGTGGAAGCTTGCCTTTACATTTCCATGGTGTTCATAGAAAAAATATTGCTTTAACATAACATCATCTTTATCTCTGGTTTATAGTGTTGTTCAGGGGGGGTTAACTCTGGTATTGGTACTTGCCAACAAGAATATGCTGATGTTGGTACATCGTGATGCTAATGTTGGTATTGTATGGGATCAAAATTTGTATAACAGACGCAAAAAATAGAATTACCGATTATGAAATAATTCCGAAATATGAACTTTAGAGTGAATATTAAAAACATACATTTATTATTATGTTATCACGTGGTGTTTTGATTCGTGAATTAATATCTATTTCTTTATAAGACACCAGATTTCGAAAAATAATGTTCCAAAACTTTTTTATTTTTTGAAAGCTGGCTACACTGATCTTGTTGCCAAACAACATCCAAACAACGTCAGCCATTTTTATTTAGCCGAGCGGGCTGATTATTCCGTTTTGTTCCTGTTTCCAACTCGGGAGATTGTGTTATTAATTTTGTGTGAAGTCGAATCGGTGTTTCGTATCGCTGTGAAAAATGGTCTCGTTGATATCAAGAAAGATACTGTTGTTTGTGAGAAATAGACTCTGTTTTGTTTTGACAAATGGACTCTTGTTTTGTTTCGACAAATGGACTCCTGTTTTGAGATTTTACCACTACGCTATTGTATGCACGTAAAAGATGTTAAAACAAAGACTCATAATAGTGTAATTAATATTTACAAGTGGTTGTGTGTCGGTTCTAGACATTGACTCTTTCGTTTACTTTATTATTTTGTTATTATGAGTTTCAAGTATCGGAAATGTTCCTTATTCTGTGGTGTCATAATAATAATCAATCACATGCCATCAAAGACACATTGTATTCCTTTTTAAAAGATTTTGTAATAAGTCCTACGTACTCGTCATTTTTAACAGTAAAAAAAGCGTCCGCTGTGGTTACTTCTGTGATTTTAATAATAAGTAGAATCATGATGTATTGTGTCGTTTGAACATATTTTTTCGTGTAACTAATTCTTATTGATAATATATTTTTGGCTTAGTATTATTTTATGTAGGTAATAGATACCAATTAATACATACTATTTATATTGTTACATGTTTTACTATTTGCATAAAAATAAATGCCACATTTAACTACTGCTGCATTTTAATTCTTTATCATAACCAATTTCAGGATAAATGATTCAACAGTTGTATTCTAGTATAAAGATGGGATATTTTCATATCCCATTTTTGTACTAGAATGCAACTGTTTTGGTCGCTAGTGCGCATTGTACCGACCCATATTTGAATTTCCCGGTTTTGTGTATGGGCATGAACGATGTGAGCGAGAGAGATAGATGCCATCTGTCAATTTCCGTGTTTGCATATTTTTTCTATGAAGTTGGCGTTCTTCTCTCGTTAGAGAGTATATGTGTTCTGTGGTGTTTTTGTTTTGAGTTGAGGGATTGGTGTTCTCGGATATTCTCATTCATTAATTTGTTGCTTTGTTGTTCACTTTGCGGTATTTAAGTATATTATGTTTTTTCTCAAAACGTGTTTAATAAGTTTCTGCAGCAGTGACTGACAAAGTTTTAGTTTTTAACTAGAGATATTCTAATAGTATGTTGACATTTCTTATTTTATTATGACTATTATAGTATCAGATATTTTCGCGGCTTTCTGAATGTCTTATTGTTTACATTTTTCTCATACAACTTTCACAGAAAATTTAATACTGATTGTTTAAAAATTCCCACGATTTCATAATTGCACGGAACTGTTGTGTTTACGAAGCATAAGCCAGACCTCTTTTTTATGTGGTATAGGCAACATTTTTTTTAATAAAACAAAATTTTACATTAAGGGATGAATGTAAACCGAATTCTTTTGAAGTTGTATTTCGTCTATCTAATAAGTTTTTATTGGTGTTGATATCTTGTTTCGTAGTTTCGATTAACATTTTTTATGAATTTCGAAATAATTGTCAGTGTATTTTGCATTTACTCCTGCAACAATTTCAAGTCTTCGTATCTTAAGTTAAAAATTAATTAAAAAATGAGATTTTTATTTATAAAAGTTTGCAGTACCTACTATAATATAATCAGGAAAGAAGTTATGATTTTTCTCATAAAATTTATAAACAATCTGAAAAATATCAAATGACATTATGGAAAAAAAATACTAGATAGAGAACAATCTGTAATATTTACATTTTGTGGTTTTTGAAAGAGGGCATTGAGGAATTATTTCCATTGCAGGCATGTTATTTTGTAATAAGATGGGTGCGTGCTTGTCTCTACATCGTGAAAGTATGGCTCTGGAAGCAGCTCGCCGACATTCCCACGAAATAGATCTTCAAATTGAACTATTTGCTAAGGAAAGAAGTAAAACCATCAAAATCCTTTTGTTAGGTATGAAATTATTTTATCTATATACCTATCTGTTATGTCCCACCACGTCTATCAGAATCTGTCTGTGGTGCTTGAGTTTTTAGGTGTCCGAAGTGAAGAGTCTATGATTTGGTATTTGGCACTGTTTTTATTCACTTAACTTTTACATGGTAGGTCTTCTTACAGCTAGGTAGGTAGGTACCTACAATTTAATGGGATGTTTTTCTTCCTTTCTGTTTATACTTTGTGTTACAGCCGTGGGGTAGCCGGCTAAGAATAGCACCTCTGCTCTTTTTCGAGCATCCTGTAAGAGGCAGGAAATCGAAAAATCAGATTGGGACCGTGAGGTTGACCACCTCACGTCCTTAAACCTCAACCGGTCAGAAAAGGCACAAGGAGCCTCGGACGCCTTCGAGCGCATTGGAGAGCTCTTGATGCCTCCCTATGCTCCTGAGGGGCTTAGGCCTCCCGCATTGTGGGTTGGTTTGGGAGGGGGATCCGTGGCGGGCTTGATTTGTGTGGGGCCAGCTTTTTCAGTTTGATTGCTTTGATCGAGCTGGGGGGTCGGTTTCGTGCATGTCGGGTTTGCTGCGGATTGGTCTTCTCCGGGCTGGCTTGCGTTGTGCGGGAGGCCATAAAGGGAGTATGTATGTATGTTACAGTGAAAATGAAAAAAAAAAAACAATTTATCATTCTAGTTTATTTCAAATTAAACAACTTATGTATTATTATAATAAGATAACAATACGTTTAGAATAATCATTGTACATTTCTTTTTACATACTATTACAAATAAAATTGTTTGTCTTATTTTATTTTTTATATATCTACCTAAATACAACCTAACATACCGTAACAGAATACAAGAATATATACAGAACAGCAGCACTGGTATTTTTTTCTCAAAGAACGGGACTGAAAATTTACCCTTGAAGACAAATACATACATAGTGTATGTATGTAGTGTAAAAGGCCATACTATGGTTTACCTCCTAGAAAAAGACACTTTTGCAATCATCAATAATTAAAACGTTAAATTGAGAAAACAAAAAAGAGAGGAAATATATTAGTATAATATTTATCAGTCAATGCTAGATGGTATGTTTGACAGCTTGCATAATTTGACAATAGACCTGATTAAAAGTTCTGCCACCTAGTGTGTATTGTCGGAAGCTCCCCAGAAAACTTCCAATTAAACAACTTTACTCCATTTTCTGAATTCTGGCGAACAAGCCATAAACTTTCAAAATAATAGCAATTGAAAGACAACAGCAGGTAGTGCTGTCTTACGGTGACACATGTTATTAATCAAACACTACAAATTATTAAAAAAATATTTTAAAAACTGTAACACATCATCAAAACCAAAACTTATAAGTAAACTACATACATGAATGAAAAGCCACATTTTTTTATGGTAATAATTCAGGGCCCATTCTTAAGTGAACTCAACACCCTTCCGACATCCTCCACAGAAAGCAAGGATGGTAAGTGGAAATGGCCATAGATTCTTGTTACATACCTACATTATATTTTTGTATAAAAAATGAGCAAGAATTACCTGTCAGTTATATTGGGACAGGTACGCGTAATGAATTTCCAATTAATGCTTCAACAATGCATTGCATTGTGTGCATTCGTCATAAAAATAATCCTACCCTTTTCTATTGTATTATAGTTTGAATACATTTAGCCACTCGTCATATTTGATGGAACAGACTCTATTGGCGTGAGTGCACCCAACACCAACAATTAATGTGTTCAATATATTGTTCCATCTATTTGGGCTAACCTCCTTTAGGGTGCGTTTACACCAAACCAAACGTAGAGTCACAGCTGGAAATAGAGTATATTTTTTCTTGTTCATTGATATGAACACCGTGGAAACAACGAGAAAGAACCAGAACTGTGGCGCGTGTAATCTGTCATTGCCGATTGATTAGTTCTTGCTCTTTGTTGTTTCCATGGTGTCCAATATCAACAATAAAAGAAAGTTTACTCTATTTCTAGCTCTGGTTCGTTTGATGTAAATGCACATATATGTAGGGACTCTAAGCCCTATGCATGTGGGTACTTATGATAGGTAGGGCTATATAATACTGCTATACAAATATGTACTTATGATAGGTAGGGCTATATAATACTGCTATACAAATATGTACTTATGATAGGTAGGGCTATATAATACTGCTATACAAATATGTACTTATGATAGGTAGGGCTATATAATACTGCTATACAAATATGTACTTTTGATAGGTAGGGCTATATAATACTGCTATACAAATATGTACTTATGATAGGTAGGGCTATATAATACTGCTATACAAATATGTACTTATGATAGGTAGGGCTATGTATGTACTTTTGTATGGTATATGGCCAAATATGTACTTTTGATGCAATATACCTATGTCCAAACAGTGGTCCAATATAATCGAATCTTCTTTTTGCAATGTTTGAATGATGAGTTTATCAATATTTTAGACTGTGCCACAAATTGATAATCCTTTCCACTGAAGTGCATTGCATAGCTTACATCGGGATAATTGATAAAAGTTTATTGAATCTACCGTTTATGTCTTTATAATTTAGAAGCGTTTTATCATATCCGCCATTTTCGATTTTATTAATCAGGTAATTTTTCAGATTTAATCTTATTTTAGGTCTTATTAATAATCTTGACAACTTTTAATTTTGTAATCATAATATGAATATGTATAATATTATGATGATTGTTGCAGGTGCCGGGGAAAGTGGAAAGAGCACATTAGTGAAACAAATGAAAATAATTCACAGCAGTGGATTTAGCACGGCTGAGAGAAGTTCCTACCGTCCCACCATGCTGGACAATCTGTTAGCTTCCATGAAATATGTTCTAGCTGGTATGGGACGCCTACGAATCAATTTACAAGATCCTGGAAACAAGGTAATTATTTCTACACTACCACCTTGGTAGCCTAGTTACTAAAGATCCCGGGCTAGATTCCTAGTGAGGTTATATGAGGTTATCAAGAGTTTTTTAACTTCTAATTTCTTCTCTGTGCTGGAATCCTGTCACAGATTGGACAAATGGTTTTATGCTTCAAGCATTATGTTCTGCCAGCCATACTGACACCATTGTATTGAAGTGTGCGGTTTATTACAATACTTTCGTGTCCAGATTTTCAGACCAAGAACTCCAATGGTTAGCTTGGTAACCGACGAGTTCATCGAAAATCAATTCATCGAAAATCAATTCATCGAATGACCAATTCATCGAAAATAAATATTTTGAAGATATTTGAGAGACTAGTCTTTTTGACAACCAAACTCATGTGTTGAAATATTTGGACTTTAATTTAGAAAATGGGCCTATTTTCATATCGTGCGATAAAATAATATCACACACTTACAAAGTATGCGATATTTATTTTTATCTATTTCTTTGTTTTTTTGTATCGAAAAGCGTATTTTAGTATTTGTCGTCGATAATTAATTATCTATCACATTTTGACCGATAATTATCTATTGATATTTGTAGTAGATAACAGAGAAATGTGAAATAAATAGATAAATAGATAGACGGACAGAAAGACAGACGGACGGACAGACAGACAGACAAACGGACGGACAGACAGACAGACAGACGGACGGACAGACAGACGGACGGACAGACGGACGGACAGACAGACGGACGGACAGACAGGCGGACAGACAGACGGACGGACAGACAGAAAGACAGACGGACGGACAGACAGACAGACGGACGGCCGGACAGATAGATAGATAGATAAATAACTAAATATATAAATAACTAAATATATAAATAAATAAATAATATATATAAATAAATAAATAAAAAAACAAACAAATAAATAAATAAACCAACAAACAGACGAGACAGACACAGACGGACGGACGAACGTGACAAGAACTGCCAACATTTTCGAGGGGGGGCGAGGGGTACAGACGCTGTTTTCGGCCATTATATGAGGCACTAATAAAGATATTAAAAAAAATACTCCAACGTATGTCAAAATCGCCGCCATCTTTAATTTATAGGAGTGACCAAACTGAAGCTTTACCTTATTATTAGGTCATAAACAATTTCTCTAAAATATCTTCAAAATAATGGTTTTCGATGAATTGATTTTCGATGAACTCGTTTTCGATGAATTGATTTTCGATGAACTCGTCGTGAATCGGTTAGCTTCATCCGAGGCACTGGCATTCTGGAAGATGTTGATGGTCCTCTATTTATTTCCCCAGTCATTTTATGTGAAAACTACTTAAAAAATTGTGGCCCAACCAGAATTTTTTTTTTTAAATGAATCTGTGCTCACTCAAAGTGAACATAAATACACTCTTTGCCTCTTTCACAGTAAGCTACTTAAAGCTTGTGTCGTGAAAGAGGAAGATGGTCGGCACCTGGGATCGAACCTACGACCTCCTCACGAATGCTGGTGCCGTAACCGCTAGTCTGCCAACCACTTGGATTAAACCTGGAATACGAAACCTTCAAATTAAACCTGCACTTTGATATTGAATTTTGTGCCTCATACAATTAGGCTACTAAGGTTAATAATTTACCTCTTGGTTCCCAGAAGAGATAGTAGTCCCCTTTTTTATCTCATTCACATGTTTGTTTAATTTCATCTAATGATGAAAACAATATGTTTTTTTTTTCAGATCTATGCTCAACAAGTGCTTATAGCCAGAAGTGTGTTTGATTTAAGATTTCGTGTGATCCCCAACATTGCACTGGCGCTTCAGACTTTATGGAGAGATCGTGGAGTAAGATTGGCCGTTGCTAGAGGATTTGAGTATGAACTCAATGATTCCGCTCTATAGTAAGCTATCTTATAATTTTATGTACATATTTCTTTCTAGTGTTTTCTTCACGTCAAATAGATTTTGTTATTCTGAATTATTTAAATAAACGAAATGTAAAAACATGTCTATAATTTCAGTTTATTTGAAAATATGGAAAGATTGTTAGATGACGAATATATACCAACGCCGACTGATGTGCTGAGGGCCCGAGTGCGTACCACTGGTATCATGGAAACTCATTTCAAAATTGACGACATGGTTATAAGGTATGTATTATATTTTTAAATCAACGCCATATTTTTCAGCCCTTCTGTAGTTTGATGTTTCAATACAAATTTGTTTTTAATGTTTGCAGTGTGTACGATGTCGGGGGACAAAGATCGCAGAGGAAAAAATGGATTTATTGTTTTGATGATGTTAAAGCTATTTTATTTGTTGTTTCACTCAGTGCTTATGATATGACTCTACAGGTGAGCTTATTTCTTTTACCATGAGCTGTTTCCCATTCTGAGGAGACTAAGTTTAGTGTCTATTAACGACAGTTGCTTACAACTATATATAGTAGGCGCCGGATATTGTGATCACATTTGTCCCAGTGTGTTTTGATTCTATTAGCCGGCGATTCTAAGAAGCAGCGGCCATATAGAATATAGGTACATAGTACATACCTACATATATTTCACACAATCATAGGTACGTACTTATTATTTTAAAAAGGTTTTTATGACAAACAAAAAAATCGAGAAAAAAGTCTGTCCCATTGACTCAGATGGTTTTCGAAAATCTGTGACTTCATTCAAGCATTTGTGTAAAAAATGTACCTACATCACTAGCAAGTGTTTCTCGCCTTTAAAACATCTGGGAGATTTGCTCTTTACAAAAACTAAAATGTGATCAGGCATTCAAAGCGGATTTTAAATGTGCCCACCATTATTCGGTCTTTTATATTTTTGCCTGTTCCAGGGTTCGAATTTTTATCACCGTACAATAAACAAACGCATGCACAGATGGAAACAATTCAAAACTGACCTCGACTATTAGCTGTGATTCTTTTCTAATGTGCAATCATTTGTCTATTGAGTCGAAATTGATAAAAAAAACACAAAAATGTGCACGTCCGTGGCAAAAATATTAGAAATTGTAAAAAATTTTGAACAATTAATTCTACTAACTGAAAATGTGATTCTATTATCCGGTTAAAATTGTATGAAATTCTTCATTTGGAATCGCGACTTGGACTTTTGATTCTATAAAGCAACTGATTCTATTAACCACAATCACAGAGGAGCTGGAAGAAGGCAGATGTCCACTATACGAGAATGGTCGGGTTTCCGTACTATGGAACGATTGTTTGGAGCAGCCCTGGACATGAAAGGATTTGCCGCAGTGATCGCCGACGTTGGGAATACCTGACATGGCACCAAAAGAAAAAGAAGTGATCACAATGACCGGCGCCTACTGTACCACTTATCGATGCAAAACCCACTAGATTAAACTTATGTTCTCATTTCATAATATGGTGATGTCGGCATATTATTCCTTAAATCAATATTTCCTTATTAGTTTTTGCTGAAGTATTTTTTGTTTCTTTTTTAGGAAGATCCCAACGTAAACAGGATGACTGAAAGTTTAAACCTCTTCTCACAAATAGTGAATAACACCTTCTTTAAAAATGCATGTTTCGTTCTATTTTTTAATAAATTGGACTTATTTAGAGAGAAGATATTACATTCTGGTCGTCATCTAAGAAACTATTTTCCATATTACAAAGGTATGTAATCATTTAAACACATTCTCACTGATATAAAATTGCCACTTCAAAGAGATTAATTTTTTATTGTGTTATGTGCATTTGTGATATTCAATTTGGGTCATAGGTTAACATAAAACACATTTGTATATGACTCATTTTGAAGAAGTACAAACTAGAACAAAAAAAATGCCCGTACAAAATAAATAGTAGGTAAGAAAAAAAATATAATGCACAATAGACTCAATAATTTCGTAGAAAAGATAGTCGTCCAAATATGGGGTGGATTTTTTAAAATTAATATTTCTTTATTACATTGAATATACGATACATCTGTCTTTTTATATAGTATTTTATTGCATTAAAGTGAAACATGGTAACATTCATACCGTCTAAGGGCCTGTCCTAGCTGGTCGCATGATCGTGGTATTGCAATGATCGCATGAACGCGAACGCCCTGTTCAAACATATAATATTGTATAAATGTGGCCTAGCTGGGCAGACGGACAGACGTAAAATCGATTGTTTACGTTGTCAAGGAAAGTGGACGCGCGATCATGCGATGGCAGTTAGGATACACGATTTTTCATCGTGCGATCACAAATTTGTTTATGCAATCATGTGACCAGCTAGTACAGGACCTAAGAGTAGTATGTGAGTAGCTACCCCTATAGAGAGACTACAATTATATTCTCTTAAAAATATTCCTTTCAGGTCCTGATAAAAATGTTGACAGCGCAGCACTATTCATCCAAGCAGAATTTTCACAGAGAAATAAAAATGAAAGCAAGTTGATTTTTCCACATTTCATCACTGCCACAGACACCTCCAATATACAGGGAGTCTTCCAAATAGTCATGGATATGGTCATGGCTGATAATATGGGACAAGTTACTCTATTGTGAATTCATTTGCTAAGCGTAAAAGCTTCAAGTGTATCAGCTCCCGTAGACAATTTGAATTTTGCCAACAAATTTTTCGTCAATGTAGAGAGCAAAAAAAGTAACTGTCCACTGGAACATACAAACGATAATTTGAACTAAACAAATACACTCATAACACAAAAATATAAAAAAGTGAAGTTAATTTACTTTTAACTTACTTTCTATTTAAACAGTAGAAGACGGTCGTAAGCCCGTAGTGGTTTGTTCCATTTAAAAATCGAACATTAGTCATGAATTATTAAAGTCATTAGTTGTTATTTTTTCAGTTAATTTACTTCCTACTCTACATTGATGTAAAATTTGTTGGCATAATTCAAATTTTCTAGGGCCCCTGGTATCATTACCAGGCAACTTTGTCTTAGAAGCGCTTAAAGTACAATTTTATTACTAGGCAATATAACCTGAAATCTTTGCTTGAGATGTCATGAGCTTAATTTTTTTAATATTTACTTGAAGGACTAAAAAGAAATGAATAAAAATCAGGATTTTATTCATTTATTAATGTCTGCAAATTGTCAAAAATAATAACACATTTTGAATGTGAGATTATTGTATTATTTTTGTTTTTAAGATAATAAACAGAAAAATCTGGATCTCAAAACGGCCAATTTGTAACTATTTTTTCTTTAGCCATTTTTTATAAAAAAATAGTTGTTTTATATTTTTTCTCATTCAATTTATTATGTTTATAGTTTTGGACAATATCATTGTCTGTATTCCCAACACATCTCAACCAACTCTAGAATATTATACGCATACTTGTAGACTGATTATTATCGAATTTGCTTCAAAATTAGATTATATAAAATTATTGAACAAAAGAAAAAGTTAAATAATCCGGGTTGTTAGATTTGTAAAAAAAACGTGTTTCTGAGGTGATTAATTCTTTGGAATGTTCTAAATATGTACATAATGTTCATCAACTGTGATATTAGTGTATTATTTGTAAAAATCTCTATGTAGTATTATTACTTTTGTAAAAAATGAAAGGCTGTTCTCAGCTGGGCTATTTAAAATAAATATATTTTTGCAATTTTGTTTATTTTTTACATTTTTATACGCCTATTTACTTAGGACAGTGCAACCCCAGTGCACCAGTTACTTTCTGCTATAAACAGACATTTTTTTTCAATTGCTGTTCAATTTTTCATGAAGCTTAATATTTCAAAGTTACAATTCTGTGGTGGCAAGGTAAAACGACATAAACCATTGTGACGAGATTTTACGATACGGCAGGTGTCCTTAGTTATAAATTTTAAAATATAAGTTTAATTAACTATAATAGGTCCTTCGTGTTGCCATTATATCATCATATTGAGGACTCTCTTGCATTACGCATGTATAATATTTGAAAAATTACTGCTCTTTATAGTTTTTATGCATGTGTCTTTTTACCTTGTTAATTTTTCACTCATTCTATGAACGATTCTGAAGAGTTAGGCCAAAATTCCCATACGGATGTATCAAAATTTCACGATTTTAACTCACTTCAACTCGCACTCCTGTATGGCTCCGAATGTTGGACAATGTACAAGACCTATAATAGACTAGAGACAGCAGAAATGTGTATGCTGACATGGTCCACTGGCTTGTCCTTAAGAGATAAAATCAAAAGTGTCCACATTCGTGGAAGACTAGGGGTGACAGACATCAATAGCAAACTAGAGGAAAGGCAGTTGAGATGGTATGAACATATTATTATAGAATGGCGACCGCAGGAGCATATAGTCCAACAGGCGATAAACTTGAATGTTCCACCCTCTATTAGAGTGAGGTAGAGGCGCGAGCAGATGCAAAGACATGGGGTTGGGGAAGTGGTGCAGCAGAGGAGAGTTTACAGCCTGAGGACAAGGAGAGTTTACAGCCTGAGGACGAGGAGAGCTGACCCTAGCAGTCTTTATAGATGTTAAGCTGGGAGCACGCGGGAGAGAGAGAACTCACTTTACTTCTTTCTTTGAAAGAATTTCTTCATAATATGTAGTAAATACCTACTTCCCAAAATTAAAACTATCAGGTGTAAATTTAAGTTTTGAACTTTGTTCTGTTTGCGATAAAGAATGATGTAGTGCATATAACTCAAAATGCTGAAAAACGTGACATACGTCTCTTTACCTAGTCACCACAGAATTATTGTACCATCATTTAATGACCTTTATAGTGCACTGTGTTCTTAGTATGGCGAGATTCTTGTGTCCACTTTTTAAGGACTAGATCTTAACGAATATAATACATCAACAACCAATGACTCACTTATACTGTTTGATTTTTAATGTGTACTAATCAAGCCAATAAAGATGGGACATCAACAAAAATTTATATAATCATATCCTGGTGCCAACTACATAACAGCAGTTGTAGCTATCTATAGATCCAGAAGATCTTAAGATTATTTAGGCCAGGTTCTTCGTACAAATGTATAAAACTCTATCTGCAATTTCATACTGCAGACTTCTTTTTGGTTTTACCTGAAACATAAAAGGTGTATACAGAACAAAGTAACTACTTCTCCATCTCCATCCTTTTCTTACCATAATAATTAGGTAAAATTTGATTTCAATTTCGAGTCTTTTCTTTCATCACACGTAACATGTTTCGCGTGTGACTTATTTCCTACTACACCACAAACTTTTGGATTTTTAAAAAGAGTTACGCAACTATAGAGGAATTGTTTTTAGTACAAACTTATGGCCTGTCAAACTTCATCCCGCTTCGAATAAACAATATATTACATAATGCAATAAATTATTCGCTAAATTTCATTCAGTCATTTTTTTATTCCGGGTAAGGTCGAAGTTCGACTGGCGGGTCAGCTAGTAATAAACAAGGCAGATGTAGAAAGAAAAACTATGAATTCTTTTTTTGTTCTTTACACCCAGATTCACAGTAACTTATTTGCTACATTGTTTAAATGAAGGATTATTATTTAGAAGTTTTCCACTTTTATACCACAAGCTTAGCTTTATGTGAAAGATGTCAAAAATGTACTTGCGTTCAGTGTTGCCAACGGATTTTGGCCGATGTCGCCGATTTTCAAAAAAAAAGTAGCCCAAAGTCGCCGAATTGAAAATTTGGTAGCCCAAAAGTCGCCCAACTGAAATTTGGTATCCGGAAACATGAAATTTTGTTAAAAAACAAGTTCATTCCGAAAATTTTGGTATCCGGAAAGATTATGTAGCTAAAAAAAAGGTCATTCCGAAAATTTTGGTATCCGGAAACATGAAATTTTGTTAAAAAAAAAAAGGTCATTCCGAAAATTTTGGTATCCGGAGAGGTGAAAGTTCACCAAAAAAATGTCATTTTGTATCCGGAGAGGTGAAAAATCGCTAAAAGGGAAGTAGCCCAATTGGCGACCAGTCGCCATTTAGATTTTTTCGTCGCCAATTCTCATTCCGAGTAGCCCAAATGGCGATAAATCGCCCACGTTGGCAACACTGCTTGCGTTCACAAAGGCCAAGGGTGAGCCGAGATTCATTTTATTAACCCTTAATAATTACTCGCATGGGGTCAACGCACTTTTGTGTTTTAAAAAAAGTACTTCCCGAGTTCCGAATTTCCCCGTGCCCCTGCTAGCTTCCTAATTCGTATCAAAGTTTGCATTTTAGCAGCAATCAAGTCACGGGAGCGAAAGGACGTGTCTCTGCTCTCTTGAGCAGTGACCCCATGCGAGTAATTACGTAACTTCGGAAAAGCTATGGCAAAGTGGCAACAAGGTGTAAAAAATGCGCAAATTTTGTGTGCAATGTCCACTCACACATATTTTTCAAGCATTGTGATATATTTTATTTTAAGAGTTCCTAAATTTATTTTAATTTTTAATATTTATGTCTCCATGAGTGCAAAATGTTATTTTTTGCTAGTTAGCTTACTTCAGTTTGTTTCATCTCTAAATGATTCATGTTGTTTCTTGAAAATATTATTATATAAATAAAGCATTTTAATAATAACATAGTTTTTTTTTACATATTAATTTAGTATATATTAAAAATAGTTCGTACAATTTGAGGTCACCTGAGACCCCATGCGAGTAATTATGTAATTTTCTTCATGCGAGTAATTAAGGGTTAAACAAAATATAGTTTAAACGCTAAAATGATTAATCTTATACCATAATAATTCAGAAAAAATTGTTTTTAAAGGGGTCTATTCTTTCAATAGTATATACAATACGGTAACAGGTTTCACATGTGATTTATTTCCTACTACACCGCCATCTCTTGATTTTTTTTTAAGTAAATAAGGTATAAAGGAATTGTTTTGATTTCAAACTTATAACCCATCGAACTTCATCCCGCATCCGAATCAACGATAACTATTAATTAATAATTATGCAATAAATTATTAGCTGAATTTAATTAAGTTTTTATGTCGTAAATTGCATTTTAATGAAATTATATTTTTTATTATAGGTCGAAGATCGACGGACGGGTCAGCTATTAAAAAAATATTTTTTAATTCGAAGTACCTATCGACGTTCCTGATAATTATTTTACACAACACCACCTATTTACATTATGCGGTGTTCAGACAAGGCGAATATCGCCAGCCAATTGAACCGTGTGAACAGATTGTCGATAAATCTGGGTAGTGAGTACGTAACTTTTGCTATAGCACGACTAACCACACATCAATCTAACTACTCATAACCACGGCTTAACTACATAATAACCACGCTGAAACACACAACTAACTACATTTGTAACGTTACGTACTCGCGCTAACTACACTAGGAAGTAGTTAGTCGTGCTATAGCCCTTACGTACTCACCCCCCTGAAGCGATAAAAATGGTTGAAAGCGATATCGTCTCAAGTTGAACGCCTTTCAACTTTTGTATCGGGTGGAACGATGCACGCATGCGCAGATATGCGCGGCGTCCGTATGTTCTGTTTCTTGACAGTTGACAGCACTACTCTAAATTTATTTCTCCTTAGAATCCAATTCCGCACCCAATATCTGCGTTTTTTTTTTATTTTTCCTCAATTAGAAGTCTTTTTATATCGTCTAAAACAATATTTTCAACTAACTCCAATTACTCCGCGACTTCTATCTCAACGTCCGCCATTTTTAAAACAATCAGCGCACCTGACAGATTGAATGTATGTCGGTGGACTCGTGTGAACACATCAGACGATCAATGGGCGACCCAACACCACCTATATAAGAAGGCCTTACCGCTACGTCACAGCGGGAGGCCCAGCATTCACTCATCTGTATGTACATACTTGTGCACTATGATATCTGTCTACACGCAGGCAGCTGTGACGCGAGAGGCCAAAAATGGCCGCCAGCACTAAGGCCTTCTTATATAGGTGGTGTTGTGGGCGACCGAGCGATATTTTTTTTTATGCAAGCGAAATCGTCTGGCCTTACATCGCACCGTGTGAACATCGCATTAGGAAATGCGCGAAATCTAAAAAAATTCGGTGTCCACAGATTTATCCCATTCCCAAACAGACCATAGATCAAAGAAAACGCAATATTGCTAAATTGCACGTGTTTTTCGTGGGAGACGTCAAGCATGTGTCAAAACAGAAGCAAGCTGTCATTTGGGCGCGAGGCCCTGTGTTGTTGGCTAATATTATCGCTTTTATAGTTAAAATATCATAATTATTATACTGAAGATCAGTGCCTCTGACGTAAAAGTCGTTATTGTATAACTGCAGACAACAGAATCAAACATGGTTAGACATAATAACCAATTGCCGGACAATCTTCCCCAACTTCAAAATTTGATTAAAAGGGACCCAGAGTCCTATAAAGAGGAATTTATTCAGCAGCTTAGACATTATGAAAGCACACTGGATATATTTAAAATCTCACCATCTCAAAATTCTAAAATATTAGAAGATCAAGTCATGTTCTTAGCTCAGGTAGCTCAATGTTATCCTAAGGAACTAAAAGTATATCCACAACAAATAATTGATATTCTGAAGACTCACAGCACCGTATTGGACAAAGGAATGCGGATGTCTTTTTGTAAGGCCTTAATTTTACTAAGGAATAAAAATTTGATTGGACCTTATAATCTTTTAGAAACATTTTTTGGGTTGTTGAAATGTCAAGACAAAGCATTGAGAGATTTCTTA
The DNA here is from genome assembly GCA_963576905.1 of Mystacides longicornis. NCBI lineage: Eukaryota > Metazoa > Arthropoda > Insecta > Trichoptera > Leptoceridae > Mystacides > Mystacides longicornis. The sequence goes on along the minus strand of OY756425.1, from coordinate 11,757,388 downwards.
AGATTGCATATCATTACGGACATTAAAGCTATAAATGCCAAACATAAGGATGTGAAGGTTAATTCAAGCTTACAGAATTTCATGTATTCTATGTTAAAGGACACCAACACATGGTCTGCTAAAATGTCTGTAGACATCATGATAGAGCTTTATAAGAAGAACATTTGGAATGACGCCAAGACAGTGAATGTCATAGCAAACGTTGGGTGTTTCTCCAAAATCACCAAAGTGATGGTGGCTTCATTGAAGTTCTTCTTAGGAAAGGATGAAGAAGAAGAGAACAGTGAGGATGAAAGTGAAGATGAGCCGAGTGCAAAAGAGATTGTCATGTCTAATAAATTTAATAAAAAGACTCGGAAGAGAGAAAAACAATTGGAAAAAGTAAAGAAAATTGTGAAGTCTAAAAAAAAGAAAGGAAAAGCTCCTTCCTTCAACTTTTCTGCCCTTCAGTTACTAAATGACCCTCAAGGATTTGCAGAAAAGTTATTTAAGCAGTTGGAATCTTCAAATGAAAGGTTCGAAGTGAAATTGATGACCTTAGATGTTATCTCCAGGTTGATTGGCTTGCATGAATTGTTCTTATTCAACTTTTATCCGTTTTTAACAAGATTAATTCAGCCTCATCAGAGGGAAGTGACTAAAATACTACAATTTGCTGCGCAGTCTTCTCATGAGTTGGTACCTCCCGACATCATAGAACCAGTTGTGAAGGCATTAGTCAATAATTTTGTAACAGAAAGAAATTCTTCAGATGTAATGGCAATCGGAGTAAATGCTGTCAGAGAAATATGCGCTAGATGCCCTCTTGCAATGAGTGAGGATCTCTTACGAGATTTGGCACAGTATAAGAATTACAAAGATCGCTCCGTCATGATGGCTTCAAAATCCTTGATTGTTCTGTATCGGAATTCCATGCCTGAACTTCTCCACAAAAAAGATAGAGGTCGCCCCACTGAAGCTACTATTGAATTGAAATCTAAAAAATATGGTGAAAAGGATGTAAAAAATTATATTCCGGGATCAGAAGTATTGCTGGAAGAAAAAACTGAAAGTGACAATGAAGAAGAAGACAACAATAGCAGTGACAGTGACAGCTGGGTTGATGTCAATTCAGATGAAGATTCTGACTCCGACTCCAGTGAATCAGATGTAGATTCAGATGTTTCCAAACATTCTGATAAGGATAATAGTAATAAATCTGAGGCATCGGTGGCTGGGAGGAAAATACTTAAAGCTAAACGAAATGGCTCAAGTGTTGTAGACAAGCCAACAGTTGAAACTATCCAGAACATGGCTGCTGAAAGAATATTTACAGATGAAGATTTTAAAAGAATAGATAAGGAAAATATCAAGAAACAACTAAAGTCTGCTAAAGGTATGAAGCGCAAGTTTGCTGAGATAGAAGTCACAAATCCATCAGAATTTGTTAAACTGGCTGATATTGAGAATATTTACAAGAAGAAAAAACACGATAAGAAAACCAGAATGGAAAGTGTACGAGCTGGCAGAAAAGACCGGGATAAATTTGGTTATAAAGATGGGAGACAGAACATTCACTGCTCTAAAACCAACAAAGAAAAAAATAAATCCAAGAACTACCAAATGATAATTCACAAAGCCAAAGGAAAAGTGAAGCGATCCTTTAAAGAAAAACAAGTTGCTCTCAAAAACTACTTGATTAAACAAAAGAAAATGAGGTAACTATTTATTTGTTACCTAGATGGGTTTTCCTCTTTTTCTTTTGTTTTTGTTTATTTTTTATGGCTAGCACAATAAAACACTTTATTGTCATCTAATGTTTTTTTATTATTTTTTAAATTATCTCAATTTGAACTAAATCTGTAATAACCTTGAGCGCCAAACATAATTGTGGAAAGAGTGCTGTGATGGTAGTCTTCTTGTGAATTATTCAGGAATCTTACAATGATAATAATAATATAACTCTTTTCTATACAAAGGTGTAAGTATAGCCGGCGGAACTTATTGCCTGAGGCAATTTTTTCCAGTCAACCGGTCCCTTCTAATCTGAGACAGGCCAACCCCGGGTAGAAATTTCAAGTGAAATAACACAGAAAAACTCTGACCTGACCGGGAACTCGGATCTGAAGTCCACGCTAGTACGACTAGGCTACCGAGTTCGGTCTTATCTAAGGCACCTTAAGACATTTGTGTCAATAATAGCTGCGATGAATTGTATAAAAATTAGAAAAGATACTTTGATAACAGGGGCCAAAGTCAAGTGCAATAATATGGCCGCCAACAGAGTCACGGTGACAACGTAAAAAGATGTCATTGGTGCATTGTTGTCATGGGAATACCGATTGAACGATACCGTTGCTGGCCATTTTATTGCATTTGACTTTGGCTCCTGAAGTTGTGCATCCGAGTACTGTTATTTATCAAACATTTGTTATGTAGAGGTATGACTGTGAGCATTATTCTGTTCATATTGGATACTTCGTTTTTCAAATGGCTGTAATTGTTCACGAGGCAAAAGTCTAAATACTTTTATGAAACAATGAACATAGTTACGAGGGGATTTCCTTATCTTTAATGTTTCATGATTATTACAATCAAATGCTCTTTTTATATCACTCTTATTACAAAAAAAAGAGCAAGCATAAGAGATGAAATGTATGGCAGTTAGCCGGATTCTGGATATCCGCCAAAGTAGACACTGTATATCCGGCGCAACGTTGCAAAGGGTGGACTTGGTCCGATTCGGGTCTTTTCATTGATAAGCAAAGTTAACTTGCAGCACTGTGTGTACAGCGAAAGACTTTTTTGGTAAGCAGAAATAGATGGCTATCCCTTTATACATTCACCATAATTTGCCCTTAATGCAGTATATTTAGTTGTACCTTGAGATTCCTGATACTATTTCTTAAGTGATACTGTTGAGAAAAATAGGCTACCTGCTTAGTTGTCAATATTGTGGTAATAGTTTTATTGTATTAGAAATTAATTTTGAAAATGTTCCATTGTACATATATAGCAATAACAAAAGAGGCCATTTTTCTACTGGTATTTTTTGTTGACGATGAGACGCCGAATAAAGTTGTCCGATTATTAATTGAAGTCTGTTGGATTTTCAATTTTTCCCAACAGATTACTAACCAAATAAAGCAATACTTACCTAAAGATATATTTTTTTAAACCCAGTATTCGGCCAGATGGTATTGACTCCGCCAGATATATGTTTCATTTCTAGTAATTATCCAATCCAAACTCCCTTCACGTCCTAATTAGAACAAGAGCTCTCCTTTACACCCGATCTTGCAAAATTGGCCTCCTCCCACACCAGATTATTAAAATTTTTGGTGCTGGCATTAAAAAGAAGTTTGCTGTGACATGCATTTATTTTATCAGTGATGGTTGTGTGGATCTATCCGGAAAGCAAAAATTGAAAGATACAGAAAACTAAAAATTTATTCAAATAAAATACCTAGTACTAAGAAAACTATGCAGTCAGATTGGTGGCTGTATCCTTCAGTAATATGTTATCATGTGCACCTTCCTTCAACAATTCTTGTTGATAAGATTTCTTTTCCGAATCTCTTTCTGGTTTTACTTTTGTTAAGTAATCATAACCGCACTTAATAAGAAGTGCAGTTGAGAGCACAGTTGCGCCAATGCATACTGTGACAAACCCTCTCTGCATTTTATCAAGAAATAAAGTTTTGGTTGGGTGTTTTTTCATTCTGAAATCAGTCACAAAAATTTGTAGATTCCAAAAACTGGTAATGACATTACGGAATTCTACATCAGATTCATGAGCTCTTTGATTGCCATAGCTATTATTTATGTGTAATTTGAGATATAAAAATGGACAACGTTATGCAAACTATATAAAACAGTAACTATTATGGGGGTTTATCAAAATTACGTGGACCAAATCAACAGAAGTTTATGTAACCTTAACAACTTACTTTATAATATTAACCTCACTATAACAATTTATTAAACTAAACAAATCCTGAAAGCTCCTGCACTCTTATCGCGACATGTATAAATATTTATTTTATTGATGATCTTTTATTTTTAGTTGCTATTTATGACAGATTCCCGAAACATAATATTTAAATCGATATCCATATATCTATGGAATTGAATGGCACCATACATCTATGGAATTCAGTGTTATCAATATCATTATATAGAATACCTACCTATTTATTCTTTCTCTTCTCTGGTTTCAATCCTAGGATTGGCTTGCAGCAATTTCCTCAATTCTTCTCCTCCATTCTTCCCTGTCTTGTGCGGCTCTTTTAAGTTCTTCCCATACAGCACCGAAAGATTATAGAAACATTACATAAACCTTACATCGAAACATTGTATGGAAGTTGTGAAACATCTCTGCAATGTTACTGTAAGCTTGCAGCAACATTGAAATGTCCTCCTTTAGAAATATTACAGTGGTATGTTGCAGAAACGTTGTGGTGATATGTTACAGAAACGTTTCGGTGATATGTTACAGAAACGTTTCGGTGATATGTTACAGAAACGTTTCGGTGATATGTTACAGAAACGTCTTGGTGATATGTTACAGAGACGTTTCGGTGAAATGTATTTGTTTATACAGCATAACTTCCGCAAGTTATCACTCTCACCCATATTGGCAGAATTACGTAAAATAAACAACGCCTACTAGTGAGATTTTTGAGATAAGCTTGTCCTAATTTGACGGACATGGGTCACGTTGGACAAGCTTATCCCAAAAATCTCGCTAGATGGCGTTGCTAATTTTGCGTAGCCCTGCCAATTTGAGTGAGAGTGATAAACTTGCAAATATTCGGGTTGGCCCTCAGGTGGGCCATGAGGGTGTTGGAAGTTTCAATATAAAAAAAAAAGAACTACCAAACATACATTTTTATTATCTAAGAATAAAAAAACATTACAATTTATTAGGCTTAAAAATAGTTACAGAAATCAAGAATAGATTAGCAATGACAATATCTAATTGTTTGAATTCACTAAAATTGAAATTTTTAAATTTTAACAATAACATTTTTTAATTTACAAGATGACGAGACCACTTTAGTTTCTAAGTCACCTGTGACCATGCAGGACCTGTGCCTGCGAAACTAATCAGGTTATTAAACTTGTGAAATAACAAATAAATTGTTTTATTTAAATCACCGTTTTTAAATAATTCCACCAAGAATGCACATTCAATTCGTTAATTTTATTAAAAAATTGTTGTTAAAAATCTGCGAAGATCTTGTTTGTTTCTTCTTTAATGCCATATCATGTCACCCCGATGTCGGCTATCACCTTGGCATAGGCTTGGAGCTTCAGCATGTGGCTCATGAGAAGGATTAGTCGATATCACTATATTTTTTTAGATGATTTTTCTTTGGCAATGTGATGAAAATTGACTCAAGCCAGTCATTAGGAATGATCCCAGTGCCATAAATTAAGTTTAATAGAGATAAAATGTAGTCAATGATTGGTTCTTATGCACTATTAATTTTTATTTGAATCTGTTTTGTGTCTTTCTGAACTCAGGGTCACTGGTACAAGCCATTTTGATATCGAGTCAATCATTTGGACATCAGTTGCTTGTCGAAATACTGTACGAACAGCAAATTCTGTAATGCAAAAATATGAGACACTTTAGTAGGTACTAGTAATATAGAAAAAGCTCAAAAATCAAATCTATCTGGGTACACTAATAATAGTACAAAAAGTAGCAGAAATTCAATATATTACCACTTGGTTCTTAAATCCTTCTTCGTCCAACTGCTTTTCAAATAATTGTAAATCCTCTAGTTTCAATATTGGTAACTGAATATTAAAATCTTCTGTATTTATTGGCTGTGATATTTTTTCTTCAAGCATATTAATGTTATTTTCCATTATGTCTAGGTTATATTACACTTTATTTATTTTATATAAAACTTGTTTCTGAAACTCTGTAAAAAGATTTCATTAATTAATATAATTTGTGATTGTAGTGTTTTGGTACTTTGTACTATTTATATATATTTTTTTATTTATTTTATTTTATATGTACCTATAAGTTTTAAAATATTGTACTTAAAATATATTTTTGTCTACATTGTTTTTACAAAAACAAAAAAAATCCTGATCAACTGTAAACTAGTGAAAACACGTAGAACGCAGATTCTGACCTGCGCCGACCGGTGCAGAGAATGTAAGTATGTATTTGAATGGGGATATGCACAGCAAAAGCAGGAACCTGCTTTGCTTTCTGGCATGCCCATTAAAATCCATTGAAACTATAGACAACATTCTTTGTGCCGTTTGGCTCTGGTCGGAATCGAAGTTCTATGTGTTTTCACCCTATGGTCTAACAATAGAATAGAAACATAAAAAGGTAAAATTAACAGATTCAATCAATGTTAATAAGACATGTACCGCGAGAAATATTATTTCCCTCATTAATTACTTTTTCGGCAGAATATCTGGAACAGCTCGGAACACTTTGTTTGTGCACACCTATATAGAAAAGAAAAAAAAAGATATGTTAGTACAGATTATTTACAAATAATAAACAGAAAGGCTGGTTTTAGACTCAGGTTGACTGTCGGCGCAGACAGCAAAATTTATGATCCGTCCACGCTGATAGCTACACGTTATTCTAAAGAGCTTCTTACAAGTTCTTACATTTCAAGCAGTCAGCGCCAATGATCAACGAGAGTCTAAAACTAGCCTAAATACAGTTTAAAAATTCTTACTATTGTTATCTATATTATTCAAATTATGTGAGGTCTCAATATTTTCCATTGGTGCACTTAATATAAAATCTTGTAATTGTTGGCAATGGTTATTCTTTTGACTCTGTCTATTCTCTTTATACTCTTCGTCTGAAGAGGATGAAATTCTGTTATTTTCCTTATTGATGATCACTTTTTCAGCAGCTTTTCTGGAACAGCTCGGAACACTTGGTTTGTGAATGCCTATATACAGAAGAAAAAAAGTATTGATATGTTAGAACAGATCATTAAATTTACATATAGTAAACAGTACAGTTTATAAATTCTTACTATTGTTATTTATATTATTCAAATTATGTGATGTCTCAAAATTTTCCATTGGTGCACTTAACATAAAATCCTGCAATTGTGGACAAGAATGTAATTGATTTTTCTTTTGGCTTTGTCTATTTTCTTCATACTCTTTGTCTGAAGAGGATGATAAGTGTCTTCTGGCGTTCATGCGTCGTTTTAGTTTTATTCTTTCTGTCAATTCATTTGGTGAAGTTTCAGCCTCTATATTTGATGTGTCTTGCGCAGTGACAAATTTTTTAAGTCCATTTTCATAAGTATCTTTATTAAAAACAAAAAAATATAATATATAAAATACACACATATACAAATAATAATAAAAAATATTATTTATTTACCTGCTACACCAAAAAACCTGATCACAGGTAATTCTTCCCAATCCGATTCATTATTTGGTATTTCTTGTCTTATTATTGCAGAATTAATACGCAGTTTGGTTTTGTAATGACTGTGCCAAATACATGATTTATTGTCTGCATTATACCATACTGATGGTATTAATTGTAGCCCATCAGTGAACTCCACAATGACATATCCACAATTATTTATTCTTCTAGTGTCAAAAAAAACATTGGATTTGTGTATATAAAGAATTTCGATAAAAATGGTTTGAAATGAATTATTTCTACAGAAGTATTAACAGAATTTGAAAACTCTCTGTCTTGTATGGAAGAACCTGCAATATCTATCGCAGTTTCATTTGCAACAAATCGCCTAGCATGACGTTTGGAAATATGCATAGTTTTAAGAAAATAAATTTATATTACACAAATGAATGTAACGCTGAAAAAAAAATTGGTAATTATACTAATGTGTGTTAACTGGTAACAAATAATGAGGTGATTATCGGATTTTCGAGAAATTTTTACATTACTGACCTAACCTATACGTATGACAGAGTTTGTTTAGTATTAATTACACAGAAAAGTTAAGAGCCGATGTTTGTGTGAAATATTGTTGCTTTACTATTCCAGTGATAAATAGTGCCGAGAACGATGAATAATATATTCATGCATATACAAATTTCTCCAACAATTTGCAATCAAAATCATTTCGGTCATGTCATAAGTATAGGTTATACAACAACGTGGAAATGCACTTTTATCAAAAATTTGACGCATATTTCGCTAACTAAAACTACGTCAGCTAAATCCGATTATCACTACAATTAATTAAGATGAGAAAAAGTAAATTTACCCAAAAATGTTGTAAAATATCACTCGACAGCTCATTGCTCGAAACAAATGAAAATGACAATTATCGACATTACATTGACCATCGCCATTGTGTTGCCAACGGTTAAACAAACTTCCTACCAGATTCGACTTCCAAAACCACATAAAAAATAGTCTGCTCTAAAAAATGAGTGCTTATTTATTATTTAAATTAACATTTATTTAAAATATAAAAACCACTAAACACAATTTTTCTTCGCTAAACCGGGACTGGAAGTCCAAACCGCCAGATTTAGTGAAAAATCCATTAAGGTGGCAATACTGTGGCTAGCGCGATAAAATCCAGTGCGGGGTTTATCCCCCTCACCCACCGACCGATTTGTATGTATACGCGAAACGTATATGCAATATTACAGGATCATCTTAGTGAAATATTACAATTGATATGTCTCTTAAATGTTCCTGCAATGTTACATTGAAACATGAAATATTGTAACGTTTCCGAAATGTTTCTGGAAGCTTTGGTGCTGTATGGGTTCATATGATTGGCATCGCACGTCCACCAAGAGGTCCTCCAGGTACTCTCGGCGTGGGCGTCCCCTAGAGTTTGTCCCCTCAGTCATACCCTCCATTATGGCATGCAAGAGGCCTTGTTGTCTTATTATGTGGCCGATCCATCTTGCACGCCTTTCGGACAAGGTCCTGAGCAGGTGTCTTCCTCCTTCGATTCTTTGGAGAACCTCCTCGTTTGTAATGTGGTCTCTCTAGGAAATTCCCAATAGTCTTCTGTAGGACCACATCTCAAAAGCCTCTAGTCTCCGTTTATCTCTTTAAGATAGGCACCATATGTCTCGCAGCCGTACATCAAGATACTCCATACATAGGTCTTGATGAGGAGTATTCTCAGTTTCAGGTCAATATTATTTGATTCTATTATTTTAGACCTTTTATTTAGATTTTTTAGATATAGATTTTTTATATAAAACAAAAACTACCTACACTTTTCTTTTATTAATTTATACAATGTATACAAGCTCTTGTTGCCTCCCTAGTCCCTATGCCCCTAAGTGGGGTCTTAAGGGAGTTTGGATGTGGATTGGATACATCAAATATTTAAAGTTTTTAATCTAATAAGAACTTATTTTTTATGTATCAAGGTCACACATCCAATGTTTAGTTTCTAATGATCCCACCCAACAATAATATGTATATAATATACTAGCTAGTTACCCGTGGCTTCGCTCACGTGCTTTTTGGTTTCTCTTCCTAAACTGGGGGAACGCTGACACCTACATTCACTGTGTATCAGCATTTTCTAATTCGTCAAAGAAGATAACTCTTGTATGTATCGTGAGTAAACTAACGAAGAGGTGGTTCGTTGATATATCTGCATAATGTGCACTGTGCTCCCTGCTAAAAATACATTATCAATTCGTCTTATTTAAACTAATAAATTAAAATCATCATTAAAATATTTCGGAAACAACATCCATATTTTATTTTATTCGTATCCCAGGTGGGAACAAATAGGCGAGAAAATATACCTCGCCTATGAAATATTACTACAGTACTGCGAGTTAACATTTGAACGTGCCCGAGAATTCGGTTGATTTTGTATGAAAATTTCTAAAACGGCGTAAACGGTGGAGTTTGTTAAAAGAAAACAATCACGAAACATAACCAGGGAAGAGGGGCGCCTTTTGGGAAAATCACGTGCATTTATTCTTTTTTTTTTCAATGTAGGTACCATCAATATAGGCAAACTTATAGCACACAATAACAGCCGTATGTAAATTACCTACAGTTTGGGAAAAAGTCGTACCTATTCATAAAAATAATTTAATGACGTCATTGGTAGGTAGGTACCTACCTACCCAGCTAACTCCCGATTACACAACAGTGTCCTTGTTGGCTTTCACGGCCATGAGGCGTGCTCGTGTTGCTATAAAAATAACACCGGGTACGTATGTAGGTACCTACATAAGGATAAAGAAATACTGGTGATCAATTAATACAGTTAGGTACTTTAGCCTAGTTCACAGTAGCGTAGTTTACGTTGGTTGAGTGTTTTAGTCGAGTGACGAATAATTTAGTAGGGGAGAGTGTGGAGGTATGGGACAGTACTCGTATTATTAATATTTGGCGCAGTTATATATTCATATACTTGTCAAACGATGTATATAGGGGTACGTTTAGTAAAAAATCATTGACGACATAAAAAGTAATAGTATACCTATTACAACCCATCCTTTTGGGGGAAAGTAAACCAAAGGTAAGATTATTTTTATGTTTTATTCCTAAACCTGCGATAATTATTCGTCATATTAACGCATTGTTTTAACATAACTTAAAACTTATTGTTTTAAATTATGTCATTTACCATTTTATTGTTCATGGTGGAGGTTTCGGACAGTTCATTGAGTGAGGTATCGGACATACCCCATACCTCCTGTATGTGAATATTTTTGCACAATTAGTTATTTTTTATCAAATCAATGAAATATTGAAGCTGTAATGTATTTTTTGTAGATGCCGAGATTAAGGATAAAAAAATATAAATTGAATAAGGAATTATTATACAAAAATTCGCCAGGCTGTTCAATTACAAAATAATGAAGTACTGGTATTGCCATCACCTCAAAAACATGGCAGAGCAAAAAGAATGCAAGAAGTTTTTGCATTCGAAATAAAATTTGATCGTTTTAGCGAAATTAATTAAATAAGTTACAATTTTATTTGCATGTCCCATTCCTCCGCACTGTGTGGAGGAATGGGACAAAATCAGGGTTTTATAATATTTTGAATAACTCATTAAATATGCTCAACCGTATAATTTTAAGTATATGTCATAGCTAATAGCATACATTCAGCAACCTAGTATTTTTTTTTAAATAAATTGCTTTTTTTTTTCCAAAATTCAATTTTTAATAAATTTGTCCCCTAAGGGTTGTGTGATCAATAAAAAATTGCCGAATAGATTAGCTGGCAGAAGAGTTGTCACCTGATAGGAAATTGCGACGTGCGTCCGGGAGTGCGGGCGAAACTTAAAATCTCCGGGTCATGACTTTTCCCAATGACCTTTTTTTAGTTTAATTGTAAATTCTTTAGCGCTACTCGACCAAGTGTGAACCAAGCTTTAGTAAATTCTTTAGGAAAATTAATTTCTTTCGCACTACATTGACGAAATCTACGGAGGTTGCTAGTGGTTTCAAAACAATTATTTACGATCTATCCTAAAATCATGTGAGTATTTTGTAGATGATTTTAAAATGTCATATTTATCAAATTGGTTACATTTTATTTTCATATTCAAAATAATCTACTTTTTTCAACATATACTTACCTACTATTCATGGATTACGCAATAAATTCAAACCAAGATTACCTAAGTATATAGTTTTTTTTTTTAATAATAAGCTAGTTTTTGTCAAAGGTTTTTGTACGAAATGTCTTTCTATTTTTGACTAAATGGCTTCAAATATATTGACAGATCAAGACATTAAGAATTGTAGTATTTGTAGTACAATCCAGATTCTTACCTTGTACCTACTTACCGTAAAAAATATTTTTTTGATGCAAACAGTTATATCAAAAAAAAAATTTGTACACACCTAAGGAAATGCCGCATAATAAAAAAAAATACTTGCAGCAGCTATTTTGAGACCTTTACGTTCCTATATTATATTATTATGTACGTATGTACAAAGTTTATTTAAAAATCTGCTTTAAAAATCTCAAAATCTTTAGGTTATTTTTAATTTAATTTATTTTAATTTGCGTGAGAATGGAAACTGTTAAATAACTCATACTTATAATCCCCATTTTTTATATTTCTTTTTGACAGGATATTTTCAACGTATTTTTAATTTCACAAAAATAATCTTTAATTTTGGAAACCACTGTTCTGGGCATTACAATAAGGTACATGCAGTATGTATATACCTAGCCGCACGTGTAACTTCATCGTGCCGCGTTTCAAGGTTAGGATCTCAATAGTATTATTTTCTTTGTTGCAAAAATCTTTATCATACCATAACACTGCTTAAAATAAATCTTTGACAAAACAATGAAACCGGTCGATTTTTATTTTAAAGTAAGAATCTATAATATTAATTTACAGCTTTCTCACTTAATTTATCTAAGAGATATGGTTTTTCGAAAAAAACTACCACGCACCCTAATCGGAATAATAAAATTTGACTCTATCTGCAGTTGAAATTTCGATAAAACCAGTTTTAAACGTTTCGGCTTTTTTCGATATTTTTATAAAATTCTGAAATAGGTATAGGCACCGAAACTCGTAAATTTGTCATAAAAAATGTTTTACTTTATAAAAAAAGTTACATGTAAAAATGAGATCCAACTGTCGATGGCCTGAGTCGGTATGTTTATTGTATGAAACGATGTCGTCAATAAATTAAATTTTTACAAAAATTGTTAAGAAAAGTTTGAGATGTACTGCTATGATGTGTATATTTTTTATAGAAAAATCAATTATCTAGTTGGAGGGTTTCGGCTTTTATCGATATTTTTATAAAATTCTGAAATATATGCACTGAAACTCGTAAATTTGTCATAAAAAAAATATTTTTCTTTATAAAAATAGTTTGAGAAATCCTGGAACTTTTTCATTAAATTATATTTTAGATATTGTATTTTTCTATACACATACTCATTTTTAGGGTTCTAGTTCTAGATTTTATGGTTTTCGAGATATGTGAAAAAATTAAATAAAAATTCAAAGGTTGATTACCCCTGACTGAAAAAAAAATTCATAATTCTGAGTATATAAATTTTGTAGGCTTAAAGTATACAATATTTTCTGAAGTTTTAGGATCTGTGCATCAAGCGAATCAAAAGTTATAAAGAGGGGACGGACACACATACACACACGTTGGAAAAGTGTCCCTCACCCCCTCCCCTCTAATTAATGATATCTTTTGAAAACAAAATAGTATAATTTGACTCTTTTTGTAGAAATCATTTTTTTGAAATTTCGATAAAACCAGTTTTAAACTTTTTAGGAGCCACTTAAAAATCATCCCTTTTTATATGTGCCCTGTAGCATGTATTTTTGTTGTGAAGCTTCACCCGCCTCATAGTACGAAATAATCTTTATAAATTTCAATATATATTGCTATACATACCCACCTCTATACTAACAGGTATGCATCTATATATAATTTGGTTTCTGTTGATCGTGCGTTCGAGCACGTAGGCCACAGGTGCTGTTGCCAAATATTAATATCATTGCACTAGTGCAAGTGGGATGGACGCCTATGTATTTCACTCACTCACTTCTCCCTACCCCGTTCTAATTATTCACGGCGTAAATTATATTGCCAGGTTGTCAGACTTTGGCTAATGAGTATGGTAAATGTGAGAGGCTGATACCTTCTATCTCTCTCACCCATGGTCACATGATTCGGACCTGCAGAATCCTGCAAAACCACCGTTATAAGTTTTTTCCTTTGTTTTCAAACGCATTCTAGAAACTCCCTTGGTGGAGATCTAGGGTTCCCAACCCTCCCGGATTGCCCGGGAGACTCCGGTAATAATGGTTAACCTCCCGACCTCCCGGGCAGCAACAATTACTCCGGTTTTTCTAAAAATCTCGCTCGCTCTTCGCGATTCACTCGGTCGACGTTGTAGTGAAAAATGGTCACGTTTGTTCTTTCCATTCCTGTGTCTAATAATGCTTCATGCGAGCGCGTATTCAGCATGATGGAGCAAGGAAAGAAATGGAATGAGTATCACTTTAGTAAAAGCAGAGTTACAAGTACTAACAAACTTTGATTTTTCATCTAAAAACTTTTATGATTTTGTTGTCAAAAAACGACAAATATTAGATGCTGCTCGAAAACAACATAAATATAAATTTAAAAATTAAATAATGATTTTCTTTCAATCTTTTAAACAACCCCCCCCCCCCCCATCTTATTCTCCCGGGTTGGTCCTTTCCAGAGTTGGCAACCCTATGGAGATCAGACGTTTAGATTAGAGTACTCCCTTATAGTTGGAGGAACTCACACCTTTACCGCGATTTCTTAGAATCCCAGAAAGTAAATTCACCAAGTTAGGAAAAAGTGGTTATTATTGTTGTTATAAAGATAAAACAAACTTTCGATAATTGATTGTAGACTGAGATACTTACTGTTGTGAAATATGTGATATATTTGAACTTTTGTATGATTTCCAATTTCCTGTTAAACGCAATAAACGAGTGTCTATTAAATTCTCAACATCATCTTTGATTCAATCTCATCATCTCGTCCCGGATCGAACTTCCAAAGACCCGAGAGTGAAGAGCCGCTCTACCAAGACTAGCCGAGGCAAGTATTTAAGGTTGGGAGAAGAAGAGGACATTGTTGGAGTTAAGAACACCTCCGACAAAGAAACTATTCTACAATGGCTTCCAACAAGGAGTCTATTACAATGACGCTTTCCAACGCGGAGCATCAAATCCGGAACGAGTTGATGGCAACTGGAGCAAGCCAGGATCCGAAGACATCCAGGAACCGTATCTACGCCTCCCCTGACTCACATAGATGCCGGACAGGAAATTGGTGAGCGAAACGTAAATAATAATCCAATTCTTTTGAAAAACATTAAATAATGCAATAATAACAGTGTTCTGGTGTTTAGATTTTTTTTGATATAATGATATGGTGTACTGAGTTGCTCTTTTTTCTTTTCTTTTCTCTTGAGTGTTAGCGAGTTCTAGTATCTCAAATTTTAAATTTCTGAAAGTCACTTGAATTTTTTTTTGGGCCAAAAGCCATGAATTTTTGCAATACCTACTGATAATTTTGGCCGACGGCAACTTAGAAAGAATTTTTTGTTGCATATTTTTTTTTCTTTTAATTTTTTCTGCATTTGGGTATTTTGTTTTGCCACAATAGTTTTCCATGTGATAGAGTCATCCTCCTTTAAATGTTCGATAAGTTTGTTAGGTAATTAACGTCCGATTATTCCCGCAGAAATTATTTCACCTCGATGTATTTTTTTTTCTCTCTTACCGGCTTACCGGCAAGTCAGACAGTAGCGACGGTGAACGCTAATGTTTACAACAAAGTGATTGTTGCATTTATCCGTTGAAATTTTGAACGATCAAATACTTCCGTTGATCGAACGCATATGCCTCATTCAGTAAACCTTATTTCTTGGTGAGTTCAATACTATCCCGGTGTGACGAATGTGAGTTGAAGATTTTGTAAGATTGTAGTGCATTTCAGTTTCTGTTCAAACCCCCTCTCCTTTTAAATTTGAAATGGTGATAAGCACCCTGTTCATTAAGTTTCTTCCTTCTCATAGGATTACCGTGTTACATGTCCGTATACATTGGCTAGGCAGTTGAGTTTCATACTAGTCCAATAATAAATTTAAATAATGTTTCATTTATACTGCAAAACTGCCTGTAAGTTTAACGAGTGATTTTCGATAGTTAAAATTATCTCAAATAGCTTGTGGTAGAATTGCTGTTTTTAGTTTCTTTTGTGCTTGAGTTTAAAATGCTTCCCTTTGTATGTTAATAGCTAAAAGTTACGAAAATGCCTTACGACGCTCTGATATGCAAATTGAGTCTTTCCATCCCTACAAGTTTATGCGCGGCCCACACACAGAGAACTTATTTGTTCTTACCATCACTAACCGTGTCCGCCCCATCTAGAGACCAAGGCCCGCTGCGGATGCGACTGGCCTTCGACAATTTGTACGTCCGCCGCCTCAGGTACGGCAACTGTATCCAACTTGTGCGTTAGAATAGATCGTCACTATTCATTAAATTCTGTTTGTAGCGGTGACCGTCACGTTAGTTTCCCACCTTCTCTTTAAATGCGTTTTTTGTATCTGGGTCAATGTGCCTCTACTGTTCTGAATAAATTTTGGTGTGGCATTGAACACCGATGTTGGTTTATGTTTGTGTCCTTCGCTTTAGACATAGTTCCAAATTGTTGAAGCACGTTAGAATTAATCCTGAATTGTCCACCGGTGACAATATCATTCCCTTTTTGCGTTACTAATATCATAGACTTGGAGTAGGTAAATTAGTCGGATTCTAGTTCAGAGCCTTAAGAGACTTTCCCCATACTGTAAAACTGCATTAGGTTTTAGAGAGTGATTTTCATTGGTTAAAGTTATCTCATTGAATCTTGGTGCCGAATGGCGGTGTTAAAGGAATTTTTTTTTGTTATTTGAGCTCTTTCTATATTGTTAAATTGGATTC
The DNA here is from genome assembly GCA_963576905.1 of Mystacides longicornis. Classification (NCBI taxonomy): domain Eukaryota; kingdom Metazoa; phylum Arthropoda; class Insecta; order Trichoptera; family Leptoceridae; genus Mystacides; species Mystacides longicornis. The sequence continues at coordinate 11,740,958 of OY756425.1, read as the reverse complement.
AGGTTAAGAAATAATAAGCTCCGATGTCCTATTTTATTGGGTGTTCCTCATCACAATAGTGTGCTAGATAATATGATGAGAGTGTGCTGGTGTGCTGGATGAATAGACCGACATTGGTGGTTGGTTTAAAATAAGTTTACACGAAGTTACATTGCGTTACAGTTTGAAAGTTGCAGTTCGTTTCCTATCGAAAGAATGAGTAGGGATAAACCATCCATTTTAATTAATTTCTTCGTGACGGCCAATAGTTTCCATTGTACCATATTTCGACAGTTGACCTTAGATTGGTTAATTAAGCATAGCGTAAAACTTTAAAGTTTGATAGAATCTTCACCACAGAGGCTGCGAGAAAAGGACGAAGATTTAAGAAGTAAATTTCAATGTTTAAAAGTTTGATTAAAAGTCTAGTACCAATCTATAATAATAAAGGAAAGTGCCTGACTGACTGACTGACTGATTGACTGACTGATTGACTGACTGACTCATCAACGCACAGCCCAAACGGCTAATCGTAGAGAAGTGAAATTTGGAAATCAGGTAGGTCTCAATACAAAACCTTCCACTAAGAAAGGATTTTTGGAAATTCCACCCCTAAGGGGGTGAAAAATAGGGTTGAATGTTTTTCAAAGTATGCGAATATCTCGGAAACTAGACATGGTACGAACTTGAGATTTGGCATATGAATTCTTCTATAGAAATGAGTGTTAGCGTGTTCGGCAATTTTTCCAAAATTTAACTAAAAGGGACGAAAAAGGGCACATATAAAAAGGGATGATTTTTAAGTGGCTCCTAAAAAGTTTAAAACTGGTTTTATCGAAATTTCAAAAAAATAATTTCTTCAGAAAGAGTCAAATTATACTATTTTGTTTTCAAAAGATATCAGTAATTAGAGGGGAGGGGGTGAGGGGCACTTTTCCAACGTGTATGTGTGTGTATCCGTCCCCTCTTTATAACTTTTGATTCGCTTGATACACAGATCCTAAAATTTCAGAAAATATTGAATACTTTAAGCATACAAAATTTGTATACTCAGAATGTTGAATTTTTGTTTCAGTCAGGGGTAATCAACCTTTGAATTTTTATTTAATTTTTTCATATATCTCGAAAACCATAAAATCTAGAACCCTAAAAATGTGTATGTATATAGAAAAATACAATATCTAAAATATAGTTTAATGAAAAAGTTCCAGCATTTCTCAAACTTTTTTTATAAAGAAAAATATTTTTTTTATGACAAATTTACGAGTTTCAGTGCATATATTTCAGAATTTTATAAAAATATCGATAAACGACGAAACCCTCCAACTAGATAATTGATTTTTCTATAAAAAATATATACATCATAGCAGTACATCTCGAACTTTTCTTAACAACTTTTGTAAAAATTTAATTTATTGACGACATCGTTTCATACAATAAACATTCATCATACACCGCGAGCTGGTCCGGTGCAGCGTGTATGAATATACGTAGGTAGGTACACCTAGCCAACCCAACCTACTTTCTCCAATACACGTGTCGAAACTATTGCGTTATCTATAATAATAATATAGTTTTGAACTAGCCGACCCGTCAAACTTCGTCCCGCCTTGGAATATAAATAATATGTTCGAGATTTTGTGTATAACTTTAAGTTGATTTCAGTTTAAAGTTATTTAACACAGACGACGACGTAGTCCTTATATTATTTTTCAACTTAATATAATAACTGTAACCGCTGCATCTGTTATAAAACATATCATTATATTATTTACTATCAGCATTCCGTGAATCGTATCATTCATCAAACAACTGATTCCTGTCAAACGCCTGATTTAATTACAAAATTAGAAAAAATGTAATAATAATATGGAAGTTTTATTTTTATTCCGTGCAACTTTTTTCTTTCATAAGACCCTTCAGACAAAAGCAAACACGACAAAAAAATGGGTGATATAAGTTCAGCTGTTCTCGTAAGAAACACGTAGAATGCCGATTCTGACTAGCGCCAACCGGCGCAAAGAATGTTACTATGCATTTGAATGGGGCCGACATGCCCATTTAAATGCATGGAAACCATAGACAACAATCTTTGAGCTGGTCGGCGCGGATCGTAATCGGCTTTCAACGTGTTCTTACCCATACGATGACCACGCAAATTAGCGTTCCATTTTTATATAAGAGATAAATAATACACTTTCCGTGAATTCAGACGAAAAATATATTGAAGTAGGTAGGCACGTAAACACTTTACGTATATGATATGGTATTCCTATATAAACTGATAAACGGTTTTATAGACTCTCCTCAAATTTTACAAATGGTGAATTTACACATACCAAAAAGAACAACCAGGGGTAGGTGTACCTTCAGCACGGATCTTGCTACAACAAACTATACTTATAATATACCTATGCAAAGAATGCTAAGGGAGGGGAACCGATTAGGCGATATCGATATTTTTGCAACACCGCTAAATCGTTTTAAGAAAATGTTATTTGATAAGTATCGAGTGACCGAACTCCCTGTATAGTTTGTGTTGTTGAAACTGGCCGTAGTGGCGCTGAAGTTCGGATGTCACCAACACTGAGTGACAATGACATGCTATATTACTGAATGGTGTATGTGTGAATGCAGCGTGTGAGGATGTGTGTGTGTGGTGGTATGTAAGCGTGAATTTTGAAATGTCAGATAGAATGAAAGTAAAATGGGTTTTATAATATCATGTATTTGAGTTTGCAGGTGTAATATTAATATGTTTTGGTCATCTCTATTTTGATTTAAAACCACACGAATGTAAGGATAAGTTAAGTTGAAAGTATATATTATGTACCATAATATAGTTTGTATAATATTATTATATACTGTAAAAGCAACATCAAGTTGCGTAGAAGTGTCAAAATAAAAATAAAATAAAAATAAAATAAATATATTTTTCGTACCATGCATCCTGTACAGCGATTCTGAATTGTTTTTTTTTTACGATCGACATTAAAATCATTATGTAGGTACCTACCTATTTTAGTAATTTATTATCTCTACTAAAATAATTTACGGTAAGTTCACGAAAAGAATCTGGATTGTGACATCTGTCAAAATATTTGAAGCCATTTCATAAAAACACTAGCAAAAAAAAAAAAAACTATGTGAGTAATCTTGCTTTGAATTTATTGCGTAAACCATGAATAGCAAGTTGATATAATATTATGTTGAAAAAAGGTAAATAGTATTATGAAGTCAATAGGTAAATTATTTTATATCAAATGTAGTAAAAGTGCAAAATATTAAATTTTAAAATTATCTACAAAATCCTCACATCATTTTAGGATAGATCGTAAATAATTGTTTTGAAAACACTGGCAAGTCAATGACCATATCATTTCGTCACTGTATAGTGCGAAAAAATTAACTGTCCACTGGAACGTATAAAAAATAGAGACGAAAGGGATAGCAGTTAGCCGGATATTATGACCTCCTCACACACCATTTCCAGATCCCTCAGCTCTGCTTCGAAGGAGCAGAACACGAGGAAGACCCTCTCGGTATGAGAAGATCTTCTTTGTCTTCGGAACCCTTGCGGGAGGAAGAAAAGCGCTCCCCTTAAAATATCGGTGTTTTTATTTTCAAAAATTTATAAAATTCGTAGAATGCTACAGAAGTCCTTACTAGAGCCCGGCCAGTGCGTAAATTACCATGGGTATAACGCATGAATTACGCTTACGTAGGCGGTATATACCAATTGGACTGACTCCGTTGCCGGAACGTTATTGTTCCAAAAATCGCGGAAACTATCTGCATCTTCAGCCAGGATGATATATGACGAAAAGTTGTTTTATTAAACTTCCCTTACTTACGAAGACCAGCAAAGCTGCTGTTTTCCTCTATATAGTCTATATAACGAAATATTATATAGAATTACTCTCCATAATTTACCTTATGCTTGATAATCAATTTTCTAAGTTGTAGAATTTATTTTGTGATTATAAGGTGTATTTCTTAAGTGATACTTTAATAAACAAATCAATGAGTTATCCAAACATCTCTCTTTTTACTATCCGGTATCCGGCAGGATATTATTTACGCCGCCGGATAGACCGGATATCGGATAGTTGCCGATATCCGTTTCATCTAATAAAAAATATAAACAGTGGACAGTTAATTTTCTTCCTACTCTACATTGTCGAAAATTCGTTTATAGTCGAACGCCAATTACTTTTACCATTAGAATACTGAGGTTGACCACCTCACTTCCTTAAACCTCAACCGGTTAGAAAAGGCACAATGAGCCTCGGACGACTTCGAGCGCAATGGAGAGTTCTTTATGCCTAACCTATTCTCCTGAGTGGGTCCAAGGCCTCCCGTATTATGGGGTGGTTTGGGGGGAACCGCCACGGGCTTGATTTGTGTGCGGCTGTCTTTTTGGCAATCGGGCTAGGGTTTGGCTTTGTGCGGATCGGGATTGCTGCGGTTTAGTTTCCTCCGGGCTGGCTTGCGGTGAGCGGGGGGGCTTAAAAGGGAGAATATTACGTTATTATAAAAATGGAGACCTACTTTACGTGGTCATCGCATCACGCCTGGAGGCCAAGTCGAAATATTAACGACAGCTCCAACGTTAACAATTTGTTGTTGAGATAACGTAAAAACTGTTGTTCAACGTGCGTTAAACAATGCTGTTCCAAATTCCGAGTCAAAAAAATAATTCTGTCAGTTATTCAAAATTAACGTTAACGTTACCTCAAAATCTCAAAAAGAAAGCAAATACAGTAACACGTGAGCGAAGCCACGGGTAACTAGCTAGTTTAGTTATAAAAGAAATTTTTTTTGTATTGTCGTCTCCCCCATACATAAATTATTATTCCGGTGTAGCCTTTAGCTAATAGCCCCGTGATCCAATCGTGTTTATATTTCCTATCCACGGACCCGCTCCCAAGACTTAATATTACGTCTTCCATAGGTTGTTGTGACGGAGCTGTGTGTGAGCGAAACAACTTATAATTTCGTGTGCGAAAGAAGGATGGTTATATAGTGATTCGAGTAGGTTAAACTTCCTGTGAGATTACATTGCAACTCCGCTCTCCGATAATAGAGCAAGCGAGATAGTTAGATCGCGACGTATGTGTGAGTGAAGAGAAAAACAAAACCATTTGTCGAATATTTCCTAACCATGGAAAATAATCTTTTGGCGTTAGCCTAGCCAAATGAAGGACCTTGATGCACATTAATTCGTTTGTTGCAAAACACTTTTGCGGTCTGAGTTTAGCTTCGAATAATAGAGTTGATATCACCTGTTGAGTTCATTAACCCGTTATCATTCCACGACTGTTATAAATATATTTTTTTTTCCTGTGTTCTGCGTCTGTCAACTTTTGGATTATTTATGAGGTACTAACAGAATAGTTTCAGTTTTTTTTGTTTTGAGTAAAAGAGAACATATTATATTTTTTTTGGTAAATATACTAGAGAACAGTTGAAGTTTTATTTGTGTTCTAGTTGGACATACCTAGATCTTCTCGTTTTGAAGATTCTTTTTTTTGGTACATTCTTAAGGTTTAAGAATTGTAAATGAGCAAAGCGCACTTATGACAATGTGTGTTGCTTATATTTTTTTTTTTGGTACATTCTTAAGGTTTAAGAATTGTAAATGAGCAAAGCGCACTTATGACAATGTGTGTTGCTTATATTTTTTTTTTTTGGTACATTCTTAAGGTTTAAGAATTGTAAATGAGCAAAGCGCACTTATGACAATGTGTGTTGCTAATAATATTTTTGGTACATTTCTGGTTATGCCGGACTTGTAAATCTGTGCTATGATGAGCACGGTATCTGATGTATTAATGACATCTTTCGTTAGAGCATTGCTAGCTAAAAATAGGCACTCATGTTAATTTATCATTTATGGAATGTCGTTTTCTTTTGACACATCAATAAATCAAATATTGATGCAGTGTCATAATTCCATAATTTTTATGTTCATAATCGAGCATAATAATTCTTTCTATGTCATAAAATTTAGTCGACTCGAAGCGTTAGTCTACTGAAAACCCGTAGTAACTAATTTTCTAATTTTAATTTTTTTTAGAGTTGCAACTCGTGTTAAGTAATTTTTTTCCTTATATTCGATTGAAATGATGGATCCTCTGCTCAATCTTATATTTTAGGCATAGCTAATTTTCTCTCTTGTCAAGGGGTTATATTAAATTTTTTTTTTTTTTTCTTCTTCTTGTGGAATTTTCCTAATTTTATTCACTTCAGCCTCAAAATTAGGTGGCGTCCTTAATCTATTATTTGTGTCCTGAATTAGTAAGAACTTGAGCTAGCGAGAAATATAACATCTATTCTTCTCCGAATCCGTATTCTTGGGCAAACGGATACTTATTGCAACATTAACTTGTTGAATTTTTTTCTTGATACCTTGTAAGTAATAATGGAAATTTTTATGTAAGTAATTAAATGAAAACTGTAAAAACACCAGAAACACCTAAATTAGATCTCTCCAAATTTTTTTTGAGCTAAAAGCTAACTTTAGGTGTGCTTTAAATTTAAACAGTGAAAAAGTGAATCAATACTAGTGGACATTTCTCACTTTGAAAAATGTTATGGGCATTTTAAAATCAGAAATAATAATAATACAAGTAAGCACTATTAGGTATTGTTAAGTGATATCCTTGTTAAAGGAAGAATTGTATACAGCCTTTTATTTTTAAAATTTTCTTTTTTTTTGTGTATGTTACCTATTCTGTCACACTCTACCTCTTGACAGATTGATTGTTAAATAGTATTAATTAAATTTTCTTATTTGATTGTGGAATTATTGGTTTACGATCTCTGCTTTGAACTTGATTTCTGAATTCTTTTAATTTTTCTTTTAGGGTTTGTTCAACCATTTGATAGGAATTAATGATGAATAAATGTAAGTGTGAAAAGTTATGAATAAGGGCCCTGTGTGATTTATGAATGTATGTGAAACAAACTGGTTGTCAAATCTTAGGTTCTAACTTCTAGAAGGCCTGTGCCATGTTTCCACAATCAAGCCACTATGTAGTCACTTCATGACTCTTCATTAATATGAATTTTCTATTGCACTCGTTTGCTCCTGATACTTGTTTTATGTACTTAAAGGAGATATCTTTTGTATACCTTTTATAACTTCAGATCTTTTATAAGGTTAAATGTTCTAATTTGATATTTAAATTCTTTTGATTCTACTCTTGTGGGTTAGATGCTCCACAAGCAAGTTTTTGTGTAATTAGAGTCTTTCTTTTTTTTTTTCCTTTTTTTCTTTTAATAACTAAAGATCGATTTGTAGCATGTATTTTTGTTGTGAAGCTTCACCCGCCTCATAGTACGAAATAATCTTTATAAATTTCAATATATATTGCTATACATACCCACCTCTATACTAACAGGTATGCATCTATATATAATTTGGTTTCTGTTGATCGTGCGTTCGAGCACGTAGGCCACAGGTGCTGTTGCCAAATATTAATATCATTGCACTAGTGCAAGTGGGATGGACGCCTATGTATTTCACTCACTCACTTCTCCCTACCCCGTTCTAATTATTCACGGCGTAAATTATATTGCCAGGTTGTCAGACTTTGGCTAATGAGTATGGTAAATGTGAGAGGCTGATACCTTCTATCTCTCTCACCCATGGTCACATGATTCGGACCTGCAGAATCCTGCAAAACCACCGTTATAAGTTTTTTCCTTTGTTTTCAAACGCATTCTAGAAACTCCCTTGGTGGAGATCAGACGTTTAGATTAGAGTACTCCCTTATAGTTGGAGGAACTCACACCTTTACCGCGATTTCTTAGAATCCCAGAAAGTAAATTCACCAAGTTAGGAAAAAGTGGTTATTATTGTTGTTATAAAGATAAAACAAACTTTCGATAATTGATTGTAGACTGAGATACTTACTGTTGTGAAATATGTGATATATTTGAACTTTTGTATGATTTCCAATTTCCTGTTAAACGCAATAAACGAGTGTCTATTAAATTCTCAACATCATCTTTGATTCAATCTCATCATCTCGTCCCGGATCGAACTTCCAAAGACCCGAGAGTGAAGAGCCGCTCTACCAAGACTAGCCGAGGCAAGTATTTAAGGTTGGGAGAAGAAGAGGACATTGTTGGAGTTAAGAACACCTCCGACAAAGAAACTATTCTACAGCCCTTTTTCGTCCCTTTTAGTTAAATTTTGGAAAAATTGAATAATAATTATATAACTATAGAAGAATTCATATGCCAAATCTCAAGTTCGTACCATGTCTAGTTTCCGAGATATTCACATACTTTGAAAAACATTTAACCCTATTTTTCACCCCCTTAGGGGTGGAATTTCCAAAAATCCTTTCTTAGTGAAAGGTTTTGTATTGAAACCTACCTGATTTCCAAATTTCATTTCTCTACGATTAGCCGTTTGGGCTGTGCGTTGATGAGTGAGTATGTCAGTCAGTCAGGCACTTTCCTTTATTATTATAGATTAGACCAGCGGTCGTCACACTTTTCTGTTCAAGGGCCGCATTGGACAATATGAGCTCTCACCGCGGGCCGCAGCATGGGCGCAAGCACCCCCCCCCCCCCAACTGGGTAGATTGAAAATAAACAAATTATGTTGCTTTTACAGTAAATTTTTAAATCACTTGGAGTTACCATAAAGAAAGTGTGAAAAAATATCCCCCCCCCCCTCCTTAAAAATTAGCACATGGGCCGCATACTTATAAATTAGGTACGAAGAGGTACACAAAAACGGGAATGGAATTGCCCTCGGAAGGAGATTGGGGAAACCTACTGTTCGATCCGGTGCCCATTGCAGACATGTCTTGTGAGCTTTTCCATTTCCGCAAAAAACGTGATGCTTGGCTGTGAAATTGCTTTGGACGCGGAAACTGAATATGCTCCGATAAATATTAATTCGTAAGCAGAAATCATCAAGCTCTCCGTGGATATCAAAAGACTCAATAGTTCATGACTTTGTGGAACACATGAATATCTGGTGAAAGATTGGTACCACCACAAATCCTCACACTACCGCAGTAACAAACGTGAATTGAATTTTCTATGGAGAGTTTGGAGCTCTGGGGTATTCTAGAAGTTTTTTTTTGTTCGTATTATTACTGGGAACGAAAACTGATTTTGTCATTATGCTCTTGAAAGAAGCGTGAGACAATACAGCGCGTAAAGAACTCCCTCCGAAGTAGTTCAATGTCATGAAACGACAGCATTCTGACTCGAAAGAGTTTGTGCTTTTTGACCACTTCAAAATAAGCCCAAGTATTACCGCAGCAGTTTTCGCAAGCACAATGCATGATTTTGTAGGAAGCAATTGAAGAAAATCATCAAGGAAAATTGACCATCAATGCCTTGTTCCTCGACGACAACGCGCCGATTCGATCGGCGTGCATTGCTAAGATTGGTATTCGATACTATGGTTTTCAAAATTTCAATCAACTACCTTAAAGCTTAGCTCTGGGACTTGCCGACAATTTTCGTTCCCGAAACAGAGGAATAAATATTATTGGAAAGCGGTTTTCCGACGATGAAAACTTTAAGGTGGCCAAAAACTATTATTATTTAGAGAAAGATAAAAAATATTTTTGAAGGCTGTTGAAAAGATACATAAATTGGCGATGGACTGGCTGATGGCGCTGGAGCCAAGCCTATAGTAGAGGATGCACGCAGCCCTCTACGGGTGAAGATTTTCCGGCAATGCCATACGAAAAGTAAAAAAAGTAATTGGCGCTTCATAAAACGTATTAGGGTTGAAAAAGACTTCATATATTATATGTAGTAATAGTAAAATTATTTCAGATTTTTCTGCTCTTTCCTTCCATATAATAAATGCTGCAAGAGGAACACCGCCCCGGTCTGCATAAACTGCCAGAGAGAAAATACGACAAGGGGAAAAGAAAGAAGGGATGATCACTCAGCAATGGACAGGAAGGAGTGTCATTACTATCATGTTATGCAGAAATTGGCGAGAAATAAATATGAATACTGACTATATTATTATGTTGCTTATGTTACTGAAATGTTTTCAATGTGTGGTAAAGAGGACTATAATATTGTGTTCGTTTTCTGTGAGATATTGCTGATGAGTCACGTGATGGTGGTTTGTAGTTGTTTTGTGTATGTGTTGTTGGGTGTTGTAAAAGTAGAACGTAGGACGGACAGTATAATACCGAATAAAACGGAACACACTGTACTTGTGGATGTTTACAACTCGGGACGGTACGTACATTTTATTGTCACAATGGTATATCAAAATTTGTTCAGATCGCGACCGGTGAAATATAAAAAACATCAAAGTTGTATCGCACGTTTGAACAAAAATATAGTTTTAAAAAAAAATTGGTTTCGTGATGACACGATGAATTTAATGAATGTCTTATATTTTGATTTTTATATAGTAAATAATAGACCCTGTGCTATATATCATTTAAATAACAGTGAATATCGTAAAATGTATTGTGATGTAGTATACCCGGCTGATATGTGTTATCGAAGTAAAAATTTGAAAGTTGCTCTAAAAGTGTCTTAGATAAATTAATATTGGAAAGAATATCGTACGCAGTGAAATACTACCAACATGTTTCTATAAATATTGTGACTGCGAAGCTATATTGCATGGTATATCTTAGGTGTACACTTGTGTTCTGTGTGTATATTCTTTGCGAATTATTTGAGATAGATAATCATTTGTGCAGTTTTGTGTTCTATGTTTATACTATGGGTGAAAGGGAAACGATAATAATTATTGTTTGCGTCCCGCGTTTTATGAAAGCTGAAGAACTGTTCTTGGAAATTTATATACTGATTGTTTTTTGCGAAAATATTTGTGGATTAATTGGTGGCGATGAATATGTGGGCGGTATTTTTTGCTTTTCTGAAGTCTTTGTGATGCTTAGTGAGTGCTCTGATCCTGTCTTCGCGGAAGATGAGACGGTAAGTACTTTTGAGAAGTTTACAGTATTTTTGCGGAACTTAACATTGACCGTAGATATTTTAATAACCGTATAACTTGGACTATGTACTGACTCAGATAGACGAACAAATATCAATAAGGGAACATGTCTGCGAAGACATTGCTCGTTGTAGTGATTTATTAATGAAAATTAAAAGCAGTCTTTTTGTTTTGCACCTCAATATTAGAAGCATTCATAAAAATATCGATGAATTTATTGCAACTGTAAACCAACTTAGTAAACGCCCGGATATCATAGTGTTAAGCAAGGCTTTCGTCAGTGACGGTTCGCCGGTATACCCCATCACGGGCTACAGGTGTATAACAACTGAAACGTATATAAATAAAAACAGTGGTTTAGTAATATACATCAGTACCAAACTGGAAGTGACAGATGTCAAGGAGCACCCACTGAACGATAGTAATTGTTTAGAGATTTATGTCAGATACCATGGAAGTAGGTTTCGTCTAGTGGCAATTTATAGGACACATAGCTCTGATTTGAAAACGTTTATTGAACAACTAACTCGATTGTTGGGAGATAATAGGGGTGATTTCTATATTGTGCTTGGAGATTTTAACGTACAAATGAATAAGCAACTAGATGACCCACTAGTAGCCCACTATATTGACTCCATGACTGAACTAAATTTTAAGTCATGTATCAACGAATCCACACGGGAATGTGCAGGTCAATTACCATCATGTATAGACTACATATGGACGAATTTAGGACTGCAAAAATTAAATACCATACAAGCTGCGGTTTGGAAAATGGGAGTGACAGACCACCACGCCACTATGCTATTATACAATGGTGAGAGAGAGACAATGAGCAAAGAGGACGTCACGAGCACCAAGAAGATATTAAATATGGACAAATTAGTCAACATAATTAAAGCGGAAAAATGGGAAATATTACTGAACGAGACTGATGCTCAAAAGGGCTTCGAACAGTTTCATAAAACACTAAGCAATGCCTTGCGAGAGGCGACCTCAACGGTTTTACGAAAAATTAATTCAAAGCAGAGACGTCTTAAGCCCTGGATCTCGCCTGCGATCGTAAACTCCATCAGACGTAGAGAGAAACTACTCATAAGAACTAGGAAAAATCCGGATAATATGGCAATGAAGCAGGAATTTATATCATATAGAAATCGACTACACAGGATTATTAAAGGATGCAAACGTGATTATTATAAGGAAAGAATAAATAACGCTAATGGCAATCAAAAGGAAATCTGGAAGGTTGTGAATGACACATTTAAGAATAATAAAACTAAGTCCAACACAAGCTACATCGTGGATGAGAACTTGGAACTGGTCAACATTGAAAAGGAACCTAAGCGTTGTGCCAATATATTTAATGAATTCTTCTCAACAATTGGGGAGAAAATGGCGAACCGAATCAATGTGACAACGAATATTGGAACAAATGAACACTCTGATAACGGTGTGAAATGGTCATCCTTTGATCGAATAAACCCAGAAGAGGTGGACCAAGCCATAAATGACTTGAAGAATGGTTCATCGCCAGGCTTCGATGAAATAACTGTGAGTATCATTAAAAACCTTAAAAAGTACATAATAAAACCATTGCAATACCTTATTAATATCAGCTTACAGAGTGGAACTTTCCCTAATATATACAAAAAATCAATTATTATTCCGATATATAAAACAGGTGATCCGCAAAATGTTAGTAACTTCCGACCAATTTCCCTCATATCAAACATTGCAAAGATCATTGAAAAGATTGTGAAAAAACAGCTGACAGATTATTTGTACAAGAATAGATTATTGGATAAACATCAGTTTGGATTCGTAAAATCGTCAAATACCCAAGATGCCATTGCTAGGCTTACCTCAATTGTTTATTCTTCATTGGATAGGGGTGATAAGTGTGCTGCAGTCTTTATAGATCTGAAAAAAGCATTCGACAGCATCGAACATTGTCGCCTTATAAATAAAATGAGTAGAATGGGGATAGGAGGAAGTGTGTTGAGCTTCTTTAGATGTTACCTAAAGGGACGACCTCAGTGCGTCAAGATAAATAACACTATTGGTGACAGTATGGAGACAGTGTTCTCTATACCGCAAGGAACGGTACTAGGCCCACTGTTGTTCGTGATGTACGTCAATGATATTTTCTCGCAGACTTTAGAGGGACAAGTAATATCGTATGCCGATGATACAGCACTTGTTGTAAGCGCTGGAACATGGAGCCAAGTTGAAGTACTAATTAATTCGGATATGAATATGATAAGGACATGGTTAGATAGCAATTCCCTCACAATGAATGCTGACAAGACATTTATTCTACCTTTCTCTATAGGAACTGGATTTCTTCCAGGTAACCTTGACGTAACGGTTCACTCCAACGGACTGTCGAGGGAGAACCACACATGTAATAGCGACTGTAAAAAGCTTGAAACAAAGGAAAGTATTAAGTATTTAGGCATTACTTTAGATAAAAATTTAAAGTGGAAAAAACAAATAGATGTTGTTGTCAAGCGTATTAGAAAATTGACTTATGTTTTCTTTGAGGTCAGAAATCATTTGACAGTTAGGCAATTATATTCAATATATTACGGGCTGGTACAATCGCTCCTGCAATATTCAATCACCAGTTGGGGGGCGGCCTACTCCACAAGCTTGAGTTGCATAGAAGTAGCACAGAAACTGATCATTAAAATCATAATAAATAAACCTAGAGATTACCCCTCAGAAAAAGTGTTCAAAGAATTTAAAGTCCTTAAATTCAACGATCTGTTTAGACTAAGCTCTATATTACAAGTATTAAAGGAGCCAGAATTTCATTACTTTATCACAGCGAATAGGACTAGGTGTGAATACATGTATAGACAGACCAAAAGAAATACCACTTTTGCCCAGCATCACTTCACGTATTGTGGTGAAAAATATTTTAATGAACTGCCATTGAGCATTAGGGAGATAGAAAATTATGGACATTTGTTGCGATCAATAAAACATTATTATAAAGAAAAATATATTTTTAATGAATGAATGAGGGAAGACGTGAATGCATTTTTGTTGTCGATTCTTTTCTTTTTTTTTTGTGTTTTTTGTTTCTGTTTTGTTTAAGCGGGAGTAGATCGGGTCCTCTGGTTGGGTATGTTGGAGACACATGTAAAGGGAATGTGATTGTTGTTTTGAATTGTTGTCCTCGTCTGTGTTTTTGTTGTGTTCTTTGTTGTTTTAATTATGTCTTCATGAATACCAAGGCGCAACCTCTCTCTACACAAACTCTCTAGAGTTTTATGAGAGAGGAAGAAATTGTTAATACCTATATGAATATATAAAAATGAATATAATGTAAATTATAATTGTTGTAAGAATTTGATTGAATAAATAAAAATAAATAAATAAAATATTTCTGTTATTTCTTGCACCCATACCGAGAATACTCTGAACTCTCCTCGTATGTAAATTGAAAAAAATAGTGATACCTGCCTACGTTATATAAAAGATTTTTATTAGAAATATAAATGTTATTCGTGTAACTTTATTTTTTAATATTATGAATTTAAGGTATTTCCGTTTTTCCGATCCTCGAGTTATCTGTATTATTAACCTTGTCGATTTTGGCAAGATTTGGCTTTTGGAATCGCTCGCCGCTTCGCGGGCCGCACAAAAATCGGCAACGGGCCGCATGCGGCCCGCGGGCCGCATATGACGACCACGGGATTAGACTATATAGAGGAAAACAGCAGCTTTGCTGGTCTTCGTAAGTAAGGGAAGTTTAATAAAACAACGTTTCGTCATAATAATATATCATCTTGGCTGAAGATGCAGATAGTTTCCGCGATTTTTGGAACAATAACGTTCCGGCAACGGAGTCAGTCCAATTGGTATATACCGCCTACGTAAGCGTTGTATGCGTTGTACCCATGGTAATTTACGCACTGGCCGGGCTCTAGTAAGGACTTCTTTAGCATTCTGCGAATTTTATAAATTTTTGAAAATAAAAACACCGATATTTTAAGGGGAGCGCTTTTCTTCCTACCGCAAGGGTTCCGAAGACAAAGAAGATCTTCTCATACCGAAAGGGTCTTCCTCGTGTTCTGCTCCTTCGAAGCAGAGCTGAGGGATCTGAAAATGGTGTGTGAGGAGGTCATAATATCCGGCTAACTGCTATCCCTTTCGTCTCTATTTTTTATACGTTCCAGTGGACAGTTAATTTTTTCGCACTATACAGTGACGAAATGATGTGGTAATTGACTTGCCAGTGTTTTCAAAACAATTATTTACGATCTATCCTAAAATGATGTGAGGATTTTGTAGATAATTTTAAAATTTAATATTTTGCACATTGACTACATTTGATATAAAATAATTTACCTATTGACTTCATAATACTATTTACCTTTTTTCAACATATTATTATATCAACTTGCTATTCATGGTTTACGCAATAAATTCAAAGCAAGATTACTCACATAGTTTTTTTTTTTGCTAGTGTTTTTATGAAATGGCTTCAAATATTTTGACAGATCAATACATAAAGAATTGCAATACAATCCAGATTCTTTTCGTGAACTTACCGTAAATTATTTTAGTAGAGATAATAAATTACTAAAATAGGTAGGTACCTACATAATGATTTTAATGTCGATCGTAAAAAAACAATTCAGAATCGCTGTACAGGATGCATGGTACGAAAAATATATTGAAGTAGGTAGGTACGTAAAGTGTTTCTCTGAATTCACGGAAAGTGTATTATCTCTTATATAAAAATGGAACGCTAATTTGCGCGGTCATCGTATGGGTAAGAACACGTTGAAAGCCGATTACGATCCGCGCCGACCAGCTCAAAGATTGTTGTCTATGGTTTCCATGCATTTAAATGGGCATGTCGGAAAGCGGGTTCCTGCTTTTTCTGTGGGTTTCCCCATTCAAATGCATAGTAACATTCTTTGCGCCGGTTGGCGCTAGTCAGAATCGGCATTCTACGTGTTTCTTACCCTATGAGAACAGCTGAACTTATATCGCCCATTTTTTTGTCGTGTTTGCTTTTTTCTGAAGGGTCTTATGAAAGAAAAAAATTGCACGGAATAAAAATAAAACTTCCATTATACATTTTTTCTAATTTTGAAATTAAATCAGGCGTTTAACAGGAATCAGTTGTTTGATAAATGATACGATTCACGGAATGCTGATAGAAAATAATATAATGATATGTTTTATAACAGATGCATCAGTTACAGTACCTAGTTAAAAAGGTATTAATGAATGTATCATTATACTAATTCAAATTCAATAATATAAGGACCACGTCGTCGTCTGTGTTAAATAACTTTAAACTGAAATCAACTTTAATTTATACAGAAAATCTCGAACATATTATTTATATTCCAAGACGGGACGAAGTTTGACGGGTCGGCTAGTTCAAAACTATATTAATATTATAGATTACGCAATAGTTTCGACACGTGTATTGGAGAAAGTAGGTTGGGTTGGGTAGGTACCTACCTACGTATATATTCATTGGGTAGGAACACGTAGAAAGCGGATTCCGACCCGCGCCGACCGGCGAGATTGTTGCCTATGGTTTCAATGCATTTAAATGAGCATGCCGGAAAGCGGGTTCCTGCTTTTTCTGTGGGTATCCCCATTCAAATGCATAGTAACATTCTTTGCGATGGTCGGAATCGGCTTTCTACGTGTTCTTAGCCATACACCGCGGCACAGCACCGGCCCGGCTCGCCGAATGAGATCCAACTGTCGATGGCCTGAGTCGGTATGTTTATTGTATGAAACGATGTCGTCAATAAATTAAATTTTTACAAAAATTGTTAAGAAAAGTTTGAGATGTACCGCTATGATGTATGTATTTTTTATAGAAAAATAAATTATCTAGTTGTAGCGTTTCGGCGTTTTTCGATATTTTTATAAAATTCTGAAATATAGGCACTGAAACTCGTAAATTTGTCATAAAAAAAATATTTTTCTTTATAAAAAAAGTTTGAGAAATCCTGGAACTTCTTCATTAAATTATATTTTAGATATTGTATTTTTCTATATACATACACAATTTTAGGGTTCTAGATTTTATGGTTTATGAGATATATGGAAAAATTAAATAAAAATTCAAAGGTTGATTACCCCTGACTGAAAAAAAAATTCAAAATTCTGAGTATACAAATTTTGTATGCTTAAAGTATTCAATATTTTCTGAAATTTTAGGATCTGTGCATCAAGCGAATCAAAAGTTATAAAGAGGGGACGTATACACACACATACACGTTGGAAAAGTGCCCCTCACCCCCTCCCCTCTAATTAATAATATCTTTTGAAAACGAAATAGTATAATTTGACTCTTTCTGAAGAAATCATTTTTTTGAAATTTCGATAAAACCAGTTTTAAACTTTTTAGGAGCCACTTAAAAATCATCCCTTTTTATATGTGCCCTTTTTCGTCCCTTTTAGTTAAATTTTGGAAAAATTGCCGAATATGCTAACACTCATTTCTATAGAAGAATTCATATGCCAAATCTCAAGTTCGTACCATGTCTAGTTTCCGAGATATTCGCATACTTTGAAAAACATTCAACCCTATTTTTCACCCCCTTAGGGGTGGAATTTCCAAAAATCCTTTCTTAGTGGAAGGTTTTGTATTGAGACCTACATGATTTCCAAATTTCACTTCTCTACGATTAGCCGTTTGGGCTGTGCGTTGATGAGTCAGTCAGTCAGTCAGGCACTTTCCTTTATTATTATAGATAATAATAATAATGTTTGTCATCTGTAAATATCCTAGCTCTCCCACACCCGTGGTACCATAATTATTATTGTCTTCTCTTTGATTTTTTGTTATTGTAATTTAGTCTCTTGACAATGTCTGCGTGAGTTGGACGAAAGCGCTCGAGATTCAATATAAATTTTGTGAAAGTGCAACTGTGTGTTATTTAATTCTTATTCATTTTTAGACCGTTTTTTGCACAATTTTCAAACACACTTGACACAAGTTCTTGCAAATCATTTTCACACTCAGCCTAAATCGTCGGCATACTTCAGCGCACATACCTTTATTCCATTCAATTCAACCCCTATATTTATATCTTTTAACCCACTGACGCAAAAATCAAAAAACAAATTGAACAACCAGGGTGACATGACGCAACCTTTCTTCACACCCTTCGTAAGATAGAACTCCGGTGAAAGGTGACTGTTCACCTTCACCTTCACACACGCAGTACTATTCGAATATAGCGAAGCAATGCCACGAATCAACCGGTTGTTCACTCCATTGATAGAACCTCCCATAATTTATCCCTATCTACCCTATCATATGCCTTTTCCAAATCTACGAATGCACAGAAAAGCTTCTGATGTTTACTCAAAAGCTTCTCCGTAATCATCCGCAGAGCGAAGATCTGATCGGCACATCAGCACGAGCGAAGATCTGTGGGTCAAGTTTGATCCAAAATATTACGATAGAAAACTAAAGGTAAGATTGTGGGACGAAATATATTATTTATATTGGGAACAATGCAGTGATGCGGAAAAAAACAAAAAGGTAAGTTTAATACTGCCGAAGTATCAGGTAAATAAAAAAATTTCTGTTGTCCATGTAGACGTCTGTTTCAGCTGGGAGCTGACGAAAACCGTGCGAAAGTGTGTACTAGGTGAAATTTCGATCACGGAATATAATCCGCAAGAATAAAATTCGTGCGGTGAAAAATCGCAGTGCACACAGGGCCTTAAATAACATCTCAAAGCTAAGTTGAAGTTTGTTTAAAAAAGCACTATTGAAAATGATTAACGAAGGAAGCATCTGCCTAAAAATAAAGTTAAAACAGAAAATGTATAAAATTTTTCCCAGCTTGAGAAAGTCACTACAGTAGAGAAAGGCCTATAGTCTCTAATGCTCAGACATAAATAAGATAGAGCGTAAGAAATAGGGGTTTGCTTTTTCAAAGGAAATTTCGAGTAGATTGAATTTTAAAGTCTATAATTACGCAGGACAACTCGTAGAACTGGGTGACCTCTTTCTTTCTCGTAGAACTGGGTGACCTCTTTCGGTTTCCTCTTTCATCCTTAACTATGCCAAGATCCATATCCACCCAAAAATACCATGCAAACCACACTACAGTGGATATAGCTACCTGATTTAACAACTTCTATTCAAGAATCGGTCATATTATATCACAAGTTGCTGATTTCCCAAAATCTTAGATTTAGTTTTATTTTATTATATTCTTCCTCAAATATGTAAAGATAGTTGGAGATAGGCATCCCAGGAATCTTTTATGTGAAAAGAACAGATCCTCGGATCTTTCAAGAGTGAGAAGAAAAGTATTCTTCCTCCCATCAGGATCTCGAAGACGAGGAAGATCCTCTCATACTGTATTTCGTTCCTTCGAGGCATAGCTATGGTGTGGGAGGAGGGCATCGAAGCTACGCAAGATCGAGCACAGTGGAGAGCTCTTGTTGGCTACCTATGCCCTATGTGTTAAGTCAATACCTGACTAAAGTATAAAAATTCCAAGATTTAGATTAAATCCATTAAATTCTGCTTATAAGATTGCCTCAATGCCAGAAAGAATGATTCCAAAATGTATCAGCATCAGCGTTATTGCATAATTAATAAAAACAGCAGATTTTTTTTTAAATTGGCTCTCCCGTAAAATTTTATATTTGTGACTTAACACACTTCACCTCTCACGTACATAATTTTGGCAATCAAGCCAATACAAGTCAAAGCCGTACGAAAATTAAAATTAAGTAGGTATTAACAGGCCAAGGTTATTTCTGATTAAGCATCTTTAAGCAAACAAAAAAGTTGATGTGAGAATCAAAGAATAGATTGAACAGCCAAGGTGACATCACGCATCCCTGCTTCACCCCTCTCGTAAGACGGAACTCTCGTGACAGATGAGTATTATTCACCTTGACACAAGCAGAACTATCAGAATAAAAGGAAGAAACAGCGCGTATCAGTTGTCTCTCCACTCCATAAAAAGACAAAACCTCCCACAATTTCTTTCGGTCGCTATCATATTATGCTTTCTCCAGGTCTACGAATGCACAGAAAAGCTTCCCAACAAGCACAAATGTCGTGTAATCAAAATTATATGACAAATGAATCAAATATACATCGTATGAAAGGTTTCAAATTGACCAACAGTCAAATAAATGTCGCGATCTGGGACCTTTTAGTTTATTCTACTAACATGTCGGTATAGTAAATCATAAAAACATGTATATGACTATCTTTATAAAACCGTCCTATAACATGATCTTAACGTTTTTATAACTAGTTATTCGATTTTTATAAGATATTCAACAAAAAAGTCATATATTCTGTTGTAAAAACGTGTGTATGACGACTATATAAGACTGAGTCTTATCAATGTCGCTTAATCTGTTTTATACGATATTCAACAAAAATACGATCGTGTAGTTAGTGGTATATATATACATATTATTTATATGACAAAAATATATATTCACCATGACTATTAGTGAATTTGTGATATTAATATGATTTTATCCAAACTAAATTGTCATGTATATGTTTTTTAAAACAAATAAAGCGAATTAAAAGATATAATACAGTACAAAAAGAGGTGAGTTTAACTCAGGGTCGCATTCAGGTCGTAAAAAAAAGAATATTTATTCTCAAAAGTTTATTTTATTACGTTTTCACATAAAATGATAGTATTTTTTTTTTAAATGGTTTATTCATTATCGTATCCAATATGTATTGGTATGATTTATATGTACATCATTATAAACAACTAGTTTTTGAAAGGCGCCCGTGGCGCCCACTTATGTTTTTTTTTTAAACTTTGCTTTTCTATCGCTGAATTCGCATGCGAGTCTTTAAAGAACTTGGTTTAATTGACATCTTTATTGCAAACTTAAAAAAAAACAGTTTAAACTTTTTTTTACAAACTTAGCATTCGAATGGCTATGAGCATGTCGGTGTTTAATTCTTTGATTGACTGAAAATTTTATTGCAAATGCAAATATTGCATTCGTATGGCTTCACTCAGCTATGAAGTCGCGCGTTTGCGTTAAAATTTCCTTATTTGGTTATGGAACCAACTACCTGATGACATCAGACTCGCTCCAACGTTATTCTCTTTCAAAAACAGATTGAAGCGTCATTTCCTTTCTGCTACTCCTGCTCCTATCTCCTTTCCTTCCTCGCTATGCTTGACTTTGTATTGAATTATAATATGGTTTACTCTTTTTTTTCATATATGTATATATTTTGTTTGTTTTATGTATGTATTTGTCTGTGTATGAATTTTTTGTATATATAGAAAAAGCAACTTCAATTAAAATGTTATTTGTAATAGGTTGGTTGGAAGAAATTGCCCCAGGCAATAAGCCCGCCAATTTTGGTTTGTTATTTTTGTATATTCATGCCAATAAAGTGTTCATTATTATTATTTGGTAAACTTTTTCATGCAAACTTTGCTTTCGCATCGCTGAATTCGCATGTGAGTCTTTAAAGCACACGGTTGATTGAACTCTATGCAATCTTAAAAAAACAACATAAATTTTTTATTACAAACTTAGCATTTGACTGGCTATGAGCATGTGGGTGTTTAATTCGTTGATTAATTAAACATTTTATTGCAAATATTGCATTCGTATGGCTTTTGAACTGTTGTTAACATTGGTCTCCTGGCTTCAATTGTTTCTAAATGGCATGGTTCTAGAAAAAAATATAATAATAGTAGTATGTCAATAAAAATTTCAATAATCTTTCTTTTTGCATGAAACACTAACTTAAAGAGAAATGTGAAAACTTTTTTAATATTTAGAATAAAAAAAATACCTGCGACCGAAAGCACGGCCCTGCGCTCTTAAGACGAAGCAAAATGGTGACTGCTGCAGAATCATTGATCCTAAACGTCACGATTTTGTCATATAATCACGCATATCGTACTCATGGTTGTATATACGACACAATTGTCATAAAATCATACTAATATGACAATTGTGTCATATAATAAGACTTATATGACATTTGTATCATATAATCAGACGTGTATGGCAATTTTGTCATATAATTAGACTTAATGATTATATATAAGTTATTAATACGATAAAATACAACTTAAAATGGCGATGAAAATGCTCTAATGAAATTAACAATAAATATTAAATAAAAACATCTTTTTAAACACAAATATTCCGAGAAGAATATTAATAGTGGATATAGTATTGAACAGTAAAAATTAATTTGCAGTATATTTTTACACACGTACAGCAAAAAACAGGCGAGAAAATAAATAAAAATGTATTAGGATAATCAGATGTTTTA
Organism: Mystacides longicornis; assembly: GCA_963576905.1. Classification (NCBI taxonomy): domain Eukaryota; kingdom Metazoa; phylum Arthropoda; class Insecta; order Trichoptera; family Leptoceridae; genus Mystacides; species Mystacides longicornis. Next base: position 11,718,705 of record OY756425.1, on the reverse strand, counting down.
ACAAAATTTCATAACTTTTTCACCCTCATTGGCAGAGCTAAATGTTTGCGTGACGTGTCTCCCGAAAACCGTCACGTGAAGGTCGTATATGATGAAATATATGTCTAATATATCTTATTAATTTATTTATAAGACTACTTTATGATCTTTTTGACATATATTGTTTTCTACACGACGGTTCTATCTACAAAATAGTCGAATAAAATGGGCCCATTATGGCCATATAGACCTAACATAGGACTAATTTCCGATGATTTTCTGACGTCTCCGCGACGTCTTTATGACAATTTTGTGCTAGTTGGGTTTTGATGTTTGTTCAATAACTTCTCCGTTACCATTCGCAGATAGAAGATTTGGTCCGCACAACCTCTTTCATTCATAAAAGCACCTTGCGCATCCCAGACTTTACATTCAGTCACATTCCTCACTCTATTAAGATCCTGCCATATATTTTGCCTACAGCGCTCAGCAAGCTAATGACTCGATAACTGCCGCAGTCCAGCTTTGACGCCTTCCCCTTATATAGAGAACGTATAAGGGTCTTCCTACCAGTCTTCTGGAGTTCGTCCAGTCCTCCAACATTGGTTGAAAAGATCCAAGCACCACTGCAGTGTCACCTCACCGCCCAACCTAATGAACTCTGTCACACCCGGTCGCTTTCCCATTCTTTGCTTTCTTTAGTGCATTCTCATTCCCATTCGTTTAACAATCGTAAGGAATGTAAATAAAATACGATGTATTTTTTACATAGTAAAAATGCACTTATTAAATATAAAATATAAAAATGTATTGGTCAACTTATCACACACGATTACTGATTTAAATTGAAACGATGTATCTAGAAATCTCCATTAAAGGCTACTTTTAGTAGCTAAAAAAGGTTTGTCCTTGAAACACATTGCTTATTGCCTTCTTTAATGAAATATTTTAAACAATACATATTGGAAAAAAATCACGGTGAATGTATCAATAAATGTGATTTTAAAAGTTCCAACCGGTTGAACTTTTTCTCGCATACTTTACACTTATACGGTTTTTCTCCACTGTGAAGCCGGAAATGCCTTTTCAAACTACCAGATTCCGTAAAAGTTTTGTTACAAATATTACAAACATAAGGTTTTTCTCCAGTATGAATTCGATAATGGTTTGTCAATGCAGACGACACGGTGAAACTTTTATTGCAAACTTGACATTTAAACGGTTTTTCGCCATTGTGAGTTCTAAGATGCGTTTTTAAGTGAACCGCTTGAATAAACGATTTGGAACAAAACTTACAATCATATGGCTTATCTCCATTGTGAATTTTTAGATGTTTTCTTAAGCAATCTGAATCAGAAAATGTTTTGAAACACGTATCACATTTGTTGGTCTTTTTATTACTATGAATCTGAAGATGCCTTTTTAAATGTGGCAACTGAGAGAACGTTTTATCGCAAACATGACAGTTGTACAGTTTTTTTACATTGTGGATTCTATCCTTAGCTTTTCTTAAGAAGAAACTACACTCTTCCATCAGTTTCTCAGTGTCAGTCTTGTTCGAATGATAAAAACTCTTTTCAGTATAAAGTCCATCTAGTTCAGGTTTGATATCTTTGGCAGTTACACAAACAGTTTCTTCATTGTTATTGTTATCTTCAGGTTCTTGTTTAATTTTTTTCAAAAATGTTTCAATATCATTTCGTTCAATTTTGCAAACTACAACGTCTGCCACAATAACAGAAACGTTTTCGGCGAGTTTATTCATAATATTTAATTTTGTAAATTGTTACACTATTATAATACACAAGCAATAATTTCTTCCAATAAATTGTACATAGAAAAACTGTTGAACAAAGTATTTTTATCTAAATTCATAACTTTTACGGTAGCACAACACAATTATTATCCGTTTGGCACGTTATTTATCCGTTTTAAACAATCATAACCTTAGAGCAAGAGATTACAAACCAAATTCGACTGGTCAAGTTCTATGCTCACTGCTCACCACAGAACACATATAGGTACTCTCTAACGAGAGCTGCTCACTAGATTTTTTCTCTGCATCAGTGTAGCCAACCCGGAAAAGACAAATGTCGCCGAAATGGGGTGTTTTCTGGGGAGCTTCCGCAATTCACACCAGATGGCAGCACACACAATAAGGGTCTAACATTTAATGACAATCCTATGTCTTCCATATAAAACCCTGCATAAAAGTGGCTTGTTGGTGTTTATTTTTTTTTCATCTCCTATAGGTACAGGTACCTACCCTTCATTTAGACATCTTACTAATGCTTTCTGTATATAGGCCCCGCCATAACTAGTATTTTTAAAAGATCGTTACAGATATACGATGTGATTTTTTTAGAATGACAATCATAATATTATTAACAAATTATTATGGTACCGAACCGAATTATTATGGTTAGATTGTTTATTTAAGCCAGCTCAAATTTAAAAAGTAAATAGATTTGGGTTTTTTGATTTCACTTGGTACCAAAATAAAGAATTTAGTCTAAAAAAGTAATTTTGAAAATGTTGTCAAAGTTTTTCAAAAAGGTCGAAGCTCGCCATTTTTAATAATTTGTTTTGTGAAACTAAAAAATCCGATTGTCATATGGATAACTTCCTTCCAAAATAGGTAGATTTATGTAAGGCTCAAGTTGGTAGATAGGTAGACAAGGGGCAAAATTTGTAAATCTACCAAAAAGCTGGTAGATATAGATAGGTTTGGCAGCGCCGATTTAAACTTCAGTATTAAAGGGGTGGGGGAGAGGTAAGGAAAATTTTATATGACGCAACCATACTATTAGATACCTATAAATAAAAGATTTTTCTTTTTTTTAAATCATACCTACCTATGTATGTCGGTATTATTTGCTTCTTTTCTTCTTTTTTGGCCAAATGTATAAGTATTGTATATATCTACGTCGCAAAAATATGTATAAAAACTACTTTATAATTAAAAAAAAAAAATCCTAAATAAGTAGTAACAAATAAACAAAAAAATTTGTAAAGATTATTTTATTTTCTGGCCAAATGTATATATGAGTTTACTTTACATTCTTTACCTAAAAAGCGGAACATCGCGGGACAAATTGCGGACGGTAGTGGCAATTGCCTTATGATAATATTTATTTCTTTATTTATTAAAAAAACTTAAATCTTAACTATTAAACATGGACTTGTACCACACTTCTACATACATTTAGTCATAGGCCAACATAATTTTAGACCCTGTTTGTCAGTGCTGCCCCCGGTGGCGAAAAGAGGAAAGAAAACAACCCATTGGTCCGACGGGGGGGGGGGGGGCAATCAAAATATTTAGGCGATAATAATATGCTCCTATTAAAAACAAAAAAAAAATATAACTACCGACTACTTAAAAATTAGAAAGTCATATTATTATATGACAATGACAATATAAATCCATTGTTCTAGAAGTCTGGGGTTGTGGCATTGGATCACTTTTAAAAGCATTTGTTAATTTTTATTTTATGTTTTTTCGTTTCCGCGTGTTTTTTTTATATCGCTCACTTTGCCTTCTTTCAAAATTTCTACAAGCGAAAACAAAAAGCGCTATGGATCTAAAAGGCGCTAGAAAAGTCGCTAAAATATTTTGTCGCTAAATGAAAATGAAAAGTCGTTTTCCATGTCCAAATGTCGCTAGATCTGGCGACAAGGTCGCTAAGTTGGCAACACTGCTCTGCATTTTGTTTTGAAGTCCGAAAATTTCGTTGTTGGCAAAGATTTGAGACAATACGCTCAAATACAACAGTAACAGTATATTATCATATTATCTAGGCTCAAATACACTAATGTCAGACAGAAATTATCTGTCATGTTACTCATGTTTTCAAACTTTTATTTGAATGGTGTATACGCTTTGTATAAAGTTTTCTTTGTTACGTAGTTTTTTTTAATCTCTTTATCAATCTTGAGGATATTGTTGAATTTTGCGACATCTTGTCTTTTATTTATTTGTTTTTAATAAATTATTGTATGTACTAACACGAATGAGGTTGGATAAGGATTTAAGTTTTTCATCAAGTGAATAAACTTGTATTATTTGAATAGTCAAGTATCAAGTTAAAATGGAAGAGAACGAACGTTGTGCTCACGATTCCGATACAAATGTTCACAGTTCAAAGGAAACTTTGATATGTCCAGAACAAAGACCTCATGCTAAAACACACACGGTGAGTCATTGTGTGATATTTCAGATAATTTGCACCCTATAATCTTTTTCATAATTTCTTTTCTTACTCATGTCATAATGTAATATTATAAAAGTCCTGTATATTTTGGATGGTCGTGTTGCTTTATAGATTTTTTGCCAATGCATTGAATATTTTATAATTTTATCAATATTTTATGCAGATATTACCTAATATTGTTTACATCTTTAATACGCCCGATTCTTGTCAATTTTAGTGTACAGTAACTAAAATAAGAACGTTCCTATTTTAGTAAGTGCACATTGGTATTCTATAAAAATTAAGAACATTCCTAATTAGACTGATATTCAAATTAGTTCATTTTAATTCACGTGAACTTAATTCTTAAATTTTGTAACATTCTTATTTTAGTTCAAACCAAAACCAGAATAGGGGGTATTATCAACTTATTACATTTTTGGTATTGTTTACCTTTTTCTTCAATGTCACCTTACCTTCCATGTCAGTTCTTGGTCTCTATTATAAATTTATTTGCTGTTGGTTTAACCTCTCGAGCCGTACCAACATACCGGTGTGTTCAAGAAATATTATGTGATCTGCAGTACGAACATACCGGTGTGTTTGATCCTCTACTACTTTGCTATTCCCGCCATATTTCTAAATTTTGTTATTGGTCGAGTCTCTCGGATGTCCTTTGCCAATCAAGAGAAAGAAATCTAATGATGGGCGGATTTAGTACTTATGTACCGCCTAAACAAAATATCACGTGACTACCAGTGAGTATACATACCGTGTACCTAACCGTCCGCTGCTATTGCAAACCACATTGTTTTGTTACATAACTCCTTTATTATTAATTTTACGGAGTTGGTTCCTTACAAACATTTATTCTAGAGGACACTCTCTACGAGATGCAATTTTTTATTTTTTTCTATCTCAAAGTTGAATTAATCCACCCTGGCTTACACTATTATTTTTCCTTAATCCCCTCACAGAGAGGTAAATGACGCAGTTTTAAAATAAAAACACACTTAATAATGATTAGGTAAAATAATCTAATTCGTAAGGAACAATAACGCATTCAAATGTTGGTATATAAAATTATAAAGTTGTCAAGTTGTTGTATCACAGAGACAAGAAACTGCAAGCCATTACAACTGATGTTTGTAATATATTTTAATATAATTACAGTAGGCGCCGGTTAGTGTGATCACTGGTTAATAGAATCAGCCGCTTTATAGAATCAAAAGTCCAAGTCCCGAATCAAAATGAAGAATTTCATACAATTTCTTTCGGATAATAGAATCACATTTTCGGTTAATAGAATCAATTGTTCCAAAAAATTTGAACACTTTCTTATATTTAGCCACTGATGTGCACGTTTTTTTTGTATTTTTTTTTCAATGTCGACTCAATAGACGATTGCGCATTAGAAAAGATTTATTGCTCAGTCGAGGTCAGTTTTGAACTGTTTCCAGCTGTGCGTATGTTTATTTATTGTATGGTGATAAAAAATTCGAACCCTGGAACAGGCAAAAAGTAAAAATACCGAATAACGGTGAACACGTGCGTTATGACTGACTGATGACTTTTTAGTTTTTGGAAGGAGCAAATCTCCCAGATGTTTTAAAGGCGTGAAACACTTGCTAGTGTAGGTAGGTAATTTTTTTACTCAAATGCTTGGATGAAGTCACAGATTTCCGAAAACTATCTGAGACATAGGGACAGACTCTCTTTTGTCTCGATTTCTTTACAAATTTTTTGACATAAAAACCTTTCTTAGGTATATAATGAGTAGGTACCTATGTTTGTGTGAAATTTATGTAGGTATGTACTAAGTATGTGTATTCTATATGGCCGCCGCTTATTAGAATCGCCGGTTAATAGAATCAAAACACACTGGACAAACGTGATCACAATATCCGGCGCCTACTGTATCTGTATTGTTTCTACCTGTGAACATGTGATGTACATATTATGACCATATGATAAATAAATAATAAAGTTGTCTAGTATAAACAAATAAATGAAATGTCCACTTTTTCAGGGTCAGAGTTTGCAGAATTTTTCCACAACTAAAAGAAGGGTCCTTTCTTCTGAAGAAATTGGTTCAGTTAATATTTTATCCTCCAAATATGAAGTAAGTTATTTCAATCCAATCAATTTCCAAGTGGTTGGTAGACCAGAGGTATCAGGCGATGACTTTCGCTCGCACAGCGTATTGACGCTTGTGGGTCGAGTCACGGTGCCCAACATTTCCACTTTTTCAACACAACCATTTGGGTAGTTTGAAAGATGTGTAAATTGTATTTGTGTTCACTTGAGTGGGCCCAGATTCATTAAAAAAAATACACACAATTGAAATTATTATTCCATTTTCTTCTAAAAATGAATACCTACTTTATAATTTCAAACAATTTGTGGATGAAATACTTCCTAAATCTGTCAACGATTTGAGACCAGAATTGTTCTGAATTCATGGAGCGCTGCCTCTTATTTTGCCTCATCTCCAGAGGCCTCTTCCAGAGTGACAGTGCCTCTTCCCGGCTCCTGCTGTCCGCAAAAGGTCTCCTTAATCTTCTTTTTGGAAGATAGGTCCCAACAGGATTCCCATCTCTCGGTCCACCACACCATGTCGATTCTACAAAGGTGCCATGTACATCCTCCATAGCCAGAACTAGGGAAATAAAAGTCCGCCCCTACAGATCCCTGCATGTAGAGGTAAGGCAAAAAGTCACCCTGAGGTTACCTCCTACAGGGAGCCTCCATTAGTTACTAACCTACCCGTTAGTCACGTATCCTTTGGCACGGGTCTAATGACACCTTGGATTGGGGATTTTTGGGCAGAAAGGTTTACTCCTTCCGAAATGATAGGACTAGGTGAATATAGATGGAAGGGCTCATAGAAGGCAGGAGGATTGGATTCAGGTGTCGGAAATGCCCTGCATGTTGGACAGCCATGCAAGGCACCCCGTATTCTCTTCGGCTTGTTGACCCAAGCGTCAACAGGGACCGAATGTAACCGCCGTTTCAGCCTGGGCCAACGTAACAGGGTCCACCGCTTGTAGGTAGAGTCGAGTTGAAATGCAGTGGCTAAGAGGCATTACATGCTCTTATATTGCGCGTAACATTTCCTTGGACCCCACCAGAACTGTTAGGCTACGGCTACACTATGGCCCATGCTGGTCCAGGATGGCTAAATACGGGCTCTGGCCAATCATTGGCAAGTAGCAACATTTGGCAAATACACTTGTACACCTGGCTACACTATTGGCCCAACTTTGATAGCTGGTACGTGGTACGCACGCCAAATTTTAGATTTTAGGTTATCGTGAACGCATCTTGAGCGTGTTTTGTGTATTAAAATAGACCAAAGTAAATATTTAATATATATTCTTTAGTTTAAAGTACAATAAAAGAAACAAATTAGTGATTTATTAAAAAAATATATGTTATTTTGCTCTTCTGTGACAAATCTTGTTTTATTTTGTTATTTTGTCAACAAAAACCAATGGACGCATTATTTGGCAACACAATATTAAACCTACTGTCTTTTTACGTATACTGTTTTATTTATATTGTTGTCTATTGTATAGATATCGATTGTAATTACTAATTGTTTAAAAATAATGTACAAAACTCTGAAAATAACAACATGGAAGACATGACAGCTGTCAACATTGGCCCAATATTGGTGAATACTTGCGGACTCGATCGACAAGTAAACAAGTAACGGCCAATGTCAAATATTGGGCGATATTGGTCATTGGTGAAGCGGCCACACTACTTGCCCATGATGGGCCAGAGCCTCTATTTGGCCAACATGGCCCATAGTCTAGCCGTGGCTTTAGCAAAATCACTAAATGTTTTTTTCTAAACATCATGCAGTTTCCTTTAAGGGGTACTTAAGCAAGATAATAGACCTCGAATCTTTTCTATCCAAGTACACATCTTTCGCTTCTACCACCGACAATACATTTCTCATACAACCTCTCCTATCTCTTTTGCTTCTGACCTGGCCTTCCTTGAGGGCAGAATCATGTGTGCGATTCTCGGTCTTTCCACATAATCCTCGAAGAGCTCTCATATTTCTTTTAATGTCCACGTTTCACAACCATATGTTATTGAAGGTAACAGGATTACATAATGCACAAGAAACATTCTTGTTACTTATAATTGGTCTTAGTGCACCGCCCACCTTGCTACCAGCCACTTTACTACGTTCCTTTTCTTTTACATACTTTCCATCCCTACCAAATGTATTTTAGAATTCATTATTGTTTCATTATTTTTAATAACTAAAACTTTTGTTATTTTGATATTCATTTTAAAACCGTTTTTTTTTTGTACAAATGCCTTCACATCTTATTTTGATTTTAAAAGACGTCATGCATGAAATATTGATTTTGCAAATATTAATTGATAAAAATAATTTTAATTGTGGGTAGGAACTTATTATCAGTTTATATTATAAAAAAAACTTATTGACACCTTCATCTTTTTGATGGTGTGATCTTCATTGAGATCAGTCAAGCAGTACAGTTAAATGTTTTTCTAGAGCTTGGACTATGACACCTGTGAAAATCACCTTTTACTGGATGAAGAAAGAACCAGAGGATATAAATTCATTGTTAGGAAGAATTTGGCAAGATGGTTAATATTCTTAATGATAGGAGTTGCGACTGCAACAATTGCATGCATTGTTGATATATCTATCGAAGAGTTATCAAATATCAAATATGGTGGATTGAAAAAATGTATCCTTTTTAATTTTAATGGATTCAAAGGTGCTAAGTATCATTTTATTAAAAAAAAACTTTTGTGTTTGCAACACATGTTTAACATAAACGCCCATAACCCATGCAGGACTCGAACCCACATCTCTAGCGGTCTCAAGTAGAGATGCTGGCCATCCAACCCTGCATTAACACCTTAAATATTCATATATATTATATGCTTGTAGGTGGAAATTATATTATATAACAATTTGGAAAGTAGTGCGAATTCTTGTGTAATGTAAATCCTTCCGTAGAAATATCGTCCGAGGCCTATCACCCACTCAATTGGGTGCCGCTTCATAAAAAAAGTAGTGAGAGCATTAAGCAACTAACAGTAGATGACGCTTGGATATTAACTGTATCCATTAAAGCTGTCTTTATTTGTACTTTGTTTGAATACAAAGGTTAACCTTTTTCTAAAAATGATGCTAGTAAACTTTCTAGTGCGTGTATTTATTTGTAATTTCGAAATAAATATATTCCACCAAGAATCTAATTCTCATAAAATACCTATTATTGTATTATATGAAGTCCTCATTGAATATTTGACTTAATTAAAAACACGCCAGATATTGATACGTATATTGTACAAGATAAACTATACATCCCATTCCTGTTGTGGGTTGCCTCAAATATCGTTCCAGTGTTGGTTGGGTCTACATTGGTGGCGTATTTTGAAGTAAGTTTACCTATCTGTAATCATTATTTCATTTTATCAAATCCTTATAAATTGTTAACAGTCATTTAAGCTTATTTCAATACGTGATTTTTTTATATTGCCGGACTTTGCTAAACCTCAACGAGTGAAATTTTAATGCACCCATTTCCAACCTTTTAAATATTATACAAAATGCTATCTAAATTCAGTCCCACAAACACAGATGATATCAGTCTGAAAAGATGAGTCATTTGGGCTTTAATCCTTTTACATAGATATTTAGCGGGCTTATCTCAATCTCTATGATTTCAGAGTTTGACCACTGTTATTTTCAACTGCATTTAAATTTAATTGCATATAAAATTGAAATTTACCATCATGTAACTATTCACAAGGGCAACACAGCTTAAATAATTTTGATTGATTTTTGTTTTCAGCCAATTGCAGGTGGAAGTGGGATACCACAAGTCAAATGTTACTTAAACGGTGTAAAGATACCCAGAGTTGTTAGGATTAAAACTTTATTTATTAAATGTATTGGAGTCATAACGTCCGTCGTTGGTGGCTTGGCAGGAGGAAAGGTTATATCTCAATATTTTAACATTAATCTTAAAATTTATTTATTTCTGTACTCTTGATCAAAAATTGTAAAAATGTGTGGTGCTTGGAACAAGCTGGCCCCCACATCTTGTTATATTGGTAAAAGCATTTAAGATCGGACTGAACAAACCAAGGACTTAAGCACATCAGCCTCGTGTTAAAATTTTAAATTAGGTTTTATAATTTTGGAGTTATTACGATTCAGTTTTTGGCATACATAGATCACTCTCTCGAGAGTGAATTGCCCCATCCAATAAAGATGAAGAGTAAGAAACTGTGAAAGATTGAGAACTACCCAGTCTATGCAATTGTAATTTAGTGGTAAGGAATAATAATAGTTGATCTGGTTTGCAGGAAGGGCCCATGATACATAGTGGAGCTGTGGTGGCCGCGGGGATATCTCAAGGGAAGAGCACAACCTTCATGAAGGACTTCAAAATGTTCCAGTACTTCAGGGAAGATCACGAGAAGAGAGATTTTGTTTCTGGAGGAGCAGCTTCGGGTGTTTCAGCCGCTTTCGGTTCTCCCGTTGGTAAATTTCCATTATATTTTGTTTGCTTTAGAATTGAAACTAGAAATCAAATACTATGTGTGAGTGTGGCAGACACTATTGTCACAACTGAAGCGGTTAATAGCCTTGCGGTTCAGTCGCCGTCTTTCGTTCTGGAGGTCGACCATCTTCTTCTTTCACGAAACAAGCTTTGCTTTCTCAGATGTCAATAGTGCATCAATAGTGTTTACTTTGAGTGAGCTCAAGTTTATGTTTACATACATAAAACAACACTAATACTTAGTAGGATCTTGAATAAAGCAGGAGTGATTTAAAAGAAAGTAACAAAGAGCAGCAGACATAACGATTTTGCCTTATTCTCCTTCGTAAATTCCTAAGTTCCTCTATGACTGCTTTCCCTTCTGTATTTTCCAATACCAGTCTTTAAATTTGTTTGCTCTCTTGTTCTCGATAATTTCCAACTTTTATCTCTATATTTCATTAATAATTATTAAATATCTACTTGTTCCATACATGAGATTCTTCAACATGTTGAACATGTTGAGAATTCTCATGATTAGGAGTTTTGGAGACTTAAACATTACCACCTAATGGCGAACGCTGTTAACCTAAAGTGACCACAAGTAATGAATTGTTAGAGTTTTTAGTTGTTACCTTTCTTCTTCTCATGGATCCCACCTGTCGTGTCTGAGAAGTCGCAAAAGGTTTCACGCATTCCCAATTTCTATTTTAGGGGGAGTGTTGTTTTCTTTAGAGGAAGGAGCTAGTTTTTGGAATCAAGGATTAACATGGAGGATATTTTTTGCGTCTGTTATTTCCACCTTCACATTGAATCTTATATTGTCCACATACCATGGTCATCCAGGGGACTTGAACAATCCAGGTAAGTTACACTAACAAACAATTTTACCAATATACCTCCATTGTTTAACGTAACGTTTGAAAGTTGTCCCCATTCTAATAACTCGTGATTGCAGGTCTGTTGAATTTAGGGAAAATGGAATCGTTTCCTTATGAAATCTATGAAATACCATTGTTTGCCTTATGTGGTGCATTTGGTGGAGTCACTGGTGCTTTATGGAATCATATCAACTTTCAACTGGCAAAGTTTAGATTAAGGTATGTACATATACCCACTTGATCCTGTTGATGCTTGACCCACTATCTCAAACCCTTCCTTCCAGTCTTGGTATCCTTTTCATTTTTCTCTTATCATTATTTTCAATCTGCTTATTATTTTCGGTTCAACTAATTTCATAATGATTGCTTTGTTTAGATATTTGAGATTCCGTTGGCTGAAAGTGGCGGAAGCTTGTATAGTGGCAGCTGTGAGTGCTACAGTAGGATTCATTACAATGTTTCTTCTCAATGACTGTAGACCACTTGGTCAGGACCCCACCAAGTATCCACTCCAGGTGATTTTTGATAATTCGCACCATTTGGTAGTGTCTATACATCACTGCTACTCCAATTTCCCATTGAAGCTCTTTAGTTTTATTTTAGAAGCATTATTGATTGATATTTCAGATGTACTGCGGTGATGGGGAGTACAATGCTGTAGCTGCCATATGGTTTCAGACACCCGAAGCGTCCGTCCGCTCACTGTTGCACGATCCACCTGGCTCCCATACCATTTGGTCACTGGTCGTACTTGTCGTTTGCTATTTCTTTCTCTCCTGCTGGACGTTTGGTCTCTCTGTATCCAGCGGTTTATTTATTCCCAGTCTTTTGACGGGTGCCGCTTGGGGAAGGCTGTTTGCCACTATTTTACAGTATGCAGTTCCTTCATTGGTATGTTATCATGAATCAAATCACTAAACAAGCTTTCTCAAACCTAATTTCTTGGAATGTAAGTTTAGAAGGTGAATGCCTCCCTAATAGTAATCAATGGTTTCAGATAACATTGCACCCTGGGAAGTACGCGTTGGTAGGTGCCGCAGCGCAGTTAGGAGGTGTGGTTAGAATGACCATATCCCTTACTGTCATCATACTAGAGACCACGGGAAATATTTCTAATGCGCTGCCCATCATCGTCACGGTTATGGCAGCCAAATGGACGGGGGATTTCTTCAATGAAGGCATTTATGATATGCACATTCAGTTGGCGGGTGTGCCTATTCTCCCTTGGGAACCCCCGCCGCTGGCACATAACATTTACGCTTCAGAAGTAATGAACCAGCCGGTTGTTTCTTTTAAAACTGTGGAGAACGTTGGCCACATAGTTGAAGTTTTGAAATTAGTCACATACAACGGATTCCCCATTGTCGATCCTCCACTTACGGATAATGTGAGTATGGACTTCTTTTATGTGCCTTCATTGGATATTCTTTCATTAGCATATTCCAATATGTATATTGAAAAATAATGCAAATTTTGGTATATTTTTTAGAATTTCAATTAGTGTGTGCGTAAGCAGTACCTACTTACAACTTAACAAAGTTAGAATGAAGAATGTAGTTTATATTATTTTCAGCATGAAGTAACGACATATAAACGTTTCCGTGGAGTGATACTGAGGTCACAGCTCATTGTTTTGCTGCAGCAAAAGATATTCAACGAAGCTCCAGCCTCATGGGGAGAGTATTTCAAAGTTGACATTGACATGTTCAGACACGAATATCCGAGATTTCCTACCATAGAGCAAGTATGTATCCAATTCTATTAAATTAACTAATTAACATTGTTAAAAAAATAGTTTTTTTTTGTATTGCGCTTATTTTTTTTTCTCAGTCAGGAATCCTTTTATTCAAAGATCCATCTGCTATACTCGACACCTTTGATTTAAATGTTCTTTATCACTTCTCTTTATTATTTATCAATCAAAAGAAAAAATATAAAAAACAAAGATTTTATAAAATAATTTAAATGAAACAATTGATTTGTTATTCCACTATATTTATTTACCTGACTAGTTTCGCAGGAACAGGTCCTGCATGGTCACAGGTGACTTAGAAACTAAAGCTTAAAACGAATACAAAATATTATTGGTACGCACACAGATAGGCAGAGGTTGTAAACATATGGTATAAAATTAACAATTTTAATTTGTTTTTTTTTTTTATATTTGACTAATGAATTTATATAAAGCAAGATAAAGGTTTTATTATAAGTTGAAAAGAATAAGTAGATTGACAATAATAATATTTTGAATTTACTAAAATTGTTTTTAATATTATTTTTTATATATAAAAAAGGAGTTGATAATTGACTAATGAATTTATATAAAGCAAGATAATGATATTATGATAAGTTGAAAAATATAAGGAATAGATTGACAATAATAATTATTGAATTTACAAAAAAAAAAATTGTTATAATTATTTATTTTTTATATATATATATATATGTATAAAAAAGGATAGTAATTGACTAATGAATTTATATAAAGCAAAAATGAATATAATGAATAGAAATCAAGAACAGATTAACAGTAACAATACTTAATTATGTTTGAATTTACTAAAATTGCAATATTTGATTTTTTCCCCTTTTCTTTCTATAAAAAAAAAAAAAAAAAATGACAATATTTGACTAATAAATTTATACAACGCAAAGATAATTAAACTATAAGTTACAGGAATCAAGAATAGATTAACAATGACAATATATTTTTCTATAATTTGTTTGAATTTACTTAAAAAATATATTGGCATTGTTAATCTATTCTTGATTCCTGTAACTTATAGTTTAATTATCTTTGCGTTGTATAAATTTATTAGTCAAATATTGTCATTTTTTTTTTTTTTTTTTTTATAGAAAGAAAAGGGGAAAAAATCAAATATTGCAATTTTAGTAAATTCAAACATAATTAAGTATTGTTACTGTTAATCTGTTCTTGATTTCTATTCATTATATTCATTTTTGCTTTATATAAATTCATTAGTCAATTACTATCCTTTTTTATACATATATATATATATATAAAAAATAAATAATTATAACAATTTTTTTTTTTGTAAATTCAATAATTATTATTGTCAATCTATTCCTTATATTTTTCAACTTATCATAATATCATTATCTTGCTTTATATAAATTCATTAGTCAATTATCAACTCCTTTTTTATATATAAAAAATAATATTAAAAACAATTTTAGTAAATTCAAAATATTATTATTGTCAATCTACTTATTCTTTTCAACTTATAATAAAACCTTTATCTTGCTTTATATAAATTCATTAGTCAAATATAAAAAAAAAAAACAAATTAAAATTGTTAATTTTATACCATATGTTTACAACCTCTGCCTATCTGTGTGCGTACCAATAATATTTTGTATTCGTTTTAAGCTTTAGTTTCTAAGTCACCTGTGACCATGCAGGACCTGTTCCTGCGAAACTAGTCAGGTAAATAAATATAGTGGAATAACAAATCAATTGTTTCATTTAAATTATTTTATTTAAATAATTCCACCAAGAATGCACGTTCAATTCGTTAATTTTATTAAAAAGATTTTATGTTTGATAGTAAAAAGTGTCGTTACCACAAACCTTCGTCATGTTTCTCTGTATACCGTTTCAGAAATGGTATACAGAGAGCACTTGCACACAAAACATAACTGGCCATCGCAAGCCCTAAGGGATGGCTGAGATTAGCTTGAAATAGGAGCATGTGCGTGCACGCATAAAAAAATGGTATAGTTTTTAAAAAGCGGCGTTGTCAATTTGACAAAGGTTTGTGTTACAGGGTTAATTATTTATTTTGCTTTGATTATTACTTAAGGTAAATATTTCGGATGAAGAAAAAACTTACACCGTCGATTTGAGACCGTTCATGAATCCTTCACCGTACACGCTGCCTCACAACGCATCTCTCCCGCGCATGTTCAGACTGTTCCGTGCTCTTGGCTTGAGACACCTTCCCATCGTCAATGATGTCAACGAGGTAACGTAATTACTTCCTTACACATTCCGTATTTTATTTTACTCCTTTCAAAATATTAAAACAATGGTGGGCATATCATATTTGTTGCAAATCAATTAGGAACTTCCAATAAGGATAATCATCTTTTTATTTTTAAATGAATTTGTGCTTACTTATAGTGAACACAAATACACTATTTGACACTTTCACAGTAAGCCACTTAAAGCATGTGTCGTGAAAGAGGAAGATGATCCGCACTTGGGATCAAACCCACGACCTCTGCAGGAAACAGTAAGAAAGCCGACGTCGTAACCGCTAGACTACTAACCACTTTTATAACAATATCCCAGGTCAATTCTCTAATGCGCCCGTGATTAGTAACTTTATGAAAAAACAAAATATTTACGTAATATTATTATCAGACTAAAACGAAGCACTCTACTATCAACTTTTTTATGCAAATATTACACTCATGAGAAGTACTTACTTACTTTCCGAATCCGGATCGTCAGACCAAGAATCTTCTCTTGGTCTCTCCGGTGGTGGAAGGATTGGCCGACATGGTGTCGTTTCCAGGGACGCCCGTTCGCTCTATTACAATAGCTCAATCTACGTGGAGGCTCCTTCCGTGTCCCACAAGATGAGAAGTTATTGTTGCCAATTAAAAAGTGGTTAATGTGATTAGCAGACCAGAGGTTCAATCACCAACTTTCGTTGCTGATAGTTTTCCTCTTTCATAACATAAGCTTTGCTCTTTGTGAAAGTTGGCAAAAGTGTATTTATGTTCACCTTGAGTCTCACTCTCTCTCTCCCTGGCTTGCACCCAGGCTTGTGTTTACCTTGAGTGAGAATTTTGGATGTCTTTCAATGTCATTCTACTCAAAGATTTTGAATATCTTTCAATGTCATTCTACTCGAACATTTTGAAGATCTTTCGCAGTGAATTATTTAACAACATAAATGTGTTTTTCAGGTTGTCGGTATGGTAACTAGGAAAGATTTAGCCAGATACAGAGTGTGGAGGCATAAAGGGCAAATGGGATTAGAGGAATTGGTCATTTCAAACGATATATGATTGCTGTGAATGCGGGTAGGTAACCTAGCACTGCTTCATCAGTTGTATATCCAATAATAGTCAATTTTATTGTAAATAGTCTTGAAGTCGTCAGTATTTAGTGGAATTTTATCTTTAAGGAAAAGCCTTTTAGTAAATCTTCATTTGAAGAGAAGTGATATGTGTGAAAGTGAATATACTTATACTGTATAAAAAGTGCCAGATGAAATGAGATATTTAGCCAAAGTTTTAAAAAATAAATCTCTTATTTTAAACTTATATTTCATATAACAATTTGCATGTGTAAATTTTATATTATTATTTTTTTAATAATAATTATATACTTAAATGAAAAATGTGTAAATTTTGTATAAATTTAAAAGAATGCGCAGTTAAATATAAACATTATCTATATTTAAATTGTTATTTTAAATATAAGATTAATCAAAACTTGGGCTTTTTTTTTTCAAAAAAATAATAAGTTTTCCAGGAAGATTACTGCAATGCTATAATTATGTATCTGTCATAATACCAACTTGTCCCAAATGTCTTCCATACCCTCACAGTCTAAACAATCTTCATTGAAGAGTCAAGAAAATATAAAATTAAAAATTATTCATCTCTTGGTTTTCAAATCGCTCCGTAACGTGGCTCCTAAATATATGTCAGAATTATACATACTAGTTTTCTTGCCAATTTAACAACAAATCCTTTTTGTCAAAATTTACTTAGTGATACAATTATATAATTAAAACAGCAATATATAAATTTAACAATTTGTTTATTTAAACAAGAATATTTAAATAAAAAAATATTTCATAATATAATAATATAAAGCTCATATTTTTATAGTAATGTTGATAATCCTCTAGCAATATTTTATCAGATTTTATTGTTTTGCGATAAGTAGATGAGGAAGTATAGGGCATTTTTTTACTTTATGTAAGTATAAAAATAATAAAAATTTTGAATAAATGCTGGAAAATCACATTATAATTGTAAAATATTACAATTTCAGCATTCTTCATATGGATATCTTCCAATATTAATCAAATACCTCTTGATATATCTAAGTATAACATGCATTGGTCTCTTTTGGTACTCCAACATAACCTGCTTCGGTGTTGTCACCTGAAAAATAAAAATTTTATACACTAAAT
This sequence comes from Mystacides longicornis, assembly GCA_963576905.1. Lineage (NCBI taxonomy): Eukaryota > Metazoa > Arthropoda > Insecta > Trichoptera > Leptoceridae > Mystacides > Mystacides longicornis. Next base: position 11,700,925 of record OY756425.1, on the reverse strand, counting down.
AATTATAGTAGCCTTAGTTCTGCCTGGGTGACTAGTGTATTGACTTATGTTATGATGTTTACAGGATCCAAAATGATGAAATCCAAATATGAAATTTCAAATTTTTTATATGTAGAATAACCCCTGGCTCAATGACACAAAACAATAATTCCACAATAGATGTTAACCAGAAACATAGGTACTTAGCCATACTACAGTATTTACTGGTGCTTAAACCCGAATTCAGCGCGATTGATTTATCAACTGAAATTAATGGGAAGTTTTCTGGGGAGCTTCCGACAATACACACTAGGTGGCAGAACTTCTAATCAGGTCTATTGTCAAATTCAGTGCTGCCAACGTAGAGATGTTTTTTTCAGTGAGGCCAACGTTGGGAAGTTTGTTTTCCATTGTGTTGCTAAGAAGTTGTTGATTTTGTTGCGCATAAATTTGAGAATAAATCTCAGGGTTGCTGTTCTGTATTTTTTAATATGTATTTAGGTAGGTATATAAAAAAAGATGAACAATTTTATTTGTAATAGTATGTAAAAAATGTACAATGATTACTCTAAACCTATTGTAAGTTATCATGTATAATAATATATAAGTTGTTTAATTTGAAATAAACTATAGAATGATATTTTGGAGGTTAGATTGTGAGCGACCATAAGAAGAAGAAGAAGTAAATCGCCCCCGTTGGCAACACTGAATTTGACAATAGACCGGATTAGCAAGGGCGCCTCTAGCGGCACAAAAAGGAAAAAAACATCCCATTGGTTGAAAATTATTGTTTATAATCGGGCTAATATGTTAATTATATTTTTAAGACAATAATCCAAATGGCAACCTTTGGTTAGAAAAAAAAGAGTCAGTAAACCCTAGAAGAGATGGGCAGACAACCTTTTCAAGAAATTGGTGCAGAAGGTACAACACAAAGACGCTTGGAAAAGCATAGACGAAGCCTGTATCAGGCAGTGGAAATGAGACAATAATATAAGCTATTTTACCTGATCACCATGCAATCTATTTAACAATGTTACACACACATCAGCTGCCTTTATGCCAGCTTTGTGGGTGACGGCTGCGAAACACGGGGCTTCCATTTCAATATTCTTCACTCCTATTCCTTTAAGCTTCTTAAGGAACGCCATCTTGTCTTCTTCACTATATTCACAAAACAGTCCGTCCGTTCTGCCTTGACCTTTGAATATTGAAAAGTAATGTGCATTACATTATATTGAGATGAAATTATGAAGTTTTTTCAACAGTTACTACTGAAATTTTTTATGATTTTTGTTTACCATTATAAAAATCGTTAGTTCCCATTGTTCCTCCAACTGTTGTCAAAAAATCATCAGTACTTTCTGCAGTCATTTGTAGTTCTTGTGCCAAAATTTCATCAAACTTTGCTGGCCAAGACACAGTTTCACCAAGTATTTCCTTAAATATATCAAAGGTTTAACATAAGTGATTGGTGTTTGCCCAAGGTAAAATACATAATAAACTAATCAATTATTTTCTTTTACTTATGTAACTTAGTATGACAACAGCTAGATTTAAGAGACAGAGAAGTAATATTGTTGTACCATATTGTAAGCCTCTTTGAGCAGTCCATTGTAAGCCTTGGAGGATATAACAACGGTTCCTGGTTGCACGTCAATACCACCACTGGTTCCTATCCTAAACATCACTGGATCTTTAACACGGCTGTACTGCAACAACTTGATGATTTCATGCAGCACCACAGACATTGTGGACATTCCCACTCCATGCTAGAAACAGACCTTGATTTATGGGGATCTGTATGATTCAATGTTTTTATTATCCACTTGACATGGGACAAGATATAAACGCTTTGTTTGAACCAACTCTTGAATTGCAACTAATAACAAGAAAAATATTCATTGGCTATCATAATACAGTGAACTCTCGATACGTCCAATATTTTTTCTGGTCCCTATTCACAACATTTTTTTTTTTGCTTCAATTAGTCTAATAATCTGTTAGATGGGATTGTCAGGTTTGGTTTATCATTCTCAATTTTTTTTCCACTAGAGCTTTGTTTGCATCAACTAGCTTAGTTCTTTGTGAATAGACATAATTCCATCTCGGAGATGAATTAAAGGATCTTGAATAGGCTAGTTTCTCCAATTTGAATTTGATCAATTCGGATATTTTGGTCATTTAAAAAGGTTCTTACAAAGTCCTATATAGATGGATCATGATTTTGACCAATATCAGAATAATTATATCAAACTACTTGACAGCTGGAGGTTATTGTGTGGGTACGGCAAGTGCTCACACTTAGCCAGCATTCGAAAAAACAGTAGTAGACCTACTTATCTAGCACATGCTGATATCAATATGTGCATCAATAATTAATAGATCCCAGCTATTTCCATAAATAAATTGTTTAGGTTTTTAAATTCAATGTCTTTTTAAAATGAACACTTACATTGATGGATATAATGGGGCCAACTTTGTATAAGCAGTATCTATGTGATGCTTTTGCCATATCGATTAGTCCACAGCCTGTTGGTAGTTGAATCCCTAATTCCTTGATGGCCATTTCAGCAAATTCCTGCATCCGCTCACTGGTACCACCCATACAAATGAACTGAAAAAGATTAATGATTCATTGATTAATAAACATTTGTGTGCTGTGATATATGGATGTGAAAGTGGATATGGACAAAAAAAAAAGAATGTAGTAGATATCTACAAAATGTGGAAAGATTGTGATGAGACACCGTAAGGAATGAGAATATTAGGAATGAATGTAGTATGCAAGTTAGTGTTTTACAAAGATGAAAGTAAATATGTTGAGATGGTTTGGGCATGTTGAGAGAATGGATGCAAATAGAAGAAACCAAGAGAATTTATAAGGCTGAAAGGTGTAAGTAGGCATGGTCGATTGAGAATGACGTGGATCGATTCCTAACTCAGAAGCAAAAGAGATGGGAGAGGTTGTATGAAAAAGGATATATCAGTGGGCGGTGGGGTAACTATTAGATCTGGGGCCCGTGGCAAATTTATTGCATTGCCCCCCCTCCCCCAAACCAATTAAAAATCATCATGATGCCCCTCCTCGAAAAAAGTACTTTTTTGGTAAACAAAGTGAGGTAATGCCCCAACAAACAGTAGCTCGCACCGAGGACTCCGCGATTGGTTGTCTGTATTGCATAGACCAAATAATTCGCTCGCACACTCCAATAACACTTTTCTATACAAAGGTGTCAGTATAGCCGACGGAACTTATTGCCTGAGGCAATTTTTTTCCAGTCAACCGGTCCCGTCCAGTCTGAGACAGGCCAACCCCGGGTAGAAGTTTCTTAGAAAACTTAGAAAAACTGACCCAACCGGGAATCGAACCCGGGACCTCGTGATCTGAAGTCCACACTAGTACAAACTAGGCTACCGAGGTCGGTCGAACAATGTATCGCAACAAAAAAATATGCAACTATTGGATGCTTTTTTAAATTTATAGAACATCTTTTTGTTTTTAATTGTGTTGAATTCTTAAGGATTACGTAATTTATACCTACACATGATTTGTTGAAATTTGAATTATTCATTTTTTAATTATTTTCATATCTCAAATTTTACTAAATTTGTAATTTTCGCACAGTTTCTACTGATAGTGAATAATATAAATGCACTAAAAATAGATAAGATGAGTTTATTATGGCTGCGATGATCATGAGGAAAATTATCAATGTGATAATAATTGCGTTTCATCAAAGTTCTTATCATATGTAAAGAGATCATTAAAAGCTATTCAGAAAAATGATGGGGTACTTACCTACAGCATTTTTATTTTAATTAATTTTGTTTTCTTGATAGTTTTTGTATATTATAATTATTTAAAATAAACGATTAAAATATACCTTCACATCTCCAAACATTCGTTTTAAATCATGCGTTTGGGTGTCCAGCGCAATGTGGTATAGAATATCTTGGCGAGACTCGTTCAAATTTGGATTGATAAGTTTCAAGCATCCTTCGTCATCTCTAAAAATATAAAATTAAAAAACTACTATCTATTTACATAAGTATCTATTTTTTAGAGTTTCAACAATTGTATGATTAAGGCAGCGCCCATTTATCAAGAGAGACCGAAAGAGGGGGAGAAAGTTTGAAAAAAAAACACAACTATATCACGGGGGAGGGGGGTGTCATTAGAATATTATCATGTGCTTAGTATTATTTATTGTTTTTCACATGTGTTTTTTTTTACTTAGGTAATTATTACCTAGTGTTATACGGGCCCTAAGGTATAAGGTAAACTAATATGTAAGTATTTGACTTATCTTAATAATTAAAAATAAGAGTAAGTTCTTATAACATGTAAAAAACATACACGGGTAAATACGAAAAAAATTATTGAATTAATTTATACATTGTCCACAAGGCCACAATCGGGCGTTGACCGACCCTTTCTCCTCTAAGGGTGTGTTGTTCGATCGTTAGTAATAGCAAAGTAATAGCAACTTTTTAATCATTAAAAAAAGTCATTTTATCATAATGAACAGCAGAAAAAGCTGGTCACTTTTGAGAAAATTGGGTGCCGCTCCACCTGCAAAAAGAGAACCCACAGTAACGCCAAACCAGATTGTGAACAGCATTTTCGAAACATCCAATATCAAGCCACCTAAAGCTCAAACAAAACATCTGAGAAAACAGCTAAATGATAAAATAAGAATGTGCTCAAACTCTCATCCAATAACCAATGAGGTGTCAGGAGAGGAAGTGAGGAAAGGCATTAAAAAACTGAAATCTGGAAAGGCGGCAGGCATGGATGGGATCCTCCCAGAATTTCTTATTAAATTGGGAGAGAAAGCCATCGGATGGATTGCCTCTTTCTTTACTCGGGTGCTGCTCACAGGAGATATCCCGGGGCCATGGCGAGAGGCCAAAGTCATAGCAATTTTGAAACCCGGTAAACCTGCCAACGATCCAAAAAATTACAGACCTATAGCATTGCTCTCCGTAATATATAAAATTTTCGAAAGAGTTCTGGCGGACAGAATGTCCCCGCTTGTTGACCCCCATCTGCCGGTGGAAGAGGCTGGGTTCCGCGAGGGGAGAAGTACATGCGAACAGGTTTTATCACTAACAACATGCATTGAAAATGGCTTCCAGAGGGGAGACAAGACTGGGCTGGTCCTGCTGGACTTAACCGCTGCTTACGATACGGTGTGGAAAAGAGGCTTGCTGCTGAAGATGACAAGGATTATAGAGAGCAAAACCTTCATAAAACTCTTAGACAGTATGCTATCCAACAGAAAAGTCAGAGTTTTCTTAGGAGGAGAAGTTAGTAAAACAAAGATTCTCCAGAATGGCTTACCGCAGGGTTCGGTACTGTCTCCAATGCTCTTTAATATTTATACATCGGACATCCCAATTACTTCCTCGAGAAAGTTTATCTGCGCAGACGACATAGCGATTGTAACCCAAGCAAGAACTTTTGACGAGCTGGAGCCCGTCTTGAACGCTGACTTGCAGATCTTGCAGAATTACTTTGAGAACTGGCACTTAAAGCCGAACCCTAGAAAAACAGTAGCGACAACTCTGCATCTACACAACCAACAGGCGATAGAGAACTTAACATTTTCATGTGCGGAGAAAAAGTTCCATGCGAGCGCAACCCTAGGTACCTCGGAGTAAAACTGGATAGATCACTAACTTACGGACCTCACCTGAAATCACTGAAGAATAAAATCAAGTCTAGAAATAATATAATCATGAAACTCAAAGGTACAACGTGGGGAAGCACAGCGGAAACATTGCGCACATTGGCAATCGCCCTCGTTCATAGCGCTGCGGAGTACTGTTCGCCAGTATGGGCAAGGAGTTCCCATTGCAAGGTGTTGGACACAGAGTTGAATAAAACAATGCGGACAATCACCGGGTGTGTTAAGCCTACCCCACTCCCATGGCTCCCGGTACTCTCAAACATCGCTCCCCCTGACCTGCGAAGAAGCCAGGCTACCGCAAGAGAACTCGACAGAATTAAGAAAAACCCTACGATCCCGGCTTTTCGGGACGTCTTCCAACCACCAGAGCGTCGACTTGTGTCCAGGAGACCTGTTTGGATCGAAGAGCTGGGGAATTTCAATCTGACCGGGGCTTGGAAAGAGAAATGGAACAGCGTGGACTCCCTATTGAACAAAAGCCTCATCGAAGACCCAACTGTCAGAGTCCCGGGATACAATCTCCCCCGACGACTCTGGGTTCAGCAGAACAGAATCCGCACTGGTCAGGGCTGTTGCAACTACCTTATGTGGAAATGGGGGAAGAGGGAATCCCCCGAGTGCGACTGTGGGGCTCCCTCCCAAACAATACAACACCTGGTGGAGGAGTGTTCAGGAAGAAGGTATGAAGGAGACTGGACAGACATCCACAAGTCGACCACGGAGGCGGTGCAGTGGCTTTCTGGACGGGAGCCGAGAATCTAATCTAATCTCAAAAGACAACAGGACGCAGCAATCTTGCTAAGAAGATAATTTCATTCCGAAGCCATACAAAAAGTAAAGTAAAGTAAGTTATCATAATTTTGCATGATGAAAAAATGTTTTAAGCATTGTGATGTTGTGATGCATGTTACTAATCGGTTACCATTTAATTTGACATTCCTTACGATCGAGGAACACCTGATAATATTGTGCTACTTTACTATTACTCGCGGCGTCGAACAACCCACCCTAAGTAAAAACACAAAGAACGCTGATTCCGACCGCTGCCGATCGGCGCAAAGAATGTTGTCAATGGGTAAGAACACGTAGAAAGCCGATTCCGACCTGCGCGAAGAATGATAGCTAATACACCGTCGGATAGGCCGGATACCGGATAGTAGCCGGATATCCGTATCATCTCTAATTTTAAAGTTTCAATGCATTTAAATGGGCATGCCGGAAACCGGGTTCCTGCTTTTTCTGTGGGTATCCCCATTCAAATGCATAGTAACATTCTTTGAGCGGGTCGGAATCGGCTTTCTACGTATTCTTACCCTTTGGTTTCAATGCATTTAAATGGGCATGCCGGAAAGCGGGTTCTTGTTTTCCGCCGACCCCCCTAATGCGGTGTTCAGACGGGGCGAATATCGCCAGGACACCAAAATATCGCCAGCTAATTGAACCGTGTGAACAGATTGGCGATAAATCTGAAACGATAAAAATGATTGAAAGCGATATCGCCTCAAGTTGAACCCCTTTCAACTTTTGTATCTGGTGGAACGATTCACGCATGCGCAGATATGCGCGGCGTCCGTATGTTCTGTTAGAGAGTATATGTGTTCTGTGGTTCTGTTTCTTGGCAGTTGACAGCACTGCTCTAAATTTATTTCTCCTTAGAATCCAATTCCGCACCCAATATCTGCGTTTTTTTTTATTTTTCCTCAATTAGGAGTCTTTTTATATCGTCTAAAACAATATTTTCAACTAACTCCAATTACTCCGCGACTTCTACCTCGACGTCCGCCATTTTTAAAACAATCAGCGCACCTGACAGATTGAATGTATGTCGGTGGACTCGTGTGAACACATCAGACGATCAATGGGCGACCGAACGATATTTTTTTTTATGCAAGCGATATCGTCTGGCCTTATATCGCCCCGTCTGAACACCGCATTAGAGCTCACGTGATTAATAGACGACACATTTTGGTACAAATCAAAAAACTTCGTTGATTTATCAGATTAGGTAAACAATAAACAATATCGATGGGCAACTCATATATATACAAAAAAAGGAAAGTTGTCCAAAGGAGGACGATTGATTATCTTTTAATTAAGAGCGCCGCAATAGACGGGCATGATCTGTAGGTATATATGAGGTTTATGAACCCAACCAGGAAAAACAATCGTTATCTTTAAGAAATTTTATGCTTAACCTTGTAAGCTGTCTAATTAAAAATGTAATAAAAATGTCTATAATGTAATTGAGAATCTAGCATCCGTTAAGTAATAGGAAGATTGTAGATTAGGGAGCATATTATTTATATTCAGAGCCGTAACGAGGATGGGAAACTGAGTGCATATGCCTTAGACGCAGAATACGCAGGGCGCCAAACTACTTAATAAACAAAAAAATAATATGAAAAACCTGTTGACATTTTTAGCAATCGAGAGGAAATTAATTGTTATTCATAAGTCGCCTATTCGTGGAAAATGTCTTAAACTCACTAATTTTCTCCCCCAAAAAAAGAAAACATTTTTGTTTCTAATATACCTAATTCCAAGATCGAAATTGATACAGCGTTAGTGTGAAAACATGTAGAACGCCAATCCGACCAGCGCCGATCGCCACAAAGAATGCTGTCCATGGTTTCAATGCATTAAATGGGCATGCCGGAAAGCGGGTTCCTGCTTTTGCTGTGCGTATCCCTTAGGCCTTTCTTCAATTTTTTTTGCAAATTTCGGAAACGTATTCAGTTCAATAAAAGACGAGTATCACTGTTTTTATAAACATATCTCTATCTTGGAGAAGAAATAATAATAGAGGGATTATGTCATTGTGCTACTGCGCATGGTCCCAACAAGTACCACATGACTGTTGTTAAACTCATACAAACTCTGACGTTTGTCGGTAGTGGTTTGTGAGGTTCGGTTTTTTTATTTTTAATATTGTTGACACAGAAACATTTTATGTTTTAATCATATAATTAAACACAGTTAAAGGACGTATGGCTTTTTAACTTTTGTTGTCCTTTGGCATTTGGATGTGATGAAAACGAATTAGTATTAATAATTATTTATCTTCCGTCACGTGACTTTTTGGTTCAGCGTATCCACAAAATCTCTCTATAATATAATATTTTTTTGTAATGACCTCGTTAATTAGAAGGGACAGGGTACTAAAGTATATGGTTCGTATACTACCTTTGCTACGGCTCTGTTCATTTTTATAATAAAGAAGAGATAACCTCTGAATAATAATTAAATTTATTTTCATAATACACCAAGTACTTTAGGAACATAATAAAGCTGGAATTATATGAACAGATAATTTGTTTAGTTATATTAAATATTCAACTAAATAAATAAAACTTTATTGTTCCAAAGTAAAGTGTGGCGACAGTAAAAAAGACAGTTGAAAGGGCGGATTTAAATTAATATTTTTTATATAGGTAGGTATATTTATTTATTACAATTTTACACGGCTCTAAGCCTATTACATGTCATATCATATACATATTAAAGAAATCTTTAATCAGCATATGATTCAACTTAACATTAACATCAAACAACTCAATAACAACAAAGTAAAAAATAAAATAAAATCTACACCGTCGTAATCAGTATGCCAAGGATTAACTTAATAATATAATAATAATAATAATATAACACTTTTCTATACAAAGGTGTAAGTATAGCCGGCGGAACTTATTGCCTGAGGCAATTTTTTCCAGTCAACCGGTCCCTTCCAATCTGAGACAGGCCAACCTCGGGTAGAAATTTCTAGTGAAAAAACACTTAGAAAAACTCTGACCCGACCGGAATTAAAATCCGGTACCCCGGATCTGAAGTCCACGCTAGTACAACTAGGCTACCGAGGTTGGTAACATAAAATAAGTAAAGCATTTAGATAAGATAAAACAATAAAATTAAGGATAGGTATATTAAATATTTAGATATAAAAAAATAAAAAAAATGGAAAGGATTTGACTCTGGTATGGGATATGGGACACGACATATTGATATTCTATCATACTTAAGTTACCTCTCCAAAACACGAGTTCTTACTCACGTTGGAGAGCAATCATTCAATGATATTTTTGTATTGCCTTATTTTTTGAAAATTGTAAATTGTCTTAATTTCTAAACTTTATTCTTCTGTGAAATAAATATTTTTATTATTATATTATTATTATTTTCTATTTGAACGCGTCAATTTTTAGTTACTTTGGTAAACAGCGACCAAAAACGAAACCGAACCGAATGGAATCGCATATGTGTGAAATAGGCCTTACGTGGAGGCGGGAAAATAAAAAAAAACGTACAAGGCCAGATGCTAAAGCGAAAGTTAGGATTAATTATTATGTTAAGATTAATATGATTGAACGGAACGGAATTCGCGTATCCACCGGTCCACCACAGATTACATTTTTTTAGTAACGAAATTTCAATCAATGCGATACTTGTATGTTATGTAAATAGGTGTTGGATTCTTGCATGCACTATTTTTTACGTCAACTAGCACCATCTAGGGAACTGGGGTTTGAATTATTTTGACAATATTCGAATTTCGCCTACAACTTCCCAAATAAATAACTACGTATTTTTCCACATAAAAAACAAGTCCCTACCTACATAATATTATTACTTTTCATGGATTCTTTTGCCATTTTCCAGAGCTTAGTCCTAAATATAAAAAAAAAAAAACTCTTAAAACAGGCGCTTATACAATATTTTATCAACAGTAGGTAAGTACATAGTTGATAGTTCTTTAAATAAGTATCTACTAGAATTTTATTTTCATAATTCTATAAGTAGATACCCGGCTGCTCAAAATTTAGGTCAAATAAAAATATACAGCTTCAAAAATAAATAATAATGTTTATCAGTTGCAGATACAATATATGTATTATCGTTATCGCCGTTGGTCGTGAATTTCTATGATAATTTATTTTATGCAATCGAGTACCTACATATAAGTAACTTGTTACCATGTGATAAATTTTATGAAATTCTTCGAATCAAAATGATTACCTAAGTATGAAATTTTATAAAAACAATAGTTTGTTGTGTGAAATTGACAGAATTTCAAAACCATACAGATTCATAAAAGTAGACATTCAAAAAGATATTCGATTGTGATGTGCAAGCGGTTTTTGTAAACCCCTTACATCAGCTGAATTAGAACAAACTGTGGTTGTTAAACTTTTCATAATTCCTATATTGTAAAGTAGGTGAATCCTTTTCACGTATCTATAGTAAAATTACATTTTTTTTGTTTATTTCACTCTACGTCCTCTATAATTTTGTATTTTCATTTTGTATTGTTGAGTAGTATAGGACATGCCCTAGGGCCCTAAATTGGTCTATGGTACGAGGATCAAAATGAATATAAATGCATTTTACTTATTTGTTTATATTAGGGTCACTCAAAATTAAAAATAATGAAATAAGGACTAGTGTATACCTTGGCACTCCATTAGGGAATTCTCCATTTTCCAACCGTTTTTTTATATTAATTGCGCAAGTCGCGTAATGTTTACGTTCCGTCGAGTTATTTTTTGTGTTTATATCGATTACAAATTTACAATTACAAATGTTAGCCATGTTGACCGATTTACTTATAGGCAAAAACGAGATATTATTATCTTGAATTTCCTCTCCGCGACCTCTAGTTCAGACTAGGAGCTGCTCTAATGAAATTATGTTGGGCCTACCACGAAATTATATATCTCGACCACACTTTAGCCGCTGTTGCACTTCAAATAATGAGTGCATACGCATTTCGGTACATGCGTCATGACTTACACTTGGACACGTAAAATTACGTAGGCATATTATCTAATCATGAGCCAGCCCATAAATAAAAGTACCGAGAAAACAGACCACAAAAAATGAAGATGAAATGTTTTTTTTTTGCAATTGTAGGTTACTTATTATACATTCGATATTCCTTGAAAGGGGTTATACTTGCAACAATTTTGTTTGAGCAAATTTGCAATAATTTTGTTCCCATTAAACCAGGGGTCAAATGCCAGTGGTTTTCCAGTAATTTAACTTTTTTTTTTTAATTTTTTTTTAATTTTCCACCTATTGACCTAAAACTGAAAATTGAGAAAAAAGTATCTACTTCACGTTGGGAACTAAAAATAAATCAAAAGCCTTAGAGCTAAAGCGTTCCAAAATTACATGCTAGTTTTATTCTTTTTTAATTTCAATTTTTCGAAGGGATTTACTCAAAAAAACTATAATACACTTCCTTATTTAAAATAACAATAGGCTCGAATTTTTCATTGATTTTTTTTCTATAAACTTTCATGCACATTTCACAAAAAGACAAATAACTTACAATTAAAAAGTTTCGCCGGCTATTTTAAAACCTCTGTATTTTAACACCTAAGTGTTAATTAACGAATTTATTTATTTTAAAAAGTAGGTAACGTTAAAAAGCATGGTACAACGACGACCGGGGTTGTTGTCACAGAAGTTTCTTCCATACAACAATAAAAATTAATCCACCTACTAAAATTATGTCTAAAGATATCTGTATTTTGTAAAATTTAATTTGCGTGGCGGAAGAGGATCTGCATTAAATGCTGCCACGCTGGTTTAAATGATTATAAACCACATGCACTCACAATACGTCGAGATCAATGGATTCGCCGTACTAGTGTGGTCTAGACCTGGAGACACTGGACCATGTCTTTCTTGGTTGTCCTCTGCGAGATGCCTATGGGTAAAAATACCGTAGAACGCCGATTCCTGCTTTTGTTGTGCGTATCCCCATTCCTTGGAGGAATTATTATATAGATACATCCAAGCCCCATTCAAATGCATAGTTACATTCTTTGCGCCGGTCGGCGCGCGTCGGAATCGGCGTTCTACGTGTTTTCAGCCATATACGTCACGGCTTGGCCATTAGTTATGAAACCATCCACAGAAAAAGGATACTTCTTTTGCTTTTCTACTCATGGTTGGCGCATGTTCTCTCTCATCTCTCTCGTTCGTCCACGCCTCGGTGAATAGCGTAGCTCACCTTATTATGACCTTTGCTCGGCTTAACCTTCCGCTCCCAATGAGTGTAGAACTATTTAATAAAAAACTATATTATACTAGCTTTTCCGACAGACGTTGTTCTGTAGTCCTTACTATGAATTTTGATTTCGATACGTAATAAATTTATACAAAAATACGTTTGAATGTTAAAAAATTATTTCTGAAAGCTCGAAAAAAATTCCATCAAAAATCTGCGTACCAATATTTTTAATTTCAACAGTTGTCAGGTAAACAATAATTTTGTTGCTATAGAATTTTTCATAGATGGCGATGCTTAATAGATTACCTGTGTCCTGTGTTGAATTACAAACACAGGTAATCTATTAAGCAACAACGATGTTTTATTATTTTCTATATTTTATGGGGAGCAACCATTACCACCACTGGTGACCTCGGGGCTGAGCTCCCGATACGTATCGGTATGGCAAGTGGCGCCTTCAACAACATGACCAAGATATGGAAGGCGTCGGCGTTTAGTGTCGAGATGAAATGTAAACTGTTTGATGCGTGTGTGTTGCCCATTCTCCCGGGTGTGAGTCCTGGCACACCTGACTTTGGCCCAGGCACAAAAAGTATCTGCATTCGAAACAAAGTGCCTCATCAGGAGAATTTTGGGTATAAGATGGTACCACCGCTGATAGCCCATCATCTCTACTATTATGTGGAGGAGATGGACTTGGCTGGGACATGTGTTAAGGATGCCGAATGACAGTTGGCCGAGGAGAGCGCTGTTCTTCCTCCCATCAGGGTCCCGGAGACGAGGAAGACCCTCTCATACTGTGTTCCGCTCCTTCGAAGCAGAGCTGAGGAATCTGGACATGGTGTGGGAGGAGGTCATTAACGTTGCGCAAGATCGAGCGCAATGGACAGCTCTTGTTGCCTCCATATGCCCCTAAGTGGGGTCTAAAGGGAGTTTGGATTGGATTGGTTATTTTATTAGTTATTCTGTTATCCGGAGCGGAGAAGAATCCAATAAACTAACATCATAAAAATCTTTAGTCGGGTTAGTGCGAGTTATAAGTGTTCGCACTAACCCGACTTTCTTTTATATAATAGATTTTAACTGTATATTAAAATATCCCTCATTTTTGCTCATTTATTTTATTTTTCGTTGACAGTATAAATGGGTTTTTGTTACAAACTATGTATTTACTTTCCACCCATATACCTATAGGCCCATTCAGACACTTGGGAGTGTCAGATACAGTACAATTGTTATTAAAATTATGATATACACATAATAATTCACATAAAAGACTATAAGATTGCAGAAAAAAAATTAGGTACTTAATTAAAATGTTGCCAAAAGACAATTTAACAATAATTGTGAAAAAAATACATATATATACAATGGAAATAAAAATTATAGTCAGATACATAATGTATTCGATCGTGCGTGGATTACTAATGTGTGATTTTATTATTATTTTTGCGCACTTAACAATTTGAAACATTTTGTAACAATTTACATATTATGATACAATAAACAAAGATATTCGATGATTTATCCAGAAATCTTAGGAATTTGCATAGTTAACATAAACAAATAAATAAGCCATGGGGTGTTTTGTTTTTCACACTTCAAGGGTAATCATACTATTTTTATTCAACATATTTTTTGTTATTATTATTTTTTAAAGAATGCAAATATCTATGCAATCAATATTATTGTTTATACTTACACATAACTTACATGTTTATAGTAAGTACCTACCTACATATGTAATGAGATCACGAAGAGAAGTGTTGGGGTATAAATATTCGAGTTGTCGAATGTTATTCGCACATCTTGTTACTGTACCTACTACCTAGGTATAATATTGAATGCGTTTTTCACTCAGAATAATAAACACTGATTCAAATAATATGTTTTTTTTATATTATCTCTTGGCGTGTAATCAGGCTCAGAGATCATGAGAAAACAACCAGAGCCCCAACAGCGTTTGATACATATATTCCTGAATCCTGTCGAAACGTGCGATCTATCATAATCCCTAGATCTCCCTGATCTAGAGTTCGGAACAGTATTCGATTACGGTTGCAAGAAAATATTTCTATAAAAATAAATAAACTTCGCATACAATTTAGACTATTTAGAGCATAGTAAAATATTATTTATGTACGAATAAATGCGCGCACCCAGCGCAGGCCCATCACTTCCACCATTACGGAGAGGAGATGGGCATGGCTGGGACATGTGTTGAGGATGCCGAATGACAGTTGGCCGAGGAGAGCGCTGTGTTTCCTCCCATCAGGGTCTCGAAGACGTGGAAGACCCTCTCATACCGTATTCCGTTCCTTCGAGGCAGAGCTGAGGGAAATAGACTTGGTGTGGGAGGAGGTCATAAGCATTGCGCAAGACCGAGCGCAATGGAGAGCTCTTGTTGCCTCCCTATGCTCCTAAGTGGAGTTCAAAGGGAGTTTTGATTGATTGAATGATTGACGAATAAATGATTTCATATTATAGTGTACCAGAAAGTACGACTAAGCGAAAGTCCAGAGATAGAACACCTAAAGGGCTATCCAAATGCCTTATTAAGTACATGTAGGGGAACTGGGGGCATAACCGCCCCCACAAGCTTTGAGTGTATATAAGTGAGTTAAAAAACTATTAAATGGGTTCAAAACCATTTTATTTTATAACATAAAACAATAGTATAAAAATTATGTATTCTACAGTAAAATCAAACGAAGCTTAAATATTATTAAATTGAAAAAAAAAGAATGCTGAAAAAAACGGTTGTGCCCCCACAGTGAGGCATAACCGACCCCCTACAGAATTATGGGCACAACTATTTTTAGTAACACCAAATCACTTCTTTGAAGATATTTTAATCTTTAAATATCGTCTACATCCATACTGTCACCAGAATCCTCATAGTAGCAATTGTGACACATACCTAAATCACTGTTCTTCTCTTGGGGAATGTGTTTTTGTTTTTAGTGATTTTGTGGAAAACACCTGGAGTGAAATATTTTATTACAGGTGTCACATTTTAACCTTTGCAGACACCACATCCATCTTCAACTTTGTTAGTCGGTCTTATTAGTTTTCCTTTTCTTTGGGATTTTTGGGCTATTTGCGGTATATAATATATGCGGTTGTGCCTCTACGCGGTTCTGCCCCCATCATACAAATTTGTTAGTAACAAGAATATTTCGTTTATTTTATATCTTAAGTTAGCGGTAAATGTGCAAAAAACACATTAAATATCTTTTGAATGCACTCATTACAATATTTTCCACAATTACATGCAATATAAAGTATAAAAAAGTACATTGAAATCAAGAAAAAAATATAAGAAAATTACCAAAAATAACAAAAATTTAAATAAAACAGGAGACACACAAAACATACGGCACTCACACGTGCGAACTGAACAAGTACTGTATTACTATCTCCCTCGCAGTGAAAGTGGTCGTTTTAGGAGCTACTTTTCATACAAAAATATTCGAAAACTGTTGTGCCCCCATATGCGGTTATGCCCCCAGTTCCCCTAAATCGATTTTTTATAGTTTTCGAGTTTGTGATATCTATGGTGAGGAATCTATGGCAACGGGGCGGACTAGTCAGCAGTTTGTTGAGGACAGAATAGAAAGAGAGTCAATACGTGCCGGTTTACAGACTACTCCTTTATAGCTGTTCTTACATTATACATAAATTAATAAACTCTCGATACCTATACAATGTGTATTATTCAATTACAATAGAGTTATAATTATTATTTTAGTACTTTTTTTGTCAAACCCTGCATTGATTGTTACGGTGTAACGTGTCAAAATTTGGGAGAGTTCATTTTAAAAAAATAAGGGGATCCCTCTATAAAACAACATTCATTGCGTCATCTACCTACTGTGAGGGGTGCCCTCGACAATAGACCAAACTAGCCTTTAAATTTAAAAATTCAACCAATCGGGTGGCGACACATGAATGTTCGTAAAATTTGTCAGTTTTTGTATGCACCGTTTTTCGCCTAGGCGGGAATTCGGCGCGTCATTCTAGAATCTTCCTTACGGCGGTCAACAGGTAGCAATTTTGCTCCCGCGAGAGGCAGCCGTCCGCCATTAGCGAATAAAAAATTAAAAGCCAAGTGTATAGAATTATAATGTGACAGCGTCATTTTTATTAAAGATAGACTAACCAGTGGTGATATACTGATATTAGAATAGAATCTCTTATATTGAATTGGCAATTTGTCTATAAAATGTAAAAAACCAGACTGTGCAACACGTGTAACGACTTTTGATTCAAATTGTTTTAATTGTTTTTTGTTTAATAAACTCAGTAAAAGTGAAACGTGTTTTTCTAACTAGACTTATATACCTGTGTATTAAGAATAATAGTGGAACTGTGTCAGACCAGCAATTTCTCAACGATCTATATGACCCTGAGATCTTATTGAGCGATGCTCCATATCTGAGTTGCCCGGCAAAGGAATTCTTTCCAAAGGACCAGTCTCTCTTCTAACCAGCTAATACTAGAGTACCAAGGCGCCCAAATCCCCTGAGATGTTCAAGAGAGAAAGCTCCTGGTCTAATGGTAAGTGGCAGAGTAAGAGGTTATCCCGTTAAGAAGAGGCTTGTTCCAGAGAGGACCAACCACCATTTCATTGGCGCCCAACGTGTGGCAGTGAAGTTGCTGATCCAAGACTCAAGTTCCGAGCACCCTGCCTACCTTGAAGGAGGGCTATTTCATCACCACAATAGGAGGATTCCACAGGTGTGTTTTTTAAACAAAATATTTAATTAAGCTCCTGCTGTCGATTTGCCAAGTGAAACTGATAGCATACATTTCTAGAAATCATTTTGAACCCTTATAAATGCCAATTATAATCTGAATTTTACTTATAGAGGTTTGGTCAGAAGAATAGTGTGTAATCTGAACCAGCCAGAATCTACATGTGTTCCTAGATTCTCGCTCATTGTATTTCATTCATTGGTTATTGAAATAAGGCAGTTTTTCTTGTAATTGTTTAAGGCCCAAAATTACAATACAGGCTTCGCTTAACAAAATTATGCAGATTACAATGTCTCCTTAGCTCGAATTTGGGGCTTATCCTACTCCTTAAGTTAAGGAATACCCTGGGGTGTCCTCAACAGCGTAAAGCTCGCTTAACTCAGTTATTTTTTTTCTCGCTAGGAGGCGCCACAAGTCACTATACGGACAAACGTTTTTTGAAGATGAAATGACGAATTAATTATGATTCATTACGCTTATTTGTTCGCTGTTGCTTAGGTTGTTTCACTAGCGATTCTATTTGGATTTATTCGTGACCCTTTCTTTGATTATTTGACCACCACATTGACTTATATACACTGTTCGCTCTGTTTGATAATAATTACAAGATCGTTTTGCTTTAACCTAGTTGAATGTATGATATATGGTTATGTTTATTATTGAACACATCTTTCACTTTCTGTAGCTGTATCTTAATTAAGTTAAATAATCGAAGCAAGGGTCGTAACACATAAATACCAAGTCAGAATCCAAGAGCGAGCATCCTTAAAACCAAAACAACAACACAAACAATGGCGCGGGTCCCGGTGAACATGACAGATGTGGAGCGTAATGCATAGATAAAACCACGATAAAAGACAAGTAGTACTACCAACTTAACCATATATACCGCTTAGCCAAGCCGCAGTCGAATTTTGATTGATATTCTCGTGTGAGTGGTAAGCTCCACTTAACTTTTAAGCCTCCTCAATAAAGCTACAGGATAAGCTACAGATTGTAATTTCGGCCCTTAATGTTAGCTGTAGAGTACAGCGCATTTTGAAACCAGCATATTTCACTTTTTAAAATATTCAGTATATAAATGAGAATTCGGAGACCCATCGCCATCTCTCGATTTCTGCATTAAGCAATGTGTGGTGGAATAGGGTATTTGACACTATGAAAAATAAGATACAGATTGTGGTCATCCTGTTTGAAAATGGCCCAAGAAAGCTTATTTCTTTTATTTTACAACTTAAATAGGCTTATTTTTTATAAAAACACGTAATAAAAATCCAAATATTTCTATGGAACTAGTCACCGATGAAAACGCCTTGTGATTAGTTGTGGTCCCCGTGACGTCAAGGTGACGTCACCCCATGGTAAATGATAGTCATCAACCTCATACCAATACAGAAGTGTGACGTAAAATGCACCACGTGACCAGCGCCATTATACAAGACAGCGTTTTACGCGCGTTTTTGGATATTTAAACTTTAAACATGATTTTCATATAAAATATGGCATATCTTCAGAAAATATAAAGAGAATGTGCTTATAATGTATCGTAGAATAATTTAAAACGGTTTCTGGAAATTAGTCAAATACCCTATTCAGTGCTAGAATATATTTGTCGACCTCTTTCGAAATAAACGATAAACACTTTTTACGAAAACTTTCTGAGACATCTATCGGAGAATAGATGAATCCTAGTCGAAATTTTTTTTTTTTTCACAATTCAATATTGATTTGCTTGTGTTGTTATATGCTTGTCTAGTATTTTGAGCTTTCTCTTCTTCTTCTTCCCGGAGCACACACAGATTGAGGAAGGAAAAATTGATCCAAACGTTTGAGGATTTAAATTTTTTTTATTGTTTGTTTGTTTGATGATGTCGAGGTGACCTATGCAATTCATCTTCCTTTTCTCTCACGTCCTGTCAATTGTTGCAGCACCAAGAGAAACTTTAATTCGAGTTGTATAGCGAATCAATTTTTGTAGTGTTATTCCCACCCATCGCGAGTAATAATTTGTTTTATTACTACGAACATATTCTGACAAGGATCGGTCACTTTGCGAATCTTCTAGTCGACTGAGTAAATTATTTTTTTTCTTCCTTTTCTCTTTCGTTCAGTTCTCGACTACTCTGTGTTGCCATATGCTTGTCTGGTACCTTGTGATTCTTCTTCCTCACTAAGTACATAAGTCAATTGAAGCAACATATGCGACTCATATTCCTTTTTATGATGTCATGTCAATTGTTGCAGCATTATGAAACACTGTAATTCGGACTAAAGAAATAAATTTTCTTTTTCATCTTTCTTCCTTGCCTTTCGTATTGTGGATGTGCGTACCACATCTTCCTCTTCTTTGTCCACATGTAAGTTTGTATATCGCCAAAGACAGGATCCTCGTAGCGTTTTCGGTAGTTGCAAATACCGAACTGGTTTCTTTTATAATTTTCTGTACGGTTCTTAAATTATACCTCTTCTTCTTCGCCTACGAATATTCCCTTGAATTGACATCATGTCTGGAGTCATGGATTGCCAAGACCTCGTTATAATTTCCCTGGCCAAGTTTGTCGTCCGCCTAGACAGGTCAGCGCCCCTTCTGTTTCTCCTTAAACTATAAAGGAGTCTTTAAGTTTTTCTTTTTTGTTGTAGTATGGTCTAGTATTTAATCCTAGTTTCCACCATGTTTGGGAACTAGAAAAGAAATTACAATTCTACAGATTTGTGAATTTTAATTTAAAAGTTTATATTACGCCTTGTGGTAATAGTCCACAAGTCGTAGGAGCACAGTGTCATTGTAAAGACAAGGTGTTATGAACTTATGCGTTGGAAATTCGAGAGTATTCGGATTTGGTACACGGCTCACTATAGGATGAGTATGTGTAAGTAAAAGACACAAGTTGTTAAGTGACTTGGTCATGTGAGGACATGAATTAGAAAATTTGTGTCATGTTATTGAGCAGATTGGTGTCTTATAGAAAAGAACCAATAGGCTCCAGGTTATAGCGATGCGGGCTAACAGTACGCAAATGTAAAATTTTTTTGTTTGCCGGGTTTGTTGAAATTGTTTCGAGAAATGATCTCCTAACTCACGGATCCTCGGCTTAGATATAGTATTTATCAAAATAATTCTTCTGCTAGCTTATGTAAACAATCGTTGGTATCTAATGGTCTCTAGTTAGACAATTACAATACTCTTCGAATCCCTAGTTTAACTAAATCAATTTTTTTTGTCGATATAGTTGTTCTCGTTGTAAGATTGTAATAGGTTCGTGATAAGCTGGGACGCCTCTTATTCATGGGACCATATTGTTTGTTTTCTAAGATATCTTTAAGGATAATTGAATTTTCTATGCAGGGTTTTTCTGTTCCCTTATAGTAAAAATAGAATGGCGCCTTCTTTTCAGAGTTCAGCTCTGTATTTTCCATCAGAAAATTGCTAGCCTTCGATATCAAGTTCTTCGAATACCTCTGTAAATACTTGGGCACTACAGAATTTTTTTTATTTATGTTGTATTAATTGTAGACTCTGTGCATGTTATTGAATGCTGAATGTCACCCTTGGCAAATCTATAGATATCTCTAATACTAGGAGCTACCATCGCTCAAGTTTAGGCTGTGTATAATAAAACAAAGTGAATACATACAGTGAGAAATAAGTGATGGCCTCAGTTCATTTTGGAAACTGTGGTACGCCAATTTAACATCATGAACCAATAATATTCAATAACTACACAGATAGGGATATGTATAATTTGTTATCTAAATTTTGTACTTGTTATATTTATAATATTTATATATATGTTGATCCTTGGGTTCACATTGACCCACCAATTGAATTTTAAGTTTGTTTCTGTAAAAAAATATATGTATTGTTCGTGATGTACTGATCGAATACTTGGGATTCGCTCATTGTTTGACGCCTTTAGAGATTATGGGTGAAGTAAGCATGTTGTATAATTTTTTTTGGATCCAACTTTAGTTTTTTGTATAAATGTAGGAGATGTAAAACGTGCGGATGGATGCAAGATGTGTATGAAGAGTGTATGCGGATGTGTTCACCTATTTCTTCTCTTTAAGTGCGATTTTAGAGCCACTCCCCTTTCTAAATTCGACCAGTACAGATCAATCTTTGATAATAGTACCTAGATTAATCTATAAAGTATGTTCCATTAATAATCAAGTTCTCATATATGATTTACTCGGAAGTTTTCAATTCACAATCTCCAGTTATTAATTGTCATTGCGTTTCCTGCTTCCTTGTTGAGTGTACAAAGAAAAAGGAAATATGTCTGATTACCGTTTCCAAAGATCAAGAAAATTTTGTTAATTACCTAAAGGAAAAGGGAAGACCATTGCTCACCTATTCAGGGGTAGCATATAGAAATTGTATAATGTCCACGGTCTAGTGTTCCGAGTGTGAATAATGTTATTTTGACTCTTGTCACTCACCTTGATTATAAGCTTTTGTGTAAAAAAAAACACACATCTTAAGATAATTGATTTTTGAAATTACATAGTCCATATTGAAACTGTATTAATGTTAATTGTTGATTACAATGTGTACACATTAGTGTATAGGCCTCCTGTATGTTTGGCTTTGTGCATTAGTTCTTGTTCACCATAACTAGCTATGTTGGCCGGCTTCCATTTAATAAATGTTCTCTGTTTACAACACTGGCTTGATTCTTCTTTTTTTTCTTTTATCCGTTTTCTTTTTTTTTTCTTCCCACTAAGTTGGAGTGGGGTGTAACGTGTCGAAATTTGGGAGAGTTCATTTTAAAAAAATAAGGGGATCCCTGTATAAAACAACATTCATTGCGTCATCTACCTACTGTGAGGGGTGCCCTCGACAATAGACCAAAATAGCCTTTAAATTTAAAAATTCAACCAATCGGGTGGCGACACATGAATGTTCGTAAAATTTGTCAGTTTTTGTATGCACCGTTTTTCGCCTAGGCGGGAATTCGGCGCGTCATTCTAGAATCTTCCTTACGGCGGTCAACAGGTAGCAATTTTGCTCCCGCGAGAGGCGGCCGTCCGCCATTAGCGAATAAAAAATTAAAAGCCAAGTGCATAGAATTATAATGTGACAGCGTCATTTTTATTAAAGATAGACTAACCAGTGGTGATATACTGATTAGAATAGAATCTCTTATATTAAATTGGCAATTTGTCTATAAAATGTAAAAAACCAGACTGTGCAACACGTGTAACGACTTTTGATTCAAATTGTTTTAATTGTTTTTTGTTTAATAAACTCAGTAAAAGTGAAACGTGTTTTTCTAACTAGACTTATATACCTGTGTATTAAGAATAATAGTGGAACTGTGTCAGTCCAGCAATTTCTCAACGATCTATATGACCCTGAGATCTTATTGAGCGATGCTCCATATCTGAGTTGCCCGGCAAAGGAATTCTTTCCAAAGGACCAGTCTCTCTTCTAACCAGCTAATACTAGAGTACCAAGGCGCCCAAATTCCCTGAGATGTTCAAGAGAGAAAGCTCCTGGTCTAATGGTAAGTGGCAGAGTAAGAGGTTATCCCGTTAAGAAGAGGCTTGTTCCAGAGAGGACCAACCACCATTTCATTCCCATTTCAACAGAGACACCAATTTTAGAGGTATACATGCATATTTTTGCTGAAAATTCTGACGTTATCAATCTGTTCGTGTATAATATAGCGCAAGCAAATTTTGCCGCCCTCCTAACCTAATAGAGGCGACCGGGCCGTTCACCCCTCCGCCCCCCCCCCTCGGTACGCCACTGAGCACAGATTCAATAAAAAATAAAACGGTTATGCGGCCAAGAGTTGTTCCAATAGGACAGGTCCATCAATCAAGTTTTTAGACACAAAAATACGTTTTGTATCTTTACTATACATTACAATAAAAACTTTGTTGATTTGATTGATTTTAACTTGATTTTGTTTTATTTCTATGTTTTGTTGTAAAAATCACTTGAACGACTTTTCAAGATAATAATAAATACCTACTCCACATTTTTTAGTCTTTGACAGTTTTATAGAGCTTTCCTAAAAATAGCGCAAATAACATACAAGGTCTATAAGTGTTTATGGGTAAGAACACGTAGAAAGCCGATTCCGACCAGCGCCGACCGGCGCAAAGAATGTTACTATGCATTTGAATGGGGATACCCACAGAAAAAAGCAGGAACCCGCTTTTCGGCATGCCCATTAAAATTAGAGATGAAACGGATAGCAGTTTTGCCGGATACCGGATATTCAGCCAACCTAGCAGCTGAATACCGGATATCCGGCGCATGTTTCTGGTTTGTTGGTGCATCCATATGGGATCATTGGGAACATTGTCGAAAAAACCATCAACCGCATTAGTTATTCTGGATTAGTTTGGTGTGATAATATTTTTTCCAATGAGCGTTTAGATTTTTTACTTTTACCCTCGGTGTTAAAATTAATTGATCTTTGTAGTTTTTTGTTGGTGGTAAAATAATATCCAGTTTACTTTATTTTATATTTATTTTTAAAAGCTCAGCTTCACATTTTTTACTACACACTCTTTTTATTACAAAACCAATCGTTCTAAATATTCAAATTATTCAAAGTTTAATCATAGACTAAAAACTAATTATTGTGTTGTCATATTACAATATAATAGATACCTATTATCTAACACCCCCTCTCAACACAATAATTTTTTATTACTCAAATTATAACACACTATAATAATATATAACACAACATATTACTAATAATCAAATCATTCCAATTTTTGGCAACAATCTATTCAGGATATTCTTTCCAACTGGTTTGGTTAATATATCAGCTTCCTGCAACTCCGTATTAATGTATTTTATGTCAATTTCCTTTTTTTCAATATGATCTTTTATGAAATGAAACTTTATGTCTATATGTTTTAATCTCTTCTGTTCCGTTCCTTTTGCTACACATATTGTTGACTGGTTGTCCTCCATGATAACTATCTGTTCATTTTCTTGCATAAGTTTTAAGTCTAATAATATTTTTTTTATCCAAAGACCTTCACAAATAGCTTGACTTAATGCGATGTACTCAGCTTCTGTTGATGATAAAGCTGTACATGTCTGCTTTCTTGAACACCAGGATACTGCACATTGAAAAATCTTAAATATGTATCCAGAAGTCGATTTCCTATCTTCTGTATCCCGCCCCCAATCTGCATCAACATATCCCATCAGTTTGGGTCCATTCTTATATTTTTCATACACTAATTTTAATTCCAGCGTACCTTTTATGTATCTGAGTATTCTTTTCAAAGCATTCCAGAGTTCTTTACTTGGTTTACTCTGAAATCTGCTTAGAATATTGACTGGAGCACATAAGTCTGGTCTGCTCCCTACGGCTGCATACATTAATGATCCAATCAATTGACGGCACTTGGTTTCAAGACTCAAATCAATATTTTCTGGTTTTTCAAAATATTCCAATTTAGTGTTAGGGTCCATAGGTGTACCAATCGGTTTACATTGATCCATACCATATTTTTCCAACATCTGTTCCAAATATCTTTTCTGGTCTATTTCAATAATATTTTCATTCAGATTTTGACTTATGTTAATTCCAAGATAACATGAAACATCACCCATATCTTTCATTTTAAAGTTACTTGACAACATATATTTTATACTTTCAACTTTATTTATATCTGATCCAATTATTAAAATATCGTCAACATATACTAAAATATATAATCTTTCATCGTTATTAATTCTTGTATATAAGCAGTAATCATTTTGAGATCTAATAAATTTTTCTTTTGACAAAACATCATTTAATTTATTCCAATTTTTAGGTGAACTTTTCAGCCCATATAAAGATTTTTTAAGTTTTAATATTTTACCATCTCCCTTCATTCCTTCTGGTTTATGTAAATATACTTCTTCGTGAATGTCTCCGTTAAGAAATGCACTTTTAACATCCATTTGTTGAACAATCATTCTATATTCATTTGCGACTGCTAATAGGATTCTAAATGTTGACAATTTTGCTACTGGTGCATAAATTTCTGATAGGTAATCTGTTTTTTGTTGAAAGCCCTTTGCTACTAATCTTGCTTTAAACTGCACAGATTTCTCATTTTCATTATTCTTAATCTTAAATACCCACTTTGTATCTAGTATGTTGTTTATGTTTTTATTTTCTACTTCCACCCAAGTATCAGTTTCATACAATAATTTCAACTCTTCATCTATTGCTTCTTTCCATTTTTCACTATCTGTTCCGGTGATTGCTTCTTGGTAGGTTAGCATTACAAACTCTTCATATCTTGCAGGCGGTTTTATGTTTCTTCTTGGTCTTATGTACGTCTCTGTCTCTGGAGTTTCTTCTTCTTCATTTTCATTTGACTCAGCCAGGATTTCTATTTGTTCTTCGGTCACACACTCCTTCTCATTATTTATGTTTTCTAAATCAATTGGTATTACAGCCTTATTTTCAGTATTTATCTTAATTCTTTCGGATTTGAATGGCTGTCTAATCATTTTAGCCTTAGCACATATTTCACAAATCTCATTTTTTAATGTATTTACGTTTAGTTTTATTTCTTTGCTCAATGTTGTCAATTTTTCAAAGTTATCTATGCCAATGTGCCCCATCTTACGATGCCCTTCTAAAGAGTCTTCAGTAGTATGAAATGCATTTTCATTTATTCTGATCACGTCAATTTCAAAAAATCCACATTCATTTTTATTGCCTTCTAATATCTTTTTACCGTTCTTCAGTATTTCAACTTTATTATTTTTAAACACCACTTTACCCCCTCTGTCTGTTATAGTTCCAACAGATAACAAATTTCTTGACAATTTTGGGACTAATAATACATTTTCAAAATCACATGATCTTCCATTTATTTTCCCCCTTTTTTCAGAATATAATTTATCTCTATTGGCACACAATATCTCATTATTATAATTCCTCATTATTAACCATGTGGCAAGAGGCTCCACTATCTAAAATAAATTTGATTTTATTTTCTTCTAATTCCGATGATGCCAAAAATGTTTCTTTCTTATTCATGTTGTTTTTCCTCTCTCTAAAATAACAGTCTTTTTCTAAGTGATTGGTCTTCTTACATATATTACATGCCTTGTTACAATTCTTCGCAAAGTGTCCTTCCCCATTACATTTAAAACAGCGTTTCTGGTCACTTTTATTTTTACATTCTATTGCTTTATGTCCACTTTTTCTACATTTATAACATGTTATCATTCTCTTTGATTTGTTAAAAAATGCCACTTCCTTTTCATAGACTGTCAATTTTACTCGTTGTTCTTCTGCATTTATACGATTAATTAAATTTGAAAGAGTTCTTTCCACTTTAGATGTTGATTCCCAGGCTGATACGAAATGATTATATTGTACTGGAAGTATGCTTAAAATCTTTGATATGACCATGTCATCGTCGAAATTCATTTTCATTTTATTCAATTTGAATCTAATATTTTCTAGGTTAATTATATTTTCATTAAGTGACATTGAACTATTTATTTTGAAGTTGAAAAATCTTTGTAACATATCATTTTTTAAGTTTTCATTTTCTTTGCTGAAAGTTGTTACCAGTTTCTGATACATATCGTATGCTGTGGTGCATGATATTATATATATCTGATTTTTCTTATCCGTCGTTTTAATTATTAAACTTTGTGCTTTCGCATCTTTATGAAAATCTAATTCGCCTTCTTTATATACTGTACTCACCATATCATACAGTTTATTTGCTTTTAGACAGATGTCTATTTGAAATTTCCATAATTCAAAGGAATTCTCATCTCGTAAAATCTCCACCTCATTTTCTTCCTTGTTATTCATTTTACTTTTAACAATTATTACCACAATAATTATAGTTTTAATTTTTAATATTTTTACACGCACTGTCACATGCGCCACACAAGTCTTTTTTTTTATATTTACCGCCAACGAATGAACTAACCACGAATCTCTGCTACCATGTTAAAATTAATTGATCTTTGTAGTTTTTTGTTGGTGGTAAAATAATATCCAGTTTACTTTATTTTATATTTATTTTTAAAAGCTCAGCTTCACATTTTTTACTACACACTCTTTTTATTACAAAACCAATCGTTCTAAATATTCAAATTATTCAAAGTTTAATCATAGACTAAAAACTAATTATTGTGTTGTCATATTACAATATAATAGATACCTATTATCTAACACTCGGAACCAAGGTCGTAGCCAGGATAGCATTAGTGCAGAGGTTCCCAATCTGTTTAGGTTTACGGCTCCCTTAATATCCAATCCAAACTCCCTTTACGCTCCACTTAGGGGCATAGGGAGGCAACAAGACCTCTCCATTGCGCTCGATCTTGAACAATGTTTATGACCTCCTCACACACCATGTCCCATTCCTCAGCTATGATTCGAAGGAGTGGAATACGAGGAAGACTCTCGTCTTCCTCGTCGTCGGGACCCTGATGGGAGGAAGAACAGCGCACCCCTTAAAATATTAGTGTTTTCTTTTTTCAAAATTTATAAATTCGCAGAATGCTAAAGAAGTCTTTAGTAGAGTCCGGGCAGTGCGTGATTTTTTTTTTATAAAATGAATCTGTGCTTACTCGAAGTGTTACAAATTACCGTGTTACAATACAACGGATGAATGACGCTTACGTAGGCGGCATATACCAATTGGACTGACTCCGTTGCCGGAACGTTATTGTTAAAAAAAATCGCAGAATCTATCTGCATCTTCCAGCAGGATGATATATGACGAAACGTATTTTTATTAAACTTTCCTTATTTACGGAGACAAGCGAAGCCGCTTGCTAGTTGCTACCTCTATATAAAGAAATAAGTATTCATTCTCCATAATTTACCCTTATTGCAGTATGTTTGCTAATCAATTTTCTAACTTGTAGAATTTTTCTTGTGATTACAAGGCCTTTTCTTAAGCATTATAGTTATCCAAACATATCTTTTTTACTATCCGGTAACCGGCCGGATAGATGCTAGTTATCCGGTATTCGGCCGGATAGCATTTACCCCGCCGGATAGGCCGGATACCGGATAGTTGCCGGATATCCGTTTCATCTCTAATTAAAATGAATTGAAACCATAGACAACAATCTATGAGCCGGTCGGCGCGGGTCGGAATCGGCTTTCTACGTGTTCTTACCCTAGACTAAACGAACCGGAAATGGCGGCCATCTCAAATATTTCCATCGTATATGAGCCTACATTTTTTATAGTGATGTTATAGTTCGATTCAAACTTTTCCGTGAATAGGTACATAGACTGTAGATAGTCGCCGCCTACAATTATTATTACCAGCAGCCCTATTCACGGAAAAGTTTGAATCGAACTTCGAACTAAACTTAGACTTAAACTTTTCCGTGAATCGGGCTGCTGGTTATGAGCGCCTTTATATAAAACAAAATATTACTAGGCAAATAAAATAAATAACCGGTCATTAAAGGATGACGTATCGATATAGTACAGTAGTGTTGATGGGTAACAAATCACTTTGTAGCGACCCGAGCCAACCCGAACCGCCTGAGTCAATAGTGAACCGAATAGAATCAGAATTTTGTGATAATTTCCAACAATAAAATATCCTTTTTCTTGTAAAATACAGAAATTTTAGATTGTTCGTATTACTTACCTAGTTATTTGTTATATTTTCAATATTATTTTATTCCATGATCAACAATATTTTTTTCAATCATATTTTGTATGATTTATTTTGTAGGTATAATATATTTTTTAAATGAATCTGTGCTCACCCAAAGTGAACACAAACACACTTTTGACATCTTTCCCCCTAAGCAAAGGCTTGTGTTGTGAAAGTGAAAATGTTCGGCACCGGGATTCGAACCCACGATCTCCAATACTCTGTACGAACGAAAGCCGCCGACTGATATCATTGAACTATCAACCACTTGATAAACACACTCAAACCATCTTTAAATTTTTTGTTTGACCACCAAACAAATGTCAAAATCCGCATAGCCGTTAATGGTCAATAATATTATTAAGATATGTAAGATTATCACTAGGACTGATTAGCACATAAAATTTGGCTAAAGGTATACACCAAGCGATTACTAGAAACCATCCACAGAAAAAGGATACTTTTGCTTTTCTACACATGTGGTTGGCGCGTTGGCGCATGTTCTCTGTTCAGTCTGTTAGAGAGTATATTGTGTTCTGTGGTCTGTTCTCTCATTTCTCTCTCTTTTCTCAGCGCCTCCGCGAATAGCTTAGCATTGTGAGGTTTTTGAATGAAAATTAAAATAGCGTTTGGGTGCCAGGATGTTTTTATTCAATCACTTGAGGTATGTAAATTAGCAAAAAGATTTTTGCCGTTTCCATCTTAAAATCTTTATTGGGCGTGATTGCTTAAGATTTTTCCATGATGATAACTTTACCACCAAGATCTCAGAGTTTTTATGTTGACGCTATTTGCTAACTGATATTTGATTAATATTCTAATAATCCTTATTATCCGTCACGTCAAACAAATACTTAACTAATTTCCTTTTTCAGGCATAACTTCATGAAGATTTTGCAACGGACACATATTACATGACGTTCCACTGAAATAAAGTGGGTTTAAGCACTTTTAAGAACCACGGGCAAGTTTCTGACACCACATTTTCGTTTGATTGATCCCATGCATGCTTAACATAACCTCGAAATTTAGGAGCACTCTGTAATATATAAGGAGTTTCAAAATCAAGTATTAATCATATTGTGTACCTAATTTTCATGAATTGGCTTACAAATATGTATCCATCCAGAATATCTTACGATGTGGGTCATCCAATGGCAGGTGACTTATTATTCAATAGATCATGGAAAACGGGATGATGACAACACACAGTAATAATAGCTGAGCAAAAAATTAAGATACACCTAGGTGAGCAAACATTGTCTTATTATTTTTTTAAAATGAAAATAAAACACATGTTAATGATGATACCTTACCACCAAGATCTCGGAATGGCTTTGATGTAACTATACAATACTGAGAGTTTATTTTTCAATAATTGGGTAATATCAAACTCTTCGGACTCCAGATGTATTAAGAATATGTCTTGTTTCAGATATTTTTTTCGTGGAGATGTTTGTTAGACGTCATCAAATGATCGAAGAACATTTTTACACAAGGTGAGGCTAATTATTATTGTACATGTAACCCCTTCTAAATGTAAATAAAACTTGTGTCATTTTTAAAGAACAAATGTATAGTGGAAATAAAATACGCACTAAACGCCAAAAACTTCATTTTGAGATAATCTAATAAAACTGATTTTTCCCCCATACAGACATATGTATAGTACTATAATGATTTTTGGATCTGTTTTTTTACGCCTTTAGATAATCGATATGGACTTAGTGCAATATTTAGGCTATTGACAATGGTTTATAGAACATTTCCTCATACTCAACTCATTTTTTTCGTTTAGTGCGTATTTTATTTCCACTATACAAATGGCTGAAAGTTACATAAAAACTGGAATTTTAAGATTTTCTCCCCGATCAGCGATAGATTGAGGGTATCCAAGATTGTATGATTACGTAATCTTCTAAATCAAAATCAGTGATGATATTTTACCACCAAGATCTCGGAATGGCTTTGATGTAATTTGATAAAATGCTGAGAATTTATTATTGTCCCAATTATTTTAGGTTATGTAGAGGTCAGTCGTTTTAGACATATATGGCTTGTTCTTGTTACAGGTTATTGTTGGAAGGAGCTGTCTACGTCATCCAGTTTAAAAACAATAATCGTTGTCCACAGGTGAGATTTATGTCGTCTTTATTTCTATATTTTGATAATTCCATATGATGATATTTTAACCACCAAGATCTCCGAATGTCTTTGATGTAATACTTTTTTGATGCTGACAATTCATAGTAACATACTGTGATTTTAAATAAATGTGAGCAAATGGTTAATATTGGGTGGTAATGTTTCAGATTGGAGGTGGCAATAATTGTTTCCTGTTTGTAGCTGAAAGAATCAAAATGTAATATTTTATATTAATGACAATAAATGAGAATTTTAACTGATTATTTTGTTTTAATCAAATCATTACTCTGTTAACTTGTATCATCCTTTTAAGAATTCCGGTTGGCAAGAAGAATTTTGCTGTAACATGGGAACCCCCAAATGATTGATATTAGCTTAGTGGTTCAGCCCAAAATAAGCTTTACTCAGTGTCTTAAATGTATTTGTGTTCACTGGGTGAGCTCAGATTCATTTTTTTTACAAAAGAAAAGATTCTAATTATCTTTAAAAAAAATCGACTCTTTCTATACAAAGATGTCGGTATAGTCAGCTGAAGTTGTTGCCTGAGGCAAATTTTTATTCTAGTCAACCAGTCCCATCCAATGAGATAGGCCAATCCCAGGAAGAAATTTTAAGTGAAAAAACACATTCTGAACTGATGGAGAATCCAACCCGGAGGCCTTCTCAGAAGTTAGTGCATCACTCAATACTTATGTGAAAATACCGTAACTTTCTCAGCCATGCCGATGGATCAAATATCTGTTATGTAATCTGAAGATTCCAGATATGGTTGAGTTTGGACACATAACCAGTATGAAGAAGACTAAAGGTGATAAAGCTTAAACTCAAACTTACAAATTGGACCATCTTAACTTCCAAGCAGTGTAGTTGTTGGTCTCAGAAATATAAAGGAATATTTTGGTTGATATGGATGGAATACACATGGAATTGAATAAAACAATTTTACTATAAATAAGTATTTCACAACACATTTTTGGCATGGATTTTGTTCTTAGTACTGTGCATATATTTTGTACTCCCTGAGAACATACAGAATTAGGATTTGGAATAAGTGTGTCATTGAATTTCTTCTCAATTTCAAAGTCTGTTTTTCACGCATCTTCTAACGAGAATATGGTGAATTCTTTAGTCATTGTTATCATTTTGTAAATGTCCTTTTTAGCTTCTAACTTTATCCCTCTATCTTTGAACTCTAATGCTTTTTTCACTAAACCTCTATTCAATGTGTGAACTTGAGGATGGTTTAAGAACTCCTCT
Organism: Mystacides longicornis; assembly: GCA_963576905.1. Taxonomy (NCBI): domain Eukaryota; kingdom Metazoa; phylum Arthropoda; class Insecta; order Trichoptera; family Leptoceridae; genus Mystacides; species Mystacides longicornis. Next base: position 11,668,444 of record OY756425.1, on the reverse strand, counting down.
ACACGCATCCACTGACAGCTTTCTATTTCTCTATCGCAATGCTCTATGATATGAGATACAGGTTTCAATTCTACTACCATATAAATATCGGAATTTTCAAACATTGCGTTATGTGCATGTCGAAATGATAACACAGAATGAAAAGTGGTATCGATTCCTGTCTCTTCTTTGACTTCTCTGATTGCTGCGTCTACAATGTCTTCTCCTAAAATCATATCGATAGGTTAACAGAATGTAACATTACAGTTTAAGCATCTCAAACTCTCATAAAAATAATATATTATTCTTTATATTTTCCCCACTTATGATTATTGTTAGGCTAGCTACCTCCTAGGACAATGGTACTCAAACTTTTTTTTCGTCAGGCCGCATACATATATTTTAACATTTAGGTGGGCCACACCACGCCCTCCCCCCTTTAATGATTTATATTTGAGTTTAAAAAAAATATAAAACGTCCATATTTGATCCAAAAAAGTATCCTGTCCGACTAACATTAGCTTATTTTACAGTCACCTAGATCCATACGCTCACTACTTGATGAATGAGTGCATAAAGACCCTATACTTTATTAGGTAAGATGGTTTGTAATGACAATCTCTTCACCTTTCATGGAATGGAGTTGCGATTTAAAATCATACCAAGAATAAAAAGTGTGCCGGGCCGCATGCGGCCCGCAGGTTGAGTACTGATGTCCTAGGAGGTTGCTCATAGAGTATGAATATACTGTAGAACTATTGTGAATAGCCTCATTGGAGGATTTTGTTGGCGTTACGCTCTTGATTTCTTCTGACCATATTAAAAATTTGTCTAGGTTTTTGTATCTATTTTGCATCATTGGTAGGCACTCACAAAGGAGGTGCATGGGGGTCTCTAGAGACTCTTCACACTTCCTGCACATTTCCAAGTCCAGGATCCCAATGGTGCGCATGTGCCTGTTCAGTAGGGTGGTGCGAAAAAAGTCATGTTGATGATATCGATGCGAAAAAGTTGCGATTGGTAAATACTAGATAAACAGAAAAAGAATTATTCAAATCGGACTTTATCTTCCGATCCTGCAAGCCACCTAAAATTTGAAAAAATGAAAATTTCCGTTTTTTTTCAGAATTTTTAAAAATTGTACGCATACATATTTTTAATCACTATAGTAAAAAATAGTTACAGATTGTACAGTTTAATAATAATAAAAAATATTGCGTTTAGACAATATCTTTCGATCGCGCATAGCTCATTAAAAATTGAGCAAAATTCAATTTTTGATGAATTATGTACCTAAAGAATCTCCTGAAGTCAGTTTGCGGTCTCAAATTAAGATTTAAATGTAAATAAAATATTATTGAGCATGCAAGATTGTTTTTAAATAACACAGAACTTACATCGAAGAGTTCGCCGCAGGGCTGGAGAAGACACATGAGAGAGCTATGGTTAAGAAAAGTGTTAAAAGCCAAGCAGACTGTTTCAAGAGAAATGTTTTACTGAGGGCTTCTCAAATCTAATGAGATTTTGTGTAATTGGTCATTAAATGATCTAGGGCCAGTTGTTTCACCATCCAAATATTGAAAAAGATGGCGGAAAGGTAATTCAACAGAATGGAATAAACAAACAGACCATTGAAATAGTCGTCCGATATGCACTTTAAGCTACCTAATAATAACACCACTTTTCCATCCAGTATTGATATTTGGACCACCACAGCCTACCAGATCAAAGTATTCTAGTGAACCCCTTCAGCTAGACATGATAAAATAGAAACTGCAATGTCTTTATCAGATTTGGGTTTGAAGACACACGGGCTAAATAAACTGAGCCAGGTGTTTGGTGAACTACTAAACCTTTCGGCCCTGCAGTGAACTCTTCCATGTAAGTTAAAAGTTATTTAAAAATAACCTTACATGCTCATAGTATTTAATTTACATTTAAATCTTAATTTGTTAAAGTTGCTGGTAACAGGGCAAAGCATTTACCTATTAACGCGTCACTGCAACCCAAGAAACTAATGCATAAAGCAATCCTGTTACCATCAATGAAGTATGGATATGAAACGTGGACATGGACGAAAAAAGAAGAACGTTGTATGAAAGCAGTAGAGATGAGAGCTCTACAAAGATATATGGAAAGACTATAATATGAGATATGGAAAGGAATGAGAATATTAGGAAGATGGTGGTATGGAAATGAGTGTTGTGACAAAGATGAAAGTTAATAAGTTGAGATGGTTTGGGTATTTGGAAAGAATGGATGCAAACAGAATTTATAACGCTGAAAGGAAATATGTAGGGAGGCGTGACCGACCAAGAATGACGTGGACCGAACACAAAGAAGGCCAGGTCAGAAGTAAGAGAAATTGGAGAGGTTGTATGAGAAATGGTATGTCGGTGGAAGATGTGAAAGAAGTGGGCTTGGATAGAATGGAATGGAGGTCCGTTCTCTCTGCCTTCCATTACGGGACACATGATGGGTAAAAAAAAACTTAATCTGAGACCGCAAACTGACTTCAGGAGATTCTTTACATAATTCATCAAAAATTGAATTTTGCTCATCGGAAGATATTGTCTAAACGCAACAATATTTTTTATTATTATTAAACTGTACAATCTGTAACTATTTTTTACTATAGTGATTAAAAATATGCATGCGTGTAATATTTGAAAAATTCTGAAAAAAAAATGGAAATTTTCATTTTTTTTCAAATTTAGGTGGCTTGCGGGATCGGAAGATAAAGTCCGATTTGAATAATTATTTTTTTTGTTTTTCTTGTATTTACCAATCGCAACTTTTTCGCACTATAGCGAATCGATATCATCAAATTGATTTTTTTCGCACCAGCTTACTGTTCAGGTTCAGCCTGCAGTACCCTGGCCGGAATATTGTAGTTTCCTTGCAGATTTCATGGGCACTGCTGTGGAGAAGTTTTGACTCTAGGTTTCATCCTAGAGTCTGAATTTCTCCAATTAAGAACCACTTAATTTAAATGATAGAGAGTAATTATTATTGTGATTGAGAGCTTATAATTTAAAAAAAATTAAATTTGTGTAGATTACCTCTTTCTACGTAGCCCCCAGGCAGTTTCCAATGAGGAACATGAAAATATTTCTCGCAGACTACCAGCACTTCATTCTTATCGTTTATTACAACTGCCCCAACTCCCAAGTTGGTGTGGGCAAAGGGAGGCACGTTGCAAACTTCCTCGGGTAACCATTTGTACATCATGACGAAGCCCTCTCTGGCATGGTGGAAATCAAATCCATTCTAAATTAAAATGACAAAAATATCTAGAGCTTGTTAATATGTCATGTCTACCAAATGCTTTACAAGCGTCATAGTTGCAAGCATTTTTTTTTTATAATGGCATTACATCCAAAAAGAATAATGAAGCCATTGCAAGCATTTTATTATTTAAAGATTGAACAGAATTAAATTGTTGTTTGAAGACAATACTTAGTTTTCTATCATAATATCTAGTAGTGCCAATACCATCGGATTATTGCAAAAAATATGGACACTTGTAAGGCCACTTAGCTATAAAAACCCAATTTTACAGGAGAGGTTCTAAAAATTCTAGGGTTTTTTGATAATCATAAAACAATAAAATGTGCTATATTAAGTTCTGTGAAATGCGGGGAATGTTTAAGTTGATAGGGTTGAAAAAATGGGTGATTTCCTTTAAGATATTCAACAGAAATTGCAGTTTGATGACTTGGTAGCATCTCTAAGCAAGAGTAGTACTGTTAGGTTGAGTTTTGAATATTTGGTGTTGTTCAAAAGATTAATCAAAATTATGATTATCTACATTTGAGAGACCAACATCACCTATAGAAGAAGGCCTTAGCGCTGGGCTGTGACGTCACATTGTAAGGCCCGGTATGCACTTACCTGTACTCTATGATATCTGTCATACAGCGTCGGCAGCCTGGGCCTCGGGTGTGACGTTAGAGGCAAAATGGCAGCCAGTGCTCAGGCCTCCTTATATAGGTGGTGTTGGACAAGCCACTTAGATTGGGCTTCTGAAATGACAAGTCTGTTCACAAATACAATTTTTTAAATACTTTTGCTAGTGTTGGTACCCACGCTGCATCCTTCAAATGCACCTTAAACCAAATCCCTCTTTTTCCATTGGCCATCCAATGATTCAGAGAATCTGAAAATAATAAAACATACTTACATATTTCTTAGGACATAAATAGTTTTCGTATAAAGTTTTTGCAATAAATTTACCACCCTAGAGGTAAAATATCACCTGATTTAATTCATTCTATTTATTTACACCAGTAGGGTTATTCAATATGATGAGCAGTCATTTTCTAGAGAATCTTACCTCACATTTTCAAATGCTCTCTGGAGGGTGTCTCCGGTGTGGAGTTAATTTTTAAGAGGTAAATTTTGACAACTCAAATGGTGAACATTGTTAACGTCAAGTGATCACACAATGCCAGCCTTCAAAACCCGGCTTCTAAAGCCTTGCAGTAAAAGACGGTCGCAAGCTTATTTACAGTGGTTCAAATTGTGGAAATTAAGCTCTTAAAAATTGAACACTAATTCACTCAGCATCAAATAATTTTGTTTTTTTTTTCCCATCATGTTGTATCCCGGAGGGGGCAGGCAGAGAGTACGGACTTCCATTCATTCCTATCCACACAAACCTCTTTCGCTTCATTCAAGAGCATAACGTTCCGCATTGCTTCCTTTCGCTTTTTGCTGAATGCGATTCACATAATATTGATAATCTAGTGCTGGAAAACGGTGCAAGAATCCAGAAACAATTAGAACATTGAGTCTTTGGAAAAAAGTTTAATTTTTATCTCAGTTATGTAAACATAGGAACTACTTTATTCATTTACTATATTACCTTGCAGTTTTTTGGGAAAATCGTCACATGGCTCCTTTTCTGATTCAACTGTAATCCCATTGTATCTGTCCTCTATCCCACTAAACATGTTTCCTAGTTGAAAATTATTCCTATATCCAATATTATTGATAGGCAAACTTCTAAAAGAAGATTAAAAACAACATAAAGTATCAACTATGCTGGGGTTTTGGCACATGACTTACATACATGCAGTAAAGAGGATTCTAAGACTGATCATGGACAATCATTGTATACAAAGATATTGTAGTCAATTGAATTTAACTGCATATATTTGTTTTTGTGTGTAAGTATAATGTTAATGGGGTTACCTTGTATTTATGGTGTTTGCTGGACATCATTATGTCCAGCAAACACCATAAGACAGCTGAATTGGTATAAATAATACATGTGACTGGCTTTGCTTTGGGTGAGCCCAGATTCAATAAAAGAATTTGTAATTTTTTTATTCAGGCTGAAAAATTTCTATACAAATCAAAGATGTATTCATTGTGAAAGTGTGAGTTTTATTAATGTGCTGTGCTTTGTGTGAAGGAATCGTGTATTTTGTTAGCCTACAGATAGTCGGTTGACTAAAAGTCGAATCTTTTTCTAGTTTATATCTACAAAATATATTTCACCACAATAATAAAAACGTTTTTCCAAACACATTAAAAAATAGCTTGTTACTATTAAGTATTGTAAAATAGTATTCATAGAAATATTACCTAATTTTTTTACTAATGGATTGACTATCGCAATTTCTAATAAAAATATGTCGGATATTGGAAAATAAAGAATGCATCGAATAATATTATGTTCTTTAGATTCATAAATTAAATTTATATAAAAACTTATGTTAATAAATTATATTCGAAAATCCCTATTTAATATATCATAATATTACATAATATTGCGATGACATTAGTTTGACAACACGACAATTTCTAATTTAAATACAATAAAATAAAATAACTAGAATATTTTAAAGCAGTTTTATCAATTTATAATCAACTGACATCTGTCAAAATTATTTACTTTTTTGACATTTAACTTTCTTCTTCTTCTTAGAACATGGCAAAATGGTGTAGTAGTATGGCGAAGACTTGGAGGTACCTATTAATTATTGGCCGTGGTTATTTCTACACTTCAACCGTCATTAGTGTCAAATTTTTGAATTTTTTTTATCAATCTATAATAATAAAGGAAAGTGCCTGACTGACTGACTGATTGACTGACTGATTGATTGACTGACTGATTGACTGACTGACTCATCAACGCACAGCCCAAACGGCTAATCGTAGAGAAGTGAAATTTGGAAATCTGGTAGGTCTCAATACAAAACCTTCCACTAAGAAAGGATTTTTGGAAATTCCACCCCTAAGGGGGTGAAAAATAGGGTTGAATGTTTTTCAAAGTATGCGAATATCTCGGAAACTAGACATGGTACGAACTTGAGATTTGGCATATGAATTCTTCTATAGAAATGAGTGTTAGCGTATTTGGCAATTTTTCCAAAATTTGACTAAAAGGGACGAAAAAGGGCACATATAAAAAGGGATGATTTTTAAGTGCCTCCTAAAAAGTTTAAAACTGGTTTTATCGAAATTTCAAAAAAATGATTTCTTCAGAAAGAGTCAAATTATACTATTTCGTTTTCAAAAGATATCATTAATTAGAGGGTAGGGGGTGAGGGGCACTTTTCCAACGTGTATGTGTGTGTATCCGTCCCCTCTTTGTAACTTTTGATTCGCTTGATGCACAGATCCTAAAATTTCAGAAACTATTGAATATTTTAAGCATACAAAATTTGTATACTCAGAATTTTGAATTTTTTTTTCAGTCAGGGGTTATCAACCTTTGAATTTTATTTAATTTTTCCATATATCTCGAAAACCATAAAATCTAGAACCCTAAAATTGTGTATGTATATAGAAAAATACAATATCTAAAATATAATTTAATGAAAAAGTTCCAGGATTTCTCAAACTTTTTTTATAAAGAAAAATATTTTTTTTATGACAAATTTACGAGTTTCAGTGCCTATATTTCAGAATTTTATAAAAATATCGAAAAACGCCGAAACGCTACAACTAGATAATTTATTTTTCTATAAAAAATACATACATCATAGCAGTACATCTCAAACTTTTCTTAACAATTTTTGTAAAAATTTAATTTATTGACGACATCGTTTCATACAATAAACATACATACACCGCGAGGTGGTCCGGTGCAGCGTGTATGAATAATAATATATACGTAGGTAGGTATACCCAACCCAACCTACTTTCTCCAATACACGTGACGAAACTATTGCGTAATCTATAATAATAATATAGTTTTGAACTAGCCGACCCGTCAAACTTCGTCCCGCCTTGGAATATAAATAATATGTTCGAGATTTTATGCATAACTTTAAGTTGATTTCAGTTTAAAGTTATTTAACACAGACGACGACGTGGTCCTTATATTATTGAACTTGAATTAGTATAATGATACAATTCATTATTACCTTTTTAACTACTGTAACCGCTGCATCTGTTATAAAACATATCATTTTATTATTTACTATCAGCATTCCGTGAATCGTATCATTCATCAAACAACTGATTCCTGTCAAACGCCTGATTTAATTTCAAAATTAGAAAAAATCTAATAATAATATGGAATTTTATTTTTATTCGTGCAACTTTTTTCTTTCATAAGACCCTTCAGACAAAAGCAAACACGACAAAAAATGGGCGATATAAGTTCAGCTATTCTCATAGGGTAAGAAACACGTAGAATGCCGATTCTGACTAGCGCCAACCGGCGCAAAGAATGTTACTATGCATTTGAATGGGGAAACCCACAGAAAAAGCAGGAACCCGCTTTCCGACATGCCCATTTAAATGCATGGAAACCATAGACAACAATCTTTGAGCTGGTCGGCGCGGATCGTAATCGGCTTTCAACGTGTTCTTACCCATACGATGACCGCGCAAATTAGCGTTCCATTTTTATATATGTAAGAGATCCACGAAATTCACTTTCCGTGAATTCAGACAAACACTTTAGTACCTACTTCAATATATTTTTCGTACCATGCATCCTGTACAGCGATTCTGAATTGTTTTTTTTTACGATCGACATTAAAATCATTATGTAGGTACCTACCTATTTTAGTAATTTATTATCTCTACTAAAATAATTTACGGTAAGTTCACGAAAAGAATCTGGATTGTATTGCAATTCTTTATGTCTTGATCTGTCAAAATATTTGAAGCCATTTCATAAAAACACTAGCAAAAAAAAAAAACTATGTGAGTAATCTTGCTTTGAATTTATTGCGTAAACCATGAATAGCAAGTTGATATAATATTATGTTGAAAAAAGGTAAATAGTATTATGAAGTCAATAGGTAAATTATTTTATATCAAATGTAGTAAAAGTGCAAAATATTAAATTTTAAAATTATCTACAAAATCCTCACATCATTTTAGGATAGATCGTAAATAATTGTTTTGAAAACACTGGAAAGTCAATGACCATATCATTTCGTCACTGTATAGTGCGAAAAAATTAACTGTCCACTGGAACATATAAAAAATAGAGACGAAAGGGATAGCAGTTAGCCGGATATTATGACCTCCTCACACACCATTTCCAGATCCCTCAGCTCTGCTTCGAAGGAGCAGAACACGAGGAAGACCCTCTCGGTATGAGAAGATCTTCTTTGTCTTCGGAACCCTTGCGGGAGGAAGAAAAACGCTCCCCTTAAAATATCGGTGTTTTTATTTTCAAAAATTTATACAATTCGTAGTATGCTAAAGAAGTCCTTACTAGAGCCCGGCCAGTGCGTAAATTACCATGGGTACAACGCATGAATTACGCTTACGTAGGCGGTATAAACAAATCGGACTGACTCCGTTGCCGGAACGTTATTGTTCCAAAAATCGCGGAAACTATCTGCATCTTCAGCCAGGATGATATATGACGAAACGTCGTTTTATTAAACTTCCCTTACTTACGAAGACCAGCAAAGCTGCTGTTTTCCTCTATATAGTCTAATAGTCTATATAACGAAATATTATATAGAATTACTCTCCATAATTTACCTTATGCTTGATAATCAATTTTCTAAGTTGTAGAATTTATTTTGTGATTATAAGGTGTATTTCTTAAGTGATACTTTAATAAACAAATCAATGAGTTATCCAAACATGTCTCTTTTTACTATTCGGTATCCGGATATTATTTACGCCGCCGGATAGACCGGATATCGGATAGTTGCCGATATCCGTTTCATTTAATAAAAAATATAAACAGTGGACAGTTAATTTTCTTCCTACTCTACATTGTCGAAAATTCGTTTAAAGTCGAACGCCAATTACTTATACCATTAGAATACTGAGGTTGACCACCTCACTTCCTTTAAACTCAACCGGTTAGAAAAGGCACAATGAGCCTCGGACGACTTCGAGCGCAATGGAGAGTTCTTTATGCCTAACCTATTCTCCTGAGTGGGTCCAAGGCCTCTCGTATTATGGGGTGGTTTGGGGGGAACCGCCACGGGCTTGATTTGTGTGCGGCTGGCTTTTTGGCAATCGGGCTAGGGTTTGGCTTTGTGCGGATCGGGTTTGCTGCGCTTTAGTTTCCTCCGGGCTGGCTTGCGGTGAGCGGGGGGGCTTAAAAGGGAGAATATTACGTTATTATAAAAATGGAGACCTACTTTACGTGGTCATCGCATCACGCCTGGAGGCCAAGTCGAAATCTTAACGACAGCTCCAACGTTAACAATTTGTTGTTATTTCCATAGAGATAACGTAAAAACTGTTGTTCAACGTGCGTTAAACAATGCTGTTCCAAATTCCGAGTCAAAAAAATAATTCTGTCAGTTATTCAAAATTAACGTTAAACGTTACCTCAAAATTTTTGGAAGTATTATGACGCTGCTATTATATTGAAGACGAAACGCATTTTTTTTTGTTTGGAAACCATTTTCAATTTGGTAAACGTTAACGTTCGGAACGTTAACAGTTTTCACGTTTAACGTTATTTATTTCGACCTGAACGGCTGGACCGATATCGTTTATTCTTTTTATGTCGTGTTTGCTCAGGATAAGATATTTATGAACTAAATTTCGAACCTACGACCAGACAAACAACAACAAATCAACGTGAAAGATATAAATTGAAATGTTAAAAAAAACGTCTGTAGCTTGAAAAATGCCCAAAGCAGATAGAAATAAGTGTTTTAAAGATCACTAATTTCATTGCTTTTCGAGACCTGAATATTTTTTTATTCATATCCAGCAATATAAAAATTGATTTCAAATAACGTCATTTGATGGCATAAAAGTTATTCGAGTTATTTTTTGGGATTCTCATAGAACAATGTCAGTCAAGTTAGCGAAATTTTTAAGTTCGCGGGCTGATTCTATTTGTATAAGAAGCACATATTTTTTAAATACAGATTAATAACGACAAATATAAATAAAAATATAGTAATTTAATGGAAATTTTAGAATATATATATAAAAAAATTTTTTGAGGATGTTTCTTATTATTATTAATTTTGATGCGAATATAATTAATTCTGCATTGTTTAGGAAGAGAAAGCATATAAATACAGTAACACGTGAGCGAAGCCACGGGTAACTAGCTAGTTTACCATAAACAACAAAGGAAAATAAATTTATTTTTTATTTTTTTCTCTTTCTAAATGAAACAAAAACTATGTAAAACAATCAAAGGGTAAATAACGGCATTATATAACGGAGCTGTCACAATTACCATAGAATCATAGAAAAATTAACCTTAATTAATGGATAACAAACACAATTTGTAGTTTTTGTGATCTGCAATCAATAATTTAATATAAAAAATCATTAATTTTCATTGTGCATAGTAATAAAATTTGTTGGCAAGCACTATTGCTATTCCTTTGGGCGACAAGGCATGAAATAATTAAGCTATTTTATTCTATAAATCAATTGTTTTAATACAAAGTTCGTCAGAAATACTGGATAACAACACATTATTAAATTACACTTAAAATAATCATGACACACTTCATAGTAGTTGCACAGAACGAAATATCCAAGATATTCAGAAATTTAACCTAAAAGCGACATAAAAACACTTAATTTGTAGAAAATATGTAAGGAAATTAATTACAATAAAAAAGTAGATAACTAGTATAATAAAAATAGAGTTTGCACACAAATGTAGCTAAAAATATCGATCAAAACATCACAGACGTCAAATGACAGTATATAAACCACTTTTGAGTAGTATATAACAAGTGACACACGCTTATTTACTTTGTAAACCATAGAAGTCGCAGAAAATGGGTAGGAATAACCACTTTTATGGCGGGAAAATTTTTAATTTGAAAAAGCGCGGGAAACCAAGGGGTAGAAATAGCGACTCCGTTAATTATTAGGAAGTGCCTCTAGAGCCGTAGACGGAAACATTAAAAATTTGGTACGGCGTCCCTAGATCTCCATAGACAATATTTTATCATAAGTTCATAAGATAACTAAAAATTGACACTTGCTTACCCGACGATTGACATTGACAGATGATATTAAATTGTCGCTGAGCACGGATTTGATAATTATTAATAACATTGTTGAACAATAATGTAATCGTATAACAAAATTACAATTGTCAGCTATAGTATAAAATACTTATTAATGTGTTTCATATAAAAAAAATCGAGTCAGCCCGGGAACTTCATAATTACCGAAATGTTTGATAGCTATGAAAGCGTTGTTTTTCTTCTCTGAGACTAGTCTTCTCTGTGAATGCTGGCAATCAATCACAGCCATTTCTATTTCATCAACATCATCACTTGATGGTGATGTAGTTTGCTTTTCTTTACATTTTCGGAACAATCTCATTATTAATTATAACATTCTGTCTTAAAGCTATATTTTCTATCTTTCCATATAGTCAGTTTGAATGATACTATTCTACTCTCTGTTGTATCAGTGTGAATCCAGACTTCCACACTGTAACAACTCTAACAAAAGTGGTTGGTAGATTAGCAGTATCAGTAGAAGGCTTTCATACATACAGTGTACTGGATGTTGTGAGTTGAAACAGTTGGAATCCCGGTGCTGACCATTTCCACTTTTATGACACAAGCCTCTGCTTAATATGCAAAATGTCAAAAGTGTATTTGTGTTCACTTCGAGTGAACCCAGATTTATTTAAAAATATACATACATAATATGGCAGAATGAATACCAGTTTTTTTTATTTAAATTTTTTTATTAACATAAATACAGCCAAAGGAATAGAAGAGCATGTATGTGGAATGTTGTGCGTTTGAAGGAAACGAAAGAGGTTTGTTTGGATAGAAAAGAATGGAAATTCGTACTCTCTGCCTACCCCATTCGGGAATCTGCGTGATGGATTAAAAAATATAATACAGCCAATGGCCTTAAATTACATCACAGGATTTTAATCATACCATTATTTCAATAAAAAAGTTTTGATCTCGATATCACAACCACAGGATGATACAATTCTTTCTGCTGGCATCGTTGTCCACTCCTTGAAATATTTACTCCCACTTGGTATTCCTTTTCAGATTGATAGAGTTGACTGGTATAATAAGAGAAATATGCAGAGATGTGCAAAATGGGTGTCCAAAACCATTTGAAATGCAAAATGGAAATGGGTCAAAACTTTTCCATTTGAAAATGCAAAATGTTAAATGGTTTTTAGAAAAGCATTTCAAATACAAAATGGAAAATACCTATTTTCAAAATGCATTAAAAATGCAAAAAGGTTTTTTAGGTCAAAAATGAAAAGAGTAAAACAACAACCTCAATAATAAGGAAGTGTTTTATTATGGATGCAAAAAAAAATATACAAAAATGAATCATTGAAATAATGTTATACAGACGTGGAATCTCACCATCTTCCCATGTTAATAAAATAACATAACTAAACAAGCAAAATAAATAAAACATTGTGATATAAAAGTAATGCCTGCCCCGATAAACAGATACCGATAACCATCGACGGTCACCAGGTCTCCCGGGTGGATAAATTTAAATACCTGGGAGCGACCATTACCACCTCTGGTGACCTCGGGGCTGAGCTCCCGATACGTATCGGTATGGCAAGTGGCCCCTTTAACAACATGACCAAGATTTGGAAAGCGTCGGCGTTTAGTGTCGAGACGAAATGTAAACTGTTTGATGCGTGTGTGTTGCCCATTTTCTTGTATGGGTGTGAGTCCTGGCACCTGACCAAGGCCCAGGCACAAAAAGTCTCAGCCTTTGAGATGAAGTGCCTAAGGAGAATTCTGGGCGTAAGATGGTACCTCCGCATCACGAACGACGCTATACGCCGGCGCACCCAGCGTGAGCCCATCACCTCCACCATTGTGGGGAGGAGATGGACTTGGCTGGGACATGTGTTAAGGATGCCGAATGACTGTTGGCCGAGGAGAGCGCTGTTCTTCCTCCCATCAGGGTCCCGAAGACGAGGAAGACCCTCTCACACTGTGTTCCGCTCCTTCGAAGCAGAGCTGAGGGACATGGACATGGTGTGGGGGGGAGTCATAAATATTGCGCAAGATCGACCGCAATGGAGAGCTCTTGTTGCCTCCCTATGCCCCTGAGTGGGGTGTAAAAGGGAGAATTATTGATTGATTGATTGATTGATATAAAAGTAAAACTTATATCAAAATACAAAAAAATAAACCATCGTCCATCATGTACCTTCTTAATTATAAAATATGATGATGAAGTGATAAAGTTTTTTGGGACATCAGCGGTATACTAAACATCTATAAAAATAATTTCATAACAATAAAATTTGTATTTGGCGATTTCAAAGAAATAAATACCTAGGTCAAGGATTAAGATCTAGCTCGGTTGGGAAGTTTGGGCTGCGATATGGGAATTAGAGAATAGACAGATATGAATTTTGTCAAGAGAGAGGTCTCATTATTGGTTATTGCAAATATATGGTTCATACTGACTGTGTACTTCGTACACTTTGAAAACTCTACAAAAAAAAAAAAACTGTACAAATGATTGCATTAATTTATGTAAAACCTTAAAACCTAGAATGGACAAAGACAACAAACTGTGAAATATAATATTTCAAATATTAATGTTAAATGTTTTACAAAATAATACAAGTATTACTTCAGTCAAAATAAACAAGCTGTAGATTTTAAATAAAAAAGGTATTATTTTGAAGAAAATTTTTTAAGTATGGAAATAATGAATAAATGAATTTTATTTCAAAGATAATAAACAACTAACACGTTTGCCTGTTCATTTTGACAGAAGATAGTAATGTTCCCACGAGATGTGATGCATTTCAAATAAAACCATTTCAAATGGAAATGCAAAATGTACATTTCCATTTTGCATTTTAAATGGTTTCTTTTTTCATCCATTTCCATTTACATTTTAAATGCTTTTCTCAATACATTTTCATTTTAAATGCTTTTTTTGGAACCAAAATGCTTTTTTGGAATCTCATCGCAGTTTCTATTTTTCGTCGTGCATAGAAAAAACATAGATTATGAAAAAATCTGTCAATGTCATTTGTTCACGCTCAAGAGCTTCTCTGTGGAGCTTCTACGACCGGCTCGAGACAGAACCACGGCCACCAATAGGTCTACATGATGGACGATGGTTTATTTTTTTGTATTTTGATATAAGTTTTATTTTTATATCACAATGTTTAATTTATTTTGCTGGTTAAGTTATGTTATTTTATTAACATGGGAAGATGGTGAGATTTCACGTCTGAATAACATTATTTCAATGATTCATTTTTGTATATTTTTTTTGCATCAATAATAAAACATTTCATTATTATTAAGGTTGTTGTTTTACTCTTTTCATGTTTGACCTAAAAAACCATTTTGCATTTTTAATGCATTTTGAAATTAGGTATTTTCCATTTTGCATTTGAAATGCTTTTCAAAAAACCATTTTACATTTTCAAATGGAAAAGTTTTGACCCATTTCCATTTTGCATTTCAAATGGTTTTGGGTACCCATTTTGCACATCTCTGGTTCCCACTTAGTGGTTACTGGTTAGACATTTCCGTTTTCATACACGAAGTAGCCTAAGCAGCCGAATTGCTCATTTCGAAAATTTGGTATCTAGAAACCTAACTTTTCCCACCAAAACCTCTGACCTTTTTTTTTGCTCATTTCGAAATTCCTTTTCGTATTTATCGTCGCCGATTTTCGTTTTGAGTAACCTAAACGGCGACAAATCGCCTACGTTGGCAACACTGCACCACACGTGAAAAAGACGAACTCTTATTTGGACCACAATCGTAGTAGCCGGCTTGGAGGAATTAATAAATATGGAGAGATTGACAGCTGAGTTTTGTATGAGAGCAAGTGATGCCACTAGAGGGGGTGTGGGGAAATATTGGCGGCCATCTTGGTTTGAACCATATTTCAACAATTTGTATGAAATAATAGAAAATATATATCAGAACTACGAGTATATTGAAATATATTGTGTATTTGACTTAAATTATTCATCTCTTCAGTTTAAGGAAAGATTTGAAATAGTGTTCACGAAATAAAACCAACATAACATTAAATCATCATAATTTAATATGAAAAAACTGTTATTAACTTTAAAAGAGCAATAATATACCTACTCGTAAACGTAGTTATCAACAACAAAACACTACAAAAGAGATCCAGTGACACAGACATCAAAGCACTGAATATGTTCCCGCAAGTTCCATTAAGATGGCGTCGTAATTGATTTCTCCCCCCGACCCCGCGGCTTCAAAAAATTTGCCAATGAATCCATCCATAACCATAGATTCATCCAAGGTAGCCGGATATTGCCGAACCAATTTTTACAAAACAGACCACAGAAAAAAAAACAATATTTCTTTTCTATGCACTTATGAAACTTTTCTTTTCACCAAACTCTTTTCTCTCTTTGCTCTTGAGCGTGAACAAATGACATTGACAGATTTTTTCATAATCTATGTTTTTTCTATGCACGATGAAAAATAGAAACTGCGATAAGATTCCAAAAAAGCATTTAGGTTCCAAAAAAAGCATTTAAAATGAAAATGTATTGAGAAAAGCATTTAAAATGTAAATGGAAATGGGTGAAAAAAGAAACCGTTTAAAATGCAAAATGGAAATGTACATTTTGCATTTCCATTTGAAATGGTTTTATTTGAAATGCATCACATCTCTGGAAATATGCTACCGAGCACTGTAATTCATCTAGATATTAGATGTCAGATTGATACATGTCTTGAAAATAAATTCCTTTGAATGTTCCATCGCAGTCTGACAAAACTTGAATATCACATTTGTAGGTGTTCTTCAAAATATTATTTACACATTACTCAAAATTCTTTCTTTCTTTATGTCTATTAAAATTAGGGTCCTTTAATGTCAAGTTACAGCATGTTGTGTTTCTTATCTTATCCAAAATTAATTTGTAGTACCTAATCTCAACTGTGGGAGGCCCTGCACATGGCAGCGGACCGGGGGCTCTGGAGCAGACTGGTGGGGATGGTGTGTAATGATGGACATGATCCTCAGAATTGAGGGACCGACGAAGATGATGATGAATCTCAATTGCTCTTGAGCTTCTTCTTTAATAAGTTGAGGCAACTTGAGTAGCTGCTGCCACAATGCATTAAAATAAGCTTGCGAGGATGCATGGTTATTGCATATTCCTTGTCAGTTGCCACAGTAAAGAATTGTCCACATTTACTAATATGAAGATGGATGGAAGCGGGACATCTTGCTTACAAGTTGAATTGTTTCTTGTGGAGTTTTCACTTTTTAAACGGATATCGCCTTATAAATGTACACATTTTTTTTCATGTATACAAAAAAATATCACTAAATAATATAAATGATCAAACAGATTCATTAACAATAACACTCAAATTAAACTTTCTGTTAAGACATGCAAATAAAAATTCAAATTTTGAATAATATTGGTGTTTAATTATTATTTCCGGATACTAATAATAGTATCCCATGTATCCCCAATGAGATTCGCACGAAAATTCAAACTTTCCTTTGGTACTAATAGGAAATTCGCACTTTGACATAAGCTGTCATTTGAGTGTTACCATAGTATGCACTGTAATAAAATGGCAACACACAAATCTACGGACGCGGGTACGGGATTCCGGCTACGGCTCTAGAGGCACTTCCTAAAATTTAACAAAAGTGACAATATTGTATCTTTTAATCCTTAAAAACCATTTATTATATGTTTTTTCATTAATAATATTTTCTACATATTTCAATATGCAAATTTCATAACTCCAAAAAAGTAACTTTCCAGGATGCAATAAAACTACATAATTTTATTCATCACATATTATTATTAATTTAAAATATCGTTTACTGAAAGGTTTGAAAAAGAAAATAAATAATCCATATTACTTTTTGAGTGTTTGTTAATTTGTGTAATAAAACACAGATTCCTTTAACAGTCAACGTAAAGAAAATGACAATCTCAGGCAATAGAAAGTTATTTACATAAGTTCATAGCTCACTAGAAGGCGCTAGTAGTACCATGTATAGTAATCGATATTTTGATATTTACAACAATTTGAATAAAGGTTATTTTTATAGTAGGTAGATACCTATTAAAAATGAATCTGTGCGGTATTTTCATAGTAAGCTACTAAAAGCTTGTGTCGTGAAAGAGAAGGTAAGTTCATGATGTACTTTTTTGGCCTATAGCCGATGTACTATAGCCGATCAAATTTTGAGCGAAAGGTTCACTCAAATCACGCTGAGGGAGTGTATAATTGTAATAGGTGAATCCCGCTGTTATCTCTTCTTTTCCCTAACTCTCTGTTGACCCTGATGTGGTGGTCTTCCATCTCTCATTGCTCCGGCTTACTCAGTAGAAATGAGCATTGCTCTTGGGGTTCTCAGATAATGGTGAAGTTCGAGTAACAAGGAAAACTGTGATATGTTTTAACTGTTTATTGTATTCACTGTTTTAATTCAAAGTTTACACGTCTATCAAGTACAATAATTATTATGGCTGCATAAAATTATTCTAAGAGTCATTATACAATTTTTTGTCATTTATAGACAATGTGACACTCGTATTTACACTTCAAATTTATTTAGAGTCTTTCTTTATTAAAGTTTATTAATTATTCTTATCTCAATTCACTGCTTTATAAGTAAATAAATTAAGTATTTATACGTGATTTTTAATTTTTACAATATTGTTGTTTTACTAACATCCTCACCACAGGCACAGACGGCCTGTGGTAAGATGAACCGAGAATGAAAGTTAAGATTGAATCTATAGTCGATAATGAATGAATAATGAATCGGTAATGAATACGTGCCCTCTGGGATCCCTGCTTTTATACTCTCACCCCATCACGTGATGTTTCGTCATGAGGCGCACACACACACGTACATACTTGCATGCTAGCGATGGGCAAAAATATCGATATTTTTTTAGAAAATAATCGATATTTTTCGTCGATTTTTTTAATCTGGAAATATCGATATTCGATTTTTATTTCTGAATATCGGAATCGATATTTTTTTAATGCAAATGACCTTTTTTTTTTTTAGGAAAAGTTCAGTTTCCAGATACCAAATGTTGGAAATGACCTTTTTTTGCTTTGGGCTAAAAAATATCGATATTTTGTCATCTTCATACATCGATACTTTTTAAAACTATCGAAACGATATATATCGATATATTTTTTTCATTTGCCCATCCCTATTGCATGCACTATGGGTGAGAAGATGAGGGAAAGCCAATCAGGACACAGGATTCAGTTTAATACCATATATGGTCACGACACAATACACGTACCTGCCCGAAAGTCTTTGGAACCCGAAAGTTTAAGTAATAAAAAAAATCAATTTGTAATACTATTTGAACGACTCTCAACGTAAAGTTAAATTTATTTTAACTGTTACATAATATTTTGGTAAATACCAATTTTGACATTGATCGTAATTTGAGCTGATAGTACGCTCAGTTTCTCTTGGTGAATACAGGCGTTAGTGAACATTTTGCAACTATACCTAGTAAACAAAATTTATAGTAACACTATTTTCTCACCACTGTGTGTTCGCATATGATTCTTTAAATTTCCTGATGTATTTACCTTTTTGCGGCATATATTACACTCGTATGATTTCTCAGCATTATGTTTTCGCATATGAAGCTTTAAAGTTCCTGAATGATTGAACTTTTTGTGGCATATATTACACTCGTATGGTTTTTCACCACTATGTGTTCGCATATGATACCTTAAATTTCCTGATTGATTGAACTTTTTGCGGCATATATTACACTCGTATGGTTTTTCACCACTATGTCTTCGCATATGAAGCTTTAAAGTTCCTGAATGATTGAACTTTTTGTGGCATATATTACACTCGTATGGTTTTTCACCACTATGTGTTCGCATATGATACCTTAAATTTCCTGATTGATTGAACTTTTTGCGGCATATATTACACTCGTATGGTTTTTCACCACTATGTCTTCGCATATGAAGCTTTAAAGTTCCTGATTGATTGAACTTTTTATAGCATATATTACACTCGTATGGTTTTTCATCACTATGTGTTGGCATATGATTCTTCAAAGATCCTGATTGGCTGAACTTTTTGCGGCATATGTTACACTCGTATGGTTTCTCACCACTATGTGTTCGCATATGTTTCTTTAAATGTCCTGATGTATTGAACTTTTTGCGGCATATGTTACACTCGTATGGTTTTTCATCAATATGTATTAGCATATGATTCTTTAAATTTCCTGATTCACTGAACTTTTTGCGGCATATGTTACACTCGTATGGTTTCTCACCACTATGTGTTCGCATATGTATCTTTAAATGTTCTGATTTAGTGAATTTTAAGCGGCATATATTACACTCGTATGGTTTTTCACCACTGTGTATTCGCATATGTATCTTTAAATGTTCTGATTTAGTGAATTTTAAGCGGCATATATTACACTCGTATGGTTTTTCACCACTGTGTATTCGCATATGTATCTTTAAATGGTATGATTTATTGAACTTTTTGCGGCATATGTTACACTCGTATGGTTTTTCACCACTATGTATACGCATATGATACCTTAAAGTTCCGGATTTATTGAACTTTTTGCGGCATATATTGCACTCGTATGGTTTTTCACCACTATGTCTTCGCATATGAAGCTTTAATGTTCCCGATTGATTGAACTTTTTGTGGCATATATTACACTCGTATGGTTTTTCACCACTATACGTTCGTATATTATGTTTCTTTGTTCCTGATTCGCTGACCTTTTTGCGGCATATATTACAGTCGTATGGTTTATCGTCACTATGTGTTTTTAAAGTTCCTGATGCATTGAACTTTCTGCTGCATATTTTACACTCGTATGTTTTTTCTCCACTCTGATTTTGCATAATATTGGTATGTTTTTTTATATTACCAATAATAGTTCCTTTGGCATTATAACTATCGTTTGGCTTTGAAAGGGCTACGTTGACATTTATTAAGAACATTTCTATTTCATTATCATCTAATTTGTAAATGATTATACTATCCATTTCACTCTCACCTAAGTAATTATCATTTGAATATTTTGGATCCATTGTTTCACATATTATAAAACCTTTTATTTTGCAAGTATACAATAAAAAAAAAAATAATAAAATAAAAAATAATAATACTTAACGCAAACAGTCTGACGCTAGAATGAAAGCGGTTCCAAGAAGACTTATTAATTTTATTTCAGTGGAACGTTCAGCGAATCGTCGAGTGGTAGCTCGGGTACGTCAGTGCGCTGCAATTCCTCTCACAATTTTTACAATAAATACAATATTATATTATATCTCTATGCTCACAATACGGGTGTAAAATCAGCCGCGCTCCACGAAGCTATCTGACATTTTAAATCCCATACAAATTCCCATCAGTGTTGCCAACGGATTTTGGCCGATTTTCAAAAAAAAAGTAGCCCAAAGTCGCTGAACTTAAAATTTGGTAGCCCAAAGAGTCGCCCAACTGAAAATTTGGTATCCGGAAACATGAAATTTTGCTAAAAAAAAAGGTCATTCCGAAAATTTTGGTATCCGAAAAGATGAAAATGTAGCTAAAAAAAGGTCATTCCGAAAATTTCGGAGAGGTGAAAGAAAAAAAAAACCAAAAAAGGTCATTTTGTATCCGGAATGGTGAAAAATCGCTAAAAAGGAAATAGCCCAAATGGCGACCGGTCGCCATTTAGATTTTTTCGTCGCCAATTCTCGTTCTGAGTAGCCCAAATGGCGATAAATCGCCCACGTTGGCAACACTGATTCCCATAGAAATTGGCTTTTTAGGCAAAGAGTTCTATTATCCATTAACCATAGATTCATCCAAGGGCGAAGAAGAAAAATTTACGACATAGATAAAAGAAAGCTTTTAACGCACACGCACAGACACAGAATAAATTATTCACGTTTCCGTTACCAGCCGTTTACAACTGTCATGATGGAAGCCAATAAGAAAGATCGCGGAATAACAAGAATTCGTGAGAAATTAAATATAGCCCTTGGTTCTGGGAATTATTATGAAGCTCATCAATTATATAAAACATTATATTTTAGGTAAATTGTCTGCTGTTTCACTTAAAAGTTTCTCAATGTCCGATTGGTTTATAATGACACTGACATTTCATTTTAGATTAAAGGATCAGGATAGATTTATAGAATTATTAGAATTGCTAGAAAATGGTTCTTATTTATTACTCAAAAATGACCAGAAAGAGAGTGGCGCCGATTTAGCTATATTGTTCATTGATGTTTTGGTAAAATCCAAAGTACCAATATCTGAAGAATGGATAATCAAAGTCACAAATTTGTTTTCAATGATGAATCCCTCAATGCCCGAAAGAGAAGTATATGTTTTGAATGCTACTCGATGGTCGATGGGAGATGGCAAAGTGGGTCATCCTATATTTCACAGTGTAAGTATAAAGACATGTCCTTAACTTTGTAATAATAGCTTTGATATAGTGCTGTTGAATGCAGCAAAAAACATTCCTGTAGCTATTATAAAATGACATAAATAAATAGAAAACTATGCAAATAAGGTATCTCCCAAAGCTTAACTTTTCTGTTAAATTTGGCAAGTGACTCTTTGCACAACAATAAGTAGTTATCATTTTCACACACTGGTAGGGTTTTGGAGTAATCCAACACAACCAGTAAATTTTTTGTAATGAAGCATTATTATAAAGCTCTATTTCATAGCTTCTGTAATCATTTGTAAAATTAAGAGATGTTATGGATATAAAATATGAGATTAGGATATGGATCGGTTTCAGATATGAAATTCAGATTATCCGCTTGTTTTCGTTAAGGGTCATTTTGAAGATACAAATAATTTAACTTTTATCAATTATAACTTGTTAATTGTTAAATCTGAGCAAAAGTAAATTATACATTATTATAATTATATGAAAAGTAATTATAAAAACAAAAACTTGACACATCAATTGGAATCCACCTCTATCGAAATTAAAGTGTAACTTTTATTTTGGACGGTTACATTTTTTTTCATATATTCAATAGTTTTGGTTATGGAGCTTTATAACATCCCAGTAACGGACGGTTATATTTTTTTTCATATATTCAATAGTTTTGGTTATGGAGCTTTATAACATCTCCAGTAAAAATGTAGTTAGTTTTACGTATTTGTATGCTTAGTTGGCCTGTTTGCTTACTCTGGTATATCTAATATATTTCGAATCAATAATTGATTGACAAAAATACATTATGTAAAATTACAGAAAATGGCCAAAATATATTTAGAACAGAAGAATCATCAAGCTGCCAGACAACACTTCCTGCGCTCGTCGGACGGGAGTGGCTTTGCAGCCATGATTATTGAAATTCACACAAGCAAAGGTCTGCCCAGTGAGGTGGATTTGTTTTTGGCCCAAGCTGTGTTCCAGTGCCTATGCGTTAAGTCTTACCAGTTAGCTGTTGACTTCTTCGTCTATTACACGACCAATCATCCGGCTGTACACAAGACGGATCTACCATATCCCACGCCACTCATCAATTATGTTTATTTTGTGCTGCAATGTATTGAAATGTAAGTATTGTTATTGATAAGCTTGATCACTGCATCCTATAATGCAACTATTGTTACCGGCCTTACGTTTAGAGCTCATCACTCAGTTCAGTCTCATGAAAGAATTCGAGAATGTAGCTCTTTGATTTCTTCTGGGTGTATTAAAAACTTGTCCAGGTTTTGGTGTCTACTTTGCATCATTGGTTAGGCACTAGTGCCTCTCCACACATTCTGCACAGTAAGGCCACTGTCCACTGCAACGTAGAATACGTAACGTGGCAAAGTACACCTTGCAGCATTTGCAGCCCGGCGTACTGAACCATGTCCACGACGCGTACTGCATACATACATCTTCCATAAAAAAACAATTTTAAGTACCTAATTCATATATTTTTCACTCATTTAAAATGATAAATCACAATAATGAATAGCATTCGTGTACAAACACAGATACTTTTCTACTATCTGACCAAAAATAAACATGTGAATTCCTCGCTGTACGCCCAGACGTATAACGTGAAATACAACAGGCAGCGTGTAGGATGCAAGCACGCAACACAATGGACACAGTCTCATTGTGTTGTATGTGCAGCTGCAAGCAATTGTACACCATGCAGGAAAATACGAGTATGCGCTGCATACGCTACATAGTAATTTCATTATACCACATCATCCTAGTTCTGTGTGAAAATCAGCTTTTACATAATGCTGTTGTTTTTTTTATTCTTAAACCTTTTAAACTTGGGGAGTGTCAACTTTGCTCATGTCAAATCTATGATTGAAGTTTGAAAATTTATTTACACTCTAATTGATTGAGGTTGTTGACCTGAAAATTGTATAGATTTCTCTGATAAATTATTATAATTCATTTAGTATTTGGGACAACAGATACGATTTTGGAAAAATCCAACACAGAAGGCAACTGTAAATGAATTTTTTTATTCTATTACTGTGACCGGAAAGGGGTATGCGAGGATAATGGACATCCACTCTTTCTATTTGGACAAACCTCTTTTGCTCACTCTAATGACATAAGGTTCTTCATATAGCTTCTCTTTACCTCTGAGATGGCCTTCCTTGAAGACAACCATTGTGTGTTTGATCCACATTATTCACTGTCGACAATGTCTTTATATTTTATTTAAGTGGTTGGTGACCCAGCGGTTACAACGCCGGCTTTCGTACTGCGGACGTCGTGGTTCGATCCCAGGTGCCGGACCATCTTCCTCTTTCACGACACAAGCTTTCAGTAGGTTACTGTGAAAGAGTCAAGGAGTGTATTTGTGTTCACTTTGAGTGAGCACAGATTCATTTATTAAAAAAAAAAATGACATTCTTTTCAGCCTGATTTATTCTTTTAGTCGATGTAATTTGCTATACACCGTCTAGATTGACATTTTTTCTCGTAAATACTGTAACACTAAAATCTGAGGTCAATACAACGGCGGAGTAAAGGTAACCATTATAGATTAAATTTCTTTTGGATTGATTTAGCCCAGGAAGTAAAAATCATACACTTTTCTTTTTCAACAGCACTCACTTCCATACATTTTATTGTTACATATCTATGAAACATTTCTACTGTCATTTTTAAGCAAGTTTTTAAAATCTGGCCTAGCATTCTCTATTATATCTAGTCTTATACAGGGTGACTGGTAATACAATACAAGTAATACAATTCCTTGAAAGGGGTGTTACTAGAGCAAATTTGCAACAATTTTGTTCCCATTAATCAGGGGTCAAATGCCAGTGGTTTTCGAGTTATTTAAGATTTTTCATTTTCCCACCTTTTGAACTAAAACTGAAATTGTGAAAAAAGTACTCCACTTTGAGAACTAAAAATAAATTTTTCTAACAGATTATGAATGAAGGATTTTTTTTAAATGAAAAAATCATAAGAAAATTTAGTAAACCTCAGAAATAAAAGGTTCTTAAAACACAAGTCACTTTTTTTTTCATTTATATTTTCGATTTTTCGAAGAGAATTACTAAAAAAAAGTGTAATACACGGTGTAAAAATCACGTAGAAAACTTCCGCAATTAATAAGCTTTCCGAAAATGTAAAATTGTTGTTCATTTTCATACAGGTTTGAAAAATAAACCTTATGAAATGACCAGAAGGCACATACTCCCTTTTTGACCCCACTTATGGAGGCAACAAGAGCTCTCCACTTTCACATGAAATTATTCTTTAAATAAATAGCAGACTGTATTCGTAAAATTAAAACAGTGGGGCTAGTACGAGTTTAATCGAAAGCTAATTGCACGCTAATAAGCGCGCAAATAGTGTTCGAAAATCAAACGATCAAATCATTCGATCATTTTTGTATGGAAATTTTTCGAAACTCTTTCGATGATCGTTTCGATATTCGATCATTGAAAATTTATAGTAGTGGTACTGATTCATAAATTATTTTTTACATTCAGAGGCTGGTAACATTTAATAAAATGTCATTTGTATGAAATATTCCTACAATTTAACAATCAAATTTCTCACTTTTTAGGAAAAGAACTGAACTGTTTAAAGAACTGCTAATCAAGTACGATCCTGTAGTGAAAATGGATCCTTCATATGTGGATTATTTGGACAAAATAGGATTTATATATTTTCAAATTCCCCGTAAAGCTAAAAATAAACCCAATGGATTATTTGGAAACTTATTTCAATCTATCATGGGAGGGTTAACTACGGAATCTTCAGACGAGGAGGAAGTCCAGGCCAGGAGTGGTGGCGTCATGCATCAAGGATCTGATTTGGAATGATGTTTATCTCCCACATCCATTGATGCTTCATATCACAGCTTCCAGTTGGCAACAATCATATTATGTTCTTACTCCTTTATTGTCTTGAGATATATTGTGATATTGAAAAACATTTATGAATATAAAATATTGTTCACCTTAAGGTTATAATAAAATTTTGGGCTTTTCTCAGTTAACTGTTGAACCGTGCTTGTACCTATTAATATCTATGAGGTTTGCCTTATTTTATTCTAACTCTAGTTCTTTTTATTTCATTTTCATTTTTAGATACTGAATTAATCACATGCATTAAATTGAATAAAGGTGTACGAAATATCCTAAAATTGCATATAACTACAATAAATCTAAACAACACTTCAAAGTACTTTTTTTTTTGAATAAGCTCATTATTTGAAAATCTAATATTGTCTATTGTTCAATAAAGACTTTTTTTGTTAATAATATTTCATTTTGAATTTGTAAAAGAAAGACAGTAGATGCCAATGAAGTATATGTTAAAGATGCAGAGAGAATGGACCTCTACTCTTTCCTATCCAGGCACACTCCTTTTGATTCTGCATATTCTGTTTCTTTTGCTCCTGACCTGGCCTTGTCTGAGGACGGACATAATTTGTTTAATCCACATCATTCTCAGTTGGTTATGACCAAAGATGTGCTTTATTTCAAATAAATGCTAAATGTACATTTCCATTTTAATTGGTCTATTTTCACCCATTTCCATTTTAAATGCATTTTTGATGCATTTCCATTTGAAAATGGGGTTTCAATACCAAAAATGGTTTTCGTTTCTTGAGCTGGCGCATGGCGCCGCGACATTTCGTCACATATAAATTTCGGCTATCAAGAGTTTTAAAAAAAAATCTATGGCAGAAAGACGAGAGTATAAATCGCCCAGGAAATATTCAATCTATCTCGCTCTAATATATTGCCGTCTCTGTTTCGGTGTAGGTATGTATTGTTGCGAGCCGTGAGGGTTGAGAGTTAACTTTATAACTTTTGTTATAACTTATCCGATCCCTATAATAGATAAAAATATAATATACTGTAATAATGAACCTTTCTTCCATTGAAACATAATGTTTTCGAAATCAGATAGAAAAATATTGTGTGTAAAGTGTTAGGAAAATGTCATCAATAATTAGATTTAAAAGAAATCAATAATTAGATTTAAAAGAAATCTAATAAACTGCTAGTCAGACATTTATCGGAAGAATACGGAATGAAATTAGAAACTTTCTTTTGAAAATATTAATTAATGGTAATATTAAGTAATATTCTACATATGTATATCGTTGATATAACAGCGAATTCATTAATGACATAAGGTAAATATAGGCAAGTAATTGATATTTCAAGTATTTCAAGCTCCAATCGTGTATTTATTTAGAGTGAAATATAAGTCAATCGACAAAGTCTTTAGTCCTTGCGAATGATGACGGACAGACGATTAGAAGTATTTAGCCACGCTTCTCAGTTTTTGACAGATGCATTCGCATGATAATTGTTGAGCGAGATAGCTAATATATTAGAGCGAGATAGATTGAATATTTCCTGTGCGATTTAGACTCTCGTGGCAGAAAGCATTGTCATAGAATTCTAAAATTCAAATATAGGTAGGTACTTATATATTTACTGATTACTGGAATTTTTCGCCTTTGCAATAAACATTATGTACATACTTTATTCGCGAATTTTTTGTTTTGGTAAAATAAAGTCGAAATAATAACATGAGAAATAAACATAACGGAATCCGCAAAAAGTGACAAAATTAATAACATCTGGGGGGTGAGTACGTAAGGGCTATAGCACGACTAACTACTTCCTAGTGTAGTTAGCGCGAGTACGTAACGTTACAAATGTAGTTAGTTGTGCGTTTCAGCGTGGTTATTATGTAGTTAAGCCGTGGTTATGAGTAGTTAGATTGATGTGTGCTTAGTCGTGCTATAGCAAAAGTTACGTACTCACTACCCAGTGTTTATAAAAGGAACTGTAGCATGTACACAACCTTTTCCCCTACCCCACGTGTCATCTAGGCCGGTAAAACAGTTACCTGTCGCAAGCTTGCGAAAATCATCAATAGAAGTCTCACCCCAAAGGATACTACCATATACTACCAAAGGATAGTTAGCGCGAGTACGTAACGTCCGACTTAACTACAAATGTAGTTAGTTGTGCGTTTCAGCGTGGTTATAATGTAGTTAAGTTATGGTTATGAGTAGTTAGATTGATGTGTGGTTAGTCGTGCTATAGCAAAAGTTTCGTACTCACTACCCAGGGGGGTGAGTACGTAAGGGCTATAGCACGACTAACTACTTCCTAGTGTAGTTAGCGCGAGTACGTAACGTCCGACTTAACTAAAAATGTAGTTAGATGTGTGTTTCAACGTGGTTATTATAACAGCATCTGTCGGGTCGCGTTCCAGTGTAGTTATCAGTAGTTAGGCTGTTTAAATGTGGTTTAGAGCTGTCAAAGTTGTGTTCTTTGTTATTATTTTTGTAGCCTTTGTTTTAAATATTTCATTTACTGAAAAAAGCATCAAGACTATTTTTTATTAATTTCATTTTTTTTTATTTACCAAATTAAATATTTTATAATAAAATACTAATACCATAATACTTAAAAAACTAGGTTAATATTTTTTTTTATTTGGGATTTATTATCGCACGAGATATTGCCAAGATATTTGAAGACTTTTGAAGTCAGCCGATTGGAACAACTCAAGTTTGTAAAAAAAGATCAGACGAAAGGGAAAACAATACACGATTTTGAACATTTGTATGGAAATTATTAAAAAATAAATATATAAAAATAAAATCTTTCTTTATTTCTCGCACGCAAATATTTTACAAAACAATAAAGACATACAAAAATAATAATTAACATTAAAAATCTATAGAGAAAATAAAAGAGTATTCACGTAGTATCAGAAATTACCAAGTGTATTTACTGCTTAAAATGATTAAAATTCCACAAATCATTATTGTTTTTTATATATTTGATAAAAAATGTCAAAGAATAATGGCCGCCACAAGCTTTTTCCTCTCTTCGCGCGACTTTAAAATATTCGGCAGTGTCCGTCCACTACTCTTTCTTCCGAGCGATGTTCCAAAATCCAAATTATCGGCAAATCGCGGTGAAATTTCAAAAATACAATGAAAAAAACATTTTTTTGTGTTAGATATTGGCAAACCTTACTATTTCCGGCATAAAACTTAACTACATTGCGTTATCGCGTTACGTACTCGCGCTACTACTAATGTAATTAAGTCGTGGTTATGTGCAGAGATATGAAAGAGAATGCAAAATGTACATTTCCATTTTGCATTTTAAATGGTTTCTTTTTTCACCCATTTCCATTTACATTTTAAATGCTTTTCTCAATACATTTTCATTTTAAATGCTTTTTTTGGAACCTAAATGCTTTTTTGGAATCTCATCGCAGTTTCTATTTTTCATCGTGCATAGAAAAAACATAGATTATGAAAAAATCTGTCAATGTCATTTGTTCACGCTCAAGCAATGAGCTAGATTATATAACTGGAGTGCCGCTTCCATACTTTTGTGCCAAACAATAGTGCGAATGAGATAGTCCGTGGGGGTATTTCTATCTCTGTCTAGGAATGTTACTTCAAAGAATATACGATAAACATGAAGTAATTTTGATAGTTGTAATGGTTTTGATTTCGAAATTCTTTATATACTATGGTTATTTAATTTTGTTTACACTCAAAATACTTACTTGAAGCACTAACGTACTACTTTTTTTTTTGTATTTTATGACAATATGTAGTTTTAAGAGTTATTATAGATCTTATGCTAATCCCTTGCAAATAAACAAAACCATCCAGTTTTTCCTCGGCTCGGACTACTTTATAATTAGAGTAAACTGAAGGTGTTTCATATAAAATACAAATTTTAAAATATAATTAAATCAATCAATCAAATCTCTGTTTATATCCCACTTAGGGGCTTGGGGAGGCAACACGAGCTCTCCGTTGCGCTCGACCTTGCGCAATGTTTATGACCTATCACACCATGTCCAAATCCCTCAGCTCTGCTTCGAAGAAATGGAACACGGTATGAGAGGGTCTTCCTAGTCTTCGGACCCTGATGGTATTAGGTATACATCGTTGATGAAAGCTAGAAGTGAACTCCTACCTTTAATATTTTTTTTATATAAATGTATCTGGGCTCACTCAAAGTGAACAGAAATACACTTTCGACATCTTTCACACAAACCAAAGCTTGTGTTGTGAAAGTGTAAATGGTTGGCAGACTGATACCACTGGTCTGTCTATCAACCACTTGTTGGATGCCGGATGACAGCTGGCCGAGGAGAGCGCTGTTCTTCCTCCCATCAGGACCCCTTAAACGAGGAAGACCTTTTAATACCGTGTTCCACTCCTTCGAAGCAGAGTAGAGGCATTTGTACTTGGTATGGTCATAAACATTGCGCAAAATCGAGCGCAATGGAGAACTCGTGTTGCTTCCAATGGCGGATCCGGGGGATCATGACCCCTATATTTTTAAGTACAGTAGGTGCTTACATTTATTAATAAAATACCAACTTTTCTATTATGATCGTAACAAAATTATGATTTCTTGTGGGTCATGACCAGGGTTGCCAGGTGTTCGGTATTTCACCGAACCGTTCGGTAATTTTGCCCCATGTTCGGTGTTCGGTATGAAAAAAATACCGAACTATGGAGTGTTCGGTATTTTTACTTTCGGGAATAATGTTCATTTTTCCTAGTGAATTTGTAACTTCCCGGACAGCAAATTTAGAGAATGACCTTTTTTTTTTTTTTAGGGGAAATTACTACTTTCCGGATAGCAAATTTTCAAAATGGCCTTATTTTTTTTTAAGGGGAATATTCTACTTTCCGGATAGCAAATTTTGAAAATGACCTTTTTTTGTTTTGGTTCGGTATATTTTTGAAAAAAACCTGGCAACCCTGGTCATGACCCCCCTGGGTTATGGAAATGACTTTTTTTTTAGGAAAAGTTCAATTTCCAGATACCAAATTTTGGAAATGACCTTTTTTCAGGAAAAGTTCAGTTTTCAGATACCAAATTTTTGAAATGACATTTTTTTGCTATGTGACCCCCCCCCCCCCTGGCGCCAAAGCTGGATCCGCCCTTGGTTGCTTCCCCATAAGTGGGGTCAAAAGGGGAGTTGTAGTTATAGTTAGTTATTGAAAATCAAATTGAGGAATACCTCCTGAATGAACACAAGCTTCAAATAGATACCTGTAGAGGAAATTGAAAAATTGTTGAAGTAGGTATTTACTATTTACACCATTTTTTATTAAATAAAAAAATAATATTGTATGTACTGCTGAATAAGAATAATCCAACGGCCATACGTCAACGAGAACTTAGAACGCGTAGAAAGAGACGGAAATACCACTTGTGTTCTCTTCTATTCGCACACTTGGTCGGCACATATTCTTGTGTTTTGTTGTACCTATTGCCTTTAGCACTCCAGTTATATAATCTAGCTCATTGCGCTCAAGAGCAAAGAGAGAAAAGAGTTTGGTGAAAAGAAAAGTTTCATAAGTGCATAGAAAAGAAATATTGTTTTTTTTTCTGTGGTCTGTTTTGTAAAAATTGGTTCGGCAATATCCGGCTACTACGATCGTGGTCCAAATAAGAGTTCGTCTTTTTCACGTGTGGTGCAGTGTTGCCAACGTAGGCGATTTGTCGCCGTTTAGGTTACTCAAAACGAAAATCAGTGACGAAAAATACGAAAAGGAATTTCGAAATGAGCAAAAAAAAAGTCAGAGGTTTTGGTGGGAAAAGTTACGTTTCTAGATACCAAATTTTCGAAATGAGCAATTCGGCTGCTTAGGCTACTTCGTGTATGAAAACGGAAATGTCTGCCAGTACCCACTAAGTGGGAACATTACTATCTTCTGTCAAAATGAACAGGCAAACGTGTTAGTTGTTTATTCTCTTTGAAATAAAATTCATTTATTCATTATTTCCATACTTAAAAAATTTTCTTCAAAATAATACCTTTTTTATTTAAAACTAGCTTATACCCGTCTTGCTTTACGTTTTTGATTCCGATTGTCAGGCTTGATCGGTAGGTAATTAAACAGATTCTAGTCTAGCATCCCATTGCTTAACATACCACTTTAACTGACATAAGCACAGAAAAAGAAGAATGACACTTTTACAATTTTTGTTTTACCGACCTCATAATATTATACGAACCTATTCAAACCACAGAGATCTCTCTATGAAAACTTGCAAATTATGTCCACAGATAATATAAATATACTGATTATGTCGGTAGGTTCGTATAATATTTTATTTTTTTTGGAGGTCTGTAATAATAAAAAAAATATTATACGAACCTACCGACATAATTTGCAAGTTTTTTGCAAGTTTTCATAGAGAGAGCTCTGTGGTTTGAATCTTAGCTACATACATTGCCTGCTTTGATATTAATTGGCCAACCCACCCATAGAGGGTGATTTGTATCTGTCAAACTTCAATTCAAACTACACATTTTTCATTAAATCTTTATTTATTGAGAATAATAAGCTTTTAATAACATTTATATGTATAACAAATCAATCTACAATTATTTTATTACATTTTCATACCGTAATACCAAGATCCCATTCAACATTTACATGAGTAATTTTGTTTCCAAAAGTCTTTTTGAGAAATTTGTATGAAGATCCTAAAAAATACAGTTTTTTTAAATAGCTCTAAATATATTAAAGTTAATGCAGCAAATTGTATTTAAGAACCTTCTCCAGCATTTTATACTGCTCTGGGCATATTAATATCTATCTTAGCATTTGTATTTTGAGCGTGATGTTCACATATACGGTTAAAGTATTGTCAAAGGCAAATAAAAAAACAAACATTTCTAAAATATTATGTAGATCTACAGCTTGTTTATTTTGACTGAAGTAATACTTGTATTATTTTGTAAAACATTTAACATTAATATTTGAAATATTATATTTCACAGTTTGTTGTCTTTGTCCATTCTAGGTTTTAAGGTTTTACATAAATTGATGCAATCATTTGTACAGTTTTTTTTTTGTAGAGTTTTCAAAGTGTACGAAGTACACAGTCAGTATGAACCATATATTTGCAATAACCAATAATGAGACCTCTCTCTTGACAAAATTCATATCTGTCTATTCTCTAATTCCCATATCGCAGCCCAAACTTCGTATACCGCTGATGTCCCAAAAAACTTCTTCACTTCATCATCATATTTTATAATTAAGAAGGTACATGATGATCGATGGTTTATTTTTTTGTATTTTGATATAAGTTTTACTTTTATATCAATCAATCAATCAATTCTCCCTTTTACACCCCACTCAGGGGCATAGGGAGGCAACAAGAGCTCTCCATTGCGCTCGATCTTACGCAATGTTTATGACCTCCTCCCACACCATGTCCATGTCCCTCAGCTCTGCTTCGAAGGAGCGGAACACAGTGTGAGAGGGTCTTCCTCGTCTTCGGGACCCTGATGGGAGGAAGAACAGCGCTCTCGGCCAACTGTCATTCGGCATCCTTAACACATGTCCCAGCCAAGTCCATCTCCTCCCCACAATGGTGGAGGTGATGGGCTCACGCTGGGTGCGCCGGCGTATAGCGTCGTTCGTGATGCGGTGGTACCATCTTGCGCCCAGAATTCTCCTTAGGCACTTCATCTCAAAGGCTGAGACTTTTTGTGCCTGGGCCTTGGTCAGGTGCCAGGACTCACACCCATACAAGAGAATGGGCAACACACACGCATCAAACAGTTTAAATTTCGTCTCGACACTAAACGCCGACGCTTTCCAAATCTTAGTCATGTTGTTAAAGGGGCCACTTGCCATACCGATACGTATCGGGAGCTCAGCCCCGAGGTCACCAGAGGTGGTAATGGTTGCTCCCAGGTATTTAAATTTATCCACCCGGGAGACCTGGTGACCGTCGATGGTTATCGGTAGCTGTTTATCGGGGCAGGCATTACTTTTATATCACAATGTTTTATTTATTTTGCTTGTTTAGTTATGTTATTTTATTAACATGGGAAGATGGTGAGATTCCACGTCTGTATAACATTATTTCAATGATTAATTTTTGTATATTTTTTTTGCATCAATAAAAAACATTTCATTATTATTGAGGTTGTTGTTTTACTCTTTTCATGTTTGACCTAAAAAACCATTTTGCATTTTTAATGCATTTTGAAAATAGGTATTTTCCATTTTGCATTTGAAATGCTTTTCTAAAAACCATTTTACATTTTGCATTTTCAAATGGAAAAGTTTTGACCCATTTCCATTTTGCATTTCAAATGGTTTTGGGTACCCATTTTGCACATCTCTGGTTATGTGTAGTTAGATTGAAGTGTGGTTATATGACTTCTTACACCTATTTTACAGCCTGTTAATTTTTTTTTATAATTCTATTAGCATCTATTCTTTTATTAACTTGCCCAAATCATCTCAACTTATTAACTTTCACATTTTTGTAGCAACACAAACATCCTTACCATGATGGGGATTGCACCTTTGGGAATATAGTCCTATTAAAACCAAACATAAAGATTTCCTATACAGAGCTCTCATAGAAATTAAAGCTATATGATTAAATCAGAGATTTGAAAAAAATAAACAACATTTTAAATTTTAATTTAAACTGTATATTCTCTAGATGAAGACACAATTAATATTATAATTTGAATAAGAATATTGTTAGTATCGTAAAATGTACATCTTACATGACTAGACGCATATTTTTGGTTGATTTTGTTCACTGCTCTCAATAAGAACAATATAAATTTTACATCATAATATTATTAACAACTATAATACAAGCACACAGGTACAAATGTGAATATTCAAAAGAGTAACAAAGTATTGAAAATAAGCTTATTTCTAGGCTATTCTGTGAGATTTTTTAAAATAGCGTTCTTTTTTAAACACCGTTGTTTCTGTAAAATTTAAGGAGAAATAAATTTAATTAAAATACCATAAAACACACGAATATAATGGCAGAGGAGAAATATTTGAGTTAGGTACGTACTTCTATTGGTAACTTAACTATTTTTGAAAACCTCAAATCAGGTAGTACACTATTTTTGTGGATTTATAAACAATTTGAAATGTGTAGAAAATACAAATTCGCAAAACCTCAATAAAAAGTCATTATTTGTTTCTCTATCAGTTTTATACAGTATGGTGTGCTTTTCCTTCGTAATCCCACTGCTTCTTCAGCAGGTCACTGATGCTTGAAACTTTGATCAATTATGATGATTGCCGCTTATAAACACAATTATTATGTAGATTGCTTCTTTAAGAAAACGAACTAACTAACTACTTACAATTTTGTTTTGAATTGCATTGTGCATTATATTATAGACAATGAGAAACATCAGTTTTATCACAGTTCTTGACGCAAACGTAAGAAAATGGAGACAACAGAAAGTAAACAAAGTGTTCTGCTTGCTACAAAACCGTAACAATTTCATCTTGGGGTCTAAAATTGATAAGGAAGAAGTCGTCTTCCAGCCAAGAATTGTGACTTCTATTTTGCTTATTAGTATCACTGCTTTCAGATTGCCACTGCGTTTGGCACCATTCTTCTTTCATAGGGATGTCGTTTAGGCCCTCCGCTTCTTTGGAAGACATCTCGTACTTGAATGGCTTCATACTGGACATGGGAGTGGACACAGAGGAGACAGATACTGGGGATTGGAGTATTTGTATCAACTGGGCTACCTGAGGATTAGGAGGCGGTGGGGGTATACTCGTTCTTTCCAGTAATCTGAAATTTCAAACATTTTTAAAATAATAAATTACACTTTACATATTCTGCTGAGGACGTACAAGAAATTCTAGACACCTACACTTGCCGCTCTTGGATTGAAACTTAATCAGTCTGCAACTAAAGTGCTTTAAATACCATCTTACTCAAAATCATAAAATCATTTAGTTTCACTGCTAATGGGAAGATTATTAGAGATGAAACGGATAGCAGTTTAGCCGGATACCGGATATTCGGCCAACTAGCTGCCGAATACCGGATATCCGGCCGCCGGATATCCGGCCTATGTTTCTGGTTAGTTTGTGCATCAATATGGGATTATTGGGAATATTGTCGAAAAAACCACTAACCGCATTAGTTAGTCTGGATTAGTGTGGTGTAATAATATTTTTTCCTATGATTAGAGCGCTTAGATTTTTAACATTTACCCTCGGAACCAAGGTTGTAGCCAGGATAGCATTAGTGCGGAGGTTCCCAATCTGTTTAGGTTTACGGCTCCCTTAATATTAAATCCAACCCAAACTCCCTTTATGCTCTACTTAGGAGCACAGAGAGGCAAAAAGACCTCTCCATTGCGCTAAATCTCGCGCATTGTTTATGACCTCCTCACACACCATGTCCAGATTCATCAGCTCTGCTTCGAAGGAGCGGAACACGAGGAAGACCCTCTCGGTATGAGAGGGTCTTTCTCGTCTTCGGGACCCTGATGGGAGGGAGAACAGCGCACCCCTTAAAATATGAGTGTTTTTTTTTTCAAAATTAATTAAATTCGCTGAATACTGAAGAAGTCTTTAGTAGAGCCCGGGCAATACAGTGGGTACAACGCATGAATTACGCTTACGTAGGCGGCATACCTATACCAAATAATTGGACTGACTCCGTTGCCGGAACGTTATTGTTCCAAAAATCGCGAATCTGCATATTTCAGCAGAATGATATATGACGAAACGTTATTTCATTAAACTTTCCTTATTTACGGAGAAAAGCAAAGCCGCTTGCTACCTCTATATATTCATTCTCCATAATTTACCCTTATTGCAGTATGTTTGCTAATCAATTTTCTAAGTTGGAGACATTTTTATTGTGATTTCAAGGTGTATTTGTTATCCAAAAATATCTTTTTTTTACTATCCGGTATCCGGCCGGATAGGTGCTAGTTATCCGGTATTCGGCCGGATAGCATTTAGGCGCCGGATAGGCCGGATACCGGATAGTTGCCGGATATCCGTTGCATCTCTAGTGACAACTTCACCAGATTCGATCGTACCACAGAGTATCAAATGCATAGGTACTAAGAAGATCTTTCATTGACAACATACTGAGTCACACTGTCTTACGCTGGTCCGGACATGGACGATAATATTATGTAGGCTCTCTAAAAATGTACAGTTCGGCGAACTAACAAATGGAAGACGAAAGCATGGGGATAGCGGAAGATATTCAAAGATGATTTGCACACAGCGCTAATTGTCAGCAGGCAGTTGAATTGGGAGAGTTTAGTTAAGGATAGATCTTAATGGGGAAGTTTCAAGGGACTGACATGGTGAGAAGGCAAGGTCCGACAGCGGGATTGGAGTATCCCTGCCCAGAATACGACTAGGTCTCCTTAGCTAAAATTGGATTCTTTGTCTTAGTGCACCTGAGGTCCATATCTACGAGCAATGGGCTTATTATGTATGTATATTGTACATAAAATACAGCTTCAATTTTGGTTGAAAGAACTTGTTAAATAAGAAAGTTTTAAATGAAATAATAGAAGTTACCTTTCAGCCCATGAGGCTAATCGTGGCCAGTCTGGTGGTACTATTGGGACATCTTTCTTGTTTAACAGCATAAGTATTTTGGCTAGATCACTTATAGATCGTCTGAAATATTTTTAATATTATTTAGGTGGTGTAAAAATGTTTAAATAAAAAAAATTGTGTGAACCAGTATCAAATATAATTTTATAGCATGTTTCTCGATGTCAAACCAAATTTATCAATATTTTTACATTCATGAATGTTGCACTGAGGTGATAAATTTGATAAAAACGCTCCTCAAATCTGAGCATGCATAAGGAGGGGGAATGTAGCAAGTTTGGGAGCCTCTGGATTGGAATCTGAATAACTTACAGACAAATAACAGCTGCGTCCGTGTTGCCTGCTCTGTGCATTTCTCGTACTTGCCTTCTGACATTATTCAATATTCCAAGAAATGTGTAAGCATGCGGCTGAAAATTTTTATAAACTATTTTTAGATAAAACTGAAAGAGACAACAAATATTAATGTTAAGAAAATTACTTATGCGAGTACCAAAGCAGAAACATTATGAGGGTTAGAGAACAGTTTTCATATTTGGGGACGCATAATAATTAAAAAGTTAATGAACTATTTGCTTAGAAGAATATATATATAATAAATTAATTAAATTAACACTTTTCTTTACAAAGAAGTCAGTAGGCAAAGCTGGTGGAACTCATTGCCTGAGGCAGTTGTCCAATCTAAGATAGGCCAACGCCAGGTAGAAATTTCATGAGAAAAAACACGAAGAATCGATCCAGAACTCTTGGTTCAGAAGTCAGTGTTAGAAGTCAAGGTTATTTTTATAGATCAAATTGAATGACAGCGCAATTACCTATATACAGAAGCGTATTTTTCATGAGGGTTCGAGAACAGGTTTTCATATTAAAGGATAATAATAATTATTATTAAATAGTAAAATAACCCCTAGCTTAGAAGAATATTGAACGGTCTTTAAATAAAATTTTATTGGCATTTTTTAGATTTAAGTACCCAAACACAAATTGAAATTTGTATAAAGTAGAAACCTATAATAATATGAAGATAAAGTAATGTAGGTACAGGTAACTTGACTTACTCTAAGTCTGTCCAAATCTTTATGGAAATTTTTGAGTGCCCTGGCACTTTGTTTTGGTAAACTGTCTCTCCGCTTGTGCTTTATTTTGATACACAGCAATGCCGTTACACCAACCATTATGCACACCAATACTCCAACTCCACATCCAATTGTTACCTGAAATACCAATGTCTACAACATCAATTGAAAAATCAATAATATTCTGGACAAACACTTAAATCATTAGTGGTTGTAGTTTTGCCACCTTGGAAAATTTTTGACCCAGACACGAATTTTAGAAAATAAGATTGATGAACAAAAAAATTGTACTTAAAAGAGTACAAGGTTAAAGTTCTCCTAACAAATAAAGATCATAATATTCTGATAATTTTGTATCCTAAAAGGCCTATGTCAATGACAGACTGCTTATAACAAATTTTATGTCCCAACTCAACTAGAAGCCAATAATGAACTAAAAGTTACTATTCATGTATTAGGATAGATATTCAGAACAAAATACTCCAAATTTGATGTTACTGATTTTGTTATTGAGTTGAAAGGACCACATTGAGGGAAAAGGACCACGTAAACAAGTAATCATAAATTAAATAGTTTTTTTTATCAATAATGGCAATCAACCCCTCTGGGGTAATATATATGCCTTATGAAAATAAATAAATAGTTTTAATTAGTAATAATACCTAACTTTTTTTAGAATTGAGAATTTATTCCTTCCATTTTACACCATATTCTGCTTTTGGTTCGAACTAAAATAAGAACGTTCCAAAATTCTATAAGTCAGAGGTGAGGTGTGTCAAGTCCATTTACAAAAATTCAAACATTATTTTTTAAACTCATTTTTGAAAATTTTAGATTTAACACACCTCACCTCTGACTTATAAAATTTTGGAACGTTCTTATTTTAGTTCGAACCAAAAGCAGAAAAGGGGGTTTTGTTATTTTTAATAATAAATACTTTTCGGTATCCAACTCATGCATCGCGTTTTAGGAGGAAATGCACAATATTAAAAATAACATATAGTACCTACCTACTTAAAGTTCATTGCAATAGACCATTAAAGGATGACGTCATCTGACATTAGGCTGGATGCAAAATGGCGGCCATGGCGACACACACACACACCACATAGTGATGGGTTTATGTATAAACACACTCATACCAACTCTTAAATTTTTTGTTTATGTTTATGCCTCCCGGCTAATGTCAAAATCCACGTGTCCGTTAATGGTATATTAGTAGGTATAGAATATTTTTAATATAGATGTAGATAGGCACCAAGGTAAGTATACTAACTTCGTTTAATTTCTTAGGGGGTCTACAAGGATTCCCAAGACCCTTGTAAGTGGGGCACTGGGAGAGGCATCTACCACGACCAACTGATCCAATATTGCACCTTCGACATTCCGCTTCACAAACTGCAATCAAAACAAAAAGCACTTAGCGCTTGTCAATGTACTAAAATGTTTTTGGTTGGGAAGAGTACAGGCAATGATCCATAACTCATTGAAAAATCCACTGATCTAAAATATTTGTCGATTTTATTGCAATCTGTGTAGGTTACATTTATATTGTCTATCTATGGGTAAGAACACGTAAAAAGCCAATTCCGACCCGCGCCGACCGGCTCAAAGAATTATAAAAATTTTGCTTTGTTTTTGTTTTGTTTTATTTACGTATTTTAGCTACTTTTACCTCAAACTAAAAATGAACCCTCTACTACTTTAACTATTATTTGGTCAATGTTTTGCCTATGTTTGCAATGTATTTGCAAGTGTTATACCTTTTTGAATAGCTAAAGAGACGTAGAAGTTTTTAAAATTATTTGCAGAACAAGTTTCATAAATATTTTTATTAAAAAAATCGCTTCAAACTTAGTGAAAATTCTTTAATCCTAACCGGTGTCGAGCTGTCTTTTTAAGCTGTTAGTAGTAGGTTCAGCAGCCCGATTCACGGAAAAGTTTAAGTCTAAGTTCGAACGAAGTTCGATTCAAACTTTTGTGAATAGGGCTGCTGGTAATAATAATTATTGTAGGCGGCGACTATCTGCAGTCTATGTACCTATTCACGGAGGGTTTGAATCGAACTTCGTTCGAACTTCGAACTAAACTTACACTTAAACTTTTCCGTGAATCGGGCTCCTGTTTTTGTTAATTATTTTTATTAGTTGACATATCCTCTCAGTAGACACATAGAAAACGGACCTAGGACCTCTAATCCGAAAAAAATCGATAAAAGGGCAAAAAATAAAGGATTTTTTTTTTCAAAATCTTTAAAGTTAAATATCTCCATAACGGTCAAGTTTCGGACACCATATTATTATGGAACCAAATCCATCAGAAATGACCTAAAAAACAACGTCCTGTAATATTCAGTACGATTTTTCCTGTAACCCTGTATATGCTTTTTAATTAATAATAATATGTACCCAAACTGCTATTTTTCAAACCGTTTTTTTATATTTTTGAACATCTAATTTTTCACTATTTCAACTATATAGGTACCTATTGCATTCATATCTTACAATTCTAAGCTATCAGAATTCATAATTTGAATCAGTTTCAATTTATCTGAGTAAAGAAATAGGTTTTAGAAAGTTGATAAATTTCGAGGAAAACTGAATCAAGACAAGGGCAAAATTTAATGTTCAAGTACAAAACATTTTTTTATTTTAACAAAATATTAATAAATTATTTAGACATACGTGCTAACATTCATTTTGGTAAGACTTTTAGTTAAGTTGACTATTTTACCAAAGTTTTCTGAATGGGTGAATGATGAAAGGTTTGCAATGTAGTTTTGAAGTTTTCTGAATGGGTGAATGATGAAAGGTTTGCAATGTAGTTTTGAAGTTTTCTGAATGGGTGAATGATGAAAGGCTTGCAATGTAGTTTTGAAGTTTTCTGAATGGGTGAATGATGAAAGGTTTGCAATGTAGTTTTGAAGTTTTCTGAATGGGTGAATGATGAAAGGTTTGCAATGTAGTTTTGCTAACTTATTACGTTGCCGGTCATTGATAAAAAGGTAGGTAGGTATATACAGAAAAAGGCCAAAGAAAAGAAGTGTACCTTTGACGTAAGAAGAGTTGGTGAGTGGAGTGTCAAGGGCTGCCGCAGGACCCAGGAAGATGACGACCAGGAGCACGGCTACCGGTACCACTCCCATAACATGGTCAATCATTCGCAGATCATGGGTGGGAGATCTACAGTCCTCTCTTCAATCCATATACCTGTCCGCCCTCCTGAAATAAATTTGAACTGAAGTTCAGTAAATACCTAATGTCAAATTATGTTTTTGAAAACCACATTACGAGTTCCCTATTATTTCTAGTATTCTACTGTATTTATGCAGGTGTGTTATGTGGGTGGGTATATTCACTGTACGTTACATTACATTCTCCCTTTAAACCCCATTTAGGGGCATAGGGAGGCCACAAGATCTCTTCATTGCGCTCAATCTTTCGCCATCACAGGGGGGATACTATAGTTGCCTGAACCTCATTCCCCCTGATGGGGTCCAGGCGTCTCCGGGGCTTATTCCTTGTGCCTTTTTTGACCTGTGGAGGTCCTTCCTTAAGGAAGTGGGGTGGTCAACCTCACACTCCCGATCTGATTTTTCGATTCCCTGCCTCTTACACAAAAAAACAACAAAAAGAGCAGAGGTGCTATTCTTAGCCGGCAACCCCACGACTATTCACTGTAGTGTTTAGTTTAATGTGTTCGTTTTCTTTTTATCCCGAGGAGTACAGCAATGACAAACAGGGTGGGTGCTCCTTCACTTGCACGAGACTCTCAAAAATATAACTCGCTTCTATTCACTGTTTAATAATTACTCGCAATTGATTACTCATCCCCGTTTCGTTTCACACAAGCGATTATTCCCTTTTGAAACGGGGTCTATATTGTTTTCATAAATAAGTAAGAAAAAAAATAAAAATCAGTGCCTAGCTGCTTACACTTATTGTTTAGTACTTATCACTTAACAAAGTTTCAACGGGCTCTTGGTTAGGTATATGTGTATGTTTTCGCTAAACTAGCTTCATCCAGGAAAGTAGGTTCAGATATTTGGCAATAAGCACATACCTAATTCAAATTTCGTATGGCCTACCATATTATGAAGTACATTGGCTGAACACGATTTTCTCCGAATACTAAGTGAACTAAATTAATTTGATAATGAACCTATCAAAAAGCAAGATACCTCTGTATCTAATTGTGTTGCCACCATATAGATGTTTACCCAATTTAAAACCAAAGAAAAATAAGATTCGTTCCGGGATCCGAATAAAATCACCCGCATTTTATCAAGTCAAGTGATTGATTTTTACCACAGGCCACCCATTATGTAGCTATTATGTACCTACTTACGTGGCTCGCTATCTATGTACTTGTATTCAAATTATATAGATACCTATTTATTACTTTTCAATTTCAAAAATAGAAAATTGCATGTTGTAGCTGAGTAGTGAAGTGACGGGTAGATATAATCATTATTATTCTGTTGGATGTGAGAATTGGGTTAATGACAAGTTGTTAACAATGACATTAGCAGTCTCTCAGTAGGTAGGTACTACACGAATTTGCATCTACCATCGTGTAAAAGAGGCCTTAGAATATTCAGTTGGAAGCGGTCAGAAAAAGGAAAAAAGTTCGTGCAGCATTATTTATCTATGGTGTTATTCTATGGTCTAGGGAGGGAAAGGTGATTTTTCTTGCCACGCCACTTGCTGCGTATTGTATTATTGTCCGCAGAATGCGACAAATATGAATATTTCTAGACACAAAAGAAGACTACTGACCAAAATAATAATATAATCGGTACGTTACTAACCTATCACGGTAATAACTAAAAACACAACAAAACAGCGAACGCAAACCAACGAGAGGTAAGTGCGGCAATTGGCACACGTGTTGTCAGTTCCACTTGGTTCCACCCTCTCGTTAGAGAGTATTATTGTGTTCTGTGGTTCCACCACTACGAACGGAATGAATGACATACATACGTAGACGAATGATCGATGTCGATGTTTTATTTGACACTGTTGTCGATACATCGATGTTTTGCGCATCCCTAAGCAAGTGCCGAGGCCTACGTGATTTTGCTGTCTCTCTTCCGCTAGAGCAAAAGGAAGACTTAATCGCGACGGTCTCGCCCAGTGCCCAGTATGAAAGATTTTTTGTGTACGAGGGTACCTACCTACTTATGTCCGTAAATAATTTACAGATCTACATATTATTATTTATCGATTTTCAACAAGACTAGTCTTCTATTGGTCTATCTTGAGGAGAATTTTGTGATTATCAAACATAACAATAATTATTATTGATGAGATT
This sequence comes from Mystacides longicornis, assembly GCA_963576905.1. Lineage (NCBI taxonomy): Eukaryota > Metazoa > Arthropoda > Insecta > Trichoptera > Leptoceridae > Mystacides > Mystacides longicornis. The sequence continues at coordinate 11,624,769 of OY756425.1, read as the reverse complement.
CGTCTGTGTAGTTCGGGTTTTGCGTGGAAACACTCTTAAACAACAGGAAATATTTTTAATACTAATGACTAGAGACTGGAAAATTTCGCGATCGCGATAAAACGATTTTTTTTCGCGAATTTTGAGGTTTTTGTGCAAATAACGCGAATTTCGAAGTTTTTGCGCAAATAACGCGAATAATGTGATTTTTGGAGGTAAAATGCGAATTTCATACCTATTTTACAGAAATAATATGATTTTGTAAAAATAATAGGTATTTATTTTTTTAATAATAATAATTAATTATTATTATTATTATTATTATTATTTTACAGAAATAATATGATTTTGTAAAAATAATAGGTATTTATTTATATAACGTATGGCCAGTTCATCACAAAAGATTATAATAGAAAATTATATTTTTGTATGTAGTTAGCAATAAAAAAGATTGGAGCGCAGGAGATATTTTTCTGCTCAAATTTGGCTCAAATGCCCTAATTTGTGCTAACAAATCGAAGGAATCTTTCAACAAAACAATATTTTATTAGTATTATTTCTGAACGTAGTTTCAATTCTGTCTGTAGGATTGAATATTGATTTGAAATTTTTTTTAATTTGATTTTTTTTTGCATAATTTTACTTTTAATCAGATTTTTTCATTCATTTGGCAATGTATGTTTATAAATATTGTTAATTATACTATAAATTCTAAAAATTGCTATTATTATTTGTTTTGCCATAACATCTACCTTCATTTTGAACAAATCAACGTTGAAAAATAACGTTCCTTTAAGATCTAGTCCTGAAAAGTTCACAAGAATCTAAACATAATTAGAACGTTGTGCGAATTTTTGTGTTTTAGAGCAAAAATAACACCGAATTTCTCCAAAAATAACACCGAAATTCACAAAAAATAACACCACTTTTTTCCAGTCTCTACTAATGACAAAACCAACCCAACTACGGGAAATTTTTCACGGGATTTACAACTAACTATAGTAACTAGTAATGTAAAATTGGGACCCAATAAGCTTATAGATTTATAGGGCAATCAACTGCAATCAAACAGCTAATGATCCTTTTCTATTCCTGTCGTCCGATAGGATTTGCTGCTATTTGCTAGAATAACAATGGAGGTGAGTGGAATGACGTTGAAAAATGTCGAATGTGTTGAAGGTACGTTTTCAATGAAACTTGGTTTTTTGGAAGAAATAAACGTCAATAAATCTGCCAATTGAGTTATTTTATGACAAATTTGAAATTTCGTGAATAGTTTTAACCATTCTTTGGTTACAAAACTTACGCTGAAGAATTTCAGCTTTGATAATCAAGTTTTGTGGTTTTCAGTTTCATACGAGTAGGCACATGAAATATATGTGATTGATCACATCGCTTTCATATCCGTAGCTGTAAACCATAAACATTATAATAAAACAGGGATATGTATGTATAGGAATATATTGACTTATGCGGTGTTCACACGGGGCGATGTAAGGCCAGACGATTTCGCTTGCATAAAAAAAATATCGCTCGGTCGCCCATTGATCGTCTGATGTGTTCACACGAGTCCACCGACATACATTCAATCTGTCAGGTGCGCTGATTGTTTTAAAAATGGCGGACGTCGAGGTAGATGTCGCGGAGTAATTGGAGTTAGTTGAAAATATTGTTTTAGACGATATAAAAAGACTCCTAATTGAGGAAAAATAAAAAAAAAACGCAGATATTGGGTGCGGAATTGGATTCTAAGGAGAAATAAATTTAGAGCAGTGTGCTGTCAACTGTCAAGAAACAGAACATACGGACGCCGCGCATATCTGCGCATGCGTGAATCGTTCCACCAGATACAAAAGTTGAAAGGCGTTCAACTTGAGGCGATATCGCTTTCAATCATTTTTATCGTTTCAGATTTATCGCCAATCTGTTCACACGGTTCAATTAGCTGGCGATATTTTGGTGTCCTGGCGATATTCGCCCCGTCTGAACACCGCATTAGGTACTAGTCGGACATGAAACGTAATCGAACGGCATGGGAGTTATGCAGTGGGTTCCTAGGGAACGGCCCGTCATCTGACAAGACGGCGTCTTTCAAAATTATATGACAATGTTTTTTGTTAGTACGCAAACAGTATTGACAATGTTCTTAACTGATATATCCACCGCTGTTTATAGTAGCGGCGTATCTGTAGGAACCCTTAGCAACAACCCTTAGGAACTTTAGCAACGATGAGCTATCACTATTCGTCTAGTTTTGGGTAGGTGTAAGGGGTGTAAGTATATAAAACCAAAGACAATAAAATAGTGATTCTACGTCCAGTCCACAAGAATGAAGATGGAACCAGACCGCACTTCTAAACAACAACAATGGCCTCGATCAAACGTTTTATTTAGTCACAGACAATTATTATGATGATGATGTTGATCATAAACCGTATCGTGGTTTATTAACAAATTTTCACTTTCTTAATGAGAATTGCTCCGGTATTTCTCACTTTGATATTAATGTTGAGAAATTCACAATAAAGACGAAAGTGTTCGCTCATCAGTTCTGTTGTTAGCAAATAGGTCGACAGATTAAGTTTAGAAATTTTTTATCAACTCAATTTGTAACAAAACTATTTGGACATACAGTTATAGTTTAGTTAATAATTTAATGGTAGTTTAAAGGGAAAATATTACATAGAAACATTTTCATTTCTTCCTTAAAACAATCATATCTATCTACATTTTTATAATAAAGGTAGGTACCTATTTATCTGAGTCCTGGCACCTGAGCACAGGCACAAAAAGTGTCCGTGTTTGAAATGAAGAGCCTCAGGAGAATTTTGGGTATAAGATTGTACCATCGCATCACAAACGATGTTATACGCACCCAGCGTATAGGCCTATCACTTCTATCATTATGGAGAGGAAATGAACTTGGCTGGCACATATGTTAATGATGTTTGATGTCGTATGACAGTTGGCCGAGGAGAGCGTTGTTCTTCTTCCCATCAGGGTCCCGAAGACGTGGAAGACCCTCTCACACGTTCTTTCGAAGGAGAGCTGAGGGATACATAGTGTGGGAGGAGGTCTTTGAAGCCGCTTAAGATCAAGAGTGGTGGAGGGCTCTTGTTGCCTCCCTATGCCCCTGAGTAGGGTGTAAAGGGAGCTTTGATTGATTGATTGAATATTATTCGATGGAAATGAGTTCTTACTATAGATACTAGCGGATAGCCGGCAAGCACTACTACGCTAAAAAAATATTATAGCGAATAATAACTTTCTGATGACAATGACAGATTAAAGTTTTAGTCTTTATTTAGTCTTGCGCCAACTTGAAAATAAAAGAAACGTGTAACAAAAAATGTTTTTGATTTACATGCGAGTAACCAGCCATATTTGTTGAGGTTGTGAACAATCGATACTCGATACGTAAAAAGGATATGTACTAAGTACATTATTTTTCCCGAAGAACCAATTTCACGTTATATGCTTGTGACTAGTTCGGTTGTTTTGTTTGTAAATGATTGCGAAGAAGAATAGTGTAGGTATCTAAGAGTTCAGTCAGGAATATAGACGTCACTGTTTATTCATACATACGGGACCGTTAGTTCTGTATGAGTACCTACTTACCTATATGGACACTTTCCTCTGCTGACACTATGACTGCTTTACTGGGTCAATCATATAAAAGACGTCATATTATTATCACCGTCAGCTCTTAGTATTGCTGGGTGCTGGGTTATTATCATCACTTATCCCTATATTGTAATAGGAAGTATAGTTTGGACAAAATAACTTTTCTCACACGGAAAGAAAATCCTGTCCTTTGAACGCAATTATTGTATACCCTTGACCCAGCGCCTTAGCCAGGAATTTATTTCGGGCGGAGGGGTCGAGAGCCTTCCTTGTGATATTTCAGCAATACACCCTTCCCCCCAATCACTTGTATTTTTTTTAGTTTTTTTTTGCAGGCATTAAAATAATTAAAAAATTAAAAGGTAGGTATTAATAAATTAATAAATGAATAACACGCTTTTATATATTATAGGTATAGGTGTCATTATAGCCGGCAGAAATTAATGCTTGAAGCATTCTCTACCAGTCAATCGGTCCCGTGCAATCTGAGACAGGATTCAAACCCCGAGTAAAAATTTCAAGCGACACATTGAAAATTTCTGACCCGACCGGGAATCGAACCCGGAACCTCTCAATCTGAAGTCGGCGCCTTTGCCACTAGGCTATCGAGGTCGGTATATCGATATATTGATCACAGATCAATATATTATTATTGAATATAGCTCCAGTGGACAGTTGTTGTAAACAGCACCACATTAGGTCCAGCGTAGGAAGAACACTTATATTTTTTATTCCATTCATTCGATCGATGTTATGTTATATTACCCGCATTTTGTGTGTAAGCATATTAAGTACATCGATCGAATGAATGGAATAAATGTGAGTGGTCTTCCTACGCTGGAGCTACCTGTCGTGTGCTGTGGCTGTGGGCAGAACAATGAGGTCTCTTTGTAATTGGGCGGCATTAGAGCACGCGTGTGCCTAGAAAGTTACATTAAAGATAATCTCAAAAGAAATGCACCTACCTGCTTCAATAATGGACTTATGAGTCGACGAATTATTCGTGGCAAAATATGCAGACATTGTTTCTATATTATTCACTTTTACTTTTGGATTTGGAGGGAGAGAGCTGTCAAAGAGCTTTGTTTGCATGAGCGTGAGGCTATACAACCGCCTCCCCTCTGATCTTAAATTATGTAACTTTATAAATTTCCAGAGAAAGGTTAAAAGGTATCTTGTCGAAAATGCATTCTACTCCATTGATGACATGTTTGCAACCTAATTTCTTATGTATGTGGCGTCGTGTTGTTTGACTAACATAATATTAACATAACTAATACTCTTCTCGACTTTGTTCTTGTCACTACTGCAACTATGATATTGCACTGTCATAATATAATTTAATAAATGTCTATAGCTCTGTACATTGACGAGATGCCAATGGGACCCTTTACACCCCTTTGGCATTGAATAACATTTATATTTGGTCAAATTTTGCATATAATCTTGAATAATAAATTATGTACTTCTGTTTTATATACCTATTGTGATTTGTAAAATATTTTAATGAACCCGAGTGCCCCGCAAGGGGCCTATGGGGGATAAATAAAGATAAAGATATTATAATATATAATATATATATATATATTTACCCATCACGCGGTATCCCGGAGGGGATAGGCAGATAGAACGGACTTTTATTCATTCCTATCCAGAACCTCTTTCGCTTCATTCCAGAGCATAACATTTCTATTACTCCTGACTTTTAAGACTTCTTTAAGACGGCACAAATACGGTCGGACCACGCGCGTCAATCTATGTCGGACACGTCTCCGTGCACCCATTCTTTCAGATTTATAGATCATTTTCTCTTTATTTTTTTCATTCATTCCCACAATCTAATATGTTTTATGCTATTGATTTATATGTGTTGTCGTGACTCGATACTGTCTGACCTCTCAAAAATTAAAAAAAAATACAAATCGGTTGATAATCTATTCGCATAAAACTGTCAAAGTCTCAGGATGACTCTCAACAAAGGTGCTAGTTTTTGAAAGATGTGAAGTAAGAACGCAATGTTGTATGAAAGTTTAAAATGATGAGTTGCGTGTATATTTATGTAGTTTACTTAGTAGGAATGGAAGGTGTGAAAAGGAGATTGAAAGAATAACAGAAGAAGCTGGTAAAAGCTGGTTGGCGATGCGCTTATTAGACCTCTAATGAGAAATAAGAATATATATACCTATCTCTAAAATTCAAAAGTTGGTAGGTATATACACAATGCAACCCTGATGCCATCCAAGATGTACGGGTGTGAAACTTGGACATGAACGAAAAATCTGGAAGTTGGTACAAATTCTGTAGAAATGATATCATCTTTACGCAGGATATTCTGAAAAAGATTGATTGATAAGTTGAGCAATGATGAATGATCAGAAAGGAATGTGGAGTAAATGTTAGCTTAGTGACTAGAACGAAAGTGAATAAATTGAGGTGCTTCGGGCATTTTGAAAGAATTTTGAGTTATTTTCGTATTCCCATTTTTTGGTTCTGTACAAAATGTTTAGTCATTTAGCTATTAAGGAAGATAGTTACAGATTTTTAAGTTGAAGCCCTCAAAAAAGATATTCCATTGATAAAGGCGCTATGGGAGACGTAAATAAGCTGGCTAGAAACAGAAGCCAACAGTAAAATGTAGGAGGGTATGGAATAGGATTATGTCCAGCATTGGGTAACCTAAAAAGAAATATAGTTACAGTAGTTTTGTATGAAAATGTGTATCGCGCATTCATTTATCACCGTTCTTTACTTTACTTCAACTTTATTTTGGAATAGAGGTACAGGGAAGAGAATTTAATTTCAAATACTTCTTAGATGTTCCAAAATAGAATGATTAAATTTCAAACAAAACACACGTAGGTATCTAAGTGTTACCAAAATGATTAAGTTTTTAACATAGTATAAAAATATCCGATATTAGAGCACGATTTGTTGAGAAGTTAAAAGTATCTAACTAACTCTCCCTTTTACACCCCACTCAGGGGTAATGGGGAGGCAACAAAAGCTCTCCATTGCGCTCAATCTAAAAAGTAAGGAACACAATTTAAAACAAACATTACGTATCTGCAAGTGATCTGACTGATGTGTCAGAATATATATGACGTAATACATCGCAAATCATGTGTATCAAATACTTGTGCATTATTAAAAGATTTAATAAACTGTTTTCATTCTATATTCTCTAATGTAATTTCAGATTAACCCAGGTACCTATGTATTTTTACGAATAATTATTATTGTTTCAAACCAGCTATAGGAAAATGTGTCATCTAGTAAAATTTGTATAGGTAAACTAACGTAACCAAATCGTTATGAATAGGTAGAGTAAAATATATGATTCTTATCTACATCTTAGAATTAAATCTATAATTATAAAATAAGCAAGGTTATACGTCATATTATTACCGATATTAGGTATACATTCTTATACGGCAGTCGTATTTATTAAATTAATTCTAAGAAAAACATTTTCTCTAAATTATAAACAAAAATTCGTGCAAATTTAAATAAAAATATGGCAAGTCTTACCTCTCGACTTAAGTAAATTTTTATAAACGTAAAAAATATAATCCCAACACACCACTTTTTGACAACTTTCACACTTTGAAATTAAAATGACACTTTCGTCCAATAAAAATGTATAAATTCGTTTTTTAAATTAACTACACTTTGTATAAATAAAAGTATTCAATCGAACTTTAATAATGGATTTTATCGAATTAACAACACACAATTCTTGAAATAAAATAATTGACAAGATCACTCGCGCCCGCGCTGCTCAAGACCACTCTATCCACATGGCATCGGTTATACACTGACAATCTAATGTAAGAATTTATTATTGAAGGTAGATAGATGTAGGCGCCTACAACAAACTAAGTAGGTACAGTCACGGTACTGGGGCCCAAGTCTCAACAACAAAGAGGTCCCAAGTAAGTACTTACTCTATTCATGTACACTGAACAGCAAACCGTTTTGACATGTCTTTAGATTTTCAAATTTCGAACTGCTATCGGCAAGAAGCCCTTTACTTATTTTGTTTACTGATTCTTCTATGGTAACAATTATTTGTCTTTACTTTTGTTTACATTATTGTATTTTTTGCATTAGTGGGTAGCTTCTCTATTTGAAACGATCGACATTAAGCAAATTTCATAGTTCCGTCAATACTCATCACTTTTATAATATAACTGCTGTTTGTATAACAAATAAATATACAAATATTCTGTTTGTTTGTACCTATGTGCATTAATTATTATAAAATAAATAAATATTTATGTAAAAAATAATTAAGCTTTTTTTGTCATTTCAAGATTGCTCATTTTTGCATTCTTTTTGGGGATTCCTGTAGGTATATCAAGAGAAAAACACAGCGCAGTTTTTTTTAAATAAAATAATGAATCTGAATTTACTCGAAGTGAACACAAATAAAGTCTTTGTCTCTTTCACAGTAAGCTACAGAAAGTTTGTGTCGTGAAAAAGGAACATGGTCGGCACTTGGAATCGAACTCACGACTCACGAAACAGTACGAAACTCGGCGTCAGAACAGAACCACTGAACCACCAAACACTTGTCAGTAGTTCAGCAACGATATTTTGAATACCACATAATGAGAAATGGTGTGAAAATTATGACGAATAAATTCTTTACCAACACAATCATTCAAGAATTGATCATAAAGAATAATTGTGTTGGATTATCTTGCCTATTTCTATAAAAAGTAGGTAAGAAGCACCATTATTTTTGTCTATAGGTAGATTCTAGTTACGGCGTCGATTTAGCCAGCGAGTGTTTTGGCGGGAGGCATGGACTGTCACGTTTTGTATAAATAAATAGTACCGTTACTTCATACCTACTTCACAGTCATGGAACAACAGTATCGAAATTATTATGTAGATTGTTGACTAACACATACAGTAATATTACAATACCCACACAGGCTTTAGATATAATATACCATTGTTAATAGATAACTATGTACGCATAAAATAATCGTGATAACATGTATAACAACACTTATAAAGTAGGCATCTATGTATATCCGCGTATGACTGCCTCAAATAGGACTTGGTTGCTTTGTTTCATGGAAAAATTCGTTCAATTCTGATAAAAGATAATATTGTACCTACTTCTTACTCAACTTTTGCCGCTTAACTGATTGCTTAAGAAAGACCTTATAGTAAATAAGCTCTGGCTTTTAGTTATGCTTTGTCCCGAGTGCAGTAAACATGGTATCAGAAGGATTTAGATACAATGTTCTTATTCTTGTTTTTAATACATCGTAGATGTAGGTATACCATTATATGTTTCGAAATCTCATTCTTCTTTTTTTTATTCAACGCTGAACAAGGATCTCCCTTTGAGGTAGTTGGGCAGTCATGAAAAAGATATTATACCCAGGTGGGTTGGGATCTATTTAAACAGATTTTTTTTCCTGTAACTATTATGGGGCTTTTAGTCCCATAAAGATGATATGGTTATATTGCTATCGCTCGGTCGTCATCAGAGCCTTGTCAGTTTTCTAACGGGAGGAACCTCGTGCAGGTGAGGTTGGTAATTGCGTTGGCTATGTGTTTTTCGCCATTAGCCCTTACTCTCTTACTGCTAATAGGGCTCTCCATTACGCTCGATCTTGCGCATGTTCCTATAGATCCAATTTCTAAAGATCTAGAATATGGCATCCTTTTATATGCTTATTCATTTCACATGTTGGTGCCAATAACGTCGAAGATCTCTTAGATTCATACAAGCCTAACTCTTCAATGTACATTATTTAAATATATATATATATATATATATATATTTAGAAAATAAATTGTTAATATAGTATCTAATTTTTTTCAAACCGTCATCACAATCAATAGATTCTCTACCAATTTTCTCATGACTACCTCTTACAAAACATTGCAACAGATTCTTTAGTTTGTGCATTCATAAATCTCAACTTGTATTTCATTTCTCTCAACAAAACAAACAGAAAATGTAATTAATTGGAAGATTGCAATCGTTTTCCAGTTCACAATCTTTGTTTATATTATTACACAGTCAGGAAGTAGGTAAACCTAATGATAATTGCTACTAGCCTAACAGGTTTGTTGAATCTATGGTGTGTGCCATGGTAGCTCTTCTAACTCTTGGGTTCACCATAATATTTGCCATTACATACATAATTACCTAATATGCAATTATATGTCATTAGTATTTACATAGTTATGTAAAAACTGATTTCTCTTCTGCGATAGTGAATTGGTTTCTATATGAATTCAAGTCAACATGCATTTACAATCGCTCTAATTATGTTACGTGTATAGTAAATGTTATGGTAGACAGCGTTGATTCTTTAAATTCACGTTCAGAATTAGACTAAACTTATTAGTGCAGACTAAGAAAAGTAAAGAAAAGCCTAAACTGACTTCTTACTCGGAATGTTTAGCTCAACGTTGTTTTAATACCCACCAACCCTGAAACCACCAACTATGAAACACCAACTATGAAATTCGTCACCTACTATGAAGCTAGGCCCTTTTGTTTACTTTTTATACTTTCGGAGTTGTTACGTAGAAAGATTTATACTTTCGGAGTTGTTACATAGAAAGGTTTATACTTTCGGAGTTGTTACGTAGAGAGATTTGAATTTTGGCATAGATCACACTCAGGCTCAGAAGAACGGATAGCCTTATTCAAAGATGAACTTTTTCTTCCTGTGGTCGCTCAATTTGATCCATAGTGACTGAAGCCTTGTTTGTGAGTGCGTATATTATGTACTATAATCCCTCATGATAAATGCGTACTTGCGACACTCGTTTATCAGTTGATCGGTTGTTTGTGTCATCCCACATGCGCATACCGTGAGTCCATCCACCAGACAGGCAATTATTTTGTCGGGTCACTAGAAGCTGGTTCCATACTGACTTGCTGTCTCCACTTGTCTGAAAATAATTAAATGATTGTTCTAGCATATTTAGGAAAAGGTTAATACAATTGTTAAAAATGAACTTAAGTGAATGTTTAAGTTCCGGAGAATTGTATGTCCGGGTATATTATTACGTCTTTTATCAAAAGTAATAGGTACATAATTATTATTACACCACATAACGCAATACCGATATGAGAGCGAGGAGAAAGCGAACAGGACATTGAAGTGGGCCGTCTTATCTGTATGTAGGTAACACAGTGCTTGGTAGCGACATCGCCATTATCCTGTGACACATACAATACATACATGCGGATAGAGATGCAGTTAGGCAGGTGCGTGCTGGAGTCGCAGTTGGTAGCGATTGACCAGTTGACCCGTGACCCTGGCCTCAGGCAACAGAGACAACTCATCAAGACCTCAACGAGGTGTTGTCATGTCCTCCAATAAATAAATGGATATATTATTCAATCGTATTAATTTCTTAAGTGTATTTCAATTCTAAATTCAGAATGGCTCGGTTACAAAATGGTGTATTTGGTGCCGTATCCTTTCCTACTGTTTAAATACCTTTAGCAACGAACTACTATTATGAGTTGACAAAGATGGTTCTTTCTGGTTGAGTTAAAATCTTTCAATGTGTTCATAACTTGAAATTTCGGGACCGGTTGAATAGTAAAAATGTTGGTGCCAATAACGTCGACTTTGAATAACTTCTGTGTACGGTATTGTTTGTAATTTGGATTAACTTTATCTTCAAACGTTTTCTACCATATCTTCTGCTGCACACAAAAGGTAGATAATATTTTTCCAGACCGGGATTGACAGTTTTTGTCTTAGTGTGGAAAAAGGTCATTTAAATTTCCCAAGATCAGCCAAATCAATCAGCTATCTGCTATTTTTGAGTTTAAGACAGTACAGCGCAGCTAAAAAAATAAAAATATATGAATGTAGTTTCTATAGATCTAGAAGATAAAACTGTGATTCTAATCCATCATTGAACCACCCTTAATATACTCAATTTTTTTATTTTCTTCTACCCAGCCGTTAAGGAGGAATTTGGTAAAATCTACATTATTGGTAATTTAAACAGAAAATTTAAATATAAGTAAGTGTTTCAGACTTTAAACCAAACCATCCTTGAATGACACCTAAACGTGCATTTTTATCAACAACTGTCCAGTTTTGAAGAAGTACTGTAACAAGTGAACAATATAAAGAATAAGATAAAATACTAATATGTCATTTATACAACCTATTCATTCACCGACTTCCTTATGTGCTATACGGGTGAGTGTGTATTTTACCTGATAGTTTCTACGTTTGTGTGGGTAATTTATTGGAGGTATCTTGAGTCGGTGAGCTGGCTAATTAGGACTTATTAGACAAATAAAGGACTTAATAGTTCTGTCCAATTACTTAATTGATCTTGTCAGTAGCTCTGTCTGTACCGTACACCACCACGCACATCAACATATTGTATGCTGGTAATGTAAGAACACACCGTTGAATTGTCGACGTAGAATAAATCCATTAATTTAGTTAATTACTTTTATCAGTGTTTCACTTACACGATCCTGGTATTTTTCTAACTTGTTGAGGTCCACAGGTGTACATTACCTATTTAAATGGTAGTACGAATCCTTCTTTTTCTTTATATATATATAACCTCTCCAATAGAGCAGAGCTCGTGTGAGGAGAGGGAGTAAACATAGCATAAATGGAGTAGATAAAAATGGAATAGATAAATGAAGGACTATTATAAGTTCATCACTATAATGTATTATCTATAGTAAAGTAACGCACATAGACAGCTGATTGATTGATATACTTATGCACCCTGCTGATATATACTTCGATGTACCATTTTTATAGCATTGTGGCTGCATCACCCAAGATTGGGTGCAAGCCAATAATTAATAGAAGAAGAAGAAGAATTCTTCTTTTTCATAATCACGTTTGTTCTGTAATGTTAGAAGTTTAAGGTATTTGGTAATATTATCAAGTAAACGGGAACCATTGCAATTTCAGAAAATATTGAATACTTTAAGCCTACAAAACTTGTTTACTCAGAATTTTGAAATTTTCTTTCAGTCAGGGGTGATTACCCCTAGCTTTGAATTTTTACTTAATTTTTCATATATTTCAAAAACTATAAAAGCTAGAACCCTAAAAATGTGTATGTATATAGAAAAATACAATATCTCAAATTAAATTTAATGAAATGGTTTCAGGATTTCTCAAACTTTTTTTATAAAGAAAAATATTTTCTTTTATGACAAATTTACGAGTTTCGATGCCTATATTTCAGAATTTTATAAAAATATCGAAAAAGCCGAATCACACCAACTAGATAATTTAATTTTCTATAAAAAATATGTAAATTATAGCAGTACATCTCAAACTTTTCTTAACAATTTTTGTAAAAATTTAATTTATTGACGACATCGTTTCATACAATAAACATACCGACTCAGGCTATCGACAGTTGGTTCTCATGTTTACATACTAGTGTTAATTTTAACCAACATCTGATAGACCCTTTGTTTATTGAAATTATTTCTAAATAAATGAAAATGGCGGAAATGGCAAGAAAAATATTTTATAAGTGCTCGACTATAAATATATCTACTGGAGATCCGATTAAATTATATAACACTAGCTTATGTATACCCGTCATGTTTTACGTTTTTGATTCCGATTGTCAGGCTTGATCGGTAGGTAATTTAAACGGGTTCTAGTCTAGCTTCCCATTGCTTAACAGACCTCTTTAACTGACATAAGCACAGAAAAAGAAGAATGACGCTTTTACAATTTTTGTTTTACCGTCCTCATAATATTATACGAACCTACCGACATAATTTGCAAGTTTTCATAGAGAGCTCTGTGGTTTGAATCTTAGTTACATTCCCTACACCCTCTAATGTGTGATAATTAATTAGGCATTCCACCCATAGAGGGTGATTAGCCGCTGTCAAACTTCAAAATGAAGGAATCATTTTGCAATTTTTTTCATTAAATCTTTATTTATTGAGAATAATAAGATTTGAATAACATTTATATGTATAACAAATCAATCTACAATTATTTTATTACATTTTCATACCGTAATACCAAGATTCCATTCAACGTTTACATGAGTAATTTTGTTTTCAAAAGATGGCTTACTGTCTTTTTGAGAAATTTGTATGAAGATCCTAAAAAATAGAGTTTTTTTAAATAGCTCTAAATATATTAAAGTTAATGCAGCAAATTGTATTTAAGAACCTTCTCCAGCATTTTGTACGGCTCTGGGCATATTAATATCTGACGTAGCGTTTGCATTTTGAGCGTGATGCTCCCATATACGATAGAAGGCAGACAAACATTTCTGAATTATTATGTAGATTTGATTTCGCCTAGACTAGAGAGACTTGATTTTTTAGATAATTAGATAATCACGCTAAATACATTTAAAGGTTTCCACTTTACCCAGTGTAGCTGACGGAACTTTGTGCCTGATGATATTTTTTTCTATTCAACCGACCTCTTACCAGAAATAAAATCCGGGATCTTGTAATAAAAATCTGCCTAAATCAAATAACTTAAGTAATCATAATTTTAAGACCGCTTAATTGTTGGTACAAATCTATCATGTCTAATGTATTGTGGATATTTCTACAGGACTTCTATCCATTGTTAAAATTATTATTTTATCTAATAACTTGTTTTCTCGGTGGACGTTGTGCTGTGCTGTGCTGTGGTCCTAACCATATGTGCATAATGTGCACTGCTCCCCCAAAAACAAAAATACATCATTAATGCGATTGAGTTAGATTAATAAGATTTAAATATTTCTAAAGCATCCATATTTCATTCGTATTCAAAGCGCAGGCGGGAACAACGTGAGAAATATGAGCGCGCACACATTTTACCTCGCCTATGAAGTACCAATGCTGCGTGTGCACATTTATTTTGAATGTGCCTGATAATTTTGTTGACTTTGTATGAAAATTTTCTAAAACGCTCGAAACGGTAGAGTACACTTACTCTGGGCTACTGTAAGATCGGCAATCTCGTAAGCGAGAATGAGAGGGGGAACTACAATCAGGTGCAGTATAAATTATAATTTTGTAGTAATAGATGGCGTTGGCGTGTCGTAGGAAACCCGTTCCATACCAATTTCAATATTATATTTATATTATTTCTTATCCATTTTTCAATTTTTTATTAGTTAGATATTATGTTATCCGGAGCGGAGAAGAATCCAATAAATCAAACGTCGGAAGAATCTGTTGAGCCGATCTCGAGTTATATGTGTTCGCACTAGCCCGACTTTCATTTAGATTATAAGATAATGCCAACTGTTACATAGTTTAAGGACACTGGGCTTATATATTTTTGTGAATTTTGTTATTTATTGTCTATTATAATGTATTTAGTGATCAAAGGCTTTTACACCGTTTGTGTTTAAATAAATAAATAATCACGCCCACGTCATATTTAGAAAAGTTTTTGAAGATAATTGAACACGTGAACCATATTTCGAAGTGCCGTGATAGAGGAAATATGTTATTTCATAACAGTTGGGTAGGTATAAAATTGTAGATTTTTGTTTTCAAAAACTTCATCTTAATTTGAGTCTCGTAAAATATTGCCCCGTCTACAGACTCCATGGGGTTTAATATATTGCCCGTTAGTCTATTGGGAAAATCTTTAGACAAAAAAAAAACCATTTCGCTCCCATTTAACCAAACACGCAGAAAGCTTTTATAGAAAACAGTTTGTAGGTAGGTATATACGTATCAATAACAACTAATCCTTTGCGATCATTTGGTCTCTTGAAAAATCAGTCGTACGAATAAAACTGTATTTTTCTATCCACAGTACACTGCCAAACACAGAAAAGGTTTATGTATCAAAATGTTAGGTAATTAATTGAGTAAGAAAAAAAGCATTGAAGGTAATTTGGTAAAATATTTCTTCTTATTTTGGTAATCTGAAGCTAAATTTGAAATTATTTGTGGGAAACTAACCTAGAAACTATTTCAAGCATCCCCATCTTAAGCCAGTTTCAACACCACAATTTTATTATAATTATTATTAATTAGGCATTCCACCCTCAAAGAGTGATTTGTATTTATTATAATAGTTGTAGCAAATATTTTTCGGGTAGTTAGTTTTGATGTCGCCTGTTTTGTGTTGATGATGAGTTAAATTTTTTTTTTCTTGTTTGGCATTTCATCCCCAAGGGGGATGTTTTGGCCATTGGGTAAGAGTTTTATTATCTACTTAGTTTATATCACAATGATATTGTTATTTATGAATTTGTAATTTTTTTTATATATTTTTATTTCGTTAAGGGATAATAGGTATTGACAAGACAGTGGGTATTCTACATTTTGGAAAGTAAAATAGAGGTCCGCCACGTTCCTTAAAGGACAGGCAAAGAGTATACGCGATCAAGCGTCTCCTCGTCCAAACCACACTCACATAGATGAAACACTCACATGTACAGTATAAATTGATTACTCGTGTTTTAATTTTACATCTATAAAAATGAACTTCATAATTTTTTACAACACGTTCAAGGAGTGCAGTTTAATGATAATTTAGTAAATTTTAATTAACTGATATGGAGATCATCGGACCTTAAATTTTTTAAAGCAGTCGCGAAAGTACGAGTATCATTCGTAAAGTAGAAAAATAAATAAAAAAAATCAAGTGTTTTCTCAACAGCAATTAAAAAATTTCCTTTGAAAATAAAAACCCCAGTAAAAGTGTGTCGGGAAGTTTTTTGTTTGAACATGCGCAAGGCCACGCGGCACCTGAAATTTCCCAAGTAAGTAGGGTAGAAAGTACAGTTCCCGCGTGAGGGTTGCACGAAGAGGGTGGTCCCGACGCTTTTCCACTCAGAAAATGTATAAAATTACGAACGTTTAATCTTTTTTGACGCAAACAATTCCTCTTACATGAAGTTTACATTGGTTTGATTAAGAAATAAAATTAACTTTGAATTTGGTGCGTTATGATAAATTGTTTTGTTGTAAGTTTCCCGTAAGAGTTTATTTATATTTGTTCAGATTGTTTTCATGAACATTCAACTGTTCTATTGGAGGGAAAATCCACACTTTTCCTATTGTTTTGGGTAAGTTTTAATTCAAATTATGTAGGCATACTTGAAAACAAATTAAATCAAGATCAAGCTTAGTAATATATTCGAAGGGGTGAATCCAGAAATCAAAAGAAATTGTTCAATCAGTGTTATAAAAATATATTAATATTTTGCAATTCTCTGTGATAAACATTCTTATAAAATAACATTTTCAGAAAACTATACCAGAATAATGATTAGATTTTAAAAATTGATTACAGAGGTAAATAGTGAATAATCATGGTTCATGTATGTATGTTAACCAGTATGAACAAATAAAAACCCTTTTTTGTTTTAGTTTTCATACTTTTTTTTCGTTTATAACCGTCTGCAATATCTGTGATTGTAATAAAACAAATTTACAATACCTTCTGCCTATTATTAAATCCAGCCTAGTAGATAGGAATGTATTTTTAACACTTATGGTTGAAATCTTTTGTGTCTACTGCAGGATTTTAATCTACTGTCACACGAGTAATTGTAGTATTTAATATTCGTAGCTAAATATTTGACGCGGTAGTTAAAATGTAATTTTTAATGTTTTATATTAATTAGTAAGATAGTTGGTCATAAAAGCCTTAAAAATAAAAAAAAAAACTTAATGATAAGCAAATTTTGAGAAAATAGCACAGTTAGCACAGGCCGTCGACTAATTATTAATTCATTTTTCTTAAACCCATTCTTCTTCTCCGTAAAAAGTAGTGTACAACATTTTAAAATCTAAAATTATAAAAAAAAACAGGATAATAATTAATACGGTACCAATAGTATAAGTTTTCAATGATCGAATATCGAAACGATCATCGAAAAATTTCCATACAAAAATGTTTCGATCGTTTGATTTTCGAACACTGTTTGCACGCTAATAAGCGCTTATTAGCGTGCAATTAGCTTTCGATTAAACTCGTACCTACTAGGCCCATTTCAAATTTAAAATGAATCATTTTTTTTAATAATCATGTTTAATGTGGTGTATTGTGGGCTAAAATGACTTATATCGACTCGTTTTACCTACAGAAGATAGTTTGCTTATTTGTGACTAGATTAATTTATAAACATTGATCCGGTTGTTTAGCAAAATATTAAGGGCCCTTTAAATCATGCACGAAGCCCCAAGCTCGCAGGATACGCCACTGATACGCTGATGGTATCTCCTTGTCAATTTCCCCGCAGGTTTATTATTTATTAATTAAGTTTGAGTTAGAAGCAGTTAGCAGGGCCAAAGGTGCCGGGCTTGGCTCAGATGTAACCTGAAGTTTCACACACAGCGTTGTTTATTAATAATGGGTCCAAATACAGTCATACCTCTCATAATGATTTTAATGCGTTCTACAGCTTTGCTCGTTATATGGATCATGCCTTATACGATACCGGATTTCCCAAATGAAACTTATCGATAATGCATTAGGTACTGCCTAAAAATAATCAGTTGTTAGGTAATATGTACACGACAGATAAGCATAATCTCACATATTTTTTTTACTTCTCACTTTTCAACGATTTGGAATCAACGTAATTATCATAATGCGTATTTTTTCTTCTTGCAATTTTTTCAAAGGACAATTATTTAACTTAATGTGTTTGAATAGAAATTCGTAGCAAAGTTGTGATGATGAAGAATATGCCAAAATGATTCTGATTCACCAGTTCATAAGACGGTGATAAGTGAATATTGTGAAAATTGGACATCCACTTTTTGTCACACATTACGCGAATCGACACTCGTCTGAGAGTTCTTAAAAGCTATCATTCTGTGTTAATTGTTCATTATAAGAGGGACCACTGTATTAATTTTCCTCCGTTCTGTGTACTCCTATCTTTGTATTGTAGCATGTATTTTTTTGTTATGAAGCTTCACCCGTCTCAGTACGGAATATTCTTTATAAATTTCAAATATTGCTATACATACCTACCCCTATACTAACAGGTATGCATCTATTTATAATTTGGTTTCTGTTGATCGTGCGATTTTGCACGTAGGCCACAGGTCATGTTGCCAAATATGGATATAATTGCACTGGTGTAAGTGGGATGGATGCCTATGCATTTCACTCACTCACTTTCTCTCCACCCCTTTTTTATAATTAGTTACGACGCAGATTCTATTCCTATGTTGTCAAACTTTCGCTACTGAGTATGGGAATATGAGAGGCAGATATCTTCCATCTCTCTCACCCATAGTCACATGATCACGGGCCTGCTGACCCAAGTAAAACGACCGTTAAGTATTTTTTTTCCTTTTGTTTCAAAATTGATTCTTAAAACTCACCTTGTGGGAATCAGACGTATAAAATTTTAGAGTACTCCCTGATAGTTGGAGAAACTCAAACCATTTCTTACCGCGATTTCCTTAGAATCCAACCAATTATATTCATAGATACGAAAAGTGATTAATATTGTTGTTTTAAAAGAATAAGCAAACATTTTAATTGATTGTAAATTTGATACAATTACTGTTGTGAATTACGTGAAAATTCTGAACTTTTGTATATTTTCCAATTTCCTGTTACACGCAATAAACAAGTGTTTCTTAATTTATCAAACAACATCTTTGATTAAACAAATCATCATCTCCTCCTGGATCGAACTTCCAAAGACCAGAGATTCTGGAGTCCGCTCTACCAACACTAGCCGAGGCAAGTATTCATGGTTAAAAGAAGAAGAGAAGCTGAAGCAGATTCCGACTCCGTAGAAGACACGTAACAATTATGGCGCTATCCAACGTGTGAGCATCAAATCCAGAACGAGCTGATGGCAATGCGAGCAGCGTCAAGATTCGAAGACATCCAGAGGAACCTTGTCTGCGCCTCCCTTGACTCACATAGATGCCGGACAGGAAATTGGTGAGCGAAACGTAATTAATAATCCAATTCTTTTGAAAATCACTAAATAATGCAATAACACAGTGTTCTGGTGTTTAAAGTTTTTTTTTTGATAATGGTGTATTAAGTTGCCTTTTTTTTTTTTTTTTTCCTTTTCTTCTCTCTTGAGTATTAGCAAGTTCTATTATCTCAATTTAAATTCTGAAATTGCTAAAATTTTGTTGTGGGCCAAGAGCCGTAAAGTTTTGCAATACCTACAGATAAATTCAGCCGACGGCAACTAGAAAAGTTTTTTTTGTGTTTTGTTGCAATTTTTCTTGAAAATTTTTATTTTTTTTTTTTGCATTTGGGTACTCTGTTCTGCCACATTAATTCAATAACTTTCCTTGAGAAAGGGTCTTCCTCCCTTGAATGTTGGATAAGTGAGTGAGGTTGAGATAAAACTTCGATAATTTTAATAATTTTTTTTTGACTTTCTTGTGATCGAATACTCCCGACGGTGGTCAAAGTTTGAGATAGTCACACTCCGCTAGTTTTATTTCTTAATAATGTCATCCCTGGTCGATCAAGTTATTCCGCGTGTGGAGAGGGCGACATGCAAGACTCTCTCTAAAGCACTGTTGAATAGAGGAATCCAGCCTGATGTAGGTATTGAATCTCTGCGAAGGCAATGCAGACTTTTCAATTCTAACTTATTGTCTGATGTAGGTCAGCGTGACAATCACCCTTCGGGATTGTTAGGTATCCAACGCCCTGATAGCCTCTCGGAGATTAATCCACCTCGTGATAGTTTTGTACCTTCTTCTCCGCCCACTCAAGCCGTGACAATGATAAATACTAATGTTTCCAACGATTTAATTATTACACCGGTTCGCAGAAATTTAGATAGACCCAATCCTACAGTTAGCCAATCACACATCATACATTCAGTAAATTTTAGTTCATGGCCAGTTCAACATTATTCCGGTGTCGAGGATGTTAGGGATTTCTTTTTGAGATTGGAGGAAATCTCCCGAGCTCGAAATTTTCCACTGGAAAACCTAGGCCCCGCCTTGCCCGAATTTTTGGAGGGAAAAGCACTCACCTTCTACCGGACATTTTATAACAGTGTTAAAACTTGGACACAGCTTAAACAATCGTTTATCAAGCGCTTCGATTTGCCTGATGCTGAAGGCAACAGACGATTGGAAATCTTAACTGCATCACAGCAACCTTTGGAGAGTGCTAGTGATTACATTTCACGTATAACCCTTTTGAATCAGTCCTTACAGTCTCCATTGCGTATGTCAGATATCCTAAAGGCCATCAGAAAAGGATTAGATAGCAGATATGCCAGTGTATTAGTGTCCAGGCGACCGAACTCAATTGCTGAGCTGGATGAAGTTTGCACAGAGTTGGAGTGTGTTTCGGTTGCAGTTCCAACCCGCTCTCCCTCTAAAGTTAAGATAGTAAGGAAACACCCTGTTCAATCAATTTCTTCTCAACAGCCTTCTGCTCCTATGCTTAAATGTTTTCACTGCGGACGTATAGGTCACATTGCTCGTAATTGCTACTCTAAGTCAGGGCCCAGTGCCAAAAATGTTCATTCATTTCAGTTTAGGAAACCCTTCAATCCTGTGCCACGCCAACGCTTACCTGACGTGAGTAAACCGCCTCCCCCACTTAGAAATTCAAAAAACGAATAATGAATCCTGCAATTTTCCCGAGCCCAGAGACCTCAGCTCGCGAAAGATTGTCGTGGATTCAGAGTGTTAAATTGTTCTTTTCAACATTGCAGGTCAATAAAGTTTCCGTAATAAACGAGAGAGATCGACGCCCTTATTTGCTATTTTCTATCTCTCAAATACAACTCCGAGCCTTGCTTGATACCGGATCAGCTTGTAATGTCCTGGGGGGTCAGTTATATCGGTCTTTTATCGAAATAGGGTTCCGTCCTGAATATTGTCAGCAAAATATTCGTGGGGTTGACAATAATTCCATAAGATCTATAGGTACCATAGTTTTGCCATTATGTTACAACAATAAAATTCAGCAGGTTAAATTTGTTATTGTTCCTTCCATTCCTGACCAATTCATTTTAGGGTCACCCTTTCTGGAAAAGTCAGGAATAATTCCTCGGTTGTTCCCCACCAAAACTCATGTTACGGTAGCATCCATATCTGATCAACAGTCGTCTAATGTAGAATCAGCTCCAAAATGTCTTAACTCCATAAACGATTTGACAGTGTCGCAGAGGAAAATTTTGGATGACCTGAAAAATGAATTCGAGAATATTTCTTTTGAGAAGATGGGTTTGGGTAGGACAAATGTAGTTTCTCATGTCATTAATACAGGTGATAGTTTGCCCGTTAAACAGAAATTATATCCAGCTTCCCATGTACGACGAGTTCAGATGTGTCAAGAGGTAGATAAAATGATAGCTTTAAAAATAATAGAACCTTCACGTTCCCCTTGGTTAAATTCCTGCTTCTGTGTACCAAAATCCGATGGCACAGCTAGATTCGTTCTCGATCCTAGAAGATTGAATGAGGTCACAGTCTCAGACTCTTATAGACTCCCTAATATCAACCATATGTTGGATAATCTGAGAGACACCAAGTTCTTAACCACCTTAGACTTGAGCTACGGCTTCTGGCAAATTCCTTTGAGTCCAGAAAGCAGACCTAAGACAGCCTTCTATGTAGAATCCAAAGGGATGTATCAGTTTGTTACCTGCCCGTTCGGCCTGAAAAACGTGCCCGCCGAAATGCAGAGAATTATGGATAAGCTTTTCTCCGATTTGGGACAAAGAGTATTCAGTTTCCTTGATGATGTTTTGATTTGTAGTTCAGATTTTGATTCCCATATTTCCACCTTACGAATTGTTCTCCAGCGCTTGAAAGAAGCCAACTTGACAATTAGGCTCAGTAAATCCGTGTTTTGTAAATCATCGCTTAAGTACCTCGGTCATATTATTGACAGGGAGGGAATTCATACGGACCCAGATAAGATTAGTGCTATGAAAGATTATCCTAGACCATCCACCAGTAAGGAAATCCGCTCATTTTTGGGATTAATGTCTTATTACAGGCGTTTCATTAAGGACTTTTCTAAGATTGCTTCTCCCTTGACTCGCCTCACGAGTAATAAATTTAACGGTAAAAAATTCGAATGGTCAAATGAAGCTGAACTTGCCTTCCAAGCCTTGAAACAAGCAATGATTTCCGCTCCAATCCTTAAACCACCAGACTATTCCCTTCCGTATACATTGACGTGTGATGCAAGTGGAGTTTCCTTGGGCAGCTTCTTGTCCCAGAAAGACTCTAATGGAGTAGAATATATAATTGCTTATCATTCACGTAAATTGTCCGGTCCAGAACGAAATTATAGTACCACGGAGAGAGAACTTCTCGCCATAGTAGATTCTATACAACACTTTAAAAGCTATCTAGACGGAGTACACTTTACAGTAGTCAGTGATCACGGATGTTTAAAATACCTAAACTCAATTTCTTCACCTTCTGGTAGGTTAGCCAGATGGGCTTGCCGACTTTCACAGTTTGATTTCACTTTTGTATTTAAGCGTGGCTGCGAAAATAACCTTGCCGACGGATTGAGCCGTATTCCTGTTTCTAGTCTATCTGTTCCAGAACCGTTTGAAAATATTATAGACCCCTGGTATAAAAAGGTGTACAATTCTTGTCTTCAAAAACCCCAATCGTTCACTAATTTTATGATAAATGATGGACACTTGTATCGTTATTCTAGGTATAAAAAAGATTCCTTGTCTAACTCTCCCACTCACCTTTGGAAATTGGTTGTCCCTGCGTGTAAAATAGAAAGTCTCATATTGGACTACCATAAGGGAAACTGTCATTCTGGAATGGAAAAAACCTACGAATTTATTTCCCGTACATACTTCTGTAAACGATTATTACCTCTTGTTAGACAGGTTGTGAATGAGTGTGAAATATGCAAGGCCTACAAGTATAATAACCAAATGCCCCATGGTCTTATGAAATACCCTAAAAAAATTGAACGTCCCATGGAAAGTATATCTATGGATTTCATAGGTCCCTTACCGCTGAGTCATAAGCGAAACCGTTACATTTTCACTGTAGTTTGTAATTTTAGTAAAATAACTTGGGCATTTCCTCTCCGAGCCGCAAATACCAGTAGTATAATTCAAATCTTAGAAGAAAGAATCTTTAAAGTCTTTGGAATCCCTCGACAGATTGTTTTAGACAACGGAAAACAGTTTGTTTCTCGACAGTTTACAGAATTCTTACATTCCCACGGAATAAATGATCTTAGATATAACGCATATTTTCATCCCCAACATAATGTCTCCGAAAGATATAATCAGTCTCTAGTAACCTTGTTGGCAATATTAGTAGAGGAGGACCAACGCAATTGGTGTAAACATCTTCCAAAAATCTGTTCTTGTTTAAATTCTATGACTAACATTGCTACCGGATATTCTCCACATTTTTTGATGTTCGGTAGAGAGTACATTCCCCACGCCTCTTTTTATAAGCCACTACAGATAAATCATGATTCCCCGTCTGAAACATTTGATCCCTTAAAACAAAGATTGAATGACATTTCCACCTTAGAAAATCTATATAATAAAGTCTCACAAACGTTAGTACAAGCTTTTAATAAAAATAAGGACCGTTATAATTTGCGTCGTAAAGACATATCCTTGTCAATTGGTCAGCTGGTATGGAGAAGATCTCATTATCTCTCAAATGCTTCGCAATATTTTTCAAAAAAATTAGCTCCTCGCTTCATTAAGTCTCAGGTTGTACGTAAAATATCAAGAACAATTTTTGAACTAAAGGATTGTGATAGTGGATCCATCGGTAGGTTCCATACGAAGGATATAATAAAGTTGTAGTTTAGGTTTTATCATATCTTGATTTATGGTTAATGGGCTCCTGAGGACCCGTTCCCATACGTTTATTATCTTTTAACACCCTGACTAGTCTCGTACAGTCAGAATCATAAGTCAAATTGGGCTCACCCCAATACATGTGAATTTTGTTTAACAAAAAAAAAAAAGAAAATTTTTTTTTAATCGAAGTATATTCAGAGATCCTAAGTGTGCCTCCTGGAACCCAACCTTCTGTTGGCTATTCATTTGGGAGGAGCAGGGCGAGAATTCCAAGTATACGATCCTACTTGGCATCTCTCTTCCTTGTGGTCCAGTATGATAGCTTACTTCTTGCTTCAGGCTATCATATTGGGACAACCCACGTTTAAATACTGTTTTACCCGGTAAGAAGCATGATCTCCATTTTTATTATTTATTTTTTTTTGTTGCACTAAGTGTAACTTCATTTTTCTTATTAATTAATTTTTTTTTTTGTCTAACGACTTGAACTCGGTACGCCTTCTCATTAGATTACCGTGTTCCTTGTCCGAGGATGTAGGCTAAGTCATGAAAGACTTCTTTCAATTATGTGAATTCCATTAACATATCTTCTATACCACCCACATCCCTCTAGGTTGTCGAGTAATTTTTATAATTATAATTATCTCAAATAACTTGTAGAAAAATTACGTCCTAAGTTCTTTTTTTTGTGTGACTGTAGTAAATAAAAATACTTCCCAGAATATCTTAATAAATAAATGTTGTGACGTTATCCCGCTCCGCTTTTCATATTATAACTTCACATCACTAACAAAATGTGTGTTCTCTCCTTCATTAAACTGGTTTTTCACTCACTAATCGTGTTGCGTCCCCGACACACAGCACCGCCCAGAGTCGGCGAGTGAGCGAGATGGCATGTTTTGAGCCTGTGTGAGAGTGGTTCAGACATATTACACATTACGTGAACTTCCACAGTTGTTTACGAATTGCATCGCTCGCCCCGTAAAAACTTCCATGCGCACCGCTAGACCCACCTCCCGGCCCACAAAACTTCCCTGCGCCCCGCATCGCGGCTAACGAGTTTCATAGAAGCGCGTCAGAATATCGACTCTTTTCATAAATTCCCCACTAATAATTTTTTTGTCAAATACGTTTTGTTTACTGGGTCAGTGTAATTCTAGGTGTCCTATATAATTTCTAGTTTGGTATTGAGCGCGGATACTATTCTGTGTTGTTGTCTTTCGCTTCTGCGATTGTTAATTTTTTTTTGAACGTTAATTGTAGTCACGATTTATCCACATGGAACTATTTTTTTTCTTCATGATATTACCCTAATCGTAGTAATACCTTCTATACTGTTTTGTTACACACAGGGTCAATATTAGTTATTCACTTCCTTTTTTTTTTTGGAATGCTCAATTCACTTCTCCTTGATCTAATCGCACCCGTTAAGAAAATTTGTGCGAATCATAAACTTGGTACACTCTCAACCTTCCTAATTAATTTTTTTTGAGAGCTGTAAATGAGCAAAGCACACTTGTGAGAATGTGTGTTGAATGAAATTTTTTTTGTACATTTCTGGTTATGCCAGGCTTGTAAATCTGTGCTATGATAAGCGCAATAATAAACTTTGGTACACTCTCAACCTTCCTATTTTTTTTTTTTGAGAGCTGTAAATGAGCAATGCACCCTTATGATAATGTGTATTGAATAAAATTTTTTTTGGTACATTTCTGGTTATGCCAGGCTTGTAAATCTGTGCAATGATAAGCACGCTATCTGATGTAAAAATGGCATCTTTCGTCACCGCGTTGTTGGCGTAGAGCAGACATCAATTTCAATGAAACTTTTTTTTTGTGTTCCTAATTAAGGCCACAAATCTTCTTAATTATTAGTTAATATTTTAGTCGACTCATAACGTTAGTCTACTGACAATTTGTAGTTAATACTTCTCTAATAATCTTAGACAATTTTTTTTGAGTTGCAACTCGTTTTCTCTATTTAAGTATATTCTTAACTTTTCTATTCGATTGAAATGAGGACGCTCGGATCAATCTTATACAACTTTGGCATACTCAAATCTTTCTCTCTTGTCAGGAAGTAAGATAATATTTTTTTTTGCTGTTTTGGTTTATTATTGGAATTTTCCTAGTTCATTCCCCGTATTTTCCCAAACTAGGTGGCGCTCAAAACTTAGTATTGTGTCCTAATTACAGGACAATAGCTAGCATGAAGTTTGACATCTCTTCTTACTTGTCGATCCGTAATCTTTGGGCAACGGATACCTTTCTCTTATATATTTTTTTTTTTTTAAGTGAATTTCTTTCTTTGCAGGATACTCTTATGCAATTGTAAATGATATAATAATTTTTTTTATGTACAAACACCAGAACATTTAAATTAGTTCTCTCCAAACCTTTGAGCTACAAGCTAACCTTAGGAGTGCTCTTAAACTACTCAGTGAACAGTGAACTAAATCAGTCGACATTTCTCACTTTGAGAAATGTTATGGGCATTTTAAAATCAATATTAATAATAATCTAAGTGAGCACTATCAGATATTCTTAAGAGATGTCCTTGATGAAGAGGAAATATTGTACGAAATATTTTTTTTTTATTTATATCTTTTTTATGTTTATGTTTAATATTCTGTCACCTTCTACTTCTTGACAGTTGGATTGTTAATTGTATTGATTAAAAATAATAATTTTTTTTGTGGAATTATTGGATTGCAGTCTCTGCTTGGAACCATTATTTAATAAATTTTTTTTTGTGTTGTTTGTCTAACCGTGTGATAGTAATTATTGATGAATAAATCTAGGAGTGAGAGGTTATGAATGAAGGCCGTTAGGGATGGATGAATAGGTAAGAAAGTGTGACAAACAATTTAACAATCTAGGTTCTACTCTTCATGAGGGTTGTCCCATACTTCCACAATCAAATTTTCTTCTCATGCCATGTTTAAATTCCTTATCTATATGTATGAAAATATAATTTTTTTTTTGTTATACCTAATTACTAAACTAGGGTATCTATCTTTGGTATACCCCTTACAACTTTGGAACTCTTGAAGTTAAATGTTCAAGGATTATTCTAAATTCCTTGATCCTACCTTATTGGATCAGTTACTCCTTAAGAGATTTTTATGTACTCAAAATCTTCTTTTTTTTTTTTTTTTTTTTTTCTTTTGGTAACTAAAAATCGATTTGTAGCATGTATTTTTTTGTTATGAAGCTTCACCCGTCTCAGTACGGAATATTCTTTATAAATTTCAAATATTGCTATACATACCTACCCCTATACTAACAGGTATGCATCTATTTATAATTTGGTTTCTGTTGATCGTGCGATTTTGCACGTAGGCCACAGGTCATGTTGCCAAATATGGATATAATTGCACTGGTGTAAGTGGGATGGATGCCTATGCATTTCACTCACTCACTTTCTCTCCACCCCTTTTTTATAATTAGTTACGACGCAGATTCTATTCCTATGTTGTCAAACTTTCGCTACTGAGTATGGGAATATGAGAGGCAGATATCTTCCATCTCTCTCACCCATAGTCACATGATCACGGGCCTGCTGACCCAAGTAAAACGACCGTTAAGTATTTTTTTTCCTTTTGTTTCAAAATTGATTCTTAAAACTCACCTTGTGGGAATCAGACGTATAAAATTTTAGAGTACTCCCTGATAGTTGGAGAAACTCAAACCATTTCTTACCGCGATTTCCTTAGAATCCAACCAATTATATTCATAGATACGAAAAGTGATTAATATTGTTGTTTTAAAAGAATAAGCAAACATTTTAATTGATTGTAAATTTGATACAATTACTGTTGTGAATTACGTGAAAATTCTGAACTTTTGTATATTTTCCAATTTCCTGTTACACGCAATAAACAAGTGTTTCTTAATTTATCAAACAACATCTTTGATTAAACAAATCATCATCTCCTCCTGGATCGAACTTCCAAAGACCAGAGATTCTGGAGTCCGCTCTACCAACACTAGCCGAGGCAAGTATTCATGGTTAAAAGAAGAAGAGAAGCTGAAGCAGATTCCGACTCCGTAGAAGACACGTAACAGTATGTAAAATATAAACAGCTAAGTAACACCATTATGTGTTGGTATGACGTCGATGGACTGTCAAGCTAGATCCTTCAAGATATTCGATCCCTCTACTGTTTTATACACCGGCATATTCTTCGTCTTCTTGATTGATAATCTTTTTAAAGGTTACAATTACAACTTTTTTTATCAGAATTTTTTTATCAATCTTATACCAGAAAAATGAGTTCCGGATCAACAGCCTCTCAAACAATTGTCTCAATTTTTTAGCCAGTTTTGTCTGTCAGTCGATAGGTAGGGAACTGAATTTTTTGCATTTGCGATAAACCCTACTTTATTCGCAATATTTGCGCTGGGGTCAGTTGTTAGAAACCACAACTTCGTTGAGGTTAGCTCGCCCTCTGTATGCAGATTCTCTGATGTCGTTGTTATGTTAAGTGTTTATGTGTATATGTAAACAATGTACACTTAAGTATAAATAAATAAATGAAAATATTTTCTACTAGCTGACCTGCCCGTCGAACTTCGACCTTATCCAGAATAAAGAAATAATTTTGACTTATTACATGTTTTAAATGCAGTTTATGACATAAAAACCGAATTGAAATTAGCTAATAATATACTTCATTATGTGTGTAATCATTATTGTTGATTCGGATGCAGGATAAAGTTCGACGGGTTATGACTGTTATGAGATTTTATAAAAACAATAAATTCTTCAATAGACGTGAAACTTTAAAAAAAATTCAATAGATGGCGATGTAGTAGTTTAAAAATCACATGTGATATTCGTTACGATAATCTATATGGTCTTGAAGGAATAGACGTTCGTCAAAACCAAATTTTACCGAATTATTATGGTAAGATTTATTCGCGATTAACGGGAATTTTCATGTTTTGGCAAAATAAAGTCGAAATATGATTATACTAGCCTTTTTACCCGTCCATAAAATTGTTGATAAAGTTTGTTGAGAAAAATGTGAATTACAGAACCTGATTTATGGATTAATAAAATATGGTACCTATAAAGTATGTCCCTAAGAGGGGTCAAAAAATGGAGAATTGATTGACTGATCGAGTTTGTATTACCTGTAAGTCTGAGAATTTGAATTGGTAAATAGGTAGATATAATTAGATAGTATGAGAAATTTGTAGAATTGCTGTGGAGGCAGCAAAGGTGAGTCATAAACATAGCATTTTTATCTATTTTCTATACCTTCCCCTTCAAGTACATTTAGATAGAACACTTGATTTCTGTAAATGATTTAGTTGTTCTTCTGCAAAAATATAATTATGTACCTACAAAGCTTTATTAATTCTTAATATCAAATTTAACAGGTAGGTACATAATTATTTTAAGTGTTAAGACCTCTACCCGAGCCAGTGATTTTGTACCTGAAAATCTTTTGTATGAAAAATTGTCAGTATAGCCAGCAAGAAAATATTGCATAAAAAATTCCTATAAATATTCTGACTCATCTGGGAATTGGAACCAGAAATTTCTTACCAGAAGTGGGTGTTAATTATTTTGAGCATAGTAAAGAATTTTGTGGCCAAGGATTCGAACCTGCACCTCACATCCAGCCTTCGTGTGAATAGAAAAATCAGTGTAGATTGCTTATTAAAAATATAACACAGGAATAGGGTAATAATAAAAATTTCAAGTTGCTATGGCAATTATACCAGCAATTTATTAAATCCCTATGCCCCTAAGTGGGGCGTAAAGGGAGTTTGGATTTCAAAAATTAATTTTACTTACATTAATAAAACAATCAATACAATAATTGGTAAAGAAACACACTTTTATAATAAAAAACTAAGGTATTTTGCAGTTGATAAACTTCATTTAACAGGGTAAAACTTTTTAATAAATGATAATTTTGAGTATAAATATTTAGGTACTTCTAGAGAATTAGAACTCTCATCTCTCATAAGTGCTTAATATAAGTCATACCAAGAGTTGACAATTAATAAGAGATATACAAAACATGGAAATGTTATTGTTGTGAGAAAATATCTAGAAAATTTTGACACATTTTAAAATTCTGTAGACATTTTGGCATTGCATTCATTATAAGATATAATCCTAGGAATCTCAGCTCCATAGACGAATTATGGAAGGCATAAATACAACGGGCCGTTGGCCCGGTGGCTAGCATCTTGGCAGATTGTTGAATTTGTCGATTACTCAAGGATTTCAATTTGACCACCTAAATAAGGAACGTTGTTAACGTGAAGTCATCACACAAAGCCATTCGAAATAGCAAGAGAAGAAAGTCATAATCCAGTTAGTACTGGTCAAATGTTAAAAAAAAATGGCATTTTAAAATTGACCATAAATAACGGTGTAATGTTGAATATATCAGTCTGTAATAATATGAATTTTTTCGATGTTACAGGAAAAGAGGTCTGATTATAGAAACTTCAACTAAATTTCAACAAAAAAAAAAACAGGTTTACAATAATAATAATTCTGAAATTAAAATAATAATATATCTAAATTAACAAAAAAATTAATAGTTTGGAATTTAGTTAACAATAATTGTCCTCCAATGCAATCACTTGTAAGTTAATGATGTTGCTAGGTTCTTTTAACAAA
The DNA here is from genome assembly GCA_963576905.1 of Mystacides longicornis. Taxonomy (NCBI): domain Eukaryota; kingdom Metazoa; phylum Arthropoda; class Insecta; order Trichoptera; family Leptoceridae; genus Mystacides; species Mystacides longicornis. The sequence continues at coordinate 11,593,773 of OY756425.1, read as the reverse complement.
TCTATGAATGCTCTTTTTAGTATTTACTTAATACACATAATCTGCAAATTAAATATACATAGGTAATCTTCATATTCATAAGAATAATATTAAAAATTGTGAAAAGTTCAAGTAAATGACGTTTTAATCGGCCTGGTGTTGGTTATTTTAACATAATATCTATAAATATTTCTTCTTCCGATGGCGCTACAGCCTAATTCAGCCTTGGCTTCCAATACTGGACGCAGAGTCAACCTTGTCTCTACATCTGTCCTGATTTCGTGGGTCAAAAAGTTGCTCGGCATCCCTCCTGACCTCATTCTCTCATTGCAGCCTAGGTCTTCCAATTCGGCCGGATGTCCACCCATAATTCTCTTTGGTGCTCGCAATGATGGCATTATCTGCTCATGTCTGGCCCAGCGTAGTCTTTATCTATAATAATAAAACCAATATTAGTATGGGACTTTCTAAGGTTAGACAGGTATTTCAAAATTATCTTATGCATAATTTTAAAACAAATAAGAGATTACACTTTTTAAAATAAATAAAGTAATGGATATAACATGAGTTTAATAAAAAGAACATAAACAAACATTGATATTGATAAGTTATTATTGAGAAGATTCAATACTTACTTAGAATTGATTTGTGTTCAAGCAAATTTATATTCATAATTCATCCCTTAGTCAAAATATTATCAGATATTGCTCTGCGGTCTCTGTGATTTGTTGCAATGAAATGACTGGCTCAGATACTTATCTGCAACAAAAAAATAATGTGTGTTGACAAATGTTTTAAACTTGCTGCATTTAATGTCTATTTCTTTTTATAATTTACAATAAAACATTGGAAGGAAATTTGGAATAATGTTCCACAGGTTGAAAATGTGAAACTTAAGAAGTAAGTGAAGGTGATGTTTGTATCTGTATGATAATTATTTTTAGGTTATAAATTATATGTTTTTTGAAACTATAGGTTACATACCTGAAATCCAATATTAATCAATTTATATCTCAGTCCATCCATCAAACTCTACTGACTTAAATATTTTTCCAAGGAATGAATCAGTTTTGATGTCTATTTTCGACAAACCACTCACATTTCACGCGTAAAAAATTTGACAGCTCGTGCGGAAGTACCATAGATGGAGATAGTGCATACAGTTCAGAAATCATTAATTATAAAATTGATTATATTGAAAATGTTTTTTATTCATATAAATAATTAAAACCTTTTTTATTTAATAATTAATTATGACGTAGCAAAGTTACTAATTAATTATAGGCGACATTTTATTCCGCTATACATATTTTCATTTGATAGTGTCTGTAAAACCAACCTTCATAAAAATATAATATGAAGTAGATGTCATTTACACACAAAATATAATATATAAATTGGTTAAGCAATATTATTATTTTATTATTCTTAGCCAACCCATCCTGGAAGAATGATTTGTGAAAAATACGCTGCTTTATTTTAATTATAGTGCGCCACACCAACCATAGATTTACTAATACATAGATTAGTAGAATTCATTGTCAATGTCACTCAATATTGATAAATATTGATCTGTCAAAAAAAATAAGAGAGTGATGGAATGCTAAATGCTTCCAATTTCAAAATATTGGAAGCATTTATTTGCTGCTCAGTAGATATTTTCGGTAGGTACCTAATGTTGTTTATTAAGATTTATTATATAATCAGTTCTTTGTAATTTTTAAGTACTGACTCAGAAACATAAAAAATGACGACCTTTTCTGTGACTTTCCATCCCTTAGGATTTTATTTTTTTAGTTTAAGAATGCATGAAAATCACTTTGAAATGTTAACCGAATTGGAAACAAATGAGCTAAGACTTCCATACTCTTTTTCAAAATATATAAGCAATATGATTTATGCTAAACTATAAGATTTGATTTTAAATTCAACCATTAGTGCAAAGGGGTTAGTAAAGAAAAATAAACGCAAATATTTATTGACTGATGATAAATTTATTCATTTTCAGTGTCACAAACCTTGGTTGGTTTTATCTGTCATCAAATTGTGCTGTGACTGAGACACCTTTGGGTTTTTTTGCGTCAAAACCTGCTGCACAGACTACATCCAACGATTGCAGTTTTGGTCTTTCAAGGATTCTTTATTCTACAGGATCATGTTTGAGATGTGTAAAGAGAATATGTTGATGAAACTACTACAAATATAATCCCATTCCATAGTTTTTTAATATAATGCTTCTTGTCGTATTATGAAACATACGTGAAGATTGTTATATTAACGTAATAAAATATTAATATATATTATTTAACACTGTTTTTAATTTATCTTCATACCTATTAATTAAGAATTTAGATAATTTTGTTAAAATATTTTTTTTCAAATAAAGTGATCTTCAAATAAAGTGATATTCGATGATTCTATACACAACGATCTGTTTTATGTGATTAGTTCAGATATGAATATTATACAGTATTTCTTATTTATTATGATGTGGATAAAACAAATATATTTTTTACTATAATAAACATGCACATATACCTGACAAATCCATTATGATTTTGATAAACAGGAACGTCATTAGTTCATGTCAGGTTCGCTTTCTTTCAGAGTTCTGTTTTATCGACCAAATCTACTAAAGAATTTTTATACTCATTTCAATTTTCAAAAATCATTTTTACGATTAATATATTTAAATGTATTATGAATTTAATTTCATGTATCTTTATTATTTACCAACATTTAATATGATTTTATCAGGTACTTACTCATCTAATGGCCACGACAGATTTACACAAACTGCGGCCATAAATTTTTTTAAATGTGTCAAATTACAAAATGGAGGAATTATATTTCCAAAATTTTGCATTAAATCTTTATTTATTGAGAATAATAAGATTTGAATAACATTTATATGTATAACGAATCAATCTCCAATTATTTTATTACATTTTCATACCGTAATACCAAGATTCCATTCAACGTTTACATGAGTAATTTTGTTTCCAAAAGATGGCTTTCTGTCTTTTTTGAAAATTTGTATGAAGATCCTAAAAAAATAAAGTTTTTTAAATAGCGCTTAATATATTAAAGTTAACGTTGCCAATTGTATCTTAGAACGTTCTCGAGCAAATTTCACCGCTCTGCGCAGATTCATATCTGACGTAGCATTTGTATTTTGAGCGTGATGCTCCGACATAACGGAAAGTATTGTCAAAGGCAAATAAAAAAACATTTCTGAATTATTATGTAGATTAAGAAAGAAACATAACAAAATCCGCAGACGTGACTAAATTATTAGCATTAACGTTTTAAAAAGGTACCTTATTAAAATTAGATGCCAATTATCTGCGGTTGAAGGTCAGGAATCGAAAAATCAGATCGGGACCGTGAGATTGACCACCTCACGTCCTTAAACCTCAACTGGTCAGAAAAGGCACAATGAGCCTCGGACGCTTTCGAGCGCAATGGAGAGCTCTTGTTGCCTCCCTATGCTCCTGAGTGGGGTTTAGGCTTCCCGCATTGTGGGTTGGTCTGGGATGATCCGCGGCGGACTTGGTTTGTGTGGGGCCGGTTTTTCGGTTTGATTACTTCGATCGAGCTGGAGGGTCGGTTTCATGTGGGACAGGCTTGCTGCGGATTGGTCTCCTCCGGGCTAGCTTGCGTTGTGCAGGGGGCCTTAAAGGGAGTGTCTATGTGAAGGTGACATAAAGCCGAGGCGTGGAATGTTGTGAAGTTACCAGGGAAAGAATTTGCCAAAGATGTTTGCATCAGAGTATGGATGTCTTCTACTAATATCCATTCAGAAAGATAATTATCATCTTACATCACACTATTATCTGAACTTTTTTTTAGCACAGTACTCGTTTTCGAGTGATTCGGTTATCTAAACTTAGGACACATTAAAAACAAAAACATAACCCTATTATATTTAAAAAAAAATGGGACTTTAGAATATGATAAATTCTATTTTTCTAGCTTTCTAAAATATCTTATTGATATAAAAGGTTTTGTCTTTTTAATATCTTCATATTTTAAAATTAAGTACCTACCTATACCGAATTTTTTAAAAGATTAAACCCAATCTTTGATAAATAACACCGTTTTTACTATAAAAATAACACCGTAAAAAATAGTTTTACAGAATAATAACACCCCTTTTATAGAAAAAATAACACTACTTTTCCATAAAAATAATGCGATAAAATCAGTGCCCTTATTCTCGTAGGGATCTGAATACGCTCTTTTCTTGATTGACAATCATAAAATGGCAGATTGGTATTCACAAAACAAGATATCTAGTAGATATCTTAAAAATTCGTTATGTTTGAAATATCAGTATGAAAATGATCCAGTTTCGGAATCTAGATAGGATTAACATTAGATTCCGATAGTTTTGATGTGAATACGACTGCTTGCGATCGTGTCTTAATCTTATCGTTAAGTGATTTTTAAATGCGATTAATTACGAGAATAGCCCTACAGGTCCCATCGATAGGTAGTGCGATTCTCAAAATGTAAATATCGTTTAAAACAGATGCATGGGTCGGAATTATAGATAGTTAAAATAGAAAAGTAAATCCTTAACTTAAAACGGTTCCTCCCTTTACAAAAAATTAATGCCTATTTTTGTAAATAGTTCTCTACCTATGTCTTTTTGTTAAGTATGTTTTTCCCCTACAAACACTTTCTTGAAAGACTAAAGGTGAATGAATAAACAAAATAATGCGACTTGGAAACAGTGACAGCTTAAAAACCTATTTTTTGTTAGTTATGGTGTTACATGCGGGTACATTACCAACTTAATGACTAGGGGGTTGAAAAGAGAGGGGGTTGTTCTGCGAGATACATACTATTTGAATAATCCGCCCTTATATTCAATTGTCACGTGTGAGCCTGTATTTCGAGTGAAATGGCTCGTGTTTTCATTTTTTTTCGAGCTCTTTGCGAGAATGGAACCTTACCATAATACATTGATTTATAAAGCAATTTTTCGGCATGATATGAAAAAATGTTGTTTTTCTTTTTCAAAATTACGAGAGTCGAAATCTCAGTGCGAATGAAAATAATATGTAGATGTAATTTACAGTTTTAATATACTAAGATATTTTAGAATATTTTTCTCTCTGCAGATTCATATTATTCCATACGCCCTGAGGGAACTCTCTCAAAAATATCACCGATTATTTTACTTTGAACCAAATGTTCTAAGGTAATCGAAAAACTTTAAACACAAAATACTTATGACACTGAAACGTTTTTTTTTTGAGATTTTTGATGTTTCAAATACAAATTTTGTTTATGAATATCCTTCTTTTTTATTTCGATGCTCAAAATTGTGGCAGTCACCGAGAGGTAAAAAGAAATTGTAATCAGTAGCCCTAGTATAAGTTTTCGATGATCGAATATCGAAACGGTCATCGAAAGAGTTTCGAAAATTTTTCATACTAAAATGATCGAATGATTCTATCGTTTGATTTTAGAACACTAATTGCACGCTAATAAGCGCTTATTTACGTGCAATTAGCTTTCGATAAAACTCGTACTAGCCCCACAGGTGCGGATTAAATTTTAATAATATTTCAACTATTCAATAATTTGTTTCGATTGGAAACTACAAAACTACCCACATTTCCTACTCATAATATTGCCTGATATTAGAAAAATAAGTAGAAGGTGAATGATGAGGATTCATTCAATCAATCAATCTAATCTCCCTTTATACCCCACTTAAGGGCATAGGGAGGCAACGAGATCTCTCATTTGCGCTCAATCTTTCGCAATGTTTATTACCTCCTCACGCCATGTTTAAATCCTTCTACTCTGCTTCAAAGGAGCGAAACACGGTATGAGAGCGCAGTCTTCGGTCAGTTGTAATTCAGTATCCTTAACACATGTATCAGCAAAGTCCATTTCCTCTTCATAACGGTAGAGGTGATACCCTCCGCTAATGGTCAATTTTCCTACGAATACTACAAACAGCGGTAAATATGGCAGTTGAGAACATTGTCAATGTTGTTACCGTAGTAACAAAACAGGCGAGGTGGTCTGACGACATTAGACACGGATTGCCGGGAGTGAGTGGATGCGGCTGGCGCAGGACAGAAGGGGGTGGAAGTCACAGGGGGAGGCCTATCTCCAACAATGGACACTGGAGGAAAGAAAAGAAGTAACAAAAAATATTGTCATATAATTTTGAAAGACGCCGTCATGTCAGACGACGGACTGTTACCAGTGCATTAGTGCGCCGGCGTATAGCTTCGTTTGTGATGTGGTGGTACCATCATATACACAAAAATCTCTGCTGTCAATTTTCACAGGTCTTATGAAGAATGCTGCAAACCATTGTAGTCTCTTGAGCCAACCAGCTCTCTCTTTAATTGTCCTACCACCAACAGCCAAAGGAGCTCAATATGTGACCAATGTATACTTACAATTTTTCAACTCTTGACAGCGGACAGGGGTTCCCTTACTTTTTACATGGTTTCAAAATTACATATTTTGAGAGTCTTCTGAATATTTTTGGCAAAAATATTCTTCAAAGCGTTGGTGGGTGAGCATTTTATATAAAGAGGACTTGGCTAGTGACAAATTTGAAAACAATCTCCAAGTGTTGAGGTGTCATTAATCTTGATCATTTTCGGTTCTTTCACGGTATTTAATATTCGAAGAAATTCTACAAGGCTTACAGACGCTTCTACAATTTCCAAAGGATATTGTCGCTCTCAATGAAAAAGTACATATAAATACATATTTTATTTATACCTTTTAAAAAGTTTTATTCATAAAGTGAAGCATTAAAATAAGCATCTACAATATTACGCTCTCACGTATACTTAGTTGGTGTTTGGTTGATATGACAACTTTATACTGAATAGGTCCAATCAATTAAGCTAAAGGTTCACAGCGAGAACAAAACAAAATTGATTCCAAATTCAAATTTAAGTCGTCGCATTTCGATTGGTTGGCTTGGTTTGATTGGTTGAACTTTGTGCTCAATACGTCTAAAAGTCTGATTATTTGGCTGCAGGTCTACACCAAGAACAAAAAACCATTGATTCCAAATTCAAATTTAAGTCGTCGCATTTCGAATATAGTGATTCATTTGACATCCTTAAATAATTAACATTTTTTTATTTGAACTTTATAATAATTAACAAGTCGTTTATTACAAATTTTTTACACTACAACTATTTTGTTATAAAACTACAATGTTTTTACTAATTATTTATTACACTAATTATTTTTACTACAACTATTTTGTTATAAAAAAAAATCAATAAAGAAGTAGTGTCAGGTTGGTTCACATCACTAAAATCACAATATTATAGACTTTATTCGTCATTGCTTGCATTGAGGATATCCCCGGACCGGATGTCCTTTTCTCATCGACGTAAACTGAGTTTGGCGGGAAAATTCAATTTAGGAATGTCATAGAACGGGATATTTGTTACGCCCATCTCATTTCCTGTTTCGGACGAGATCGGTGACTCATGTCGAGACATCAAATCAAATCGTTATGGAAACTAAATAAATAGCATCTGGTATGTTAGTTTGGTTTACGTTACAGAACTATGAGGATAATGCGGCGTTGCTATAAAACTTTGGGTTTATCTTTATGTTGCATTTGAGACTAATTTTGATTCAAGTTAAAAATATGGCTCTTTCAATGTAGGATATCTGCGTTTTCGTACTCTAAACATTAACATAAATGTTATTGAAACACTTTCTTGCTTAAAAAAAATTAAGTACCTATGTTAAAATTTAAAGAACATGAAACGTGAACAGAACCAGTAGGCTAACAACGGGTAGGAGCTCAGCTGAGTTTGTAGTTTAGGGGTTTAAGCTGGTTTGAGCAACAACACCTATATAAGAAGGCCTAAGCGCTGGCGGCCATTTTGACTGTAACGTCACACCCGAGGCGCCGGCGCTGTATGACAGATCTTATAGAGTACAGGTAAGTAGCTACAAACAGATATAGGCAAGTACATACTGGGCCTTATAATGTGACGTCACAGTCCCAGCGCTAAGGCCTTCTTATATAGGTGTTGTTGGATTTGAGAGCCAGAGAACTACCTAAACGATTCATCTTGGATGGACTTCCCATGTCTCGGGAAAATAATCAACATCAATCATTTTTAAAAGATTTGAGAAATTGACGAAAGCCCACGAGCTCATTCAAAATTGTGTTTTTGAAGTGGTTTGTAGAAAAGTGGTATCAGTCGACGGCTTTCGTACGTACAGCGTACTGGAAGTCGTGGGTTCAAATCCGGTTGCGAACATTTCCACTTTCCCAACACAAGCTTTGCTTTATGTGAAAGATGTCGAAAGTGTAATAATTGCATGTGTTTACTTTGAATGAGACCAGATTCATTTAAAAAAAATGTTGAAAAATTCAATAACGTTGCTTAAAAATCTATATACATATAAAAATGAAGCATGAATTATTTTCATTGGTCATCGAACGGCTAGACCAGGGGTCGGCAACCTTTTAGCTGTGGTGTGCCAAGCCACTCTACCAATATGATTCAGGGTGCCGCCTTAATTCAGAATTATATAATGGGGTTCTAGAGGAGAAGAATTTTATACCAAATTTATCTTTTAAACATATTTATTAAAAAAATAACATAAAATTCTAACATAAATTAAAATTGTTTAATGCGAACCTTGTCCCTGCACATTTTTGCTTAATATTTCAATATCAGGGGTATAATTTGTGACTTTTAATTTACAAATTTTTTTTAAACAATTAAATCTTTCCGGCAATGACATCCAACAATTTAATATAGCAGTCGATTTTTCCATAGAGTCATCTTCCAGATTTTTTCGTAATTCCTTAAATTTTGTTTTCCATAATTCTGAAGATATTAGTTCGATAAGTTCCATTTCAAAATTATCAACATTCATCCACTCAAAAATTGAAAAATCAAACGGGATTATTAATGGATCTATTAAATCTGGTTTTATGAGGAAGGAAAATATAGGCACATAGCTTCAAAGTCTTTGCATCTTCTGGAAAATTCATCTTTAAGTGCTTCAACGTAGGTTTTAAGTTCATCTTTGTCTATGGTCGTAAATACTGCAAGCCGCGCAATATCATTTACATCGGTACTTTCATCAACAGCGACGCTAAATGCAACAGCTTCTTGTAATCCAGAATTCTGTTTTGTTGTTACATTGTCTGCCATTTCAGTTATTCTTCTTTCAATTGTTCGCGCAGAAGCCGGTATTTCTCGAATTCGGGATAATAATATGGTTTGTTGGTTAGGTAAATCGCTAAACAACTTTTCAGCACTTTTTATAAAGATTTCCTTTATATATTCCCCATCTGTAAAGGGTTAGCCTTTGGCAGCTAGGCAATGAGCAATTGCGAAGCTGCATTCTGTCGCTTTAGGCTTCGTTCCAGTTATTCCACAAAAAAAGTTACTTGTTTCTTATAAGCAGAAACAGCTCTCTTTATAGTTTCACATTTCTCATCGTTGCTATTAAATGTGGACTGATGTTTGGTTTGTAAATGTCTTTGTACACTTGACGTGCGGCATACGACACTTTCGCGACATATCGCACATACAGCACCATCTTTTGTTGTATAAATCCATATCCATTCGTCCAATAGTCCGAATGCGCTCTTACTCACCCTTCGCGCAGATTTTCGTGACATTGGCGAGCCACGTTAGATAAATAATTATAATTAAACATTTTCTCTTATTTAAAAATCACTTCGTCTCGAAATTTTCGCGATTTCCCTGATTACTTTGTAGAGTGCCATTCAGAACCCCATCGCGTGCTAAGCCTGGCACGCGTGCCATAGGTTGCCGACGCCTGGGCTAGACCAATTTCGCTAATTATTTTTTTGTTAAGTTTGCTAATTTAACTTCAGAAGTAAGTAGGTACATAAATTATTATTAATAACGTACTTTTTGGTATGGGTTTGGTGTACCGTTTGTCGGTAGAAATGATCTTGTAGGTTAAATTGGTAACAATTTGGTAAGTAGGGCTGTAGAGGGTGCCTTTGGCTAATCCGACACATAATTCCTTTAATTTAAATTGACAGGTTGAAGGGAGGGTGGCCATGTTGGGGTTGGGACCGATGGCTCGCCTCATTTATTTTCACAACTTCTTCATCCGGTGTTTTCTTTGGAATAAAAGATTTCATTCCCAGTCCAACGGAAAACAATCCATTTCAATTTGCTGACTTCTCTGTGAAATAGAATAAAAGAAATTCATCTACCACGGAGTCTTGTTGATAAGCTTTTTCACTTTTCTCCTCGTATTGTGTACCTACTAATTATTACACGGTAGATTTAAAAATAAATCCTTTTGTTTTTTTTTCAAAATCTGTATAAAAGATAGAAAAAGTTTCTTTGAGTTGGTGTCAATTGGAGAAACTAATGGAATTAGGCAGGCAATCGTAATCTGTGGTTATTTGAACTTGTTCTCTTTTTTAAAAAATATATTCTATTCTTTTTCGTGTATCTAATTTAACTGTATTGTGTCTTTCTTGTTAATTTAATTACATTTCTCCTTACATACCATATCTTTATTTATTTCCCAAAAATATAAAAAAATATATACATATTTTACATAATTTAATGTATTTTGTGTAATGAGTTTACCTCACTAGATGAGAGTCTGTGCTTATGCAATCAAGGGCGGATCCAGCCTTGGCAAAAAAATTTGGTATCTGGAAACTACACTTTTCCTAAAAAAAAAAAAAGGTCATTTCCTAAATTTGTTATATGGTACTTTTGCTCCAGGGGGGGGTCATGGCCCACATGAAATTATAATTATGCTAGCAAAATAAAGATTTTATTAATAAATATCACTGCCCTACTTGAGATTACATAGCCTAGGGGGGGGTCATGACCCCCCTAACCCCCCCTGGATCCGCCGTTGTATGCAATACTATTCAATAATAAAAATCCCTATACTTTCCAACTATTCTAGATAAAGCCTTTAATTTGCATTATATATTTATTGCAAAATCTTCGTTAACACACAACAGGCACGCACACAAAAGATAACACATATAAACAAACACACACGTTCACAGAGTCATTCTAACTAATAGGTAATATCACATGCTTTTTATTTTAATTAATGATAAAAGTATTTTTTTTCCAATTAGCTTCAATCCTAAAGTTTTAGCCGATTTTTATCGGCCTAGAGAGTACCTTTAGTTATAGAAATCAGCCTTCATGAAAGTTACAAAATTATGTATGGAAAAAGTATTTTAATTCTGCCTTTATATTAAAAAAATGATTTAGAAATCACAGTTTCCAGACTTTCTATCATAGATACTGAGGGATACTGAGGTAGAGAAAAAATGAAATTCTTCTAATAAACGTTCTTCTGGCCGTGGTCTTATCTGTTTTTGGTCAGTTCCAGGATAAGTTTGTGGAGAGAGAAGTAGTTTATTCTGGAATTACGCGCGGAGGAGAGAGATAATGAGAATGTATACGGAGACTGTGTTATATTATTATCTTTATTTCACTCATAAAATCTCAGTCAACTGCCAAGGCTTAATTATTTACACATATTCGGTTGAGTTCGGTCGGTCGCTTTCGACAAATGAAAAACGGTGCTTTGCTAAGTTCAGCCCCCGTAGATAATTTGAATTTTTCGTAAATGTAGAGTGCAAAAAATATACTGTCAACTGGAACATATAAGCAATTATTTAGACCAAACAATGACACTTATACAAAAATATAAAAAGTGGACAATTAATTTTCTTCCTACTCTACATATGCGAAAATTCGTTTCGTAAAATTCAAATTGACTAGGGCTACAGGTCTCGCCTATGTGTTAAAATTTGTCATACACGTTACAATACCTATGCATGTTATTTTTATGGTAGGAATGATATTTTTATCACAAATGTATTTAGCCGTTTCACACATGTCGGTAGAGACCGAAAAATAACCGAATGTAGCCGAAAATTTGCCGCATATTTGAGATAAACGCCTAACGCTTCAGAAGCCTAATCTAGTGATTTTCCAGCTGTCAGACAAACTGTGATTGTGATTCCTAAACTATGTCGCCGTAAGCCGCGACAAATTAAGGTTTTCTCATTTCTAAAGATGCTCTTATATGTTGAAATTACTTACATGTTGAAGGGAGCCGTCAACATAAAAATATCGGGAACCTCTGGCCAAAATTAAACGGTTAACCGTTTCATGTTTGCCGGCAGCGACCGAGTGAAAAAGGACCTACGTATTTCGAACATTACAGCCGAAATTGAGAAAACCCCCGATACTCCGCAGTTTGCAACGAATTCAATTGCGTTAAATAACACGGTATTATTATCTCTCGTTCGTGTCATTTTTTGTACTTCAAGCGTTGTTGTTATCTCAATTCTTGTTAAATGGCGGTGAAATGAATGTTAACCCGATAATGTGTGCGACGAGGAGAAACTCGGGACAAAGTTTGGTCTCTGATAAATAATAATATTAAAAGTGCGTGAGAGTTGGGGGTGAGGGGAGAAAACGGGGGGAGAAGAGAAACGGAGACAGAAATGTTTAAATGTAGAAAGTTTTTCCAGTCATTTATCTATGTTTGTTGGAAGGCACTTCTTTTTCACTCCACCACGTTCATCTCTCTAAAGATCTTCGAAATAAAAACACAGCGTTTCTGTGTCAACGTGCATTTATTGAATTCGCACATTGGCTGTGTTGTAATAAGTTTTTTTATCACATCATTTTATACCCTTGCCTCTCCTTAATCGTAATGTGTAGTAAGGTCTTGGTGTACTCTCTCACCCATGTCAAATTCAAGTGTATGCATTTTTTTGGTAGTTTGTGATTTTTTTTACAAATTTTGTTTTGTTTAATTGGTAGAAGTGTGTTTGGATTGAAAAAAAGTGGAGGTTCTGTCTGTCTGCTTGCCCCTTAAAAGTGATTATGGGGTTAGTTGTTAGAGACCACAACTTTGTTGTGGTAAGCTCGCCCTCTGTATGTTGATTCTGTGAAGTCTTTGTTATGTTAAGTTTTTGTGTTAAGGTACGTACGCACTTGCGCCGCAAACGTGCGACGTTGCATCAATTTAATCGAAAGCTTAAGTGATTCGAAAAGCGAACGTGAGCGGAACACATGCATCCTTTTGATAAAATTGATGTAACGATACACGTTCACGGCGTGAGTTCCGAGCCTTACTCTACCCAAACACAGGCTAAAGCCTGATTGGGATTTTTGTGCCATCCATTATTGGCCATCCATGCCATCCATTATTGGGATTTTTGTACCATCCATTATTTTTGTTAATTTTGTTTTTTAAGTGTATCTATACTCGCCTGTATGTGTACAATTTTTGCATAAATAAAATAAAATAAATAAATAAATACCAATGTATGTACAGTAAAGTATAAATAAATCAATTATGTAAAATGTGTATAAAAAATATAATTCGATCTCTAATTATTCTTCTTCGTATGGTCACTTTTGCGTTTGGAGATTACTTCTGATGCTAAAACCTAGATGTGACGAAAAAGTATGATTATTGCGTCAAAAGTAAGACCAGCCCCCGTAGACAAATTCAAATTGGCGTTCGACTACAAACGAAGATTTCGTCAATTTAACAAAATTAACTGTCCGCTGAAACATATAAACAATTATTAAAACCAAGCAATGACACTTATATAAAAATATAAAAAGTGGACAGCTAATTTTCTTCCTACTCTACATTGTCGAAGAATTCGTTTGTAGTCGATCGCCAGTTTGAATTTGTCTACGGGGGCTGATTAACGTTAAAAAAATGTGAAATGAATTCAACATCAATGATTACTGATGAACGTACGTATTACCTAGTGGTGAACGTTGTTATCGTTAAGTGATCACACCAAGCCAGCTTTCGAAATAACACTAGAAGACAGTCCGTAGTGGTTTGTTTCATTTAAAAATCGAACATCAGTAATGAATTGTTAGAGTGAATAGTTGTTATATATTCGAGAGTTATCATAATTTATTTTAAATAATATCCTCAAAAAACATTCCTGACACTTTTCTATAAGGTAAAGTCATCAGCGTTACTGCAAATGCAGTAAAGTATAATTTATTAGATGAACTCGCAAGGTGCAAAAATCTGTAAAGAATCAAAACGTTTAAGGTACGTTTCTTCAGGAATTTCTTCTCTGAACTGCGTCGTCTGTAAAAGCCTTATTCAAATACAACCAACCTACCCATTCACATATAAAACTCTGTATAATATTTGCATTGAAAAGCAGTCGACATATTTCCAGCAGATGGAAAAGCTCCACTGGAAATTCTTAATTTTATTTTTAAATTGAAAAATTCCGTCTTAAATCTTGAAATTGAATTGAAGTGATTATTCACGTCGCTGGTGCGAGAGGCGCCGAGGGTTGCTGCAGAAATTAATTCTGGAAATATTATTTAAGAACCTTCTCACTCAGTTTTGTGGGGCATTCGTCAGAATTATTGTATGTAATTATATGAAGTCTGTATGAAGTTGATTTTGCGACGGTTACCCATAAGTATAGAGAACGGTTATGCGTCATACATTTCGTTTTAGAAATCACATACATTCATACTCCCATTTTGACCCCACTTAGGGGAATAGGGAGGCAACAAGAGCTCTCTTTTACTGCGCTCGACCCCGCGCTACTTAGATAACATCTTCCCACATCATATCCCTCGTTCGTGATGCTGTGGTACCATCTTACTCCCGTGATGTTCTTGATGATCTGTTACAAATGATATTCTTTCTACACATTCCCTACTCCTGTGTGATTTACCCTCTTTTTCCATCCTCCACCTTAAATGATTAATGCACATGGAACGGATTATTCGATTATTATAATTTACAGTAATGACAGAAGTATCTTTATCTATGGGTTAAGTTTAAAATCTCGACCCACAATGAGTATTTTTCTTTAGCATAGTTGCCACCTCATCGAGACATCCTGGGACAGGATTCGAGCCTGCGTACCTAGCTGTCGATCAGAGACTATATAAACTCCAAGCAAACATCGCGATGCACAATACTGTAATTGGGAGTAATCTATTGATAAAATACTCTTTAAAGCTAGATTGTCTTAAATCTTATGGAAATTTCATTATTCAAATAATATCACAAAGAATTAACAACTAATGACTCTAAAAATTCATAACTAATGTTCGATTTTTAAATGGAACAAACCACTACGGGCTTACGACCATCTTCTACTGTTATTTAGAAGGCTGGCTTAGTGTGATCACTTTACGTTAACAACGTTCGCCATTAGGTGGTAATGTTTAAGTCTCCGAAAATATCACCAAAATGTACCCCGAATTATTTCACTTTCTTTTTATTTTCAAATAAAAAAAAAATTTTATTACAGAAAAATGTTACTTAATTATTACAAATATCAAGTCATTTAACAGAAATAATTTTCCCTTGAATTTTTTTATGTATAACCTCTCCAATAGAGCAGAGCTCGTCTGAGGAGAAGGAGTTATTACTTACTAAAGTAAGTTAAGTATTTTCTTTATTTCGATTATTTTGTTTAATTGAATATAATAATATATACCTACATACCTAGTCGGATTAAAACTGTTTATTTTGTAAAGTCATTTTGAGCTTGTTCTAAGCTCTCTTTTATAAGTTTGTTTCCCTTTAACTTTTCTTTTCACGTTGTTAAATTAAATTTCATTCCAATACAGAAGGATTAATTATCAAGGAATCCCTTTTACACATCCGGAACCTTGAAAGGAGCACGGTTAAAGCCTAGTTCACACTGGTCGACTATTTTAGTCGAGTAGTTTAGAAACGAGACGCGTCTGAACACCCAAAAACAGCATTTGTTTTATTTTTTGGGTGAGTAGGCCCCCACCACGAGTCACTTGCCAAAGTGTTTGAACCTCTAGTTTTTAGTCGTGTTGATTGGTTGCAACAAATATGGCATCTCGCTAGGATAAAACTATATGAGTATTATTATTTACTGTAAACACCAACACAAAACAAGTAGATCTATGTTATAACACATAGAGCGATTTTTTGGCAAGACAGCGATGTCTTTTAACTAACCGCAACATTGTGTTGTAATCTTTTTTTAGTTTACCCACCTAACTAGTGAACGAACTGTGGGGCTAGTGCAAGTTTCAAGACCCAGAGCTTGAAAATAGATTATATTTTTATAATCGTTGATATGATCACCATGGAAACAATAACTTATTAAGTAGGCGATGTCAGTTCTTTCTGGATATTATTTCATTGGTGACCAAAACAACGATCAGGAAAATATACCTACTCTATTTTCAAGCTCTGGGTCTTTGTTCGTTTGGTATAAATGCGCCTTAAAGGTGCAAAATAGTATTCTTACACCAAACTATCTAATCATTTGAACATTTTTTTATGAGATTTTTTTCAAAACTCTTTCGATGATCGTTTCGATATTTTTTATAATCGAAAATTTATACTACTACTAAGTACTAATGTATGGTGTGAATTATTTTTTGATCGAGTAGCGAAGTTTTTAGGTACTTATTACTAGACCTAGTGTGAACTAGTCTTAAGAGGCAAACGGAAGATATACAAATCGGCGGAAGCGACCCCTATAGGGAAAGGACGTGTACAATGTACATATAAGGATGTGGGTAAAGGGGTAGTTACGTCAATATATTATTAGGGAAGTAGGTCACAAGTTGTGTTAATAAACTCTTTGTTTGAAAAATCTTTACAAGTGGCTCTTTGCAGGAGGGTAAGAATGTCGTAAGCGCGTGAGATGAAGTAGGAGTTAAGCACTCGAGCATAAAATAATGACAAGGTGCACTTTACTCGCCCCCTTTCTACCCTAAGCCTCCTTATTCTTTTACCCACTTAACCCTCCTGACCCTGACACGGAATCGCGCTTCTATCTGCTGAGAACTTATAAATTCATTTAAATACCATTGAATTAAATATTTTTCAAACAAGAACAAAATTTTCAAATCACTGTCACATTTTTGTTTATCAGGTATGATGGGGAAGGAAAACTAGTGACAGCGCCAAAAAACCATCGCTAGTTCTAGAACTAGCAAGACAAGAAATCTTTCTCTAACTGAGATGGCTAGGGGTTGAATAGAATGGTATTTTTCGACTTGTTGAATATGTTTTGACAATACTTTCGATTAAGATGCTGTGTCTCAGTCTGCGTGCTAAATTTATATATCACAATTCTAGAGAATTCTAATAAAGTAATTAAAAGCATGAATTTTTCACTCATTATGTGAAAAAAAAGAATATTTATGAAAATTAGAACCCCGTTATTAGAAAGAAAACGATGGGTTAACACAGATTAATATACATATTAATATGATGTAAAAGAGTGTAGATAACTAGGTACATACCTATCGTTAATTTGGTCTGCAACTATAATAATTTATTTGAATAAGACATTTTATGATTGGTAGGTATGTTTTATTCATGCAAGCAAAGAAAAATTATTTATATAAAATACTTAGTATAACTGTTTTGCGTTAATTTTTAAATAAACTATCCATACAGGGGACTTAAATATTAAAAAACCGCGAAACAGAGATAAAATTAGAGACTCTAAAGTCTTTCTCGCCCAAGCTGTTGCGGAAAATTGATTTCAACATTTAAATTAAAATTAAATTCTTCCTTTAAGGCTCCCCGCACACCGCAAGCCAGCCCGGAGGAGACAAATCCGCAACAATCCCAACCCGCACGAAACCAACCCTCTAGTTCGATCGAAGCATCAAACCAAAAAGCCGGTGGTAAACAAATCAAGCCCGCAGCAGATCCCCCCCAAACCAACCCGCAATGCAGGGGGCCTAAACCTCACTTTAGGGCATAGGGAGGCACCAAGAGCTCTCCATTGCACTCGAAGGCGTCCGAGGCTTAAGGTGCCCTTTCTGATCGGTTGAGGTTTATGCCGTGGGGCTGCCGGCTAAGAATAGCACCTCTGCTCTTTTGCTGGTTTTTCGAGCATCCTGTAAGAGGCAGGAAATCTAAAAATCAGATCGGGACCGTGAGGTTGACCACCCCACGTCCTTAAACCTCAACCGGTCAGATAAGGCACTTTAAGGATTTCAACATAACGGTTTTAAATTGCCCCATTATGAGAGGAGATGCCGCTTCTAGTATGGAGTACTTACCTGCATAACAAATCAATGTTAAAATCCTCTCTTAAAAAACGACCTTTCTGTAAAATCGCAACAATCAAAACCACCATGGAAATGTAGGTCGAAGGTATGAGTGAAAAAAAAGTACGAATTGTCGCAGTGGCATTTATGAAAAGTCCAATGTTACTGGGAATAAATTATTTGCATGTTCGTGCAAAGCATTGGTTAAGAAAGTTAGCCGGTGCTTTTTTATGTGAATTCTGCATTACACTACAAACGTTTTTTACTTTTTTTTGTAGGTCAAATATATTTTTTGTTAATTTTGAAGTTTTTGTGCAAATAGCGTGACAATGTGATTTTTGGACAAAAAAATGCGAATTTCATGCCTAATTTACACAAACCATGTGATTTTGTAAAAATAATATTTATTTATTTAGCATATATCACAAAAGATCATAATAAAATCAAGAAGAAAAGAACATTTTTGTACCTATATAGTAAAAAGCAGTAAAAAGGATTGCAGCGCAGGGGAAATTTTCCAGCTTGTCAGACTCCAATGCCCCGATTTGTGTTAACAAATCGAAGGAAAACCCTTAAATAAGACAATATTTCAACGAAACAATGTTTTTTTATTAGGTATTATTATTTCGGAGTGTAGTTTCAATTATTGTAGCAATGATTGAATTATTGTATAATTTTCTGAAGTATTGAATATTGATATTTTTTTTTGTAAGTATATTATACTACTTCTGTTGATCAGATATTTTCATTCATTTGGCAATGTATGTTTATAAATATTGTTAATTAGGTATACTATAAATTCTAAAAATTGCCATTATTCTTTGTTTTGCTATAACATCAGCTATGTACCTTCATTTTGAACAAATCAACGTTGATAAAATAACGCGAATTTCCGTGTTTTAGAGCAAAAATAACACCGAATTTCCTCAAAAATAAAGTTCACAAAAAATAACACCACTCTTTTCCAGTCTCTATGTAGGTAGGTATAGGTTTTGTGCGCCTGAATTTATGCTTTCTATATAACAGCAGTATCACTGTACTGGGTTTTTATTCTTCGTACAAAGTTTACTGGGGAAAATTTAAAGTGGTTTAAACAATATATCATGAGGGTAGTTCTTCGGTACAGTAGGTACTGCAGTAGTCCATTACGTTTGTTGAGTGAAAGGGGAATGGGTACCTAGTCTCTTCTTGTTAGACTAAAATTCGTATAAATTTTGACATAAGAAGTGCTGAATTAGTTATTATAATAGTTGGTATGTTCGTGCGTTACGCGCTAGTTTCGTTTAAGCACTCTCACCCCACATATTTCATTTTTCATTCTTATAACCTACATAATATGAGGGTTTAATTTGAGTGCTCAGGAATGTTGATTGTGAACAATAGCTATGCTGGGATACCTATTATTGGTGCACTGAAGATTATATGTTTTTGTTTTGTTTGTGTTGTTTAGTGTTCTGTTGGTGAGCCAATAAATCAATACTACCACGGGAAACATTTTTTTTAATTTTATTACATTCCACGCACTATGTTGCTTTTACAATACAATGATATACAAAAATAAACATAAGTTCATAACAATAACTGCAAGTACTTAATAAACTCGAATTTTATACGTAAATAAATAATAAATAAATAAATATTATTGGACTGTAGGTTGATTTTTGCTATGAAAATAATAATGACAAGTGTCCGCGGGAAATACTTTGTCAATAAAATTGGTTCTAGGTTCCTACACACAACTATTGGTACGGAAAGATATGTCAAATTGTCCGCAGTCCTCAACGTTGTGAAGAATAATTTGGACCCTTTAAGAGAGGATATTTATTTATTTATTAATCACATTAACGGCTAAAGCCTTTTACATAAATATCAATAACAATATCAAAACAATTTCATTATCAAGAGCAATAAACCAACAAAATTATACAAAAGATAGAAAATTATACAGATGTGCTATAACTGATTTAAAGGACAACCGAACAATAAATGACCCTTTTATGCCTGTCATCCAAATGTTCTTTGGAGCAGGTGATCTGTAGAGAGATAAATTCTGTAAATTCTGTAAAAAAATATTATAAGGGAGAAAAGCGTTTGTGGGACCAGCTAGTATTTAATAGGCATTCTTGAACATCCAGCGGTTTAGAGACTTTTCAATATTTTTTACACCAAAATGGTTTATTGAAGTGTGGGTGGGTACCTACTTACCGACATTTTCTGGAACGGAAATTAAATATTGAACCACAGAGTAAAATTTTCTTTTGGTTACCAAGAAAAGGTAGCTACCCGCTTGTGTGTTCATCGTATTAGAATAAAATATTGTCACATTCTTGGGGAAAAACTCCTATTGATGTCTCGAACAGAAAATGTAATAATATGCTAAGAAACTTTTGGGCAAGATGGTATTATTAAATTTAATAATGAAAGTTTTTTTGCGGTTAAAATATGCAGAGACGGACACATCCCTCATTTAAATTATATCTCTATGGTACGTACATTATCTATGTTTGTCAAAATTTACGTATAAAATAGTTAGGTATAATATTTTTCAAAGTTATTGCTGAATGATATGAAAATTCATTCACACAAAATCATGTAAAATAATTAAAAAAGGAACGCATTTTGATTTCTCGAAGAACGGAACAAAGGAACGCAAATTGATTTCTCGAAGACAATTAATATTGATCGCAGACAAAGCTTATGTGGCAAATGGCAGGTCATATGATAACAGGACCCGTAGCTAAGTATTTATGACGATTGCCATCGTTAATTTGATATTTGGTTTTAAAAATACGAATCTACTAGCTTATACCCGTTTTGCTTTACGTTTTTGATTCCGATTGTAACTGACGTAAGCACAGAACAATAATATCAATAATTCAAGTCACCACCGCCATCTGTGGAACCAACGCCAAAACACTCAATATCAATAATTCATAACACATTTATTTATCTTTTCAACAGATGGCGATGCTAATATGTGTTTATTCAATTTGTACCTGTCAAACTTCAAAATCAAACTGCAAATTTTTTCATTAAATCTTTATTTATTGAGAATAATAAGATTTGAATAACATTTATATGTATAACAAATCAATCTACGATTATTTTATTACATTTTCATACCGTAATACCAAGATTCCATTCAACGTTTACATGAGTAATTTTGTTTCCAAAAGTCTTTTTGAGAAATTTGTATGAAGATCCTAAAAAATAGATTTTTTTAAATAGCTCTAAATATATTAAAGTTAATGCAGCAAATTGTATTTAAGAACCTTCTCCAGCATTTTGTACGGCTCTGGGCATATTAATATCTGACGTAGCATTTGTATTTTGAGCGTGATGCTCGGACATAACGGTAAAGTATTGTCAAAGGCAAATAAAAAAACAAACATTTCTAAAATATTATGTAGATGCTAACTCAAAGTGAACAAAAATACACTCTTTGACTATTTCTCAGTAAGCTACTTAAAGCTTGTGTCGTTAAAAAAGAAAATGGTTGGAACCTGGGATAGAACCCACGACCCGGACTACGAAACCCGGCGACGTAACCGCTAGTAAATAGCAAAACGCTGTCTGTTAAGTCTTCCAGCGCACAAACTATCTACTTTTAGGTATTTGTGGTAAATTAACAGACACTACCTTTATTAAATGATTTCAAAAAATGTCATTAATGCTTTTGTGTTTCTTTGAAAGCATGTAGGTAACATTCAAATAAATCTTCGATTCATAATTTTATCACGTGAAACTTTTATAACAAAATCATACCAACGGTTTAATGACTGAAATGTGATAAAGTTTTTGTATAAAATATTTCTCTAGAAACTCTTATAACTTCGACGGCTATTATTATTTTTTATCAAGAGAATGTTGTTAGTTTTGGTTCACATTTCATTTTATGTAGTTGAAAAGGTTTTGTATAGAAGCGAGCTGACTGCATTGTTCAGCGATGGCTTCGTATCTGAAGCGAATATTTTAAATTTCCTATTTGTTATAATTTTATGAATAGAGAAGATGCTGAAAACTCCATTTAAGTGATTTTATATTGTGTGGATACCATTATTACGTCGTATTTATAATACTAAGTAGAAAAGAGCTTACGTCTTACAAATATTATTTCTGTAACTGTGGGATTGTTAACTTCTTATTAACCTCTTAATATTCGATAGATTCAACAGTTTATCGTTGGTAACAATCTCTTGGGTAAATTATGATGTATTAGGTACTTTGTCAGATTTTTTTACCGTGTTCACCATTGTGGGTCTTTTCAATCGTGCTTTTTTTTCTTTAAAATTAAACACAGCTGCCATTTTTAAGTATTACAAAATTAACAATTAATACAATTATAAACATTAACCAATCACAGCATCATAGGTTATAAGATTGAAATATGTGGAGTTAGAGTGCTCAACCCATATCTTCCCATATTTTTTTTTTGATTTTGTCGTTTTTACTGCTTAAATAAAATATATCTAACTAACATGGTAAATATAATTTTTTTTTTAAATAAGCTAGTTTTCACACATACCTACTATATATAGTAGTTAGGGCAGATGTGAGTACAAAAAGGAACATTATTTTGTTAAATAAATAAATTTATTAATACATGATCAACTTTTCCGATGTACCTATTGGTCGAATAAGCAAAAAGTCATGGTTGCGACACTTTTTCGACTGTTGGTCAGTTCGTATCCTTTATTAGACCTTTACACAATAAATAAATAACGAGGCTAAAGCTAATTGCTCATTTTCGCCAATCCGTAGTATTATGTCTTCTTTTTTGTTTTTCTTTTTTATATTCTGTGAGCCTTGCTGCATTTGTTTTTATTTGGGGTGGATTTGTTGATTGATTGTGGATTGTTGTTTTTACTACTTTATTTATTCCGTTGCTTTTGATTGCTAATAATTGTTGTTTTTACTACTGTCTCTAATATTTTTGTAATTATTATTATCATATTATCAAACAAGGCATAGACACCCTTGGCCAACCACTATTAGATATATTTAAAATGGCGTGGGAAGAGGAGAGGTGCCCAAAAGATTGGCGGAATGGATCCATCGTCGCAATATTTAAAAAGGGGGACCCCCTTGAATGCGGAAACTACCGTGGAATTACTCTGCTGAGTGTTCCCGGTAAGGTATTATCTCAGATATTACTACACCGCATTCGGGGGCCTGTCATGGCTGTCCTGAGAGAGCAGCAATGCGGCTTTGTACCTGGAAGGTCCTGCACGGACCCAATTTTCTGTGCCAGGTGCATCTTTCAGCAGTGCAAGGAGTTTAACTCTCCAGTCGCTTGTTGCTTTATAGATTTTGAAAAGGCCTTCGACAGCCCACATAGACCATCGACATGGAAAATTTTAGCTCTGTACGGTATACCTCCGAAGATAGTTAAAATGGTGCAGTCCCTGTACGAAGACTCCGAGTGTAGCGTGAAAACGCCAGGTGGTCCTACTGAAGCTTTTAGGATCACCACGGGAGTCAGACAGGGCTGCGTACTGGCTCCTTTTATATTCATAATTGTCATGGACTTCCTGTTGAGAAAGTCCATGCAAGGAGCAAGAGGTATACCGATAACACAGAGAGATGGTCTAATGGGCGAACTGTGCGATCTGGAGTACGCGGACGACCTAGCGTTGTTCAGTACGACAGTGGAGGAATTACAGCGCAGTGTTTCAAGACTCTGCGACGAAACAGCACGCCTCGGCCTTCGAGTCAATGCCAGTAAAACGGAGCTCATGGCAAATAATGCCTGCCCCGATAAACAGCTACCGATAACCATCGATGGTCACCAGGTCTCCCGGGTGGATAAATTTAAGTACCTGGGAGCAACCATTACCACCACTGGTGACCTCGGGGCTGAGCTCCCGATACGTATCGGTATGGCAAGTGGCGCCTTCAACAACATGACCAAGATATGGAAGGCGTCGGCGTTTAGTGTCGAGACGAAATGTAAACTGTTTGATGCGTGTGTGTTGCCCATTCTCCTGTATGGGTGTGAGTCCTGGCACCTGACTCTGGCCCAGGCACAAAAAGTATCTGCATTCGAAACGAAGTACCTCAGGAGAATTTTGGGTATAAGATGGTACCACCGCATCACGAACGACGCTATACGCCGACGCACCCAGCGTGAGCCCATCACCTCTACTATTATGTGGAGGAGATGGACTTGGCTGGGACATGTGTTAAGGATGCCGAATGACAGTTGGCCGAGGAGAGCGCTGTTTTTCCTCCCATCAGGGTCCCGGAGACGAGGAAGACCCTCTCATACTGTGTTCCGCTCCTTCGAGGCAGAGCTGAGGAATCTGGACATGGTGTGGGAGGAGGTCATTAACGTTGCGCAGGATCGAGCGCAATGGAGAGCTCTTGTTGCCTCCCTATGCCCCTAAGTGGGGTCTAAAGGGAGTTTGGATTGGATTGGATTATTATCATTGGAATTGTTCTTTTTGTGTTTTCTGTAAAACTTGTTATTTGTATGTTGCTGTATATATGATTTATCTTGTTTAAAATCACATTTGGGTCGGGAACTTATTAAATAAATAAATAAATAAAAAAATCATATAATTTTAGCTTACACGACTTTTGTGCTTGTGAAACCTTTGTTAAGCATTAAATGAAGGACCAACATACATGAAATGTATGCGATTATGTTATTTTGTACTAACATTTTAAAGAGTAAGAATAGAAAGTTAAATAAAGAGGTAAAACCCTTCCCTTAGCGTGACAGATTGTGCGACATATTCTCACTTAGTTCAACATTCTCACTTTATTCCCAGTGAATTGATTTGTCGTCAAATCTTGGGCTGTGCAGTGGGTGGTGTTTTATGTTAGGGAATAAAGTGGCCTTTACTTTTATTAACAAGATGGCTTTGTTACTCACGTCAAAACTAAGTTATCTAAGCTATTTAAAACCTTATACAAAAATAGTGTAACCTAGTGCAATATTTTTACACAACAAACGTTACAATTTCGTTTACAAATAATCTATATGTCATCTTTTGATCCACAATAAATTAAAATGTCGTCTTGTTTGTGAGAGCCATCCCCGTTGGAAAGATATTTTTTATCACGCTGAATTTCAATAATTTAGGTAAGTCTGAAACCAATTTTCTCAAATCATGATTAAGTATTTTACATAGGTACCTGTATATTGTACGATTCCGCAACGAATGCCTGATAACAAGGATATAATTTATTTTTTTCGGTTCGTTTTCTTACTATTCAGTTCATTAACTCAACACGAATGTAATGATCTACTGTGTATATATTAAAAAATAAAATATTAAATGAGGTTTTCCATCCGAGATCGAGTGGTTTTGGCCAAAATGCTTGTATAAAATAAAATTTACCTATAATCAAAAAAAAAATTGGGTTAATTTATTCTTATTTTTGCTTAAACCGAAATTATTAATTTGATTTGAAAAAATACGGAAGATTTCAAAAATAAATTATAGACACTTTAATATTATGATTCTTAATCTGGTTAAAAAATATCAGAGATGCTTTTGCCATGGGTATTTTTCCGCTACTTGTGTTATTTTTGTGGATGATACTTAGCACCTATTCGTCCCTATTGAATAATTCCTCCACCGCTCTAGTATTCCAAGAATTGGGTTCCTCCTATACACCATTAGGATATTTTTATATTCAAATGTAGTATTAGTATTTTCAGCTGTTATGGTTGGAACACACAATATTTTACATTCTTTTAATAGTATTTCATAAATCTTTTTTTACAAAATTTATAAACCACCTTAAATAATGCTTTATTAATAAATAAACTTTCAAACGACTTGTCAAAAATAACGCTAATGCGTTGCTTTTATAAAGTTGTAATTCAAATGTTTTATACATGATATTTTTTCTTAATCTTTAAAACAAGCACCCTTTTGATACAATTATTTTATTTCGAAAGCCGATTTGTCAAAAATATGAAAACACCTCCTTAGAAGAACAATGAAAATACAGGGTACATTGCCAACAACATATTATGGAGATATAAACTGAAACGAATAATATATCTTTCAATCATAAAACCTCTTAAAACATAACGGAAATTCAAACATAAATCTACATGATATGTTGCGATATTCTGTTCAGCGGAAATATAATCGCAGCTTTCAATCTTGTTTATTAATACATTTAAAAAATGTAAAAAAGAAAAACACACACACACACACACACTGACATTATAATAATTATTTTCATACAAAATCTGCTATTTTATTTGCTTCTGACCTTGCGTTTATAAGGACGGAATTGACGTTTTCGATCTACGTCATTCTTGGTCCTGTCACACATTTCCATTGATCCTCATATTTCCCTTTTGCAACCCTTTTTATTTCCATTTTTTTTTTTTTCAAAATGTTCTACTCAAGATTTTTTGCTTCAATTAAAAATTGTTTAAATTTTTTTGTAATACATTGATAATGAAGACAGAAGTCTCCGAAAAGTGGTTCATGTTTGAAAACAAATTATTTCGATATAACTTTATAAAACTCTTATTCTTTTTATTTCAAAACCTTAAAAAATACTTCTTTCTGAAATATTAAACATATATTATTATTATTTTACACATATTTTAAGTGTTTTTACTGACAGAAAAAGAATTCTCTTGTTTTTCCATATAAACACCTAACGTGTTACCACAATTTCTTTTCTTTCTCTGCCTAGGTACTTCCTCAACCATGAATAAATTATCTTGAGAGGATGAATTCGAAGTATTTTTTCTTAAACTGTGCAAGTCTCTGGAGGTTCCTCCGACCCGAAGAGAATGTATCGAGGTACAAAATGATACCGTCGCTGCGGTGAATAAATATCCGCACTTTGTTTCCCCGCATCATCTTTTAGTCCAAAACCACTATTTTCAATAATATTTGGTTTCTATTACCATCACAGACATGCTTGATAACATTCAATTGAAAAAAAGTAGGTACGTTAATTCGTTCGATTTCTTAATTTTATACTCAGATTTGACGAGATCAATAGAATAGGAGAAATCCGCTATAAACATTTCATTCCACTACATACCGTTCATCGCTTTTTCTTTTACGTGATTTCTGTGAATTTATGGCAAGTTCCTCGACGTCTTTGCAGTTCTTCAAAGTTTCCCTGCATGTCCTGGTATATCCCGAGGAGTTGTTCCACTCGATAGATTCCACTCCATTGTCTTATATTTCTAACCTAGTACATCAACCGTCTACCCATACCTCGATTTCTATCAGTTGTCCCCTGTAGCAAACTGTATTTTGTCTTGCAAAGTACCTATGCGCTTCTGATGGTACATTTTTCTTCTCTTGATCTGCCCACAATTGCCTATCTAGTCCTTGCACCATTCCACTGACAAATCCCATATCAGTCAAACGGAATACACGCGCAGAATTTTGCAGTCGAGCCACATTTCAGATTATTCCATACGGTTTGAAGTCCCCACACCGTATACTTGGCTAGGTACCTACATATATGGAGCAAAATTATAGCATTTGGCTGTTCTCTATGTTGTCTGTTATCCGTTGTATAGAAAAGTGTGGGATATGGGATCCTCGAACTCGAGGCCCGGCAAAGAAGAAGAAGAGAAAAGTGTTATAAAGGTACTTATACTTTTCATGTACATATACTTAAAACATTTAGGTACTCTTGTACCTTTAACATTTCTACAAATTCTCGTCTTTATTCTCTCAGAAACAACAAAAAGCCTTTCGTGATTTCATAAATTCCTCCCCAATCAGATGTATTTCTCATAACTTCTTTAAAGGAGTGACAATATGGGAGGATTTTATCCGTCAGCGGAACTATGACAAGAGTCCACGCTCCTTTTGGCCTTCTGTTATTCGGCTTTCTCATATTCCAAGTCCAAGCCAATGTGCATAAGTATAAAACGTTTGTTAATTGGAACAACCATATCTGTTTGGACTTATACATACAATGAACCATCCATATAGTATTTGTTGTTTCTTTCCCAATTCTATTTTTGCAAAAATGTTTCCACAAAAACAACAGCTTTACACGTGATGGGCGCAATTTTATCTCCCATTCCTCAATCAATAACCCGATAAGGTATTTCGACATGACTCGCTACGAAACGGTCGACTTTATGGCGTTATTAAAATTTTATGCGATATTAAAAAAAAAGTATTTTCATCGACACTCCACCAGAAAATATTAATTCGAAACCTCGAATGCCCGTGAAAGTGGGCAGCCATACATTTTATGGGAGTTTTCTGTATACGATAGGGAATTTTATATTTTGAGTTTTTTTAGCATTATGAGCTTGATAAGTATGTTTGTAGCAGCATTTTAGATTTTGTTTGCACTCGCTTTTTCTAAAAGTGGAATAACCAGTGAAAAATAAACTCTACTAAGAATTACCCTTTTTGCGTCAAATTCTCCTTCAGCATTACAGTCTTTCAATTATGTAGTTTCTTAAACGTCATCCTATTTCTAGCAAATCTCTTCATTGGTACTACAAACCATGCTCTCCATCACCTGTAGGCCTAGACAAATCACATTAGAAAGCGAATTATCCATCGATGTTATATTCATAGCCGGATTAAACTAACCAGCATTAAATATTATTCTTAAAACAATGTAATCTTATAGAAAAGTTTGGAAAAGCTGAGAGTCATGCAATGTTACATGGAAAGAAAAACGCTAGAGCAAGTCTTTGAGACAAAAAAATAAGGAGCGAAGAAATTAGACAACGAAAAAAATAAACACTTTTCTATAGAAAGGTGTCAGTATAGCCGGCGGAACTTATTGCCTGAGGCAATTTTTTCCAGTCAACCGGTCCCGTCCAGTCAGAGAAGGGCCAAAAACCAACTGATCATGAATAGGGTAGCTAGACTCAAGTGGCAGTGGGTGGTCGCGTGGCAAGACAGGTGGACTCAAAGAGTATTGAAAGCGGAGACTAAAGGGTCGGCAGGCCTCAGAAGAGATTGAATTGCTACTTTGGTTGAAAAGGCAGGGAGGAGTGAAAAGTTATGAAAAGGCTTTGATCCAGTAGAAGAACAGAAAAGGCTGAAGAAGTAGAACCAAAAAAATAATTAAGAAATGTTTTTCTGATATTAATAATATCTTTTCGTCTCATACTCAACAACCTCTGGTACACATTTTACAAATCTATAAACTTTTATTATGAATGATATGTGTAATATTTCTTGTGGTCCTTCAAGCGATGTAAGAAATGCCGCATCTTCCATATCTGGGATACGTGAGTGTAAGCAGGAGCAGACACGCAGAGATATAAAACCAACCATAAAACACCTCCCACGAGCCCCGAGGAATCATTTTCAGTCGATATTTCTCTCTCAGCCCTTCTTCATATCATAACTTTTTAAGGTAGGTAGGTACTCATTTACTATGCACTCATGATGCCTAAGGTTAATATTAATGTAGGATAGAAGAAAAAAAAAAAACAAAAAAAAAAAATGCCAATATTAAAGCATAGAGTTTGTCAGGTGATGTTTTTTAGACAATTTGGCAAATTATTGAACCCCCCTTGTGATACAATGTAATGTTTAAAAAAAAACCCTCCCCGGCCATCCAAAATCGCGTTTATTTATGGTGCAAAATATATTGAAATTTCAAAAAGCAAATCATGCGTAATTATATGCATAGCTTATATCTAACTGTTGTTAAATACTAACGAAATAAGGCATTTTTATCACCCCTATTTGACGTTTGTTCGTTTAAAAATGTCGCTTTCAACGGCAAAAATAAATATTCTCATTATACCTCTCCAGTGTGAAATACACCTTATTTTTTATAATAAATAGTCATAAAGTAAATACGATACTATTTTCATCATTCAATTTTTTTATTTAAGAGTCATCTGAAAATTGAAGTGCACTCAAAATTAAGACTGAAGTGCAAATTTTAACATAGTTGAGTGTTAAAGATTTTCTGAACTTACATTTTTAGTGACTTACGTCAAATACTTCCCAGCAATTTTGAGAAGTATTTTTGATAAATGAAGAATTTTTAAACAGTGGAAGTAAAATTTCACTAAAGTTAAAAATGCTCATTCAATAATATCGTCAGCAAAACTAAGAACATTAATATACAGCCCGAGCATCTCCCCCAGTTAATCAAAATACGTTGTTAGTTTCAGTAATAAGCGTTAAAATTGAATATTTACAGTGAGCCAGTTGTAAATAATTAAGAGAAGAATGTAAAAAGGGAAACGTACCGAAATTATTCAGGAGAAAATTGACGTCTGTTGATACTTTATTGAGCAGCTATACTTCTCAGCGATCTCCGGCAACTATATAATAATTATTCTTCCTTATAATATTATATTTCCTAAAATATGATATGCGATTAATTTTACCTATCGTGAAATTAACTTTGGTGAAATAGTTAATCAATTAGTAGAGGCACGCTTTACGGAAAATAAACTGAGTTCACCTTAGTAGGTAGGTAGTATATTTTTTATTTGTTTCCATAATTTGAAATACCTTAAATAAATATCACAAAGTTATCATACGACATAATATGATGATTTTCTTTATATCTGAAGGTCTTGCTAGAGCCAATCTGACTTTTGTGTTCCTGACCACTGTTCGATATACAACATGGGTAGGCGCTAGGTACGTATATCGAATGAGTTTTACGAATATTACGGCGTTTTTCAAAATTATTCTATGCGTACTGAGTGCAACAAAAGCGTTCGCTCATATCAAAATAACGGTCGACGGTCCCATATGTAAAGTGTTATGCACACCAAGGATAATACCGGAACCAGGAGTAAAGGAAGCAAACACAAAACAATCGGTAAGTGAGTCCCTTTTCCATAAAGTCCACTTCTTCGTTTGTCTGCGTACTCCCTGCTTAAATCCGATAGTTTGTAGAGTTTTTCTTTAACCAATTGTAACCCCTCGACTTGGGCTTCCTGAGGACCGAGTGTTTTTCAACGATCTTAATACCTATGACGTCATTTCATGATCGAGACAAATTTAAAAATTAGAATTAATTATTATCACCTGCTCTATTTTTTGAAAATTGCATCACGACAAAAATCAATATGGAAGGTACCACTTGATACCTACTTGAATCTTGTTTTAGGTATTATATAACATTGCCGAAAGTTCTTAAGTGAAAACGCAAATGGTCTAAACACGAAAGCTTTCAAAACGGCAGTGGAATATGATCGTTACTCTGTATTGCTTCAAATGAGGCCATTAAAACTTTGAACTTTGCAAGCGTAATTTTTACGATAAGAAGTTGGTAGAAATATTAATTGTTAATAAAAATGATTTATTTAAGAAACGAAAGTATAAAGGCAGAATATACACCCCTCTCTCTGGAGGCAATTTATTGTGAATTCGCTGTTTAATTTCATTGTTATTAATTAGTTTTATTTTGTGGATATTATTCACTGGAGCCGCGTCCAAAGGCAAGTCACGTCCGATACAAATATTAACTCCCTTAACAGACGAATTAACTAATTACAATCTGCCAACGTAATTAATCATCTGCATTTTTTTCATGAACTTCTTAACTATAGAAGATAGATAGAGAACTAGCAGCAAAATTGATTGATTGTCCTATAAGTCAAGTATACCGTTTCTTAAAGGGTGTTGACAATCTTCCTCTTTCACGACACGAGCTTTAAATTGCTTATTGTTGAGAGTCAAAAGAGTGTAACTGTGTTTAATTTGAGTGAGTACATATTTATTTTACTAGTTGACCCGCCCGTCAAACTTCGACCCAACTCAGAATTTAAAAAAAAACATAATTTTAACTTATTACATGAATTTAATACAGTTTACGATATAAAAATTGAAATTAAGCTAATAATTTATTGCATTATGTAAAATTTATTATTGTTGATTCGGATGCGAGATGAAGTTCGACGGGTCAAGTGGGTAATCAAAAACATATAGTTGCGAAACTTAAAAAAAAATCAAGAGATGGCGGGGTAGTAGGATATAAGTCATATGTGAAATACGTCACATTATTGTATAGTTTGTTGAAAGAATAGACTCCACTAAAACCAAAATATTATGAATTACTATCGACTTACCCATGAAAATCGTAATTGTGTTTTTTTCCCATAGTAGGAAAAGTTTTGTCATTTATATGAAAAATATTGTCCAACCTCTCAACTCTACTCTTGTGGAAGCTGCCTAGAATCTGAACTCTTACCAGGCAACTCACTTGGCACAACCCCACAGTATGTTATAAACAAATCAATATAATAAAAATCAAGATCAACCAAAATGAAACCATGTCATAGATGCAATGATTTATAAAATTAGGAAAAAAACATAATTGACGATTGAAAAAACGCAGCCCCGTGGTCATCTCATCACGCGAGAACGGCCGAATCAATTTCGCTTATTCTTTTTTGTGTTGTGTTTTGTGTTGTAAAAAAAATAAGATAGTTACGCAGAACCAAAATATAAGAAAACTTAAAGTGAGTAACTTTCTTAGTGCTTTTTACAATACATCTTCTTCTTCTTCTTCTTATGGTCGCTCACAATCTGACCTCCAGAGACCGAAGCCATTGGATCGCGTCATCCGTTAGTGCGTGCAAGTCCTGTAGTCCTTTTTCAAATGCGTACATGGGGCACTCGTTAATCAGATGGTCGATTGTTTGTGTAATCCCACATACACATGCTGGTGAGTCCATCCATCCCCATTTATGTAAGTTGGAAGCGGTGCAGCCTACATCACATCGTATTCGGTTAACTCTACACCATATATTTCTGGGTTGCGTTGAGCCAGGCAGTTCTTTTGTCGGGTCAGCTACGAGGTTCTGGTTCCTTACTGACGATGCGGTCCATACTTGTCTCCATTTGTCTTCGATCGAGCAATCCGTAGTTGTAGCGGCAGCTAACCAGTACGGGTTTCGGGATTTCAGACGGCATGGAGGCGGATTATCTACATCAAGATGGATTGGTACATTATGGTTGGACTACACTTTTCTTACTTCTTGAAGAAAAGCTTCCTCTCGTCTAAGGTGTGGAGGTGCTATATTAGAAAGCACACATAGCCACGGCACCGGAGTTGGTTTTAGTGTGCCGCTAATTACTCTCATCGCTTCATTTAATTGAGAGTCTATGAGATTGGTATGTGCACTTTGAAACCAGGCTGGAGCGCAGTATTCTGCAACCGAGTAGACTAAACCGATGCTGGCGGTTTTTAACGTTTTAGCGTCGCAACCCCAAGTTGTTCCGGAGAGTTTATGAATGATGTTGACTCTGCTCTTTGCTTTCTGCCTGACACATTCTAGATGTTTTTTGAACGTGAGAGCCCTGTCTAACGTGATTCCTAAGTATTTAGGATTCGGCTCGTTTTGAAGTCGGCTTCCAGCAAAGAACACGTCAACTTCTTTTCTCGCATCTTTATTATAAAGGTGAAATGGTGTAACAACCGTTTTTTGTGGGTTCGGCTTTAGCTTCCATGTACTAAAGTAGTTCTCCATTGCTTTAATATCTTCGCTTAATATTTCTGCAGCTCTTTCTAAGTTGTTGTCTTGACTCGCGATAGCGATGTCGTCTGCGTAAATGAATTTCCTCGATTGCGTATTTGGTATATCCGAGGTATAAATATTAAAAAGCAATGGAGCTAGTACAGATCCTTGTGGCAATCCGTTCTTCGGGTAATATGTCCTGCTAATGTTTTTACCCATGTAAACACGGAAGGATCGATTGAGGAGCATGGACTTTATCAATCTTGTTGTAAATGGACACTGGTATGTTTCATATACTTTAGGTATAAGCCCTTTTTGCCATACCGTATCGTAAGCAGCTGACAGGTCTAAAAAGGCAGGGACGGTTTTCTTTCTTTGTTGAAAACCAGCTTCAATATGCGTTGTCAAGGCTAAGACCTGATCACAACAGTTACGACCCTGTCTGAAACCCGCCTGCTTCGTTGGTATTTTGGAGTCAACTACAGATTTCATTCTTCCCAGCAATACTCTTTCTAAGAGTTTGTAGACCGTGCTAAGAAGAGATATGGGACGATAGCTCTTGGGATCATCTGATGGCTTGTTCGGTTTCAATATGGCGGTAATTTTTGCCTCCTTCCATTGTTTAGGAATGCTGCCAGTCTCTAAACATGAGGTAAATAAATCAGCCAGCCAGAGTCTCGCCTTTGGTCCTGCATATTTTAGGAATTCTGGAAGTATTCCATCTTTGCCGGCTGCTTTGCCAGATTTAGTGGCTTTGAGGGCAGAGTCTATTTCATCCAACGTGATAGGGATGAGTTTGTCAGGTTGGTATTTACACATTCGTTCAATAAGTTTATTGGCCTGGTTCATATTGTTATCCGCATCCGGGGTAGAGAGAACTTTCCCATTGTTTAATAAGACAGAAGCGACATCATCTGGGGACACTTTCGCAGGGGTTTTAACGTGACAATACATAATAATATATCTTAATTCTAATTTTGAAATTAAATTTGCGTATGACAGAAACTGACAGTTGTTTGATAGTTGGTGCAATTGACAGAATGCGAATGGAAAATATATAGTTGATCCGAAATACAGATGCATCCGTCGGAATTACATTGGTTTAAAGGTAAGTAATTTATCATTCTACAGATTCTAACTCAACATTCACAGTTGGGATCTCAGGACAACGTCTGCCGGAAAAGCTAGTATTGTAATATTTTCAATAC
The DNA here is from genome assembly GCA_963576905.1 of Mystacides longicornis. Taxonomy (NCBI): domain Eukaryota; kingdom Metazoa; phylum Arthropoda; class Insecta; order Trichoptera; family Leptoceridae; genus Mystacides; species Mystacides longicornis. The sequence goes on along the minus strand of OY756425.1, from coordinate 11,559,100 downwards.
CATCGGACGCGACTTTTTAGTTTAGTAGCTTTATCAAGTAAATAATGTTTCTGTAATGTAATAACTATCATAAATAGAGGTGTGACTGCAGTTTATTCTTCTCGGTGTCACCCTTATCTTCAGCTTTCTATACTTTTGTTTCTGGGATTGCAGCTTCGAGCTTGTTATAAAAAAACAAAAGGGATGTTTTCTTAATGACTTCCTTCTATCATAATTAGGTATCCATAAAAATAAAGTGGTATTTCCCGGTGAAAAATATTATTCTTACAACGTAATCAAGCTTCTGAGGAAAATATATTTCTCGTCCATTAGTGCCCCGCTATATAGACGGGGTGATTTTATAATGAACGTTAATGGATTCAACCCCTAACCTCACATTTTGATCTTGCCAGCGCTAATAATATCAGCTGTTACATATTTTCGAGTATTTTAAAATAACCTTTTAATTTAAAATGAAGGGATCTGTTTACTTTAGCTTTAAATTAGTGTCTATGATATATTTTTGAGAATATTATTAATTAACTTTGACACAGAAAATTATGTACCTACTTATCAATCTTCTCTATAATATAAAAGAAAGTCGGGTTGGTTCGAACACTTATAACTCTTCAATCCAATAAATGCTTGGTTCATTGGATTCTTCTCCGCTCCGTAAAACAGAATAATTATTAAAAATTTGTAAAATGGACGACGAATTATATAAAATTAAAGTAAGTGTGGAACGAAGATACTGACAACAACGCTATCTGTAATAAATTCATAACAAAACATTGGCACGCAGATTTTTGATAGAATTTCTTTCAAGCTTTCAGAAATATTTTTTAATATTCAAACATAATTTAAATGCACCTTTTTTGCTTTTAATTAATTAAATTACCAATTTGAAATCCATATTCTAGTTATACATTATTGTTGTAAATTTATATTGTAGTTTTACATATTCATTGAACTTGTGATTTTAAACTATTTTTGTATGATTTTGCCATATGAGCACATTTGATGAAGTGATCAACCTAATACAATGGCTTCAATGTCTGGAGGTGAAACTCTGAACCAGGTACCATAAAATATTAAAGGACTGTTTTTTTACTGGAATAATACCCTAATTACGGGAAAAAATCTTGTTGGAACATTATTCTTTATATATTAGGTGTATTGAGCGAGAACTGTTATTTAAGACAAACAATATTAACCTCTTCTCAATTTGACCACAGATAAACAAAATAATATATGCGTCTGTGTCAATGTCAAATACGTAGAAGTGTGGGTGAGTATCAAATACATAACATTACAGTGGGGCTAGTACGAGTTTTATCGAAAGCTAATTGTACCCTAATAAGCGCTTATAGGGTGCAAATAGTGTTCGAAAATCAAACGATCGAATCATTCGATCGTTTTTGTATGGGAAATTTTCGAACGTCTTTCGATGATCGTTTCGATATTCGATCATCGAAAACTTATACTAGGGCTACAGTAGTGTTTGTAATGTAATTGGCGCACCAATTATCTGCAAAGCTCTTACATATATAGCGTCTTTCGTTCTTTTATGTACATTATTGTATATATGACTAGCAAGATGTATGTACGTGTAATTGAGGGGTATTGGGAATCTGTCATGGCATGCATTCTGGCGAGTTCTCGGAGTCAGCGGCATGCCCGTATAACATAAATGCGTTTTATACTGTACTAGCTTATACCCGTATTGCTTTACGTTTTTGATTCCGATTGTCAGGCTTGATCGGTAGGTAATAACACAGGTTCTAGTCTAGCTTCCCATTGCTTAACAGACCTCTATAACTGACATAATCACAGAAAAAGAAGAATGACACTTTTAATGTTTATTAAATTTTGCATGAAGATCCTAAAAAATAGGGTTTTTTAAATAGCTCTAAATATATTAAAGTTAATGCAGCAAATTGTATTAAAAAACCTTCTCCGGCATTTTGCACGGCTGTGTGCAGATTCATATCTGACGTAGCATTTGTATTTTGAGCGTGATGCTATGACATACGGTAAAAAGCAAATAAAAAAAAAACATTTCTGAATTATTATGTAGATAGAGGAGGGGCTAATGCGAGTTTTATTTAATTTGCCAATTTACCATGCAACTTTCTTAATTTTTTCTTTCATAAGAACCTTCTACTGATAAAAGCCAACACGACAAAAAAAGAATTAGTGAAATCGGTTCAGCCGTTTAGGCGTGATGCGATGACATTAGGTAAAAAGCTAATAAAAAAACATTTCTGAGTTATTATGTAGATCTACCACGCAACTTTCTTAATTTTTTCTTTCATAAGAACCTTCTACTGATAAAAGCCAACACGACAAAAAAAGAATTAGTGAAATCGGTTCAGCCGTTTAGGCGTGATGCGATGACATTAGGTAAAAAGCTAATAAAAAAACATTTCTGAGTTATTATGTAGATCTACCACGCAACTTTCTTAATTTTTTCTTTCATAAGAACCTTCTACTGATAAAAGCCAACACGACAAAAAAAGAATTAGTGAAATCGGTTCAGCCGTTTAGGCGTGATGCGATGACATTAGGTAAAAAGCTAATAAAAAAACATTTCTGAGTTATTATGTAGATTTACCACGCAACTTTCTTATTTTTTTCTTTCATAAGAACCTTCTACTGATAAAAGCCAACACGACAAAAAAAGAATTAGTGAAATCGGTTCAGCCGTTTAGGCGTGATGCGATGACATTAGGTAAAAAGCTAATAAAAAAACATTTCTGAGTTATTAAAAAAGCTAATAAAAAAACATTTCTGAGTTATTATGTACCTAGATCTACCACGCAACTTTCTTAATTTTTTCTTTCATAAGAACCTTCTACTGATAAAAGCCAACACGACAAAAAAAGAATTAGTGAAATCGGTTCAGCCGTTTAGGCGTGATGCGATGACATTAGGTAAAAAGCTAATAAAAAAACATTTCTGAGTTATTATGTAGATTTACCACACAACTTTCTTAATTTTTTCTTTCATAAGAACCTTCTACTGATAAAAGCCAACACGACAAAAAAAGAATTAGTGAAATCGGTTCACCCGTTTAGGCGTGATGCTCTAACATACGATAGAGCAACGATAAAAGGCAAATTAAAAAACATTTCTAAATTATTATAATAGATAGATATTCCAAGGCGGGACGAAGTTTGACGGGTCGGCTAGTTCAAAACTATATTATTATTATAGATTACGCAATAGTTTCGACACGTGTATTGGAGAAAATAGGTTGGGTTGGGTAGGTACCTACCTACGTATATATTCATACACGCTGCACCGGACCAGCTCGCGGTGTATGTATGTTTATTGTATGAAACGATGTCGTCAATAAATTAAATTTTTACAAAAGTTGTTAAGAAAAGTTCGAGATGTACTGCTATGATGTATATATTTTTTATAGAAAAATCAATTATCTAGTTGGAGGGTTTCGTCGTTTATCGATATTTTTATAAAATTCTGAAATATATGCACTGAAACTCGTAAATTTGTCATAAAAAAATATTTTTCTTTATAAAAAAAGTTTGAGAATGCTGGAACTTTTTCATTAAACTATATTTTAGATATTGTATTTTTCTATATACATACACATTTTTAGGGTTCTAGATTTTATGGTTTTCGAGATATATTAAAAAATTAAATAAAAATTCAAAGGTTGATTACCCCTGACTGAAAAAAAAATTCAACATTCTGAGTATACAAATTTTGTATGCTTAAAGTATTCAATATTTTCTGAAAATTTAGGATCTGTGTATCAAGCGAATCAAAAGTTATAAAGAGGGGACGGATACACACACATACACGTTGGAAAAGTGCCCCTCACCCCCTCCCCTCTAATTACTGATATCTTTTGAAAACGAAATAGTATAATTTGACTCTTTATGAAGAAATCATTTTTTTTGAAATTTCGATAAAACCAGTTTTAAACTTTTTAGGAGGCACTTAAAAATCATCCCTTTTTATATGTGCCCTTTTTCGTCCCTTTTAGTTAAATTTTGGAAAAATTGCCGAATATGCTAACACTCATTTCTATAGAAGAATTCATATGCCAAATCTCAAGTTCGTACCATGTCTAGTTTCCGAGATATTCGCATACTTTGAAAAACATTCAAACCTATTTTTCACCCCCTTAGGGGTGGAATTTCCAAAAATCCTTTCTTAGTGGAAGGTTTTGTATTGAGACCTATCTGATTTCCAAATTTCACTTCTCTACGATTAGCCGTTTGGGCTGTGCGTTGATGAGTCAGTCAGTCAATCAGTCAGTCAATCAGTCAGTCAATCAGTCAGTCAGGCACTTTCCTTTATTATTATAGATAATGCATAAAACATCAATAAAAAACATTACAAACACTACTGTAATGTTATGGTGCTGCAGCACCCAAGATGTTTGTGAGTAAGATTCGTCCCAGTAATTATTGAATAGTAAATTTCATAATCCTAGTCAGCCCGATTCACAATTATTTGTTTGATCGTTAACATTTTTATCTTTCTATGAAGATTTCGAAATTGGTTAAAAAAAATTGTGAGTTTTTGTTCTTTCCAAAAATTTGAATAATATCGATCTGAAGATACAAGGGTGGCACAGCTAGTACGATTATATTCCACATTCCGAGCTTCTCACACGAATAGAGGCGCTTTGAACTTTGGTAAACTCCCGCAGGTATTTTCCAAACGAAAATGTCCCTTTTTATATATTAAAAATCTCGCCCTTCACTAGGAATGAAACATTCATAAATATGAAAATGCCGACAGCAATAAATTCCATTTTATTCTCACACACCTCAATCTACGAGCACACAAACGTAGGCGCTTGTATTCGTATTGGAGCCGTTTTCAATCTTTTTGTACGAACATACAAATATCAAATGCTAGAAACTCTCATATCCCATTCGCGCTATTTCTTTAATTTTCAACAACTTTGATACGTACATGACTGAAAATTTTAAATGTTTTTGACATTTCATAGTATTTGTTTGGTAATTTTATAGAGGCACATGCCCCAAAAACCTGTTACTTGTTATATTTAAACTTCTCCTTTCTCCCTTTTGATAGTGCTCTGTCAGATCCAGCCAACGTTGGAGATCTCCGGCAAAAACTTTCTGCGTCCTGCGCTGTCCGAAGCAGTTCCTACGGTCTGCCAGCCCCTCGACGACCCTCGATTTAGCCCATCATAATCCATTTTAGTAGATGTTATTGTTATTACTCGCTACGTATCATGTGACCCAAATATCGGACCTTTCGAACTTTTACGTTACAAAATTAGGTACTCTATCTGATCCAGCTCTTCTAAAGACTTTTTTATTTGTGACCTATCTGTCCAGGCAATACGAATCCTTCTATGATGAAGCCAGATTTTAAAGGTTTCTATATGATTCATGGTTACAACCTTTCAAAGGTTTCCAAGTTTCGGAGTTACCTAATATTGACAAAACCCAGAAATACCTTTTCTTTTTTATAAATGAATATGTGCTCACTCAAAGTGGACAAAAATACATTCTTTGACAATTTCACGCTACTTGTCGTGAAAGAGGAAGATGGTCGATCTCCAGTACGAAACTCTCCGTTGAAACCACCAGGCTGCCAGACATTTTAATTAAACTAAAAAATATTTTTGTTTCAAATTTTATGTTGGAAGAATTCCAATAAAATTTTAAATTTAATTCGTTAATTTTAGTAAATCTGATTATACTTACCGATGAAAAGCTGGTTGAAAACATATAGAGCTTATATATATATATATATATATATATATATATGGCACACATATATGCATAGGATGTAGACAGAATTGAGCGAAGTCTCAATGTAATGGGCTTAACTTTTCAGAGCGGAGTAGTTGCTTTATCAGCTTTCTGCTTTGTCTGGTGTTTGTACGTGTGGCGTGCAGCGGGCATTGTGGAGGACCCCGCATCATTACATCGACAGATAATCATTCCAATTTCCACAGTTAGTCAGCACTATCGTTCTGTTAAGGTGTGTACTCATTAGCAAAGTTTTTACCGCAGTCGTTGCATGTTCTGTTACCTACTAAATAATGTTCAAAAGGGTGCAACCGGCAGGGTGTGCTGGAAACTGTTGGTTTTTCTCATTAGACGCTGAAAACCAGCAAGTTTTCTCTAACGTTTAGTTTATGCCTTTAGTTTTGAGAACATTCTTGACTTGGTATACGGTAGATTCCGTCTTCCGATGAAAGAGGCCAACAATTATTACGGACTGGTGATATATTTTATTTTGTTTCACAAACAGCGCAATAATGTATTATTATCTTTTCTTTTTTATCACGTTTTAAAGTATTTGTTTTATGGTTTTATTGAGTCATTTTAATTATTTGCTGTTTTTTTATGTGATTTGTATTGCTTGTAACACATTCACAAAAAAATACCTCGATACGGGTGCAAACCCAGTGAGATATTTTTAGGTTTTTACAAAAGAACAAAAATAGTGTAATTATTATTATATATTACCCCCTATTCGGATTTTAGAACGTTCTTATTAAGAACGTTCTAAATGATTTAGAATTAAGTTCACTCGAACTAAAATTCGTATTCGGAATTATGCCGTGTTCTAAAAACCAATATTAGTTCACCATAAATATTTTTTTTTAATTATAATTGTATATGGATCGAGCATGCACCTTATTGGTTGATTCTGACAAGCGGACAGCCAATCGGAGAAGACAAATTCAAACAAGCTCCTTGTTTCAAGTAACATGGTCTCCGGAAACTGCCGAACCAACCCGAAATGTAACGAAGACGACTGTATGATTGCATTGGTGTTCAATGATAATAATTTTTGATGCTATTATTTGTATTACTTATAATAAATTCGGGGGAAATGCTTAATATTTTTAATAAAAATAATCTTGTTTTATAATTATTTGGTTAAAAAAAAAGGTTTATCATAAAAATATCATCAGATATCTTTTTAGACGCATACAATTAGGTGTGAACTAAGATTAGGAACGTTTTGACAGATAAACGCACTAAAATTGACTTAAATACGAAATCCGAATACCAAAATGAACTAATTTCAAACTGAAGTCTAATTAAGAACAAATTGGAACGTTCTAAAATTTCTCGAATACCAATCCGGCTAACTAAAATTGGAACGTTCTTATTTTAGTTTAGTGCGCACTTAATTTGAATTGGAATAGGGGGTAATATGTACTTCAAAATGTTATGTTTCAATAAAAAAAAATCTTGTATTTTATTATTCTCAGTAATATTGTCAATGGTTAAATTTGTATATACCTAATATGTTTTGTAAAAGCAACATTGTTGCGTGGAATTTATTAAATAAAATAAAATATATGACAGATTTGTTTGTGGTACATTTTTTAAAGGCAAGAGAATAGGAAAGAGCTGTAGCCCTAGTATAAGTTTTCTAGAAACGATCATCGAAAGAGTTTCGAAATATTTTCATACTAAAATGATCGAATGATTCGATCGTTTGATTTTAGAACACTAATTGCAAGCTAATACGCGCTTATTTGCGTGCAATTAGCTTTCGATAAAACTCGTACTAGCCCCACTGTATTGGTGTGACTAAATATAGACGAAATGCTTAATGGGACTGTAAACCCTATTTTTGATCCAATTTTTTTACTGATTTGGTTTTTATGCTCGTGTTTTTAAGAATTAAATAACTGTTTTTTGTATGATTTCAAGTGCTAAACTGATGGCCTTAGGGCGATAAAAAAGAATAATTTCTCTAGTTCTAGTATATCAAGTTAACTATGACAACAAAATGAAACGAACGAAAAAAACTATTCTCTAGTTACTGTATCTGTTAGGTTTGTTATGGCTCACTAATGAGTAGGTACGTAGTGAAGACGAAATGAGTTGTTGTTTTGTTTTATACCTAATAATTATTGTCACGATTGTGAGGTTAATGTGTGTACGCGCCTTTACCCAGCCCTCCTCCCTAAATTCTACATTGATAGGATATACATTCGCTCCCTCACCTTCCCTTTACACAAACTCAAACTAAAAGGTTTTTGTTGTCCGTATAGAATACAAGCTAACAAAGACTTCTTAACTACATATTAAGCTAATAAAAGACCAGATTTTTGTTGGGATAGGGGTTCTGTATTATCGACAACTCATACCTCAAACAATGGGAGGTATTGTGGAGGTCCAGTTAATAGGAAAGTCATCACACTAAAAATAGATTCGTATTAATTAGAATTGTCCATTTTCAACACATCATTAAACGAAGTTAGTAGTTTATTTTTTATAGCATGTGGTATGTTTGGCCAAGCATCAGTTACAATTTTTTTTCAAATTCAAATTTATTAAATATAAAATTACATACATACATATGTAAGCATACAGTGTGAATAATATCTTACAGTTAAAATATATGTAGGTCATTCCCAGGCAGCAAAAAAAATCTAGTATAAGGGAATTGATTGATTCTTAAAATTAATTACAATACACAATACCGTATTACAACTCACAGAGCATGCAGTTAAAGACACCAGCCGCTATGATACCACATCGTGTCTCTCCAATATTAAAGCCTTTAATTTTTTTTGTGAATGTTTTACTACATTTAAGGTCCTTTAATTCTTCAGGTAAGCCTGAATTTATTAAGTTAGTTGTATGTTTCTCAGCCAGCTGGCAGCGACTGTAGTGACCCCATGAATCTCATTGAGACCGCGTTCAAAACCAAAAATTAGACACTAAACTATATGGCCCATCGTCTGGCGGTGACCACGCTCATAGTTGGCACTACTCGGGACTCTGAGAAAAGCCCCATCGATGCAGTAAGGTTTGCCCATTTCCGTGGCCTGTCCTGATTCTGTAAAACGCGGTGCACTATTTTCTATAGCTTATTGCCTAAACTAACCTAGCTCGAGATTGCTAGCCTATCTTAAGCTATGTCCACACATAGCGACAAAATGTTGATATCAACAGTTGACGGGTATCTATCAACTTTTTGTTGTAAAAAACGCAAAATGTTGACGGATACTTTAAGTCGACCGCCGACTTTTGGGTGCAAAAATCAAAGAAAAATTATGCATGTTGCTTGTATCCGTGTATCCCGGCTGTCCACACATGGCAACAAAAAGTTGATATCAACAGTTGACGAGTTTTCATTGACTTTTTGTTGTGAACTTGACAGATACTCGTCGATATTTGGCGCCAAAAATCATATGGAAATGTTGCTTATTGCATGTTTCCAAGTTTCCCGTTTCAAACGGGTAACTCGTCAACTTTTCACGTTCATCTCACTGGTTGAGGTATTATTTGTGAATGTTTTTTTTACCTTTCTACATTATTTTTATAGGTTTGTTTTGAAAAAAATTTAAGTTTTTATTAATTTCAAATCTAAATAGGTACCTAATTATTCAATTATTTAATATTTTCTTTTTACCCATCAAGCCATAAGGGATAGGCAGGGAGAACGGACCTCAACTTTCTTCTATCCAGGCACTCTTCTTTCACTTACTCTGCCGACATACATACCATTTCGCATAGAACCTCTCATATTTCTTTTACTTCATAAACAGGCTTTCTTGAGGACGGAATCGATGTGTCAGTATAGCCGGCGGAACTTCATGCTTGAAGCATTCTCTACCAGTCAAAGGGTTCCTTCTAATTTGAGACAGGATTATATAATAGGAATAAACACATTGAAAAATTCTGACCCGACCGGGAATCAAAACCCCTCTCTTGATCTGAAGTCGGAGTCTTTGCCACTGGGCTATCGAGGTCGATTATTCTCTGTCGACCATGCATGCCTTATTAATGCACCTTTGCTTTTGGTCATATAAATTTTCTTTGTCATTCAGTTTACATTCATTCTTTCCACATGCCCAAACTATTTCAAGTAATTGCTTTCATCTTTGTACAACGCTAACTTCCATACCTAATATTCTCATCCTTTCCATATCCCACAGATTCTTTCCATATATTCGTGCATGAGCAAGTTTCACATCCATACATCATTGATGGACCGATTTCGCTAATTCTTTTTTTTGTCGTTAGGTTTTTATTTTATCAGGAGAAGGTTCTTTTGAAAGAAAAAATTAAGAAAGTTGGGTGGGAAGTAGGTAATCTTTTTAGTTTTTTTTTACCCATCACGCCGTGTCCCGTAAGGGGTAGGCAGAGAGAACGGACCTCCACTCTTTTCTATCCAAGCATACTTCTTTCGCTTCTTCCACCGACATAACATTTCTCATACACCCTCTCCTATTTCTCTTACTTCTTACCTGGCCTTCCTTGAGGACGGAATCGATGTGTTCGATCCGAGTTATTACATAAATAAGTAACACTCTTCAATACATAAGTGTCAGTATAGCAGGCGGAACTTAATCCTTGGAGCATCCTCTACCAGTCAACCAGTCCCGTCTAATATGAGACAGGATTCAACTTCGAGAAGATATTTCAGGTGAAAATACACATACATTGAAAATTTCTGACCCAACCGGGATTCGAACCAGGGACCTCTTGATCTGAAGTTGATGCATTTGCCACTAGGCTACCATTCTCCTTTTTTGACCCCATTAGGGGGCAACGGGGGGCAGCTAGAACTCTCTACTTCGCTCGATCTCGCGCAGTTTTTTTTTCTTTATAAAAATGAATCTGTGTTCACTATATATTCACTCAAAGTGAACACATATACACTATATGACTCTTTCACAGTAAGCTACTTAAAGCTTGTGTCGCGAAAAAGGAAGATGCTCGGCACCTGGGATCGAACCCACGACCTTCGCATGAAACATTGCGAAAGCCGGCGTCGTATCCGCTAGTCTACCAAACACTTCCCATACTCAGAGTTTCGATAACCAACTCCAACACCATATTCAGACCCCGCTCTGCTTCATAGGAGCGGACCACAGTATGAGAGTCTTCTTTGTTTTCGGGACCCTGATGATGAGAGGAAGAACAGCGCTCTCCTCGACCTACTGCCATTCGGCATCTTTAACACATTTCCCAGCCAAGTCCATCTACTCTCCAAAATGGTAGAAGTGATGGGCTTACGCTGGGTGCGCCGGCGTATAGAGTCGTTCGTTATGCGGTGGAACCAACTTATATTAAAAATTCTTCCGAGGCACCTCGTTTCGAAAGAATAGACTTTTTGTGCATGGACTTTGGTCAGGTGCCAGGACTCACAACCATACAGGAGAATGGGCAACACACACACACACACATCAAACAATTAACATTTTCGTCTTGACACCAAACGCTGATTCTTTCCATATACCTATTGGTCATGTTGTTAAAGGCGCCCCTTGCTATACAGATGCGAATCGGGAGCTCAGTCCCCAGGTCAATAGAGATGGTAATGGCTGCTCCCAGTTGTTTGAACTTATCCACTCGGGATACCTGATTAACAGTCGATGATGTTCAGTAAATGTGAATCTGGCAATTTTCTAAAGATTTCCACATTTTTTAAAATGAATCTGAGCTTTGTCAAAGTGAATACAATTACGCTTTTGACATCTTTCACACTAAGCAAAAGGTTTGTATCGTGAAAGTGGAAATGGTTGGCACCGGGATTCGAGTCAATCGAGTCCACGAGTTGCAGAACGCTTCACTCATCGTTCATTTCCATCGATAAGTTTTAAAAAACGATCGAAGAATATGTAGGAATACAGGAGGTTTGGTTGATCGTTTGATAAACTGGTATGGTACAAAGTTAGATAATTTATTTTGTAATATATTGTACTTACCTACTCAAAATTTATATAAAGAGCTCCCTTTTTAGGCGTTTTTACAAAAAAAAAAAAAAAAAAATAGAAATCCCGTAATTTTATCTAGAAGTCACTCTGTAACTTTTTTTATTTATCCAACTATTTTTTCAAATTTCAAATCTTTAGAAAAAATAAGTAAAATAATCAAGAAAATGGCTTAATAAAAAGTTATATCCCTTCATATTCCAAAGAAACGTCCACGAAATAAGTTTACTTCAGATTTCAAAATTCTCAGAAAAAAATTAGATGGTCACTTTCACCAATGGTTCCTAACTTTTACGTAGCTCTTAGTGTCCTCCACTCCACACTATATAAAAGGCTACGAGCAACTTAAATGTTATGAACCGTTGGTGAAAGTCACCATGAGTTCTTCAAATTTCGTAAAAAATTTCCTTAAGAAAAACAGGGTTGAGTATTGGCACACCTTGTTGTGCCCCCCGAATATGGCTTGAACGCACTGATCTGAGAGGAAGCAGACAAGACAGAAGTGCATAGAGGAACCTAATGGTGACCAGATGCTCTACCTTGGGAGTGAACGTGAGTTGGTAAGGGTAAGGTTTATATTCTCTTTCAAAGAGTATACCTACAACATGTGTGTATATAACAAGCAAAACGTATTTTTATTTCCAAATGATCTCCTCTATGTACCATACCAGTTTGTCTAACGTTTTACCAAACACTCTGTATACCTATTATTCGCATATTTTGATTTTCAACAACAAACGATGTGTGGACGCGCAACATCGCTATCAACAGTATCCAGATACAGTTGACGCAACATTTTGTATCTCCAACATTTTGTTGGAGATACAAAATGTTGCGATGTGTGGACATAGCTTTAGTTTGTACGGGACTGGTTGACTGAAGAGCCTGTTTAATGCAATATGGATTCATAGGGAGTGGTAAGTCGTCTGACTAGACGGCTGTTTTTTGAAATTTGTGAGAATTCTACGGCAACCACATAAACAATGTTCTACACTAACCTCGAAATCACTGTCAGTTGACATAAAATCCCACATGGCGCGCCATGATGGGTTAAAATTTAAAAAAATCAGTTCACAATCAATCGATATGCGTTAATCTTCCTCGACGACGGCTTGATCGCATAATTTTTAGATAAGAGTTTATAAATAAAGTAATTAATGTTTTAAATGTTGAAACATCTAAATTAAACACCTACGGGTATTCTGCTTTCTCTTTAGATTTCGGAAAGGAAAAGTAACGAAAAAATATGAATTTTGTAGTCTACTCATAAAATTACTGAAATAATGGGTACAATAATATGTATGTATGTACCTACTCGTGTCTATAATCGACCAAATGAATTATGAGTTGAGTGTTTCAGCCAGTCATGTTCTCAATCAACCACGTTTTAATTTCCTTTCTAAGTGCTTATCGAACAAAATACAAACATGCATGAGGGATCGACTCCATTGGTGTAGGCACACAGCAAATACTAATGAAAGTTGAGGCCGGTGTAGAAGGGTTTGTAATCAAGGTTTGAACCTCATTAAACAGAAGGCATTCTTTTAATTAACAATCAAACAACTGGAGGGTAGAGGAATCACGTGGATCGTGTAATTAATTAGTTGGAGCCTACCCCGCCTACCATGCATTATCTACGGGCAGGTTTATCTGTGCAACTCGATATTGTTTTCTATAATCTATGGTTCGTTGACTTATTTCAAATTGAACTATTCGATTTCATTTCGTTGCTTCATCCGTGTGTCTATGCACGTGATTTGTATAGAATCATAAATAATAGAAGTCCATTACATAGTGGGGAAATCAAAACGGTCAAATGCGGTTATCTTGAAATGAATGGTTTATTCGACTAGATTAAATGACAGTTTTGTTATACATATATTTTATTACTCAATCATATGGTTACTACAAATGATGTTGACTTTAAGGTATAGTTAATTAGGTGCCTAAATAAATAACACCGTGTTATGTATTATTACTTCATTAGCCTCGCAGTTGAGGGCTTGAGATGATAGATACCGTGTGTTGATAAACCAATATTTATACATGAAGTAATTTCCCAATCGCTCTTCGATGGAGCAGCTAATAGGGGATGAGGCTATGTTCCTAGCGATACCACCGAGATTTTCATATAAATTATTATCACGCACGCCATAGAAACACGTCTTGTAAGGTCTATGGGAGTTTAATATGTACATGATAGGATATTCAATAAATGAATACTGAATCCGACAAAATAACACTACATCCGACAAAATAACATATTTACTGTTAAATCTGCAGCGCTTCCTTATAATAATTGTTAACATATTGATTAATTTTACACTTTATTGAAAAAAAAATAACCAAAAATGTATTCGGCATCGCTCTTGGATGACACTAGCTTGTAAGTCATCTAGTCAAAAAAATACTCCAGTTGTTGAGACTTGTATTTGTAATATTGTACTCAAGAATAGAAAGTAAAGTATTCCATTCAGAAACATGTTAAAGAAGAATTCTAATGGTGCGAAAAATAGTTCTATTTTAGCCCCAAACGTATCTGTATGGTAGGTATGTGAAATAACAAAATAAAAGTGAATTAAAATAACTAAGCCTGGGACAATCAGACTAACTATCTTATGTTATGTTTTTCATCTTCGGTATATCTAATTCATTGACATCGCCATCAAAAAGATTTGTCTAGGTACTAATTACTTGCTAGGTTTTTCATAATGTGTTATTTTGTCATGTGTCATTTGATCCGACATGTATAGATGTTCGTTGGCACACATATAAATCAACAGCGTGCAATCAAAGTAAAAGCTTTTATCGTATATTAGACCTTCCGGTCAATCTACTCCTCGCTCATATCCGGTGCCTTATCTATCTGTTTGAAGCCCCTTGTTTGCCGAGCTCCCCACCACACTCTTTTTGAAAAAAGGCGTTTAATCTTAGAAAAATTATTTTCCGATGATTAGACGTTTTCTGCTTTATACTGGACTAAACGCCTTATCATCTTACCCAACCTACTGGGGAAACTTAAGTAATACTGTACTAAATTTTTACTTGAAAAAAGAGTTCAGGATGATGTTAAAAAGGCTTATTTTTTATATAATTACTTGTGTTTATGCGTAGGTACACTATCACGGTCTGATCCCGAAGGTACGAAATATTATGTCTTCATAAGTAGATGGGTACTAATTGCCCACCGAAATGGGGTGTTCCATTCAATTCTCGACCCTTTTCATTACTCATATGACCAGTAAAGTAAATTGACTAGTGGACACTTCAAACAACACGACGCTCAGCAATGACGGAAATCATCAAAATCAAATGATCATAATAGCGACATGGGGAGAAGAAGAAGAAATATACCTATTTATGTATCTTCAGTTTTTGGGTGTTGGTTGTCCTTTTATAACCTTGTATGTTCTTTTTTTCTAATTTTCATGTTTTTTTCATGTTGATGGTATTAAAAAGACGTAAAGAAATAAAGTAGAAGAAATATTTGTGGCTGACCACCCGTTATATGATTGTCGAGCATCATCCGGGACCTCAAAAAAAGCGAAGTGGAACCACTGATAGAACTGACGCTTTACAGAGAATCTTGGCGAAGAAACGAGATCACGAAGTAAACCTGTTGTACGTTGGTCCTGACCAACGTACTTGTTTCTCGTTGGCCGTTAACGTTGGTGGAACCTGTCACGTTTCAATCCGTTTTTTAAATTTTAACGTTGTAAAATGTCTATTAAAACCACTGAGTACAAATATTATTAGAGAACTTTTGGATGCGCAGAACCGAAAATTGGTTCCTTCATTCAACAGTCACGTGACTGAAGATAAATTATCAATAATAATACATTTTACTTTCATCCACAACCACAAATCAACACAACGAAACCCATGTGTACTTCCTTTAACTAATTATATGATTAAAACATAATATTACTCTGTGTCAACGTTAAAATATTAAAAATAAAAAATCGTGTGTCTCAAACCGCTACCGACAAACGTCACAGTTTGTATGAGTTTAACAGCAGTCACGTGGTACTTGTTGGAACCATGCGCAGTAGCACATTATTTCTCTAGTATTTTTTCTTCTCAAAGATTAAAACGGGATCCGCATCATAGATAGTGGAAAGAATTGATGCATAGAGAACCATTTGTTTGAATATTATTACCTCTGGTAAACGATGGCAAACAGCGGTGGTGATTCAGACAGAATTGATGTTCGATCTACTCCCACACACACCCTGTTTGGTTTCTACTTCAATTATATTCCGTAGTATGGATGTAAGGTATTGTAATCTCCTTTGTGCCGGCGAGCTAGACTGCATCAGAAACGATTTACCGTCACAGACTTCAATGCAAATTTATCGATAATAACGTTCCACATGCAATAGTGAACTTAAGAATTACAATACTTCTAGGGGTAGGTACTTTTTCTCTTTGTTCTATGGAAATTTAAATATTTTCCCTCTAAAGAAAGCATCGATAAACAATTAGGTACATTATGGGCTGAAAATAATATATTCCACATTTTATTCTTTCAGCTTCGTAGAATCTTTTTGTAAATAAGTTGATTGTATTGATTCTTTCGACTTCTTCAGACCATCTCACTTGTACATTTCGATATTTTTGTTGAAACTTGTTACATTATTTCCTTACATCGTTATGTATTTCCAAAAAATCTGCAAATTGCAAACCACTTTGTGTGTGTGTGTTTTTTTTATTTATCAATTTTCGATACATCGAACACAAGAACCTCAAGACGCCAATTAATATTATGTGAATAAAACACTAAAGCCACCTTATAAGCTTAATCTTTTCACCTCCTGGCCGGTCGGTAGAAATGGCCAAAGAAAAGAAATCAGTCGATTGGCTAATCTAATGACACATTAAAGTATTTTTATAAAAACATTAAAAAAAAAAACATTAATTTTTTATGTAGGTATATTGAAATACGGTAGTTACCTACTCGAGTAGGTTGTTTGATTAGATACTTTTTGTTTATAAGCTACCAACTTTTTAATGTAACATTACATCTATTGTTTTTAAAATTTAAAAATTATTTTAATTAATGAACAATAATTATTACGTTCAAAATATCTGAAGCATTACTAGCTTACGACATTACTATTTTGAAAGCTCGTAGTATATATAAGTGTGATGATTTTTTCTTTAGCAATTATACAAGTGATCAGATCTTATTCCTATGCCAGAATGATGTTAACTAATGTTTCATTTTTAAAACTAAATGTATCCGTTCAAAATGAAAGAGTAGTTAGCGCGATAAGTTCTTTCCGTCGAGTAGATATTTTATCACCCAAGTACATTGTTAAGTACCTATATCCGTTTCAGTATTCTGTATAAGCATTCGCGTTCACCCTTCCCTTATAGGATCGCGTAAAATCCATCAAAAAACCACTGAAAACAATTCCTTACGCTTAGTGACTTACATCGGCCATTTGTCAATGTCTTTTCCCGCCTTCTGGGACGTTCTAATTTTGAAAAGGCTGTTGTCATAATGGCGGACATGTTTTCCATTCCGAGACATTAAGGCGTCATTTTTTATAGGAAACAAATTCACGTCGTCGTTAAAGATTTTTGCATCTCACGCCCGTTTGGCTCCGAGGGACTTGGTACCCACTTGGTACCCGCCCTAGAATATCTAATGAATAGAAATGTGTTTTTTTTACAAACGTGAATGTATGATTAAATTTTTCCTTTCTAAGGTTTTTTTTCCTCTCTTGAATCTTGTTATCTCATTAAAAGTGTTTTTCTATCTCAAAAAATTCAGATTCAGACTAGCAAACTCGACAGACTTCACTCTGTCAAGAGATATTGGAACGTGGTAAATTAAACCAAAACTTTGTAGGTAGGTAAATAAAAATTTAGTGTAGGTAAGTACCTATACATTTCAATCATGAGAACAACCCACTCATATCAGCTTAATCAATCAATCAAATCAAAACTCTCTTTGAACTCCACTCAGGAGCATAGGGAGGCAACAAGAGCTCTCCATTGCTCTTGATCTTGCGCAATGCTTATGACCTCCTCCCACACCATGTCCAACTCCCTCAGCTCTGCTTCGAAGGAACGGAACACGGTATGAGAGGGTATCCGCGTCTTCCAGTTTAATATCATTTTATATTTGAATTGTGTATTAATGAAGTGAATATTTATTACAACTACATAGATACATTTATTTTTTTTATTTTTTTTTTTATTTATTTATTTATTTATTTCATCTGTAACATTTTACAATATTTCATTACATTTATTCATAACAATTACAATGAAATTCTTATGTGTGCAGTAAGCTAGTAAAAACTGTGTTTTACGACACACTTAGTTCACAATCGTTATAATTATTATCACATAGCTTCCTAAAACAAAACTCTCTAGTTATCCAATACATTACAAATACAAAATTATACAAAAAGATTTAAAATTAAATCTTGGAAAAAAAACGACTTAAAAACGTCATGATCTGTTAAAAAATAAATAAAAGACATACACTATCAATAAAAAATAAACAGCATTGAAGGTCTCGTGTTAAAAAAAAATCAAAATAAAAATCCCAAAATCGTCAAAATAAGGAAAAATTTCAAAAATAAATAGACAGATTGCAATGATACAAATAATCCCAAAAATAATCATAATACTAATAGTCAATATTAAAATAATAAAACTCGCAAAAACCAAGACTGCTTGGCAAAAATCACAAAAGGAATCCCACTGAAACAATTCAAAACACACCATTCTAAAAACACGCAACAAAATCAGAGTCAACAGATACAAAAGTCTACAATTAAAAACGCAAAAAAATAGACAAAAGTAGAAGGAACCACACCATCTCTCTCCCTCCCCCTCATCCTCTTCATCGCATCACAGACATCATCTCCTCCGTCCTCACTCTTCCTCATCTCAAACAGCCATTCAAATACCAGCCTACTGAACTGTACCCTGTTCTGCAGTCCCCTAACAGAGATATCAAGACGATTATAAATCCTAGGCACGAGAAAAACCGAGAATCTCTGAGCATGCACAGTGTTCATTCTGGGTGGAAGTCTAAGCCCACAAGTTCTGGCCCTTGTCGTCACTAGATGCTGAATTTCACCAGACCGATTCAACCCGTCAATGCGGTACCTCTCAAGGATACTCCGCACATACATCTGTCTGACATCCAGCACCCCATACGATCTGTACAGTGTTTCAGACGGATAAGTATAGCCACAAAAGTGTATGACCCTCAGGATTGCCTTATGAGCCACCAAAACGGGGAACGGAAATGGTTGGCAGAAGCACCACCCCAACATTCAATGCCATAATTTAAAATTGATTGGCAAAGTGCTGAGTATACCATCCGGACAGCATCAGGGGGCAGTACCTGCCTCAGGACTCTAAAAACATATATCAGCTTTCTCAATCTTTTAGCCAGTTGCTCCAAATGAGATGTCCATCGTAAATGTTTGTCAAAAATAACTCCCAGATATTTAATACAATCAGCACTTCCCACTCGAGTACAACCACAGTTTGCAGCACAGCCACAAGCAGCAATTATATGTATAAAATTATTATATAAACGTCATCTAATGAAAATAGTGGAATGTTTATTTATTCATCATAATCGTATTTAATTCATCATAATTATTTACATCAACAGTAAATAAATGGATTACAATATCAAATCAATTGTTTGATTTGTCGAAGTGGTTGGTAGTCCAGTAGTATCAATCGCCGGCTTTCATGCGCACAGCGTATTGGAGGTCGTAGGCTCGAATCCCGGCCGTGCCGACCATTTTCGCTTTCACGGCACAACCCTTTGGTTAGTGTTAAAGATGTCGAAAGTGTATTTTTGTTCTCTTCGAGTGAGCACAGATTAATTAAAAAAAAATGTGAACCTTAGCCATCCTTCAATCAACCCAATTACACACTAACATTTTTAAAAATAAGAGAGAGAGAGAGAGAGAGAAAGAGAGAGAGAGAGAGAGAGAGAGAGAGAGAGAGAGAGAGAGAGAGAGAGAGAGAGAGAGAGAGAGAGAGAGAGAGAGAGAGAGAGAGAGAGAGAGAGCTAGACCACATACACATATACCACATAATGAAAGAAATTGAGTTTTATTAAACTCAACACTTGGTGGCTTTAACCGGTGAACTTGCCTTCGACTAGAAGATCATATGCTCAAACACCGGCGCCGACCTTAACAAAACATTTTTTCCTTTTCCGAGTGCTTTTTCATGCGGAGTGTATTAACTTTTACTATTAATAACATTTTTAATACCTATCTATATTTTAAACATGTTTTTTTTATTAAATTCGTAAGTACATATAACATATCCTACAATGACAAAGAAATTGTTGTTATGTTTACATTAGGAAAGTTCTACATTTTACCATATAATTTTTTCCAATTTTGAAATTTTGACAGAAATTGTCAATTAGTGCGATTGACAAAATGCGGATGGAATATACACATGCTTTAAAACAGACGCATCGTTCGGAATCCGACGCACATTGGTGAAATGATAATTAATTCATCACCATACAAATTCGAATTCAATATTCAAATTTAGGAACACAGGACAACGTCTGTCGGGAAAGCTAGTTTATTTATAAAAATCACCCCAGCTTTGTTGATTTAACAATAGACAATTAATTGTAGACAAAAATGGTACAAAATAATATTTACGTGTTACATATATGTTAAATTAATTTGACATACAAATACTCCAACAAATAAAAAGCGATGTTTGATTAAGAAACAGAAAAAAAAAACTTTGTAAACGAACACAAAGTACAATAAATTAACTTTGTAAATCACAATTTAAGATCAATGAGCTGTTTATTACATTTTATATCTCGAAAATTTAAGGGGGAGTGAATCGCTCAAAGAAACGAAATATACCTAAGTAGGTACTTCAAAAGTCGCCTGAAATTTTAATTAAATCTAAGGGCAGACAATTTATTACCTTCGAAATGAAAGTCTCCAGATACATCGGCTATTAATATATCACGGGAGTACCTACACAAAAATTGTCCCGTTATTAAAAAAATCTTTCTTAAAAAAGTCCCCACCACGTAATAAAGTATAATTTACGAGGTACCACCGGGTATAGGGGGGCGTTTGTGGTGCTAAAAAATTGTCACATTAGTTACATTGCGAGGTGACATTGGACCGGGGCCAAACCATGTCCGGGAGCCATGATTTGTCACATCTGAAGCTCTCTACGTCGACCTGGGTGGCTGAGATTTTTTCGTGCGAAATATTGGAATAGTCTTATATATTTTTTTATTATAGGAGCGTTTTATATTTTTGAAAAAAAAAATAAACTGTGTTTAACTGCATTCAAAGAAACGCGTGTATATAGGTTTATAAAACTATGTAGAATATTAAGAATACCTAGTTACCAACGAGTAGTTAGTTTGCTGAACAAATCGGTATCCCTTCCTCTCCTCTCCTACCCGTTCCCGTCCTTCTCTTTTCAATAGCATGTATTATAATCTATAAGATAGGATACATTAATTGGCGATGTAAAAACAAATTGTTACTACCTATGACTGTAAAAATACATATTTAGCTGTTGTATCTTTTAATAAAATAAAAAAAAATAAAAAATCTTCTTCTTTTTATCCCATGTCAGGTCCCACCTCGCATCGGCTATACTACTGTTTAGACATCTCTGTCTGGGGATATCCAGAAGAGTTCTTTCACTCTCTGGATTCCGGTCTTTTATCCGATATTTCTTAGCCAAGACATCTGCTGCTTGCCCACCGAATTACATCAATTTTCTTTTTCATTTATAAGGTGCCTTGCACAATTAATAAATAAAATCTACTCCATAGAAAAAACCCTGATGAAGAGTAATGTTACCAGAAGTAAAAAAAGTTTCTTCGGGATTATAGTGTCATGTTAAACTTCCTCCCTGGAGCCACAGGGGAGTAATTAGTTTAATGTTTCACCCACAAGTTTATGTCCTACATGTAGGGGTAGCTGTTTAGTCGAATTTTATGGTTGAGTATATTTTAAGGTTTTGCCTAGGTTACACTTACATAATAATACAATGTGTCGAACCTTTTATCGTACATATACTGTGCGGCGACCGGTTATTTACTAAAAATGACATCGGCAACAGAGAATGGCGTATGTTTCCTAGGAATAGATTTCCTTGGCATAATAATATGTGGATGTAATCCCACTGTTCTGTTGTCCAAGATCTGATAGACTCACTGTCTTTGAGATTGTTTCCCAATACATTGGTTTAATTACCTATGTTACTAGGAAAACTCCAGTTTTTCGGCCTGATTAGGTCTTAACTGAGTTCAACTTAACGTCCACTAGAAGAAAAATCTCAGATATACTTTGGCAACATTTCCTGCAATAAAATAAATACCCTTCTATAACTAGAAAGAGGGTGGTGTATGGGGGTAAATCTTTGACGGTGTGCTACCTACATAAAGTGGAAAGGATTGACTCACTAGCATGCGCGTGTGGGATGACTCAAACAATCGCCCATGTGACAAACGAGTGCCCGATAAACGCACTATGCGATCTGGCTTCGGTCTCTCGAAGTCAAATTTTAAACTACCGTATAAGAAGAAAAAGATGTGGGCTGTGATTGTCCCAGAATCGAACGGAATAGGTACACAAATTCACATTCGCTAATTTTAATATGTCGTAAGCTTTTTTGACTCATAGCAAATTGTTCCAACAACAGGCACCTTTCGCTTACTCTATAACCTTAACAATACAATATGAACCTTCCTATAACGAAAAATAATATCATACAAATAAATACCTAGCTACGTAAATTTCTGCAAAAGGCGGGTGGAAATTGAAATTTACATAAAATGTTTGTACTAGAAGTTTGGTTCCAAAGCGACATTCAATAATATGAAAACACATTATTATCAAGGTACCTACCCAAGTAGCATACTAGACTAGAAAAGGGTGTTAAGAGGTTTTGGGCTTCTATAACCTGCATAAAACTATCCTAGGACCTTATGTGCTATACGTGTAGCTAGTGCTATTCTTAGATCATATCGGCGTTTACTTACGGCAACGCTGAAAACATGACGTTTTATTTCCACACGATGTGCCTTCCGATATGTTTGTTTACTCTATTTCTCTATAGATATTTTATTTGGGAACTATTCTACATAAAAACTGACATAATAATTGTTGTAAATTTTTCGTACAATACATAGATAATTATTTTGTTTAGAATGTACTTTGATTGGATTTCATTTATTTCGTCATATACGGCACCTAATACAGTTTCAGTACAAAAAATAAAAGTTACAAAATTTACAAAATATTCAAATATCAAATTTATAAATAATCAGCTAAATCATCAGTTCCCATGGGTACGTAAAAAATAGTAATAATTATAATCGAATACTATAAAGTTTGAGCCAAAGTTTATCAATAAACTAGCTTTCCCGACAGACGTTGCCCTGAAGTCCTTATTATGAATATTGATTTCGAATTTGTAATAATTTATACAAAAATACGTTTTAAATATGTTTGAATTGTAATAAATTATTTCTGAAAAGTCGAAAGAAATAAAAATTGTGTTGTTATGGATTTTTTCACAGATGGCGCTGTTTTCAGTAAATCTGTTCCATACTAACTTTAATATTATGTTTTATATTATTTGTTATCCATTTTCGAGTTTTTTTTAATTATTCTGTTATCCAATCCAATAAACCAAGCATCATAAAAATCTGTTCAGCCGATCTCGAGTTATAAGTATTCGCACTAATCCAACTTACATACCTAATCTATAGATAGTAACAGTAAAAATAGTTTCAAATGGAAATCTAACCGTAGTATGTCAAAAAAATTATTGAAAACAAATTTATTATTAGACAATGCGTGTTCTAAGGATGTTCTAGCTTGAGAAAAAAAAAAGCGAGGACTAACCAAGAAAGTTATAGCTAGAAACTAACACGCATTTGTTCTGTATTTTCTATTCGAGAGAATCATGAACTAATACTTTTATGCAGGGTAAAATAAAAGAAAATTTTGTAGGGTTTTTACCCTAAATAATGATTTTTTTACTAGACATTGCTTTTGGTGTTTGATAGTTGTTGCTTCTCAGACTACACATACATATCCCGTCAGACATAACCGATTGGGGTAAGTGCCAAATTTCCTGAAAGTAATTTATCGGTTTCTTTGTATTGAGCTCTCGCTTTGGGGATGATCTTTGGGTGGATGCATTAACTGAAAAATATTACAGAGATCCTCGTCCATTAACTCACCCCCTGGCCACGGCTCTGTTAGTTAATCCTCATCTTTCTTTTTCACAGCTCCTTTATCATTAGCCACGGACCTTCTTTCCGTCCCTTTCAAACATTACCCACACCCCTCACACGTACACTTTTCAAATATTTATCTCTGGTAAGCATCCCGAATATTTGAAAAAATAAAAACATTCCAAAAGACGGTATCTTTTCAATGTTCGTATGAATACAACCTGTTTAAGAATGAAACTTATTCTAAAAATATTATTATTACTGAAAAATACCATAAGTTAAAAAAAATTAAGACTTACTTGAAGAATCATATTAATGCCCCTACCACACGCTCCGTCTTACCTGTGGTCTTGCCTGCGCAAGCCAGCTTGGAGCAAGACGGAGCGTGCGGTTGGTAAAACTGTATACTACACAAACTCGGTGGCGCGGCTTGACGGCTTTTCGTCATGTTTGAAATTTTACCTGCGCAAGCCTGGCATTGCGCAGGTAAGACGGAGCGTGTGGTAGGGGCATAAAAGGGCAAATCCGAAGCATTCTATTGAGTTTGGCAAACAGTAATGTTTTTTTTTTTTTTTTAATTTGGATAAGTTTATTATTATATACTATTATGGAGAAAGCTAGACCAATTGACCTCCTATACCTTATGTAATATTATATAAAGTCTCAGTGTCCTATATTGTAATCTTTTTGGTACACTACTTACTACTGGTTAACTTTATAATGTATATCGATTGTGTTTTGACAACTATGTATTCTGTTTGTGACTATATTGTAATTGTAAAAGGCCTCGGCCGTATATTATTGAAAATAAAAAAAAATAAAATTAAAAATAAATAAAAAACATACTAGAAGTAAACAGACCTAAGGAAGCAGACCTCCAGGACGACTACCGTAACGCTGGAGGGATAGTTGGTAGTCAGCTTCCCAAGCGGACAACGTAGCAGGAACAACAGACAAGCAGGCTTTATCAAAGCAGAAGAAGTGTAAAAGTCAATTAAATGGAGTCTAGGCTCACACAGCGAACTAAAATACACATTTGACAGCTTTTTCACGTACAGTAAGAAAAGTTTGTTTCGTGATCAAACCCATCGACCGTCGTATGAAAGTCGCGTAGCAAAATTATGATTTTAAATTCATAGTAGGACATTTTTTTTTAATTTTAATGTAATGATTGAATCAAAGCTATGATAAAAATGCCAAAAAATATTGAATACCTTTAAAATATTTTAAGTAAAAAAAAATATGTACATGAGATGATTTTATGTAATACTTCCACTAGCATCAACATAATATCGTTTTTGGAACTAATTTGAAAATTTCACCACTCAATTATGTATTCCGACAATAAAGGAGCTAATAACTAATTAATATTACCTTGAAAAAATCAGAAGACTATTTTCATCACACGTTGACGGGTGATTTTATTTAGCTATCTTATATTCACAATGATTCAGTGTTTTTTTTCGCTTTCAAATAACGTTTTTCTAAGGACGAACGTGACTGGGGAAATATTTAAAGAAAGTGAGCGAATCATTTTCTTTATTGGACAACACAATAGGGAACGATCACGCAGTTAATATGTGATATCATTAGATATTAACTCAGAATATACCTACACACATAATATGTAGAAATTAAGTATACGATTCTTAGTATTAGTATTAAGAATGAAACAAACAAAAGGAAAATGTTTCTCAAATGTTACACCTACATACGATATTTGTTCAAATCTGACGTAAAGATGATGTTTACTTTCTGAATATTTAAAATAAACCTTTCTCAGTTGCTCTCTTTGAAAGTTACAGTGATATTTCAATGTGGAAAAAGCCTGGGATTTATATAGGTATCCCGTTTCACGTTTGATTAAAATGCCGATAACCATCTTCTAAAAGGGCTATGCGTCACACAGGTTAACTGTTTAACCCACGTGCCTTGAATAGCAATTCGGTTGTGCTTCAAAAGTGACGACAACAAACCTATCTAGGGGTGGGTTTATGCCAAACGAACATAGAGCCAGAGCTGAAAAAAAGAGCAATTTTCTAAATCGTTGATATTGGACACCGTGTAAATGTAGCGGCCATGTTTCGCATGACGACATCATCCACCAATAGAGTTTCTCCATGATGTCGACACCCGGTAGCCGCCTGCCACATAATACAAAGCCGCATAACTATCAGCCACCATCAAGTATTCATAGAGTCGACACGGAACACGTACCATCCGTCTGAAGACGCGCAATCCGGTGCGCCACTAGGCGTCCGCGCAGTACATATCTTCTCCATCCTCTGAAACATGTGACTTCATCAATATACATATCATCCATCTAAAATCTCTGCACAAATAACAATCACCCAAGATATAACGAACAAGAATTAACGAATATTGTGTTAACAACTACAACTGATGACGACTAATACAGTGGGGCTAGTACGAGTTTAATCAAAAGCTAATTGCACTCTTCTTCTTCTTCAGCTTATCGCCGTCCACTCCTGGACGAAATCCTCCTCCATGTCGATCTCTCCTGCGCAGTCTGCATCCATAGCACCCCAGCGTGTCGCTCCAGGTCATCCCTTCATCTCATCTGTGGTCTTCCTACACTTCTTCTAGTGTCTCTCGGTTTCCAATTCAGCAGTATTTTGGTCCATCTTTCTTCACTAGCTCTAGCGACATGTCCTGCCCATTTCCATTTTAGAGTCATCACCCGGTGGATCACGTCTGTGACTCTAGTTATATCCCTCACCGTTTCGTTCCTGACTCTATCTCTAGGGACAGTCCTAGCATGGCTCTTTCCATCGCTCGTTGCGTGACTCTTAATCTTTCTGCGCTGTGCTTTGTCAGAGTGACAGTTTCAAGACCATATGTACTTACTGGCAGAACACAAGCGACATATACCTTCCTCTTCATGTTGATGGGTGTTTTTTTTATTTTATAATATCCCTAACCTAGTTTCCCAAAGACAGCTCAACTTAGTCCGATTCTTCGTTTTATTTCTGCCGTCTGATTTTCTTTATCTAATCGGATACAGTGTCCCAGGTATATATATTCTTGGACTTTTTCAATAACTCTGCCATCAATCTCGATTTGAGTGTTTTGTGTGCCCGTTACTTTTGTTTTAGTCAAGTTCATACATAATCCTACTGTTTTGGAGACTTCGTTCAGCTCTTGAAGCATTTTTGCTAGTTCCTCGGGACTCTTACTAATAAGAACTATATGATCGGCAAATCGCAGATGGTTCAAGTATCTACCATCGATGCGAATTCCTCTGTTTTCCCAATTAAGCTCTAATTGCGCTCTAATAAGCGCTTATTATCGCAAAATATAGTGTTCTAAAAATGAAACGATCATTCGATCGTTTTTGTATGGAAATTTTTCGAAACTCTTTCGATGATCGTTTCGATATTTGATCATCGAAAACTTGTACTAGTGGTACTGCTGTTCTATTTTTAAATGGTATGAACATACCACTACGGGCTTACGGCCGTATTCTACTGTTGTTTAGAAGGCTGGCTTAGTGTGATACCTTTACGTTATCAACGTTCGCCATTAGGTGGTATTGGTCAAATCACCGATAATTATGAGAATTTTCAACATGTGGAAGAATCCCATGCCCCGTCAGGATTTGAACCTGCTTCCCTCGTCGTCCCATGCAGAGACGGTAACAACTGGACTGCCTGGAACAAGAATTAATTAATGGGCGATGGCAGTCCTTCCTCGTTGTTATTTGCTTGTTGAACATATCAAAGATCAAGAAATTATACTATATTTTCCAGCTCTGGCTATACATAATATGTTCGATTTTATAAACCAATATGAACGCAGCTTAAGAGATATTTTAAATGTTTTTTTTCTCTGCTCGAATGTGTGTTATGCATAAAATGAGCAAGATTCATGCAGTGGATGACAGTTGCAGAATTATCGACCTTCTCACATACAAGAAACTAAATCTAAAGTAAACGACTTTAGTTTTAAAAATAACAAAAAATACCACAGATCTTTATTGTCATTTAGTTCAACAATTTCAACCGCTTGATATCCATTCGATTAAGCTCTTGATGTAGATAATCCGCCTCCATGCCGTCTGAAATCCCGAAACCCGTACTGGTTAGCTGCCGCTACAACTACGGATTACTCGATCGAAGACAAATGGAGACAAGTATGGACCGCATCGTCAGTAAGGAACCAGAATCTCGTAGCTGACCCGACAAAAGAACTGCCTGGATCAACGCAACCCAGAAATATATGGTGTAGAGTTAACCGAATACGATGTGATGTAGGCTGCACCGCTTCAAACCTACATAAATGGAGATGGATGGACTCACCAGCATGCGCATGTGGGATTACACAAACAATCGACCATCTGATTAACGAGTGTCCCATATACGCATTTGAAAAAGGACTACAGGACTTGCAAGCACTGACGGATGACGATCCAATGGCTTCGGTCACTGGAGGTCAGATTGTGAGCGACCATAAGAAGAAGAAGAATATCCATTAGACGTGTCAAGGAGCACTAGGGTTCTTTGTTCCTCAACTCAATCACGTACTACATATTATGCCCTCGGCCAAACTCCATCTGTGAAGGAACGGCATAAGATGAGTCTGTCGCATTTTATAACTTTGCTTGAGGACTAGTAGCTGAAGAACGTAGAAAGTGCTTCCGCAATTGTGAATTATATATCGACTCGCTAATTTTTAGATTGAATCATTCATAATGTGTGTGTAGCTCCCAACTCTTTTTCATTTGGATTCTTCGACAAAAACTTATAGTTTAATAAAAAATAGGTATGGCATAGATCCAAACTAAATTTCGTCTAACTAGAACTAGAGATGGGCAATATAACGACAGCTGATAAAAATAACGCATCTAACGTTATTAATATTTAACGATATTTATAAATAATAGTTGAATAAAAATAATAGTCAGGCAAATAATAGTCTACCCCTATTATGTATGTCAGGTCAGGTAATATTAAAAAATTTTGGAAACGACCTTTTTTTTAGGAAAAAGTTAAGTTTCCAGATACCAAATTTTGGAAATGACCTTCTTTTTTTAAGAAAAAGTTATGTTTCAAGATACCAAATGTTTAAAATAGCTTTCAGCTTTTAATATTAACGTTATTTTCAATTAACAAAATGGCTATAACGTTTTTGAATTTAAGCCGTTAGTCCCATCTCTAACTAGAACCCCCTTAATCAAAGAGTTAAACCTGATACAATATAATATTATGTACATATTATATCGTGAGTTGGAATATCCGATGAAGTTATGGGGAAGTAAGGGGGTTGGTATGATGTTGGTATATAGGAAGTTATGTATGTATATCAGCCCGAGCATTAGCAGTCGATCAATCAACTATTGTCTGCTCAACACCTAGCAGTCAAGCCCTGGAAGAAATTTATTAGCTGTCTTTATGAATACAAATTGAAAATTTATATTTCCACACGGAGATGGAAAATGCCATTCATCTGACGATTTCTACATATTCAATATATTACGAAGTTTTGAGGTTGAGTTCGCTGAATGCGTTCAATTTTTTATTGCATATATGCCCTGGTACTATTCATTCTGGTACTAATTCATGGAGATTTCTTCCATCATGTAAAGCAATTTAAACTATCGGAGAAAATGGGAAAGAAAAATGCACAATCATAATTCTATTGCGTACAAAATACAAACGGTGGTAAATGAAATTAACTTGGTTGGCAGGAAGTATTTAAAGGTATCAACCTACTTTTCAAAATATTACGAAGATTTTCCGATGTTTTTATTGTTCCCATCAAGTTACATACGAACTAATATATTTTATAACTAATATGTATACTTTTATATATTTTTACTATCCTTATATACTATATATTTTTTTTTTCAAATGAATCTGGGCCCGCAAAGTGAATACAAATGCACTTTTGACACCTTTAACAGAAAGCAAAGGCTTATTGTGTTGTTAAAGAGGAAGTTTGTCGGCAACGGTGATCGAAATTTTTTACATGGATCATATTACACCATAAATAGTATGAGACTTGGCTAAAATTTCATACCAAGCCATAAAGTCATATTAAAAGAAAAAACAAATGCGAAAATCACTTATAAAATAATTAAATTATTTTTATATAACATAGGAAAAGAGACTCAATCTATTATGTTAATGGAATTTACTGCCCCATTAGATAAAAATATGACGTTCTAATAATTTTTATAATTTATTGAGGCCTTTAACCAACAATCTGTTCAGTAGGCCTAGACAAATTGCATTTTTGGCGATCGACTACAAACGAATTCTTCGACAATGTAGAGTAGGAAGAAAATTAAACGTCCACTTTTTATCAGTCCGCTTTGTTTGAACATATAAATAAATATTTATATGTTCCAGTGGACAGTTAATATTTTCGCACTATACATTGGCGAAATCTTCGTTTGTAGTCGAACGCCAATTTGAATTTGTCTACGGGCACTGTTCTATAAGATTTTGCCTCCTACCCATGCGGTACAGGCTAAAGTCATCATATTATTATCAAGCTTACTCCTAAACGAATACATAATGGCATTCATTTATGTACAAAATTTCTCCCTGAAAGAACATTTAATTTGAAAAAAATGAAAACATCTACGGTTCCTAAATACACGATTATCATAAAAAGCAGGTCATAATATGAGTGTAATATTATGTACACTATGACCTGAAAGCAATTTCTCAAGAGCGTGATGAGGCGCCACCTGAGTGCCTGATGAAGTGTGAAATGTCTACTGCCTAATGCGGTGCGGGTGAACACGTGTCTGATTTTACTTCATTTACTCTGAAGTGCGCGAATAGTCAACAGAACGCGCTGAAATAAACAAGGCGCGAACAACCCTTCGTATACAACCTTAATACATCATCCCTTATATAAAAACAAATCAGAAAATATTTTATTTGATTATTAGAATGAGTCTTGAGAGAATGAGATTAGAATACGTTTTAAAGAATTTCTTATATTATAATTGACAAACGTGTTTGTTTATTATTAACTAGCTTTCCCAACAAACGTTTGCCTGTCATTACTTTCTTAATTGGATTCGTATTTGCATTATTTATTTATTCATTTGTCTACGCAACCAGCGGTTGCTTTTATAAACACTTTTACAACATTAAAAAAATACAAAAATAAGTGATGCCAAGAAGCACACAACAAAAGAAAATAAACTGAACACAAACAAGAGACACGAAACAAACATAATATTATACAAATTCAATGAATGCAATATTGTAACATGGGGCCAAAGGAAACATCGTCGCATCACAACATAATTTAAGAAAACACAAGGTGCCTAGCTGCTCAAATATTAAATAATAAATAAGAACAAAAATAATCATGTCGGGTTATAAAATGTTTATTTTTTTTCTTAAATAATACAACAACACAACTTCAGCTGTCATGTATTTGGCGCCAGGATATGACTATATCCATTTTTGTTAATAAATGCCTCATATTTATTGCCTATTGGCTCTGTTGGTACACAACGTTCTAATTATGTCTAGATTCTTACAATATCACGCCCAGTCACACTTGTTAAAGACAGTCTTGGCATTGGTTGGCATATTCTCACCATTGTTGGTTCTTCGATTTCTAATAATATTATATCGCATAGTTTCCATGGTAGATTAATGTTAAGTTACTTCAGATCAAACATGGACATCATATTACTATTATATCCTATCCCTCATACAGGAAAATTTCGACATATTTTTTTGTTCTCTCCGTATATAAATTCTTAACCGTTTGTAATGTTTTTTTGAATCCGCGTTGAAAAACAGCTCTCCTGATCACCATCTCCCATACATCCACAGCCGGCTGCAGGTCTTTAGTGCTTTATGTAGGATACACCCTTCCAGGGAGGGGAAGAAAACGACTGTTATTTGCACAAGAAATACATTTCACACTCGGGGTGGCGTAACGAACGAAATTTGATTTTGAACAAACAACAGTGTAAGGGTAGCCGAGGGTGGTATTGATAGATTTAAACGGGTTGTTTGTACATTTAACAGCTGGAAAATGAAACTGAAACCTGGTCTCCACTTATCTCAAATAATTTATTCAACGACTTTGTTTTCATTTAGGTTATTCCAAATTGAACATTTGAGATTTGTAGCTACGTAGAAAACATTCCCGTTATGTTTGGATTGCATTTAATTAAAACATTCTTTGGCAAAACATCTAACTAATTTTCTTGTTTCTAAACAAGAAAATTAGTTAGATGTGCAAGACAACTTTTTTTAAGATTCTTGCCCTTGCTAAGGGCAATAGGCAATAAAGATGAGACATTTTACAAAAATGGATATAGTCATATCCTGGCGCCAAATACATGATAGCAGTCGCAGCCTTTAAATTTGGTTGCTCTCTTGTTATCAATAATTTCCAATTTTTATCTCTGTTTTTCATTTTATTATTAAATTTCTCTTGTTGCATACATGAGATTTTTCGACATGTTGAACATGTTGAGAATTTTCATAATTAGGAGTTTCGGAGACAAACATAACCACCTAATGGCGAACGTTGTTAACGTAAAGTGATCACACTAAGCTAGCCTTCGAAATAACAGTAGAAGACGGTCGTAAGCCCGTGGTGGTTTGTTCCATTTAAAAATCGAATATTAGTAATGAGTTTTTAGAGTCATTAGTTGTTATTTTTTCTTCTTGCCCTTGATTTCGAGGAAACTATAGCATTTTTAAAACATGTGATTTTTTTTACAAAATTTGTAGGTACCTACTTATGTTATTCGATTTCAACATATCGTTGAATATTTCTGTGAGTTCGGAATACTTGCGACAAGTAGGTACATCAATGATTATAAAAATTAACGGCAATAATCAATTCTATTCACAAGTCAATGAGCATAGGTATATATAGTGCTTAAAATAAGTAAATGAGCTCTAAACAGTATTTTTTTAAATGAATCTGTGTTCACTCAAAGTGAACACAAATACACTCCTTGACTCTTTCACAGTAAGCTACTGAAAGCTTGTGTCGTGAAAGAGGAAGATGGTCGGCACCTAGGAACCACGACGAACCACGACGTCCGCAGTACGAAAGCCGGCGTTGTAACCGCTGGGTCACCAACCACTTCGCTATATACTCAACTTTTATATACTCAACTTTTCTTTCCGTTTCTTATATTTTTTTTTTATTCATACAAAATTCAATAAACGAGTATTCATCAATTTGAAATATTGTAGGTACTTCACGTTCAAAGAATCACATTCATGAAAAATCAGCATCTAAAGTTCTAGCACTGAACAAACCCCTATCGTTAACCAATGGATCTCAAAAAAAATTATTCGAAAAGAAATTATTCCTTTTTAATCCAATATGTTTTTCTTTACTTTCAAGCTCCGTAATATGTAAGTTTTACTTTGAAACTTTTTTTCAGTTTGGGAAAACTCTAAAAAAAACTTTGTTAAAAGATTCTTGGTAAATATAAGCCCTCCAAGTTTTACAAAATAACGTACACAGATGTAGTTTTAAACTTGTAAAATCGTTTTTTTTTACTTTCTATAAAAAGAAAAACCTATAGGTATTGAGTTTTTTTTTTTTAATAAAATAAAGAATATAATATTTGTAAATTGATTGCTTATATTTTTACGGTTGAATTGATATTGGATTTTTTTCTAATCTCTTAGGAAAAGAGTATTAGAATAATAGTTCAAACAAAAGGTTTTTTTTTCTTTTTTGGGGATTTTCGTGATCAATCTGTGATCGTTTCATTTAAATGGGAACCTAATCGTTGAAAAGCTTACCTTTCATTGAAATTTTTTAGTGTAAGCAATGTCAAAAATTTACGTCATTGCGTTTTGTTTTTTAAATAAAAATCTTTTAGAAAATTTCGATACATGTTTCTAATTAAATAAATAAAATGGTTTCAGTACTTTACGTAAAACAAAAATAATGTTATCTTAACATAATAATTTGGTAAAATTTGGATTTAATGGAGTAGATTCTTTCAACAACATACTTATACAATAACGAAACATGTTTCATGTGTGATTACTATTATTATTGATTGATATTTCCTACTATACCGCCATATTTTGGATTTTTTTTGAAAAGTTTACGCAACTATAGAGGTAATATAGGTATTAAGGTGAATTTTAAACCGAACCAAATGAGATTGAAAACCTTTAACTTTACAGTCCAAAATTATTTTTCAATAGGTACAAAGTAAGTACATAATTTGAAAAAAAAATGTCGGTTGTGTTTCTCTCAGGTTTACAGATCACCAAGGTAGCAGCAATAGCCGGATGCTTGAAAGATTTTGTATGTAATAATGAGCACATACGGGTAGATAGCAAAGTGCGAATATACAAAACCTGAGTCAAACAAATCATGATCTATGGAAGCGAATTCAGAGCCGACACAGGGCGGAGTAAAGCTCTGCTGAGAACCGCGAAGATGAAGACCCTGCGTGCTATTCTGGGTAAAAAAAACCGAGGGCCAGAATACGGAACACCATCATACGTGAGTCCTGCAACACTCAAGACAAGGAGGCGCTTTTGGCGCGACCACGTTGAAAGAATGGACGGTGATAGATTTCCCCAGGTAGCAGCAGATCTATTTAAAGAGAAAGAAGAAGAACAATAAAGTTTACATTTTAATATGTTAACAAGTTTCACTTTGTAATCATTAATTAAGTATCGCTGTAGCAGAAGATGAGAAATTACTTAAGTTAGAGAGAGAGTTGTCAAAAGAGAAAAGCTTCATAGGTAGAAGCCAAAACTTTATCCAATCCTCCAGATAATCTTTTCACAGCAAAGTTGTCCAATAAAAGAGGGTTGCTTCCCCTTCTATTAATGTAAAGTGGCAAAATATCATCTGTGAAATAGGAGAAGCGATGTATCAGAATAACAAGGTGCTGGTGCCTGTGTACACCAACCTCCAGAGGTTTAATGCCCTGAGGGGAGCCTACCTGTGTTTGATCAATATTAAGTGATGTTTTTACGTAGCTACCTCATATTTTCAGCTTATTACTATCGAGTTGGGGGAAATGAACTATAGGTATGCGTTACAAAGCCATAATTCTTAGACGAGCTTATATAAATTTCTCAATCACCTTAAAACTGTACCTACATATATACAAAATATACTTAAGTTATCCAAAATTATTCCTTTATTAATCTCAATATTCTTTGTTTTTCCCGGGCTTTAGTATTTTAAATTGTCGTTTTTTTTGTATTTGTCATCCAATTGACATGTGCATAAATATGTATTTTAATATGTGCATAAATATAATATCTTGATATTTTTAACATACCTCTACTCTGTTAGAGGCATATTGCTGCCATCTATAGACTAATATAAAAGTCATATTTTACGTAAAAATGATTTCTATAAAAATATAACTACTTAAGAGAAAAAATCATTCGTCGGTAAATAACTTCCGGCAGTGAAAAAAATGAAGTGGTTGGTGACCCAGCGGTTACAACGCCGGCTTTCGTACTGCGGACGTCGTGGTTCGATCCCAGGTGCCGACCATCTTCCTCTTTCACGACACAAGCTTTCAGTAGCTTACTGTGAAAGAGTCAAAGAGTGTATTTGTGTTCACTTTGAGTGAGCACAGATTCATTTTTAAAAAAACAAAAAACAAAAAAAATATATAGAAACGATGATGATCGCCTATCCCATACTTTGTGTGCTCTCTCCAAAAGTTCTAGCATACCGCAAGACATCCTTGACACCATCCCAGATCCTTTTATTCTTCAAGCTTCTGACTGTCTAGAATTGCAATTTCTGCTTTGTTGTCTTTGTATTTTTATAACATTATAATTTTTAAAAAAGATTTCGAAAACGTAGGTACTTATTCACACGTACAAAAACACAGTTTCTGATGAAAAAATTTATTATTCAAGAGTTTTTTTTTAAATTATCGCTAGTCATAGTTGACCGATCTAAGTATAGCTGATAATAATATCGACCGTCTTCAAATTGTCATCAATTTTCTTGCGGGAAGAATACATAAATTGAATAAAAGAATCAAAACGACAATAGTTCCTCATCCCTCAGCCGCCCTCATCATCAATCATGCCGTGGGTAATGTTCCCCCCCTTCTCTAGTGTGAGGGAATAGCAATAAAATGTGTGTACATTATGATGTTTGTCGACAGATGAAAGGGAAAACCAAAATAAAATACGCATCGATGACAAGTGATGTATTGAGACATTCCAAATAATGCTCGGTAACCGAATAATATTTCAGAGAAGCACTACTGATTTTATCATTGTACTATTTTACCATTTTAGCTTTGCAACAGATTCTCCTTTGTCTTGAGGCAAAAATCTCTTATTGAAGTCGTTGAACTAGTGTCTACCAGAATCGGCGTCTTCTCATGAAATGGGGCAATGAAATAAATTTGAATGACCGTCACCCTTGTTATAGTTATCTATACTAATATTATAAAGAGGAAAGATTTGTTTGTGTGTTTGCATTGAATAGGCTCTGAAACTACTGAATCGATTTGAAAAATTCTTACACTGTTGGGAAGAATAATATAAAGGGAATATATTATATTTCATAATTGATAAGTTAGTCCGTAGCTCGGTATTTGTTGTTGAAATAAAATGTTCATAGTGAAAATATTGTGATAAGTTGACACGCCAATTGAAATAAACGGTGTCCGCTGGAAATATTATTATTGACGAAATATTATGATACTTGATCAGAGGTTCCTATATGCGGGAAACAATGTTAAATTGTCCGCAGTTCTCAGCACGGTAAAGTTGAACTTAAATTGGAACAATTTTATTAATGAACCTTTTATATGCGTGTCGTCCGACAGATTTTTCTGCTAGTCGATAGAAGGCCGGCGTATTTGCAAATGTACCTACTCTTTTTCGTATATATTTCGTTTAGGTACCTCTTTCAAAAGTCTCTAAATAATAAAATTAACGAATTGAACGTGCATTCTTGGTGGAATTATTTAAATAAAACAATTGATTTGTTATTCCACTATATTTATTTACCTGACTAGTTTCGCAGGAACAGGTCCTGCATGGTCACAGGTGACTTAGAAACTACTAAAGCTTAAAACGAATACAAAATATTATTGGTACGCACACAGCGATTTTTTAATTTTATGACTTATTTTATTATTGGTAAAGATTATTTTGTTCCATCTAAAAGAATTTTTAACATTATTATTATTATGAGACAGGCCGGGTGCGATGGATTTTAAAAAGACTTTTCGAAGTTTATTTTTAAGTAATTTGTCTATTAATTGGGGATCGAAACCGTTATTGATTGCTAATGTTTTTATTAAATTTAATTCTTTGTTATAGTTATCGGGAGATAATGGGATGTTGACTAGTCTGTGCAAAAAAGAATGAAAAGCTGAAAGTTTTTGTGAGGGATGGTGTTTGGAGTTATTATGGATTAGATTATCACTGAAGGTTGGCTTACGGTATATGTATATCAAATTATAATTTATTATTGACGATTGAAATATTTATATCTAAGAAATTTAAGCTTTTATTGCCCATCTCCATTGTGAAATTTAATTGATTTATTTAAATTATTTATTTCCGTTAAAAATTGGGTGAGTTGTCTATCCGTGCCTATCCAGAGACCGATGATATCATCCACGTACCGGTGGTAAGTTATTAGGTTTTTAAAAAGCGGTAATTTTGAGATTTGATCTTCTAGGTGATTCATAAAAAAATCGGCCATCAATGGACTCAACGGTGAACCCATTGCTAAACCTGTTTTTTGTTTATAGAATTTATTATTAAATTTAAAATAATTTTGATCTAAGCAAGTAAAAATTAGTTCTTTAAGTTCAGATTTTTTAATTGGGTTAAGGTTTACAGTGTTTAAATGATTTTCAAAAATTATTTTTAATTCATCTAATGGTACGCTGGTGAACAAACTGACTACGTCGAAAGAAATTAGCTTCGCGTTTTTAGGGACCGTAATATTTTTAATTTTATCTATTAAATCTAAATTTTATCTATTAAATCTAAAAGTATTTTTGACGGTGTATTTAGGGTTAAAATTACCTATCGAATTAAACTTTAAAAAATTAAAAAATTATTATTGTCAATCTATTCCTTATATTTTTCAACTTATCATAATATCATTATCTTGCTTTATATAAATTCATTAGTCAATTATCAACTCCCTTTTTTTTTATACACGGTGTTAAGTTGGTAGTGGATAATCCGAAGCAGGGAGGTAGAAGACCTCAATACCTATCGATTTGACCCCCCATATATGTTCAGCGATATTGGGTGGTTCAAAAGTTATTAACGTTTTTGTGAAATTTGAATAAAAGCCGGATTTCTGACTAAACTACGTAACTGTGGCTAAACTATTTAGATTACGATCATGATTTTTTTTTCTGAAAATAGTCCGATAGTGACACTTACGCAAGGTATTATTGCTATGAGTCAGCACCCGATAGCTTTTGTTAAAAAAAAATTTTTTTCAAGAAATTTTTCCCAAGCGCAAATTTTATGAAATCTTTCAAAGGCTCTAGACAAAAAAAATCGCGGAACTTTTTTTTTTAAAAACTATCTTAAAAACTTCTACTATTTATGGAGAATTATTCCTGCAAATTTCATTTGGCTGGTATAATGGGATCATGCTAAAACGCTCTCATAACTTGTGCAAGTATCAATATTCAACATTTTTTCATTAACACACAGCTTTGTTATATGGGTGGTAAAAGCCAGTTTTTAAATTATTTGAGGTACTTAAATGCATAATTTGATGTGATA
Source organism: Mystacides longicornis (assembly GCA_963576905.1). Taxonomy (NCBI): domain Eukaryota; kingdom Metazoa; phylum Arthropoda; class Insecta; order Trichoptera; family Leptoceridae; genus Mystacides; species Mystacides longicornis. The sequence goes on along the minus strand of OY756425.1, from coordinate 11,520,429 downwards.
TTTAAATCAAATAAATTATTTATTGAAATAAAGATAAAAAATATTGTTATACACTCTTAAACCTATAATTAAAAATGTAGTACTTTAGCATGAACTGATGGTTCCTTTGTTTAGCCTGAAACCAATATTTCCCGTTATTGTTCAATAATATAAGGTATTTATTTTAATAAAATAGCTCTTAATAAAAACTTCCAAAGACGAAAGTCCATCGGATTTAAGCTGGGGACCTTAGGGGCTAGCTTTTGGACCCCCATGGCCGCTCCATCGGCATGGGTAAATTATGTCGAAAAATGTTCTCACTTATTGGTTCTTAGTGTGGTCCCTTTGAATCATTAGAGGACTCTAAAATCATACAAGGGGTCCATATAAAATGAAAATCCATTTTAAGGTTCCTGAGTCAGGGGTCCAAGCACAGGTTCATTCCTAGTGGTAGAATAAACATGCGCATGTTAATTTTTTTGCCCTCTGTTTGGACCCTCTAATGTTTTTCAGGGACCCTTAAATGGATTTTCATTTTATATGGACCCCTTGTATGATTTTAGAGTCCTCTAATGATTCAAAGGGACCACACTGAGAACCAATAAGTGAGAACATTTTTCGACATAATTTACCCATGCCGATGGAGCGGCCATGGGGGTCCAAAAGCTAGCCCCTAAGGTCCCCAGCTTAAATCCGATGGACTTTCGTCTTTGGAAGTTTTTATTAAGAGCTATTTTATTAAAATAAATACCTTATATTATTGAACAATAACGGGAAATATTGGTTTCAGGCTAAACAAAGGAACCATCAGTTCATGCTAAAGTACTACATTTTTAATTATAGGTTTAAGAGTGTATAACAATATTTTTTATCTTTATTTCAATAAATAATTTATTTGATTTAAATATCACATCAAATTATGCATTTAAGTACCTCAAATAATTTAAAAACTGGCTTTTACCACCCATATAACAAAGCTGTGTGTTAATGAAAAAATGTTGAATATTGATACTTGCACAAGTTATGAGAGCGTTTTAGCATGATCCCATTATACCAGCCAAATGAAATTTGCAGGAATAATTCTCCATAAATAGTAGAAGTTTTTAAAATAGTTTCTAAAAAAAAATGTTCCGCGATTTTTTTTGTCTAGAGCCTTTGAAAGATTTCATAAAATTTGTGCTTGGGAAAAATTTCTTGAAAAAAATTTTTTTGAACAAAAGCTATCGGGTGCTGACTCATAGCAATAATACCTTGCGTAAGTGTCACTATCGGACTATTTTCAGAAAAAAAATCATGATCGTAATCTAAATAGTTTAGCCACAGTTACGTAGTTTAGTCAGAAATCCGGCTTTTATTCAAATTTCACAAAAACGTTAATAACTTTTGAACCACCCAATATCGCTGAACATATATGGGGGTCAAATCGATTGGTATTGAGGTCTTCTACCTCCTTGCTTCGGATTATCCACTACCAACTTAACACCGTGTATATATATAAAAAATAATATTAAAAACAATTTTAGTAAATTCAAAATATTATTATTGTCAATCTACTTATTCTTTTCAACTTATAATAAAACCTTTATCTTGCTTTATATAAATTCATTAGTCAAAGGGGTCTGAGTCAGGGGTCCAAGCACAGGTTCATTCCTAGTGGTAGAATAAACATGCGCATGTTAATTTTTTTGCCCTCTGTTTGGACCCTCTAATGTTTTTCAGGGACCCTTAAATGGATTTTCATTTTATATGGACCCCTTGTATGATTTTAGAGTCCTCTAATGATTCAAAGGGACCACACTGAGAACCAATAAGTGAGAACATTTTTCGACATAATTTACCCATGCCGATGGAGCGGCCATGGGGGTCCAAAAGCTAGCCCCTAAGGTCCCCAGCTTAAATCCGATGGACTTTCGTCTTTGGAAGTTTTTATTAAGAGCTATTTTATTAAAATAAATACCTTATATTATTGAACAATAACGGGAAATATTGGTTTCAGGCTAAACAAAGGAACCATCAGTTCATGCTAAAGTACTACATTTTTAATTATAGGTTTAAGAGTGTATAACAATATTTTTTATCTTTATTTCAATAAATAATTTATTTGATTTAAATATCACATCAAATTATGCATTTAAGTACCTCAAATAATTTAAAAACTGGCTTTTACCACCCATATAACAAAGCTGTGTGTTAATGAAAAAATGTTGAATATTGATACTTGCACAAGTTATGAGAGCGTTTTAGCATGATCCCATTATACCAGCCAAATGAAATTTGCAGGAATAATTCTCCATAAATAGTAGAAGTTTTTAAGATAGTTTCTAAAAAAAAATGTTCCGCGATTTTTTTTGTCTAGAGCCTTTGAAAGATTTCATAAAATTTGTGCTTGGGAAAAATTTCTTGAAAAAAATTTTTTTGAACAAAAGCTATCGGGTGCTGACTCATAGCAATAATACCTTGCGTAAGTGTCACTATCGGACTATTTTCAGAAAAAAAATCATGATCGTAATCTAAATAGTTTAGCCACAGTTACGTAGTTTAGTCAGAAATCCGGCTTTTATTCAAATTTCACAAAAACGTTAATAACTTTTGAACCACCCAATATCGCTGAACATATATGGGGGTCAAATCGATTGGTATTGAGGTCTTCTACCTCCTTGCTTCGGATTATCCACTACCAACTTAACACCGTGTATATATATAAAAAATAATAATAAAAACAATTTTAGTAAATTCAAAATATTATTATTGTCAATCTACTTATTCTTTTCAACTTATAATAAAACCTTTATCTTGCTTTATATAAATTCATTAGTCAAATATCAAAAAAAAAAACAAATTAAAATTGTTAATTTTATACCATATGTTTACAACCTCTGCCTATCTGTGTGCGTACCAATAATATTTTGTATTCGTTTTAAGCTTTAGTTTCTAATGCCTGCCACACACGCTCCGGTATACCTGTGCAGGCGGCCTGCGCAGGTATACCTCATAACGCCCACACACGCTCCGGTCTACCGTAAGGTAGACCTGCGCAGGCGACCGGAGTGCCGCCACATACGCTCCGGTATACCTGTGCAGGCGGCCTGCGCAGTTACTTGGAAAGCTATTAATTTGTACTATATTTGATCGACCTCGGTACGGTACCGCAGTGGTTATAGGCGTGGACTTCAGATCACGAGGTCCCGGGTTCGAATCCCGGTCGGGACGGAATTTCTCTGTGTTTTTTTACTTGATTTTTTTTTGTTTTCTTTTATAAATTTCAATATTAAAAAAAATTCAAAACTCCGAACTCGGTAGCCTAGTGGCAAAGGCTCCAACTTCAGATCAAGAGGTCCCGGGTTCGATTCCCGGCCGGGTTAGAAATTTTCAATGTGTTTTTTCACTTGAAATTTCTACTCGGGGTTGGAATCCTGTCTCAGATTGGACGGGACCGGTTGACTGGTAGAGAATGCTTCAAGCATTGAGTTCCGCCGGCTATACTGACACCTTTGTATAGAAGAACCAACATTCCTCAGGAGAATTTTGGGTGTAATATGGTACCACCGCATCACGAACGACGCTATACGTCGGCGCACCCAGCGTGAGCCCATCACTTTTGCCATTATGTGGAAGAAATGGACTTGGCTGGAACATGTATTAAGGATGCAGAATGACAGTTGGCCGAGGAGAGCGCTGTTCTTCCTGCCATCGGGGTCCCGAAGAAGAGGAAGGCCCTCTCATACTGTGTTCCGCTTCTTCGAAGCAGAGCTGAGGAATCTGGACATGGTGTGGGAGGAGGTCATAAACAAGATCGAGCGCAATGCAGAGCTCTTGTTGCCTCCATATGTCCCTAAGTAGGGCGTTAAGGGAGTTTGGATTGGATGTATAGAAGAGTGTTATTTACCTATTATTATTTAAAATATTTATTTATTGAATAATAATATATCATAATATATGAAGTATACATCATTGTATAACTATATAAAAAAAGAATTAAATACAATGCTATATACTAAATATAAAAATATTATTATTATTAAAAAACTCATCTAGTTCTACTCCCGAGTCCCGACTGAGCCATATGCAATTAAAGGAATGCACAACCACTCCATGCAAACGCTGGAAAACTACTGAAAGACCTGCGCAGGCGACCGGAGTGCCGCCACACACGCTCCGGTGAACCTGTGAAAGAATTGATTTTCGATTCTTCTCCGGTCGCCTGCGCAGGTCTAAAAAACTGCACAGGTCTACCCCCACACACGCTCCGGTACACCTGAACAGGCCGCCTGCGCAGGCGACCTGTGCAGGTATACCGGAGCGTGTGTGGCCTACATAAGTCATCTGTGACCATGCAGGACCTGTTCCTGCGAAACTAGTCAGGTAAATAAATATAGTGGAATAACAAATCAATAATTGTTTTATTTAAATTATTTTCTCTAAATAATGTCACTTTTATTTAATTGTTTTATTGTTATCTCGCTTTGAAGAATAATTCAAAACAACAATATGGAAAGTGATGGAAGAAAACTAAAGAAACCGTTCAAATAAACTTATTATGTAGAATAATATTATGTAGAATAATGTTAGATATATTTTCGTATTCGGAACGTATGTATGTCCATATGCTATGATTTTTTGAAGTTGTCACTAATTTCTCCTCGGCGTCTCTTCACCTCTATACCCCTTTAACAAAAATCTGTCAATTTTGTTTAAATTATGTATCTAGTAGGTACGTATTACGTTGAAATCATTGTTTAAAGTCGCATTTATGCACTTCTTCTTATACAGTTGGGTAAAAGGAGCTCTGTAAAGAATCTTAATGATTCCGTTAGCTAAAGATTAGTGCAAATAAGTCGCATTCATATGAGATTTGTATGAAAAGACTGATGCGTGTGAAAGAATCTGAATGAATGCTCGAGGCGTATTTTGCACTATTCAAAGGGATTTATTCCAACGAGAGAAAAAAAGTGGAAATAAATTCATAAATGATTGCAATATTTACAATCTCTATATTTTATATTAATCTTCTTTGTATGAGAATCTTGCCGTGAGGTTGCCGGCGAAGAATAGTACCTCTGCTTTTTTTGCTGATTTTTCGAGCATCCTGTAAGAGGCAGGAAATCGAAAAATCAGATCGGGACCGAGAGGTTGACCACTTCACGTCCTTAAATCTCAACTGGTCAGAAAAGGCACAATGAGCCTCGGACGCCTTAAAGCGCAATGGAGAGCTCTTGATGCCTCCCTATGCTCCCGAGTGGGGTTTAGGCCCCCGCATTGCTGGTTGGTTTGGGGGTAGTTCGCGGCGGATTTGATTTGTCCGGGGCCGGCTTTTTGGTTTGATCGCTTCGATCGAGCTAGGAGTTCGGTTTCGTGCGGGTCGGGTTTGCTGCGGATTGGTCTCCACCGGGATGGCTTGCGGTGTGTGGGGTGCCTTAAAGGGAGAATGTATGTATGTATGTATGAGAAAAGCTAAATATTACTCAATTGTGGGGCTGATAATTTTATGAAAAACAGTCTCATGATAAACGCCTTTTAACAACACCTCCCAAAAATGTCAAGGCATCTCACAACAGCGTCAATGGAATAAAAGAGCAATTACTTACATGTACTTAATGACAATTGTATAATCTGTTCAAAGATAGAAGATATTTTTATTATATTTAAGAAACTAGCCACGGCGTGAATGACAACCTTAATTCTACACCAAAATTGTTGGATTCAAGAATCGGAGTTTGTTTTCAGACACTTAATTTCAGACGACAGTTTGTTTTCAAGCAGCTCGTCTTAAATTGTATAAAACACTTCTAATGAAATCGAAATCTTTACCTTTGATTCGCAGTTTTGGTGTTTATCTAAAGCTATCGATACAGTATAACTATACTAGATAACTATCTAGCTAGAGAAGGTAGTATCTCCCTAGACTAGGTACTCTATACATGTATACACTCCGGACCATTTTTGTCTATCTAGCGTTCCTAAAGATCTACAATCTGTCTAAGTATATACACAACGCATATAAAGATGTCGAATAGAGCGCTCTATCGAGAGTGAAAGATATACCATATACAATTTGCTCTCTACATAGAGTTTGAGCGATTTCTGTTAGAGATTTCTTACTGTTGTTTAAACTTAATAATATAGATTTCTCTAGATCGACTCACTCTAGGTAAAAAGTGTATTGATTCCACTAGACTACCGAGTCAATACTTTTGGAGCTATGTAGGTACCAATAAAACATCCTTACACCGAAATATTCCGTCTTCCCTGGAAGTTATTGCCTTTTCGGAGTCCTTTTTTATCGCTACGTTACAATATTCAGGTACCTACCTGCTAATGGATCTTGCATAATTCCTCCATCTATTTACCCTTTTTATCATGGGGATTACCAACTTTTTATTTCCTTAAAAAGGGTCAGTATTTGGATGGAATATCTTTATTCGCGCTACAACCTGTATTTACCTGTGTATTCTCCAATAGAACTAATAGCCCTCAATAGGTACCTATCCCATTTTAATATTATTCCCTTTACTGACTTGAGTCTGTATTCTTTTCTTTTCTATAAGTACCTACTCAATATTTGTTGTTATATTATTTCTGGGTTTGATAAAATATATTTTTTTTTTTTTTTTTATTTATTTATTTATTTAAACAATTATTTTATGCATATACAAAAATCTCTTAAAATAATTTACATTCACTTTAATATCTACGTTATTATTCTCCCACTAAAGCTATAAGCTTGTGTGTAGGAGAAGATATATTTATAGTTCAACTTTCAAATGTTTGGGCTAAAGGTGCTGTTAACTGCTCTCCTTTTACACCAATTTATATATATATATATACATCAGCGACAGTTCTATAAGTTTGTGGGCGCAATTAAAGAAAACAACTCCTTTGGAAGTCTCAACAATTTATACAGCATAAACACAAAAACAATACACGACAAAACTCCAGGATACCCAAACAATCATTAGCATGCACAAACCTTGCATGCTAGGGATTACTAGGGCCCTACACACACTCTCTTTAATGCATCCGCATTTCATCACTCAAATCGAGAAATTTTGCAGTTTAACAACAAATAATTTTTTTTTTTCTTAAATTACTTTAAAAATGCACATTGAATTAAAAATTTAATTTTGCTGTCAAATAGGCACATAACATAAGCAGTAGTTAACGAATATAACAACGACTGACTATCATGAGAGAAAGAGACCATCATACTTAACGCGCATTTACTCGCTGGAAGCACTATAATGACTCTAACAATTCATAACTCATGTTCGATTTTTAAATGGAACAAACCTCTACGGGCTTACGACCGTCTTCCACTGTTATTTTGAAGGCTGGCTTATGCACTGGGTTCCTAGGGCGCGGTCCGCGAGAAAATGGCAGTCTTTCAAAATATATGACAATATTTTTTGTTAGATAATGTTCTAAACTGACATACTCGCTACTGTAGCGCCGTATCCGAAGGAAAACAGACCATTAGTGTGATTACTTTACGTTAATAACGTTTGCCATCAGGTGGTAATGTTTGAATCTCCGAAACTTCTAATTTATACAGCTAACATTATTAAGAACAAGTAGAGCAACCAAATTTAAAGACTGCGACTGCTGTCATGTATTTAACGCCAGGATATGAATATATACCTATCCATTTTTATTAATGTCCATCTTTATTGCCTAATTGGCTTTGTTGGTGCACAACGTTCTGATTAATATGAATAAATTCTCGTGACCATTTTTCAGGACTAGCAGCCGGTTTCATAAAAAATAAAGGAGACTAAAAAAATAACGCGTTTCATAACAACAAAATGACATTTAAAGCCGACTTTATGTTAAAGTCTCGTTATTGGTACTAAAGTTGACTTTAGTGTAGTTCATACTTTTAACATCAGAGTTCATAGAAAATTTCGTGGTGCTTTAACTGTCACAAATGATGAACATTTGTATACGGTGACACTGTGAACAAAAATGATCACTGTAGACAAAATAGGGTCGAAAACATGGCAAAACGCGAAGAATATTATTGTTTACTGATTTCATTCACTAATTCATAAACCAAAATAATAAATTAACAACAATAACGACACATCGATGCTTTATTGAGAAACGAAATTGACGGATTAACAGAAATTCCGCGAAAATATTAGTAAACAACCTATGTTTTCCATAGATTTCCATGGTAACACTATCAACTGCTACCAACTTTCGAATATTTTTTTATGAAACGCGTCAACTTAAAGGACATTTAAATAATTTTTAAAAGTTCCTTCAGCTAAAGAGTTCTTAAGGGCCGGTCTTATAAACATCCGTTAGTTAAAAGTCAAACCAAATAAACCGAAATATGATCCATTTGCTCGTTTTTTCCGTCCTAAAAAAATTCGTCATTAAAATTTCAGTACGGAAATTTGTTAGTAAACCATCGATAAACTTACGGATATTTAGTCTCTCGTTTATAAGATCGGACCTTAGTCGCTTTTTTTTAAACTGGCCGTAAATCTTAACGAGTAGTAGTCTTATACTTGTTTGTCTTGATATTTCGATCAACCAGCTAATAGTTAATGACACTTCGATAGGTAAGTGTTTCGCAGATAGTGGAAAAATTAACTTATTAAAATTTTGAAAATTGTAATAAGATATATAAAGTGTTATTGTTAATAAGAAATGGAGACCCTGAAAGAGGCTTCGACATTGTTTCCCTCTCAATCTCCAGCTCGCCATCAATCCATGTCAATGCAGAGGGGCCGCTACATATTGAAAGGAGAGCGAGGAGTTTGAGGGAAACGGCGGACAATAGGAAAGAAATCATTTTCTTTTAATAAATCATCCCTTACTTAAAGATCTTTTATTCAGATACATACACTGGCCGGGAATAACATCGCCTTTCAAACATTAGAACTTCAGTTTTTTTTTTTTTTTTTGAAAATAATAAATCCACCGTTGCACACAAACATTGAGTTAAGTATGTGGAAAATGACAGAATATGCCATCACCAGATTATCGTACAAGTTTGTCTGTTGTTGTGGACTTGATCCAATTCGGGTCTTTTCAAAGTTTACTTGCAGCACTATGTGGAGCGGAAGACTATTTCTGATGCTGACCTTATTTACAAAGCAAGCTAATCCGTTTAATGCATAGAATATAGAATCTAGTATTCTTTCTCTATGAAGTATGACTCCTTATTCATTTTATAAGTTGTATCTTGTGATTATAAACTGATAGCATTTCTTAAGTCATACAAACCAAATAAAGTAATCAATTTCCCGAAAATATACTATATAACATGTTAAAATCTTGTAAGTATTCGACCAGATTGGCGTAACTTGTCCGGTATTTGGCCGGATAGTATTTATCATCACCACCTATATAAGAAGGCCTTAGTGCAGCGTCACATCGGGAGGCCCACCGTTCGCTTGTCTATATCTGTATGTACTTACCTGTACACTATGATACTGTCTACACGCCGGCGGCCGTGACGCGAGAGGCCAAAAATGGCCGCCAGCACTAAGGCCTTCTTATATAGGTGGTGTTGGTATTTATGGCGCCAAATAGGCCGAATATCGACATCAGCGACGCATCGATAAATACTGTAGGACCGTTTGACAGATCGAAAATCGAAAATATATTAATAAATTAATATTAATTAGGTTCTAAAGTATCATTCTACCTATTTACAAGATTTTTAAATCCATAAAACTCATATGATTACTCAATATCAAGCTCAATTTTATTAAACATCCATATAACTCAAATTTTGCGTGCAACAACAACGAATATGCAGTAGAAATATTAATAATAATTGTCAACTCGAAACCACGTGCACGAATATTAAATTTCCTTAGATAATTAAACTACATACAAATTTAATATGAATATTATATTTGCTAGACGGAATATGTGAAGAGATTTCGCATGTAAATTCGTTACATTCAAGAGTTTTAATTACCTTCATATTTATTTACAAGCCTAGGAATTCTATGTGCAATATTGTTGTTTTTTTTTTTTTGGAAAATATTTATGTAAACTTTTCAATTTAGTTAACAAATTTGATGTTTACAATAAACAGTTTAAAATGGAAATAATTTTATATTTTAACCTACTGCCATATTTGATGCTTATAAATAGTATTACTTACCTTATACTCATTGACAACTGTGGGGACTGGCCAGGAACACCTTCAAGGTGAAGGCCATTATAAAAAAAAAATTTCAAACCTAGATATATAAACAACATTCGATTTTTTTAAACAGATGTGGGATCATTCTGTATCTAAGTACTTGCTTACATTAATCCTCATATGACCCTACTTAAGGGCATAGGGAAGATATAAGAGCTCTTCACTGCTCTCAACCTTGAGCAGTGTTAATGATCTGAATGTTTTAAATAACGTAAACTAATTTTAGAAAATTAGCCCTCTTCTGCAAGTTTCTTTGCCTCACATTTAAGTGCATGTCCTTTGTAGGCACATGATCCCTATTTAGTAAGATATTGTTTCATAAGATATGTAGTTGTCTAGTATAAAATAAGTTTTACACAAACTCTTTCAAGACAACGATTAGATTACTAGACATTCTCAACACTATTTTCCAACCATGTCCATCTCCTCTTAATTGTATAAACAAAAATGATCTTTAAGTTGGAGAATTAATTGCAATAAAATGATTTTCTGTAAGCATGTATGAGTTATATGAGTTTGTCATTCGGTTTTTGTAGTCTGAAGGGCTTTGCAATACTAAACACTTAACAAGACTAGGTACAAACGAATTTTTCGACAATGACAAAGGAAGAAAATTAGCCGTCTACTTTTTATATTTTTTATATAAGTATCTTTGTTTGCTTTAAATAATTGTTTATACGTTCGAGTGGACAGTTAATTTTTTTCGCACTCTACATTGACGAAATATTCGTTTGTAGTCGAACGCCAATTTCAAATTATCTCTGGTCTACCAACAATCTCTGGTTGAGTGAATATGTCCTACGACAAGCTAATGGAATCAAAGTGCAAAAGTATTCATCTATGTCTGTGAACACTGAACCATCTACATAATATTTTAGTCCGTTTATATTTTTGAATGCGCATCAATCGTAGAAAACAGACGTTAAGGTCAGATATTAATATGCGAAAAGCCGCGCAAAATTCCGTAGAGCGTTCTTAAATACTCTTTGATATATTAACTTTAATATATTTAGAGCTATTTAAAAAACTTTATTTTTTTAAGATCTTCATACAAATTTTTCAAAAAAGACAGTAAGACATCTTTTGGAAACAAAATTACTCATGTAAACGTTGAATGGAATCTTGGTATTACGGTATGAAAATGTAATAAAATAATTGGAGATTGTTTCGTAATACATATAAATGTTATTCAAATCTTATTATTCTCAATAAATAAAGATTTAAAGAAAGATTTTGGAAAAATATTTCCTCCATTTTGTTATTTGACACATTTAAAAAAATTTATGGCCACATTTTGTGTCAAACTGTCGTAGCCAGATAGATGAGTAATTATGTAGCTACCTGATAAAATCATATTAAATGTTGGTAAAAAATAATAAAGATACATTAAATTAAATTCATAATACATTTCAATCTAAAAATTGTTCTTTCATAAAGATTTTAGAGAAAAAATGATATTTGAAAATTGAAATGAGTATGAATATTCTTTAGTAGATTTGATCGGTAAAACAGAACGCTGAAAGAGAGCCAATCTGACAGGAAGTGATGACATTCCTATTTTACAAGATAATGGATTTGTCAGGTATGTGTGTATGTTTATAGTCAAAAAATATATTTGGTTTTACACACATCATAATAATTAAGTAATACTGTGTAAAATACACATCTAATCTCAATACATTACCAGAATGAATTTGACAGCAAACAAAACTTCCTGTTTATTTTGGAAAAGAATCAGATATGTAGGTATTTTGGTAATAAAATTCACTTGATTTATCCACATAAAAATTAAGCAATATAATGCAGGTACGCGTAAAACTTCTTCAAAGATAACATATATTAGATAATATTTATCACGAAACTATATCGAGCTCAAAATTCTTATGTAGATAAATGCAAACTTATGTTCTCTTACCTTTAATTTATTTTATTTAATGTTATATTCATCACAAAACAAGGTGGGTAATATTTTAAATAAACACAGCATGTTGTTGTATGTTGAAGCATTCTGTAAAAGTTTGGCGGCATTTCTTGATATATCAAAAATCCCTGCAAGGTTCTGAGTGTTCTGACCTAGAAAAAAAAAACGATTCTATTAATATATGAAAGCAACATACAGTAATTACATGGCCATGGTTGCAAATATATAAGACGACATTAGAAAATTTTGCTTTTTCAGGGATTTGTTTTAAAAATACATGTTATGAGAATTTGATTAGAATCAATATTAAGGATTTAGAAAGTATATCAAACTACTTATGAACTTCAAATTAGAATAAAACAATCAACTGCTAGATACATATTTGATATGATATACTCTGCATAAAACCTTCATTTGGAATCTTTCATAGTATTATTTGTTTAAAAGTGTAGCTTTTATACCTTTTTAAGATCTTCATTAAATCCATTTAGACTGCATAATGTATCAGGTATTATTATTTCAGATAGACTGCAACTCCATGCCTAGAAAACAATATTACAAAACATCAAAATCTGTCAAAGTTTAGTTACAGGAGAGACAGCAATTTCAAAGTATCATATTTTATATACCCATATTTTTACAATTCACAACTAAAAACTTCATGATAGGTAAAAATCTTAATAATTAAATATAGCTTAGGTACCTACTTACAAAAATATTTCAATATATTAAAAAACTTACAAAATTTTTGAAAATAGAATTCCTGTTGTTTTTGTTTGGCTGTCAAAATAACAATAATTGACAGTAGGTTACCATAGACGAACTTTTTAATATGTAATTTTTTGTCTTAGCTTCATAATATGAAAACAAAATAAGAATGATTTTTTTAATAATTCTTCTTCACATTTAAAGTGGTTTTTTGTGTGTTAAATTTTTTTTTAATAAGTCGAAATATTTTAAGAGACCATTATATAAGTAAATCAAAAATATACATCATAAAATAATTTAATAGTACCTAACTGTGTTGAATTATATTATTATCTTTGGTTATCCATGGATGGTTGATACTTCACTATACCAATACGTCATATTTTGTTGTCAAACAAAAGGTTCGGATCGATATCGTCGATTATGAAAAATATAATTACCTTATTTTCAATTGAGTTTAATGAAAATAAAACTGGTAAGTCATCAATTGATTAAATTATCTGTAAGCCTATGCCGTAACTTAAAACATTTATGAGTTGCTAAAACAATTGCAGAATAGTAAAGTTATGTTATAAGGCGGGAATTAGTGTCTTACCGAAATCACAAAATTAATTTATTTTGTTGATATTTTTTTCAGGTTCCTGAGGCAAACGTGTTTTCAACGAGACTAATTGCTTTCATCCCACCTTTTTGACATAGCAGTACATACTTCTAAGGATCAAATTGATTGATAAAAGTGCATTTCTAACAAAGAAACTCATTGGTTTAATTTTTGCAAGACAATATGGTAAGCTACCTATGTAAGAATTTCATTAATTATGTTTCTTGGATTTCTTTATGTGTATTTTAAATCAGAAACTTTATATTGCAGATCCATGTTAGAGAACTCATTCAAATTTCCCATTTAGTTGAGAAGGGAAACAATTATATTGAAAAAATATTCAATGGCTGCTTATGGGATGTAAAGAAGATTGACCATAATCAATAACAGTGTCTTGCGGATGCCAGCGATTTTATCAATTTTACTACATATCACTATAAATAAGTTCTCAACCCGTTAGAAGCATATCAGCTTCATATAGAGCCTAAATGTATCTTAAACCATATTATTAACCACTATTACCGCAAAGGATTACTCTGTAATGGTGAGCAATGCTTAATTTTGACAGAAAATAAATAAATAAATATAAAAACGATAATGCTTCTGGCTCGACACAATAGTGTGTTTCTAGCACATAGATTTTCATATATTCTTCGTAGTAAAAAGTGAAGCCGATTTGGCCGGCAATTTTGACAGTACATTTATAAAGAAACTTAAAAATGATCTAATTTCACTTATTTCAACGTAAAAATATGTTTTATTGTAAAAAACACGAGAAAACTACTGAATAAATATACGCTGTACCACATTCTTTTGGGAACCAAACTGTCAAAAGTTGCAATATTTAGGCTTCACTTTTAAACGCGAGTCGGGATTCTAGGTTATTGTATGGATTTCTGTGTTCTAGCATCAGATTTAAACTTTAAATTTTTTATTTCGGTTATGGAATAAAAATGATATAATACTTTTGGGTTAAGAAGTGAATAACTAATAGTTTTTTTTTATAACGGTGGGTCGGAATATCTTTTCTGGTTTCCATTTGTTTAAGAGAATATTTTTTTACTCTGCTAGATCTAACAAAAAACTTTGAGATTATACATATTATGTTTCAATTGTTGATTTTATGTTTTATGAATTAAATAATGATTGGACAAAAAATAAACAAAAATTCTTTCATTCATTTATTCATACCCATAAATAATACTACTATTTAAATGGTTCTACGTTGAACAACTTGACATTTTTCAGAAGGCAATAACTTACATTTGAATTTGTTTCCTATGTACATTTTGGTTCAATTTTTTTATAATTTTAATAGATAATGGCATTTATCAATAAGGATAAGAAGAAATACCTAGATTTGATATTGATATACCTGCATTGATCCATTGAAAATTTCCTTATATGTAACTTCATATATTTTTTTAAATTTGAACCACCAAAATAGAGAGTATTGTTAAACTATGAAGGTGAGTTTATTTGCATAATCAAGTTGATTTTTATCCGCTCTGTAATAATCTACTAGATGTTGTTACTTGCAACTTGACGTTATAACACACCAACCATTGATGTCAAGTTAGATGCAGAACTCTTCAACAATTTGCGGCGATTATTTTGAGTTTGATATATCCAGATATGGAAATGAAATAAGTACCTGTAGTCAATATTTCATATACAGGATATTTTATTATTTCAATTATGCACCTACTTGAATAGTTTTTTTTAAATATAAGGAATCTATAGATATAGCTGGAGAGAAAGAGTGGTAAACATTGCTGCCAACTATTCCTAGGATTATGACCAGAGAAAAGACGTTGCGTTACAGTTTTTACTTTTGTCGTTGCAAAGCATAAGGGCAGCATTGTTATTATTATTATTATGTTTATGGCATCCCATCCCTAGAGGGACGATTTGTGCCAGACGCAGCATTGTATTATGAGCTTATAGTTCACTACAAGTATTTCAAGCATTCTATTAAATGTCAATTGTGGGGTAGGTGTAGAGAATATATCACCACACTACGAATTTGACTCACATGTCTTTCACAGTTATTCTATTTTTCATAGATACAAGCCGGTTTTATGAGTAACTCACCAATTAAAATTGTGATTCATGACAAACGTTACGTAGATTATCTCTATATAATAATTTAGAAATGTTTTTTTATTTGCCTTTGACAATACTTTAACCGTATATGTGAACATCACGCTCAAAATACAAATGCTAAGATAGATATTAATATGCCCAGAGCAGTATAAAATGCTGGAGAAGGTTCTTAAATACAATTTGCTGCATTAACTTTAATATATTTAGAGCTATTTAAAAAAACTGTACTTTTTAGGATCTTCATACAAATTTCTCAAAAAGACTTTTGGAAACAAAATTACTCATGTAAACGTTGAATGGGATCTTGGTATTACGGTATGAAAATGTAATAAAATAATTGTAGATTGATTTGTTATACATATAAATGTTATTAAAAGCTTATTATTCTCAATAAATAAAGATTTAATGAAAAAAATTGCAGTTTGACAGATACAAATCACCCTCTATGGGTGGGTTGCCCAATTAATATCAAAGCAGGCAATGTATGTAGCTAAGATTCAAACCACAGAGCTATCTCTCTCTGTATGAAAACTTGCAAATTATGTCGGTAGGTTCGTATAATATTTTTTTTATTATTATAGACCTCCAAAAAAAATAAAATATTATACGAACCTACCGACATAATCAGTATATTTATATTATCTGTGGACATAATTTGCAAGTTATCATAGAGAGAGCTCTGTGGTTTGAATAGGTTCGTATAATATTATGAGGTCGGTAAAACAAAAATTGTAAAAGTGTCATTCTTCTTTTTCTGTGCTTATGTCAGTTAAAGTGGTATGTTAAGCAATGGGATGCTAGACTAGAATCTGTTTAATTACCTACCGATCAAGCCTGACAATCGGAATCAAAAACGTAAAGCAAGACGGGTATAAGCTAGTAGATAATAATGACATTATCTATGGCGATTGCTTTCTACGTTCTCTATGCATTGTACGGCGGCCATTGACGAAACATTAGTTCCTTCAACACGTTAGTCGCCTGAAATTCGTTTGTGGTATTCGTTGCCGTATGTGGGGGCACCTGGACGAATACATGAATATTGATGGACGATTTGCAATTTAAAATACGAAGCGTCCCTCCCCACGTAGGGAGGGCCTGTCCAGTCGATCAATGTGAAGTATGTTGCGAATTAAAAAATCAGGACCAAGCGTCTCACTTGTATTGCATCCCCACATATATATCTACACGGGTATCAATACAAAAACATATACCCCAACATAATTCAAATCGATAAAATGCAATAAGGAAATGCAAAAGATGGCCGAACTACACAAAAAAACGTCAATATTGTTCAGAATGATTACGCCTTTTTGTAAACTCACGCCTAACCATCGTACCTACCTTCTTTTTATACACGGATACTACTTGTGTCTTGCAACCCCTCTGAGGAGTGTACGTACCTACATGATTTCAGATAATTGTGTAATCTTTGCTATCAGTTATGCAATGAAAGCCCGCATAGTTAAAATTTAAATGACTGCTTTTGTGATCACTCTAAATAGCAACAGAAGAATTTCGTAAGCTCGAAGTGGCTAAAATTTACCATAAAAATTCGTATATTATTGGACAAAGCTTAGCTTACGTAGTAACTTGCCATTTTTCGAGTTTATTTAATGTGTCTGGAAGAATAAAGTACTTCTGGACATTGATTCAGATATTAAACAGACACGCTTTCATAATTATTTACATGATATATACGGCTTTCGCCTTTAAACACAATATCATCATAACATCATTATATCATTCAGACAATCTTTTAAAGCATTAATTACAGTATGCCATTAAACAATACATCATCATCATGAATGCATGCACAAACCTTATAAAAATATTCATATTTTATTAAGCATAATTTTGGTATTTAATGGGTTGTTACATTGACAAATGCGGTATTAAGCAAATCCATAGATTTAAATTAACAGATAGAACTTTCTGGAGTATTAGTATACATTCTCGTTCTTAAGTACAAACGTCTGACGTTACAGAACGTCACTAATATTAATTAAAGTTAAGATATTGTCGAGTGAAATCTCTCCCTATGAGTGTGACGTACATTATAATTAATTATTATTTCATGCGAAAGCTACAAATAATTACTTAACGATAAAATTCTTATCACCATTCTCAATAATAAAACCTCTGTAACATTTTGCTAAATTTGTCTCGAAATTTAATTAAAACCTTTAATCCGATGTATAAAATGGATTCCACTAAGTGCTTAAACCGTTTACAAAATATATAAATCTCCCACTTTGTTCCGGTGCCAAGTATTGGAGAATTCGTAGCAAACACTGGAAGACTGTAACAGTGTCAATATTTGAGGAGATCTTATGTAAGTGGCTGAGTTGGGATGTCTTCTAAGTGTTGGTTTGGGGTGTCTACGTATTGTACCTACCTTTATAACAGTGGTACAAACTGCCATGAAATTATAGATAACCACTTTTTTTTTATTTTCATGCATCTAATTCAACTCTTGACATAACTGGCATTTAACTGTTGTAACATGTTATGGAATAATTCAACATAAGTATGCACAATGTAACTGCGATAGTATATTACCTCAAGCTGGGAGGTAGAGGGCCTCAATACCTATCGATTTAACCCTCATGTATGTTCAACGTTATGGGGTGGTTGTGAATTTGAATAGGTACCTCTAATCCGAATTTCTGACTAATGTGGCCAAACTATTAATTTTAAGATCATGATTTTTTTTCTGAGAATAGTTCGATAGTGGTCCTAATGTCCTTATGTTAACAAATTTGTTAGTCAGCAACCGATAGCTTTTGTTAAAAAAAAAAATTGAAATTTTTTCTTCCAACTTAAATTTTTCCACAAACTTTCAAGGACTCTAAGAGCAAATTTTCAAATAACTTTTTTTCTACGTGTTATCTTAAAAACTACAACTATTAATAGAGAATTAGCCCTGCACATTTCGTTAGGCTGGTCTAAGGCATCACCTAAAAAACTAACTTTACTTGTGTAAGTATACATATTATATATTCCACATTTTTTCATTTTTATTCGACGGATCAGCTGAGAGCGACTACCTACTTCCGAATTAAAAATTCGAAACACGAAGATTCCCGTATTAAAGTGCCCTTGAATTTTATATAAAGGCTTACAGAATTGAAGATCCGTAAAATAAGCCGTTTCAAAAGATAGAATCAACTAAAAACTATTTTGTTAGAGAATTAAGATACTGTTTTTTTCTAACAAGGAAGACAAGTGGTTAATTCTCTTTCTGGTTTACAAGTTTCGAGAATAGCTCTTCGGTCGGCTTGTTATTTTGGTTTATCAGATAATACTATCAGCTCGTGGATCGCTTTGATGCTGAACTCTCAAGCGAGAACCATTATAATACCCTCCCATCCCCTTTTCGAGAGGTATTCAAGCTTGAAAACAATCCCCTTCTGACTTCATCTTCGCCCTGAATTTTCAAAACTAATTTTCAATCTGTTTCAATGATTCGTCATATTTTCGTTAAAACACCTTTCTATTTACCTTCGATACTTAACATATTGTTAAATTTGACTTTTTTGTTTCTGATAATGCTTTATTACTTACTGTATCGATAATGAGAAACCAAAAAAAATATTAGAGAAAGAAAATATTTATTAGATTAAAGACACCAA
The DNA here is from genome assembly GCA_963576905.1 of Mystacides longicornis. Lineage (NCBI taxonomy): Eukaryota > Metazoa > Arthropoda > Insecta > Trichoptera > Leptoceridae > Mystacides > Mystacides longicornis. Next base: position 11,501,314 of record OY756425.1, on the reverse strand, counting down.
TAAAACACTGAACAATACAAAAAATTCAAGAAACAAGAATATAGAATCTCCAGTGCTCCAATACCTAATAGAATGTGTCTCCCGCATGGCTATTCACTATAGATAATAGGTATCATCCCAACCTCGGTAGCCTTGTGGTAAAAGGCGTTAACTTCTGATGATGAGGTCGATTCCTGGTATGATTAGAGTTTTTTCATTTGATATTTCTAGCCGGATTTGACGTGTCTCAAATTGGAGGGGGCCGGTTGACTAAATGAAAAAATTACTTCATACAAATATCCTGTCGTTTATACTTTCCTATTCTACCTTTGTATAGTTGATTTATTTTACTAAGCCAACCCAAATACAATCGAAAAAAAGGTTTTTATTAGGTCTTATCAAAGTGGAAGTAGTAAAAGATAGCCAATAATCAAACATTTCAAAGTGGTTGGTTGGTAACCTACAGGTTCCGTCGCCGACTTTCGAATATCAGTTTCGTACTTCCTCTTTTACGACACAAAATTATTTGCTTGTTGTAAAAGAGTTAAATAGTGTAATTTGTGTTCACTTTTAGAAGGCACAGTTTCAGATTTATAAAAAAAAAAATTAATGACTTTTTGATGGAAATTGTCTTTTATAATGTAAGGAAGCTTTTATAAGAGACGATAATACCCCCTATTCTGGATTTGTTCGAACTAAAATAAGAACGTTCCAAAATTTAAGAATTAAGGTCATATGAATTAAAATTCGTATTCTATAAAGCGATGTGTTCTAAAAACTAAAATGACTTAAATTAGTTCACCATAAACAAAAATATGAATTATAATTGTCTATGGTCTATATCGCGCATGCGCAATTGGTCATGTTTGTTTATTAAAAATAATACGACTGTCAAAGTAGTGACCAAATGGGTTAGAAGCATCTCAAATTTGCCTTTTTATCAGACCAACTCTTAGATTTCCTTTTGAAATAAATAAGTATAATTATTTTTAGTGCAAATCTCGTGTTGTAATACGCAAGAGTATTTTATGAAAGTAGTGATTTTGATCTAACCTCCAATTTTCGATTTCGGCATAACGAAACACGCGCAAATAATCAATTTTATGATTTTATTTACCTTAATATTTAACACTTTTTTTAAACTTATTAGGTTAAAATAATACTTTTATTATAAAAATATCATCAGATATATTTTAAGTCGCATACAATTAGGTGTGAACTAAAATTAAGAACATTTTGACATAATAACGCACTAAAATTGACTTAAATAGTGTTGTAGAATACCAAAATGAACTAATTTCAATATTAGTCACATTAAGAACGCTCTTAATTTTTATAGAATACCGATGTGCACTTAATAAAATTGGAACGTTCTTATTTTAGTTAGTGCGCACTTAAATTGAAACAGAATCGGGCGTAATATAATACTTGTGGTAAATGTGGTGATATGTGTTTATTTAAAAATATCTGGAAAGGACAGGATGGCAGTAGAAATGCTAATGTAATCAGGACTAGACTAAATAATTGTGCAGAGTCATCGATTATTGAAAGGGAACTCCCGACAGGACCCCCTTCTAATCCCCCCACCCCCTAGTGTGGTGGGGTGTAGGGGGGTGGGGGCGAGAGTGCCGTCACAAAGTTCTCCTGATTCAGTCGGCTGGCCACAGACTGTGGTCTCACGTGATTTACTCCTCAAATATCTGCGCTAATTGCGTTATATAAACCACCATCCTAACTCAACTGCCTTGACAACATTTCTACGTCAAGTTTTTTCCTCTTACAGCTGCTTTCTTATTGAAATATTATCAAATGGTTTCGGCTAAAAACTTTCAACTTCTCCAAATATTTTCAGGGCTTGATTTTCAAATCTTTTCATCTTCCCGAATATTTGAGAAATAGACCACTCTCGGTGGGTTGCCACATCGGAAAGAAAAATAATATTTTAGAAAAGTATTCTGATCCGGTAAATCACGATTTTCATATTATCTAAGATGAATTTCATGGCGCTGTTCATCGCCAATCATGAGGTCTCGGGTTCAATTCACCGACGAGTTGGAATTAGATTTTAAAAAGCCTTCTATTGCAAAGATATAAAATTCTTAAATGCAGTTGCCTGTAACAAAAAAGAGTATTTATTAAAAAAAAATATTGACAGTTATATTATTACTGTGTGGGTAGCTATTGAAAAATAAAGCTAATGCTGCAGATCAATTTCCAGATTTAAAACCCAAGAAGATCCCAACATTCTGTTAATATTGAAGTCACTCTTGTCTTATTTGAAGTCATTATAAAACAATAACATTATATTTGGGTATTGCTAAACATACCTACTTGTAGATACATAAAAAAATCTATAGAAAAGCGGAGATAAAATGATTGAATTTGGGAATTGCTCCTATTTGTATGCAACTGAATTAGCATATAGGTATGTATTTTGTGAACATAGATAGAAAACAGGGAGTAATGTGATTTCCCATTAATTTATTACTAGTTTTTTAAAGGCCCTTTCTGCGCCCACTTATGGCTTTTTCTTGCAAACTTTGTTTTCTTATCGCTGAAATGCAAAATCGTTTTTCTCCACATCAAGACCTTAATAAAAAAGTGTTCAGCCACCAGTCATATTATGACTGTCAGGCACATTTTTAGTAGAACAATATTTCACTTTAGTTGTGAGTGGCGCCCTCTTCTGGTAAACGCAGGAACTAAAAGCTTTAATGACATCAGTCAGAGTAGTCAGACAGTCAGTGAGACAGTGACAGAGACATTTATATTATAAGACTAGCTTTCCCGACAGACGTTGACCTGTGTTCCTAAATATGAATATTGAATTAGAATTTGTATGGTAATGAATTAATTATCATCATTTGACCAATGTGATTCCGAATGATGCGTCTGTTTTAAGCCATGTATATTCCATCCGCATTCTGTCAATCGCACCAATTGACGATTTCTGTCAAAATTTCAAAATTAGAGTAAAAATTATAAGGTAAAAAGTATACTAATAAGGTTGTCTACGTAAAGTTTTCTTTAATTTTCCATTTTCCATGAATTTTTCTTATTTTTTTTTCTTCTAAAAGGACATTCTCCTGATAAAACCCTACACGACAAAAAAGAATTAGCGAAATCGGTCCAGCCGTTTTGGCGTGACACGATGACATCGAGAAATAGCTTTCCATTTTTTTATATATATGATTGATTAGATATAGCATTAGAGCAAAATTATGATCGCCACAAGGTGCTTCAATACATTATGTCCTATGCCAGTCGTTCCACTTCTTCCCAGGTCAGTTCGATACTCTGCAGGTCTGCGTTATAGGTTCGTACAACTCTACGACACGGTCAATACGGTCATCCTCTTTTTCTTGTTCCACCTGGGTTGTGAAATAAGCTAGCATGGCTTGTTTAACAAAAAAAAATTATACAAAAAAATCAAAAATATATATTTTTTTAAATGAATATAATGATTTTTTTTAATAAATACACTCTTTGACTCTTTCACAGTAAGCCACGACCTCCGATACGAAACAGTACGAAAGCCGCCGTTGTAACCGCTAGTCTACCAACCAATTCAGGGTGTTTACAAACGCAAAAAAGCAGCTCATTGACTTGATGGTATGATATTTTTATGCATTTTCATTCCCATCTACGAGTAAAAGAGTTTATTTGTGTTCACTTTGAGAAGGCACAGATTCCAACAATGCACAATGTTGGAAATTCCCATTATCGAATGGTCCCTTATTAGATTCCGGGTCAAATTAGAAGAGCGAGTCACTTTAAATTATTATGAACGTTCTATTTGATTTGAAAAAAAAATCGGTTACAACTACGATCCTTAGCAACTTATATACCGACTTACGAGTATAGAATAGCTATTAATCAATTTCGTATCCAATAAAAACCGTTTTGGATGAAATTATTGGGTCATGTTTTAAATCAACCGGTAGCCGTCCAATTTGCTAAAAGTAAGTCATATACTAGTTGGAAGAACAATGATGCAGATGTATCTGGTAGGAGTGGCCCAGTAATCCCACCACGGACACGAATGCCAAACCAGTTCTGGCACGAGTGGGCCGCGCGGTGCAACGAGACAGGTGATGCCCAGAGCTTTGTTTGTTGTCGGTCTTCCTAGAGCAGAAGTAGCCCGGATGGACATCGAACACGGGTCCTTCCTTATAGCTAACGGTACTGATAGCCTTTTAAATAATTTAAAGCCTTTATAAACTTTAATAATTATTAATAAACGTCATTTATCAAGCGAAATGTTTCATTATGCGACTTTTTTACCCATCGTGCCTTGTGTCTCTTAAAGAGTAAAAAACGAACTCCCTCGACACTCTTCACTATTCAGACAATCACATCCAATATTTCTTCCAATAACCTACCATTTCCCCTAAAATTTCTTCCTATGTATTTCCTTTACTTTATTCTGACACAATCGATAAATAAAGAAATGAGTCAACACTTTTCTATTTAAAGTGGTCAGAAATATTGCCGGCCGGGACCTCTTGGTCAGAAGTCAGCGCCTATAAAACTAGGCTACCAAGGTCGGTAATTGATGTGTTTGATCTACGAAATTTTCTTCAAACCTTTTCTCTCAGCTTTGTCAATGTAAATCACTTGCGTTTTATTTAATATGTCGCATAAAGAAAATCTTTTAAACAAGGACATGATTTGCTCCGGGATTTGAACCTTCGAGATTTCAAACATCCATACAAAACTTGGCCATAGCTATGATTGTATTGAATTGCATTATTTATTCTACATTTCTCTTTTGGTCAATGTCCACTATTCACCTCTGTACATTATTAATGGTAACAGGATTGCGTTATCTACAAGAATTTTGAGAGATAAACAAAACTTTGGAACTTGTTGTAAGAAAATTACATGAACTTTAGTGATACAAAATAAAAATATTGATATAACTAATAGACTCAAAATGGCTTAAAACATTGTGCTCGTAAATTGAATCTACAATCTACATGTCATTTTGTATATTCGTAGGAACTGATTCCTTTTGCACTACAGCAGAACTGCGAGTTGTATAATATTCTATTCTTGCTCGGTATACCTGAATTATGTTTGAATGAAATCACGTATTGCATTGAAAAGAAGATTCATATCATTGTGATATATTAAACATACGATGCACATATTTGAATTATAACAGACGGTAGTATTTTCATATACAACCAGTTATTTCATTTATTTCTGAATTGCCTTCTCTGTTGTAGACAGAATTCTTACTAACAGTCTGAATTATTTTTCGTTAAAGCACCTACACAATGCTCTACCTCCATTAGGAGGTAGAGCGATCTATTTTGAAACCGCTTATTATGCTCTATGTAGAGAAGTCTGTAATAATATTTATTTATTTAACTCAAGCTTCTTTAGAGCTCTTGGAGTCGTCAAAGTTTGTACTTACAGAGTATACATATTGTATTATAATTATTTCTTTTACTCTTTGCTCTGTCTATTGTAGGTACATCACTGTAGGCTTGTTACGCACGCTCAAGTCAGTTTATTCAAATTATCTCTAAGCACTCTAGCTAGATAAAAACAGGTCTGCTTTGTCAGTACCTACTAGTTCTAGAGTAATCTATATAGATAGTACCTACTCTACCTAGATATCCCTCTGTAGATATATCGGTACCTTTAATAGTGAAATCATATCCCTCTTTTGTCTTATATATTTCTTGCACCCGAACCATATAAATTGATAAGTTTGATATCAAGATACACAGCATTTATTTTGTTACATTTTCATGTGCAAAATGAAGCTATCCGAATAAAATCTACTGAAATTTAATTTAATTTTAGCTATCGAGTATACATAGGTGAAAGTAAACCGAAATTTCTGTAGAAACTACTGAATTGTTAGAAATACACTTATTTCTGATATTTCTGAATGCATACAGAAGCTAAAAACACGTAGATGAATGAAGCGCTTGAAAAATTTACCGATGCCAAAAACATCCTCGATAAAAATAATCAAAGATTTTTTTTTTAAATATGTAAAACTGTTTTGTTTTGAAAAATATGCCACTTAGTTATTTTTGTCTGTTTTATTCGGATATTTCTAAATGCTCTACAATAATAATAAACAACAATAAGAACTCTACAGTATGTACCTAATTTTCGAATAAATATAGAAAATAGTGCGTCAAAAATGTGACGATCCGATAATAACCTCAAAATATAGGTAATATTGACAGCTGACACTATGACATAAAACCTGGTGATTGTTTGCTTTAAATAGAAATTTTCCATAGAATGTATAGATGACTTAATTACAGACAGTTCGATTACCTAAAGCAAGGCCTCATCTATGAGATTATATTGTTAGCGAAAGTTTCTTCCAGTCTGTTTGACGCTCCACCGGCAGCGTTTATCTAGTTGTGGGCTGATATTAGCGGTGTTGTTGTTTTAAACTACCAGACCATTGAAGAGTGAAGAAAGCCGATCTGTGAAATCGGCCATACCTAGCTCTCAGTCACTGGAGTAATTAATTATGCAGTTATCAATATCTCCAGTACCTGCCTACCTTCCTGACAAGTATTGATTCACGAATTTTTCTGTTCTCTATTGCAGTCTATGGCACGATTTGACAACAAATTAATGAGGTTATAATTTGATAATATAATCGTGAAGCAAAAACCTTTATACGAAAAACGCACGGACGCAGGAGTATAATAATGTTCAAATTTCGCACACTTAATAGTTTAGTTTGTATAGAGAAGGAGCTGCGGAAACTTTTATATTTTTAAAATTATGTATAAAAAATACATAAGATCTATAAAAAAACATACTGTAATGTTATGTATTTGATACTCACACACACACTTCGATGTATTTGACATTGACAAAGACGCACATTTTCTTTCGTATATCCGTGGTCAAATTGAGAATAGATCAATATTGTTTGTCTTTAATAATACCTAATAGAAAAAACTGAACGAGCTTAGTAATTGATGACAAAGTAGAAATTTTGATGAAGATACACCATTCAAAGATATCTTTAACGAACGTCAATAGCTGGGTACACACGTAACGATTTATCTTTAAGATTTGAACGATAATCGCTCATTTTTCAATCGTTTTTGTCGCGAAGATTTGTAAAATGAGCGATTATGGGTTAAATCTTAAAGATAAATCGTTACGTGTGTACCCAGCTATTCAAACATATCTAACGAACGTTCTTCTGGTAAAATTTGAATTTGGACGGTAGCTTTCTAAACCAACTGATTTCAAAAAATATGTAACAACCAATGACTCCAACAATTCATTACTAATGTTCGATTTTTAAATGGAACAAACCACTACGGGCTTACGACCGTCTTCTACCTACTGTTATTTCGAAGGCTGGCTTAGTGTGATCACTTTACGTTAACAACGTTCTCCATTAGGTGGTAATATTTAAGTCTACGAAATTCCTAATCATGAGAATTCTCAACATGTTCAACAAGTCAAAAATCTCATGTATGCAACAAGTAGATATTTAATAATATTAATGAAATAATATAGAGATAAAAGCTGGAAACTATTGAGAACAAGAGAGCAACCAAATTTAAAGACAGCGACTGCTGTCGTGTATTTGGCGCCAGGCTATGACTATATCCATTTTTGTCGTCTCATCTTTATTGCCTATTGGTTTTGTTTGAGCACAACGCTCTAATTATGTCTAGATTGTGCTCCAACTGATTTCATTAGGTAAACTTAACACGTCATGTTCTACCAGATCCACTCTTTCTCCAGTCTCATCATTGTACGGTTTGGGCATGTTCAATATTGATGGTTCAAGAACTACAAAAATAAGAATTAAAGGCTGAAAGTAAAGGTGTTATTGATCAAGATTGGAATAGGTCGAACCAGCTAAACTAGGTATTTATTAGAGCAGTGATTCCCTAACTATGGTACGCGTACCATCAGTGGTACGCGACAATTATTAAGGTGGTACGCAAGCAGCCACGGCCATAGGACATACACAGTAAATAATTAGAAAAATCATTTTTAAATTTCGCGCTCTGACACGATTTGTTTGTCAGTGGTACGCTACTGATTTATAATTTCGTATGTGGTACGCGAAATTAAAAGTTTGGGAACCACTGTATTAGAGTCAATTCTACAATAACAAAAATCAGTTTCGTATATTGTGGACTCGCCTTATCATTAGTACAATCAATTAAGTAAAAGTGCAAGGTGTTTGGGTATAAAGCACTCTTTTAAGGCTCAAATATTTGATTAGTTAGGTACCAGTTACGTGAATAGCCCTACTGGGCAAAATTAGAAGAAATAGGAGAGACTTATGAAAAGTGTAGGTCATCGTAAAAGAAGTTTGTGTGGACAGAAAAGAGTTCCAATTCACTATGATAAATATTTTTTTTTTTTTTAGATAAATGAATCTGTGCTCACTCAAAGTGAACACAAATACACTCCTTGACTCTTTCACAGTAAGCTACTTAAAGCTTGTGTCGTAAAAGAGGAAGATGGCGGCACCTGGGATCGAACCACGACGTCCGCAGTACGAAAGCCGGCGTTGTAACCGCTGGGTCAATAACCAATAAATAAATTTGTATTCTATAAAAAATGAGAATATGAAAGTAAGCAGTAGTAAACCCCCCATGTACTTTCATATTTTTCTCGTTAAACAATTTATCACCCGCCAAACATAAATCCAAATTTAAAATTCGAATTAAAAATTCAATTGTTTCGTATTGAATAAGCGCAGTAATTGAATTATTTGTTCCAATTAATGTGATTACAGTTGCATTTCCCCGTGATATATGGTCCCTGCATATCCGCCCTCCACTAATGTAATAAATAATACAATTTATTTATATTGTTGTCTTGCTAAAAATAACAAATAGTGTTTCCATTCATATTTTGTTTGAATCACACGTGTTAAGCGCGTGTCTATGTTATGGGGATAGTTACTGAAGGGGAGGTTTATTCTTTATTCATTCTTTATTCTTCATATTCATTTCTAGGCCCAAATTTGGGCACTTAAACATGTCAAAAACAAATACAGTAAAGAGCAGTACTCACAATACAATAATATGAAACGTTACAAACGGTGAAACAATTAGCATAATAACAGCCGTGTGATACCAGATGTAAAGGGTCTAATATCACATTTTGTCATACATCAAATCTTGAGAAAAAAAACAACAAGAAAAAAATAAAATCAAGAAACAAATTGACAATTGCAAAGTAGGTACATGTATATGAGCTATCCATTCAGCATTTCGTCGATTGTATAATAAGATTTACTAATTAGGTACGATTTCACCCGTCCCCTAAAGATCTTTAAATTGTCGGATTTCAAATTTTCAGGCAATTTATTGTACATTCTAATGGACATACATACGAAGCTTTTGTCTACTTTAGTTAGCCTGTGTTTCATAGGTCTGATTATGTCTTTATAACGTGTATTATGGTCATGGATGTCTCTATTTAATGGTGTGTTTTTAATATTTTTATGTGCATACATGATACATTCAAATATAAAGAGGCTGGGCAAGGTTAATATTTTCTGTTTTACAAATGCTTCTCTACATGAGTCACGAGGCTTTATTCTACAAAGTGCTCGGATTGCTCTCTTTTGTAATAAAAATATGCGGTTTGCGTCAGTAGCTCTTCCCCAGAACAGTATTCCGTACGACATAATTGAATGAAAGTAAGCGAAATACACAGTTCTCGCGCTACTCTCTCCGCATGTTTCATTAATTTTTTTAATTGCAAATATAGCTGAGTTTAATTTAGGTGCTACTTTATTAATGTGCGGACTCCACTGTAATTTCCTGTCAATCATCACTCCAAGGAATTTACAGTCATCCGTCACATTTATCTGACGTTCTATTAAGGCTTCAGTCACAAGGTCCCTTTGCACTGATCCCTTCAGGGAAAAGTGAATCGCACCAGTCTTGCTTACATTTAATACTAAATTATTACTACTGAACCACTCCCCTACCTCGTCCAGAACCTGAAGGGTTTTTTCTTTGGTTTCTATTTTATTATTCTTATCTCTAATCAAAAAAGATGTATCATCTGCGAATGTTACTATGTTTACATCCTGAGGCAAAGAGGAAGACAGATCATTTATATAAATGAGAAAGAGTATTGGACCGAGAATAGATCCTTGCGGAACCCCATAATTTATATCGGCAAGTGATGATTTCACATGACCCAGCTCTAATAGCTGTTTTCTTCCGCTTAAATATGATTCAAAAAAACATTTCTCTTTATTGTTAATACCATAATGCTCTAGTTTACGGATTAGGATTTTATGGTTGACACAGTCAAAAGCCTTTGACAAATCACAAAATATGCCGTAGGTGTCATGTTTTTGTTCAAATGAATCTAAAATATTTTGTATTAAATAACTGATTCCATCACTTGTACTCTTGTGCTTTTGAAAGCCAAATTGTTGGGGATGTAATATATTATTCTGGACAAGATAGTCTACAAGCTGATCAGCAACAATCCTTTCAAATATTTTGCTCAGCACAGGGAGTATTGAAACCGGTCTATAGTTTCCAGGATCAGTTTTATCACCTTTTTTGTAAATAGGTATAATCCTAGCAAGTTTTAAGGAATTTGGGAAAACTCCCTGAGTTAAAGACATATTAATAATATCTGTTAAGTGGGGTGCTATACTATTAATAATCAGTTTCAGTGTTTTTGTTGACATGTTCCACAAATCAACTGACTCTTTTGCTTCGATTTTTTTGCAAATATTTATGATGTCAAATCTGGATACAATTTTAAATTTAAAAGAACTAATACATTTATTTGAGTCATGAAGGTATTTCTCAGCTTTTTCTACCGAAGCTTGTAAATTTTTAGTCATGGATTCAGCCACATTTATATAAAAATCATTGAAATAATTGGCAGTTTCATATTTGGTTTCAATTTCATATTCATCGTCGTTTTTGTTAATCGACCTACCCGTTTCATTTTTAATTATGTTCCAAGTAGTTTTTATGATGTTCTTGGATTGTTTTATCTTATTTTCAAGGAACCTGCTCTTTGCTTCACTACAGACCAGTTTAAACACCTTGCTGTACCTAGATATATATTTATTTATCTCTTGCGAGTCGTCATGTTTTCTCAAGTCATACAGCGTGAACAATCTCCTACGTGACACAAGTATACCGGGAGTTATCCAACATTTCTTTGGCTTATTAGTACTATTCTTAAAAGACTTTATGGGCAAATAAACATTTAAATTTGATATGAAATGCTGAAAAAAGTTCTCAAACACAATATCTGCTCTCTCACTTTCCATACAAGTAACCTCCCTCATGGCTTCCATAAACTGACCCAAACAACCCTCATCAATTTGCCTCTTATGTATATATTTATTACCGTTTCCGTTTTTATTATCTATATTCATCTTTAAATCTATCAATTGTCCTGAATGGTCTGATTTGACTAAGTTAGCCGACTGAGTTTTATAATTTTTGAAGCTGGTGAATATATTATCGATGCATGTAGATGTCGTTTTGGTTACCCTCGTAGAGTTAAATATGGTTTGTTTCAATAAATGGCTTTGCATTAAATCTAACAATTTACTACGTTCCCTTGACTCATCATTAAAATTAACATTAAAGTCCCCACAAATAATCAAATGCTTGGAGTTGCAACAAGAAATTCTATTTAAGACATCCTCCAGTAAATCGATAAAATTCTCAAAATTACATGACGGTGGCCTATATACACATAATATTAATAAATTTTTTATTTCTATACAGCTCATTTCACAGGTTTTTTCTACAGACAAATTAACAATATCCTGTCTGTTTTTAGCTTTAAGTGTATTTCTTATAAAAGTAATACACCCCCCTCTTATTGCATTAGTTCTACAAAAACTACTTAACATCACATAGCCCTCAATATTGTAGTTATCAATTTCTTATTATTATACAAAAATAAATTAATGTTGTAAATTCTGTTTCTCAATTCACAGCTACATATTTTTTCATAACGTATTGATGAGATGTAAACACGTATCCCTTTACTTTCGGCCTTCTCCATTATTGTCTGCATACAAGTTTTATACAATCCTCCCTTAGAAATGCTTCGAGTACCTCCGAATAGCAAAACGATGACGTCGGAGCTACTACAGTTGTCTATAGTTTTAATAACATTTTTGAGTAGATGGGATATGCCTGCCCCGGGATATGACATGCAGTGTACATTCATATCTAGTCTACCATTTAGTTTTACTCCAAGACCCTTTGCATCTTCGTCACCCATGATGAATAAATTTGGCTTTGATTCCTCCGAGAGATTATTTCTTATGGTGATATCATCATTCCTAACACCTTTCAAACACTCAACTCGTTGAACGTTTCTGTTGTTGAAATATTCTCTGTAATTCTCCAGCCTCTCATATGTGTCGTCATACGCAGATCTTAGAGCATCATTACATTTATTCATCTCGTCCAGTTTCAGTAGCAACCTGTCATTAGTATCCTTGTACTCATTCAATTGTTTCTCTCTCTTCATTGAGCTCTCCTTGAATTCTGTTAACAAACTTGTGTATTTTGACTCACTATCAGTTAATTGTCCCTTTAAATAATCATTCGCTTTTTCAAGCTCCTTCAGATCTTCATGCTGCTTAAGTAGGCTTTTGATTTTCTTTTTCATAATAAGAATCTCTTTCTGTTTCAGTTTTAAGTTGGCTTCACACTTCTTCAACTCATTTCCAACCCTCTCCTTCTCCTGCTCCACTTTTTCCACTTTATTCTTGAAAATTTCAGTGAAACTCGACTCATTCAAGAGACTTTCCTCGTCCATCGAATTATCGATCATTGTGACATATAAGTTTCTTTCTCTTTTACTCCTCGTTATTATTGTAGACATTATTGGTATATAGTATTTTTTATGGTTTTTCACCTATCGTTCTATTAGCACTAAGGTTTAAGATAGTAAAAATGTTTCTAAATCACTAAACAGTTTTTTCTGTTGTTTTTCTCTTTTTTCTATTGTATATAATAAAAAAAAAAAAAGTTTGTAGTTAAAAAATTATAAAATAATTAAAATTTGCATCCAACAAAAAAACAAAAACAAAAAATCTTTTGAGGCGTCCGGTATTCGAACCGCCGTCGTCGTTTCTTCTTTCAAAACAATGTCAATTGGCGGCGCCGCTACTAACTGAGCCACGCAGCGCGGCGAACCCAACGCCGAAAATCGGTTTTATTATTAATTTGGTAAGCAACGAGATGCGAAATTTGAGTGCTACCTCACAATAAAATTATTCACAGTTACAATAACAACACTATTGAAATTAAATGTCAGAGACTTTAAGTTATGTATTTAACACTTTCTGGCTTCAAATGATAGAAGCTCCTTTATTCAATCCCACAATTATTTTTATTATACTATTATTTAGTCTTTTTTAAGCGATATTTCAAGACAGCTGATCACAATAACAACACTGTTCGAATTAATGTCAGGCACCATGAGCTATTTTTAACACTGATTCTTTCTCAAAATTATAGAATTCCTGAGTTCACACCGAACAATACGTTTCACTTTCACTTTTTAGTCTTGTTTAAGTCAAATTACCATGTTTACAAACACTTTATCATAAAAAAAACTAAATACTATTGGGAGCCAAAACAAACACCTCTTGACAGCTCAATGACAGGTAGTCTTCCGGGTAGAGAATAGAAATAGAATTATTTAGGGTTGAAGATAATCAGAGTTGGTTTTGAGTAACTGGTGGCGATATTCCGATTTGCAAAAGTCAAAACATAGATATCAAAATTTACCACTCATGATAAAATCAACGGGTATCTAATCGTCCATTTATTTCAATACCATCGCAGAATTTTCGCACGATTTCAGAAAGTTAGCGCTGTCAATAATTCTATACTATATAGGTTTTTTTTTTTTTTTATAAAAATATTAATAAGATATTGTTGAAACTGACTAAACGGTGCGCGGTGGTGGGATCGAGAAGGAACTTTCCAATTGAATTGGCGAGTTTGTTTTAGAAATAAATAAAATGAAAAATTAATACTGAATGACAAACTGTATGAAAAAACCTATTTCGACTATGTTAGAACTTTTTGTCCATGTAATTCATACAAAAAAAAACAGAAACCCACTGATTATAACAAAACGAACGACCGTGAAATCAAACTAAGGACTTCTTCATACGTAGATACCGAAGCATCTGTTCTAGATCATAACATAACAACCACTATTATAGATTGCCAATGATTGCACATCAGTAGGTATCTATGGAAATGCAAATTTATTTCAAACTCAACTAATTTCACGTCGCGTCTTGCAATCCTATTGAAAATTCTTGTACTTTTCTCAATTGGTACATAATTTGGCAAATAACAATCGTAATTTCGCCAGACTTTGAGATGATATGCAAAGTTCCCACGATAAGTTAAACATAAACACATTTCGATAAAAAACAATAACAATATCAATCCCCAATTGTAAGAGATAAAGGGACTTCCGGGACACGAACGAGTCACCCACAGAAAACAAACCCCCTAGTTAGTACTGTGTGAATGGGGTGAGTCAAGGGAGCTACCATCACCAACAGGATAAGCAGCAGATAAGGGTTGTTGTGAATGAGATTCTAGAGTCTGTCTGTTGAGTCGTTTTGTAGTTATAAGTGTAATTTGTCATTTTAACAATTCGATAAGAGTATAACATTAAGATATTTTGATGATCTATTTTTCATAATATAGGAGTTAACTGATTTTAACATCGGTATTAAGTTATTTTATGCTGATGTTTTGAGACCCGGGGTGAAATATGGAATAATGTTTACTAGAAATTTCCAGTCAATTTCACGCTGAAAAATGTGTTTATATGGAAGACTAAATTCGATATGGAGGGATAATGATGCTATAAAAACGCTTAAAAAGCCGGTTTATGGTAAAATTGATGATGAAATATTTTTGTTCACTGAAATAATCAACAAGTGCTTAAAATTTCAAGTCAATCGAGCAACAGAAATTGACATAATTGCCTGCATTCGGCTACATAAGATGGTAGTTAAAATAAGCTTGTGGGATGAAATGTTGTAGAAATACTTAATGGCTTTACATAAAGTCGTGCAAGGACTTTCTGAGAGATGAAAAGCAATTATTAAGATAGGTATAGCTTGTGATTTGAGTTAGTTGACTTGGGCATTTAGAAAGAGTTAGAACAACGTACCGAAATGAAGGTTGAATGTAAGAAGTGAGAGACGTTGAAGTGTCAAAAGAAACTGCATGAGAAAATTACATAGAGAAGATACGGAGACCCGTTCTCTCTGCCTACCCCTTTTGGGACACAGTGAGACGAGTAAGAATATATTATTTTAGACGGTTTAAAGGAACTCCCAACTACTCAATTACGGGTGGAAAAGGATATTAAAAAAAGTTAGAAAAATGCTGGTAGGTATAAAAAAAAGATAACAAAAATAACACGACTGTAATGTGTCACACAACTGGTTAGACATTTTTGATGTCACTGTCTCTGTAACTTCTTAAGTGGTGTTCTTTGTACTTACGCATCGCAGTTGCACTCGAAATATGATTCATGTGTGAATTTTGTTTCACACAAAATAAGAGTTATGTGTAAATTTCCATATAACTGAGTCTATGTCCTAATAATTCGAATGCGTTGGCACGTCGAGCGTCGTATGCTCAAACGCGGACGGACCGTTTAAACTGAGCCATACTTAGGAGAGAGAGATCCTTGTGTTCTTTCTGTGAGCAAGTGTATTGTGATAACTTGACCTTGTATTAGTATTGATCTGTCTTCATCTCTATATTATATTCTTAATGTACCTATACATGTAAAATTGTAAAAAAAAATAACGTACCCATGTGCCTGGAATGGGTTTATGGTGGAAAATGAAATAAACAAATAAATTGATTATAATAATAATTTCTTTATTCATAGATAATAGTATTACAATAATTATACAAGTATTTAAATACACCTAACTGAGCAAAGCCCGTACCAAAGTAGACCTATAGCAACTATTTTTATTTATTTAAGTATTAGCGAAATAAAGGATCTAAACAAGGATAATAGACAAAATTTAAATAGAAAAAAAAAACAAAAGTAAAATCTTTGATACAAACTTAAATATTGTATTTTACAACATTTTTTATCCATTTTTTTCACATTTTATTAGTTATTCTGTTATCATGATTGGAGAAGAATCCAATAAATCAAACATCAGAAGAATCTGTTGAGCTGATCTCGAGTTATAAGTGTTCGCACTAACCCGACTTTAATTTATATTAGAGATGTCCAGGGAATGTTTAGTCGTCCAATTTCAGCTCCGCATTTTGAACGCGTCCATTCTAGGTCCGTTTTTAATATGATAAAGTACAAAAACGCCGAGGTTGAAGGTCGTACAAAGAGAGATGGAACGTTTATACTGGGGGTCAGTAGAAATAAAAATAGAAATCGGAATGAGACTTTCAACTAGAAAAGTGGTGCTGGACATTGTTCGTAGAGTTCGCTAAAATGACTCTGGGCTGCTCATATTACCCACAATCCAAGCGACAAATACACAAAAAAAAACATAAAAACATAAACTCTGGCGTCCGAAAACATCCCAGAAAAAAACCCCACACGATTCCAACACCGCTGGAGAACTGATTTGTTTAGGTTTACGGATGTGGCACGGATACAGAGAACGCAGGGTATACAGGAGTGGAAAAACTTTTAGAAGGCTTACGTTTAAAGATGTTTTCGATTCAACTCCGTGAAAGATGATACAAAAATGCATGTTGACATATCCCACTTTTTTTTTTAAATATTAATTTGCACTTTACTCTTATTTTGCGTGAACTTTAATTTACACATAGCTCATATTTTGTGTGGTACGGCGGTATGTTTTGTTTCATATTTCACTTGTGTTTATTCCCTAGGGGTGTTTGGTTTGGGTAGCTAGTGCTATTATTACAACATCAGAAGAATGTCGATTGATTTTTTTTATCCGTCTCAACGCGAAACTTTAATAACAAATCGCTTACATACACATTACTATTTCGATGTTTGTGGTTTCAGAATACCACATACATTTATTTTTTGATCCAATGCACTTCGAAGCATGGCGAGTTATATTATTAACCTAATAATATTATGTTATCGAATGTGGGCAGGCATTTGGATTCAAAATTAAAAATACTTCTGAACATGTGTTACTTATAGATATTTAAAGAGAATTTCTATTGTGTATCTTTTTTTTTATAGAGCGTTTAAACGGCTTTTCTAAACATAAAAGATATTTTAAGATTTAAATTCTTGAGGCCGATGAGTACCTACCTACTCGGAACAGGGACCTGTTTTTTCGGTAATTTAAATAATTAAAAATCGAAAAAAAAAATCAAAAAAATATATTTTTTCAACACATCACGGCATATCCCTTAATAAGCAAGCAAAAAGAGCGGACCTTTTCTCCAATAATCAAAATGACTGAGTTTAACGTTTCAGAATTTCAGATGCATAGCAAACTCCCAACTTCAGAACCGCCGCTGGTCACCGGTGGCACTTGGCCACTGAGGTCTTTCAGAGGCCTCTGACCCCCACAGCAACCCCTGTTGTTTGAAAGATCGTTTCTAATACCTGATAGATGAAGAGCAGGCTTAATAGCAGAATGTCTCTGACGACCTATAGGAAATGTAGGGAAACTGACTAATTTTTCAAGTCGATTGTTCCATATTTGTAGTTCGATCCACGCCATTCCCCTTTCTTTTCAGCCCTATTTTTGTAATCCTTTTAGCAAACATTATTTAAACATCTCTTTTGTAAAGGCGACTCACACCGCTTATCAACTACCTACCAATAATTGACATCTGACAGACAAGCACTTTTATTGGACGTAAGTACAACGCCCTGCCCTTAATTGCGCTATAACGTTTTAAATTCGTATATTTTTTCGGAATTCTCTCCAGAAATAGAGAGTAGTTGTCTGGCTAGTCTGAGTTCTGAAGGAGAAGTTTAGTCGAGTGAATTAGTATAGTAACGACTGATGACTCACTTATACTGTTCTTCTGAAAATCGAAGTAGTCAGTCATCTAATCTAATCTAATCAGTGGCTCTACAACCCAGGTCGGGTCTTGGCCTCCTCAAGAGCTTGCCTCCACGCCTGACGATCCAGCGCGGCACTCCGCCAGTTGGAGATTCCAATCTGTCGGGCATCCCGCACTACACCATCCATCCACCGAAGCTTCGGCCTTCCTGGTCTTCGTCTTCCGCTCGGCATGCCGTCCAAAATCTTCTTCGGCATCTCCTGTTCAGCCATTCTTTGGATGTGTCCAGCCCATCGTAGTCTGCCAATTCTTATATCTGCAGTGATGGTTGGGTCTTTATAGAGGCAATACAGCTCATCATTACGCCTTATCCGCCATTCTCCATTATCACAGATGGGACCAAAGATTCTGCGGAGCACCTTTCTTTCAAACCTTTCCAATGCTCCCTCGTCTGACTTACTTATAGTCAGTCATCAGTTGCTGATATATTCGTTATCTAGTGATCTAGTCCTTAAAAAATGGACACAAGAATGTTGACAAACATAGAACGTTGTGCATCAATTAGTTAATTTTAATTTAATTTCTAATTTTTATACAATAAAAAAAAACATTACTCAGCATAACAGGTACAAACCCTTTGCGCTGAGCAATGATATTTTAGTCAATCGAAATTTTCACCCATTTGGAATTTATTATCCGGCTATCTCTATAGGACATCTCATCTCATTGCGTTTGAGATGTGGTGCTACAGACGCATGGCGCGGATCCACTGGACAGAGCATACCGGCAATGACGAGGTACTGGACAGGGTCGGAGACACAAGACAGCTCCTAACTAGGATTGCCCAACAAAGAGCCAACTGGATAGGCCACAACATCAGCCACCCGGGCCTGCTCACTACCATCGTCGAGGGAATGATAGAAGCCGCCAACCACAGAGGTCGCCCTAGGAAGAGCTACATAGAACAGGTGATCGGTGACATGCGATGTAACGGCTATCAGGATATGAAGAGGATGACGTGTGAGAGATATGAGTGGAGAGAAGGAATCAAAATGCTTGGGACAGACCAATCTTTGGATTGAATCCCAAAAGAAGAAGACTATCTCTGTAAATGAAAGTTATTAGATAAAATTAATAACATGGAATAGGTACTATTTTATTTTAGCAGTAGGTAATTGTTATGAATATCCACTTTAATATTAATCTATTATTATTGAAGGGATTCTATAATTAGTAAATAATAAAGGATCCCCATCCCACAGCTTTTCCCGAAACTCGGAGCCATGCATAATAGATGAGATGGCCTGATTGGTTGAGCGTTTGTGGATATCCAGCCCGATATATTCCCGTCCTATGGGAGGACGGAGCTATTGGATGTTAGTGGATCAAGCTATAATTTATAAGACGTGATCAGGAATTAATTTTTAGTCTTAGACAGGGTACTTACCCGCTCTCTCCCTAATATCAAAAGTCACATATTGAGTGGGTTAGGATAAATTACGAATAATGTATATTTCATATATTAGGTATGTCTAGTTATGGAGGACTTATGGGATCGCAGTTTCAATCTAGTAGATAAGTATGCATTCAATTTGTTTATTAACTAGTGGTAAAATTAGTCGAATGACATGCATAGAAAAGAGTCAGTAATAATTATTTCATTGTCCTAATAAATCAGGCAAAAATTGACAACAGAGGGAACAGACGGAACCTTTGATGAAGTATCACTTACTTCATAGAGGGTATGAGGGTGACTTCCTCGTCTTCGGGACCCTGACGTTAGAAGAATTAGTAGAAACAGAGAATAAGCTAGCCTGAATAACACTTAAACATGCAATAAAACTTTGTGATTCTTTAATTCAATTTCATTATACCTATCTACTTACAATCATCACACTTCCAAAACTTATCTATAGGCTATATCCTCAATTCTGAATTAGGTACTCTATTCTATACATACATCCAGAAATTGTATCGTCTTATTTGCACCTACTTTTACAATAGAAATGGGACGAACAGTTTACATAAAATGTATTTTCATTAATCCGAGAACTCTGTGTGGTCGTAAAAGTCGGCGATATTGGCATCAGCATGTGGAAAAGATGAAAACAGCAAGGATAGCATAATAAATTGCCCTGCATGAAAGTCTAATTGGCAGAAGCGACCGGCAGGACCCCAACACGATGGAAAGAGGGCTGGAAATTGTTCAGTCTCTTAAGAGAACAATTTTAACCTTGAGTCTACGAAATAGGGAATGAACATACATGAAAAAATCTCCATTTTACTGTCATTAATTTCTAGATGAATTTTAGCAAGTTTTGAAACTAACATAAATTACTGCAAATCTGATAAGAAGAGAAAAAGTATCGAATAATCGGCTTCATAAAATACATAAATAAATAAAATAATTTCGTAAAATAGAGATGTTTCAAGTCCTTCAGGGGCCCCCATTGACATTTCGCGACATTCATAGTAAATTTATCATCTATCAGCGTTACATGGGGGAATACATTACTCGTATATCTGATAAATCCTTCGCGGCATCGCTGAACTTTCACGAGACGAAAAAAAAGTTTTTTTCTTGAAAAATAATTGTAAGAAAGTCTGAACTGGCGGTGATTTATTGCTATTTTATTCCGTGGCTCATCATATAGCCATAGCGGCCTTTAGATGAGACTTTTTGTTCTCTGGAGTCGTTCATCACATTATTTTCTTCTTTGTTTTTCTTCAATGCCATTTTATGGTGATATACCATCACACTTAATGCCTCATACTTTAACTAAACGATGTTTAAACCAACTTCTCTCTGGTCGGTTCAAATTGAATAATCGATGCATTGCGCTTGTAAGAAATTACCAAATTAAGATTTACTCAAATTTTAGCAATAGGAAATGATTTCAACAGCAATAAAGTCTTGGACGGATGATACTTCAGAGAAGATTTTGGGTTGATCAAGCAATCTTAGATTTGGTAGAACATGTTCGTCTGTTGATATTGTAGTCCGAAAGCTGTTGGACAATAATTTAGGGTAGACATTTTTGATGCAGGCTGTCTTATAATATGTAAAGACAGAAACATATAACTTGCGAGGGGAGGGCGAGGCAAAATCAACTTATATGCTTTTCAAAACTGGATTCGAAAAATGCAAAGCTAGTCTACCAAAAATTTCATTATTACTTAATTCCAAATATCTCAAAAATTTTGAAAATACATTTAAACGGATTATTTTTTATAGTTTTCCAATAATCCATCTAAAATTATGTCGATTTGGAGGTCATTTATTATGTTAACCGGTGTTTTTTTTTTTGCAGATTGATGGCGGAAAAGGAGTGATAATGTGAAGTGACAATGAGTGCATCGTGATTAGCAAATGCGGGCAGATGGCCCCGCTAACTGCGCCCCCCTAGCGCCCCGCGGGGGCGGATCATCCCTCCAGAGCAAAAAGAAGACTACCCAGGAGAGCAATGAGTGCAAAACTGAAACTAAGAATGTTCATCCACAAACCCCGCGTGAGATTGAAGAAGAGAAAAAAGAATCGGGAAATGGTCTCGAAAAAACGGGGCTGTTTTATTATCAGAAGTCGGGGACGAAGAAGAGGGCCAAACTCATCGACAGCATGGAGAACCTGGTCAGCGGCACCCAGCACCTGTCTTATGTGCAGATCAACACGGCGGAGTTATCAGAGTGTCAAGAACCATTGTCTTACTCCCAATACAATAGGCCATTGTGTAACTTACCATCGTCAAATAATCATAACAATTGTTACGACGCCAAAAGACTTGTTACACAATCAAATGAGACCATTCTTCACGCGGACGATACGAATTGCAATAATGATCGAATCTCAGGAGATTACGCAACGCTGTCCAATAATTCTACATCGGAATCTGAGTCGAAACTCAATAAACCTACACCCGGAATCAATGGCAGTGTGGAAACAACTGATTGTATCGTGAAGAGAATTAGCGAAAATCCAAGCACATCTCAACAGAGTAGTTACGGAGTGGAAAGTAGATCATCTTGTGAGTCCATACAAGACATCGAGAGTGACGGGGAGAACAATGTGGTGTCCAATGCATCCAACAGCAGTGGCAACAAGTATAACACATGTGGGAGAGGATCTAATCATTTAAGTATTATGAAAACTGAATCGAAGAATGAATTGCTCGGCAAGGAAGACCCGAATAGGTGGGTCAATGGCAAGATAAGTGAAAATGAAAGTTTGTATTCTGTCGTCGACAATAGTAACCATTATCAAAATTATGGAGCGACACACGCCGTTGAAAGTGACAATGCAGCAGTACGTGGTTTCACTGATGGCAAAAATGGTAACGCTGCGAGCTCAACCAACAAGGGCCGTCCCTCTGACACTGCTGCTAATAATATTTATCGGCTATCAAGTATTGGACAGTTGGAAGGTAGGGATGAGATTATATCGGTGGATGTTATCAACAAGAAAATATTTACGGTCAGTGAACTATTAGATAGAGGCGGTAGACACGAGGGTGCGGGGGTGTGGGGCAGCGGTAGGGCTTCTCTGGGCCAGCACCCGCACAGAGGCGTACCCAAATCACAGAGCTGCAACGAGTACAGTTCCGTAGTACTGAGAGATAATACCTCCACCAACACACGTCCAGTGTCATTGGCGGGACGAAGGGTCGCCGTTAGGCATCGCGACGCCGAAGAAGCTTTATCCAGTTTACTGTGGCAGCCTTACGAATGCAGGGAGGAGGCGGGGGAGTGGTGCGACGCGGCGAGTGGAGCGGGCGCAGCGGCTCATTCGCTCCTCGGTGCTCGTTATGGGGAGACGTGCGCGGCCGACATGCGCTTAACGGTCCCCGCGCCGGCGTTTTGCCGGGCAGTGCAGCCCGCTGCTACCTGCGCCGAACCTAAACAAGTCGCGCTCAACAACGGCGAACCCAAACAAGGTGAAAACAGTGTCAACGCTAACAACGATGTTGTAGCCAGTGCTAGTGTCAGTGTAAATATAAATGATAGCATAAATGTGGTGAATGATAACAGAGTGAGTGTCAATGGTGAAGTGATGGGTTGTGAAGTGGTGAGTGGGGGAGTAGTGAGGGACGTGGAAGCCCCCCGTAGGAGTTGGACCTCTTGCGGGGCACAGACCGAGGAGGCCCCTACACAGGCCCCTCCGCCCTACAGTACGTTGCCGCCGCCCCATGCGCATCATCCCCTGCCCGTGGCTCTGCCCTTGCAGCCCCACGGCTATCCCTTTCAGCCAGTCACTCTAAGAAGGTGAGTTACCTGCACAAACTATTCAATACAGAATTAGCAATCGCTTTGGTCCATAATCAACGTTATTTCATGTTTAAACTCGCGTAAGTGAAACAAATGATGTGATAAGAGTAAAGAAAGAAAAAAGAACACAGTGTCATTAAATTATTAACCTAATGAGTAATGTAAAAAACTGCATATTACAAAAACATTGTCCCAAAACATCATTTCGAAATTTAACAAGTTTGTGCACGTTATGTTCAGTATTTTCAAACAAACTTGAAACAAGTAAGACGGCCGCGGCTGGCTGGCTGGCGTGCTTCTTTCAAGTGTACGTATGAAGCCGAAGAATTCAAAATATGTATCGGAATGAGGTTCGTAAGCTATTCTGAGTGTAATTTTGAGCCTTTGTACCTACCATTTCTGTGTATTGCTAGATTCTGTGACTCTCTCTCTCTCTCTCTCTCTCTCTCTCTCTCTCTCTCTCTCTCTCTGTAAACAATAAAAAAGATTAGAATGAAACAATATTCGTATCGACAATTCATTCTAAAAATGTTAATTATAAATAGGTAATCTAGTTTCATTCTGGATTACCTACAAAATTTGATACATTACCTACATAAAAAAAATATTTCTCAATAAATTATAGGAAGTCATTTGAGAACCTCTTTTTAACTTACCTAATCTACATAAGTACAATTTGAATTTAATTAAAAATCAATTTTTGTTTATAAAATTGAAACCTTTAGTTTTGACTAGTCAAAAAATTACTTTCCTTCTTTTAATAAAATATTAATAATTTACCCTTTTAATAAAATATTAAAATTAATTTTGGCTCAAACTGCGAATAATCCATTTTGTAATATTTCAATTCATTTGCCAAAATATTTTTAGGAACAATAAGACAAGAATAATTTACTGACATAACCAACGATTCTTATTAACGTAATTAAAAAAAAATATATGATAATAAATGTCCAAGCGAGATCACGAACATGTGAAACCATGTTATTATTTCAGCTCACAGTAAACACAAGATAAAAATGTCGTCGTAGATTTGAGTCATGTGTAAATTTCAGTGCACGCAAAATTAAACATGTGCCAACTGTAAAAAGTTTTTTTTTTTTTTTTTGAAATTAAACTTTTATTAAATAAATAAATATACACAAGCAAACAGAAAGATACAATAAGAAACTTATTTACACAATATTTTACACAGAAACAGTGCAACAAATGAGCGGAACCCGTCATTTAAATGACTTGTCAACAGGTACCGCTCACTTCCACCCTCAGTTTACCGCATCATAATATCCACTTACATTTAATACTAATTATACTATGGTTTGGTTATACATACATAGTTTTATTTTTACACAGCCAATCCCTTAGCAACAATTTCAATTTTCCAATTTTTTTACATTTTTTGTAAAAAAGTGTGTGTGATACTACAAATTTAATTTTATTAATTTATCAAAATTAAGGATAGTGCAGTAAGTATTTTAATAGTGAGAATTTTACGATTATGCATTGCTCCAAGAAAAAGAACCATGATAGTGATCGCTTTGTTAGAGTCTCCTGCACTTAAAGACCTATTGGATAATGATTTTTTTTGCCTTCTTATGGCTAAGATTAGTCACTAGAAATTATCTTACCTAATCCTTAACCAAGGCGGTTATTGTGTTAGCTGTTTCTTAATTGCCTTCATGGGTTGGTCCTTCCTGCTGTGTATTCCTACCATCAGATTTTTTTACCCATCACGCCGTGTCCCGTAAGGGGTAAGCAGAGAGAAAGGAAATCCACTCCTATATCCATCTATCCAAGCATACTTTTTTCGCTTCTTTCACCAACATAAAATTTCTTATACAACCTTTCCTATTTCCCTTACTTCTGTCTTGGCCTTGATGTGTTCGATCCACTTCATTCTCGATCCTCCATGCTTTCTTTCATCTCTCCTGTCAGCCTTGTACATTTTCTTTGTTTGCATCCATTATTTCCACATGCCTAAACCATCTCAACTTATCGACTTTCATATTTGTCACAACACTATCTTCCATACCACATTCCTTCCTAATATTCTCATTCCTCTCCATATCTCACAGAGTCTTTCCACATATTCTTCGTAGAGCTCTCATCTCTACTGCATGTGTTTATAGGTACCTATTAATTTATTTTTAAATTAACTAACTATCTATCGAATATATCAACAACTGGTGACGACTAATATTGTTCTTCCTCTTCGTCTTCTACTGAAATAACAGTAAAAGACGGTCGTAGTGGTTTGCTCATACCATTTAAAAATCGAACAGTATTAGTCGTCATCAGAACCCCTATTCTGTAGCAAGTATCGAATGCGAGAATCGCATATAGACGTTTTTCATACAAAATGTATCGCCTAATAGTCACTTTTTTTCAAGTGACTACCCTACACTTGCTGTAGAATAGGGGTCCTGTTTGCTGTTGATATATTATATTTGTCCTTAAAAATGGACACAAGAATCTAGACAAACTCAGAACGTTGTATAACTACCTATCGTTTAGTGTTAACTCTTAATCTTGATCAATGTGGTGCATCAAATTTTATTTGTTGATTTTTTAGTGTATTTTGATTTCCACTTATAATAACACATGAGTCGTATTTAGCGTCTGCGACTTCCATGTGTGAGATGTAGGAGAATTGAAATGTTCCATTCTGCACGCAATCAGATAAGGGAGGGAAAGTGTTTTGGTAATTAATACGTCGTATTTAAATCTTTATGATATAATTATTATTTAGTGTAATATTCCACAGTAGCGTTACTAACTCGGCGCCGAATATACCTAGAGAGAAATCTTCTCCGTGACAACAATCCTCATACGTGAGTCTGTCTACCTCTTAGAACGCGGTGATGAATCCCTAGAAAATATCTTGCAGGAGACGGACGGAACTACAGATCTTTGTATTGGTAAGTTGGTTCGTAGCCTACATTGCATTTTAAAGTGCATTTTTATGTATCCAATGTATCGTTTGTAAAGAATATGGCATGGCCTCCACTGCTCCATACAAGCAATACAAGGTCGAAGATGACCAATCTCGGTAGCCCATAAAGTGTTTTTTCACTACTTGAAATTTCTACCCGGAGTTTTTGCCTGTCTCAGATTGGACGGGATCGGTTGACTACAAAAAAATTGCCTCATACAATAAGTTCCGCCGGCTATACCGACACCTTTGTATAGAAAAGTGTTTCTTATATTTTATTTAATGAATTTGTGCTCACTTGAAGTGAACACAAATACACTTTTGACATCATTCACACTAACCAAAGGTTTGTAAGTGGAAGGGGTCGGCATAGCTGGAATCCGAACCCACGACCTCCAATACGCTGTACATACGAAAGCCGCCGATTGATACCATCGGACTTCAAATCTTTATTTATTAAGATGTTTGGATAAGACTTGAGGTACCTGAATAAGGCGTAGATACCAAATGACTTAATTATTCTGAAATGAAAAACAGACGATTGAGTTGCGTCGTATCCAATTTTTATTGAGACTTTTAACATTTCTGTATTCTGAAAATGTTTTATCCAATACATTAGTTGCGTAACTACTGGCAACCGATTAAGTTCTAAAAGTAAGAGCTTCTTGCGTTGAGTTGGAACGTGAATTTGAGAATACCAGTCATTCTGTAGTATATATAGTTATCCACACACTAGACAGAAGACACCCACAAGCAGAAAGTTTCAAACTAATGAACAAAATATTTTAAAATTATTTAAATAAGGCCTACTTTTCTAATCGTTGCTTCAACGATAGTATCTAGATTTTTTTTAAATTTCATTTTCTGTTCCTATGAAAAGAGAAAAATGTTGGAAGTGTGCCAGAAAGAAGAAGAAAATTAATCTGCTTTAACGCAGGACATCTATCTGTCCACACGCTAAGCTTGTAAACTCTTTTAAGTTTCAGTTTATCGCTAAATTTCTAGACATTGATAAAAAAGCAGAAAATATTACTCAATTTTCTTACACAAAGGAGTCGTAGGTATGTAGAAGCGCATAAAGTTGAAATCGTGTTTTACTAAATCGTGTGTTTAGAGTGTTAGTTGTTCATAATAATGATGTTACACCCCGACATACATTTCCCATCATGCTGCCTTGTTCGTGTGACAAGACACGAGGCTTCATGCTACGTGCATAATTATTATTATCAGTAGGTATGTAAAACAATACGAAAAATATTAGGAAGTTGAACTCGCATTGAAATTTTATGAGAGCAAACAATCTAGTTCTCACGAATTTAGTTCGTTGCATTATTAATTTGTGTATTAGGTAGTATGGTATTATTTAACAAAATAATGTCAGTTTAAAGAGTATTGCGACCAGAATTGAGGCACTGGATTAAATTTTTATATTTCTTTCGTAGTCGAAAGTCAAATAATGTATATCATTCTACTGACTTGTCGGTCATAGTGCTTGCTTACTGTATTTCTTTCGAAGTCGAGAAGCAAATAATGTATATCATTCTACTGACTTGTCAGTCATAGTGCTTGCTTACTGTTTTTCTTTAATGTTCTCAAAGCGGATATACGACTTCTGATCCTACATTGTTTCAATTCAAATTTCTACAATAAAACTACAAAACTTTCCCCGTTTCACACAATCGTCTTTTCGCTTTAGAAACGGGGTCTATATTGATTTAATAAAATAAAATAAATAAAGAGATACCTAATACTAATTAAAAAAAACATAGGTATTGTATGCTTTCAAAAATTTCTTTATGTACTAGGTATTTTCTTTCAAACAGTTTAATCAAAGAATAAAATGTAGGTAGGTGCTTAAATATTATAAAAAAAATGTAAACAATATTAATTGTGTTCCATTTTTAATTATTATGTCGGGTTTGTAGCATTTGGTAAAGTATAAACTCTTTGAAAGTATAATGGATTAAGATTTACAAAGTTGTTTACTTCATGTAAGTTCTATAGGGAGATTTTTCACTATTTTATAATGAATCTTTTGAAGTATTACTTTAACATTTTCTTTTATATAATATAATTTTTAAACTTATTAGCAGCCACTTAAAAATCATCCCTTTTTCTATATGCCCTTTTTCATCCCTTTTAGTAAAATTTTGGAAAAATGGCCAGACACCCCACTACTCATTTCTATAGGAGAATTATTCATATGCCAAATCTCAAGTTCGTACCATGTCTAGTTTCCGAAATATTCGTATACTTTTAAAAACATTCAACCCTATTTTCACCCCCTTAGGGGTGGAATTTCAAAAAATCCTTTCTTAGTGGAAGGTTTTGTATTTAAACCTACCTGCTTTCCAAATTTCACTTCTCTACGATTAGCCGTTTGGGCTGTGCATTGATGAGTGATATGTCAGTCAGTCAGGCACTTTCCTTTATATTAATGGATAATCGAGTAAACAACTCAAATTTTGTTTGGTGTGTAGTTTGTGAAGAATATTTTATGAAAATCTTTTGATATGCCTTCCACTTTAAGGCAATGTAAGAATTGATGCATATGCAAGTGTTAAGCATACAATTACCTTTACTCAATCGCGACTGGGCCTTCATCTGCAAATCTCTTTACAATCATTATTATCCATGTCTTTAAGCTGCGTAGTTACAGACTCATGTTAATAAGGACCGATTATCTTACTACAATAATTATTGGACCAGGTGCAAAGATCAGCAAATGGCGTGTCAATATATAATGAAAGGAAAAACATCTTGTATGTAGTTTCTCGTTTAATACTATCAATTATTCACAATTCACTGTCATTTTCACACAAGAAAGAAATTATTTAAACCCTCGACAGAGATACGATACAAGAAAAATGTTCAATGTGTCCTATGTGTAAATAATGTAATTTGAATTTCAAGGTTTTAAGCTTTTCTAAAGTTCTCTTTCAGCATGGCAATTTCTGAATCAACTTTACTTGTAGCTCTGTGTTTTTTTAAAAAATACACTTTCTGAGGAATATTTCCGTAATTTTTATCATAAGATAGCTACTATATCGTTAAAAACTGATTTTTAACCCATTGAGTGCAAATGAGACTCTTGAAAAAGGAACATGATTTCCAGAGGCATTTGCATTTTCATTCACAAACTTTTGTCTAGTTTCATTCATAGCAACATTTCTACACCTAAGTAGTATTAAAATATTCATTCAAGTTATCTTTGTGTATCAAAATCCATCCTCCAAACTCATGAAGGCACTTATGCGATTGAGAAACTATGTGTGTGTGTTTAAATTTGATAAACCTCATATTGTTTGTTCTATGATTTAACACTCCAGGCACACAGATAAATCTATTGTCGACTTCTGCCGTCTTATGCTTATTTCCTTCATAGATCTGATGGAGGAGGTCCGTCAATTAGCACCCATGTGTGACTTTGCTTAAGTTAGCTTAGAAACATTTTCATCAACGAAATGTATGATTATACCAAGTAATGTTCTCATATATTTATTTTTAAAAGACACGTGTTTTTTTACTTAAGTTTTAATATCAACTCAATTTGTATTACCTTTTCTTGTTTATTTGGGAATTATTATAGTCCATTACAGAAAACAAGCCCACTGCATATGTATTTTGATAATTTTCTGTCTTTTTTCTTGATTCATTTAACAATAAAGGAACGTAAACAAAGATATATCTCTTAAAGCGCTTTGTAATTATGGTTTTTATTAATCTAATGCTAAAATCATAAACGTTGCTACTTACAAGATAATTAACTATTTGGTCAATATTGTATCTAAGTTCCGCCGGCTATACTGACGCTTTTGTATATAAAAGTGTTATATTATATTATTATAATATTGTATCTTAATTATGGAGCCAAGTGTGGTAGTCATTGGAAATGTAAGATTTTTTTGTAATTTCGAAAAATGGATAGCAAATAATATGAAATATAACATTTAAGTAAGTATGGAAAGGATTTGCTGACAACAACGCCATCTGTGAAAAATTCCATACCATCACAATTTTTATTAACTCCATAACCTTGGTGCACAAATTTTTGATAGAATTTCTTTTTTTTTTTCATTTTTGTATAAATTACAAATTTGAAATCAATATTCAAAGTAAGGACTACAAGAAAACGGCTGTCGGGAAAGCTAGTATAATATAATAAAAGTTTGCAGCTAGGCATTTTTCAGCACAAAAATATGCCTACATTTTTCACGTAATCGGCATTTTGTTGGATATTTTACGAACATTGTATTTTTGGGTTTTATCGAACGTACATAATTAAAATAACTATGTTTTAAATTTAACACATTTATGCTTATTACTTTAATGTAGAGTAATGCGTTTTATCCGATTATTCTTCTGTTTATTGCAATAAACGCATCGTTAATTTTGAATTATTTCAACGTTGAAATATAAAATTTACGAATTAAATTAAAGTACATATTATTTAAAACTGCTAGTTACTAGCATGCATTTTTATACACCAAATGCATGTGATTGTAAAAAAAGTTTGTATAAAATCATTGATTCTTGGAAAGGAGAACAATGTTGGATGGGTACATTATACATTTTGCTGATTAGATTTGGCCCCCCGTAGGGAAGGTACATTTGAAGTCTCTGAAGTAACATCCATCTGTCCTTATAAAGAGATTTTTATCTAAGTTGTTGTATGTTTTTATTTCCATCAGGTAAAACGACATTGAATATATTGATAAACCCTTAGATTTATGTCGTCTATCTTGTGTCTTTCTATGCTATTGATAATATATGTCACTGTATTCTTGTATAATCACTGGATTCATTTACATTGTTAAAGTTTAAACAATATTATTCATATCATGAAGAAAGGCTATATTATATGATGACGATGTTTTAAATACTTAACCCTTTTTACTGTAAAGACAAAACAAAAATATACATATATTTTTTGAAAAGGAATCTTGGTTCACCCAAAGTGAACACAAATACACTTTTGTCATCTTTCACAAAAAGCAAATTCTGTAATGTGAAAGAGGAAGATGGTCTGCACCCGGGATCGAACCAAAGATCCATAGAGATGTAAACTTTCTACATCTCTTATAAACATAGAATCCGCATTGTACAACAACTATGTAAATTAACTAAGGTCATTCTGAAGGAATAAGAACGTCACAATTATTACATTATGTGCGAGTATGTCGCATATTTAACACAATAACTCTACTTTGTGGAATCAGAATCATTTTATATTCAGGGAAATTATTAAACCAATCGCTTTGTAAGAAGGTACCATTACCATGTCATATTGTTTCTTATCTGTGGTTAAAAGATTAGAAAAATCTCTTAAGAAATTATAACATTTTTTCTCTCTGGCAATAATATCATTCCAACGTACTTTTTTATAATAATTATAAGTATATTGTCTATAGAAAAATTGTTTTTATTCTCACTATTTATTATAAACCGTACATTTATATTATTATATTTATTAAACCCGGAATGCCATCTTTTGTCTGTAGGCAACTCTACACACACAGAACTAATGACAAAGGCTATACTTGTCAGACTAATCTGGATGTGGGTAGGCAGTGTTTACCATTATTCACAATCACGATAGCACAAAAAATATTTTGTTTTATCCCATTTTAATCTTACGCTTGTTGGTGAATTTAATCGTGTTCTGTAGGTACCGACTTTTTTATAAGCTTATTAGATCTGAAATAGACCCACTGTCGAAGAAAAACTCAGTTAAATCTTCTTTAGTTTTATCTATGGACAAAGAGTTCGATTTGAAAATTTGAATTTGAATCCAAGAACATAAAGCTATTATTTATTATAAGTGTCAAACTAAATTGTAAATATTAGGTAGCGAACACAGAATTCTATTCAATAACCTAGAATCCCGACTCGCGTTCAAAAGTGAAGCCGAAATGTTCCAATTTTTGACAGTTTGGTTCACTAAAGAACGTGGTACGGCGTATATTTATTCAGTTTTTTTCTGTTTTTTTTTTTTACAAAAAAACGTATTTTTACGTTGAAATAAGTGAAATTTGATCATTTTTAAGTTTCTTTATAAATGTTAACATAATTTTTTACATTCCGTTTTGACTACCGTACTGTCAAAATTGCCGGCCAAAGCGGCTTCACTTTTTTACTATGAAAATATTTAGGAGTACTCCATCTAGGTAGTTACATAATATATAAAAATCTAAGGTATCGAATCGCGGTAGTTGACAATTTATTAATTTTTATCCATCTACAGTTTGCTGTTAGTGATCTATGGTACAACTGTCAGAAAATACAAGACAAAATACTCGCATAATACAGTTGGTATAATTTGTTACGTAACGGTCACGTAGAGAAGATCATTACTGGTCATTATTTTACAATTTTATTCTACGTTTTATTTTTTATATTTGTAGCTAATTCTCTTTCTCTTTGTGTTGCCTAATATCAATTTATAAATGGTTGGTACCTCTACCTTCGTTTTTTTACAATCCATTAGATTTGGCCCAATGGTTTCAACTTCTTCGGCTAACCTTATGGAATCTTTTTTTCCTATTACTGTATGATGAGTTGTTGAAATGTCACATAGGTAAACGTATTCTTATCTTAGCTTAGTACTGATGAAAATTGTTTGTTTTATCTTTACACAGTCCATTGGCCCATCATTAGAGTTCCCCCCATACTCCGAGGCACTCCATATTGTTATACAGTACCTACCTATTATCATTCTCGTAAAAAAGGAAATTCGATATTGTCACAGTTTGTTTATCGAAATATTGTATAGAGATAGTATCTACCCACAATTTTCCCCTGAACACTCGTAATGTATACTCATTGGAAATAATATTTACCTACTATCTTTATTGACAATAATGTCTCTTTCACACATATTCGGTTTCTGAAAATAATATGCAGAAAACAAAAAGAACCGAATAAAATCGCATAAGTGTGTAATAGACCTTAGTTTACGAATCATTAATCAATGATATTCCTTTTTCAAATAAATACTATCTTCATTTGTTTTTAATTTTAAAATTGTTTTTGAAGAAATGTCCGAGAATAAGATTTTCATATAAAAAACTACTTTGTTTAAGTCTTTTACTTTTTTTTCTTTGTTTTAGTAGAATTCTTAAAAAAAAAAGTTTTTATTAGTCGTACGTAGTAGGTACGAAATAATAACCTAAGCAAGTTCACTATAATACTTAATTTGAAAATAGGACAGCTAACAATTTGACTAAATCTAATACTTTGTTCGAATACGAAAATTATGTAGTAAAGATTTCAGTCTGAAAGAAAGAAACCTAATACGTATATTGAATAATTCAATAATAATTAGAACAAGTTTAATTTTATTCAATAAATTGTAATAAACAGCATCTGTTTCCTTTAAAAACTTCACTGTTTATCGGCTAGATAAAACGCAACTCTCAACTATCTACTAGTCCCATTCCATTTACTAGAAACACAATGCACTGTGTCTTTAATAGATTTGAACATGTGATTGTGGGTAATTTATGCAGGTGACCTTCCAACAATAAAAGTACCAAAGTACAGCCAACACTAACAAGTGGCAACCGACAAGATAACAATAATTACCTCTCGGTTCATAATACCGTCATGTCTCTCTACTCCGTGAACTCTCGACCTCAAAAGTTCCGCCTTGCCTGATACAATATCTCATGCCGGTATTGCCAAGCTTACTTCAAAATCAATTTATATTTCCAATCACATATTAATATGGTCATGGAAACATTCCATTGTAATATTCTAAAATCGATCTCTAAAGGGCAACAAAACCTAGCCTACAAATAGTGGCGTAGCTCGTCTCATAGGATCTCTGTATCATCAAAAAAATTTTTTAATGAATTTGTGCTCACTCAATGTGAACACAAATACGGTCTTGGACTCTTGCAAGTGAGCTACTCGAAAGAGGCCGATGATCGGCACCTGGGATCGAACCCACGGCCTTCGGACGAAACAGTATGAAAACCGGCGTCTTAATCGCCAGGCTACCAACAACTTCGAAAAGCAATGCTTGAATTCAATTGAAATCATATTTAAACATTGATTATATATTATGTTACTGCTGGTTTACTCAATGCTTGTAGGAAGGAACTAAGTAAGACAAACAATTCAAATCAAAGATATTCTTTTCTGCCTTTTTTTGGCAAACTTTTAAACGTTATTAAATAGCCTTTGCCATTTTTATTGAATGTTTTATTTTGTTCTGTACAGTGTTTTCTGCAACTATGTATTGTAAAATGTATTTATTGTAAAAAAATATGAACCTTAGTGTCTCACAAGAGACCTAAGGGAGAAAATGGTTAATAAATTAATAATCAAACGATCTGTATATGATTACGGTTTTCTGCCCCTAATGACAATAATGTAATGTCTGATATCCGTTCCTGTTCCATAGAACTCCAGTAGCCATTCTAAAAAATATTATCAATCGATAAAAGATTGTGGATAACATTTTAGCAATTTATGCACAAGTACACATTTTTGCTTATCATTGATTACCTACACCCCTGCGTATAAAACATTTAACGAATTTGATTTAAATTTGACATCATTGATTTGCAACATATCTAAATGCAATACCCTCTTAATGAAACTACTACATTTTCCTATTTTTAGGTTAGTTTTTAGTCTCAGATTTATATGGTACGTTTAAAAGAGATTGATTTTCTCTAATAATTATGCAATGAAATCATTACAATGAGAAACAACCCGTCAAATCTCAGACAGAAAGGATGAATAAATCTTGTCTATAAAATTCTATTCTACTGCATTTTTATTACTGTTACATCACATTTTGTTCCTGTATTTCAAGTTTTACCTCCATTATAATTAACTTTTGTAATTAAATAAAAAATAGTTATATACATACCTATTTCGTGTGTTGTCACGTCAAGCCGAATATATAGACGTTACGTTAGATTTTATTTAGCGTAGAGTCGTGCAAAACATATGCTAATGTTTTGAAAGTAAATTACATAACTGCATTTTACTTTAAATTATTAAACTGTTGAAAAAACCTTAAACTTAAGGGTGTTCTATAACTTCTATTTAAAAAAAAGAAACCTAACTCATCTTTTGAAGATGTAAAGCAAGACGGTTATCAGCTTGTATTACATATTATTTTTGTATTTCATACGTTCCGTTCGTACCTACATATTATCTGAACTTTGAAAGTCTGTCGAGCAGAATTGCCGAGAAATCGTAAAGTTCACAAAAGGTAGGAAATGTTGTACGGAGCACAGTCTCTCTGCATCATGCATGTGGTATATGGCTGTAATCTCGTGCTATAACCTACATGATGTTGTAAAAGTGACCTGAATTGTGGATATAATATGTCTTGTATCTACAAACACATTGTTAAAAATGTTGCAGGTAAAAATAGTTGGACGTCATTGTGTACACTGTACAGGATCTGAGCGGCTATTCAGAGTTTTATACTTACTTAGGTACATATATGTAAGTGAATTTTATTCAATACTGAGTTTGAAATTCTTGACTGCTTTTATGCTGAGTTTTTTTCTTATCATATATTCTTAGGTATATATTTGGCAACATAAAAAATTAATATAATTGCCCTGTAGGTATCTGACAAAACTTTTTCTTGGATTACATTGAATAAACACAGGCCTTGCTTTTATTCATTGTAGCCCTAGAAAAAGTTGTGAGAGATGCAAGAATGAATATTTCAGACAAATTGTACATTTATCAGTTCGAATTCCCGAAAACGTGACAATATTGGAAGACTTGATGAAAAAAAAACATTTCTCCAGGTAACAATGATTCATATTTTTTCGATTAGATATTTCATAGCTCTATTTGCTTCCCTCTGGCTCGAATGGAGTCAAAAAGGGAGAATGAATTGATTCTTATACATACAGGTTTTTTTTCATTGTTTTTTTCTTTATTTTCATTTTATTTTACTTTATTTAAGCAAACAAACAGTTATTATAACCAAAAATTATAATGAGAATAATATACAAAATATTATTAACCATCAAAGATTGCAATTTTTTGATACTAATAGGAATTGTTTGCGCTAATGCTGAAAGAAAATAATTTTGTTGAGAAATTAAGTATGAATCCTACCTCACTTTGTGAATAATTCTTCTCTCATTACTTCTTCTATCACTCTGCGTGGTGGGCGATGATTATTAATGCGGCCTAAAGATGAATAATTGTGTAGATAGGCCAAGATGCGATTTTATGATGCGTTGACGAGGCGAGCTAGACACAAGAGGTGAAGTAGGATTCATAATTTTCCCAACAATTCTTTTTTATATGTAAGCATAAGCGCAAACAAGTAAGTATATTCTCTTATACAATTTAATTTTTACCAACTAAACAAAAAGAACATTCTAAATTTGAATAAGTATCCGAGAAAAATAGAATAAAGGATGGAAGAAGAACAATGGAGGGGGGGGGGGGGTGTTGTCCTGTGACCTGTGATATTAAATAGAAAATAAGTGTCACATGCGAGATTTTTCGTATTTAGGGACCCTATTCTCAAATGTCGAACGATTGTTTTTCTAATAGAATTTTATGACTTTCAGATGTTTTCAGAACTCGTATACGATTGAGAGACTGCAGTTATTAATGTTGACAGTGATATCTGAAAATGCCTATTTATGAATACACATTGAAAAAAAAGCTAAATATATCCTTCCCCATGCACGTGGAACAGCTGACATGATATCAAAATTCAATTCTGTCTTTTCCCGGAAGACAAATATTATACACACTTTTGTTTGTTTTAAAAGTGGTTGGAGTTTGATGAGAATATTACTATGGTAATAATATCAATCTATCGTTCGATGTTGGCCTCATAGAGTCAAAACATAATTAAAACTTTTTGAAAAGTCTCACGGAGTGATGTTTGCAGGATGGTAGGGGTGGGGACACGGGGGAGGAACTGCTTGACGAGGGGCTAAATGTTGTTTATACTTTTAAACTGTTTGATGTGACGGTGTTAGTTATGAACCAGTTTCTAGCTTTGAAAAAAAAATCTCTGGGTTGGTGGTTGTTTGTTTTTATGCGCACATCTACTCTAAGAACTTTTAATCACTCCTAAAATAAACTTGCGACTTCTTTTAGCACAAAAATATTCTAGAAATTTAATAAACATCTGTGTGTTAAATAAAGTGCAATAAAGCAAACTGTCCTAGATGAAGTGCAATCATATATAATAATTTGTTAAGTTCGTCCGTAACTCACTATTTTCGTTTAAACAACTCTTTTCAATTCAACCAATCCTCTTACGGAAATTATTTCTCATGCTAATAAATGTCCGTTAATCGATAGTTGATATGGCGATTAATAATAAAAGATGGCCGCTGGAAATATTATGTCAAAGAAATTATAGGACTTGATCAGTGGTTCCTACATACAACTGTTGTTACGGATATATAGTAAAATTGGAAATATCTAAGGGACGATAAAAATGATTTATCAAACGATGAATTACCATTTGTATGTCTGTCATCCGACAGGTTTAGCTGCTAGTGTTTTATGAAGAGATGGTTGGTGGTATATCGTATACTTTACACTTTTTAGGTATCTATGGTTGTTGTACTATGCAACAATGCATTTCTATGGCGTGTATCTATTTCATATCTCATCTTCACTTTCTTTATCATAGATTGATAACATTAATCAGATATCACAGACAACTAAAATGATTGATTCTTCACTCTATTTCTACATCTTTATAATATGTCATTTTTTTTTGTTTTTAACCATTGAGTTATGGCAATATTTTTGTATTCGATGTTCTAAATTTAAATTTTAAAATTGTTACGTTTTATGAACTCTCGCGACTACGGCGACATTCAACCTTTTGTATTTCGAACGAACCTACCTCAGGTAGTATGTGTAGGTTAGACAGCTATATTATTATTCTTTATGATACTTAAATACGTCAGAGAGAGCGAGAGAGATGAACCAAGTTGTTGCTTTAATAGTAGGTAGGTATAGCGAAAATAAAAAAAAGTAATATAATAATTTTAAGATGGTGTGAGTGAGTGTGATGAGATGGAATGTATTAGTTTAGGGAATGTCAGAATGAGATGAATGATTGTTGGTATTGTTATATTATAATGGTGTGTAGTGGCTCGGCTTCAGGTGAAAGGCAGAACCAGTCAGGTAAATAATTCTACATAGATTGTAACAAACAGTATGGCGGTCTCAACGTTTGTACCGCGAGCCTTTCATACAATATTATTATCAGAAGATCCTTATTGCATTGTAGGTATACTTATGTAAATTTTCTTTAAATTGGTTAGGTTATGTTATAGTGCTAACTTTGAGATTCATGTTGTTGTTTTAAACAGGGAATATAAAAATATTACGTCCGGTATGTCCGGTTACTTATTATGTCCGGTGGTGTGTACAAAATATTTCTGTTAGTGTCAAACGGTCCAATCCATTCTGTGTTAGGAATGTAAGGCCCAAAATTACAATACAGGCTTAAGGTCCACCTTTACGGTAAGGAGCACATTAAGCTTCGCTTAACAAAATTATGCAGATTACAATGTCTCCTTAGCACGAATTTGGGGCTTATCCTACTCGTTAAGTTAAGGGATACCCTGGGGTGTCCTCAACAGCGTAAAGCTCGCTTAACTCAGTTATTTTTTTTTCTCTCTAGGAGGCGCACAAGTCACTATACGGACAAACTGACATTTAAAATGTCATTATATAGCCGCGC
The DNA here is from genome assembly GCA_963576905.1 of Mystacides longicornis. NCBI lineage: Eukaryota > Metazoa > Arthropoda > Insecta > Trichoptera > Leptoceridae > Mystacides > Mystacides longicornis. The sequence goes on along the minus strand of OY756425.1, from coordinate 11,462,424 downwards.
AATAATTACGCTTTTTGAAGATGAAATGTCTAATTAATTATGATTCATTACGCTAATTTGTTCGCTGTTGCTTAGGTTGTTTCACTAGCGATTCTATTTGGATTTATTCGTGACCCTTTCTTTGATTATTTGACCACCACATTGACTTATATACACTGTTCGCTCTGTTTGATAATAATTACAAGATCGTTTTGCTTTAACCTAGTTGAATGTATGATATATGGTTATGTTTATTATTGAACACATCTTTCACTTTCCGTAGCTGTATCTTAATTAAGTTAAATAATCGAAGCAAGGGTCGTAACACATAAATACCAAGTCAGAATCCAAGAGCGAGCATCCATAAAACCAAAACAACAACACAAACAATGGCGCGCGTCCCGGTGAACATGACAGATGTGGAGCGTAATGCATAGATAAAACCACGATAAAAGTCAAGTAGTACTACCAACTTAACCATATATACGGCTTAGCCAAGCCGCAGTCGAATTTTGATTGATATTCTCGTGTGATTGGTAAGCTCTACTTAACTTTTAAGCCTCCTCAATAAAGCTACAGGATAAGCTACAGATTGTAATTTCGGCCCTTAGGATCCCAATAAACTCAGAACACGATTACGGTGCATCATTATGATACTTAAGTGCATTTATTTTCATCAGTTTTTTGAGGCATCAAGATTCTCCTCTTTAGAGCGGCGCTTAGATCGAATAAGTGTGTTGGTTATGATTCAAAATAAAATTTTAAAAACGTTCTATTTAATTTGAACCTAAGGCTGGCGACCTGTGACGTAGATCACGATGCCGGAATCTACGTACTGTTGTGAATTCGGTCGGCTCGCCGATGTTACAATGCTTCATAATGCTATACCCGGCACAACGCTACAATACCCACTATAACAGCTATACTATACACACCACGCAACTCGCATACCCACCTACCTTATTATTATAGGTATGTAAAGGCAGAGTTTAACCAACAGCTCAACTGATAGGTTCTATTAGGGCAAACTGTCGTTGCACACACTAAATATGAGTCATTTGTTAATTTAAGTGCACTCATAATTTGACGTGTTGTGAGAGAAAAACCCTGCAAGATGGCCTCCAAAATGGCAATAATCAACGTAAACAAATAGAAGAGGCCGATATTCAGCAATATACATAGGAAAGGTTTTAATGAAGTTGGGTTTTGACTAAACGAGCGAATGCACATTCTATCCAAACATACCAAATTCTCCTTGTGTAAACAGAGACGGACCATTACTTTTTTGCTCTATCTCTATTATCCAAGATTTTATGTAATGTTCTCAGAATGCTCAGTCGCCCGAGTGTACAGACAGTTGCCTTCCCATTAAGTTATTTCCCCTCAATGATAAATTCAGAACTTTCCTTTCGTTTCGATGTTCTCAAAATCAGGCATATTGTATCTACTACTGGCCACAGACACTTGACATCTAAACATGTCTAGAACACGTCTCACAGTCAGTTCTTTATAGTTATTCTTGCTCGTGTAAGGGCTGTGTGAGTCTGAATGAGTCTTCTTTTACACTAAAGATCAAGAATCAACGTTCTTTTCTTGCATAACACCCAATTGTCTTAACAAACAGGCTCAGTTTGTTGCACATAAATATTTTTTTGCGAGCAGTTAAATGCGCACATGATTCTTATTTTGTCTGTGCAAGTATTGAATGCAGTTTGTAAGTGTTTCATGAAGAAACATCGCTTGGATGTTAGCGTAGGTAGGCGCAATTGCACACAATGCAATAATCTTTTATACAATCTCCTGATTTCGTACCTGATCTTAATACAACCTTACACTTACCTGCGTCTTCTTCAAAGGATTTCCCATGCCCGCCCCAACAATAGGCTCTTGCGTTCGTGAACAGTTATTGGATATAATATGTATTCTGCGTATGTACAAACCGTGAAACCGTCACAATTCTTATGGGTACATAAATCTCATTTTTTTTGTCCAACATTTGTGCTGTATTTTTTGTGCATAACCTTTATGATCCCTTCTGTGTAGGTACAGTATATCCACACAAATGTAAGAGTAACGCAATTTTAGAATACCCTACACGTTAGTATTTTAAAGGATATCTAACAACTACTAATGACTCTAATAATTCATTACTAATGTTCGATTTTTCAATGGAACAAACCACTACGGGCTTACGACTGTCTTCTACTGTTATTTCGAAGGCTGGCTTAGTGTGATCACTTTACGTTAACAACGTTTGCCATTAGGTGGTAATATTTATGTCTCCGAAACTCCTAATCATGGGAATTCTCAACATGTCGAAAAATCTCGTGTAGGTATGCAACAAGTAGACATTTAATAATTAATGAAATATAGAGATAAAAGTTGGAAATTATTGAGAACAAGAGAGCAACCAAATTTAAAGACTGCGACTGCTGTCATGTATTTGGCGCCAGGATTTGACATTAATATTTTGTTAATGATCATCTCTCTCTTTCTAACGGTTAATGATATTGATAAGTTTCTATTATGTTATATTAGCGTCACTTCATTTGGGGATCATAACCTTTTCCTTTTTTATCTTGGACATTCTTAATACATGCCAAGATTTGCTTAAATTTTGGTTGATCTGATCTATTCGCTAATCTTAGTGTTTCTATTCCATGTTTATATTTTTCCTTTGTCTATCTGATATTCTGTTTCAAAATACCTCTGCGATGGTTAAACATATGGTGTACCTACTTTTTCAGTATTATTAAAAAAAATGTACATTTATCCCTTAGACATCCACCCACTGCATCCGCATCGAGTGAATGTTTATATTAAAAAATAATCCAAAATTAATCTTAAAATTTGAAACAAAGGCCTTTTTATAAGGCGTTAATACCAGTTTTTTTTTTTTTTTTTTTGGCGGCTCATCCAACTGGATGTTATGGCCTTATTAAATCACGAAAATCATACATTCATAAGAAAAGAAAAAAAAACGGAAAATGAAACAATATTAAATTTAACAAACACTAAAATATATGACTATATTAGGATCATGTTCTTCTGGACACTTTGGAATATAAGTTCGTTGACCTGATGAGAGTTCAGTCCAAGGAGATAGACAATACTTATTGGGTACTCTACGTTCTCTAGCAAGAAATCAATTGCGTCTCTTATTGGGCAACCCAGGATGACATGGTCTGGAGTCTCCTCGTCCCAACCGCATTCGCAGTAGGGAGATTCAACGAGACCAATTTTAAATAGATGTGCATCCAGACGCATGTGGCCAAGACGCAGTCTAGAAATGCAGACAATATGTTGCCTCGATAATTTTTTCCCATGGAACCAAGGATGTGATGGTATGGATAACTGTATTTTTTTATAATGTGCTCCCTTTGGGCTACTTTGCCAGCATGTATACCATTCTTTTAAGTTGTTTTGTTCTAATTTTTTCAATTCATCACATTCGGGTAGAACAAAATTATCGGGTGGTCTGCCGTGGAGGGCAGCCTCCTTGGCCAATAAATCTGCTCTTTCATTTCCGAGGATTCCGCAGTGCGCTGGTATCCAAGCGATCACCACATCCTTATCCACTTCCTGTAATTCAAGGAGGAGCATTCTAATATCAGTAATAAGTTGATTGCGTGAAAATAATGAATTTGGAGATGCCAGACACCCCACCAAGGAAAGCGAATCAGAGAAAATAATTATATTATGTTCGGTTAATGGTAAACATTTTCGTAATGCTTCCCTTAACGCGAAACACTCGGCCGAATACACCGAGGCCTCGGAAGGTAATCTGAAACCTTCATCTATATTGAGCTTTGGGATAACGAACGCGGATCCACTTGATCCGTTAGGAGAAAATTTCGAACCGTCAGTGTAAATCTTCAAATGATTGGGCCATTTTTCACCCACACATGAAAGGAATTTTTGGTTATAGTTATCAAAATATTGGTTGGATATCTTGTTTAAGCCAATGTTTTGTATGATTTTGGGCAGTGTTTGAAAGGCTTTAAGAGGTAAGTTAAAGATTGATGAAGGTTGTGAATTTTTGGGGGCTCTGTACACACTTTCTATAGTAGTGTAAGCAGTGCATAAAGGAGGGAGGGTTTTTTTGAGCCAATATCTGTTAGAATGATATGAATGATTCAGTTTAATAATATTGTTGAAAAGAGGGTGACTGGAGAAGCCGAAACGCTTGAGTATAAATCTCTCTGCAAGATATTTTCGCCTTATAACTAAAGGCATTTCTGAACACTCAACTTGAAGGGCGTTTATTGGAGTTGATTGCATAGCACCCACGATCAGTCTAAGGCATTTGGACTGAACTCTCTCAAGCTTAGTCTCCAGATGGATTGGCAGGGGATTCAAAAGAAAAGAAGCGTAATCGAGATGGGACCGAACTAAAGCATTGAACATGTTTCTCATAGTAGATGGATGAGATCCCCATGATACTCCAGCCACTGCTCTTAATATGTTCGTATTCCGTTCGCATTTAGAAGTTGTAATATCAATAAAAGAATTCCATGCCAATTTTCTGTCTAGAATAACTCCTAGAAATTTAGTTTCGTCAACCTGGGGAATCTCGTGATCATTGAGGCGAACCGAAATCTCAGGATTCCGGTGTTTTCTGGAGAAAACCATAATTTTTGACTTTGCAGGTGATATTTGAAGCGAATGAGTTAGTAACCATTTATTTAGGTTAGAAAGAGATTCAGAAAGCGTCCTTTCAGCCCTGTCTATATCTTTATGTACAGTGTAGAGTGCAATGTCATCAGCGTATTTCAAGATTTTACAATCCTCAGACAAAGCAGATTCAGCGTCACAAATGTAAACATTAAAAAGAAGGGGGGATATCACAGAACCCTGCGGTAGCCCCTTCCATAATGTTCTAGAAATTTCCTCCCCATCGTTATATACGGTTATTCTTCTTTCAGCAAGAAGATTAAAAATTACTCTCGCTAGAGAACTGGGGATGCCCAGTCTGATGAGTTTGTTGTACAGTGTGTGAAGACAAACATTGTCATAGGCTGCATCAATATCAAGGAAGGAGGCGACTAGAAACTGTTTATTTGAGAAAGCCAATTGTACATCAGTGACAAGAGTACTTAGGTTGTCCATACACTCAAGGGATCTTCTGAACCCAAACTGATTTTTGGGAAGTAAGACATTATGTTCCAAGAACCATTCCAGTCGAGTTTTGATGAGATGTTCTAGCAATTTCAATACACATGATGATAAGGCGATTGGTCGATATGACGCTCCCAGAGTCATATCCCTGCCCGGCTTTGGGATTGGAATTATCAGTTGGAACTTCCATTCCTCGGGAATGAAGCCTTCATGCAAAACTTGATTATAAATACTAAGCAAGAAAGGAAGAAACGATTCAGGAAGTTTTCTAAGAAAAGAGTATGGGATCATATCCAAGCCCGGGGAGGAATCCCTGGTTCTGGACAATGATATTTTGAGTTCCTCCAAAGAAAACGGTTGACTTAGATGTGAGTTTGCATTAGAAGCCGAAAACTGGTTATAAAAAGGTATTTGAGTTATGTTGGGGACATATGAGGGAGCCAAGGAACTAACAAAGTCAGACAGCCATAATTGCATGTGCTGCAATCTGCGAGGAGGAACCATCGAACCTCTAAAACGTTTAATCATGTCCCAGACATACGATGGAGGAGAGTTTGGTGACAGAGAAGAACAGAACTTAGACCAGCCATTACGCTTTTTTAGTCTAAGAGCCTTCTTTGTTTTAGCTTGACAAGCCTTGGCGGCTAAAAAATTTTCATCAGACATGTCATTTTTGTATTTTTGCATGGCCTTTTTACGTTCCTCTACAAGAATGTCACACTCTTCATCCCACCAAGGGGTGTATTTTTTTGGCCTTTTACCGCCTTTCTTCTTCTTAGGAATGGATTCATCTGCAGCGTCTTGCAATATTTGAAAAAAAGAATTGTAATTTTCCTGTACAGATGCATTGTTATTGTATAAGTTTCCTCTCACATTCACGGTATCTTCAATTATTTCCCTGAATTTGGTCCAGTCCGCTTTGCGAGTGTTATATAAGTTTCGTTGGTTGTGAGGTAAATGTAAATTGGTATTATAATTAAAGGTGAAAATAATTGGGAAGTGGTCACTGGAATGTGGATCATGGGAAACAGTCCAATTCACCGAGCCGGCCAGATCCCCAGTGCACAGAGATAAGTCTAAGGCACTGCGACCCTGACCCGCCGGCGAAAGCCTTGTTGCCGATCCATCATTCAAAATACAAATATTATGGTTATCGATAAAACTCAATAGTTGATTTCCTGCTCTATCTGTTCTTTGGCAACCCCAGGACTGACTATGAGCATTAAAATCGCCCAAGATGAAATATGAAGTAGGAAGAAGAGGTATTATTGCATTCCAAAATCCAATATCAAAGCCTGTATCCGGGGGTATATACGTTGATACGAAAGCTATATCACCAATCTTGATTGCCACTACCTCCAAAAAGGGGTTAAATGGCAAATCAATCTGTGAGAAAGGGAGAGAGGAGTTGACCAGCAAAGCTGTGCCCCCGCCCCTACCTTCCTGCCTATCACACCTTATACAAAAATAACCAGGGATGTTATATGTATAGTGAGGACGGATCCAAGTTTCGCTAATGGCGGCAAGATTAATCCTATGATGATTAAGCAGATAAATTAGATCTGATCTATTACTCACAGCACTGCGAGCATTCCATTGTAATACTGTAATATTTCTAAGAGAATCAGTACCTATTTTCCTTATTGACATTTTTATTATTATAAGCGATATTCGTGTGTAAATTCGAATACAGCTGTGAGTAGTAATTGATAGTGAGAAATAATTTGAGGTAATTTAATCTGAAGATTCTTGTAGGAGCGAAGACATTTGAGTAAGGACAGATTCGTCATTAATGTTTGACAATAAGTAGGTAAAAATCTGGAACATCAGTTTAATATTGTTTGAATTCTGTGGCGACTCAGAAATAGAATGATTTGTAGAGAGGGAGAGGAGGGATAAGGAGAGGACGGAACGGAAGGTTTATCTTTCGGTTCAGAGGGGAGGGCACATCCGTTTCTTTGGTTTAGTGGTAGACCGTTAGAGTAAGACAGAAGAGAATTAATCGCTTTATAATCGATATTTTTTCTAACAATTTTTTTAGGAGAAGATGGATTTGCATCCACCCTACCAAACGATTTTTTAGGAGTTGATGAAGTGGCAACCACCTCACTAAATGTTTTTTTAGGGGTCATGGATTTCTTAGATGCTTCAACGAATGAAACACCCTCTGTTGCCATAATGCGTCTAATGTCGCGCTGTCTATGCAGCTCGGGACAGGAATTACTGGTAGGCATGTGTTCACCTTTACAGTTTACACAGCTAACAATAGTCTCAGTTTTAGCGCAAGAGTTTGATTCATGACTTTCCCCACATTTCGCACACCTCGGCGAATTGGTGCATTTGTTATGCGTGTGGCCGTATTTAAGACATTTGTGGCAAATGTAGGAGGGAGGTATGTATAAATCAACGTTGATTGAGTTATAGTATAGGTAAATATGCTCAGGCAGTTTCTGCCCCTCGAATGTTACCAGAATTGTCGTAGATGCTTTCCATTCGATCTTCCCGTCAACGTTCATTCGTCTATTCAGTCTCCGCAATCTTACAATTTTTCCGTATGAGTAAGGCACCTGTACATTTTCGAGAATATCCTCATCGGTCAGTTCCAAAGGTATGCGTCTGATTAGACCATACTTGTATAACCTATAGTTAGGTATATAGGCCTTAAGGCCATTTGAAGAAAGAATATTTGAGTGAATAAAATTGTTGGCATGTTTGGCTGTTGAAAAGGTAACAATGGTGCGCCGACCTCCATCAGCTCTTACACCGCCAGGGACTATTCCCTCCATCCTTGATTTGGACAGTATGCCGCCCAAAACCATGGGGTGGATGTTTTTGCCTTTTTCAAGGCTTTCCACAACCACTATGTAAGGTGGAAGTGCCGAAAGAGAGTATTCAGGTTCATTATTTATATCATTTTGTCGTGTGGGCTCAATGGTTGACTCAAAATCTAGTTTTTGCTTTTTAGCAGCAGGTGAGATCTTATCCGGGGGATCACCCCGCTCCGGCGGATCACCCATCATGGGCTATGATGACATACAATCAACAAATAAAATATATGTAATAAATATAAAAAAAAACAAGTATAATAAATATCTTACTAATATTAAACTAAAAAAAAAACACCTTTACCGTGAAATGAAAACAAAAAAAAAAACTTTTAATAAAGTAAACAAAAAAAAAAAGAAAGAAAAAATAAATAAATTGGTTTCACCAAATCCTTTTAACGTGCCACCTCTGTGTAACCGATAGCCTGCCGATAGCCCGCTCCGTGAGAGCGGGCCTAACAAGAATCGTGTGACTGCAGCCTTATATTATTGTTACGCTATATTACTATTATAAAAATATTAATTGAAAAAAATGTACAAAATTATTTTTAATAATGAAATATAAAATAAAGTCTTATCTTATATGCAAAGTTATATACGAAAATAAACTCAGAAAAACACAACACTTCGGATTTTGTTAACTTCGAAAAGAAATATAAACAAATGCCGAAATAAAACAAATTAATCGATTAGCGAATATTTTCAAAGCATAAGATACGTCCGCCGCTCAATAATAATACCGCTCGACCCCCTAATACCAGTTTGATTATCTTTAATTAAAAATCAATATTATATTATATCAATACTATATTGTTTGAGTTGGATTACCAATATCGACAAAAGGTTTTATTACATTAACACTAGTAATGAAAAATATTAATTATAAGACTAATTGAGTGTCATTTATAATATAAATATTTTCCAAAATAATAATAATTGTTCATCAGTTTTTCAATTTATCTGTAGTCAAACATTTTGTATTGATTGGAATAAATGAAAGAATTATATTAGATATTGTATTATTGAACAGCCTTCACCTTTGTGATATCGGCCAATTGTATTGGTAACAAAAATATCCTTGTCGTCATTGTAACAAAAAAAAAAAAGATACATGGTTGAAGTAAATTTATGTATGGAAGCAGGTGACAAATCAAAAGATCGTTTGGATGCGGGCACCTCTGTTCATATTCTTGAATCTTTTTTGATCCAATGCAGGATTCTTTTGTTGTATTTATTATTTGCGTTAAATGTATTCATAAATATGCAATTCATCGCTTTGTGTCCCACGGTTGTTGGAATGAGAGTTTGGACCTAGACTCACGAATAAGAAAGCATTTGTTCGAAAATCGGTGCTGGCCATATTCTTCCTCGAACTTGGCGAAATGTTTCAGGTTTAAAAGTTTAGGTTCTTTTTCGATGTAAGTGCATAAATAAGAAATTTAACAACTGCGGTACAACGACTGTCCACTATTTATGATATATATTTATCATATTTTGTGATCTCTTTTTGGCTTGGCTTTTGATTGCATCAATCACAGTATTTTGCTCAAAAAGCTTGAGCACTGCGGTGTCAGATCCAATGAAAAAAGATTATTCGAGTCATTCGATCAGCGTGTAAAATTAATAATTATGGTGTACCTCAGGGTATGATTCTGGGGTCTCTTCTGTTTCTCTGTTTCTTATCTATATAAATGATTTTTTTAGTACGTACTGTACCTACATGAACGCAATTCAACATGCAAGGCTAGAATGCTCTTTAAAATCAATATGTAACTCTATTTTTTTATTATTATAACTACCTACATGAACTATCCTTATATCTTTTCATATATATTTAAAAAGTGAAGCATCATTGACCAGTACTTTTGATAGATTGATTGGCAAAAACGAATATCTTGCTGTACAGGAATCCTATTTTTATTTATATAAGAAGGGGATACATTTGCAAAAAGCAATAAAGCACATCTGAAGAGTACCTACCTATTTGTACTCCATTAAGAAACATAATTTTTTACCAACTAAACTGTCAAATGTTGAAAATATAGATGTCAGTCAGATGGTAAAAGTGTCATACTATATTCTTGATCAGGTAGGTACTTATTTTAAAATTAATTAATTAGTTTGTATTTTTAACTGTGACTAAATCTTTTTTAAATTTATTGGTTAATATTTCATTTATATACCTACCTAAAAAAAGAAAACAAAAGCATAACCTTTAAAACATGCCCACCACACGATTGTAAATCAGGCTGTATATAATATGGTGACGTCATGTTACCTGTATCACTCAATTGACGAGATAAGATCGTTGGCTTACCTGAACCGTGTTCATTGAAATCCTTTTGAAGGAAGTTTCAAGGACATCGCATCACACAATACACATTGAACTTACAATGAGACTGGTTTCTATCATTACCTGGTTCCATTATCAGACCGTGTGGATGATCACAATAATAACATGTTGCTATAATAGATCATGATTCAATAAAGATACGCTGAAGAATCACATATCGAAATTATGATTTTTTTTTTTTTTTTTTTTTTTTTTATTATTTTATTTAATTTATTCTTTGTACAGAAATAATAGAAATCACATTATAAACATTAAAAGTAACAATAGAAAAAAAATAAACGTTGTTTCTCTCCCGATAGAGTCGAAGACTCGTGTTCGAGAGAGGAGCACCGCTAACATTGAGTAAATAAACACATTAATAAAATATTTAACAACATGAATATAATAATATGCAAAAACATATTACCTTAATTCAATCAACTTAATGATAATAATAACAATGCACAAGGAATAACACATAAACACACAATACAAACTCCAGAAAATTCAAACAAAAGAAGGTCAAACAATCATCCTCACAAAATCTAATTATCGGATTGAGGTCTCATATGCTTTTTAAGTTTCCTTTTAAAAACTTCCAAGTCTCGCACTTCACGTATGTCATCAGGGAGATCATTAAATAACATGATCCCCCTATAAAAACACCGCTTTTGTGCGGTACTTGTTTGGTTTCTGGGTATTTTTATTTTATATTGTGCTCTAGTTCGTCCATCGTTATTGGTAGAAAAAATTTGGACGTAATGATGTCTATAGGAAAATAAGATTGCAGATTCTTTAACTATCTGATGAAATGCTGGTACCGCAAATTCTCTAAAAATCAATTTAGTTGGATGGTCTCTTGGTTTTCCTATTATTATTTTTATTATCATCCTTTGTATCACTTCTACAGGTAAAAGGTTAGTCTTATACGTCCCACCCCATCCAGTCACTCCATAGACCAGGACAGAGTGAACAAACGCATAATAAACAATTTTAAGCAAACTTGGTTTCAATATATTCTTCAAATTATTAAATATGTATATGCTTTTTCTGAGTCGACTTACCGTGGCTTTAATTTGTGATTTGAAATTCAGATTTCTATCAATTATTACACCTAGATATTTAGTTTCATTTGTTTTTGATATTTCTGCGAAAGATTCTTTTGTTGAGTCCTTGAAAGCTAAAACTTTTATGTCGGGGATAGGTGATCTATTCGTTAGTGTGAAAGGGATAAAAACAGTTTTGTCTGTGTTTAAGGATAATAAGTTTACGTCGAACCACTCTTTTAAATTTGTTACACTATTTGTGGCTTTATCTGTTACCTCGTCCCATGTGGGGGCGCTACACAGTACAACGGTGTCATCAGCGTACGATAATATTTTCCCTTCTAATCTCAGATTAAATATATCATTTAAATATAAAATAAACAAAATTGGTCCCAATACCGTCCCTTGTGGGATTCCAAATTCACCTGATAATGGATCACTTAAAGACTGGTCAATTTTTACACGTTGATTTCTATCTTTTAGATAGCTTTTAAACCAATTTCTTATAGTTCCCGAAACTCCACAATACATCAATTTATTAAGTAGTCTGACATGTGAAACACTATCAAAAGCTTTTTTTAAATCCAAAAATATTCCGATACATTTGTGATGTTTGTCCAAAGCATCACTTACTATATTTGTTAAATCAGAGATAGCGTCCTGTGTACTTTTACCCTTTCTGAAACCATACTGTTTTTCATTCAATATACCATTTTTCTCCAAAAAAGTCATCAATTGTTCTTTTATTATTTTTTCAATTATTTTTGAGATATTTGAGACAAGGGAAATTGGTCTATAATTATTTGGTATTTCCTTAGCTCCACTTTTATGAATTGGGACTATAATAGTTTGCTTATATATACTTGGAAATTCTCCGTTTTTTAAACTCAAGTTTATAAGATGAGTGATAGGCTTACTTAAATATTTAACGTTTTGTTTTAATATTTTAACACTTATTTTATCATATCCTGGAGCTGAGTTTCCTTTAAGGCCATTAATTGTCTTGATCACTTGTGCTTCAGTTGTGAGTTGAAATTCTCTCATGTCATCTTGTTTTTCAGTATCTTCTTCTAAGAAATTCTGAATATTATAGTCTATATTTATTTGTTGGGCTAATGTCACACCAACTTGATTAAAGAATACGTTAAATATATTCGCTACTCTTTTAGGGTCCTTTGAAACTTCAAGATATGTTGATCCATCGTGTATTTTATTTATTTCGTTCTTTTTAATTTTTTTATTCAGAATTTCATTTATCGTCTTCCAGTTCTTCTTGCCGTCATTATTATTTTCTATAAGGATATTTTTATAATATTCATTTTTAGTTTTCTTTATTAGATTACAAAGAATATTACGGTATCTCTTAAAATGGTTCAATCTTTTTTCATCCAGGGGATATCTCTTGGTCATTTTTAGAAGACGTGCCTTTATACGAATGCTTCGAACTAGTCCCTGCGTTATCCATGGTTTTATAATTCTAAATTTAGATTTTGTTCTGTTTGTAATTTGTTGCGTTTCTGTTGCTTTATTTATGTGGTGCATTATTATCCCTTCAAAATTGTTTGCACATTCTTCTACGTTCTGTGAACCCATTACCGGTAACCACATCTCAGTCTTCAGGTCTTCCTGTAATAATTCATAGTTTATATTTCGAACTTCAGATATTTCCTTTTTAACGTTATCAATTGGAGTCCCTGGAACCGAGTACGTGTATATACAGATGTGATGATCAGTTATTTGGCTTTTGTAAACGATGGCTAGTATATTTTCTATATCTAGGATATTGGACCACATATGATCCAGACATGATCCACATCTATCGGTTTGTTCTCGAGTATAGGTATTTATGCATGATTTAAAATTGTTAAACGCCATCATATTGCAGTACTCGTTCTTTTCATTACTATCACAATTATCAGCAATATTAATATTCATATCGCCCACTATTATGCAATGGATATCCCTCGGTATCCCTGAAATACTTTTATTTAGATCATTTATAAATTCATTAATATTCGATCCGTGTGTTCTATAAATGCCAAAAACTCGATATGGTTCTCCATGCCACTGTAAGGAAATTTCCACACAGTTAGCAAGAATGATATTAATCTCACTAAATTTAATGTCAGTGCACGAAGCATTATTCACAAATACTACAATACCGCTATTTTTATTTATTTTTGTCGTAGATACGTAACACTCATATCCATCTATACTGAAACTTGAATATTCATCAGTGAAACTTTCAGACAGTATAATGACATCAGGCAAAGCAAGCATCGCCTTAAGAGTGACCAAAAATTCGTCAAAATTTTTATTCATACTCCTAATATTTAAGTGCATGACACAAAAGTGCGCCTTTAAAGCTGACATTTCAGATATATATTCATCTATTGATTCACACACAACTTCCCTGATATTAAAATTCTCATCCATTATTTCCTGTAGGTCTTCAGACATTTTTAAAATCTACAATTTTTTTTGATACACAGGAGTATGTTACTATTTCTATAATGTGTGCAATATATTTTATTTCGTATAAAATGTTTAAATAAGTTTGTATAACATTTTCCGGATTTTTTTTTTAAGGACGTCGTGCTATGCAAATCACAAAAATTAATTGATTCACCTTGAAAGAATTTTTCTGCACACACAATGAGCATGCTCTGCATGTAGGGTTTAATTTTATTACATAATATTACTTTTTTATAGATTAGTTTGGTTTTATGCTCAAATATATTTAAAAGTTCATGCACCACGTCATCAATAACAGATAATTCTAATACAGAAGAAACTTTAGTATTTTTCCATGAAAATACTGTTGCAACACGAATCATCAAAAAAGATGATTCATTGCAAACAATACAAAAAAATTGATCTATACAATGCTGCATACAAGAGACAGCATTATACACATCACAGTCATCATATTCACTGTTGTTCAACTTCCCAGCGCTGTGCATGTTAACGCTTTTAGCTGCATAGTGTAATAACACATACATCGCATACATACTCAGAATAATTAATCCCATGAAAATTAATATGATCTGAGAATAATTATCATAACAAAATCTGTAACATATAATACAACCATGTATCGGTCCCGCTTCCATGTATGAAGCGGACATATTAATACATAGAATACAACATTTCTTTACATTTAATACACCTTCATATTTCAGAAAATATTTCAAATAAAAAATAATAATATAATACAAAAATTTCCAGTAAGTCTTTGAAAGTACGTCGCTGCGGCATTTATAATTATTGCTACCATTTTCATACATATTATCTATATCCAGCGCATGCACCACGCTGTAGGTAAACAAAACATTTATAGAAGCAATTTTAACTACAGTATTTAACCTGTAGTGTGTATAGGCGAACAAGATAATATCAAAAGAATTACCTGCTAATTGGGACTTAATAATACATAGTTTTATATTTATTTTTGTAGGAGCATTATTTTGAAACAGTCAATATTCAATATACTGAACCGAGTAGTTGTAAGCTCTCCTGTACTGCATACACTTTACTTTGTCCGTTGCACTATGGTCTGTGGCTATATTATCTTTATTAAATTTCTCCTTATATTTTTTGCAGTTTATGCATTGAGCACCAGTCTCCTTCTTGACGCACTTATTTGCTTCGTGATCTTCGGAACAGTGTCTACAAGTGGGCAGATTTCCTTTATTTAAGCATTTTAGAGAAGTATGACCGTACCCAAGGCAGTGGTAACACTGCATTACAGGATCGGCATCAATCACTTCTACTCGTTGGTATCCGAGATTTACTCTGCCCGTCTTAAGTATATGTTGTCTTATTTTTGGACTTGTTTCAAATATTATATTTTTTATCTCTGGATTTTTCTTTATGTTTTGTATTTTTTTTATCGCAAAAACATCATTCTCACCACCCTCCTCGTGTACTGCTTTTAAGTCCTCATTTTGGCACAGGATGTCCTCAACAAATGTTACAGTGTCGTAGTCAGAATTTACACCTTTCAATATCAAGCATGGTTTTCTCTTCCTAGCAATCTCCGCCTTATATTTTGGGAACTTCTCATTTATGATGCAAGTAAGTAACTCGGCATCCTTTTTTGTTGGGCAATTTATAATCAGTCGATCCGACTTCAATTTTCTCGTGCTAGTTACCGCGACACCCAATGGACCGAGTTTCAATTTTTTCTTAAGATGTTCTTCCACTTCTTTAGCACTTTGTTTCTCAGTTGAGTCTACAAAAATGGCAAATTTTTGTTCTGCTGTCTTTACTTCTCGCCCTCTGTATTGTTGTACCAATGGTGTAGGTACCTCCTCCGGTTTCTTTTTTATAATTTGGTCTTTCAATGTGAGAATTTCGTCCTTTAATTTGATTACATCCCTATTATAGTTAATTTCAATCAAATTTAGAGATGAGTCAATATTGCTCCTTATTTTTATGTCCTTGGGACTATTTGTCAGCTTTTCTAGCTCCACTCGAATGTCTGCTAGAATTTTAGCTAATCCCGCCATTTCACTTGTTAACAAAATACGCGTGCTTCCAGTGCAGATGACAACACGATACTGAAATTATAACTCGTGATGATGTCCAATATTATCATTGGCGCTGTGGCCCATTTTAAGCCGACTACAAAATTATTTGCTATTTATCCTGTTCCAGAATGCCCATTTGCCAACCATGCTAGTCTAGCGTGCTACTTCGGCGCGGAGGTTCTTCTTATTGACGATATCCAGCACCCGGAATGAAATTCACCAAGATTTTGACTATGCAAGTCGTCATTCCGCATTCAAGAATGAGAACAACGAGAGATACTGTTCATTTGGTGTTCTCGTGCCATCTCGTGTTTTCGATATGTCTTTACGGTGTTGAATTCTGGACTATGCTGCTGGCGAGAAAACTGCTTTTGAGATGCGATTATAAACACTGAAATATCTTGGAAAGAAGACAATAGTTTAGAAAGAAAACATATAATTACTATTCTTCTACTCATCTACAGTTAAAACCAGTACTTAAAAATTATTGAATCGATGATACATTAAACTACATATTATTAGGAAACTGTTTATTTACCAGTAGAAATTAGTATCAGATATTCCAAGGCATATCGAGAACGCCTGTGAAACTGTGGCCGATACAATAGATAATAAGCATTTATTTATACCGTGGTTTAAACAAATCGCACCCATAGGCCATTCTACTAAATAAGTAGATTGCATTAATATATTGCTCTGTGCTCTTGACACAACCATCTGTAGCTGGCTAACTCCTACTTATTTCATAAAGTAAATGTTGCCGCGAGTGACTCTAGTAGGAGGCGCAAGATATACTTTCTACAGACTGGATCCGCAAGTTTTTTCTCCTATTCATTTTCTCACAACCGCGGCAAGTCCGTTATTATTAGAAGCATCTTATGAGCTATGTATAACAAACCGCGAGGTATCTTTAACGAGTAGTAAACATACATTATTTAGTTTCCAACATAGTTTAAGATTTTGCAAAATACTGATACATAATACCTACTTTTGGCAGTCCCTTTTCTTCGTATAATACATTGCAAGTCGATTGATTTTTGATTCTGGTTCAAGTGAAAGACTGAAATTTCAAGTCGACTGGATAATCTAAGTCA
Organism: Mystacides longicornis; assembly: GCA_963576905.1. Lineage (NCBI taxonomy): Eukaryota > Metazoa > Arthropoda > Insecta > Trichoptera > Leptoceridae > Mystacides > Mystacides longicornis. The sequence continues at coordinate 11,445,498 of OY756425.1, read as the reverse complement.
GTAAAAAGCTTATTTCATAATATGTGAAAGATTTGGATTGAGATGGTTTGAGTTAATTGAGAGAATGAATGCAGAAATAGGATCTGTAAATCTCAAAGAATGGGTGCACGGAGACGTGGCCGACCTAGATTGACGTGGGGCGACCGTGTCGCTGCCGACTAAAAGGAGGGCCAAGTCAGGAGTATAAGGAATATGAGACAATGTTTGCGGAAAGTTATGTTCTTGAGTGAAGCGAAAGATGTTTGTCTGGATTGGAATGAATGGAAGTCCTTACTCTCTGCCTACCAACTCCGAAATACGGCGTGATGGGTTAAAAAAAGTTTTTTTCTAATGTCAGTAGAAATTTCTAATGAAAGAAAAAAAAGAAAGATGAGTTGTATATAAGAACATTTTTGAAAACTTAGCGACTATATTTAATTTTCTATTGTAACCTTCTTAGTTCTTTAAGGTACGTCTCACTTGCGCCGCGAACGTGTGTCATTGCATCAATTTAATCGAAAGGTTAAGTGTATACGTGATTCGAAAAGCGAACGCGAGCGGAACACATGCATCCTTTTGATAAAATTGATGTAACGATACACGTTCGCGGCGCAAGTGAGTACCGAGCCTAACAACAGAAGCATTTATCGTATCCAATCCAAAGTCCCTTTACGCCCCACTAGGGGCATAGGGAAGCAAAAAGAACTCTCCAATGCGCTCGATCTTAGCAAGACCATACCTTTATTTACAGTTATAACATTAGCATAATAAAAATAGGTAGGTATGTTTTTGGAATATTTTTTAAAATGAATTATACCTACCTACAAATTTCAGTTCAATATTCATAGTAGTTAAGTGAATATGCCAATGCCATGAGAAGGCGTTCGAGTATCAGAAAGCCTTCATTACGAGATCGATAATATTGAAAAAGTTTAAAGTAAAACATGTTATTCAGGTGAGTGACGTCTAAAGACCGTTAATTTCGTTTTTTTTCCTCATCTAAATTCCATTTAAAATGTTGAATATCTTTTCGTGTGCAAAAAATATTTTTTTTATTCTCGTGTTGGAAAATCAGTAAAAAAGTCAGAAAGAAGTTTTCCATGCGTCAATCTTGCGAAGGGTCAAAAAATTCAATTAATAAATAAATTTTGAGAAAAAGTTTTCCTGTCCTCGCTGTAGGAATTCCATCAAGTCGTAAAGAAATCTATTTCGTCCCCTCTCACCTCCCCGACTTCGTTTTCTTTCCCTTTGTAGTTTTTTATAAACTCAATTCTGAATTGAGTTTCCATTGACATGTAAATACTTACAAATATGTTCTCCATTGCATTAAAAATCTCTTCTTTTTTAAATCTACCTATCTCATGTTTTTTAAATGAATATATTTTCTTTAACTCTCTTACAGTTTTTTTTTATTAATTTTCAACTTACAAGATGTTCCATAGGCTTCCACACCAATTTTCATTCAATTTCTTCTTGTGCCCGATCAACGTTGGCAATAAATTCTTTGAAGGCGTCTCTATCTCTCGCTACCCGAAACAGCTTCCATAACCACCCTATTTCTGCCCAATACAAGATCTGCCTTCTACAAGGACCACGGGCTCCATCGTTTTTGCCCTTCCACATAAATTGGAGGATTTCACACTTTTCACCCCCTGATGATATGAAACCTTGCGGACTCTTATATTTTTCAGCAACTCTCTGCTGGAGTCAGCTCTCCTCAGTACTTTAAACTGTAATATTATCAAACACCATTATAATTTGTACTAGGTTATGTAGGTAAATAGTATGTTATACCTACTGTTGACCTCTTGTTATTTAATTTTCATTTTCTTTTATTATTTAATCTTTGTTTATTTTTAAGCTGTAATATTATCCGCATCCTTGAAACATCTTTACAACTTGCACTAGGTTATATGTATCTAGGTAAATAGTATGTTATGATGTTGACTTCTATTTACTTTTCTTTTTAATCTAATTTTAGTTTTTTATTTGCAAACTATAAGCGCCCTTGAGGTGACTATTTTGTCACAAAACGGCGCTATAAAAATTGTCCTTATTATTATTATTATTACTTGTACTGAATTACTAACTAAACATGTCCACGTTATACTAAGCATTCTTCTGGGGACCCTCTTCTCAATTGCTTCCAACTGGTGCATAGTGCACACTTTCAAGATCCAGGTTTCCGAGCGTTCCAGATTCCGTTTATATTTCTGATCGATGTGGGCATCGATCCAAGCCATCATTGGTTGAGTCCATTTCAAACCTTTCATCGTATCCGTCATTGTGTCATACTATATCACCCTTTATTTTAAATTTTAAAATTAAATTCATCACTCTTCACCACTCGACGGATTCCTAGCTAGATTTTCTGCATTGGATTCGTGGATTTCCACATTAGAAAAAAGCTGCTAACCTAGGGTAGCCCAGAACTCATAGTATACCTATTATAACAGCCTTTTCGTGTAAAACATATCTTTGCATAAAAATTCATAATTTTACGATTAAAATGAATTTATCCTTGGAATTATTATAGAAACTTTAAAATGATATCGACTATTGGAGCTTTTTATTATCTGCTTTAGAACTACACATTCAATATTAATCGGTACTTTAAGGGGGACCCACTGAAGTTACGGACCTCAAATTTTACGTGCTTGTGTAGGAGCATAAGACCAACCCGTATACCAAATTTTATGAAAATCGAAGATTTTTTTTTCTTTTTTAGCCCTTTTTCTAGAACAAGTGAAATTTTCTTTGGATACTTTAAGAGGGTTCCCCTGAAGGTACAGATCTCAACATTTTACTGACTCATCTACATCGAGGGGCTAACCGTTGTACCAAATTTCAATCAAATCGGATAAGAATTACTATGAGTTATGGGTGCGCACACATTTTTGGCGTACGCGTACACGCCGTTTTTTTTGCATTTTTGGAATCTACACCCTCGAAAACGTCGAGAAAATTAATTTCAGCGAAATCTATTTTTTTTTTTAAATCCGATCACAAGACTCATGTATATTCCATATACTATGAGTAAAATGAAGAAGAATATTGTAAGATTGAAATACATAACGATCTACCTGAAAATAATATTGTATTGTGTAAGAAGGTTTCGTTGAAATCTATCATTAAAAATATGAAACAACATGTGAAACAAAAAAATGATCCAATTTATTCTTGGCACTATTTTAAACACCCTATGCCGCTCGGCAATCAGACGTTGGTAATAAAATATATTTCCAAAACAATGTTATTTCACCGATAAAAACGGTACTGCATAGTAATACCAAAACTTACTCCGTCTACTAAATGCTTGGGCAATAATAAATGTATGCATACCACCTTGACATTCACAGAATGACTTCGGTTCGTTCGCTAGACTCCAACTGATGGCAAATGACCGATATATTATTCACGTTACGTGTAAGTGTACTCGAAACTCACGAAAACTGGTTTCCAATACAAATGTAGAATATTATCTATATATATATATCGTAAGAATCGATACTTTTCCAATACATCTTATAATAATAAACGTTCCTACACCCACAGTATCATAGATACAATTACTTTTCTATATAATAATACTAGCTAGTTACCCGTGGCTTCGCTCACGTGTTACTGTATTTGCTTTCTCTTCCTAAACAATGCAGAATTAATTATATTCGCATCAAAATTAATAATAATAAGAAACATCATCAACATTTCTTTTTTTAAATATATATTCTAAAATTTCCATTAAATTACTATATTTTTATTTATATTTGTCGTTATTAATCTGTATTTAAAAAATATGTGCTTCTTATACAAATAGAATCAGCCCGCGAACTTAAAAAGTTCGCTAACTTGACTGACATTGTTCTATGAGAATCCCAAAAAATAACTCGAATAACTTTTATTCCATCAAATGACGTTATTTGAAATCAATTTTTATATTGCTGGATATGAATAGAAAAATATTCAGGTCTCGAAAAGAAATGAAATTAGTGATCTTTAAAACACTTATTTCTATCTGCTTTGGGCATTTTTCAAGCTACAGACGTTTTTTTAACATTTCAATTTATATCTTTCACGTTGATTTGTTGTTGTTTGTCTGGTCGTAGGTTCGAAATTTAGTTCATAAATATCTTATCCTGAGCAAACACGACATAAAAAGAATAAACGATATCGGTCCAGCCGTTCAGGTCGAAATAAATAACGTTAAACGTGAAAACTGTTAACGTTCCGAATGTTAACGTTTACCAAATTGAAAATGGTTTCCAAACAAAAAAAATGCGTTTCGTCTTCAATATAATAGCAGCGTCGTAATACTTCCAAAGATTTTGAGGTAACGTTTAACGTTAATTTTGAATAACTGAGAGAATTATTTTTTTGACTCGGAATTTGGAACAACATTGTTTAACGCACGTTGAACAACAGTTTTTACGTTATCTCTATGGAAATAACAACAAATTGTTAACGTTGGAGCTGTCGTTAATATTTCGACTTGGCCTCCAGGCGTGATGCGATGACCACGTAAAGTAGGTCTCCATTTTTATAATAACGTAATATTCTCCCTTTTAAGCCCCCCCGCTCACCGCAAACCAGCCCGGAGGAAACTAAACTGCAGCAAACCCGATCCGCACAAAGCCAAACCCTAGCCCGATTGCCAAAAAGCCAGCCGCACACAGATCAAGCCCGTGGCGGTTCCCCCCAAACCACCCCATAATACGGGAGGCCTTGGACCCACTCAGGAGAATAGGTTAGGCATAAAGAACTCTACATTGCGCTCGAAGTCGTCCGAGGCTCATTGTGCCTTTTCTAACCGGTTGAGGTTTAAGGAAGTGAGGTGGTCAACCTCAGTATTGTAATGGTATAAGTAATTGGCGTTCGACTATAAACGAATTTTCGACAATGCAGAGTAGGAAGAAAATTAACTGTCCACTGTTTATATTTTTTATTAGATGAAACGGATATCGGCAACTATCCGATATCCGGTCTATCCGGCGGCGTAAATAATATCCTGCCGGATACCGGATAGTAAAAAGAGGCATGTTTGGATAACTCATTGATTTGTTTATTAAAATATCACTTAAGAAATACACCTTATAATCACAAAATAAATTCTACAACTTAGAAGATTGATTATCAAGCATAAGGTAAAATATGGAGAGTAATTCTATATAATATTTCGTTATATAGACTATTAGACTATATAGAGGAAAACAGCAGCTTTGCTGGTCTTCGTAAGTAAGGGAAGTTTAATAAAACAACGTTTCGTCATATATCATCCTGGCTGAAGATGCAGATAGTTTCCGCGATTTTTGGAACAATAACGTTCCGGCAACGGAGTCAGTCCAATTGGTATATACCGCCTACGTAAGCGTAATTCATGCGTTGTACCCATGGTAATTTACGCACTGGCCGGGCTCTAGTAAGGACTTATTTAGCATTCTACGAATTTTATAAATTTTTGAAAATAAAAACACCGATATTTTAAGGGGAGCGCTTTTCTTCCTCCCGCAAGGGTTCCGAAGACAAAGAAGATCTTCTCATACCGAGAGGGTCTTCCTCGTGTTCTGCTCCTTCGAAGCAGAGCTGAGGGATCTGGAAATGGTGTGTGAGGAGGTCATAATATCCGGCTAACTGCTATCCCTTTCGTCTCTATTTTTTATACGTTCCAGTGGACAGTTAATTTTTTCGCACTATACAGTGACGAAATGATATGGTCATTGACTTGCCAGTGTTTTCAAAACAATTATTTACGATCTATCCTAAAATGATGTGAGGATTTTGTAGATAATTTTAAAATTTAATATTTTGCACTTTTACTACATTTGATATAAAATAATTTACCTATTGACTTCATAATACTATTTACCTTTTTTCAACATAATATTATATCAACTTGCTATTCATGGTTTACACAATAAATTCAAAGCAAGATTACTCACATAGTTTTTTTTTTTGCTAGTGTTTTTATGAAATGGCTTCAAATATTTTAATATACAGATCAAGACATAAAGAATTGCAATACAATCCAGATTCTTTTCGTGAACTTACCGTAAATTATTTTAGTAGAGATAATAAATTACTAAAATAGGTAGGTACCTACATAATGATTTTAATGTCGATCGTAAAAAAAAACAATTCAGAATCGCTGTACAGGATGCATGGTACGAAAAATATATTCAAGTAGGTAGGTACGTAAAGTGTTTGTCTGAATTCACGGAAAGTGTATTATTTATCTCTTATATAAAAATGGAACGCTAATTTGCGCGGTCATCGTATGGGTAAGAACACGTTGAAAGCCGATTACGATCCGCGCCGACCAGCTCAAAGATTGTTGTCTATGGTTTCCATGCATTTAAATGGGCATCTCGGGAAGCGGGTTCCTGCTTTTTCTGTGGGTTTCCCCATTCAAATGCATAGTAACATTCTTTGCGCCGGTTGGCGCTAGTCAGAATCGGCATTCTACGTGTTTCTTACCCTATGAGAACAGCTGAACTTATATCGCCCATTTTTTTGTCGTGTTTGCTTTTGTCTGAAGGGTCTTATGAAAGAAAAAAGTTGCACGGAATAAAAATAAAACTTCCATATTATTATTACATTTTTTCTAATTTTGAAATTAAATCAGGCGTTTGACAGGAATCAGTTGTTTGATGAATGATACGATTCACGGAATGCTTATAGTAAATAATATAATGATATGTTTTATAACAGATGCAGCGGTTACAGTAGTTAAAAAGGTAATAATGAATTGTATCATTATACTAATTCAAATTCAATAATATAAGGACCACGTCGTCGTCTGTGTTAAATAACTTTAAACTGAAATCAACTTAAAGTTATACATAAAATCTCGAACATATTATTTATATTCCAAGGCGGGACGAAGTTTGACGGGTCGGCTAGTTCAAAACTATATTATTATTATTATTATATTATAGATTACGCAATAGTTTCGTCACGTGTATTGGAGAAAGTAGGTTGGGTTGGGTATACCTACCTACGTATATATTCATACACGCTGCACCGGACTCGCGGTGTATGTATGTTTATTGTATGAAACGATGTCGTCAATAAATTAAATTTTTACAAAAATTGTTAAGAAAAGTTTGAGATGTACTGCTATGATGTATGTATTTTTTATAGAAAAATAAATTATCTAGTTTTAGCGTTTCGGCGTTTTTCAATATTTTTATAAAATTCTGAAATATAGGCACTGAAACTCGTAAATTTGTCATAAAAAAAATATTTTTCTTTATAAAAAAAGTTTGAGAAATGCTGGAACTTCTTTATTAAATTATATTTTAGATATTGTATTTTTCTATATACATACACAATTTTAGGGTTCTAGATTTTATGGTTTTCGAGATATATGGAAAAATTAAATAAAAATTCAAAGGTTGATAACCCCTGACTAAAAAAAAAATTCAAAATTCTGAGTATACAAATTTTGTATGCTTAAAGTATTCAATATTTTCTGAAATTTTAGGATCTGTGCATTAAGCGAATCAAAAGTTATAAAGAGGGGACGGATACACACACATACACATTGGAAAAGTGCCCCTCACCCCCTCCCCTCTAATTAATGATATCTTTTGAAAACGAAATAGTATAATTTGACTCTTTCTAAAGAAATCATTTTTTTGAAATTTCGATAAAACCAGTTTTAAACTTTTTAGGAGGCACTTAAAAATCATCCCTTTTTATATGTGCCCTTTTTCGTCCCTTTTAGTTAAATTTTGGAAAAATTGCCGAATACCCTAACACTCATTTCTATAGAAGAATTCATATGCCAAATCTCAAGTTCGTACCATGTCTAGTTTCAGAGATATTCGCATACTTTGAAAAACATTCAACCCTATTTTTCACCCCCTTAGGGGTGGAATTTCCAAAAATCCTTTCTTAGTGGAAGGTTTTGTATTGAGACCTACCTGATTTCCAAATTTCACTTCTCTACGATTAGCCGTTTGGGCTGTGCGTTGATGAGTCAGTCAGTCAATCAGTCAGTCAATCAGTCAGTCAGTCAGTCAGGCACTTTCCTTTATTATTATAGATATCGTGTCGAAATAGTAATTGTGTTCTACGATTATCTGATAAATGCTTGTAGGTTTAATCTTGTTTTTATTTTTGTAATAATAAATTATACATTTTGCAATCCTGTATTAATCTGTACGTATAAAAACGCGAATCCCTATTCTCCTTGGTCATGGCATCACATTTGAACGGCTGCCCGGCTGGTCCAATTATTTTTTTTTTGTGTTCGCTTTTGTCTGTATAACGTTTTTATGAAAGCAAAATTTTAGAAAATTTCACGGCATAATCGTATATCGATAATGTCTATTGTCTATACCTAATAAAGTTTTCTATTTTTAAATTTTAATTTGTCACTTTTGTGACAGACTGACGGGTGCTGCGGTTGACAGAATGTGCCCTACAAACATCCTCTGAAACTATTTTCAATTGTTCTCCATCAGTCGGCATGATATTGTTCACCTATGCATCCATTGATGTGAATTGTATGTATTAGTAACGTACCTAATTAATTTATAATATTTTTAGGTATACAAATTCGATTATAATATCCAAAGTTACCATTTACAGGAAAACGTTTGTCGGGAAAGCTAGTATAAATAATATAAAAATAACAATATCCATTAATACATATGTATATCGTTTGAAATACCTACTAATTCAAATTAATCGTTTCGAATATTTCATACATACGGCAATTTCTCATTTATTATTTTTCGCAATTTTTTTGGTGGCACATGGTACAGCGTAATAAATCTGGGATAATTTTACAAAATAAATACTTTTTTACAGCATTTTTATTCTATTTATGTTACCCGTTATTGAATAATCATTTTTTACACATATAAATTATACCTATGTGTCTATTTAGTATTTATTAATTTGCATACGTGGGCGGCACCACTGCGTCTTTATCTGATGAAAAGATTATAACAAAATAAAAAAAATTTAAAACTATTTTTGTGAAAGTTTATATTTCTCTTATGACGGTCGTAAGCCCCAAAGTGGTTCCAATGTCATCTACATAACATAATGGAAGGTATAATGTTTGCATCAAATTGTTATCGATTGTTTAGAATATATTTTAATAGTTCGAATCTCACTACAGAAAAGGAAATGACACTGTATACTATTATCATTTCATAAATTTATATGCGTGAATTGTTGGCTCATCAAAGACTTTCATCTTCAAATTTGGTGAAACAGGTTATGTCGGTTCTACTTTTTCTACCACTAATAATTTATCCACGGATGAAAATAAGCAAACATCTATCTCTTTTGTATATAGTATGTATTATCTGCTTCATACTCCTACGCATACATAATGGACGATTGTTCTTTTATATTATTAATAATCGATAATTATTTATTGTTGCACGCGAAGCTTTGTATTATTATCGATCCCGCGTATTGTTCACGTGTTGTGAATGAATGAACATAGCATTGTAAACATTGAAACATTATATTCTTCTCATTATGACATTATTATTATTGTCAGTTGATTGTCAAGAATATTATATGCGTAAACGCCATTATTTTAATACTACAGCTTATAACATTTTAATTTCTCACAAACGACCTAACTAAACGATTAGATAGGTACACTCGTTTATTGTCGTTGTACTTTCATATTTCTGATTTGATTATAAGACACACGCCATTGATTTGCACCCACTGTCATTTTGAAAGTGATAATTCCATAGATAAATTTCTTGCTATTAAAAAGTCAACGTCTACCTGAATACGTTTCTATGAAATGTTCTACTGTATATTTATCAACTTTCATTATTCGATAAACTATTGTTGTATTGAAATTATAGATATGCCTTCAAAAGAATGGAACGTTTTTGTATTCAAAACGTCAGACCTTCGTAATGGTTGAAAATGACAATCAATCAGTTTGCTTACCCGCGATTTAGAACGAGATATTTTTTTATTCGCTTTGACCAATATAATAGTATGGTGTTAGAAGAGGACCACAACAATACTAACTATAATATTCAAATAAATAACATGTTCTCAACCATAGATAAAATCCGCAAATAAACGTTTCGATTTCGAATTTAGAATAAAGATTATTTTATGGCTGACACACTTTGATACATCTAGCCAAGCCCAGCCCACGTGTGTTTGAATAGATGTATTCCTTTGTCCGTGGCTTATAATTATGGGAATATACAAACATGAATCAACATATTATTTAGGTTCGCCGAAGGAAATGATTCGAAACGATTAATTAGTTCAACCAAATTGTGTTTGAAGTCTTATTTCACAGCTAGGGACCATACCTCTTTCACGGAAATCAAACATCACAGAAAATATAGGTTATAAAGTATGTAGGTGGGTACATTATAATAGTACTTCCTTTAATTATAACTCGTTTACTTTTTATGAATGGATTATGACAGTAAGAAAACGGAGAACATTATTGCAATGCAAGGCCTTTAACCTGAGCCATTGGAGGCTTTGAGAAGAATTAATAATACTAGAGATATAGTGTGCTACTGCCCAACTAGCAAAATAATGGTTGAGACAACGTCGCTACAGATGTTTTATAACTGTCATATATACGTATATACGACCCGTAAAGGGCCCAAATTATACGACGTTTTAATCGCATATTGGTTGTGTTATAGTGTTTTGATGACTAATTAGTTACATATTCGTCGAGTACTGGTGACAACTGCGACTAAAATCGTTATATAGTGGTCTGTTCGACACATCTATGCGACTAAAGTCGTTGTATAGTGGTCTGTTCGACACATCTATGCGACTTTTACGTTACGTAAATGTCGTAAAAAGGTGAATTTACAACTAATTATTCATGTTGTAAGTACACGTTAGTTTTTTCTAACAGTACAGAACATAAGTGACAATTTTTATATTAAATTATTAATATTAAGTTAACAGATATAATTAATTTAGTTGAAATCTTCATCAATAATGTTCTGTGTTGAATATTACTATACGCACTCCTAATTTTCTTGGGGATTTATTTTTTTCGTCAACTACGGGTAAATTTGTGTTTTAGTAATAATGCCCTTATCGAATTTGTCAGAAATAACGAATGTTAAATTAATTATCAATTATAAAATCTAATGAAATTTTCGCCATCTTTCTGTAGTTATATAGCGACTTCTATTCGACGACTACATAACTACATGTCATATAAGTGTATCTTACATAACATATTTATTAACGCCATTTTGCTCTGGTATAGGTTCAGTATAGGGTTGCCAACTTTTTTTTTCGAGAAAAGTATAGTACATATTTTGATTTTTTTTAATTTTGTGCCAGTTTACTAAATATTTTACACACACAATCAACGTTGGGTTGGTTGAAATAATAATATATTGCCACTGACAATATACCCGTCTGTTGTATTTTTATTACAAGCTTGCGGACGTCTGGCACAAACAGACCTACACAAACTTATAATCGCCGTGCATAATCTGTCGGATCTAGGCATTTTTTATGTTATAATTATTAATAAAAACCCTAAATTACCTTTCATCAAGGCTCTAGCCGGAGAATCACAAACTAATGCCCTGATTGTGATGTTCATATTTATTTCTATTCCATTCACCAGAATCTGATTCATTTCAACCACAAAAAAAACTGAAGTAGGCATCCAAATCATTAGGTTTGCTTTGTCCCTCGTAAATACCTATTACAAATGGTGACACGTTGGGTTTTTCGAATATTTTGCAAAGAATAGGCCACACCTGCTTTCTTGAACTTTTGTATACTGGGAGCCCGTCAACGTTAATTGTCAAAGAATAAATCGGCTTTTTTTCCGGCAACTTTATCTACTTGATGAATTGATATTTGTTGTCTGTTTGTTTCCAAAAGTGTCCTAGGGTCCTTAGGAAGAATACGTGGATTCCTTTTATTTAAAATTATACTTAGAGTCCTTACTGTTTCATGCGGAGCATTAAAATTAATAACCCACTCTCTAATATTTTGAAATTCATAAATTTTATCTATTTCATCAGAAACTTCAGATTCGTCTCTACTGTACTATTTCCATCACTATTATTTATATTTTCCATAAAAATATCGTTTGAACTTTCATTTTCAATATCATTTTTCTCCTCCTTCGTTTCACCTGAAATACCTATATTTTTTTAATTTTTTTTTTATTAAAATTTGAAAATTAAAATTACAAATATAATATAAATATAAAAACATAATTTTAAAAATCCAGTAATGAAATAAAATCTCAGGCATACCTACTGTATTATTTTACGTGTGGAGATTCATTAATAATACTATTTTAATTTATATACATATTATTATGAACGCGCGTGAAAGTACATTTTCTTGCAAAGTAATATTGTTGGTACTTTAACCCAAAAATAACATATTATGTTTGTATTATGATTTCTCGAAAATTCGTGGGCAACCCTAACTATACAGAATAAGTGTATGATGTATTATGGTTATATAATGGTGGTTTGGAAACGTTTACACGACTATGACTCACATAAAAGTCGTCAAAATTATACTTATATGACTTTTGATGTTATATAAAAGTTTTTTTGGAACCGATATATGATTAGTTGTATAAATTAGTTGAATTTACTCTTACTCGACTTTTATTGTTATATTATGGAGGTTTGAAACCTTTTACACGATGAAAGTCACATAAAGGTCGTCTAAATGAAACTTATATGACAATTAATGTTATATAAAAGTTTTCCTGGCACCGATATATGATAAGTTGTATAAATTAGTTGAATTTACTTTTACTCGACTTTTATTGTTATTTTATGGAGGTTTGAAACCTTTTACACGATGAAAGTCACATAAAAGTCGTCTAAATGAAACTTATATGACAATTGTAGTTATATAAAAGTTTTCCTGGCACCAATATACGATTAGTTGTATTAATTAGTTGAATAAACGTTTACTCGACTTTTTTATGTAACCTTATGACTATATAACTAAATCGTCGAATTGATAACTTCTTTACGACGTCGCAGTTACGAAAACACTTTAATATAACATTTAAAGGACTTAAGATCGTATAATTTTATTGTTATATAACCTTTTTGCTAGTTGGGTGCGCATCCAATAAGTACCACGTGACTGTTGTTAAACTCATACAAACTGTGACATTTGTCGGTGGTGGTGGTGGTTGACATTTGATTTTTATTTTTAATATTTTAGCGTTAATATCAATAAATCAATCAATAAATTCTCCCTTTTACACACCGCTCAGGGGTATAGGGAGGCAACAAGAGCTCTCCATTGCGCTCGATCTTGCGCAATGTTTATGACCTCTTCCCACACCATGCCCATATAGCGTTAATATAGAGAAATTTTATGTTTAAATCGTATAATTAGTTAAAGGAGCAATTTATGGGTTTTGCGAGGTTGTGTTGTGCTTGTTGATGAAAGTATAATTAATTATTATTAATAATTTATATTCAGTCACGTGACTATTAGATAAAGGAACCAATTTTCGGTTCTGCGCATCAGTCATTCTAGTCAGCCCTCAGTCGGGACCATCGTGATTGCTGTCTCTTTCGGTCAATTAGAATGAGAGAGACAGCAGCAGATGGGCCGCAGCCCTACTTTTCGAGATATAGGTGAATACTTACTGTAATGCCGGCTGATGAAAGAAAAATAGAAAATAAATATATATGACAAATTCAGTGTCTGTTTAGATTATTTCCAATAATATGGATGGATTTATCTTATAGTAATTAGAAAATTATGCATCCAATTCGAAAGGATTATTATAAACTCTGTTTTTTTCTGACTTTTGAATAGTTTTACTATAAAAATATTGAAAAAAAATATGATTTGATAACGAAGTGAAAGAATGGATTATGACAAATTGATGACCGTAAGATTCAATGTTAAGGGGCCTTACTCCTAAAATAGCCGTTTTTCACTGTTTTCTCCGCTGAATTCCGACTCCATATTCATAAATAAGGAAATTTTGATTATGTGTATATGTAGATCAAACCTTTTTACTATATATGTTCGAGGCAGATTTTCCATAAAAAGCATGCTTTACACGTTATTTGAGGTTTTGTCGAAGTCTTCTCAAACACTTTTTGACGCATATCTCGAGATGTGTAAGACTTGGATAAAATACGTTTAGAGATAAAGATAGTGGTGAAAATTTTACAATATATGTTCGAGAGGATTTTTCGCCATTTTTCTCAGATTTTTCAGAAAACACTAAAAATCATTTTCCAATTAAAATTCTTACCAAAGCTCTGTCTTGTTAGATTATTTTTCAAAAAATATTCCAATATATTGGATAATTTCTCATGACGGCTCATATCAAATCGTTGTGCCATAATGGTCCTTATGACCATTCTATTCGTATGAAGTTGCGATAGAGATTCTTTTGCAAAGTTTTTGAGGGAGTCTAAGATAAATACGCGTTAGACTCTCTCTGAAGGAAGATTTAGATATCCATGATTTTTCTGATTCCAACCAACTAAAAATAATAATAGGATAGAGATGTTAGGCCAAAAATGAAGTAAACAAAAACGTTTTATGTTGTAGGTACCTAAGTTGGCAGCGCATAAGAATATGGAATTATTTTGAAAATAATTATTTATTTTAGAAATTTAATGTTTTTGGTTATCAATAAAAATGCTAGTATTTAAGACAAAAAAAAAACATTCACTTCCGAGTGTTATCTTTTGAAAATTATTATTAGGAAAAAATCAAAAAATATTAGGCGGCTTTCGTATGTATATCGTATTGAAGGTCGTGGGTTCAAATCCCGGTGCCGACTATTTCCACTTTCACAACACAAGCTTTGCTTTATGTGAAAGGTGTCGAAAGTGTATTTTTGTATATAGAACTCTTTGATTTTTGTGTTCAATTTGAATGAATAATGTTATCTCAAATAATTATTATACACGTTTTTGCACATATTTACCAACACGATGGAACCATCTACGATATTTTTATGTTTAGAAATATTTTGTTTCTTTTTATCTCCATCATCAATACAATTGAGTAGGTACAATAATAATAATATAACACTTTTCTATACAAAGGTGTCAGTATAGCCGGCGGAACTTATTGCTTGAGGCAATTTTTTCCAGTCAACCGGTCCCGTCCAATCTGAGACAGGCCAAGCCCGGGTAGAAATTTCAAGTGAAAAAACACTTAGAAAAACTCTGATCCGGCCGGGAATCGAACCCGGCACCTCGGATCTGAAGTCCACGCCAGTACAACTAGGCTACCGAGGTCGGTAGCCTAGTTGTATAATATGGATTCAATAAATTAATTTATGATATGCAATTTACCTACTGCTTCTTTAGCAGCGACATTTTTATTATGGAGTTTTATTATGTTTCATTCATTCTAGGTATAAGAAAAGTAGAGGCAAGCTAAATGAAGGTTTCAATACCCTGCGAATGAAAGAACAGTGCTATTATGTGTAGTTATTATGGTTCCTAGACACTAGACAGTGAGTGAAAAAAAACGATTATTGTCACATCTACAAAAACATACCTACCTACCTAGGCATATCTTTTAGCCATCGCATCTGGCCAGTCATCTGGAGTCAATGAAGAAGAAGTGGATGCATTATAATAATATAGGATACACAAACCTAGTGAATGTGTGTATAAACGTGTTTGAGTTATAGGTAGGTACCCATATACCATGTGATTTTTCAAATCGACACATTACTGTGAAACATCGCCATGTTTCTTTAAATTCATAACTAGCAGCAAAACCTCTCGGACGACAGGCATAGAAAAGAGTCGTTAATTATTTGAATGTCCTATAAATCAGTTATATCTTCTCTCAAAGGATCTCAACTTCTCTTTACCACATTCAGAACTGCGGTCAATCAGACATTGCTTATCGTAGCAACTGCTCAGTTGTATTTATAGTCGAAGCTTTCCTTTTTGGCTCGCGGTGGCCCATATTGGAACTATTACGATGTAACATTTTCTATTGGAAAAATATTTACCGTGGACATTTCTTTTTTGAGTGTCTTGACACAACGACTAACCGACGAAAATTAAAAGTATGAAAATATTTCACGTATCTGGGTTAGTTTTGTCATATTATGAAAAATATGTATAAAATATATGGAGTTACGGACGAACTTCACAATTATAATATACTGGAATAAATTATTTATTTTCCTAAATTTTGATGGGTTCCATTGGATAGTGAACACAAAAAAGAATCATTTTGTGGCATTGATAGTACGAAAACGTAAAAATATGGTTGCACGTGGTTGTAAGTCAATGAAAGAGAGATGAAATTCATATTATTATTTTTACTATAGTCTCTAAAACAGACGGTTGGTTGATATTATTGTCTTCTCAAATGCACAATCTCGGTGTTTCTGTTTAGCCACATACCTATCTACATAGGTACCTATTTATGAACTAGTAAGTTAGGTCCGTACGGACAGGCTTAGTTTTTGAAAGACAGATGTAAAAACCGTTCGATATTGGTATATTTACGTATGTCAGAAAAAATCTTTACAAATGTAGGTAGGTACACAATATGTTTTACACCACATAGTTATAAACAATGAAAGGATCTAAAGTTATTTTATGTGTTCACTTACAATGGTACATAGGTACTTATGAATTATTTTGATGTGTTCATTGTAAAAGGTTGGGTAAAAATGACAATATTTTTTATGAGCATCCACTCTTCATAAATCTGAAATCTAGAATATATGGAGCAAGGGCGTATGGAATCCACTGCAAAAGATCCTGGGCAGCTTCAATGAGCTCTCTTCTCGCTTCATGTCGAAATCCACAAGCTCTATTGCGAAGGAACGGAACACATTATGAGGTGTCTTCCTACTGCCTAGTAATGATTGCTCCCAAAATTTGAAGTGACTCGAATCCTAAGGCCAGTGCCTGAACGCGAATCATTGTCGGGGTTTGCTCAGAAGTCGGCTCCTGAGTATATTATAATAAAGTACCTATTAGGTATTATAGATTATGTTATTTTTATTTGGTCAATTCAAAAAGGCCTATATATGTTTTTACACTATAAGGTAGATGGTGGGTATTTCTATCCTTTTCAAAAAGTCGAGTGCCGTTTATTCTGTACAAACCAAATGTAACCATCTGAACAGATATTTTAGGAGAGCTGTTATTCATTTGAAAAAAAAATGGTTTGCACAACTTTTATTATTATGATGTAGGCATAAGGCATAGGTACCTATATATCTAGTCGGTATTTATTTGTGTCTTTCTCTGGTCAAAATAATATAGACATACATATTAGTAGAAAGTTCATTTCATTTATAAGAATAACTTTTTTTTTAATATGAATATGAAAAGAAGAAATACAAGGTGCCCAAACCTGTGCAATTCTAAAGACATCATATAGTAAAGGAATAATGGGAAATGTGTGTTTTGTTTCTTATAACAGTGGCGTAACTGATAGTTTTCATAGTATTTTATGTAACATGCTAAGTAGGTATTTAGATTGGGTGGTTAATCTTTCGCCGAACTTATCTAGGTAAATAGCTATGTGAAGATAATAATTATTATCATCTCAGAAATATATTATTTTGAAAGGTTTTTAGATTTTCCAAGGATAATAAATTATGTACGTGTTAAAAATAATTATAAGTAGGTACTCAATTCATCACACTATAACACATCTGATAAACTTACATGATTCAATATTTAAAAACCATCTGCCGTAGATAGGTACCTACCTATAGATATTCTTATTAATAAATAAACAAATTTTAAACGAATTATCTATTGGACATTAACAACAAATTTTAAACGGCTTATTTAAATATTTATTTAAATATCAGATATTTAAGTAAATAATAAAACATTTAAACAAACTTGATTTTTTTTTGTTAAAAATTTAAAACCAAAATAAAAGAAATGTCTATATTCTTATTCCACAAATATATTGCAACACCACTGCGCACATAAAAAATGTTATAAACAAGAGGGTACAAATGAAACGGCGATATATAATGTTCGTTATGTTAGATGAGATGGAGAGATACAATTTTATCTAAATATTTTAACAGATTTTAAACATTTTGTCATTTCAAGTAGTTTTTATATCCATGATTTTGGGGGTTCCAATTGGAATTAGGAGCGTAATCAGAATCTATATTCCAATTCAGACACGAAAAATATTTGGCGTTACATAGCCCCTTAATGTTTTATCGATAAGAGCATAATGGTATAAGACTCGCGGTTCATTATATTTGGCAGGATGCCATCAAGTAAGCTATGCCACGAGGCGTGCCAATCCTCGATATTCAACTGAAATAATAATGAAGATATAATTTTGAATTACTAATAGATTCGATATTATTTGGTTTGCTTAAATATTGCTTTTCTATGCAGATTTTATCCAACCATTTTCATTCTATTGAATTGGTTTTGTTGTATTTCCGAAGCTCATTCGTCAATCCGAAGCTATCATTATAAAAGTCTAACCTGAGTTAATATTATATTCCTATATTCAGATTTGTTCAATTTTTGACTAAAAGCCATAAAGTCAAACCAAAAGTTATTATTTAAACAAATATAGCAAGAATTTGTTGTACATAAAAAACTCTTAATTCAAATATCATGTATTAGCTTATTTTTCTGCCACTGGGATACATATTGTGAGTGTATCCTCCCACTTTAAACTACAGAAATAACGCACCACTACATAGATGTGTGTATGTGTGGCTCTCATCTGTGACGACTCTTTCAATTTCAATTTACGTTGAAAATGCGGCATTTCGATTCAACGTTTTCTTGGTAACCTTCTTCTCTAGTCACAATCCTAGGATTGATTGGTAATGATTTTTCTCACTCTTTCTATCCACTTTGCTCTGTCTGTAGCAGTTCCTTTCATTTCCTCATAGGAGGAACATCATGCTCATATTAGAATACACGTTTGTAGGAATTCATGACGTGGTCGTCCTCTGGAGTTTGTCCTCTCGGTCATCCCTTCAATAATGGTATGTAGGAGACCTTCGTTTCGTATTAAATGTTCAACCCATCTTGCACGCCTTTCATACAGACTTTTGAGCGAAGCCTTCCTCCTTCTATTCTTTTAAAAAATGTTCAAAATTAGAATGCGTTCGAATTTGTTTAAAAAAAAATCACGAAATTTTAAACCCTCTTTAATACTATTAAAAGAGTTGTAAGTTTAGTTCATTTATAGGTAACTGTGCATGGATTTGGATGGTTTATTTTATTTACTCCAGTTCTTTCGGCTAATTATGTAATTTATCGCGGGAATGTGTCAAGAATCGAGTCCAGATACGCCCTTTTCATGTTGTTTGGATTCTGTCGATACCCAAACTCGAATTTTTATACATCAAGCACAACAGAACTGTAATCCCGAATCCATTAAAAATGACTACAGTATAATGTTGTTATCTCCCTCTTCATCAACAGTTGGTCCGCACATGGTAGGATGTGTTTGTGCGTCCCTTTCATTCACGGAGCACTTGATTCATCCAGCCTGATATATCTCTCACGTTTCATCTCCGAACATACAATACCAACGATGTTGCCAAACAAACTTATTATTATTATTATAGGTAGGTACCTACTTAAATAACAACAAGAATATTATTGTGTTCATTCCATCTGGTGGCAAATTTTATACCTGAGTTTTAACCATAGACGAAATTTTGTTCTATTTCTTATCGTAGTTAGGTATGTGTTTGGATAATATACGTTACCATAATGACTGACTTCGTCACACGTTTTTACTTTGATTTTCGATTCGACGTGTAAACGATGGATGTAGTTGTAGGTACCTAATGTTCTTGTCTACACAAATATGATGTGATGAGAATCTATAGCAAAGAACTCTTAATTCAAATTTGCTGTATTATTACAGTTTCTATCATGTTATCACGCTTTGTTGTTGAACATTCTCTCGTTGCCAGGGTGAGTACCATCAGCCACTAATGGATTTAGGTACCTCAAGTTCTTTTCTACATAAAATTGACACTTTGAGATATTCTGAGTTTTTGAGTTTTATGTCTGTGTTTATGTATGTTCATTTCTTGATATTGCCCTGTTCTTTAACACGACAGCAATAACTTTATACGAGATCTCCTTGGAGTTGCTTATTATCTTCTTCTATTATATAATATATATTCGCTCACAATTTGACCTCCAGAGACCGAAGCCATTGGATTGCATCATCCGTCAGAGCGTGCAAGTCCTGTTATCCCTCTTTGAATACGTACATGGGGCACTAGTTAATTAGATGTTCGATTGTTTGTGTCATCCCAAATCGGCTTGCTGGTTAGTCCATCCATCCCCATTTATGTATAGGTTTGAAGCGGTGCACCCTAAATCACATCTTATTCGGTTTACTCTACACCATATCTTTCTGGGTTGTGTTGAGACAGGCAGTTCTTTTATCGGGTCACCTACTAGGCTCTGGTTCCTTACTGACGGTTTGATCCATACTTGTCTCCAATTATCTTCCATCGAGCAATCCACACTTGTAGTAGCAGCTAGCCAGTACGGTTTTCGGGATTTTAGACGGCTTGGAGGCGGATTATCTACATCAAGATGGATTGGTAGATTATGGTTGGACTACACTTTTCTTACTTCTTGAAGAAAAGCTTCCTCTCGTCTAAGGTTATTATAATTGAAACGGAAAAAATTGAACATGATAAAGCTGGAATTGAAAAGTCACAAGGAATCACTTCTTGCATCTAAAAATGTGAGTGCCTATTGAATGCAATATTCACAAAAGTATCATTATAGTTGTAATTTAGTTACAAATTAATGCTTGAATCATTTTTATAAACAGGTTATTTAACCTGAAGGTGCACGTTTCAAGTTACAATATTTTGTTGTTAAATTGAAGGCGAGTTAAGTGCTTTCGTACACAGACTATTACGTCAAAATTAAATTTTAACGCACGTCAACTAACGGAGAAAATGAACACAACAAACAACTTAGTAGGTATATTATACACAAAACGATGTAAAAGATATTTTAAAACTGTTTAAAAAACATTACTTGATAAATCTAAGCTAGCTATATAATACCGTTATGCATTTAGGGTATTTCAGAACAAAATGACACCATTATTTTAATTTTTGCGGTCTGTCTGTTCACCACTACTTATTACGAATAAATTAATTTTTGTATTCGCCAGTTGCGAGTAGGTCGCTCATAACACAGACTACCAATTCCATTATGTTTTCTAGTTTCGAAGATATTTCTATCATTTTAAAACCTCTCCACGAGTGCATAGTGAAATCTCTTTGAAAGGCAAAGCCGCGTAAAATTGACTGCCCTATACTCTCCCAAAAGACTTCTCTCTTTTATATTATGGAATTTTTTCAACTCGACTCGTCTCGTTTCTTCTCCCTTTTCATTTCATTATTCCAGAATAATTTCTCTCTACCTCGTGTATATCAGCCGCATCGGGACGGTTTTTTTTTTGTTGTTTTTTTTTCTTCTGTTCAGTCTACCAAAAAAAGTATCGTGTTACATGATTGCCTTCATACTCCCTTCACTGGTTTAAATATTAAATGCGCCGTGCCAATTATAATGATCCTCTGTGCTGAACAGTACGCAGAACCGTTGTTAATTATCTCAAAAATATTTCAAGTTATGACGGATAAATGTAGGGAATACTGTAAATTTCTATGTATATTTTCCACAGTTATTTCGTATATGTATGTCACAAATTGTCAACTACCACACGTTTTTTTCCTGTACCTTTCAGCTAATGAGCTTGCTCTCCTCTTAGCTTCTTCTTTCCTGCCATTTTCAATATGTGAGCAAAGGCTACATTTTAGATATATTTAGTTGCTGTATCGTTTATCCCGTGCTTTGTTGAACATTTCTAAAAATACCATTTGAACTATCTTAAATAAATCTGTGTTCACCCCAAAGTACAAAAGGTTGTGTCGTAAAAGTGGAAATGGTCGGAATCAGGATAAGAACCCACGACTGAAACGGACGTATGCACGTACGAAATTCGACCTCTGAACCTCTAAGCTACCATCCACTTTCAGACATTTTGAACAGGTCACACTTTACTTAGATACCTTGGAGGAAACTGGTGTGAGCAGACCAATCAGGAAGGCTGCTTAGACAAACCAGGAAGGCTGCTTCAGTATCAGGATGTCTTAGAAACTCCGTATGGAAGAATCCCAAAAAGAGAATATACCTACGGAAGGATTAAAATGTGCCAAACCTGTAAGAACCTTTTGATTTACGGGATCGTGTTCCGGGCTTACACCATTGTGCTGTAACACAACCATCCAAACTCTCGGGAGCTTAGCCGGGAAGACTCTTAAAGAAAGTATTAGAAACACGAGGGTGCGGGTGGAAATGTGCGTGGTTGAGGATATAATAAGATGAGGGAGGCGACGTAGAAGGTTCTGGTATGCAGATATGAGGAGAATGGACGTATCCATACTCCCTCACGTGGCATTGCACGGCCAACCCCAAAGAGAGACAGCTCATAGGCAGACCACCAAAGAGACGGAAGTACATAGCTGTGAATCGACCTCTCAAGTGGCTACCCCCACCTCTTGAATTTTTAAATTAAGAAAATGAATTATTAATTATGATTGAAAAACATTACATTATATCAATACATAAACTGTAATTTAAATCTGCAGAAATATATATCACCTAGCTGTGTATTATAAGAAAACACGTGTTGAAGAAACGTTAAATTTTTTTTTCTAACATATCAGTCGATAGTAAACATACGAGTGATCATTGTCTAATAAAATGTGTTAGTAATGTCCAAACAAGTCTTGCAAGTGTCATGTCAGATGGCAAAGAGAGTCTTTACAAACCTGTTTGTCACTCCTCTCGAAGAAAAAAAAGTACGAGAGCAATATTTTAATAATACAGTTGACTTCCTGTGCACAAGGTCGCGGTCGAAGAGAAGCTCTGGTCATTAGGCCTCTCAGCTGATCGAGTGCACGCGGTGGTTCGTCCACTTATACAGGATATGCTAATGCCTGCTTGCTACGCTCCGTGAAGAAGTCAATTATTATTCAAATGTTGGCAGGATATCAATATTTACATTTTGTACCAACAGAGAAGCATTTCAATATCACGTAGAAGTTGTTCCGTAATATCGTTGTTATATTGTAACCTGGTATTTAAAGCATAATATAATAGATGTAAGGATGGTTATATTTGTGTGAGAGACAGAAAGCTAAATGAAGGGATTAGAAACAGAATCAATGTACTGAAGGAACGGGGCCGGCCATATACTGAAAACAACGGATGACTGCCATGATGAATCAAGAAAACCCTGGAATGGAGGCCAGGTCATAGAAACCCAGTTGAGGTGGTCTGGTGATATTAGGAGAGTGTCCGGAAATCAATGGCACTGAATAGCAGATGTAAAACTCCGGTTCTCAGACTATCCAACACGCAGCTAGGATGTTGTACAGAGATTTGCGGCTTAAATTAGTTCTCAATACTTAAAAGTTTCTCACTTTCTTTTAAATTGTGGCCTGCATTAAGACACGATATGGCACGCAGAGTCCAATAGGCAATTATCAGAAAGTATTCATTTGCATTTTGTGCCAATTGTGGCAGCTCGCGACTAGCTATTAGTTGTTGCGGCAACCATGTGATTATGTTGGCTGATTTTCACCATCTTCATTTCGAGCCTCGGCTTTCATTTTTGTCGAGCGCTCGTCATAAGTCTCTAATTCAATTGTAGTCTTCCTCTTTCTTTGTCTGCTGCGCCTTTCTGCTGTCATTATTTGTTTTCTATTGGAACACCACATTATTTATAGCTGTTGCCTATTAAGGTCACGATGTCTTTATATTCTATTTTCTCGCGGTACTTTTGTTGGTTGTTGATAAATGTCTTTAAACGTTGATTGAAATCTTCCGCCATTATGTATTATGGTCACATTCACGTGAATTTTTACTTATGTGCAAACTCTACATTTGACATAATGACAGAACTTCAAAAATGGCAAGTAAATCCCATTAGAATTATACCAACGTTGCTAAAAATGATTAATAGTACTTTATTTCTGTTTCACTAATGATGAAATATTTTTATTTGATTAAGATTTTATGAATATCATATTGATTTGACAACTCTTACCACTTTTTTAACGACCCAATATAATTACTGATTAAAATATAAGTGTTAAAAACAAAAGCTCTTGTAGATACATAACCAAAGCTGGAATAAATCGTTCTTGAAGAGTTTAACAACCTCAGTTAAAAAAAATGAGATTCTGTGATGCGACAGAGATCCACGATCTGAATTTAAGGTAAGAACAATACAAGACAAAATTAAAACAGATCTTAATATAAATTTGTTATAGTTTGATAGTTGAAATATGCAAATCTACCATCGTGGATTGAATAGTTATTTGGGGTTATCAAAACTCTGAGCTCAGCGCAAAAGGGTGTTATCTTAAGGGTAGAAGTCGTGTCGAGAGGTGGTGCAGTGTAAGGGGTTTGTGGCCTAATCGGTGTGCGAAAGTTTAAACATCAAAACAAACTATTCCAGCATTATGAAACGCCTCTCGTCTATGGACTTGGACTCATCGCGCTTTTCCCGAACACCACTTTGCTTTTATGAACTTTGCATGTAAGTTATAACGGGTAACTTTGTTCGCAAAATATCTATCTAAATTTTTCAATGACTCGACATTTTATCTCAGACCAGACAATATTTTGTTTGTTGTTATTTCTTCCGTTTTGTTAACAAAGACTGGCTTTGAATGGTGAATTAAATTTGAACCTCATATCCTGTGTCGTGTCAATCGGTTTAACCCCCTTTAACCTCAATATTAACGACAACCCTCAAATTTTTTTTCGTTTAAATAAATATTAATTTTTTTTTCGACTTAACTGGAGAGTAATCTTTATATTTTTTAATTTAATTTCTCAGCTTGTAGTTAAAAGCATAAAGCATTTTATTTAATTGATTTTACTGGAATAAATATATTATTTTTATAGCAGGCGCTTAGTTATATGGGACATTAGAAATATTAACAATAAACACAAAAAATATAGTTCTAATGAAAACAATGTTCATTTATTGATTACAAGATAAATATCCTCTTAAATATTATTTATTGTGTCATCTTATGGAATTATTCTCCCACATACTTAATATTAGTTTCGAAGAATCTGCTTGTTCAAGTTTGTGCCAGATAAACTATATTGTTGACCCTATTATTTTCCAAATCCAGAAAAATTAATATGAAGTTGTAATAAATGCAGTATTTTATCCATATAATCTTTAAACTAAACAATAGATCCATTATTACGTTTCATATAGGATATTAAATTAATTAGTTCATTGTTTACTCGTCTGCCCTGCCAGTCTTAATTTTGACTCCTGCTGATAGTTTATTTTATTTTGTTGGTATAAAAATATATTATATTTAATCATATTTAGTATAGGTCTATCAAAATGGTTGGTTTATTAAAACTTCTATGGGTTCTATCAGGATATAAGGCTTTAATTTTTTTAAATATTTAGCCACGAATCTTCCCCTTTTTAGTAAGGCAAGTATTTTATAGGTCTTCTTCCACAATTTTCTTTTCTATGCAAACCGGATTAATTTATCACAGAAATCTTTCTTACATCATCAGACCTCATTTTCTGGGGCCCGTCCACTCTACGCCAACCGGCCAAAAATTCTAGTATTTTCACTCACTTAGTGTTGGCGATTCCATATATTTGCCAGACCCAACTCCTCTTATGTTTCCCACAACATGGATGACAACAGTTTTTCTTGTAACTGTGTATTTATCTATCTCTAAATATGCTCCCTAACATACATATGAACTATTATCAATAACCAAATCAAAAAGCGCCTCTATATTTTAATAAAACCGAATAAAACCAAATGCATTCCGTCAAACTCCCTTGAAGGTCTTTGATAAATAAATTGAATAATATAGGACCAATGTGTGAGCCCTGCGGTACGCCATATCTCGCTACAAAGGAGAAGGAAATAACGCAAGATACACACACCTTAATCTCTCTCCCAGTGAGATTACTGAAAAAAAAAAACAGTCAGGAAGTATACCATCAATGCAAAACGATCTTTATTGCCAATAGAAGTGCGTGAGAAAGACTATCGAACGCCTTGAAATAATACAGTCCAACTAAGTCATCATCACCAAAGAATCCATGATGTCACAATGGTATCCCAGAAGGTTTGTCATAACCGATCAGTTCTGCATGAAGCTGGAAGCGTCAAATCCTTCTTATCTTACCAAACACAATACTTTCATCACATCAAACATTGTCATTGGCGATTTAATCTGTTTGATACATTTCCCGGTTCTTTGAAGACAAATTTATTCTAGGCCAATGTTACACGCAACATTTTTTTCTGTCATTCTTCTACGTAACAATATTTCGAAATCAAATTTTTGGACGTATTACATGACAAGGATAAGGTTAATTTTTTTTGGTCACAAACTCTGTGACAATATTACATAATTCGTGTTATTATTTTAAATAGAAGCCTACCTACTCAGGCACGTATTCAACACGTGAAGGTCTGTCATGAAATCTTTTATTGTTCACGCGTGTGGCATTACTCTACAAATAGCCCACATTTATTTCGACATTAAGCCAAACGTGGCCGAACAGTTTCCAAGGTATTATTTGTTTAAAAAAAATCCAGGATGAAGCTAACCTCATATTAAATTTCAAAAATATTTCTAAAGTCTCGCTGTTTAATGGTGAAATCATTTCATTAGAATAAAAAATCATATACGTTAATCTCTTTTTCTTCTGGTCCATTTTTTATGAAAATATTCCCAAAGATGCCCAGATATTTCGACATTTCAATTTTCGTTCTTATAAACGATGTTCAACAGGATAGTAATGCTTATTAGGACGAAACTTTTGGAATGATAATATTATGTAAAGATTTTAGAGACAATTTTTGATAACCCATTCTTCTTCTTTTGGTGCCATGTCAGGTATTCCCTACGTCGGCGATCACTGTGGCGAATCCTTCTCTGTCCTGGGCTGCTCGGAACAATTGTTCCACAGTACGGAAACCCGTCCATTCTCGTATATTGCGCTGCCAGGACATCTGCCTTCTTCCAGCCCCTCTGCGACCCTCGATCTTTCCCTTCAATATCAGGTGGATCAGTCGATACTTTTCCCCTCGCAACCTCGATAACCCATTAACGTATAAAATATTCACGCGATTATTGAAATTTAAAAAACTGATACATTTGTAGAATATTTATGCAGGAGATAACCTGTTATTGGAGCACTGGAGATTCTTTGTGTTTGCTTCATGTTTTTTTTTTGTTTTATTCAGTGTTCTGTTGGTGTCTCTATTAAAAAAATAAATAGTAGTTGGGTCGGCTGAAAGAGATCCTTTGGGATTAGCCCGCCATTTGACTCTATTAAATGTTTGCATCTAAAATGTATTTTAGTTTAGCAATTAATAAAGGTTTATTTATTTATTAGAATATAAATTTGTCGTACCTAATTAATTTTCTGAATACAATCAATCATGATATTTTATAAAAAAAAAAAATAACCCAAAAGAATAAAAAACAAGTATTTCTCAACAGGTGCCTTCAAGAGTAAAATTTAAATCATGGTTATATAATTTAAGGTGTTTCTATAATAAATGTATACATTTTATTCTCGGTTGTTAAAATAATATGCTGCTTGTCACAGTTGCACGCAAGGTGTATATTACTTGTTCTGGGGGCAACCGTGACAATTATGTAAGGTATTATAATTTAAATAACATTTATTTTTTATTTGTTGCAGGTAATACAACACATATTTGAATTGTTGAAGATATAGAGGTGATGAAATGAGATATAGGGTAAGAATTATTTGTAAAATATCCAAAATATCCATCAACGGTATCCATCTAGTTGTCTAAGGAAGGTATTTCTTTTTCACTTTTGCTTACTTCCCATATATAATGTAATGCTCAATGCCACCACATGCTAGAGTTGAGTTACAATTAATTAATTACTGATGTTCGATTTTTAAACGGAAAAAACCACTACGGGCTTACGATCGTCTTCTACTGTTATTTCAAATGCTGGCTTAGTGTGATTATTTTACGCTAACAACCTTCGCTATGAAAACTCTCAGGAGCATACCCGGGAAGACCATCAGAGATAGAGTCAGAAATACGAGTACAGCAACCAAATTTAAAGACTGCAACTGCTGTCATTTATTTGGCGTCAGGACATGAATATGTCCATTTTTTTAATGTCTCATCTTTGGTTCTTGTCTTCTGACAATGCCACCACTTGGTGTCTGATGTCAAACGATAATAATAGTGTTAGCCGAGGTTGGATACTTACTGAGCTGAGACGAGACCGGTTGACTAGAAAAAAATTGTAAATAAAAAACAAAAAGTTTCACCGCCTATATTCATACGTTCGTTCAAAAGTGTTCATTGAAGTACATATTTTAATTATTTTTTAAATGAATTTGTGCTCACCCAATGTGAGCACAAATAGGTACACTTTCGAAATATTTCACACAAAGCAAAGGCTTATGTTCTGAAAGAACAATAATATTATCAGCACCGTGGATCGGACCCACAATCTTCAGTAGGCGACAGAACCACTAGATTACCATTATATTCATCATAACATGGTTGTTGTTTTCCTCAAGGCCATCAAAATATTACATAAACTCAAATGAAATTTCCCATAATACCTCAACGGGAATATGTATGATATTTCCCTATATTATGTACTTTCTTTTTGAGTAAACAGATTCATGCCTTGATTTTATCAAAACAATAAGAAATGAACGTCTATATACTTAGAAAGGGGCTCGACCTTGCTTATTTTCCTTAACACGTTCAGGAATTAAAATTAAGCGCATTGTGTAGGTCTTGTACGGGGAACACGCTCACAGTCTGTATAATCTTGTTGTCGGAGCTTTACGAAATGAGTGATGACGTGTCTCGCAACAGACAAAAGACGAGATTATCATAACAATTATTATTATCATAAAGATACGCGTCTTCGTAAAGCAATGAAATGTACGAATTTAGTCTAATCTATTTAATATTCTAAATGATTTATGTAGAGCCTTGTTATGTCTCTTTTTGATTAGTACACGCGTCCTGTTGTACTGCTACACGGCTTTAAGAACACAAAAGCCTTGAAACAACAATCTTCTCGAGATGTATTTGTACACGGTGAAGCTTTAAAAGGGGTTGTGAAAATGTCAGCTTGTTTTAATACAAATCTAATCAAGGTGTTAGTCAGTGACGTTTACTGATTTTAAGCTTTCAAAAATAAGGTATAACACCTTTGCCCAATCATGTTTTCTTACAAACTGTGTCAAATTAACAAAACAACCACACGTAAATTGTGTGGTACTTCCAACTATACAATTATTCTGGTTTTCTTTTCTTTCGTAGTTATGACTATACCACCGAGCACCTTCTGCCCAAAACATAGAAGACCTTAACATCGTCATATTCTAAATTGTTGTGGCGTTTTACAATGTTCTTAATAAAGTCTAGGCTACAAACTTTTTTGTATACATATTATTTAACATTAAGCAATCTCTTGTTTGAAAACAGGAAAAGGCCGATTCCAGGGTTTATTAATTAAATATGTTATATAAAAATATACAAAATTTGTTAATGAAACCGCTACCAACATGTTTTTTAGATTTTTGACGCCTAGTAATTTATTTTGAACCTTGATATTAACTTTTATTTTCATTGTTCTTTTAAAAAATTACGCTACATAATTTACATTAAGTTACAAACTTTACCTATGAACATAAAGGGTTTAATGTAACAGTTTACGCATATCTTCGATTATACCAATCATAGGGTTAAGAAGGTATAGTACCTATTAGGTATTAATATCTTTAGACAATGAATTGTCCAAATCAGTATTTGTAGGCTTCTAATGGACGCTTTATCTTATAATAATAATATGGTATTGAAATTTCATACTTTCAATCAATATTACGAATGAAGTGCCTGTGCAATTTTATTGTAGAAAACGCAACTATTAGATAAGTCGTGTTACAACTGATATCATATTGTATACCTATTTGAGAGTATGGCATATTTTTGTACCATTAGTTATTATTCCAATGTTATTTTTTTATCGTCATTGTGATTTTTTTCAAGAGGAATAAATGTCATAATATTCATACGCGAGACACAAAATAAAATGGTGTTTAAATAATCTCAGGCAATTATATAACCATTACACGGGCTCGAACCCGCCTAAGATTCGTCACAAAGCATGACTCTGTCCTTGCTTCAATGTCACGATATTACCCAGTTATGTATTGTATTACGGATCAAGTACTCCTCTTTGTATTTGTGGTTGACAATAATTGCCCGCTATTTATCGACATAATGTGTTTATGGTATTATTTGCATTATTGTTATTTATCAGGATTTTATTGTAGCTGATAATATTGGCCCTTCGCAACACCAACTCATTATTCCGTATAGAACGTTTTACAGTAACTGCATATTCCCACCGTGTGGCGTATCGCATCCGACTTTTATTCGGATGTCTTAGCCTCTGTTTCCCACTGGGCTGTTTGGGAACAAATTCTTGTCGAAACGACAAAAAAAGAAATTGCCGTTTAGGAGGACACAACACCATATAAAATGTTCAGCCACACTATTCGACACACGGTAAATTTGAACGGGTAGTATGGCAGAGTTCACACTGCAGTTGCTTTGCACGTTTTTGTAGTAGGCATACGTCTTAACGAATCCATAGAAACAGACGTTTTTTTTGCCGTAAAAACGTAGTGTCAAAGGTTCTATTCATACCTAATGTATCTCACGTCATTTACTTTTTACTAGCAATTGACATGATGTCATCCGCTTACCTCTTTTGGAAAAGACCATAACCACTCTTTTTTAATTCGACGGTCCCTCTTATAGAACTCTGGGTGTGCATCTTTCTATCCTCTAAGTTCTTAGAAACGATAAGTTTCTTTCGGTACCTAACTAGTCAATATCTGCATTTTATCTCTCATATTGACAACACCTAATACCAATTGTTTATAAAATGAATGCGCACTAATAGCTAAGATTTCAAGGCGTTTTAACCCAACAGTATCCCAGATGGTCTGTGGACAGCAAACAAAATTAAAAATACTAGGTACACATTATTTACAGCCCATATCAATAAAATTATCTTTGTCCTATTCCATGACACACCTTTAATAATCATTACAACCTCAATTATATTATGTACAAAAGTCAATAATTTTAATATAATTATTATCATAACAATAAATGATAATTACTAGGTATATCATATTCCACTTGCCAGTACACATCGCAACCCACAAATCCAATAATTCCATCGATAACAATCATACAGCAACATATTATTTTCACGAGGTACTTACTCCGTATTGATTCTCTTCCTCTTGAGTCGTATTTGAATGACGCAGTTAGGAATGTATGTAGACCACTCAGTGCCAAGATTTACTGCGAGCATCGTAAAGATGTATACGGGCTCTTGATGCAATCTATGTATGGCACACCTTTTCAGTAGATAACCACAAACTTTACACATTCCTTGAAACAATTTTCATTTTGTAATTATTTCACATTAAGATATTACTTTAGTATTCTTGGATGGTATTCATACTATGTGCCTACATTTTTTACTACAATGTTTTGAAGCTAACCCCTTGCTAAGTCAACTCCCATTTGTTCCTTCACCTCTGGTGGTCTTCTTTGAAGCCGTCTTCCATGGGGATATCCTTGAAATTCATGCACTACAACAAAACCCTACCGTTGTGTTATACCTATATTCAATACCTTTGAATAGAAAACGCACTACACATTTTTTACAAATAGGTAATATTTGCGTTCTTATCGGGAACTATATATATATTTAATGGCCAGATTTTGAGGACTGAAAATACGTTACTTGATTTGAAATTAATATTTTTTAGTTAATTTTGTTTTGTATGTTTGCTTCAAATTCTCAACAGGAGTTTACGCAGTTATATCAATTTCCATTTTAAGTTGTCTTTTTGTCTTTGCTTGTCGTGGAAACTACTTTAGGCATTTATTTTTCTGTATAGAAACAAAAATTGAACAACCCAAAATCTATACAAGCATTATAAAAGAGTTAATTTGCTTTCTTCATTATTGTGGGTTGTTCAATTTATATAGCTGTTAGTATAATCTAAAGTTTGTCAACTCA
Organism: Mystacides longicornis; assembly: GCA_963576905.1. Taxonomy (NCBI): domain Eukaryota; kingdom Metazoa; phylum Arthropoda; class Insecta; order Trichoptera; family Leptoceridae; genus Mystacides; species Mystacides longicornis. The sequence goes on along the minus strand of OY756425.1, from coordinate 11,413,348 downwards.
ACTTTTACTCATAGTATATTTTTATATATGTAGGTATACTTAAAGGTATCTCACTTTCATCATGTGATCAAACCATTTCTGCGTGTCAACCGGGTTAATTGGCCGTTGATCGAATGTCATGTTCCTGGCGTTGTCGCGAATCCATTTTGAATCATCTGAAGATGAATCATTTGCAGGCGACAGAGTCTTCCCTTCAGTCTGCGAAGCTGATTGAGCTCATTTCCTGCTCCGGCATGTTTCCTATCATTACCATAATACATGGTCCCCCTCTGCGACACGTCACACTGAAGAGTGTGTCTTGTCTCAATAAGAAATGTCATCCAACGTATATCACCATAGTGTCTACCTACCTATCTATATTAATACATTCTTGTCTGTAGGGTTGGGCTAAATTTTTATTATTTTTGTTTTTACTCATCTGTCACGTAAGGGGTAAGCAGAGAGAACGGACCTCCACTCTATTCTATCCAAGCACACTTCATCTTCCACCGACATACCATTTCTCATACAACCTCTCCTATTTCTCGTACTTCTTACCTGGCCTTTCTTGAGGACGGAATAGATGTCTTCGATCCACGTCATTCTCGGTCGGCTAGTTTCAGTTTTTTTGTACATTTCCTTTCACCCTTGTAAATTTTCTTTGTCATTCTGTTTACATCCATCCTTTCCACATGCCCAAACCATCTCAACTTACTAACTCTCATATTTGTCCTAACACTAACTTCCATACCACATTCCTTCCTAATATTCTCATTGCTTTCCATATCCCACATAGTCTTTCCACATATTCTTCGTAGAGCTCTCATCTCTACTTCATTTATACTACATTCTTCTTTTTTCGTCTATGTCAACGTTTCACATCCATACATCATTGATGGTAACAGAATTTAGTTGAGCACTAGTTTTTTTTTGCTTGTAGCGAGACGTTCTTGTTTCGCATAAAAGATTTAGTGCACCGCCTACCCTGCTATCAGCCACTTTCCTACGGGTTAAATACTTTCTTCATTAAATCTGCGAATGCAATAGTATTCAAATGACGCTTTTCAGTTAAATATGGCTAAGGACAAGGCATATTAGTGTGGCAGATTAAGGCCCGGAACTCGTAAAAAAGAAAGACAACCAATGGAAAAGAAGTAGAAGTGGTAATAGATATGGACCACTACCTAGAAGATTCTGTCCAAAAATGTCAAAGTTCAAAAAAGCGTATGAATACCTGGAAATAGGACCTCGAAAGAAACACAATGCTTAAGTTTCATTAAGAATATGATGAACTAACGACGTGTTTGTTGGACTGAAAAAAACTTCGTCGAGTTGTTGTACCTATTGAAATAAAAGCAAACAGTTCGAGCAAGAAACTTTGATAGTTTTAAAACTAGTCTAAAGTGGGAAACATGTCGGTGAATCTTCGTAAAGTACACATAACTCGATCACTCGGTTAGTTACAAACTTCCCCACAAAAGAATTTCTCATCACTTCAACTAGTTACACGGCACACAGCCCTGCATACCAGGCAGAGAGGAGCTGTCGCATATTATGTGTATGAACACACAGATACGTCTCACACAGACAAAAGGAAGATACCGTTCTCTCTAATCTGCTTTAAGATTTAATCCCTTTTTAATTTATATTTACGTATTAGGATGGCTCAACTGATTATAGCAGCGTCGAGAGAATCTTTTTTTTTTACCTTATTAATAGTCGGCATTAACTTTCAATCTCGTAATTAATTTGAGATAATATGCATGCTCGAAACATGGTAGGTATAATGTAATCTTCCATAAGAGTCTTTTGTGTTAATTATTATGATATATCACGATCTTTTACACACACGTGGATACTATGAATGTCATGTGTGCATGTCTATAAATTATAAATAGATACACGATTTTGTGCTCTTACTCATACCAAATTGTAGTTTAAATTTAATTTAGAAACTGCAGTTTAAATTTAAAAAAATAATACACAAGTTAAATATTTTAAATATAGTTTCCTTGTAAACTCAATGAAATTAAACAAAAGTTGTCTGTACTTTTTCCATTGATTTCAATGGAACACACCAAACACGGTCGTATGGTACCTACAGAAAAAAACTGTGGAATATGCTCAAAAAAATTATTTTCAACTAATATGAAGATTATTGCTCGAGAATTTAATTTTCGTGGCTTATAGCTAGCTGAGCAAAAATAAAATATGTCATTTTCTCTATTTTTGGAGGGAATGACAAAAAATATACGAATTATAAACTTTTTTAGGCAATTAAAGGCAGGTCGGTGCACTATCGTCCAATAAAAAACGCTTGTCAGTCAGATGTCAATAATTATGGGTGTGTGTAGTGAGCGGCCTATAATTCGGCAAAAAAGTTTCAAATGTTCATGTGTTTATGGTGTCATTCTATCGAAATAGGGCAAATTTTCATCACTCTGTCACTTAGATAGTTAGTTAGGTACATATACCGTATTGCGCATTTTTTATTTCAATAAAATTTATTTTTATTGTGTGAAATTAATCTGACCCCTCCAGAAGGATCTACTTGTTTTTTCATAATCACATTACATCCTGGACAAATTCATCTTATTTATTCAGAATATAAAAAGATCAATAATTTTATTACAACTTTAGTAATACCGCCCATGTTTTACGCAATACGAACATCCGTAAAACATTGCACCGTATGTATGCAAACATCCCTCCAAACAAACCTGACACATAAAGATAAACTAGTAATAAATAATACATCGCATTAGCATACATTAGTGGTGTGGCAATGTGTCGGTACGTTAAATATTTATATCAATCGTATCATTGGATTATCATGATCGGCCATCAACAACGGAAACTCGCAATCATGTCAGTGTACGCAGGAGACGTCGAGATCAATGCACTGAACCAATAAAGAGCTATTGAAATTCTAGGTAGGTGCGATGTGTCATTAATTGGTGTGAAAAGGAAGGTGTGAACTGAACTTTTTAACTCAGCATTATATTCTATTCCTCTTGTCCATTATATTGCACCTAACCTTAAATATTTTTTCTTAATTCTATTTGATTCAGATTTTGATTGTTGTTGCAACACCACAAGTCGTTCTTCTTACATGGCACTATTGTTTAAGGTGTTTGCAAGTGCAAGTGTTTTTGCATATATAAATGTGTACTGTATTTTACTAGGCCTGTTGAGTTCCTTCGTCTTGTGACTTGGACTCCCAACTATCCTTCGATCTATTGGATCCTGGAAGTTTACTTGATTGGGGAATACCATCGCTAGCCGTCTCTACAACTCTGCCACCCTAGATATATGCTTCTATAACCTTTTTCTCTGTCGTCCCCATCTGGCATCTAGCTTCGCATGATCATTGGATTTCTGTCTTCCTTAGTCTATCTCAAAGGATTTTGCCAGCGATATGTGCGAGGGAGACTTTTGGGTATGACGGTGTCGGCTTTAGACTCTATTCCGTATGTCATTAGGAAGACCCAAGTGTTATATATTCTCACTTTGCTTTGAAAATGTTCATATGCTTATTTTCGTTATATACCAATATCAAAATATTAAGCTATCATTCAAAATGAGTATCATCAATTTTTTACTACCTACCTATGGATTTACTATCCAAACTAAAGAATATTGAAATATCTTTCATACGGAAAGTTGTGCAGAGACGTTTACTTTGAAGAAAGACAAACCACATAACACAACATTGATGTGTTATATTTTTTTTACTCTAAGATATGAATTACTAACATAAACAATAAGTGGTTGGTATAGACTTGCGGTTACGACACCGGCTTTCGCACTGTTTCGTGCGGAGGTCTAGGGCTCGATCCCAGGTGCCGACCACCTTCCTCTTTCACGACACAAGCTTTAAGTAACTTACTGTGAAATAGTGTATTTGTGATCACTTTGAGTGAGCACAAATTCATTTTTCTATTAAGAACAAATTGTTGTCTATTTTATATCTTTGTTAGTCATATCATTCATATTGAGTAACGTTCTGTGAATCACAGATATTCGTATATCAACCATAATGTGTCACACTTTATTATTAATATTGACCTGTTGACTGTTTAGTGAACAATTCAAGTGGTAGATTTAATACAATCTGCAAACTTCACAAGAATCTCCCGTGTCATGATTAGTATTCAACGCCTAACTAAAGGCGTCATCCGCATCTCACCGCTGCTGTGGCTATCTCGGACGGTTTATTCAACAATTTATATTAGAATCACGAACATGGTTCCTTAATCGTTAACGGAATAGTTATTAATTAGCGTTTATCGACTATTACGCCATTTTCTCTCTTATTTCTAAATTGCCAATAATACTAAACTAACCTTTGAATTAAATAATGAACATTGTTTTTACAAACTTATTTATTTTCCCTTTAATACATTGTTTCAGTTAAAATAGTTGGATGGTTTTTGATCTGGCTTATTTTATTAACTTCTTTTTTGGTCCCTAAAGTTCAGATGAAATATGGAAGGTTCCTAAACCATCCAATTTAATCAAAATACAGAATAAATCGTTCCAATACCATGTTTTTTTCTGCAATTAATTGAATAATATTTATTCTGTTGTATGATGCAAGCCTAGGCTGTAAGTTAACATACCTGTCTCATTTAAACTTTAATGTGGTTTGTGTGTTAGTCCTGTTTAAATTTATCCATAAATTTTTACCGATTCTCGTAAAATTAGACATCTGAAACTTTTAGAATAATAAAATTTACTGGAGTTAACGGTTTTAATTTTTTTTTAATAAAAATGAATCAGTGCTCACTCAAATTGCACACATATACACTCTGATTCTTTCACAGAGTGTTACATAAAGCTTGTGCCGTGAAAGTGGAAGATGGTCGGCACCTGGGATCGAACACACGACCTCCGAACGATACAGTACGAAAGCCGGCATTGTAACCACCAGTCTACTAACTACTTCAATAAATATTATTGTCATAAGTAGGTTTCTTACAAAATAAAATGGGTCGTATATCTATATACCTACTCGAAAGTTATTCTAACATATTATTATGCATTATATTATATCGCAGTATTAGTCAAATTTTAGCATGAAAATAAACATGTCTAATTAATATAAAAGTTCGTTTGACCTCAAAGCCTCTGATGGCATTTTGCAGAATCTACAAAAAAATTCAATAACGAAATTACTATTAAAAGACGAATTGTATATTATTTTAATTTGCTATCTTAATGAGACATCTTTAAATAATTGTTTCCGAATAATTTGTGTCAATTGCAGGAAATATGCACATTGCAAATCTAATAAAATTTGTGGAATATTGTAATGACAGGTGGAAGGGAAATCATTCATATCTATAAATCTTAACGTTGGTCGTAAAAAGTAAAATAAACATAGATTTTTTTGTAAGCTAGCAATAAGATCAAACATTATTGTTAGTCTAAGGGTTTATTTACACCAAAGAACATAGAGCCAGAGCTGAAGATGGAGCATTCATTATTTACCGTTGATTTTTTTGACACCGGGTAAACAACTTACAGAGAGAACTAGAACAATGGCACACGTAATCTGTCATCGTCCATTAATTATTTTTGCTGTCAATATTAATGTTTGGTGAAAGAAAGTAATGCTCTATTTCAAGCGCTGACTCCATGTTTATTTGGTGTAAATGCGCCCTTACAATATGGTCCCGATGGTATTCCGCCCGCGTTTGTCAAAAATTGTTCCACGAGCCTTTATTACCCTTTATATGTATTGTTCAATGAGTCCGTTTCCTCTGGAAGCTTCCCGGTGTCGTGGAAGAGCAGTTATATCACCCCAATATTTAAAAATGGAGACAGAAGCGACGTTAGTAATTACAGACCCGTTTGTATCCTTTCATGTTTTCCAAAGATGTTGGAGAAGCTAGTTTTAGGCAAGATTTCTTCTGAACTTTATAAAAATGTAATGTCCTATCAACATGGCTTCATGCCGTTGAGGTCTACTCAGAGTAATCTTCTCATATACGAAGACTATATTTCGCATGCCTTATCCGAGCGGAAGCAGGTCGATGCTATATACACCGACCTGAGCAAGGCCTTTGATAGAGTGCCACATAAGGTTTTGATTGATAAGCTTTTCAGGTTGGGTATATCTGGTCGGATGATTTCATGGTTCGAGAGCTATTTGGTTGGCAGGAGCCTAGTGGTTAGGGTTGGCGGGAAATGTTCGAGAGCCTTCGATGCCACCAGTGGAGTTCCTCAAGGGTCACACATGGGTCCAGTTTTGTTTTTATTATTTATCAATGATGTGGCTCAAGTGTTTGAGGATGTGAGTTTTCTTGTGTTTGCCGATGATGTTAAAATATATAACACTGTAACATCCTTGGATGACTGCCAAAAATTGCAGCGTAACCTAGATGCTTTTGGGATCTGGTGTGCGAGGAATGGTTTATCTGTGAACGCAAAAAAGTGCTCAGTCATTAGATTTCATAGGAAGAAGAACCCGATCATTTTTGATTACTCATTTTTGGACGGGAATTTGGAATCGGTAAGTGAGATACGGGACTTGGGAGTCTTGTTCGATCAGAAGTTAACATTCGTTGGCCACATCAATTCAGTATCAAACAGAAGTATGAGAATGCTGGGTTTCGTTATCAGGGTTGCTGGGGATTTTCTTAATATTAGTACTATGCGCCTTCTGTATCTCTCTCTTGTGAGAAGTATACTGGAGTATAATTCGGTGGTGTGGTGTCCTTTTTATAATGTCCATATTAAGATGCTTGAGAGAACTCAGCATAAGTTTCTCCGTTATATAAATTATAGAATGGGATTTACACTGCAGGAGCTAGACTATGACTACTTGCTATATATATTGAACATTCATAGCTTGCAGGAGAGGAGAAGTCTTGCTGATCTAAATTTCTTATATAAGCTGATTCATAGTGAAGTGGACGCCCCGGATATTCTCCAAAGCATTAATTTTTTTGTTCCTGGTAGGGTGACGCGTCAAGCTTTGCCGTTTTACCCATCGAGCTCAAGTACATCTCATTTTTACTTTTCACCCATAAATAGAATCCAGAGGCTTGGAAATGAGTTTGCAGGGGTGGTGGATGTTTTTCACGGTTCGCTGCCTACCTACAGGAGTGCACTCTCGGCATTCCTTCATGAGCCAAGAAGGCAGAAGTATGAGTGAGCGAGTATGGCGGGTGGGACTAATTTGTATTAACCTTGCTTTTTTTTGTCTGGATTGTTTTCTTTCTTTTTTTTTTTTTTTTTTTTTTTTTTTGGATTGTCAGGGTGTCATCTGCGGTTGGACTTCAGTTCTGCTGAGTTGGCATATCATGTGTGGTAAATTTTATTTTTTATTTTGTTTTTGGAAAAGTTTAGGGAAGAAGGGGGGAAATAAAATATTTTTCTTTTTGGTTGTTTAGTTTGTTTCTTGCTTGTAATTGATGTATCACTCGTGTTTAATTTTCATATCTGCTTGCTGCATGTTTCTTACGAGTTTCATCCATATTGTATAATTTATATTATTATTGCTTGTAAGATTATATATTCGCTGGCATTTATTATTATTATTATTAACTGTGGGAATGGGTATATATTCGCTTGCGTATACTTCTTGCGAACTTTTATCCATATTTTGTAAATTTTTAGTATTATTATTGGGTACTTATTAGAATATATATTCAATTGCTTTCATTTTTCATGTCTGCTCACTGCGCATGCTTCTTGGAACTTTTGCCCATATTTTATAAATTTTTATTATTACAGATTATTGTTAATTTATTATTATTATTACTTATTAGAATGTATCATACTCATATTCTTTTATTTTTCATGCCTACTCGCTATGCATGTTTATTGCGAGCTTCTATCCAAATTTTATATATTTTTATTATTATTATTTATTAGAATATATTACATTCGTTTGCTTTTATTTTTCATTATTATTATTAATTTTATTATAGTTTTTACTTATTAGAATGTATTATATCCATTTTCTTTTATTTTTCATGTCTTCTCGCTACGCATGTTTATTGCGAGCTTCTAGCCATAATTTATTTATGTTTGTATTATTATTGTTATTGCTTATTAGAATATTTTATATTCATTTGCTTTTATTTTTCATGTTTGCTCGTTACGCATGCTTATTGCGAGCTTTTATCCATTTTTTATAAATAATTATATATTTTGTCTATCTGAGATTATTGTAATGTGGGTAGGTACTTACATTTTGTAATATTGTCGATTGACTGTAATTGGCCTAGAGGCCGTATGTGTTATAATAAATAAATAAATAAATAAATAAATTATCAACAAACAGTTGATTAAGGTAGGTATTAAGAAGTAATCCCGTTATTCGGCAGAATAAATTTGGAAAATTCTGTAGAATCATCATTTTATCTTTATTTAAATAGAGAGAGCCAAGTTCTTTGCAACAAATATATAAATACATGACAGCAGTCGCAGTCTTTAAATTTGGTTGCTCTCTTGTTCTCAATAATTTACAATTTGTATCGCTATATTTCATTAATACTTATTATTGCATACATGAGATTTTTCGACACGTTGAACATATCTAGAATTCTCATGATTAGAAGTTTCGGAGACTTAAACATTACCACCTAATGGCGAACGTTATTAACGTAAAGTGATCACACTAGGCCAGCCCTCGAAATAACAGTAGAAGATGGTCGCAAGCCCGTAGTGGTTTATTCCATTTAAAAAATCG